>OX104129.1:77816819-80216819 GCA_944470555.2 Heterobilharzia americana | reverse complement strand
CGGAGCCCTGGATAACTCCACTGGTGATATTTTTGGGAAAGGAACAATGTGAACCTGCTTAAATAATAATAATGATAATATATTTCATGCAACGTAAGTTACATGAAAGCAAACCAGTTTACAGGTCTGATCATTCCGTTAAACTGGCTGCTATGTACAATGTGAATAAATAGATAAATTTTTATTCGCACATTAGTAATTAACATGAGAGAAGCCGGTTTGCAGGCATCATCACATTGATATATGTCGAAAAATCTACAAGATTTCACGGGGCCTGAATAGTACAGAGGAGAGGTCGTTCAACTCCATCAAAAACATCAGATCACGGCTACGGGACAAAGAAAATAACACTTCCAGCATATGCAGTGCGTCAAAGTGAGGATAATCAAAATTCCCATTCCCATATAATGGATTTAACATGACAGATACCAGTTCACAAGCGCCGTCAAAATGACGACTTTGAAAGTTCACAGAATAATGCCAGGAATTATATAACTCACATAGCAAGTTACTGATATGCACAAACTTATTAAAACTTGCTGCAAATCAAGAGACGGGTATGGATTTCCATCTGTCATTACACAAATAGGTTCCACCATCAAAGACAAAGGAGCGCAATGTTCGAAGTTTGCGTTATAACTAGACGACGTTGTTAGTCCATTCGTATAGTTTCTTATTCAGTAATATAAGCATCCGTTCACTAGAAAGCCCTTCAGTTTTTAGCTCTGCTAACCACAAAGGGCCTATTCATACCATCTGGAGTATCAGTGGGTATCCACAGTTATATAATCAAGGTGAGTGTCTAAACCCATGCATTTCCAGTTCACCATGTGGTTTAAAGGTAGTGTACATTAGTTCCACTAGGAGTACTTCTAGTAGTAGATGAAGGTAGACGTTGGGACGGTTGATAATACAAACGGCAGCAGCTGCATATGGACTTCAGGCATCGTTCATATTAGCGTAAGCAGCATCATTCAGGAAGTGTATTTGATGCATGGTAACTTTTACTTGAGAAGATCGCTTGATACAGAGTACTATAGAACATGCAGTGTGGAATCACTGCAGGTAAGTCATACTCCAAGCCGAGAGGCATATTGGTCTCTCTTTTGATTATTTGTTCAGAATATTTGTGCCACTATGGCTGTTGGGAAACTTTAGACGGTTCGCCGCAAGAAGAATCCTGACCAGCTGATGATTTGATTGTGAAGATGTTCCAGAAACCGCGAAAGATTGGGAGCAGTCCAGTAATTCATGGAGTTAAAAAGTAGATATTATTTTCACTTGGTAGATACGTCCAGGTTGAAATTCAGCATTGAATGTTGTCATCGAGCTGCTGCTGTAAAGTAAAAAAGAAGAAGCATGAGCAGATGTGGAAAAGGGAATTACCACGCAGACCAACTTTGGAAAGAGGGAAGTTCCTATACTTCTAGACCTATCCGAACTTGATGTACATTTTCATGTATGTGTGTGCGATTAACCACATAGTTTTTCCATTATAAGATTCCTAGAACTTTTCTACACGAATGTATCGTAGTAGCTTTGAGAGGGAACCAGTGTACATAAGTTCATTATGATGAGGAGGGGAACCAGTGCTCACACCCTCGTAAGCAATCGTCAACCCAAAAGTGTAGGGGGAACGCGAGGGCTGTAATAGCTCTGTTTCTTACATTTAGAGGTCCAAGTATATCCTCATTGGCCCAGGATGCATAGATGGCAACTAAGTGAGTGATAGACCTGATGTTTATCAGTAGCCTATTAAGTGAAGAGCGGAAAAGTGTCAACGAGCTTGCCATACGAGTTTCTTCTGGAAGCCTGTTCCAAGTTTGTGGGAAATTATTGAGGAGGAAACTATCTCGCAACCTCGTCGTACAACACTCAGTCTCAACCAATGCTCTGTGGTTGCGCATATCGTACATAGACGATACAGTTAGCTTGATTTGCGGACCACAAGAGTACAGGTGCTGATTAAGTAAGTCGTAATAAAATATAAGGTTAAGTTTAGGTCTTCTCTTCCAGAGTGGTTCTAACCCCAACATGTTACATCTGAATGTGTAGTCTAGATTACAGTCAGTTCCTAATGTTCTGAAGGTGAAGTAACGTTGTACCTCTTCAACTTTCAGTTTATCACGTCTACGAAGGCCACTGGGAATAAACGGGCAATATTCTAAAGGTGGGCGAATGCACGCTTTATTGAGTAAAACCCGTGATTCAGTGCTATAGAAGTTACGAATAATACATCCCAGGAGTTTGCGTGACTTAGATCTGATATATGCTGTTTGTTCCGAGTATGTCAAGTCTCTGGAATACCCGGTGCCAAGATCTAGCACAGAAGCTAGCCTAGGTAGCCGTTTTCCGCATACTCCAAGGGTCGGGTCATGGCTATCTTTGCCCATAGTAAGCCAGCCGCATTTGTCATTACTGAATTCAAGGTGCGACTCGGCACACCGAGATGCAAGTTTACTTAGTTCCTGTCGGGCGGTGTCCAGAGTATTACCTAGTTCGCGAGAGTGACAAGTGTGCACAACCTTCAAATCATCCGCGTATAGGAATGTTTTGCCTTCACTGAAGCAGTTACACACACTGTCGACATAGATTATGAACAACAGAAGCCCGAGGACACTACCCTGTATAACTCCGCTAGCTATATGTCTTGGTTCAGACTGCACGGAGTTTACTTTCACGATTTGAGCACGACCATTAAGAAATGATTTTATCTAGCTAAGTAAGGGATCACAAATACCAATTGATTGTAGATTACCAGAGAGTACGTTATGAGACACCTTATCAAATGCCTTTGATATATCAAAGTATAGAACAATGACGATTTTACGTGCATCACGGTTACTAGTGATGAAATCGAAGATATCAAAGTAGCGAGTAAAGCAGGACCTATTCTTTATGGAAACGTCCTGAGACCTTGTGATTAGATTTTTTGTTAATAGGTAATCAGAGATGCCATTTTAATTACTTTTTCCATAATTCTGGGGAGGACTGGTGTTATGTTGATGGGTCTGTAATTACTGGCGTTCGATTTGTCTCCGGAATTGCAGCGAGGCGTTATGTAGCTGGTTTTCCGTTCAGTGGGGTATACGCCACTTTCCACTGATAAGGTGAATATCTTAAGCAGGAACAGAGACATATCGTCTCCACTCTTCCTGACAACAATTGAGTTTAGGTTGTCGATTCCCATACCTGTTGATATTAGCAAGTTCATGATAGCCTCTATGATACTTTTGACAGTAAAATTCACATTGGCGCATGAACCTGTAGTGAGCAGTGAAAGAGTGGTGGGGTTAAGTGTGCTAGGACTGAATTTTGCGAAGGATTCTCCAAACAGTTCACAAATTTTGAGAGGATCGTTACAGATCATTCCGTTGTGTGATAAACAAGCTGTCTTTCGATGCCTGCAAACGTTTATTGAAACTGGAGGTCAGACTATGTATCCTAGACCCACTTTTGAGGGCATTCAGCTCTTCACTTATTGAGTCTTGTGCACGTAAAGTCTTGATTGCTTGATAAGTATCGTAGATTGAGTGCAGCGCCAGAAAGCCTTTAGAGGAATGATATAGCTTAGATAATTTTCGTGGCTTGTTCTGAGATATTCTAAGGATGTGTTGGCCCTCATTCTTCTTCACTTTAGCTGCTCTCATAGGAGCAACCATATCTAGACATAGCATTATATTTCTATAGAAAAACGAAAGTGACTCTGTTAATGAGGCTGTCATGAAGTACTCATCCCATGGGCTGCACCTGAGGAGCTCGATAAATATTTCCCAGTTCATACTTTCGTAGTTACGATACAGGATACTTCTCATAGGTTCCTTGTTTTCTTCAGGAAGAGGGGAGATTGGTAGTCAACAGAAAACCATTCTGTGATCGCTGTTAGCGAATTCGCCATCAACGTACTTGGTGACTGGGACAATGTCACGGCAAAAGACTAGATCCAGAGTACTGCTCCCACGTATGGGTGAATGAACATATTGTTTCCATCCATGGGAATCTAAGACAGTAAGTATTTCATCATAGCGTTGTGGGCCACAACTGGTTTCCCAGTTAACTTCAGGCAGGTTAAACTCTCCTACAATCAGTCTGAAGTCAGCACCGATGAATGCAGCATGGGAAAATGACTGAACAATAAGCTCATCAGCTTCCCTTGATGAACACGGTGTTCTATAAACACAGCTTACGAGGATTTCGTAGTTAGTACCGTTTATAACAACCCATATTGAGTCAGGCAGGGCGTTTAATGTACCATCTTCGATCTTATTAGCTGCGACAAGGCTACATATATAAGTGAAACAACCTCCTCCACGTTTGTGATCTCGGTTAGTGCGATAAAGGGTATAATCATCTATGCACAAGTCTACATCAAGGACTGAGGTGGGGCGCCATGATTCAGCTACCAATATCACTGTAGGCTTAGTTAGCAAGACTATCGTTCTCAAGCCGGGAATTTTCTTCGGGAACGACCGTGCATTGGTGAGCAGAAGTGTGAAAAGGTTACCATGACTTGTGAAGTGTTTTACAATATCTTGTACGTCTAGTTGGTCAGGGAAATTTTCTACACTTAATTCATTAGACGATGTGCTACTTGCTTCACGGACATGAGACTCAATGGTGGTGAATGGCGAAATGACTAATGAGGTTTTATTGTGCGCTGTTCATTCTTACTGGTGACGTACAGTGCAGTTCATGATCGGCGCAAACCGAGGATGGTAGCTCCAGGCTCGTGTTTCTGGAGGGTGAAACGATCCTATGATCCATGGGTTGTACATATTGTCCGGGGTCCCAGAAAATTTTGATAAGGCTCGAAAGTGGGAATGGTATTAGGGGAGTGATTTTATACATTCCCAAAGTACTGGCTAGGGTCATCCAGGTGCCGACGTAGGTTTGGGTAGGGTGTATATGACCTGTATGACATGAATGTATTTGGCATGCCACATGCCATCCTGTCGGAGTCCTCATAGCTGGGTAAACGTGATCTAGGGTGCTGTCTAATGTCAGATGCCTCCAAGTTACTGAAGTGTCTCTTTCTAACGGCTGAGGTTAGGTATGTAACATGCCCTTCCGGTGGGTTTTCTTTACGAAATGCCTTACTTCCCATATATCCAATAGCGGTTTTGTCTATGCCAACTATGTTAGCTACGAAGTTTTCCCCGCCATCGTTGGACAGAATGCGTTTAAATTGGCTCTCTTCGGGAGCTTTGTAGGTCTAAAGTGCATGATTTTACCTGCAGGTCTGCGTTTTGTGACGTTACCATCGGCTAAAGGGTTTTTAACTATAGTTACCTTAGGGAGGCTAATGCTGATAGTCGGGGCTTCATGAGGATTAAAACAGTCCGGGTGACTAAGGTCCAGGTCCACTTGGGATTGCTTTACCACCAGTGGTTGGCGAAATGGGATTACTAGTCATAGCAGCACTATTCGAATGTTTCTCAGGGCATCCAGTACCTTCGTAGTTTGTATACATCGGGGTGCTAGGACCTTTTCTCCTTTGTTTTCTGCGCTGACGAGGAGTTTTGTCCTGTACAATTGTGACAGTTTCAAAATTACTGTTCAGTCTTATATGATCCCGGTAGCTTATGAACCTCTTAGCATCATGTGAGGCGGTGAACTTGAAAAAAATGGGATAACTTAGCTGCGCTACTTTCTTGTGGAGGCGTTTACAGTCATAGTGCATAGGCCTCATGCTACATGAGCCTATTAACCTTTTCTTGACGACATCTAAAGATATGGCATCTGGAACATTATATACTACTGCCTGTCGGGAAGATGCCAGCCTCTTCATTACTTCAGTTGCCAAGACATCTATTAGCGTTTCAGCCTCTTCAATATGATTTGTGTTTCTCAAAAAGATATGCTAAGGGTTGGAAGTCCTCAACCGCCCTCTTGATTCCATCTGTCATGGACTTAATAATGTCAATTTCTTATCTATTTTCCTTGATGTTATTATTCATGACCGACATAATGTCTCCAGCCCTGACGAGCGGTGTGAGGCATGTAAGTTCGTCGGGATCTTTATTATATGACGCGATGGAGTTTCGGTCACAACCTGAAATATTAGTGGAACCGACTTTTTTATTCTTATCGCTAGAGCTGTCTATCTTTGAACGCTTTGCTTTCCACCGTCCCATTCTTATAATAGGTTTCAAGTGAGATGTGCAGTTGACAGTAATGTATGCAGTCTAAAAGGATGGGAATACACTGTTTATATACGACAGTGTAGCCCTAAATTATCCAGACAGAATATGTCGTTATATTACTATATATATAGTAATAATGAGCTTAGCACAACAAGAAATCGACAAAAGATATAATCAAGGATCACGTGTAGAAGTAGCGCACAGTTTAAACGTTACCGTGAGCTGACAACTTGGATGCGGTTCAACGGAAAAGAGCCGATCCAGTCATGCAAAACTTAGTTGCAAACCCTCAATTTCGACGGCCACTGCAGTTTCTTGCCAAAACGAAATACAGTGGTGACACTTATGGAAACAAGAGAATCAGTATGGTTGTGCAAGCAAATTGAATGAGCGGTCAGTATTCTTGAACACATTACGGGAACGAAATCAAAACACAGGCAACACCACGCCAAAGAACTTTAGTTCCTATTTACAACCAATAGCACCTAATAACACTTATCACATCAGAAAGGCGGATGCAAGCGTGCTTACATCCCCTAGTGATCCCCATGGCTTACGCCAGTGAGCCAAGGAATTCCTTGCACTAGAGTTCACCATGACCCTTTAGGAATTGCCTTGATGAGGACTTGACAGACGCAGAGGCCAATTACTAATTATTAGAACTTTTTATGTACCGACGAGTACGAGACCAAGAAAGAACACAATGGTGTGGTCGGATGGAATGGTACATTTTTGGGGTCAGGTCAAGATACCGACGCGTTCCAACTAACTGGCTAGAGGGTCAACTACGAGCAGCGAAACGTAACACGACGGAGTGCCGAGTGGCGAGGATTCTTGACCAGGTGCCTTCAGCTTAACGAGTCCAGTTAGACTGTCAAGGTTAGCATCAATGTTAAATCTAGTCAAACCCTGGGCTATGATTTTAGCGGAGTGTGACGCTACAACCCCGGTAACAGCTAAGATCCGATAATCTTGGCCTGAGCGTGGGAAATAATTAGGCGGTGCCAACTAACGAGACGCTGCCAGTTCCTGCGTTCCACTGCATGGCTTCCGAACCCCCGCGAGTAACGCACAGTCAAAGGTTGGATCAAACATCAAAATATGGTTTGTAGAATATCAGTGGCAGGTTCGTAGCAAAACCTGTGGTACTATCAAAGCAATGATAAGTTATGTCAAAATTACAAAAATACCTCAACAGTGCCGTTGGGTAACTATACAGTCCGAAACGTTCTCGGGAGCAAATATGTACTACACGGTAAAAACTGGTTAAACAAATACAACTGTCAAGCGCTCGACAGTCAAGAATAATATTCCCGACGAAAGGGATCAAAACTCTGTCTACCAGAATCAAATCAACAAATGAACGTTTCTAGTGGACAGTCAAGCAACAAACAGTCGATTCGCAACACAATCGCAGTCGGAACCAAACCAGTAAAACAAGGTCACCTTGTCAATAGTCTAGCATCACATAATAGGAAAGTGAAACACTCATGATAAGTCTCAATCATACGAAGGCAAATACCTAGTGCAAAGTCAAAGGAGACAGTCAAAAAACCAAATAATGTTACGTCGGCTGGGGTCAAAGGCACACCATCCATAGCGAGGACAAAAATACTCAAATAAATGTCAGTACTATCAAATGGGGTGATCAGAAGCGAGCTTCAGATCATTTTCCTCCCCCATCCCCAGACTTGCAACAGTACCCCTGGGGTCCCCTACGGACTACTCTTCATCCGACGCCTCTGGGTGACACCTTACGAGTGCCTCTAACGGGAACTTTCCTCACTACCTTTTACCTTACGTTTCGAGCCAACCTACCTTCCCCACATACGGCTCGCTGCACCATTCTCGAGGGCTATTTGTTTCTATCCACAATGTTCGACACTGTAGTGACCAAGTCCCCTACTTGGATCTCTCCCCCGAAATTCGTCCACTTATGCTGTCGTCGAAACAATGTAACATACTCCTTGGACCAACGTTTCCAAACTATTCCTGCAAGACGGTTAACTTGTCGTCTTCCAATGGAAAATCTATCACTCCTGCATCTACCCCCAAACCCTTCTAAGTCGTTTCTCAACATTAGTAACCGTGCAGAAGTTGGTGCAGTTAGGTCTTCAGTCCTGGATGTAGGTGGGACCGGTGGACGGTTTTTGATCGTAGGATTCATCCATTCCCTAAACCCGCCCCCGTGCCTTGCCCCCGGCGGACCGAAATGCCAGCCAAACCCCTAATTAGGCAAGCAGCTGTGAACCAGTCCATGTTTCCGTTCTCTCAAGTATTCATCCAGCTTATTCTTGGCCCCTACTAAGTTGGACCCCTTATAGCTGAGTATCTCTCTTGGGCATTCTTTAGGTAAGTATAACGTGCCACCCGTTGTTGTCCCCCCAATATTGATTTCCCGTACTGCCTGGTTTCCCTCACTTTGAGGTGTTGACAGCACAACCTGTAAACAATCACCGGTCTCCCTGTTTAGGTCTGTAGCTTCTCCATCAAAAACGCCCTGTAATCGGTCGAACATGGAAGTAGAGGTGGGGTTCCACCAACTGCAGCTAAATAGTCTACACAGAAACTTTCATTAACGATCTCTTTGGTTGCACTACGTTCTCCTGCACAGGAAGTGTCTGTGGTCTTCCTTAGCACGTAGTTTGTGCAAAAAGGCAACGAGACCAAACCAAGTTCATGACCAGTCGACTGACATTCAGCAGCCCCAGAAAGTTTTCTGACCTTTTTATATCCCTCAAGTAGGTCACTATTTCTAGCTAACCTTTTTCTTAAACACTCAAGTCTACGTTTAGCCACTTCATAATTATTGGGTAGACTAAGTTTGCCAAATCGCTAGGGTAGGCCAACCTCAAAATTTCCCCCGACTATCTGGGCTGTCTCCTTGGACTATCTGAAACATTAAGGTTGCTAGAGCACTGGCGGGCGGCAACATTACGTGAGGACTTATCTTGCTTTGGGCCAAATACAACCCAACACAAATAGGTTTTTACTCCAAATGGCTGATTTCTATTTCCAAAGAGCTGTTTTATTGCCCGATTGGCATACGGAAAATCACATCCGATTAGGATTCCAGCAGTATCACTGTGTAATCGAGGTAATTTGATGTCCCTCAGATAGCTCCAGACCTTAACCTGCCGCTCAGACAGCATGTGCGCCTGATATTCATAATTGACTAACGGTGTAAGCGTTTTGTATTTTTATTGAGCCCCGTCCATCCAGCGGGTAGGATTCTACACTCACTTCCGGGAGCTTGCGCCGGGAAGTCCCAGTCAGCGTGGCCATGCTGATGGGGGACTGCCTACCAATAACAGCTAGATCCCCGACAGCGTGCTCCAACATCAACGATGTGTCCGATCCGTTATCTAATAAGTCCCTACACCCCTCTTCCGACCTGACAGTCTCACTGGAACGATTCCCAAGTTCACCATAGGATATCTTGTTTCCCCTGTCAAGTGGGTTGCCGATCCAGTTACTTTGGCCTCATCGTCTGTCGCTCGGAGAACGCAGTTATGGTTCGCTTTGCAACCCCTAAACTAACATTTAAGTCCTAAATTGCAAAACCCTTCTTTAAAAAATTGTAGCAGATACCAAGTCGTTTGACCACCGATCTTCTTTCGCTGAGCTGCATTTTCAGTACTATTGGACATCCGGGTAGACTGTGGGAGTCATGACATAAGACGCAGCTAGTAGTACGTGTGGTTCTATCATACACTGAATGATTAGTACTCCTCACTAAGTTGCAGTGCGACACACTGCCCAACGGTGGGTCACGACTCCTCATCTGACCGTCTTCCAAGGAGCGTCTTATCAGCAAGCCGTATCTCGTCTCAGTCACTCTAGCTCTCTCCTCAACGAAGCAAACAGAGTTTGCAATTCCAGGATCCCTTCAAGTGACCACAGTCCTATCTTTTACGTCAACGCATCTACCCTGTAAATCCACGGTTAACCGACTGACAATAGCCTCCAAGTTGACCGGTGAATTAAAGTCCGCAACACAGCTGGTCTTCAACAGCGTTATTGGTACGTTTCTAAACTTTACAGGGAACTCATCCTTAGCCTCAACAGTATTCTCCGTTTAGTGTCTGTTTCTATCTTAGTCATCAATAGGGGATCGAGCATTCATATGCCCCCGTCCAAAAAAATCATAAGGGTTTTCTTTTGCTTCGTCATATCCAAGGTCGGCAGGAGATGAGATACATGACCCTATTGTTGTCCCTTCTTTCCCCTCGCAAATGTGTGGGAGACAGGTTAACATCTGACTTTTGTCAGAGGGCTTGGTCTCCGTCGTGTTTCTAAACTGACTAGTAAACACCTGTCACTGGCTGGACTGACCATCAAAATACATCATTTCTATCCTTGTCAATGAAATGTTGTTCACAATCGAATATGAGCAACCACCTAGGCCCGACGCAAAGTTGCTTTGTATATCGCTATGGACGCAGTTTGTCCCTTTTGACGTTTTCGGAGCTTTCGGAGAATATCCCGCCTCTTCCTATCTGCGTCTGAAGTAACGTATCAGGGTCTCTGCCAAAAACTTACAAAGTAGACCCGAAGTAAGTGCCGGCTGTCGTGGACATAAAAAACACACTCCTTTTTAGAATTCTTGCCTCATTCTCTGCCTTCCACCTTGTTTTTGTTTTTTCTCATCGTAGTAAAGCATTTCAGTTCTAAATGTTGGCCTGGTTGTCATTGAAACTTAACTATTTAAAGAACGGACATTGGCTGAAACTACCCTCCGTGGAGGGTTGTCATCGTTACCACATTCATAATACGTGAATATAACAAACAGTAACAAAGAGTCCTCATTAAACTACAGCTTCATAATTGTCAAAACCTTTAAGTTATGGGTCATGGGAGCGACCAGAAAGGTCCATACCTACTGACCACGAGGCTGCCAAGAACCACGAAGATGACGACAAGATGTTCTAGGAGTCCGCTCGATGCATTCAAACAAACCTATTGCTTCTGGACGCTGGAGTTGCAGAATGCTGAAATTAACTCCCAATCGTAGTATTCAGTGAGATCATAAATCTTGGATGTGGAATGGTATGAACAAACACGGATTCCATAGATATGGAACAATCAATAGAGTGCAATAAGTAAAAAACTTGTGCACATGTTCCCTCGTGGAATTTTCACCGTTATCCTGAATAAAAGGTGCCAGGTGTTACAAAGAAAGCATTAGCTTTATTTTTGTCCGGGTAACACATGCAACGTCGAGTACAAGCCCTGGCTTTTTGTTAATGCAAAGAGGATATTTCAAGTTGTCGAACTTTTAAATTTTTCACACTTGTTCTGCTGCGATGTTCCCTAATATAAAGGTGCTGCGCTCGAATTCTTTGATGGTAGAACAAGTGGGGGCTGAGATTCCCGGTCACAGCGATGCATGTGATTTGTATAGTAACTTTTTTGTATTTGTAGGAGTGGTATGTGGCCGGATATTTAGAGATAAATATTATCACTATTTACCTTACGGCTGAAAAGAGCCACGGGGAGCCTCTTGAAAGCAAAGAAGGGGGCGTGGTGCAACTAAGTGACCCCCAAAAAGGGACAGATAGTGGTGCGTATTGGGCTCTGAAGAATCGGTGCAACATCAAAGTGAGGAGAGCAGGAGGCCGTTCATGACAAACCTTGCCCAGAAGATTGGAGTGGCCCCCAAAAACCCGTGCCAAACCACGGCAGAGAGAAAATCGGCCAGCTAGGCATCTTGCTTCACGAAGAACCTGAACGGAGGGAATCTCTCCGGGCCGGAGACCGCCAAAACCCTCGGAGCCATCCGAAGCAGAACTAAGCGTCAGTCATCAAACAGGAATTGTCAAATAACCGAGCAGATCTCATCAACGACCATTGAAGCAAAGTTCAGCGGAATAAAGGTAACCCCTGTTCAGCTACTCGGAAAACTGTCTGACCAACAGGCTAGGAAATCATGGCGGAGTGACGACATACGGCAGCCTGCGTTGTAACAATGTGCGGGTGCCTTGGGGGCTACACCCGCAGACTGAGATACAAATCATGTTTAAAATTCGATTTCTTGCTATATTTATTCAATTTAAACTCAAATCCTTTAATCATAACCATGTAGCATGACGCAGAATACCGGCATACCAATCAGTTACCCAGTGATGTCCCCAATGGATGATCTGAATAAGTATGCACATTTGTTACAGGTCATTGAAGAAATGGGACGAGATATCAAACCAACTTATGCAAATAACAAAAATGCTGCTGAGAGACTGAAGAAAAATATTCATACAGCCAGAATTTTGGTCAGAGAGTGTGTTTCAGAACTGGAACGTGTCATGAAGGCTTAATCCTCACATTACGGATTTCGGATAGACAGAGTTTTCTTAAATAAAAGCATATTATCATATATTCTTTAGTCTGTATTTTCATTTTTCTAGGTCGGTTGCTTCCTATTGAACTTGAGAATAACGTTGTGTAGGAAACAAAATCGACGAACGCCTGGTTATTCCGCGTGCAGCTTGGTTTTTGCATTCGCTATTCATTAGTTATTTGTGTTCAGGAAATATATCTTCCTTCTAAATTGCTTAACACAGTTACAGCTGCATGTTGCAATTTTCACTATTTGTTGAACTCAGTTATCCTGGTACTGCTTAAGACGTCTTCATCAGGTTAAGAGACGACTAAGAAGCCAATAAAATTTGTGGGCAAAATATGAGTTATTATTTTGGATAAAACATCCTGTCAGATTTGTAAAGCATAGTAGGCTCTACAGGCCACCAATAATTGTAAGTTACCTATGATGGAGGTGTTAGGAGTAAGTGGTTGGTATTCCTGTAGCATGATTCAAAAATGATTGTAATGGCATGAAGTTACTCCTTACCACTAATTTATCTGTTTACTGTACTTCTATGTCTATCGTGTTGGTTTGAATTTCTCTCTACCTCGTGAATTTTCCCTTTTATCTTCATCAATTGTATCAACTTTAGCTAGGAGAGTAGAGTCTAATTTCTCTGTGTAGATTTTTACAAGAAAGGATGTGATTAGCTACTTTTTCATCGGTAGCTCATGGTTGACTTGTAATCACCAATCATTTACCGAAAGTAAACCATGAAACAGAAATAGTATTCCAAGCAGCTGTCATGAAAGGAAGCTGTTTGAAGGACTTATTAGTAAGCGGATGTGCACTCGAGAGTTCACTACTTGACAACTATCCGTTTTGAAAATCGCAGATAATTGAGCATGACGGTGATGTGTGTTAGTGTGAACTGTGTTGGTAGGTGCACGTCATGTATATGAGGTTCTCAAGGTGGTAAGAACCAATTATAAATTTAGAATGATGCGAGCGCATTCACTTTTCGGTATTTTATAAATCTTTCTTCGTTACGCACCTACTTCCTACCATCGATACTCATTTCGTCTATTGGGACACCTTTTTCGCATACAGTTCTCTGTTGGATGTAGATATAGAGTGAAAAGGAGATAAGTTAGTGAAATGCGTTTTCTTTTCCGACGATATCATTTTCTAAAGCTGTACAGTCGCATCACAAACGTATAGCAGTCCTTTATTGAACAATAGGATACATCTAACCAGTGCTTAAGATCGAAATCAAGAGTGGAAAGTATTTACGCAATAATCTTTTAGACAATAAAAATAATGAGAGAGTCAAGGACTTTGACAGAATGAAAATTTTTGGTAGTTGCTAATATTAAGTGTCCACTTGGTAGTTTTAAAGAAGAAGCAAAAAACAAGGGTCATAATAAATGTGATAATAGTACACTAACTAATTATGGTGTGATCGAAAATTGTGTTAAGACCATTGTAAAATATAAGATTCAACATACTTCTTCTGCACGCAGTGATCAGGTTTGAATTGGCGAATTGCCAGTGCTTTTGCTGTGCACAACTGTCGAAAGTGTACTCCTTTTGAGGTATTATCTTTGATTCTGTAAATGACACTGAACTCTAGTGGAACTATATGTTCAGAGTTGGTCAAGTGTTTAAGAATTATACTGTAAACTGGTATACATTCTCTCCTCGATAACCATACAGGATATTAATAATAATAGCTTTATTCTGAGAGCTATTTCGGGAATACTCCACAGAATTTTCAGCACGTCATATAGCATCAGTTTGATATCGACAATGTATATGTATACATAGCAAAATGAAATAAGTAGAAATTACATGAAGAAAAGATAAAAAATTTTGCTCTATCTACAACTTCCTTCGAAATGCACAGTCAGTTTAGGTATACAATCACACTGACAATTAGACTCATAATACGTAGAAAAAGCAACACGCTCATCTTCAGTTAGTTTGCTTTCAAAAACAGAAGTTGATTAGATAGTTCATTTCTAATACTTTCTTGATCACAGCAGACGAGCTAAATACGGTATCGTAGATTTTATATTTTGTAGTACGTGCATAGAGTCTTATGTACTTGCTCCTTGCCTTTCCAAATGACCGACAAGCAGAGAGCTTCGAGTGAGGGGGGTGTTGGTCATCTGGTGAAATAACTCTTGGCGGATGTTCACCTGAGTTAATAATAGAAAGACCAGAGGTACACCACTAGTTCTGCTGGCAATCTCCAAAGTTATACGCAATATAGCGTAGTCTTCAATCACCAACCCGAGAAAAAATAAGGGGGAGCAATGGAGGAGAACAGGCAAGATGCAGGAGTTTGTAAAACAAGAGGAGAGGCTGCGTCATGCCAGATCTTATCAGCTTCCTAATGTAGGAAGTTAGGCGGGAAATTCTTTTTGGAAATTAGTAAGATATATGAAGACCAGGAAAGGTCCTAAAAAACAAACCAAGATAAATCACATTTGTAACACTTTCTGATGCGCAACTATCAATAGAACAGGAATCATGAGAAGTAAGCAGTTTACATGAGTTATTTTCACGTCTGAAGCTAAAATTTATGGAGGACCATCGTCTAACAGTAGGTGGGAAATCATTCGGCTGGGAACAATCTGCTGAAGAGAAGATAGGTGTGGAAACTGTTACGTCATCAGCATATTTAATGAAATTGATACCAGCTGAGGATGGTAGGTCATGCAGAGAGGATGAAAAAAGACTTAGGGAACTCCAGCCACAGTAAGCAATAAGGTGGAACGCTTCCCTCTGTGAACAGCATGTTGTTTCCTATCAGAGAAGCAGGAATGTAGCCAGCTGGTTATCCAGGGCTCAGTATTGGTCTCGGTCAGCTTGCTCAGCAAAAAAGGTCTTAGGACAGACAAACGCGAAGGTATAGTCTAGAAAGGCACACCTGACATGGCATTTTTATCAAGACTATAGGTAATGTCGTGATATAAGAGAGTGGTGACATCCAAAGTGCTTCTTCTGCTTTTATGTGTAAATTGATTAGGTTCTTCAGAAGCCTTCACAGAGGGCTGGAGCACAGGCAGTATAAGCTTCTCCATTATTTTTAAGAACGGAGAGGTAGCTGCAGTCGCACGGAGTTTTGTACGTGTTCACGGAAGTTCTTGACTTAGGTACGTGGACTATCTTAAAGTCCTTCGAGGCAGCAGATATGCCGTTTTCTATAAATGATCTGTCGAACATGCCGGCTCATGAATGCGAAGCTTGACGTACCATCCGGACCCGAATTGTGTGAAGCGTTCAGCGATTTAAGACATTTGAAAACATTTTTCGCGGGGAACTCTGTACAACGCTCTCCATTGGACACAGGCAGACAAAGTAGTATGCGGTAAGTGTGTCAATGTGCGAGTGATTTGTTCAAGGCATAGACGTTGACATGTGCTTCTTTACTCAGATTTTTCTTACCGGTAAGACCTTTAAAAAGTTTTCGAAAGCTGAGAGAGCCTTTACATGATAACAGTTTCTTGTTTGTAGTGGACCCAAAGAAATGTCAAGCAAACCAAGGTGTCAAACTACGTATAATTTGCAAAATAGATCCACTGATACAGAAATATGAAAAGTTATGCGTTATGCACAAAATAGTAATGTCATTGTTGTGGACAATAACAAGTTATTTGAATGCTATCTCCTCAGTACCGTCCACCGCATTTTAGTATACTCCAGAGTTCAGAAGGCAATACTTATTAGCTTTCTACAGCCGACGTCGGTTGGCTCGGTTGACGTGATAGCTGCAAGTAGAATAAGAGGTCTTGTAAAATCTAAAGACGATCAGTGGGTATTCATGACAAACAACAGTTAACGGAAGCAGAAGTCGGGATGGATAGAAGCATAATATACTCCCTTGTTTAACAGCCGCAGCAGTCAGCGAAGCCGCCACGACCAAAAAAGTGTAGAGATGAACAACCTCCTTTTTACAAGTATTGGGAAGAAAGTATTAAACGTGCGAAGAGCTATGAAAAGGAAACATTATTTTTAATTGAAGTCATTCATACACAATTTCATGGAGTCACCACAAACTATACAGTTGACTTAGACGTTTAATTTCCAACCTAGCCAAAACGCTCAGTTGACGACCACCTGCATTATTATCTGCTTTGCATGGTCTTTCTTTTTCTCTTCTTAGCTTCCTTCGCTGAGGAGAAGGTATACGATCAAAGCCTAGAAAAGGCTTTTCACTGGGGCAGCAGATACCCAGGCAGAACTCGAAATAACATGTCACACCATCAGTACTGTCGGCCAAAAGATCGCTGTAAAATATATTCCAGCCTATGAGCCGTAGACTGGTAGACGTCCATGTCAGGCAGTAGTTGAAGAGAAGAGCGGAGAATCAGTTGATGACCAGCATGGTTTCTGGTAGTGTAGGTCCTACACCTCAAAACTTCAAACAGCAGGTGATAAGTGGATGGCATGCTGGGACCTCCAGCTTCCTGCTCATGTTGTCCTCCTGTGTTTTGACGTGGTCTTTGACACGGCCCCGCACACTAATATCTTTCGCAGAATATCAAGGTTGGGCACCAAGGGTCAGGAGCTGTTCTGGCTGCAGGACCATTTAGATGGCAGAGAAGTCCGCACAAAAGTCAACAGAATTTGTTCGATATGCAGGACATCGTCATCTGTTGTATCGCAAGTAGTGATTCTGGGTCCGCTGCTATTTCTCCTTTTTGTTAATGACCTCACATTTTGTCTCAACTCCCCTATGTCGCTTCATGCTAACGATGTTAAAGTACGGAGAACTGGGGCACTCAAAGCGGAATCGGGTGCGCTGCAAAGTGGTCTCGGATCGCTCGCAGAGTCGATGAATAACAACAGACTAGCATTTATTTTGGGTAAATGCCAAATCATGTTTTTCCGCACTCCTAACTCTCATAAAGCATCCTGCCGTCTCCGTGGAACTCAACTTTCCCACACTACTACGGAGAAAGGCCTGGGACTAATACAGACCGTCAAGCCAAACACCAGCTTCTACTACACAGGAGACGCCTTTAGAGCCTACGCGGTACTACATCTCGTGTTCAAACAACTGGGTCCCTCACTCCGAAACTTCTCCTGAAGCTGTGCGAGACCTACATACTACCCCGCTTGGAGGTCCACAACGTCACTGCACCACCATACCTGAAAACAGACGTGAACCTCCTAGAGGAAGTCCTGAAGAGGGCTACAAAGGGTGTTATGGGCATCAGGCGGAAACCCTATGGGGATAGGCCGAAAGACCTAGGAACTCATTCTCTTAGCTACCGTAGGTTACGTGGTGGCCTGATAACGGCTCACAAAATGCTGTGTAACCCAAGTCATCCGACAGTGGAATCCTACCAAATGGCCACTGTGTCGATCCCAATGGTAACCCAAATAGAATTCCCCACCAAAGGGCAGAAACCCATGTTAGTTCAGACGTCTTCCCTCTGAGAGTTTGCTGCCACTGGAACACATTGCCTGATGAGATTGCTACTCCCTCCGCTGACAGCTTCAAGAAGAGGTAGCATAGTCACGCAGCGACGCACGTTTTGCGCTCATCCAGCTGGGATATGGATTAGGTTGATTCACTGTACTAACTCCGCACAACTCAACACAGCCAACCCATTACCGAATCTCTTGTACTGCACTGACATGGCGAATCAGGCTCAACCTTATGCTTCCCTGTAGACATCTCCAGTTATTATCTCCTACTAGTAGTATTATTATTTCTGTTCCCATAAGCCGTCCCATAATGTTATCTTCTCCTGCTCTTCCTACTGGCTTCATATTCTCACGCTATCTGATAAAAGCTGTCCTTATCACTCCTCTCCCATGCATCTACCGAGATTTATTCTTCCGTTCCGTTTCCTTTCACCCCATCGTTCTTTTTGTTTCTTTTTCTCTAGACTCCTACCCCTCTAATTTATCTGGACATATTTTCCATCATCTTTTGACAACCAGTTCGATCAAATATCCGGTGGAAAGGACACTTAAGGAACCTATCTGTACCATAACCGTTGAAAAAACTACACACTCCCTACAAACTTAACCAACATCCAACCGCCCATCGGGCTAACCAGAGCTACGACAGGCAAGTGGGTAGATCTACTACATCGGAATCCACCAAAGACCTGGAACCGTTCCGCAAAACCTAGAAGCGAGCGCGAAAAAATCAATTGGTTGGCACTAGCTCGAAAAAGATACTGGGTATTGACTATTGTATCGCGCTGTGGTCTAACTGAAGGTTGGATATTTGTCACTTTCCGCACGTTTCTCATGCTAGGTGACTCGTTATCAATTTTTCTTAAAATAAAATTGATAAAGTGAAGCTTATAAGTGCTTAACCATGTCTTGTCTTTCTCTCTGTAAACGTAGGCAGTCAGTATCGCCATGAGTCTTGACACTTACTGTGATCCAAGGGAATTCCTTTCCACTTAAATGAAACCTTAATAACGGAATCTCGGTGCACATTATATGCAGTTAATCTAATCACATTGTTTCCAACATATGAAAATATAACTATTGCTTATTTCATAGCTTAATAGTACTTTTAACATTATTGCTCATTAATCTTTTATGTCGTGAATGTATGCAAAAGTAGACAGTTTTAATAACTGCAGCTAAGGCAGCTAATAGCTCGCAGACTGTATATACCCTACAACAGTTTCATTACTGCCAAAGCAATCTGTTGGTAGACGAATAAAGTCAGTGGACCTAAGGTGGTGACCACGTATACTTATGTGAGAAAATATGGTGGTTGCAGATATATCTATTGAGTTCATAAACTGAATGCATATAGTATCACTATTAACCGTAGTTTTGTAAAACGTGACTGAGGTACCCCAATCATTTTTATCTTTCAGAGGATTATTTTGTCTGGATTTCTATTTGTATCAACCGTAGGTCATTGTCTGTCCAGTCTTCTTCGCTGGACTGTGTTCATCAAGTCATTAGTTCTTCAAAATGCTTACTCCCGGTTACTAGTATAAATATGAACTTGACATCATTTTAAGAACGGAACGGGGGGGGAGGGTTATGATATCAATAGTTATTGTATGTGGTTACTCATATAAATACATGGGCTTGCACTCATCCAACTTTCTGTCGATATGAAAAAATTTTGAGAAGACTTTCTGCAGCTTGCTTTTGCAAAGTTTTGTCTGGATAGGTTCGTTATTTTATCTCTAACCTGATAAGTTCAGCTTTACGCCTAAGTGATTCCTTCTTAATGTTCGTTATTTCTGATCAGTTAATGAAGAATGTTTGGCTTCTCAGTATTTATTTTGACCTTAATCCCTGGCCACCAGTCTTGTGTTAACACTTGCGGTTAATATTTCTTTAAAGATGCACCTATATTCAGAAAGCATTCAGTATAAAAGCTCGTAATTTGCTCTGATAGGGTTATCCATCTACATATCAGTTAGTGAAATTTCTCAGTGAATCTGGTTGTACTTTCTGTGGTAGTATTGACAATATTTAGAATTAAAAAAAACAAAATAAATATAAATCTCAGTATGGTTGGATATCTAACTGTTTCAATTCATTTAACTGCAATATATTATCTTTCAGTGTAAATTGCCCTTTACCACAGGTTGTTTTTTGAAGCTAGAGTTGACTTTCAAAGGATTTGGTACTGTGGTAACTTCAAACCATATCTGTATAAATGTACGCTTAATTACTTTTTATAGCCTAAGGCAGATACCAAGTACAATCTAAGATTTATACGTCCTTCAGTTTTGGTATTGTTGAAATTGAAAACAAATCTCTGAGCATTGTTTCGGTAATGGCGATAAATAGACTACCTGCGGATCTATAAAAAAATCAGCTTATTCCCACTTAATCGTAAGATCTGTAACTGAAAAACACCAAAATTCTTACCAGCTAACTTGGTTTGACTTCTAGTAATACCACGGTCACGGTCAGTCAGTCAAATTCAAACGTAACACTACTGCTTAACGGTCCAAGCCGTCACATTGTATATGATCACATCAAGGTAAATGGTACCATAAAGTGGAAAAATAAGCAGGAAATTCATTAATAAAAGTATAAAATTGCAAAAGGAGAGTAAGCATGGATGAGAATCATAGAATTCAGTAAAATCCCTAGAAAATGGATAATGTATTGAAACACCTGGACCACTGAGATCGACTCAGGGTTATATCACCTAGAGTCTTCAATCACCAGTTTTTTTTCGCCTAGCGGACGCTAACTGGGGAACCTCAAACCAGCAATCAGAAACGTCATACATTGGTATAACAACTTTAGATGAGCAGCCTTGATATCCTTCCAAACCAGTCCTGCTTCTGATAACATCATGCTCCTAGGTAGGTGGTAGCTCAGAAGGCACATCTACAAGCCGTTTCACTCGGTGTAGGTTCTTAACTTCGTCAAATGATTTGCCTTCCTTTCTCGGCGCCCGTTACATAACCTCCACACTGCCTACACTATGATTCCATCAAGCGTTAGCTATGCTGCAAAGACACACATGATCAATGACAACTATTTTTTTCACATTTACTCTCAATAGACATGTCTAGTAGCCGTACAATAGGGCAGTGCAAACTGCAGTGCAGTATATTCGCCCTTTAACAGGTAGTCGGATATTTTGCAGTTCGGTGCCACAGATGATGCAAGTTGGCAAAGGTCAAAAGTGCCTCCTGTATCACAATTGAGATTTCTATTGAGAATTGGAAAACACATTCTACCACTTCACTCTCTATCCTTAAACTGGAAGCAACTGGAAATCAGCCTTGAAACATCACACCACATTTGACCGATGAAGAATCCATGCTAAGCACAAGCATATTTCTGCTCAATGCGCTCCGAAAACTGTGCATCTGGTCAGCGTTTTCACCTAACAGAAATATGTCATCTAGGTACTCCCAGGAGTAAGTCAATCCTTGTAAAGTTGGAGGTAGTTAGGGTTGCACATTGGTGAACCAGCAGTGAAGCTAAACAAAAGCGGTAATAGGAGACATCCCTGTAGACACCATCGGTTGTTGTTACAACACATGACAGCTCTTCATAGGCCCTTACACGGCTGTATGAGTTTGAGAAGAAATCTCTTATTAACACTGCATACTTGCTTGGTGCTCCATTTCACAGTCAGGCACTGTCTCAAAAACTCGACTGAAAGAGTCGAACACCACCTTCAGATCAAGAGATGTGGCAAGTATCGGCAGCTGGTAAGTAGGCCTGCATTTCAAGACCCGTTGAAAGACAAAGATTTGGTTGATGCATCCTCTCCCGGCTTTGAAACCTGTCTAGTTTTCTTGAATTTGTTGTTTTCAAGCTTCAGTCAGGTGTCGAATAACTACAGAGGATCTTGGACGCAATGTTAGTCAAACTGATCCCCATACGGTTGCCGCAAGAAGACTAACTGGCAATCGAAATAAGTCCGACTGGACTTCCTTCGATTCTCATATATTAACTACTGCCTCCGTTACTCTACTCAATAATTTACCACCTCAAAAAATTCTGGTGGCAAATCGCTATGTTCTCCTGCTTTGCATCGTTCCAGGTTTGAAGTAGCCGTCGCAGTTTTCAGAAGAGTTGAAACACTATTGTCCACCCCCTCCCCCATTTCGGTTCGGGCTGCATATTGCCGAGTATCACTTAATGTTGATGCCTTCTCCAACCCTAGCTCTCTCTGCCAACTACCGGTCGTGATCATTTTGTAGGCTCTTAGTCTATTTACTTTTCAGCTGCTTTAGTTCCTCATTGTAATCAGAGTCAGGTGGCATGAATCTTATGGTATTACTCAGTTCGGATGTGGTTGCGGAAATCCATTGGCCTTTGCTGACCTTTGGATGTACACTATCAAATATCTTTACCTCTTTTTCTAGAGGAGACTGAATATTACACCAGGTTTAATCTGGATAAGAATTGCTGTCACGTTCAGATAAATGCTTAGTTATATTCTTGAAATGACTGACGTTCTTATCTTTTAACCGAGCACTCGAAGGCTTCGTTGACACCCGTTTCCTTTGACCACTAGGGCACAAACATTGACGTGCTCTCTAACCCCTGTTCGGAGTCCAAACGCGTACTGCAGAAGAAATGGCGATCCTTCTCAATAATGACTCGTAACAATGTGATTTATCTGTGTTCATCATTGGTTTGGTATAGATGACCGACAAGTGAGACAGTGTGTCTCTTTGTGCTTGAAGTTCTTGCTGGCCAGAAACAAGTGACTGAAGACAAAATTACAAGATACATTCACCATTGTCAGTTTGTTGGCGTGAGATAACGTAGATACCTCCGATGTCTTTCCAATTGGCTCACCTTTACTTAAGCGTTGAAATCGCCTGCTATTATGACTGGATCTGAGATTTTGTTTCAATTAATGAAATAAACATTTGACAGAATTCATCCTCTGTATCATGTGAACTGCAGTCTATGGGTGTGTAGCGGAGATTATGAATGAACAACGTCAAGTCTCGTGATACCTCCTAGTTCTTAAAAATCCGGTCAATGGGACAACACACAAGCGTCAGTTGACTAGCCTCCATTCCAGAATTGCGCTTAATGCTCGAGAACAATGCTATTTCTGTAGCAGCTAGTTCATATGAATCTTCCGATTCTCGTAAAGTGGAATTTGTAGGTCCGTCGCATTGGTCAGCTTAGTTCAAGTGAGTAACGACATTTGGATCCTGTATACGCATCTCAGAAAAATACCATACATCCATTCCATATTATATTTGTTTATTTGATTTATAACACAGTGATACAGTATTATTTACGTATTATTTACGTTTCGAGCATAAATTATTGCTCATAATCATATGGATATGAGCAATAAATTATGCTCAAAACGTCATCAAGTAAATAACACTGTGTTATAAACCAAATAAACAAATATAATATGGAATTACATTCTACCACAGTTCCAAAGTTCTACACTTACGTTAAGCACAAATCCATAGCTTGACGTTCAGGAGTTCTAGGGAGAGTTGCCAGTTGTCCAATTTGGCATGGAGTTGACATGTCGAAAGCTCCAGTGCGCAATCGACTAGGGGTTTTAGGAGACTAGGAGTGGTGTTGTCAATGGTCACAGAGTGAGAGGTTGAGAAAGTTGTTAGGGTCGTAGTATTGGTATCAGAAAGTGAAGGCAAGGAGAGGGCAAAGTTAAGGAGAGTAGGTTACGGTTGATTGGGTTTTGCATTCTGTCGCAAGCTTATGGGTGACTGAGTCATCCTAGATGCCCATATCATATAATTTGTTTCTGCAGGGCATCTGAAAAAGAGAAACAACCCAACTGATATCAGAGTGTGGGCTCTAACGTGCCCAGGGGTGTTCAAACACAGAGCCTTCAACAGAGTGATCCATTTACTTTATGTTCGTTCTTTAAGACATCTCGATCGACGGAGTCGAGTGTCGTTGTCAGACCAAAAAGTGCAGCTAGCTGTGCTGCGATGGTGAGTGTACCTTTGTTCCAGAACCTGACAGTGAATATCTGGTGGATACACTCACAACCAGGTCTAAAACCTGCCTAATTTTCTCGCGTTTGTTGCCCTGGAGCGTCACTTAGGTGTCTAATAATTATAGAATCTAGAATTCTATGTTCATCAGACTGACTCCCCTGTGGTCATCACACGTGTATTTCCTCCCTTTCTTGAAGTCTGGGATATAACCACAGAAGTTCATATCTGATTTTCATTCACTAGGTAGTACTTAAATTAACCTAGTCAACATTCTACGATTATCCATACACCTCTGGTAGCTTGTCATCCGATTCCGCTGTCCTCCCTCATTTCAGTTTATTCATAGCCTTCTCAACTTCTGTAAAAGTTTAAAGGCCTTATGTCAAAATTTCATTCGGGAATTGACTAGACGGTGAGCCACGGAATAGTAACCGAATGTCAGTTAAGTTGTTCCCCGAAGTGTCTTATCTATCGTCTCAGTCGGACCAGAGAGGATAGCAGACCCATCCTTCAACATAGTACCACTAACCATCAACTTATTTGCCCCAGTTTCTTTGATAATTTTAAAGAAGTATCTACTGTTGGTAACAGGTTTGTGTGCGCTCAGTCTAATTTTTTCGGAATGATCAGTGAACACTTTTTGATGCCTATTAACAATCCAGGGATTAGGAACTCGTTAATTAGTCACTTAGTGCATCACAGCTGTCACCTGAGATTTTTTCATTGGCATATTCAATATACGGAACTGTGTGTCATCACTTGTCTATCTATTTACCTTTCTTTTTATTCCACTTTTTTCGACATTTGGAACTCACGTTTGCATGTCCAGAAGTAGATTTAACATAAGGATAAAACTTGAGCACTGTTGTAGAATGTGATTCCATTTTAGTTGATTTATCACACAATGAAACGGTATCGTGTACTGGATTACGTTTGCACATAATTTTTTATCCATAATCATATCAACACAACTTTGAGACATCCTTTATATAGTCCTAATTTCCTCGCCTCCTTTGTCATATAGGTAGTAGGATTTTCTATATATCCGATACAGGTGCTGAGTTATTCCTGTTCTATATATTAGGTGTTGATTCGATAAACAAAGATTCAAATGTCAAATCCCTCTCCACCCGGCTATATTGGCTTTAGGGATTTTCACCCTGTCCCATTCTACTCTGTGGTGGTGTGTACTTGCATGCAAAGCTATGGCTCCGCTTTTTTCAAATCTCTTATCTAACTAGGATTTACCAATTCTGACGTAGCTAGGTAGGTAAAAAGATCCTACAGATCCAATTGAGCAGAATAAGTTAGTTTACCAAATCCCTTGCAACGATTGCGTGATCAAAGTAGTCGATCAGGATGAATTAGGCTATCTGAACACAAAAACCTAGCTATGTCAGAATTGGTAGATCCTAGTAAGATAAGGGATCTGAAAAAAAACTGAGCCATAGCTATGCATGCAAGTACACACCACCACAGAGTAGAATGGGACAGGGTAAAAATCCTTAAAACTAACATAGAGGGGTGGAGGGGAATTCGACATTTGAATCTTTGTTTATCGAATCAACACCTAATATATAGAACAGGAATAACTCAGCACCTGTATCGGATATATAGAAAATCCTACTACCTATATGACAAAGGAGGCGAGGAAATTAGGACTATATAAAGGATGTCTCAAAGTTGTGTTGATATGATTATGGACAACAAATTTTGTGCAGACGTAATCCAGTAAACGATACTGTTCCGTTGTGTAATACATCAAATAAATCAACTAAAAGCGAAGTATGTTTGGGCTGGAAAAGCGCCGAAAGCAATCGGTATAAAAAACAATACCAGTGCATGAAGTCTCTGAATGTTGGCCTGAGCCATGTATAGAAATGCAGACTTCGTGGACGGGTTTTGCATGAAAATCGAAATTAGTGGTTAGAGTTTAGTATGTTTGACTGAGAATCGATCTGTTGCGCAGGTGGGTCCATAGTTTATCTTCATTCTAATCTTCATATCATATTACTTACTATATCTCTTCTATGCTTATGACTTTCTATGACTCGACTGCATTTTCTCTCATTTATCCATCCTTTGTTGTGTCATAGTATGCTGTGAACCGTTACACAGTAGCGTTGGGTCCTATGTTGATTCTGACTACGTAACTAGTTACTTTGATAGTGGATAAAGTGTAAGCTTGTATTCGTTGGGCTAAACTTACTATTTGCTTGGTGAATTCCACTTTCATCCTTACTTCTAAGCGTATAAATAAATAGTTAACACGCATTCCTCTTATCTTGGAGTCTACCCAGGTTAAACACCAACCTATGTCACTGACCTGTTATTGGAACTGTGGCTTATTGATTTAGGGGAATGACTCAGCCAGTCGTGGGTTCGAACCCTGCCTTACCTGCTGAGGTTTCGACCACTAGGGAGTCAATTAGTACTCATACAACACGTGTGGCTTATTGCCTACTGCACGAATGTGCACAACGTTGCTAAGTGCATTCCGATTTTGACTTATCTGTTGAAGGCATACCTATGTACTTGTGCAATCTATCAAACACATGTAGGATAAAAGCTACATATACTTTTTGAGTACCAAGGAGTTTGTCCGATTCGCACAGCTATTTTAAATGGAGTCGATTTCGTGCTTTTAAGACACAGAAATAAAGTTATGGAACCACCTGCTCTGTTTCATATCCTCAGGTTACTTTGATTGAGTTACAAATTATGTTTAAAATTCGATTTCTTGCTATATTTATTCAATTTAAACTCAAATCCTTTAATCATAACCATGTAGCATGACGCAGAATACCGGCATACCAATCAGTTACCCAGTGATGTCCCCAATGGATGATCTGAATAAGTATGCACATTTGTTACAGGTCATTGAAGAAATGGGACGAGATATCAAACCAACTTATGCAAATAACAAAAATGCTGCTGAGAGACTGAAGAAAAATATTCATACAGCCAGAATTTTGGTCAGAGAGTGTGTTTCAGAACTGGAACGTGTCATGAAGGCTTAATCCTCACATTACGGATTTCGGATAGACAGAGTTTTCTTAAATAAAAGCATATTATCATATATTCTTTAGTCTGTATTTTCATTTTTCTAGGTCGGTTGCTTCCTATTGAACTTGAGAATAACGTTGTGTAGGAAACAAAATCGACGAACGCCTGGTTATTCCGCGTGCAGCTTGGTTTTTGCATTCGCTATTCATTAGTTATTTGTGTTCAGGAAATATATCTTCCTTCTAAATTGCTTAACACAGTTACAGCTGCATGTTGCAATTTTCACTATTTGTTGAACTCAGTTATCCTGGTACTGCTTAAGACGTCTTCATCAGGTTAAGAGACGACTAAGAAGCCAATAAAATTTGTGGGCAAAATATGAGTTATTATTTTGGATAAAACATCCTGTCAGATTTGTAAAGCATAGTAGGCTCTACAGGCCACCAATAATTGTAAGTTACCTATGATGGAGGTGTTAGGAGTAAGTGGTTGGTATTCCTGTAGCATGATTCAAAAATGATTGTAATGGCATGAAGTTACTCCTTACCACTAATTTATCTGTTTACTGTACTTCTATGTCTATCGTGTTGGTTTGAATTTCTCTCTACCTCGTGAATTTTCCCTTTTATCTTCATCAATTGTATCAACTTTAGCTAGGAGAGTAGAGTCTAATTTCTCTGTGTAGATTTTTACAAGAAAGGATGTGATTAGCTACTTTTTCATCGGTAGCTCATGGTTGACTTGTAATCACCAATCATTTACCGAAAGTAAACCATGAAACAGAAATAGTATTCCAAGCAGCTGTCATGAAAGGAAGCTGTTTGAAGGACTTATTAGTAAGCGGATGTGCACTCGAGAGTTCACTACTTGACAACTATCCGTTTTGAAAATCGCAGATAATTGAGCATGACGGTGATGTGTGTTAGTGTGAACTGTGTTGGTAGGTGCACGTCATGTATATGAGGTTCTCAAGGTGGTAAGAACCAATTATAAATTTAGAATGATGCGAGCGCATTCACTTTTCGGTATTTTATAAATCTTTCTTCGTTACGCACCTACTTCCTACCATCGATACTCATTTCGTCTATTGGGACACCTTTTTCGCATACAGTTCTCTGTTGGATGTAGATATAGAGTGAAAAGGAGATAAGTTAGTGAAATGCGTTTTCTTTTCCGACGATATCATTTTCTAAAGCTGTACAGTCGTATCACAAACGTATAGCAGTCCTTTATTGAACAATAGGATACATCTAACCAGTGCTTAAGATCGAAATCAAGAGTGGAAAGTATTTACGCAATAATCTTTTAGACAATAAAAATAATGAGAGAGTCAAGGACTTTGACAGAATGAAAATTTTTGGTAGTTGCTAATATTAAGTGTCCACTTGGTAGTTTTAAAGAAGAAGCAAAAAACAAGGGTCATAATAAATGTGATAATAGTACACTAACTAATTATGGTGTGATCGAAAATTGTGTTAAGACCATTGTAAAATATAAGATTCAACATACTTCTTCTGCACGCAGTGATCAGGTTTGAATTGGCGAATTGCCAGTGCTTTTGCTGTGCACAACTGTCGAAAGTGTACTCCTTTTGAGGTATTATCTTTGATTCTGTAAATGACACTGAACTCTAGTGGAACTATATGTTCAGAGTTGGTCAAGTGTTTAAGAATTATACTGTAAACTGGTATACATTCTCTCCTCGATAACCATACAGGATATTAATAATAATAGCTTTATTCTGAGAGCTATTTCGATATCATTTTCTAAAGCTGTACAGTCGCATCACAAACGTATAGCAGTCCTTTATTGAACAATAGGATACATCTAACCAGTGCTTAAGATCGAAATCAAGAGTGGAAAGTATTTACGCAATAATCTTTTAGACAATAAAAATAATGAGAGAGTCAAGGACTTTGACAGAATGAAAATTTTTGGTAGTTGCTAATATTAAGTGTCCACTTGGTAGTTTTAAAGAAGAAGCAAAAAACAAGGGTCATAATAAATGTGATAATAGTACACTAACTAATTATGGTGTGATCGAAAATTGTGTTAAGACCATTGTAAAATATAAGATTCAACATACTTCTTCTGCACGCAGTGATCAGGTTTGAATTGGCGAATTGCCAGTGCTTTTGCTGTGCACAACTGTCGAAAGTGTACTCCTTTTGAGGTATTATCTTTGATTCTGTAAATGACACTGAACTCTAGTGGAACTATATGTTCAGAGTTGGTCAAGTGTTTAAGAATTATACTGTAAACTGGTATACATTCTCTCCTCGATAACCATACAGGATATTAATAATAATAGCTTTATTCTGAGAGCTATTTCGGGAATACTCCACAGAATTTTCAGCACGTCATATAGCATCAGTTTGATATCGACAATGTATATGTATACATAGCAAAATGAAATAAGTAGAAATTACATGAAGAAAAGATAAAAAATTTTGCTCTATCTACAACTTCCTTCGAAATGCACAGTCAGTTTAGGTATACAATCACACTGACAATTAGACTCATAATACGTAGAAAAAGCAACACGCTCATCTTCAGTTAGTTTGCTTTCAAAAACAGAAGTTGATTAGATAGTTCATTTCTAATACTTTCTTGATCACAGCAGACGAGCTAAATACGGTATCGTAGATTTTATATTTTGTAGTACGTGCATAGAGTCTTATGTACTTGCTCCTTGCCTTTCCAAATGACCGACAAGCAGAGAGCTTCGAGTGAGGGGGGTGTTGGTCATCTGGTGAAATAACTCTTGGCGGATGTTCACCTGAGTTAATAATAGAAAGACCAGAGGTACACCACTAGTTCTGCTGGCAATCTCCAAAGTTATACGCAATATAGCGTAGTCTTCAATCACCAACCCGAGAAAAAATAAGGGGGAGCAATGGAGGAGAACAGGCAAGATGCAGGAGTTTGTAAAACAAGAGGAGAGGCTGCGTCATGCCAGATCTTATCAGCTTCCTAATGTAGGAAGTTAGGCGGGAAATTCTTTTTGGAAATTAGTAAGATATATGAAGACCAGGAAAGGTCCTAAAAAACAAACCAAGATAAATCACATTTGTAACACTTTCTGATGCGCAACTATCAATAGAACAGGAATCATGAGAAGTAAGCAGTTTACATGAGTTATTTTCACGTCTGAAGCTAAAATTTATGGAGGACCATCGTCTAACAGTAGGTGGGAAATCATTCGGCTGGGAACAATCTGCTGAAGAGAAGATAGGTGTGGAAACTGTTACGTCATCAGCATATTTAATGAAATTGATACCAGCTGAGGATGGTAGGTCATGCAGAGAGGATGAAAAAAGACTTAGGGAACTCCAGCCACAGTAAGCAATAAGGTGGAACGCTTCCCTCTGTGAACAGCATGTTGTTTCCTATCAGAGAAGCAGGAATGTAGCCAGCTGGTTATCCAGGGCTCAGTATTGGTCTCGGTCAGCTTGCTCAGCAAAAAAGGTCTTAGGACAGACAAACGCGAAGGTATAGTCTAGAAAGGCACACCTGACATGGCATTTTTATCAAGACTATAGGTAATGTCGTGATATAAGAGAGTGGTGACATCCAAAGTGCTTCTTCTGCTTTTATGTGTAAATTGATTAGGTTCTTCAGAAGCCTTCACTGAGGGCTGGAGCACAGGCAGTATAAGCTTCTCCATTATTTTTAAGAACGGAGAGGTAACTGCGATATATTGCTCAGGGATACGTTTACGAAGTGCGCGCTTTTTACATTCCATATGACCGGCTCCACAGGAGGAAGTTTTTTATTAGACACATTGGGGTGGCTCAAGGTGCCAACTTGTCTTCAATGCATCCCGGAACCAGTTGCTGACTACAGAAGACAGCTGAATTATCTCTTCTTTTCCGTATGTAGACAATCTAAATGGTGATTCGTGACATGAATAGCTTTATCGTATGCTTTCTGCACTTGTTGACAAGGGTTTAGATCTCCGCTGAAACATGAGTTACATTAGGATGTCAGATTCACTTTGGTAATTCATGCCAACAAATACGAAACCTAGGATTTTCTGCCATCCAACTGATAATGACTCTGTATATATCAAGATAGCATACCAAATACGTTTTCATTTAGAAATAGCTTTTGTTGCCGGTTTGTTTGAAGTGCTGACCTAACTGAAACAGAAATTATGTATCTAAATCTTCTTCAGTATTGTTATCGCTATTTGTTTGGCTGATCGCATAGCCATTACAGTGTGAAAAGTACACGTCATTATTTTTTCGCAAACACCAGAAGATATATTTCTCACAACCGAGACTGTGAAGTCTTATGAAACTAAAACGTCAGTCAACATCCATGTGCGTCATAGTAGTACTGCGTAACGCTCTAAGCTGCCATATATCATAACATCAAGGTAAATGGTACCAAAAGATAGAAAAGTTGTCAACAAAGAAGAGCAGGAATGGGTGAGACAATTATAAAATCCATTATGACGCCTAGGATGTAGATAATGCATGGATGCACCTGAGCTATATCACCTAGACTCTACAAACACCGATTCTGTCACCCTGGGGACGTTAAAATGGGAAGTCTACATCCTTCTACGCGGCTCAGAACAACGGTCAAACATTTCACGGACTGATGCCATGTCTCACTTTATGTGCTTCTTTCCAGCCTGAACCTACGTCAGTCAATATTGCACGACTGAGCAGATGGTGACTAGACATGCGTAACGCGTCCCAACCATCTGAAGGTTCACCTTATCAAGTGACTTACAGATCCTGCCCAAAACTAACCCTTACTGAGATGATGGTTCTGTGACATATTGCATATGCTACGAAAGTAACGTTCATCAAATAATATAGGGCTTCTCATATTCAATTTAACTGGCCACGTATAAAAACAGTGAACTGCTGGTCAAGACATCTGACCCATTTGGATTTCACGCCGTCACCGTGAATGATGCAATTTCGAAAAAACCCGGACCTTTCGTATCCGTTGTGAATTTGTCGGTCACTGACCCACCACAGTTAATTCCACTTCCCCAATATATGTTATGGTCAACGTGCTCAACACTTCACTACCTACTGTTAGACAATGCATCAACACATACCAATCCCCATATCAGCAGTTTGCAATTAGGTGGTGAGAAACGAATCCCGAACATCCTCAAGTCTCCATTCAAGGTGGCCAGAGAACTTTACACCTTGTTAGCCTTCTTACCATGCAAGACTACGTCATCTGTTACTAATGAAGACTACTGGTCATCTTGGTGACAGAGTCCAATCATCTCCATCTGCTGATGCTTTTTGGAGCAGTAAAACTAAATCAGGGAGATATTTGTGTCAACGAATGTGAAAGTTTGAGCAAAGTATTTTATAACTACGGGCATCTGAATACCAAATAAAAAGCCACTGACCGTAGTTTGTTCCTATTCACCTTAAGGTGTGTTAGAATAATTTCGCTGTTGATGCTTAGATTTTCGAGCTTCTCTTGCTCCTTCAGCAATCTCCAATTGAAGCCGCGTTTTGAAATTGAAGTAGGTAGTGTAATATATCTTGAAGTAATGTTGATGAAAAGTACGGTAAGTTAGTTCAGTACATATCCATGTTTATATTCACCTAGTCAAACCAAGGAATTTGATTCTAGGTAATGATGACATTTTTTTTGCATATAAAAGTCTGGAAGATAATGAGGTAAGCCCTTTTTTCTTTGGTTCAACACTAATGATGTATCAAAATATGGTTAAGTAGTGTATTGAGATTAAAATTAACAAAATAATATATATTACTACAGTAACAAAACAATATGTTGGAAAAATAAGGAATTTTTTTATCCGTAAATTATCTCCGCACAATAAGAACAGATAACCACAGATATAGGGAAATAATAAAGCCAGTTGCAAGAAAAAGATCTGGGAAAATAAACGAAGTTATGTACATCTCTTCATCACACTTTTCGTGCTCATGAATTTTTAGCTATACAGTACAATTATATACAAGATAAAAAATACCGGTAGGGTATCTTCGTGGAAAATTACAGCAACTTAGCAGCACCTGGTGATAAGGTAATCATTGCCAACTTAGTAAGTACAGGGATGGGATCATTTGTTGGTGACTTTCCCAGTGGGGAAGGATTGTAACTGCTTGACTGCTTTCGCCTCTTAATAGGTGTGCATTCATTTGGATTATTTACAGTTTTACCACAATATTTAAATGTTGCTCCATCTGGTATTGGTGATAACTTCACCTGAACAATAGGTAATTCACTCTCCATTGGCTTATTTATTTTGATTGCTGATGTTAACGCTGGAGAACAGCGAAGTTTTGAAGGATATTTTGTGTGACTAAGTGAAATAGAATTTTCCAGCTTCGTAACACGATCCTTTGCTTTACGCGTATAATTGACATCATCAAAATATTTGTCTGATGTTATCCACATGTTATAATTATTTGCGACTACTGTTAGTGCTGAGCGTAGTCGTTGCTTGATCGTATCGGGAACAATCAAACACTCTTGAGGAATGTTGAATGATTCAACAGATTCGCACGCTTGGGGTGCTAATTTACACTGAGTGGCCTCCGAGTAATCGACCTTACTCTTACAAACAGAACGCACTGGTGATGATTTTGTTACTTTCTTTGTTTCCTTAATAGGTGAACGATGTTTGTTGTCAACCGTGCGTTGAATGCAAGGATTACTTTGGGCTAAAAATAACTCCCAGTTGTCATAAACAGATTCACCAATATGAGCATTTCGGAGCCATTCGCTAGACACTAAATTGCTGTATATCTCAAGGGCAGACAATTGAATCTCAGATATACGCCACATTCGCTTGAATAAGGCCAGTTTCCGTCGTTCCCTTTGCAAAACCATATCTGCCATTAACCTAGCCCTATCGAGACCAAATCTCACACGCTTGAATGATTCGGAAGCTTTCATATCAGCATTGGCACGTTCTAATCGAGCTAATTCTTCTTTGGTTGTGGCAGCTACTTCATCTGCGCTTTCTCTCCATGACAACGGAACAGGATTGACTAATGGTTGATTGAAGTTTGTACGCCTCTTTAAACGCCAATAGACAACAATAGCTGCACGGATGTCATTGGGAACATTTCTACGTTCATTTTCATCAAGGATAGCTGAATTTTCTAGCTGAGTCTTTATAGAGCTATTATCCAACCACATATTTAGTTGCGACTCATCTACCAACTTATAAAAATCGTTCTCCAGCTCAATCAACCTGGAGGTGAATAAGTAAAAGGTTAAAAGTAAACATCTGTAAAATCTACGTGAAAATTTACTTTTTCAATAAAATACGGGCTGCTAGGATAGAAAACACTCACAACAGTCACCCAATATCAAAATGGAACCTGACGTAACTGCGTAAAAGTCGAAGTTGATACACTACATGCCAAAATACGCAGTAAGGAGATGAACGATACAGAGGGTAAGTTAATTTAATCAAAAACCGTAGAATGTCAGGGGGGGGGGAAAGAAAAGGGAATAAAGTAAGTGACAAAATGTGATATAATCGTTCAAATGAATATAAGGTTTAGATGTACCTGCGTTACTAGAATCGATTTTGAGTCAACACCTAGTCTCCAACAATTAGTTTTAGTTGACACGCGACCCTCAATCTGGAAGTCTACATTTGTCTACATGGCTCGAACTACTTCAAAAAGTTCGTGTGTCTGTGCTGTTTAAATCATATGACCTCAGTTTATTCCCTTAGGGTTCAACAATCATGGGAGTCTGGACATAGTGTCTCAGGTAGGTTGGTATATTTCTCACTTCCCGTGGGACGCGCTACCACAGGACGTCTTGATCAACGGAATCAAGTCCTGCTTTTATGCCAAAATATACAACCTGTGTCAGGGAAAGATGTTTGTACCTGTATTCCAAGACCTAGTTGAGAGTAGTAATCTTAAGGACACCCTCAGATACGTACTAAATCTACCTACTCTTTTCGAAATTGCAGCTCATGAACTCTAGCTGGGCATCTCATGATTTCAGAACATAAAATTCCAGACAGTGTTGATCAGGCTGACTTGTTTGTGGCTATTACAAGAAGATTTTCCTCCTTTCTCGAAGATTGTGACGATCAGCAACTGACAACAGTCAGCCTAACTCAATCCTAGGACCCTGGCTTGACAATCTCTGAAGCCAGCTGCTCATCTCAAGTCAGCTAAAGCCTTACGAATTTCAGCAAGAGTTGGACGGCCTATTTCAGTGTTCCATTTGGGGTCCAATTAGACAGTGAGCAAAGGAATAGTTGGGAGTCAGTTGCGATGTCCCTTGAAGTTTTCTGCCCATCATTTCAGTCGCCTTTCTAAGAATGAATCGCTGTGAACACACTAGCATCCGTATTGGGAAGACCACTCGAAATCACAAAATAAAGTGTAGTCTTCACATCAAGGAATATACAGCTGTACAAGTACATGCAAATAAGAAAGAGTTGCTGAATTGCTGGTGTCAAAGAAAAAACAAAGATGAAGCCACCAACGCAGCTGGTTACAGAGGACAGATCATGAACAGAGCAGATTATTAAAACTAATGCTTCAACCGCCCCATGTTACTTTCGTAGATAATATCCTAACTTGTGAAATGTCACTTTACCGAGTTTGCTCAATGCGAACGTATGTCAACCGATTTAGGAAAAGAGACCGTTAGAGTTTCTTAGATCAACTTCTGTGAGTTGGTAAGTTGTAGGGTGATGAATAAAGTCGCTGTCGGAATTGAGTTGATAGAATACATAAGTTGAATCATGAAATTGAACTCTGTTGTGCACGGAGGGGTTAACATCAAAGAGTGAAGCATACCGATCAAAACTGATATGATCGTTATGTTGAGCCAAGAGCTATTTAGAGGCTTTGTAATTATCGTTGAATGTCAAGATGCAGTAACGTCTTTCATAGGGCTAAACAACATGGATTAAAGTTGTTTGGATAATGAGTATTCCATCCTGGCTTTTAAATAACTAACCTTTCGTCGTCTGTTTTAAAGTGTAATAAGGGAAACTGATAAAATAATGTAAGGTTATGCACTGTCAAGCATGAAAGGTTACACTAACATTCTGCATATTACAGTTGAAAAACAAACACACGAACTGGAAACGTCTGAGAACACAAAGATATTTTTCTGGTGAAAGAGTCATTTTCTCGTCATTGCAGAGAATCAATCAACTGGTTTTCCATACACTACAACAGAAAGTAAAGTCAAACATATCACACCGATATGATTTTCAAAATCCTGTCTGAAGAATAAACCCAAAAGTCACTGAATAAGTGAACCCATTTTTGGATGGTGGCAAAAGTATGGACATTCATAGAAGTCAAATGTTTGAAACTTTGATAAAAATTATGCAGATCACTTGTAATGATCAACCCTACAAGTGTATTAAGCCATACAATATCTGAACGAAAACAAGAAAAGCGCATACTGAATATACTGGTCTAGACAACTAACCTCTGTTTACGCGTCAAAGTAACTGGTTGTGCAGCGCTGCCAACGATTTGATTTGCATCGTAGGGCTTAGCAGGGGAATTGGTTACACGAAGAGAACTTGATTCGCAACTACCTGAAGAATGATGAATTGTAGATTGCTGTTCTTTCCGGGAATGCTTCCAACACAATCCCTGAAATAATCAAAGACAGATAAGTTGTCCCACATTACAGTAACATGCAAAGAAAAAATCGGTAGGAGAAGAGTGATATCAAAGCTGACAAAAGTGTATCGTGCAAAAGTGAATTTGAAGTCAAGGTAAGCGAAAGAGCTAAAGCTTTGGAAAAATTCAGCGAGTGAGTACATATTTGGTCATTGTTACCGGTTGTCAGGCCAGTCACCAAAGGAGTCTAGCCAACGATTTATATGCTCTAGAGCACCCCGAAAAGGCAGCTAACGCACCCCTTTACCATTCAGACCAACAGTCACAGATTATACAGACTGATGCTACGTCAATGATATAATCTGATATTTCGCTATTCGGTGCCACAGATGATGCAAGTTGGCAAAGGTCAAAAGTGCCTCCTGTATCACAATTGAGATTTCTATTGAGAATTGGAAAACACATTCTACCACTTCACTCTCTATCCTTAAACTGGAAGCAACTGGAAATCAGCCTTGAAACATCACACCACATTTGACCGATGAAGAATCCATGCTAAGCACAAGCATATTTCTGCTCAATGCGCTCCGAAAACTGTGCATCTGGTCAGCGTTTTCACCTAACAGAAATATGTCATCTAGGTACTCCCAGGAGTAAGTCAATCCTTGTAAAGTTGGAGGTAGTTAGGGTTGCACATTGGTGAACCAGCAGTGAAGCTAAACAAAAGCGGTAATAGGAGACATCCCTGTAGACACCATCGGTTGTTGTTACAACACATGACAGCTCTTCATAGGCCCTTACACGGCTGTATGAGTTTGAGAAGAAATCTCTTATTAACACTGCATACTTGCTTGGTGCTCCATTTCACAGTCAGGCACTGTCTCAAAAACTCGACTGAAAGAGTCGAACACCACCTTCAGATCAAGAGATGTGGCAAGTATCGGCAGCTGGTAAGTAGGCCTGCATTTCAAGACCCGTTGAAAGACAAAGATTTGGTTGATGCATCCTCTCCCGGCTTTGAAACCTGTCTAGTTTTCTTGAATTTGTTGTTTTCAAGCTTCAGTCAGGTGTCGAATAACTACAGAGGATCTTGGACGCAATGTTAGTCAAACTGATCCCCATACGGTTGCCGCAAGAAGACTAACTGGCAATCGAAATAAGTCCGACTGGACTTCCTTCGATTCTCATATATTAACTACTGCCTCCGTTACTCTACTCAATAATTTACCACCTCAAAAAATTCTGGTGGCAAATCGCTATGTTCTCCTGCTTTGCATCGTTCCAGGTTTGAAGTAGCCGTCGCAGTTTTCAGAAGAGTTGAAACACTATTGTCCACCCCCTCCCCCATTTCGGTTCGGGCTGCATATTGCCGAGTATCACTTAATGTTGATGCCTTCTCCAACCCTAGCTCTCTCTGCCAACTACCGGTCGTGATCATTTTGTAGGCTCTTAGTCTATTTACTTTTCAGCTGCTTTAGTTCCTCATTGTAATCAGAGTCAGGTGGCATGAATCTTATGGTATTACTCAGTTCGGATGTGGTTGCGGAAATCCATTGGCCTTTGCTGACCTTTGGATGTACACTATCAAATATCTTTACCTCTTTTTCTAGAGGAGACTGAATATTACACCAGGTTTAATCTGGATAAGAATTGCTGTCACGTTCAGATAAATGCTTGGCCATCTTCGTAAACAGCTACTAAACGTTTTTATTTTGGACAACTGAACCAACCGGACATAAGTATCATCGTTGATTATTAATTAATCGAGTTTCAAATAGAAAGCTAAATGATGAGAAACACTTTAAGTTTTTACTCATGTAATTTTGTACGTTAGTTGAATTCAAAATATGTTGTTTCCCAGTCAATAGTAAACAAACTGTTTGAATAATATTGTAGGGGAAATTAGGATAAAGGGGGTAGTTGTCTCCAAGACCCAAGTGAGATTTTGATCCGACTTTCAGCGCGTGTAATGATGAGATTTTAAGAGCTGCATTTACATGATTGACAGTAACTAGGAGACTTTCATGTATGGTTTGACTATTCAAGGTAGTGGCTTTCACTAGACTAGTTTGAAATCAAGCTCTTTCATGTTTAAATAAACGCTTCACAGTCACGAAGCAAGTAGCATGAACAGAGAACCTTTTTTTTATCTTTTCACTTTTATGGAAGCACCAACAGTATGTGGAGATCTTGAATAGATCAACTCTGTGACGAACTAAGGCCTGCTGAATGATAGCGTGTCACCATCTTTCATGGAGTTTAAATTAATGTTGTCCAAAATTTCAACCCTCATATGATTTAAGAACAAAAACATTACAGTCACAACTGCATTCAGAACTGGATGATCAAATGCTGTTGTATCAAATCCAAATGCAGATGAATTAAACCTAACTTCGAACACCATAACATGCTGAAAACTTGTGAAAGACACATCAGCAATGCAATTATGAGCAGAACAGAAAGGTAAAAGTAAAGCTCGAAAGATTGAGTAAAATTATACCATCGCATCTTTTCAACCGTTTTCATAGACAAACAGAAAAAATCAAAGTAGAATCTCGCAGAGAAGTGTATCCGCTCAAGTTTCCACACTTTACAGTAGTGTGCAAATAACAAGTGGAAAGAAAAAAACTGATATCAGAGAAGACAAAGGTATATGGCAGGAGAAACAATATGGAGATAAAGGTTAGTGGAAATATTCAAGCTCAAGAAGATAACAAAGAGAGAATTCATCTGCGCCATTGTGACCGGTTTTCAGTCGTCACCCAGAGTTCTTCATCACCGATTCCCTTCGTCGCGCAAACCATAGTCAGGCAATCTGCATCTCCCTACACGGTTTAGACCAACAGTTAGGGACTTCATACACTCGTACCACGTCTTGGTCTGGTCACCCCGAGCCTTCCTTCCAATATAATCCCACTTCCCATAGCACTGCACGTCGAGGTAGGCGGTGGCTCAGCATGTGCAGTGTATGCACAAGCTATCTCCGTCGGTAAAGGTCCATGACCTCATCAATCAACTTGCCTGTCTTCCCTAGTACCCTTCGTCTGACCTCAACACTGCTCACAGAGTGATTCCACCAAACACGAGGAATGTTACAAAGACACCCATGATCAAAAGTCTCAAACTGCTTCATGTCTCCTACTTTCAACGGCCATGTCTCACAACCATATAACGCGGTAGAACGGGCTGCAGCGCAGTGTGCTCGTCCTTCGATAGGTAGTCGTATATCCCACCAGTCGGCGCCACAGGTTATGCAAGTTGGCGAATGACAAACGGGCCTTTGGTATCCCAGCTGACATTTTGTCAACAACCAGCACGTTCGGGGTGACGCAGCTTTTCAAGTAAGTGAAGTGGTCGACATATTCCACCACTTCACTCCCTATCATTAAACTGGGAGTAGTAGCAGTCCAGTCCTGAAGCATCATGTTACATCTGACAGGTGCCAGTGAAACGCATGCCAAATATATTCAGATTTCTGCTCAAAACGTTCACCGGACCCTATATTTCGTCGGCGCCTTTGTCAAGCAGGACAACATCCCTTACACACTCCAAGTCAACCAGATAACCTACAGGGAGCAGATGAATCCTTGTGAAGTCAGAGATACCTAAGGTTATATCCATTAGTACGTCTATAGCGAAGTTAAATATGAACGGTGACAGTGGGCATCCCTGTCAGGTGGCAAACTCAGGTTCTGATGCTTCGCATTGTCTCAGGTTCGATACAGCCCTCTCAACTTTGAGGAGAGTTGGAGGACCAATATCTACATCAAATCCACGTTCATACTGGATGTTAAATAACTGAGGCGTAGCTGGGGGTCAGTTGAACTGTGCTTCAAAGTGTGCTGCCAAATGTTATGGCCGCCTGTCCTGGGAGGTTATCAGCATCCCATCATTTTCGATGATCGTTCCACTTACCGTCTTTTTTTGCTGATATCCCTAATAAGTGTAAATAGTTGCCGAGTGCTACCCCATCTCTCGCTTTCGTCACCCAGTGCTGTTTGTGATCGACGCGAAGACTCTTGGTCAACTTACGTTTGAGTTGCTTTCGCATTTCATTGCGGTCGGAGCCAGTTAAAATCAATCTTCTCGCACCGATCAGTCCGGATAACGTCGTGGTGTCAAGTGTAGATTACCAACTGCCTTCACCGCTGTTTCGATTAGCAGACTTAATACCATGCCGGGTTTCCTCAGGATGAGCATTGCTGTCGTGTCCAGATAAATGCTTAGTTATCTCTAAATGCGTACTTGGCGTCTTCATTTTCCAATCGAGCACAGATAGGCTTTACTATCGTCCGTCTCCTGAGATCAGTAAGGCACAGACAGACAAGCTAGTACTATCGCGTTGACGCATGGTCGGAGCCCAAACGGGCAACCCCATAAAGAGCGGGAACCCCCGACTGATCCCCCCAACGACGGCTTATAGCAATGTGCTCTATTTTTTTTCATCGCTGGTTTGATGTCGGTGGGTAGTGCCTCTCCTTATGTCTAAAGTTAGTGCTGGCCAGAAACAAGTAACTATCGGAAGAAAATTACAACAGACGATCGTCGTGGTCAGTTTTTTGGCATGGGATTCCGTAAATACTCCCAAGATGCCTTACCGATTGGCTCAGCTTCCGTACTTTAACGATGAAGCCACCTGCCGTTATGACTACATCTGAACGTTTTGTTTTCTGTAGCAAGATTTACAAGTTCGCATACAATTTATCTTTTGCATCATCCGAACTGCAGTCAGCAGGTGTATAGGCGGAGATTACGAATAGGTATCATCTAGTCTCAGGATCTTTCCTATTGCTCATAGATCCATTCAACTGAACAACATATAGATGGCTTTTGATTAGTATCCAGTCGATACTCGTAAGGTGAATTTTGAAGATTCACTACAATGGCCAGGTGAGATCAATTAAGTAACGGCACTTGGGTCTTGTATACGTGTCTCAAAGATACAGCACACATCCATGACTATGGATTCCACGGTTCTGAAGAGCGGTGCTTGTTATCTGATTTGATATACGGTTCGGACGCTGAAAGCTCCTACATGAAATCGATGTTGTAGTCTTAGGAGACTAGGAATGAGGTTTTGATGGCTCTGGTTGTTAACAATGGTTGCAGAGAGACAGGTTGGGTAAGATGTAAGGGGCTTAGTACTATAGTATCAGGAGGTGAAGGTGAAGGAGACAGAGTTGAGGAGGTATGTGTAATACTGCAAGCGTGTGGGCGGTTGACACTTCCCCGCACCGTGGGATACCTGAAAAAGAAGGGATACTGTGTGGTCGCAAAGCTCAAGAGACATCTGCTTGAGGCCAGTTACACTGCCTTTTGGAAAGTCTGGGATTTTTTGCTTTTGAATCCGACTGTGAATCCCAATTGCAGGTGACGGCATGCCCCAATGGAGTGGGTGTGCTGTTTTCGGAGCTAGCCTTTTCCAACACCTCATTCGCACAGAGAAGATAGCATTACTGTGGCATTGCTGACCATCCAAGGGAAACACCTTACTGCTGTCACATTCCCGTCTAGCCAGTAGTACGACTTAGCCCTAAGACCCGTCATAGTGTAGAAATTTACATCATAGTGGTAACTGCTTTTTGTCTAATATGCAACAGACCTTTTTGGTATAGCGGGACTTCAAGTGAATAAGCGTCCCACCAGCAGAGCTTGTTGGGTCATTGTGATATACAAGCCCAATCACCACATTAAGGTAGCAGCTGTCGGTCGGGTATGGTGCCATATATGAAGCGAGATGGCAAATGCCAAATGAGCCTTTTGTATCCAAGTTGGGATTTTGTCAGCAACCAGCCAATTTGTATCAATGCAACTCCCTATCGTCACAATCCAGCACTGATGAAAAAATCATACAATTAAGATTTGCGCACAAACTTTGACGATTATAATCGTGACAAGCTTATCCTTCAATGTTTAGGTGATTAAAAGCTGAAAAACTAAAAAGGATTGTGATAGAAGTGACTGTATGTTCAGTTACTGATACATTTCAACTACGGCATTATAGTAAGAGTTAAAATATCATGCGATTTGACTCAACACGCTTCATTTACTAGACTAGACTAGACTACTAGACTATAAACTATACGGTATGCGGGGTCCCGGGGTACGAACCACTCGCCCAGGCTAAAGTAGGTGGTGAGTTTAAATCATAAACCGACTGTTTGGGTGAATGCTCAAAACTAATAAGCCACTCCATTTCAACATCAGTTAAATAATACTCTTGACAATACTACGAAAGTCATTTTGAATTTATGGAACTTACCACCAGGCGTACATCCTTATCGACAAGCTCTTGACGCATGATCAGGTTGCTCTGAAAGGCGCACGTGACGTGAAAAGCTGTTTTACACTTCAAATTAGAGCACTGCACAGGAGCACCATAGCGCGAACGACATATGGAACACAGCAAATTACGCCTTGCTTGTGGTATACTGTCCAGCTTTATGATAGGTTCCATCAGTTCTACGTTGCCAAAACCAACTTCCGGAACCCATAAGGCGCAACTAACATGACACCAGCGTTTCCCGTCACTAGGAAAATAACTTTCTGACGCATAACTTACTCAGATAATTTCATAGCCCCACCAGTGTTAGGGCATAAGAAGCAAGGAGTAGTTGACTTGACACCTGCTTCGCACTGTCTACACATCCATGACCCTTCAGGTATCTGAAGGATGCCATAACAGGCTTGATGAACACACAGAAAACAACCATCGCAAAAGACCAGTTCGTTACCATCTTCACCCTCAAACTAAAAACAAAAAATGAGTTTTGAATAAATTACAAACCGATAGACAAATATCACATCTGGCATTCTCATCAAATTCCAAACACTGTACATCGATTTCCTTTATTTTTTCACGCATCTTAATGTACGTCAGGTATTCCAAAGTGGTAATGATCTTTTCCAGCATCCAGTCTTCGATAAGTACTTGTCCAAGGCATTCTCTCTCTTCGTTCACTGTAGCGATCCATGCATAATCCAAGTCATCTACGTGGTAATACGAAGCTTTTTTGATTTTCTTGTCAACCAAGCAATGTATAGCTTCGTCGTAGTTTTCATCCACACACTCAACCCGTAGTTTCTCAGGCCTTGAGAAATAAAATTTCAATGCAACTTACATAACTAGACGATTAGCATGCCTTTTAGGACAATTTAGATTTAGTTTTCTGAAGTAAACATTTATTTTACAATCCTACTTAAAGACAGGTCTGGGTTGATCATTTGCATTTTTGACAGGAACCTGAACCCCTTCTCGTTGCCATTCTGGCTTCCAGGAATTTAAAATAAGTACAAGATTGTCTTTTCTCCCACATTCACTGTCAGCACTTATCATCATTGCAGATAAGGGATGTCTATCAAACAACTTAAAAAGGGTTTGAAAAACAAAAATCCCAAGTCTTCATACCTCCGCAGGGACTTCATCATCATTTTCAGGAAACGTAGGAGCCCAGTTACGAAGTATTTGCCTGACCTCTTCCAGATTATCCATCACATTAAATGGCAACGCTTAACGTTGTAAAACGCGGCTTATCTGTTTCAATACGCAATAAATTAGCACCAGCTTAGTATAAATAAGATCCCTCAAGGCTCTTATTTTGTTCTGAAAATGCGACTATTGGTGATTTTACGCATTATTTCTAATTAAATATCTGATGAAATTGTTTGAACTACGCTATTGACAAGGTGGTCACTTGAGTTCACCAACAGCTTTTGGGGTAGGAATATCACTTCAAAAAATGTCTGTTTGTCCTTTAGATCTTTAGCACCGATAAGGTAAATGCCTATCACGGATCCCGACTATGAACTACCGAGGATGAGGCAAAATGTTAACTTTTATTCCTCAAATACCTGTGAAAACCTGAGCATGCTACTTCTAATATTGTAGTTTACTTGATTTCGTACCTATTTCGCATGAACCTGCCGTAGAATCTCCGGCGTTTGGGAAGCTGCACTAAAGTTTCCTTCCTTGTTTCCGAGGGTCTAATGATGTTTTGTAAGTAAGTTTTTGGTGCGAAGCTTACACACAATACAAGTTTTTACCTTGTTAGTACTTCAAGTAAAATTGCTGCTCGTGATCACACCAACGTCTTGAATATCCTGGCAGTATTTGTAGATAAAAATTCTTTGTAAATATGACCAAAATACTGCAGTCTTGGGTGTTATCACGGGCAGTACTTTTATTCAAAATATCACTGGGATAAAACTTCGTATTGGGTGTTTATTTACATGTGTAATCCAGAGGTAGTGTATGAGAACAAACAACAAAGTCAGCAAACATTCTCCATCATTCCTCATGGTTTTGGTCTCGCTGGGAAGATCTTTATACCAGTCCGGATAGATGAATATTTGAATATCAGACAATATATCATGAACAAATGAACGGTAATAATAATAATAACAGTTGAATTGCAAGTGACAACAAGTAGATTACCTAATGTACAGAATGACTTATAGAATGTATATAACCCAGAAAGAAATGTAGAATTGATGGAACTGGTCAATCAATAAGGTTTTGTGTAATAGGACTAGATTTAGGATTTGTCCTGGTGCGAAATTGACAGACGCAAAGACCAATCACTAATTATTCGGACTTGTTATATACCCACGAATACGAGACCAAGGAAGAACTCGATAGCGTAGTTGGGTGGAGTAGTATATTTGGATAGTTGTGCCAAGATACCGATGCGTTCCAACTAACTGGCTATGGAGTCGAGTACGAACAGTGCAACGTAACACGACGGTGTACCAAATGGTCAGGATGCTTGACCGGGTGCCTTCAGCTTAGCGAGTCCAGTTAAACTATGAGGGTCAGCATCAATGTCGAAGTCGTCGAACGCTAGGCTATTGATTTTGGGGAAGTGTGTGACGCTACATTCCAAATGGGGAGTCAGATCTTTTAATTTGCACAGGTGTGGGTGCAATGTGTTCATCACCATGAAGAACACCCTGACGTTGTAGCTATTAAGGATGCATCTTATTTCCTCTGATGTGGATGTTCAGTAGGGAAGCATTATAATACTTGCCGAATCTTTATGGCTTGGCTTTTCTGTATCTTTATTCGATAGGCTTTCTCCTATCCTTTTTAATAGCTTTTCCCGGCACTTGTTTTGTTCTAAGACTTCCCGAACAAGTTGCCTATCTACTTACTGGGATTCCACTTTATTTGGTATACTTTGTGACCTCATCAACATATTTTTGGCAACGGTTAACCTAGTTTCCAACGAGTGAGCTGAACGGAAGTCAACGTACTTGTTAGAATGTGTCTCTTCTTGATGGACATCAGCGTCAAGCATCTCATCACTGTTTCGTTTCGCCTCGCAGTCTAGGAAATCCAGCCTTCTGAATCCTGTTTCCGGCTCATATGTGAATTTCGTAAACTTAAAACGGCCGCTGAGATACTCAGAAATTTTCTGGACCTCGTTTTTTGGTCATGATGGCGTTGTCAGCGTACCCCTACCATATTCTCATTTTTAAATAATGTTGACTAGGTGCGTCTGATTCTGCTTTGTGCATGTATAGATTAACCACAGTGGGTGAGACAGTGAACCTATTGCAACCACACTAGTTTGACGATAAAGGTCCCCTCAAAAAGTAAAAAGGGTTGAGGTCAGACATAATCCCACTGCATCATAGATTTCGCTTATGGAAATAGTGCATCTAAGTGATAAAGAGGTATCTGACTCTAATAAAAATCTAACAGCTTTCGTGCTTTTATCAATCGGAATATTTGTATGCAGAGGAACAGTATGGAAGCTAACTGTTGTTTCACCATCTTCAATGGTTGTTTGTGGTAATTTACGTCTGAAGTCCGACGAATTTTTAGTGATGCTTACGTAGTTGCCCTGCAGTGGTTGAAGGACTTTTGTGAGATATTTGAAACGTTATAAGTCGGAGAATAAGTGAAGTCCACAATTAGACGAGTCGGTAAATTAGGTTTGTGAATTTTTGGTAGATCACGGAGGCGTGAAGCAGCATAACATTTTGGTATTAAATTAAAACACAAGGCATCCCCCTGCTTCGATTTCAGATTGTGCAACGATTTGTTAATCTGTAGTCTTACCTTGTTAAGTGTGGGCTTACGCCTCTTCTCATTAATTGTTTAATAAGTCCCACTGCACAAGTGCTCTGTGACATTTCGCTCACAGTCTGGTGTGCTCATGACAACAGTTGTTTCCCTTGATAATGATAAACATAAAAATATTTCTTGAATAACGCATTTTACGGATACTTGCCATTTTTACGGGCAATATCTAAGCGTTACTTCCCTATTGAAGCTGTAGAAGCTCAGAAAGAAACAAACCACAGTGCCAAACAAAGTCTTCCGGAGTAAATAGCTGTTCAGATGTTGCTGGTCACAAATACTGGATGACAGCGATGTCGCTAAACAACAGCAGTGAGAATTAATGAGGGTATGACGTCTCAGTATAGGAAGTATCCTGGCAGTAGTGGGTCATGTCATCTATAGGAATATATTTCACATCGAATGATGGGAACAAATGAACCCGAAGATATGTCAACATTCAATGAATGAACGGCGAGTGAAACTAGAGCTAAATGCCGGGATGGACTGCGGTGAGGAATTTAGCTCTCTTATTGTATGATATCATGCAAAGTGTGGCAGTTGTTCGGGTCTATATTTTGCGAGGAGAGTCACTTCAGTAAATAAGGCCAGGGATGCAATTCTATCCAGCCGCTGCTGTAGTATTACGGTGGAGAATATGTGAGGTTTCGCCACAAAACCAGCCAATAAAACCTCAAGGTAGACAAGTTATGTGATGTCACTGATGGTTTGTTTCGTTTCCGGGTGAGTGGTTGCGGCTTTTATAACCCGTACATTCTTGTCATTTCTTAAAGAGCGAATTGCACGTCTCTCTTTTTCGATTAGTTGGAACATGCGTTAGTTTATGCCTAACTTCTACGACATCCTGCAGAATTAGTTCTGGTGCTTATCCTAATAACGGCGCGACTTCTGGTGTGGTTGTGGGCGGGCGACTTAAATTTACGCTCGGTCACTTGGATAATAACGAGTCTTCCTCATTCGTGAGGAGACGATCGGATGCATTGCATAATACCTCCGGATCAGATTATTTGTTGCATCGCATGATGTTTTGTCTGTTAGAGCTTGGGTTTAGTGCAGTGAGTTTTCGTTTCCGCTTTAATTTGGCTTTTTTCATGCAATAACTCTATCTTCGTTTCATGAAGTCAAGTAATACATCATGTAAGCATTCCGGAAAAAGAAATCCTATGCCACCATCCACGATTTTTATACGATTCCAAAATGATCTTAACATTACTGCGCTTTCAGGCTTTCTTCTTCGCAAAAATGTTTTAGTGGTAGATTTTACTGCGATAAGTGAACGATGAGATTTCAAAGGGTCCTTAAATTTCAAGGATATGGGAAGTACGTCAAGATTTAGACAGTGGGAGTTGAAAATGCAATGTTTGTACGAAGTTAAAATATAAGCTTGGAAACTTATTCCGACTAGAAATAAAAACTTATGTTTGAATGTGAAGTCTGTATTTAAAACTTGCCTGTAATGCATTAATTCCGTCCTAAAATGCCTGGACCCTCCAACGACAAATCCAATAATATTAACTCGGTTTCTGAGTCATCAAACTCCACACGCTTATCAGGAGTTTTAACCATGCAAAGGCCGGCTGTAAGAGGTGTACAAATTCCTAATTTAATCAACTGCCATGTTGGTCGGCAACGTGGGTCGGAAAGCATCCGTCGCCGTAGATGACAGTAGGCATTGGGATAATCGGCATGTTCATTACAGATACAAGTTCGCGAGATGCCGCTTTACATTCCGGATTAAACTGAAGTTTAAACATGAAATTGTCAAACTTGTCAACGCCATGCAAAGTCTCTGGCTTTCTCAGGAAGTTCCAATTCCCGTATGACCATAGGGCTCGAAGACTCATTTATGTGCGGTTCGAGGGATTCTTGCAGCAAATCGAAAATGTACGCCACTTTTCCATAACCGCAGTTTAACCACATGGACCGAAGTTGCAGTCTGCACCTACGGCTTCAATTTTACTACCCCTAAATGCAAACCATTATGAGTAGTCACTAAGGGTACAAAAAACCCCGTCAGCATTCAACATGATGACAAGACAAAGTAAAAACAAGGAGTACGAAACGAATAGCGACGGCAAAAAAACAGTACTACACAAAAATGTCCGAAATTATCTCATAACTATACATCACGTCAACAAGTACCCTATACAATATAGGTGACGCTTAAAAGGAAATAGATAAGATGGAAGGGAACTGTGAAAAGAAAAGTTAAGAACGACACAATATCGGACGAAATCCTTGATATGCCGTGGCAAACACCGATAATATTTCACTCCATCTTGAGGCCAGTGATGGCAAATGGGCGAGAAAAAGGCTAGCGGAAAACGGCGCCAACAAAGTGGGCCAAAATTTAGGACAAATTACGAAAGGAACCCTGTTCAAATTTCGGAGAAACATGCAACCAAAGAAGGCTAAGCCTGCGTTCTTAAACGCTGGTAGTATGTCACAAGCGGCGTGATCATGGAAAGATTTGAAAGACAAGTTCACCGCTTACATGCCCCATCTTATTCCAATTTACATCATCCCTTGACTGCTTAGGATTTGTCCTGGTGCGAAATTGACAGACGCAAAGACCAATCACTAATTATTCGGACTTGTTATATACCCACGAATACGAGACCAAGGAAGAACTCGATAGCGTAGTTGGGTGGAGTAGTATATTTGGATAGTTGTGCCAAGATACCGATGCGTTCCAACTAACTGGCTATGGAGTCGAGTACGAACAGTGCAACGTAACACGACGGTGTACCAAATGGTCAGGATGCTTGACCGGGTGCCTTCAGCTTAGCGAGTCCAGTTAAACTATGAGGGTCAGCATCAATGTCGAAGTCGTCGAACGCTAGGCTATTGATTTTGGGGAAGTGTGTGACGCTACAGATCACTCCCCCCCCAGTGGGTTCGTGAGGACCCTAAGACGATACCAGCCGGAGGTAAAAACCCAGTGGTTTCTCCACTGGTAGAACTCTTCCGATGGGCCCACTGCGTGCAGAGGCCCCTGGTTGTCTGAACTTATTCTAGGGTATCTTGGCAATTAAATAAATAAAATACAATAAATGAAATTGTACGGTGGTCGCGGTCCTCAGTTGCTTTTGACGTTCCGTTCGGTGCTCGTTGCACCTGGAATATAAATAAAAGTCTTAAATACCATGAAATGTTTCGTAAAAATGGGAATTATTTATATATAAACATATCGAAAAATAAGAGTTTACGCTTATCTTCACCTTTTTTTCAAAAAATTTCATTATATGGTAATTTGGGCTACAAAAGAGCCTGAAGGGCTTTTCGTGTGTCGCGTGACTTTACAGTTTTGACAAGCTAAGCACGACTGAGCCCACTCCTTAACGTCTTTGTTCATCCCAGGCCAGCAGAAATGTTGTGCGATAAGCCTAATGGTGCTCGTACACCTGGATGAGAGAATTTGTGCAGCGTATTGAAGACGTTGCGTCGACAACTCTTCGGAACTATTGGGAGTGGTTGACTAGCAGAGACATCGCACAAAATCGTATCCTTGTCTGATCCAAAGTCGCAGCTTCAGAGTTGTGAACGACAACTCATGATGCAGCTCGAGGTCTTCCTTGTGACGCCGAGTTAGTTCAACGAGATCAACGCCCTCGATATGATTTACCGAAGCTATTCGTGATAGTGCATCGGCCATGGAGTTATTTGCTCCAGGAATTGTTGCAAAACTGCTCCAATTGCTGAATCCGATGCATCAACAGCAACACTCAAAGGAGCATTGGGGTCATGATGCATAAGCATGGTTGCGTTCGAAATGGCTTCCCTGACTTTAGAGAAATCAAGTCTAGCTGCGTTGTCCGGAGCCACGAACTTCGTAGTCCCTCGAAGTAGATCTGTTAGTGGTCTCATGACAGAAGCACAGTTGGGATAAACCTTCGGTAATAACTTACCAGGCCATTGAAAGTGAGGAGATGTTTCACAGTGGTCGGCTCTGGATAGTTCAAGATAGCCGCCACTTTATCTATCAATGGGCATATACCTTTGTTGCCAATGGTATGCCCAAGGAAACTGAGTGATTCAACTCCCATTTCACACTTCTGCAAGTTGACTGTGATGCCATGTTTCTCAAGTCTTTCGAATGCGAGGTCCAAATTTTTGAGGTGAGTTTCCCAATCTGGACTCGCAGTTAGACAGTTATCGATGTGGACGTGAACAAAATTCAAACCACGGAGGGCATCATCCATAAAGCGTTGGAATGTTTGTGCTGCATTCCGAAGACCAAATGGGATGCGCAGGAATTCAAACAGGCCAAAGGGAGTAATAATGGCTGTTTTCGCGATATCTTCTGCTGCCATAGGTATCTGGCTGTACGCTTTGACCAAATCGATTTTGGAGAAAATGTTCATTCCACATAAGGTTGCGGCCAAATGGTAAACGTGAGGTATCGGGTGGCGGTCCGGAGTTGTTTTGGCGTTAAGCCTTCGGTAGTCACCGCTTGGACGCCAGTCGTTGCTATCCCTTTTGGGAACCATGTGCAGTGGCGATGCCCAAGGACTGTTTGACGGTCTGATAATGCCCAGTTCGAGCATGTGGTCGAATTCACTCTTCGCCGTTCTGAGGTTATCGGGGGCTAAACGGCGCGCTTTCGATGCCATAGGGGACCTGTGGTTGTGACGTGATGCATAACATTGCTGGTTATGCACGGAAGAGTGTGCTTCGGTTGCTGCAACTCTGGATATTTCTCCAGAACTGCTTGGTAGGGCGCGTCGCCCGATTGTTTGGTTCTAATGATGGCTAAACTCGAACCTACATAGGTGGTGCCGCCACTGGATAACTTTTTGTCGTTGTCTATCAGACGTCGACGGAGAACAATTACGATTAGATCGTAATGGTTTAGCAAATTTACGCCAATGATGGGCATAGAGACGTCATACAGGAGGAAAATCCAGTGGATAGGTTAACGTAAACCTAAGTTGAGGTAGGCATACCCTCTCCCGAATGTCGCGATTGCCTTGCCGTTGGCTGCTTGAAGATTGAAGGATGGGTCGTAATGACGCTCCTTTTTCGGTGAGGGAAGAACGCTAACTTCTGCGCCAGTGCCGACGAGGTAGCGGACTTTTGTTTTAATGTCGATGACGTAGAGCAAACGGCTGCTTCCGCCGGCTACGGTTGCCGTGAACACGTGCCGGTGTGACCGTTTCCCGAGTTTGTGTCCTTCTTAAAACGGCATGGTTTACGACATTTTCTGGCTTCGTCTCCGCTAGTGTTACGAAACCAGCACCATTCAGGGTTTTCCACCCTGTTAGGTTGAGTTTTGAGGCTACCACGAGAGTTGCTGCGATGCGCCAAGGTGCTTTTCTTTGAAGTGCTACGTGAGCTACGACTTAGAGATCGTAGCAACTGTTTCACGAAGTTGCACAGCTTTGTCACCTCTGAATCCTGGCGCTCTGGTTTGTCGCAGACAGAATATACGTTGGAAACGGGTCTGCTGGAAACCTCCAGTATTTTGTCTGCTGAGGCTGCCAGGTCGTCGAGTGGGACTGACTGGAGTGTCACCAACACGGTTTGCACCGGTTAGGGTAGCTTTGAGAGAAACAGTTTTCGGAAAAGGCCATTGTCGAATGTTCGGGCGCCGAGGACTTCAGTAGCTGAGTGGCTGCCTAGCTCGATGTTACGAAGTAATTCATCTAGGCCCTGGCGATCTGTCAGATCACTTTTCTTCAATAGTGCGGCCTGAAGAAGTGCATAAGGATCACTCACTTCAGGATTAAACATATGTGCTGTAACATACCTGATTACTTCATGCGGTAGTGAACGTATGACAGCAAGAAATCGAGAATGAGGATCTGAGACGCCCTGTTCTCGAAAATCGGCCTTGGCATACAGAAACCATGTTCCCGCATTGTCTGGCCAATATGGCACGAGTTGGATCGTGTTCGTAGTCGGCTTAATGCGAATAAGCTAGGGAGTGTGGTTGGACATGAGAAAGTGCAGTAAATGGATATATAAATGTTATCGACATGACAACAATAAACAAATACAAAATGGAACAGGCTCATTAATTCAATATTTGTTATCGGTCGGTATGTGTGATCAGGTCGGGATATTTGATCACGTTGAGCTCAACAATTTAGGACTTTTCCTGGTGCGAAATTGACAGACGCAAAGACCAATCACTAATTATTCGGACTTGTTATATACCCACGAATACGAGACCAAGGAAGAACTCGATAGCGTAGTTGGGTGGAGTAGTATATTTGGATAGTTGTGCCAAGATACCGATGCGTTCCAACTAACTGGCTATGGAGTCGAGTACGAACAGTGCAACGTAACACGACGGTGTACCAAATGGTCAGGATGCTTGACCGGGTGCCTTCAGCTTAGCGAGTCCAGTTAAACTATGAGGGTCAGCATCAATGTCGAAGTCGTCGAACGCTAGGCTATTGATTTTGTTGAAGTGTATGGCGCTACAACTGCAAACAATTCGCTTCGTCATAAGTTGGTGCTAGACTCGAAAATATGTTTTGAGGTATTAATATAGCCCATGATAGAACACTACTTTAGAGGAAAAACCTTAAACATTAGGTTGTATTCGACAAAAGTGTATGCACTGCGGTGCAAGGAATAAATGACAAATCTCAAGAGGAAGACGTTCTTGTCCAACACTGCCTCAGTAAAACGCCTTACCTCAATGGCCTTACGCTGGGTGTCACCAAGTTTGAAATAACAGATAGTATGACGCTGCGATTCTCAGTAAAATATCGGCTATTTTAACCCTAGTAATCTTGTAGCAACCAAACCGGCTCTAGTAACAGAGATCTGGAAAACTTCAAACATAACGGGCTCATATAGCGCAAAGCACACTATACGGACGCAATAGAGTCTACTAAAAAGGTGTACCGCTTATCTCTGCGTCAAGCTTCATGGTCACAGACACCTCAGATACTGAGCTTGATAGAACTCCTGAATGTAAGTGCATAACTGCAAGCATCAGTAAACGCAAACTCCTTATCACACGCGTAAGTAAGGCCCCAAGCACAGGGCAGTTGATGGGGTCATCTGCGGACCATCTTAGCAAAACACTGCTCCAGATTTTGATTCTGAGATTGTCTGGGTTGACCCCAACTTGGGATGTACTGGTCACACAGACTATTATGAACTTTTGACAGCCATTGACACGCAGAAATACGTGCATTACCACACGCAAGACCATAACACTCCTGACATAATACTTTGCCAAAAAATGAACCATTATCTGTCCAGATAGATGAGAAATTTATAAATAATGGTCATAGCATAATGCTTTGTACTCTACCACTTCTAATAACTGGTAGGAGTGCATATGAACCAGTGCTGAAGAATGACCAAACCAAGAACCTTGGAAATGCTTGGTGGGAACCCCCCTCAACGCTCATAAGTTGCTCTGCCTACAGAGATTTATTCAATGGTCGTAATCTGTTTTAAGCACCAGATATGATTTACAAGATTATTGGCCACGCTCAGAACGTGATTGCTCCCACTGGGTTCATCCTGGAGACAGTGTTATCCTTGTAGAGGAAAACGACGAAAGCCGATGAAATTAGGAGAGAAATACTCCGCTTTGAGAGCATTTCATGCCATGGATCAGATGCAAACAACATACCTTTCACCACAAGAAAGACACAGAATAGCAGACTGCTTGATTACTTTGTCAAAAGCACGAAACCTTTGCCGTATCCTGATAGAGCATAACAGAAACATAGAAGACTACTCAGTAAGCCACTTGAAGCATGAAGTTTTATGATTTTTCCTGGTGCGAAATTGACAGACGCAAAGACCAATCACTAATTATTCGGACTTGTTATATACCCACGAATACGAGACCAAGGAAGAACTCGATAGCGTAGTTGGGTGGAGTAGTATATTTGGATAGTTGTGCCAAGATACCGATGCGTTCCAACTAACTGGCTATGGAGTCGAGTACGAACAGTGCAACGTAACACGACGGTGTACCAAATGGTCAGGATGCTTGACCGGGTGCCTTCAGCTTAGCGAGTCCAGTTAAACTATGAGGGTCAGCATCAATGTCGAAGTCGTCGAACGCTAGGCTATTGATTTTGGGGAAGTGTGTGACGCTACAGATCACTCCCCCCCCAGTGGGTTCGTGAGGACCCTAAGACGATACCAGCCGGAGGTAAAAACCCAGTGGTTTCTCCACTGGTAGAACTCTTCCGATGGGCCCACTGCGTGCAGAGGCCCCTGGTTGTCTGAACTTATTCTAGGGTATCTTGGCAATTAAATAAATAAAATACAATAAATGAAATTGTACGGTGGTCGCGGTCCTCAGTTGCTTTTGACGTTCCGTTCGGTGCTCGTTGCACCTGGAATATAAATAAAAGTCTTAAATACCATGAAATGTTTCGTAAAAATGGGAATTATTTATATATAAACATATCGAAAAATAAGAGTTTACGCTTATCTTCAGCGTTGTTTTAAAAGTTTTATTATACGGCAATGAAAATTGGTATAATAGGACAAAGTGTACGAGGGTTTGTGCATTGCCGGTAAATCAGAAAAATAGTGCCTCGATGGAAATGTATGGTTGGCACGCACACCGCTAAGTTAAAAATGACTTCAGATACTCCGGGAACCTGACGGTTCTACCTGATCGTGTTTTTTGTTGCGCCGATGGTTGTTGCCGCTGTGCATTACCAGGCACATCGTCAAGAATTTCGATAATTGAGTCATCCGCCGGTCGGATGTAGCGAGCTGAAACGTCACTTATAATGGGGTTGCCTTCGCAATAAGCTGGTTTCAAACGTAGATACTGACAGTATCTTGACATCCGTCTCGCTCAATTATATAGAATTTCTCGTGTCGCTTGATCACTTTGAATGGCCCGTCGTAGGGTGGTTCAAGTGGTCGACGAACAGCGTCGTGGCGAACAAACACGTGTGATGTCTTCTGTAAACTGGGGTGGACGAAAACATCAGTCGTTTGCGGTCTAATCGGAGAAGGTCTTACTGGACGTATTGCGTTTGTATGCCTAGTCACGTAAGATGCTCCGTCGGAAACATGTTTGAAAGTTGAAGGGGAAACAAACTCACCTGGTAGGCAAAGAGTGGTCCCATAGACGAGTTGTGCGGAGGTGCATCCAGCATCAACTTTCAAGGCGTTACGAATACCTAGCAGGACTAGAGGCAAAGCCTCGGTCCACTGAGGGGTGTTTGCAGCTGAAAGGGAAGCTTTCAGTTGTCGATGGAAACGCTCCACTGTGCCATTTGCTTGTGGATGGTAGGCTGTCGTTCGGAACCGGGTGCAACCTAAAAGAGTGTGAAATGATCCACACACAAATTGGCGCCCACGGTCGGTTGTCATGTAAGATGGACATCCGAAGTTCGCGATCCATCTTTCAACGAAAACACGAGTTACTGTTTCGGCAGTAATATCCTTAATAGGTACTGCTTCCGGCCATCGTGTGAAAGGATCAACACAAGTGTGACGCTACAAAGTTGTGATAATAAATATTCAATATGTAGTCTCGTGTGAAATGTTTTACACCAGGTGTCAGTCTGCGGTCACCATAAACCTGATGTAAATTGGCATAGTGTAAAGTTTGCGTTTGTTTGCTTCTCTAGTCATTACTCTACAAACCCTTATTCCTGGAATTACATTCACTGTAGTAGTGTATATATATATATATATATATACATATGCATATAAATATATACACATATATTTATCCCAGGTGATGGGTGAATAAATAGAGATCAACTAGTCTTCATTTACCAAAGATTGGAGTAATTCCTCGATGTAAACACTGTGGCAGCAATTAAGGGCTGAACTTTGCGCGCTGCATCTGAAATGTGAGTAACATTTAGTAAAAATCGTTAGGGGCTTAGTAAGAGTTGTAAGCCATTGTTAACCCACACATTTTAATCATTATTGGTTTGCTCACTGCTCCAACAACCTGTAAGAATACACAAGTTATTTTAGGATGGACAGATGTTCATGCGGTGACAGAGTTATCTGATCCCAATAAATGTATTTACCTATGAGTCAAATAATTCCTGCATCTTAGCTACTAAATTTCGTGGTAGCATAGGTCTAGTATTTTGAGAAGCGCTATGTTGATGAGGATAAGCCAAAAAAATCCTCATTTGAGTTCTGTTGATATCGATGAATGTTATCAAAATAATATCAGTTCCCCAAATCATTCATCAAAATGTTTCCTCATTCAGTGTTCAAATCCTTAACAAATTGGTTACGTATTCATCATAGTTCATTTGCCTATACATCAGTGATATTTCATACTGCTACCACCTGAAATTTAGGTTAACAAAAACAGATATAGCTTTTGAACCTTTATGATTAGAAATTGTTTATGCATTAAAAGACCCTGTTATGTACGTAGTAACACGAGCATCGCTATGGTGCTTTCTACGACAGTCGTAGATCGGAGTTGCGCTGTCTTGTAAACTTGAACAAGATTGATTCACGTGTTTCCATAGGTAAACTGTCCCACATCTGGGCATGTTTAATCACGAAGAAGTCCTACCTAGCGACTGTCTTAGTGTTCATTTGCTACTTCTGTTCTTGTCTATCTTGAGTCACAAACAGTTTCATTTATGGACCACATCTTTATGCACGTAATATGTCAGTCTGTTAGGAAGCTTATAAGATCGTATCAAACCCAGTCTGTCCTTGTTTCCACAGTGGCTCAAATCCTAGGATGCTGCATCTGGTGGTATATTTTACATCAGTGTTCGTGTTAAATATTCCCACTATGAAATACCTCTACACTTCTACGACTTTCAGTTTATCCACAATCAGTATTCTGCTATAGATAAACGAGTAGTATTCGAGCAGTGGCCGGACACATGTTTTATGCAGGATGACTCTGGATTTGTCACTGTGGAAGTTTTACAGTGAGAAACCTGCCAGTTTGGAGGATTTCAACACTTGTATGGATATGTGCCTAAATAAGGATAGGTTGTTGTAGTATCAGTCCCAGGTTTAGTAAAGAACTCAACTTCGATAGTGAATGGTCAGTTACTGCTAAGTTTAATTCAAGAGCACAGCCATCTGCGCATAGCCGACCACGTTTTTCAGTGCTAAATTTAAGTCGCCAAGTGTCTAACCTCACGCTGACTTTTTTTCTCTCCTGGATAGAGTTAGTAGTGAAGGCTAAGCGATGTTGAAGGATGTGTATACTACTTTCAGGTCATCCGCATATAGAAATAGCTTACCTACTTTGAAACATTCACATATACTAATGATATGAGCTTAAAAGAGTAGACTTAAAACGCTGATTTGAATCGTCCCACTAGTTATTGGTTTAGGCTTTGAGACAGTTAAACGAACTTTTGTTATTTGATAGCGGTTACACGGAAGGGATTTTAATCAGTCTAAGAGTGGATTGCAGATTCCAAGAGAACTCAGCCTATTAATAAGCAGGATGTGTAGAACTCTGTCAAATGCTTTAGTGATTTCGAAGTAAAGCATTATCACCAGCATCTGATCCCTTTTGTAGACGACCTCGTTAAAAAATTCAAAGAGACTTATGGTGCGTGATCTTGTTTTCAGAAAGCTATATTGTGACGAGTTGCTATGGTTAGATTCTAGCAGGTAGTCTGACATTTGGTCATTAATCACCTTCTCCATGATCCGTGAAATAACTGGGGTTATGTTAATCGGTCTGTAATTGCTGGCGCTGGTCTTGGCTCCTGACTTTTGTTTTGGCGATATATAAATGACTTCCCACTTACCAAGATAAGTTCCAGAATCTAATGCGAGTGAAAATATTTTAAGTAATAAAACTGCCATATTCGTGCTCACATTTTGTAAATTATTGAAAATATCTCATCTGTCCACCAAATAGAACTTGCTTTTGGTGTTTCATTCGCTATGTCGATGTTATTTCAGTGGATTTCTATGCTCCCCAGCATACAACTGTTTGCACCGGCTATATCCTGTTGTAGGTATAAGTGATATTATCATAGACCTCAATAACTCAGCAAGGTCCAATACAATTAAAATAACAGCCTAACACAACGCTAATTGAAGTCGATACTGCATTTGAGCAGTTCGCATCCATCGCTTATCCTTTTGGTCTCCACTAAGATATAGACACTGAAAAAGTGCAAAGGACTGGAACTCAAATCGACGTCATCTCATCAGAGGTGGTACAACGCATTGCATCACTACAAAAAGCTATCGTCCACAATGTTCGGCGAAATATGTCACCAAAGAAGGCTAAGCCTGTGTTCTTAAACGGTGGTAGTACGTCACAAGTAACTTATAACTGTAGAAAGATTGCCCGAGCGAAAGCTGCTACGTTGACGTGGTGGTCGGACTTGTATATGACAATGACTGAACGAGCTATGCTGGCAGAACACTTATTCCCTCGAGGTCTTACCACGCCATCAAGGTCTGTTGGATAGTGGTTAGACGAAAAAGTTATCGTTGTGGTGTAAATTACTAAACAACACTGGGGGTCTAGGGGCGAAGTCGTACTGTTACTAGCTGGATGGAGTATGACAGCAGTGAGGTTTTTCCCTTCTATGAGCGAGAGTACCATGCTGATGCTGCCTTCTCAGTGGAAGGGGGTGAGTTTGAAAAAGGTCGGCCCCAAAAATAACACATTCCACCATACCCCACGATCTGCTGGGCCGGGGGTCTTGGTTCATTTGTAGTTTCTTTTCGACCATCTGGCCCCAAAACAACAAGAGCTCAAAACAACCATACACAAAAGGGTGGGTGTGACAGGCCTCAAGCAGATGTCCGACGCGCTGTATGGTCACATAAATCTCTTTCAGGTACCTTAAGAAGAAATAGCCTTCCACGGTGTAAGCAGCTGGGAAGTGTCAGTCGCCCTCACAATTCTGTCAGCACTCAAGTTTCTTCAGACTGCTATTCACCTTGCCCATCATTACCTTCCAATCTTCCTTCAAGTCTCTCAATTAACAATACACTACATCATCTTCGATTTTTCCTAGCTCTGCAGCCTTCGACAACGATGTACATACACCGAACCGCGTCTCTGGTTTCCTTAAACCAAGCTCCAAATCACACACCAGGGCCTTCAATATCTGCACTCTTCGTCAAATTGGTCAACAGGCTTCGGTGGAAAAAACTCTAGCAACTCGGGCCATGAATATGTGCTGTGTTTGTGAGACACACATACAGGACCGAAGTGCGGTTATTCACCTGACCTCTCTCGGTCATTCTGGTGAATCTGCAAAATTCACCCTTCGAGTTTCTGGAGATTCGATAGCTAGGTCTCGGGGTCTTGCAGGTGTAGGCATAGCATTTGGCACTAGGGCAGATAGCTCACTACTAGACTAGATCCCAGTTGATAGTCGCCTCTGCGCTGTCTGGTTGAACAGCACAGTGAGAAGTAAAAGGAATAGTGAAACTCGCCGTTGTCTCTTTGTAACCTCTGCTTACGCACCCACTGACTGTAGTTTGGATGAAGTGAAAGACGAGTTCTACCGAAAACTGTCTAACCTCCTCTCGAAAGCCAAACGTTCGGACGTGGTGGTTGTTGTAGGTGACTTCAATGCACAGGTGGGTAGACTGAGGTAGAAAGGCACTTAGGTAGGACTTTCGGAGTTACGGCTGAACGTACAGATAACGGTTATCGTTTACTACAACTGTGCTCAGATAACCGCCTATTTTTAGCTAGCACAAATTTTAGACATGTAACAAAGACACCGTCTGACATGGCGTCCACCGAGTTCAACTTAGTGATGGACACAGATAGACCACATTGCTATTAGTCATCGCTAGAGAGGATCAGTGGGAGACTGCCGTTCCTTCTGTAATACGTGTTTGGATAGCAACCACGCGTTGGTCCGAGCGCATATATGCCTGCGTCTCAATGGATGTAAGAAAAATTTAGCCACAAAAGCACTGCGAGTGCTGCTGGACAACGAAAACACCAAAGCTGTGTTCAGCTAGAAATTGGCTAGGCAGTTATCGGAACAGAAGACTATCACTCATCCAGAAGAAGCTTGGTGCCATCTCCAGTCTGCTGTAAAAGCAGAGTTGAAGACATTAGTCGGTGGATATCAGCAGCTTCTTCCGAACTAATGGATGCACGTGAATGCATTCCTGCAGGCTCTGAGTATAATGAAGAGCGAGCGCAACTTAAAATTAGATTGAGGAAAAGTCTACGCAACGATCTCGAAAAGTGGTGGGCAGCGAAGGCTAAAGAGATGGGAAAAGCAGCGGCGATCGGTAATAGTAGACAGTTATTTAGACTTATTGAGGAAACGGGGGGGGAGGTCGACTGCGGTTAGTGAGACCGTAGTGGACAAGGACGGATCTGCGATTCACTCACAGAGAAGACGACTGGAACTAGAAACTGAAGACTTCGAGGAGCAACCTAACTGGCCTCCAGCCACCATTGCGTTGCCCACTATCCAGTCGGGTCCTGAATGGAACATTGGGATAGGTCCCCCAACACTGGCAGAAGTCGAGTAAGTGGTAGGTGACTTGGAACGACGAAAGGCGGAGGTATCAAACGGACTAACTCCTGATTTATACAAGGATGGTGGTAGAGTACTCTTAGTTAGGTTAACGGAAGTGTTAACTGGTATATAGAGATCAAATACAACCTCTGACTGGTCTAAATCACTGATTATTCCAGTCTTCAAGAAAGGTGAGAAGTCCTCTTGTGATAACCACAGAGGAATCAGCCTGATGGACACAGTGTCTAAAATTCTACGTTCTATAATTCTTCGACGCTTGAGTGGAGCTCGGGAACAGCAAGCCCGAGAAAACCAGGCAGGCAGGCTTTAGACCCGGCCTTGGGTGTACTGACCAAATATCCACAGTGCGCCACGTTTTGAAACATAGACAAGCTTTTCCGACGCCTGACGATAGCTGTATTTCTTGACATGAAGGCGGCATTGGACTCCGTTGATCGAGAAGTCTTTTGGCATTGTCTCTAACTGAAAGGTGTGCCGAGTAAGTACATCACTTTATTGAAGGCTCTCTACTCGAACACTTGTGGGTGTATCAGAGCCTATGATGAGATATCAGGGGCTGTGCTCGTCGAGTGGTGTTCGTCAAAGGTGTTCAACCTTTCGATTCTTATTCACTTTTATCATAGATAATCTTATGGAGGTCTCCCTTTCGTCACCTGACTACACAGAGGTTGACGTTGTTGCAGGAGAATTTTCATTAGGCCTAGAATACGCGGATGACATAGTCATGTTGGGTGAAGACACTGACAAGATACAGAGTCTTCTGAACACTTTGAGTGGCATTTTGAAGATGGTTGGGATGCGTTTCTCACCACCTAAATGCAAATTATTGCTTCAGGATTGGTCTTCAACGGTGCCTTGGCTAACAACAGAGAAGCAGGAAGCGGGATCGGCGCTGGTGGCTCAGTGGCCAATGAAATCTCTGCACGGATACAAAAGGCTTGGCTGGCTCTCGCCAACTAACGCCACCGATGGCGCTGCCGTGATATCCGATTGTCTATTAAGGGTCGCGTACACAGCACAGCAGTCCGGTCTGTTCTACTGTATGGCTGTGAAACATGGCCATTGAAGGTGTAAGACATGAGAAGGCTTGAGGTGTTTGACCACCGTTGCCTTCGTAATATAGGCCGTATTCAGTGGTGTCACCACGTGAGTAACGGAGAAGTCAGGTGTAGAGTTTTAAGGAGAAGAGGTAAGTCGGTTGACGAGGTTATGAACCTCGATCGACTGAGATGGCTGGGATACGTGTTACGTATGCCTAGTCACCGATTGCCTCGTCACACAATGTTGGCTGAAGTAGGCCCAGGCTGAAAAAAGACCCAAGTTAACCAGACTGAAACATGGCATCAATGTATGAAGTGGTTGACTGTTGATTTGAGCCATGTGGGGCGATGCAGACTAGGTGGTTGGGGTCCACGGAACAAGAGAAACCAGAGGTTGGAGACTCTAGGTGATATGGCTCAGAACCGATGTAACTGGTGGAGATGTATACAAACATTATCTTCATCTTAACGATGTTATGCCGAATCTCACTATCTTCTCATTCTTCCTTTCTTTCTTCTGGTACTTTATATTTCTTTTGGCTGTTTTTTGCCTTCAACTTGTACTTCACTGCCTTTTTACTTGATGTACTGATGTGAGGTTTGGTAGCTCGGACCGTTACATAGTAATCTCTGGTCCTATGTAGATTTCTATGGGGACGGATGATAGAAAGATTCGATCTTATTCCAATTTACATCATCCCTTGAATGCAAACAATTCGTTTCGTCATAAGTTGGTGCTAGACTCGAAAATATGTTTTGAGGTATTAATATAGCCCATGATAGAACACTACTTTAGAGGAAAAACCTTAAACATTAGGTTGTATTCGACAAAAGTGTATGCACTGCGGTGCAAGGAATAAATGACAAATCTCAAGAGGAAGACGTTCTTGTCCAACACTGCCTCAGTAAAACGCCTTACCTCAATGGCCTTACGCTGGGTGTCAGGAAGTTTGAAACAACAGATAGGATGATACCTACGAACTAATACGGTTGAGTAGTAAATGCTGAACTAACGGGAGTACAGGTCTCAGTCAGTCTGCAGACAGCCTGAGACCAGACCATCTGAGCACATATCCGTACAGGTGTTGAAATCCTCCAAACTGGCAGGTTTCTCACTGTAAAACTTCCACAGTGACAAATCCAGAGTCATCCTGCATAAAACATGTGTCCGGCCACTGCTCGAATACTACTCGTTTATCTATAGCAGAATACTGATTGTGGATAAACTGAAAGTCGTAGAAGTGTAGAGGTATTTCATAGTGGGAATATTTAACACGAACACTGATGTAAAATATACCACCAGATGCAGCATCCTAGGATTTGAGCCACTGTGGAAACAAGGACAGACTGGGTTTGATACGATCTTATAAGCTTCCTAACAGACTGACATATTACGTGCATAAAGATGTGGTCCATAAATGAAACTGTTTGTGACTCAAGATAGACAAGAACAGAAGTAGCAAATGAACACTAAGACAGTCGCTAGGTAGGACTTCTTCGTGATTAAACATGCCCAGATGTGGGACAGTTTACCTATGGAAACACGTGAATCAATCTTGTTCAAGTTTACAAGACAGCGCAACTCCGATCTACGACTGTCGTAGAAAGCACCATAGCGATGCTCGTGTTACTACGTACATAACAGGGTCTTTTAATGCATAAACAATTTCTAATCATAAAGGTTCAAAAGCTATATCTGTTTTTGTTAACCTAAATTTCAGGTGGTAGCAGTATGAAATGTCACTAATGTACGGGTAAATGGAACCTCGCCTAGTTAACTAGTAAACTAGTTACTAGCCGATCATAAGCCTGCACTAAGAGGGAAGGTCAGCAATATGACTAGCAACCTTGCTTCGTAAAACCAATCCAAGCGCTAAAGAGGCTTCAAAGCTTCAAACTTATTCCTCGCTGAAATCAGAGAGACGAAATGACGTCAGTTGGTGAAGGCCTTCGGGAAACCAGTTGACCGATGTGTCTTCTCTCAATGGAAGCGATAATAAACATGGGGACGTGGAATGTCTGCATGATGTATGAACCTAGCAAGGTTGCCCAGATTGTAAAGTAGATGAGAAGGTATAGGATAGAAGTGCTAGGAATCTGCGAAAGCAGATTGAATGGAAGAGGACTTTCTAAACTGTCAACTGGAGAGTCAATAATCTACTTTGATATTGTCACCCAGACGTCGAGCGGTAGCACACTGAGTTTCGGAGTGGGTATCATGATATCGTGAAGAACACCAAAGGCTCTCAGGTAATGGGAACCAATCTCCTCCAGGATCATGACAGCCATATCCAAATTAGTATGAAAGAAAACTATAATCATACAGTGCTACGCTATGCACCTGAAAATAATGCAGATCAAGAGGAGAAGAAGGAATTCTACAGACAACTGCAGTCAGTACTAGAAAAGACTTCACAGATGGTGACATCAAACTTCTAATGGGTGGGATGATATAAATGCCAAACTGAGGGCAGACAACACAGGAAGAGAAGCCACCGTAGGTCGAGAGGCACTCGGCGAAATGATGAGTGAGAATGGAGAAGTGTTTGCAGACTTCTGTGCATTCAACGATTTGGTGATTGGAGGCAGTGTGTACAAACACAAGGACATTCACAAAGTAACATGGATCTCACCAGATAGACACACTAAAAATCAGATAAACTTCATCTCAATCTGAAGAAAGTAGAGACGCAGCCTACTGGACATACGATCACGAAGAGGAGCAGATGTAGGTCCACACCACTCACTATCCAGTGCGAAGAACCTACTTTCAAATCAAGTTGAAAGCTTTCACAGAAGTTGGGGATAGACCACAGTTCAAGTTCAACACCCAGAGCAGAAACTGAAGAATGAAACTTCAAAGTACATCTTCACGTCAGCCATCAGAAAAAAAGGGAGACATTAAGCAACATCCCGGAGGAAACCTGCGTGGAAGAACACTGGAACTCTTTGAAAGAGACGTGGAAGGAAACCTGCTGGACCGTGTTATGGAGGAAAAAGAATCAAGACAAGGAATGGGTCTCGACGGACACATGGAAGCTGAAGAAGAGTGCGCGGAAAGACAAAAGACACTTCTACGACACACTTGCAAGTGAAGCAGAACAGGCTGAAGGTTGCAGGAGAGACCTGACAACACTATATCAAATAACCAGGTTACTATCCGGGAAGAGATAAACTCAGATGAAACCAATGAAAGATAGTGAAGGAAACTTAGTTAGCAGCAAAGAGGAGAAACAAAGAAAATGATGGACTGACCACTTCAAAAAACTCTTGAATCGATCACCACCTGCAACTCGTCCAGAAATACCACCAGCAGCCCAGTCACAGAATTACCGGTGAACAAAAACCCTCCGGCAAAAGCCGAAGTCCTGAATGCCGCGAAGTTGCTGAACTCCGGGAAAGCAGCAGGACCATATGGAATTCCTCTGGAAGTGCTGGAAACAGACGCTGAGACAACAGTGGACATGCTCGCACCACTATTGCAGAAGGTTTCCAAAGAAGAGAGGAAAGGTACCTTCTGATTGGAAGAAGGGCTACCTCGTCAAACTTTCAAAGAAGAGAGACCTAAGTCTTTGCAAGAACTGGCGCGGAATCATGCTCCTGTCCACCCCAAGCAAAGGGGGGATTTCCAATAAACTACAGACATTCATCAACAACTGCCTACGCTAGCTCGTTACTGAAGATCAGATGATGAGAATAATAAGAATGAGAAACGAGGAACTGTGGGTAGGAGTGAATCAATCAAGAACCCATCACCCAAGAAATATGCAGAAGAAGAAAGTGGAGATGGATTGAGCATACACTGAAACCGATTGGGGATATCACGTGCCAGGTCGTCGAGTGGAACGCAAAGGGGAGACGATGAGTTGGGCGTCCGATTTGAGGGTGACATGGATGAGATCATGTGAAGAAGAAATGAAAGCTTGTTGGCAGTTGTGGAGTGAGGTTGAAGAGACTGGAGAGAAGAGAGTGAAATGGAGACGTGCTACTGAAGCCCTGGCGTGGGGTTAGAAAAGATCGTCTCCTAAAACAGCACATTCCTCTCATCCCCATTATCTTCCGGTGCCGGCGGTGTGGGATTTCTCTGCCTAGCGTTAGATTGATCAGTTCTCAAAACAACAATCCGCAAGACGTGTGTTGTAGACCCCAAGCTTTGCGGTCACACAAACCTTTTTCACATACCTTGAAAAGAAAAATATCCTCGACTTACTCTAGTGTATTCCTTGGGGTCAATGAAGTTATATACAGACCATTGTTGATGAAAGTGTGTGGCTAAACGATGATTTAAAACACTGGCCAATCAAACCAAGCATTCTGAGTATCTAATGCCCACGTTTCAGATACAACGCACAAAATTCTAGGTCTTGAATTCTGCAGACAACGTTTATATTGTGGACATACTCTTACCTTTGGTAGATAAATATTGACAGATTCCTGTACGTATATAGTTTCTACCTCGCTGTAAACTCCAATAATAAGCACGTTGCTGACAAAAGGAGTTGTTATCCTGATGGGTTGAACTTCTGTAATAATAATAACAATAATAATAATAATAATAATAATAATAATAAACGCATATTCTCATATAAAAAGGGTTTTACTTGAGAGATGCCAATTTACGATCGTCATCAAGTCTATATAAACTGGAATATATGAAGATTCCGCTTTCACACAGCTATTTATGCTACGCAGTTTTCTACCTGGTATCACATCTACTGCACTATATATATATGAACCTTAAAGCCAGTTGTCACCAACGATGCTACAATACACTGCAAGAGACGATCATCTGTGAACTTTTAGAAGGAGTGTCATACGATGGGGACAAGAATTCAATGGGGACTTTTTTTTATTGTATTCAGAGTTGGTTATCTTGAAGATAAACATCCTTCACAGCTATTCCAAAACTTCGGACGACTATCTTTAGCAAAATCTCTTCTGAGTCATGCTTTCCCTAGTCACTCCTTTACTTAGCACTAAGTCGGACTTGCAAATAAAGTACGGCCACTCTTCACCAAGGTTACTAACTGTACGTTTTGACTCCGAGGCATCACTCACCGAAGCTCTTATAACATGGTATCGTGTAGAAGACCAAACAGGTGTTATACGATGCTGTGAAAGTAAACCACGGTCTGCTAAAATGGAAGATAAAATGCAATACTACAGACAGTACTAATCACGAAACAACTATCTAGTGAAGTGCCTGTAGACATAATGATAAACACTGCCGTCACACCAACATCCCTTGAATAATAGATATCTTTTTCTATCATATAAAAAGTCATTTTTCAAATTCTCCCATTTGAAGATTAAATCGTATCGAAGACATTAAACTCAAGAGCTGAATGCATTTTTGGTTGTTAAAATCTCACTTTTTTTGTGTTTAGGGTTTCTCGACAAAAAGTGAAGACACTGTCTAGTTCATGTAAAATTTCATACGACTGATGGATTTTGATGCAATCATAGTATATTTTCTTGTCTTATCAATCATCATACCTACTGCAACCACTTCTGTGGGAGATCGGGCATATGTGTTTCACAAATGTAATCATAGATGTTCCAAAGAAATTTGTGAATCTTCTTTGTCACAAGTACCAGAGTATTGGGATGAACACTTCAACTCTTCACAGTCTGTAATTTTTGAGCATACAATTCTTTGGGACTGTAATTCTGAGTGTAAATATCGTTGTATGTGGAATACTGTTTCTGCATTTAAAAGAGATGGCTTACCTGTTCCACAGTTCAATGGAAAGGTTTGTTAATTACCTTTATCTATATGTACAAAACAACTTCTTTATAGTGGCCATTTATACGTTTCTGGGGTATACAAGAACCAGCGTCTGCTATATTTTCTTTATTGAACCTTTTGTTCGTTTGCTTTATGTTTAATCGATTTTACAAGCATGTTCCATACAATGCTCCTATGTATAAAGCATGGGTTCTACAAACTCTGGTAAGTTTTATAACGTAACTTTTATATTTCAGTTTTCTGTGAATGCATGGGTTTGGTCGACAGTGTTTCACACTAGGGATACATCATTTACTGAGGTAAGTTAATTCTTAGTAAAATTAATCATGTTCTACAGAAAATGGATTACTTTAGTGCATTAGCATTTGTGGTTGCCTCAGTTGTGATTGTGCAACAGAGAATTTTTAATCCTAGTCGAGTTGTAACGATCCTGTTTTCTGCTGTTCTAGTTGCACTTTTTGCAAACCACGTAAATTATATGTCCTTTGTCAGCTTTGACTATGGATACAACATGACAGTCAACGTTTTATTTGGTATGTTTTTTGTAGTAGAAATATATGTTGGTGCGTATATGTTTTGCTTTTTGAAAAATATCCCTCAGTTTACTATATATATATATATATATATATATATATATATATATATATATATATATATATATGCTAGAATGTTTATTTTGGCTTTCAAAACTGTTAGTTCACTTTTTTTCGGTAGAGTTGGTAACTAAACACTGACTTTTCTGAACTCTAAGCTAATGGATTAAACTGATAAAAAAAAGTTGTCATTATTTGAGAAGTATAAAACTGAAGCTAATGTAGACGTGTACCGTTGTGTCATGGTCTATATATTTCATTCTCATATTGATCTTACTGACCGATTAAATGTTAAAGTTAGAAATTCAAGAAAGTAGTTTATAGACTGGAGTTAGTATGTCACTCTTCGTTGATGTACTTGTAATTCTCCGTTGTTTTGCTGGATCGAATTGTTCGACAATTATTGGCATATGGGCTCCTATGTGAATGCCTCGATATTACCTGTATATTTATTACCGTAATTTACTTGGTTATGGCTACCAGAAGAATCCAGGACGCGCGTTTCGTCCTATTTTGGACTTGTCAGCCGGATGTACCTGCACCCCAGTGAGTGATGTTGTTCCCACTGGGACTCGAGCCTCGTACACATCGCTTCAAACGCCACAGCGTTATCCACTAGGCCACTGATATACGATAGCAACCTGTTGTTGAATTTGGTATGGTATTGCAAACCATAGCAAATTTGGACAGGACTTACGAAAAAGGTTTGACAGAATCAATGGAGGTGATGGTTGAGACTTTACTAGTAAATTGCACTTTGTGTAAGTTGATAACAAGGAAATTCAACCTTGGCACTGTAATCAGCTTCCAGATATTCAGTTTAGCAAGTCCAAGTAAAAGTTACTATTATTTTTACGACGTTAGTATACACTCATCAAACAAACAGCGTTTAAATTTGTTCTTTGGAACCTTCTGTTTAATATTAGTCAGATCTTCATTTCCTCCCATCATCTATCACACTATCTAAACACGTGCCCGGGATGTATCAATCCTTTTTGAATATATCTGTTCATCTAGATATAATCAAATGTATATTTCTAGCAGCTTATTCATGTTAAATTTCCGCATTGGTAGGAGTTTGACGTTTTTTGCTAGTCATGGAATTTTTTCGATCGTCATCAAGTGAAATGTTTAGGTTACTAGTCACAGTTGTGGATTGTTGAAGGCAGGTTTTGTATATGTAAACGTATTGCAGGAGATCATTACTATCTTGTTAATCAGCTGACAGCTTGCTTTTTCTGAAATCCACTATTTCTTTATCATAATCTGTAGCTAGGACTGAAACATTCAAACTTTTTACCAGTTTCCTAAAGCTTGGAAGATTTCGATAGGACTTATCATTTACATCGTCTAGTCTACTTAGATGAAAATATTTAAAAAAAGACTACCATGTATTTCTCCTTCAAAGTTCCCGTCGAAAGCGCATACAGGCAATCATTCACTAAAATTCAAGTGGGAAACGAGCATCCAACTTATTGGCAGTGTTATTCCTATACCTTGAATCTCATGGGGACTTACTATCAAGTTTTCAGGTAGATGAAAAATAAACTATAACTTAACCAGTTCAATCGCTAAAGAAACTTCAAAGCATAAGGAAAATATAAAAAATACAAACAAACTTATTCCTTGCTGAAATAGAAGAGACGAAATGACGTCAGTTGGTGAAGGCCTTCGGGAAACCAGTTGACCGATGTGTCTTCTCTCAATGGAAGCGATAATAAACATGGGGACGTGGAATGTCTGCATGATGTATGAACCTAGCAAGGTTGCCCAGATTGTAAAGTAGATGAGAAGGTATAGGATAGAAGTGCTAGGAATCTGCGAAAGCAGATTGAATGGAAGAGGACTTTCTAAACTGTCAACTGGAGAGTTAATAATCTACTTTGATATTGTCACCCAGACGTCGAGCGGTAGCACACTGAGTTTCGGAGTGGGTATCATGATATCGTGAAGAACACCAAAGGCTCTCAGGTAATGGGAACCAATCTCCTCCAGGATCATGACAGCAAGAGAAAGTGGAGATAGATTGAGCATACACTGAAACCGATTGGGGACATCACGCGCCAGGCCGTCGAGTGGAACGCAAAGGGGAGATGATGAGTTGGGCGTCCGATTTGAGGGTGACATGGATGAGATCATGTGAGGAAGAAATGAAAGCTTGTTGGCAGTTGTGGAGTGAGGTTGAAGAGACTGGAGAGAAGAGATTGAAATGAAGAAGTGCCACTGAAACCTTATATTCTACTACTAACCCAAGGGACAAATAATAATAATAATAGCCAGGCTTATTTAATGGAAACAAATGGCTCTTCGAACTTGAGGGTGAAATTTAGGTACTGTGATAATACGTTATTCCACAAAAAATGATTTATTACATATAGCACAAAGTGATAAAGCATTATTTGCTGGAGGACATTTTGGTAAGAATTTATTGCTCGTTTTCATACCTTATGATTGTATCAATAATGTAGAACCAAATTAATAGCAATATAAATTATAAACTATGATCAAGATTTGTCCGAATAGTATGCAGAATATTGGGTGCTGATTAAAAGGTTGACATTAGATATGCTTTATGCTTGTGTGTCACAGTATGTTTGAAATAAAATAATTTTGTTTCGCACGGAGGTTTGATCCGAGCTTCTCCAGGGAAATAATCAAAAACTAATATACAAAAGATATATGAATGAATCCAAAGATGTGTAGTCATTCGCATTGTCCAATCCTTTCCGCATAGTCATAGTTCTTCTAAAATAGGATTACTGCGTGGGAAATTATGTGTCTCTTGTTGTATGATGTGTGTATGTATGTTGTTATGAATGTCAGTCGGTGTTGAATACAAGCCTAACAATGAAATCTCCATAAACTTGAAATTGCATTACTAAGTAGTACTCATTAGTGACATGCTCCTAGATGGATACCTCGAAATTCTAATGAGGAGCCGTGACTGATGAGGTCAACCAATCGAAAGTTAAGCGGATGCTGATTGAAGACTCTGGTGGATAATCGCGCTATGTCTCGAATTGACAGAAGTAGGAAACTGTGGACCGTTGAACTTCGACGCAGTGACTAAATGATTAATGCATTTATCGTGAAGTCATGAAGGTCTTGAGTTCGACCCCTGGTGGAGTTGTGAGTTCGTACTGCTGAAGATTCCTATACTAGGACAAAATGGCTGTCCACTGCTCTCAGGTTTCCAGTGGTTCTATAACTAATGTCCATTCGTGGTGAATACAGAATTAAAAATAAAATCCTCAAGCTATATTCATTATTCTTCATTGTAAAAACGAGACAAAAAAGTCATAGTTGACATTATAGTGATTCGTTAATCTTATCAGTACAATAGGGCATATAAGGTAGATACGTATGTCAGTTCGGTTGGTATATGAGGATGAATAGTACTAACGAAATTTTATTGACTTGTCGGAATATAGTAGAAACGAATAGTTTTAGTGATAGAGGTGATGATAATCATAATGAATCAAATCAATCCAGATTGTGTTCTATTGTTAATGCAGAGATAACAAAGTTGAAATCGGTGGTGAAGGTAGGTGTTAGAGTCACTTTTTCTGCTTACTAATTAGTAATTGCCAATAGGCAGCTAATCGTACTTCGTCTCATCTGTTCAAATCATCTGAATTTACGTATATATATATATGAGTCGCTGGATTTCATAAAATATTTTTGGTCTGTATAGTTCGACAAGTTACGTCATTTATTATACCAAGGAAATGAGTGACTCGATTGTCATCTTCATTTAATTGAAACATTAATACATATTTGACTATTGAAACCGTTTTGACTTCGACTTTACCTACCTATGTTGAAAATGATGAAGTATTCTGTTTACCTACTATTATCATCATTATAAGAAGAGTTCACTCTTTTAGTAACTTTTAAAGATTGGATGACTGCAATAGTCATCCTACAGTATATGATTTGAACCCTGTAAAACTATAAAATTGTACTGAATATATTAAGTGATCTACTATTGTCGTCTGGTTTCTTCACAGTTTCAGAATTGATTTTAGATTAAACATTCATAATGTTGAACTTATTAGAAAAGTTTAATTCAGTTTTAATGCTAAATTCTGGAGTTCTACTCTTTGATGTTTTTAATGTGTTGCTCAACAGAAGAAGATAAGGTAAGGATTTCCAGTTAGCCACTGGAAGAAAGTTGAGTAAACTAGTAAATAGTTTCATATTAAATGAGTCAGTGAGCAACTACTTTTTTTTAAAAAGACGGATACAAAAGGAAACATCACTGGCTGCATTCTGGTTGGTTTTAATGAACGAAATGATTCTTTAACACCTAATTAAGTTTGGGTTACCTAATGGGATTATTCATTATTTGAAAATAACTATTCACTGGATTGTATAAGAGTTGACACGTTGGTGTACTGTAAATTCACTGCCCAACAGAAATTCACACTTGTTATTGTAATAACCCCATGTTGCAAAGAATGCCGTTAGGTGGTATCTTCATTTTCATAGAGTCTTTTTGTGTTTATTAGATTCTTATTTTGTAATGTGTTAATGCAACGCCTTTGACAGCGTCGACCGAGAAGTGATTTGGCAACTGCTTCAACACTATGGAATACCACAAACCTTTATCAATCTCATTCAACAACTATATGAAGACACCAGATGCCAAGTAATTCACAATGGGAAGCCCAGTGATGCTTTTGAAGTGAAGACAAGAAGGAGTAAAAACAAGGCTGTCTACTATCACCCATGATATTTCTGATTGTAGTGGACTGGACCATGCAACAAACAGTGAGGAGCGAGAGGAGGGGGATACCCTGGACCGGGGAAAAGAACCTAGAAGATTTGTATTTCACCGATGATGATTTATGCCTAATGTTGCACAAACTCGAAGATCTACAGGCAAAATCCAACAAGTTGACAGAAGAGGCAGGGCAGGGCAGCGAAGACGGGACTTGAAGTGAACGTAGAGGAGATAGAGGTGATGAAGATACAAAACCAACAACAACAATCTCCATCAATGGGAGAAACTTAAAGGAAGTAGCCTCTTTGACCTACCTCGGCAGCATCGTTTCAACTACCGGTGACGGGACAAATGAGGATGTCAAAGCCAGGATCAGAAAGACAGCGAGACAGGCGTTCATTAGCCTGAAACCAGTGTGGAGATCTTCTGCACTCAGCATGTGGAACAAGATCCGAATTTTCAACACCAATATCAGTCAAGTCAGTGCTTCTGTATGGCTCAGAGACGGCGTGTTACGAAAGGGATTTCCAATAAACTACAGACATTCATCAACAACTGCCTACGCTAGCTCGTTACTGAAGATCAGATGATAAGAATAATAAGAATGAGAAACGAGGAACTGTGGGTAGGAGTGAATCAATCAAGAACCCATCACCCAAGAAATATGCAGAAGAAGAAAGTGGAGATGGATTGAGCATACACTGAAACCGATTGGGGATATCACGTGCCAGGTCGTCGAGTGGAACGCAAAGGGGAGACGATGAGTTGGGCGTCCTATTTGAGGGTGACATGGATGAGATCGTGTGAAGAAGAAATGAAAGCTTGTGGGTAGTTGTGGAGTGAGGTTGAAGAGACTGGAGAGAAGAGAGTGAAATGAAGAAGTGCCACTGAAACCTTATATTCTACTACTAACCCAAGGGACAAATAATAATAATAATAATTGTGTTTTTTTGATTTACTCCAAAATTAAATAGGTTTGATCAATTGTTTCGGTTGGTTATTCTTCTCCATTTACCTATGTGATTATAAAAAGCAACCATACATTGTTTACTGTTGGTTATCAGTTACATCGCTTTCATTGTTCATGTTGTTGGAATTGTTGGATTTTGTACCGATTGGTTGGATATTAGATTCACATGCTTTATGGCATGCTTCATCTATACTTGTAATTATTCCATGGTACAAGTAAGTAAAATGTATTAATTAGTGAATTATTCAATATTTTATTTTAAAAATGTAATTCTTATTAAATTCTGATCATTCGACAGTAGTAATATGAACAATGATCAAGAGGTGAAGTATTATTTAGTTAATTCTTTAGTATTCTGAGAGTTAGTGTTAGTTAAACTAATTAGTACAAATCAACATTGTTCAGTTTCATAACCTAGACTATGATTCACAGTTATTATATAATGCCTTATGATACTGTTCAGTTACGCAGGTTAAAGTAGCTTAAACTGGATTTGAATCCATCATCCATTGCTTAAAAAATCAAGTGTATGAGGTGAAGTAGTAAACCACATCTTTACAGTGTTGATTGTTGACAATCAATTATTGTTTTCTAGGTTTTTTCTTCTCCTTGTTCTGTTCATGTCCCGGTAAAGATACTTTGCATGGAAAAAAAATTACACTTATCTTCTTTAGCGTAATTAAAAGACGAAGTTTATCTGAACAACATGTGATGTATTTGCGCAATACATCTCGAACAATCTGATCATATATATATATATATATATATATATATATATATATATATATATATATATATATATATATATATATATATATATATATATATATATATATATAGAATTGACAAGTAAATGTGTGATCCGATTGTTCGAAATGTATTGCTCAAATACATCACATTGCTCAGATAAACTTCATCTTCTAATTACGCTATCGAAATTCATAAAAGGGACTAACTATGTTTCAAAATTGTCTTCTACTCTGAAAACCTGTACTTACTAGACTCATGTGACCAGGTTCATTGTTATGTTACTGAAAAGCTTTTTAGTTTGTTTTTCACATTAATGAAAGTAAATTTTTGACGTAAAAATATAGCAGTATGAAACGGAAAAGCCTGAAGAAATGCATCACAAGAAAGTATATCACCGTTATAAATGAAGAGAAGATCCCCACTAAATCGTAATTACCAAAAAGGGACAATCGATCACAATAGATGATTTTCGAAAGTTATTATAGTTTAGAAGTAGTATTCATCATGGACTGACATCAGTTGGGGAACCACTGAAAATCTGGGAGCACTGGACAGCTGTTTCGTCCTAGTATGGGACTCCTGAACAGTACGCACCCACCACCCGGCTAGGGATCGAACTCAAGACCTTCAGGTTTCATGGCGAACGCGTTAACCATTCAGCCACTGGGTCGGTTTCCAGGATGAAACAGTTGTCCAGTGCTCCCAGATTTTCAATGGGTCCCCAACTGATGTCAGTCCATGATGAATACTACTTATAAATTAAAAATCCCCATTCATCTTAAAAATGCATTACTGTATAGTGCTCATTAGTGACTTGCTTCCAGATGGATATCAGGAAGTTCTAATGAGAAGCCGTGACCTGTGGGGTCAACCTGTCGGAAGTGAAGTGGATACTAACTGAAGACCTTGGGTGATAGTCGCACTATGTCGTGAATTGACAGAAGTTGGAAATTGTGAACCACTGGTAACCGACCCAGTGGCTGGATGGTTAACGCGTTCGCCATGAAACCTGAAGGTCTTGGGTCCTATTCCCAGCCGGGTGGTGAGTGCGTACTGCTAAGGGGTCCCTTATTAGGACGAAACAGTTGTCCAGTGCTCCCAGATTTTCAATGGTTCCCCAACTGATGTCAGTCCATGATGAATACTACTTTTAAGTTAAAAATCCCCATACATCTCAAAAATATATTATAGTTTAGTCGATTTATCTCTACGATACAACTGTTAGTTGTCTTTTTCTATTAGGTGTCAAGTCAATACAACTATTCCCCTACAAAATCAAGTTATATAATGGTCAACTGTTAATTTTGTCCAATTATTCACAGGAGTGTTAAAGTGTGTGTGCATGGGGGGGGGGGAGAGAGAAAGGGAGGCAACTTGAAACCTAGGAGAATGACTGTGGAAATCTCGCTCCATACATATTAAATGGTTCACTTTTAGACTTTTACTGTCTTAATCTCGAGCGTTGTCCAATTAAAATAAGCTTCAGTGATTTTTACATATTTGGTTTAAGAACGTTAAAAATTCTTATTGTCAAAAATAAAAGAAGACATATACGCGAACAATATTGTTTTCAATTGGCTTTCATCAGGCTTTACGCAAGTATACATAAGTTTTCTCATATATAAAACATTGAACCAATCATAGTGAATTCTGTGGTCTGTAGAAACAAGGAAATAAAACATGCAAGTAGTAGACATCTAGATAATAAGTAACAATAATAATGATAATAATAACAATAATAACAATTTCTGTGATGATAAGAGTAATGGGGACAGCATGGTACTGTAGACATTTAGACTATCATTTTAGATCAACACTTTGAAAGATAAAAGTTATATAGTACTAAAGGATAAAGTGTGTAGATAATGAAAGTTTCAGCAAACAAACATGGACATAAAAGGGATGAAGAAAGGGACTGAGAACAAAAACTGAAGTCATTTATTCAGTTTTCTCTCGTCATGGTAAATATGATGGCTGCCCAATTAATGTCTTCGTAGTAGAATTTCTTTATAAATTTACATCTTTCAGCCAATGATGTGTCAATATTTCTAATTTACTTCACTGATGCAGTAGTTAAAGAAGCAATCACCTTTTCTCAGCAAAGAAGTGTTACCACTACACAAAGATAGTGCATTCTTGGTGAAAGAGGTCTTTTAACTTCTATACAGAAATAACCCGTCCTATTCAGCGTCACGTGGAGCATCAAAGTGCCCTGATCATTTAGAATAAAGTAGGAGGGTGATAGAACTGCCGATCATCGGTCTAGACTGTCAACTTATGACCAACTAGGTAACTTTTTTTTTGAGTTTCTTTTCCCCATATTGGCCTAGTGATTTGAAGTCACTAAGTAGTACCTATTTTTGTATAGTTTGAATGATGCAATGAGCGCAGCATGTGCAGAATAAGATAACATCGTCCTATTTCACAGGATCTTCATTAGCTGGATACAACCTAAATAGATATATATTCAATATACAAATGTAAACATGACTGTAATTTCTTACAATATCAGTTTAAACGCTGAAATGACAGAATGAGAGACAACACAATATATCTCATGCATACCATTTCAGTCATACTAGACATACATTTACAAGAAAGGGGTGTAAATGATCTATGAGGCGTTATATATACAAAATTGATAAGTGAGTGAAATATCATGAAACAACAACAATCAACCTACTGATGAACGGTATTTTGAGACCGAAGAGTTTTTTTTACAACATTAGTAATGAGTGACTTCTTTCTTCAAAAGAAACTACTGTCTATTTTAAACCTCTTTAAATATGAACTAACCTTCTTCTCTAAACCTCTTCAATCTCAGACTCTCGTTCATCATTAGGTTGATTTTTTCGTTTCGCAATTGCCATTGTAATGATATTTCACTCTTTTATCAGTTCTGTATACATAACGTCTCACATAATTACGTAACCGCCTCGCAGATCATTTATATCTCTTTCTTGTATATGTATGTCTAGTTTGACTGAAATGGTATGCATGAGACATGTATTGTGTTGTCTCCCCATCCTGTCACTTCACCATTTAAACTGATATTGTGAGATACTACATTTAATCTTTGCATCTGTATATTGAATATATGTTTATTTAGGGCCGGAAACCCGTTGGTCGCTGGTTCGAATCCGGCTGCGGTCCAAATTTTCATCTCACCTTCAATCATCATCCAGTATATTTAGGTTGTATCCAGCTCATGAAGATGCTGTGAAATAAGATGATGTCATCTTATTCTGCAAATACTTTACTCATTCTATGTTATTTAGTTGCATTAGGATAAGCATTTGTGTGAAAATGAGTACTGTTACTGTCGGCACTAACTCCATGTTTAAATTCTGTTAGTCGTGACCTGGTGAAAAAATAACAGTGTTCAGTTGTTAGAGTTCATCAAACTTTTGAATTTTTATGAGATAATATACCACATCTGTTCTTGAAATAATTCTCAATCTTCAGGTTTCAGAATAAAACATACCAACGAACAAGAGTTGCCGTGGGATCACCAATATCCTCTATCGTAACTGACATATTTATGAAGATTTGGGAACGAATGACTGTGGGAATATTTAGTCCGGCTGCAAAAATATGGTTCTCATATGTAGACGACACGTTTACAGTGTTGAAATCGGAGCACATTTATAGTTTCTTCACACATAAATTCAGTAGTCAATACAATTCAATTCACTTACGAATTAGAAAATAGTGAAGGGAAATTAGCGATGCTGGTTTGCAGAATAAAACGGAAACAAAATAGGAGTTCAGACCCTAGTGACTACCTTCACAGTCAAATCGTTACTTAGACTTTACATCGTCTTACACTATATCAGTTAAAGTTGGCTTGGTAAAATGTCTAGGTAACAGGGTCATAAAACTTGCTAGTAAAACAGAAAATCTAAGACAAGAATCTAGACACATAAAGGACATCTTACTCATCAACAATTACTCTCCTAAATTAATTGATATGTTCCTTAGGAATCATAAGAAAAATATGACTAATATTTGTAACAAAGGTGTCGACAGTAGTGATAGTTACAGTGGCAATACTGTGAAGAGAGAATTCAAAACTTCTACAGTATTATCATACAAACCTCAGAAACATTACGTGGGATTCTCATTAAGGATGGGATTAGAGTAGCGTTTTAAACCTACAAACTCACTTAGAAATAAGCTCTGTGGGTAAAAAGATCTTACTGATCCAATTGAGCAGAATAATTTAGTTTACCAAATCCCTTGCAACGATTACAAACAGGGTGAATTAGGCTATCTGAAAACAAAAGCCTAGCTATGTTAGGGCTGGTAGATCTTAGTCAGATAAAGGATCTGAAAAAAAACTGAGCCATAGCTATGCATGCAAGTACACACCACCACAGAGTAGAATGGGACAGGGTGAAAATCCTTAAAACTAACATAGAGGGGTGGAGGGGAATTCGACATTTGAACCTTTGTTTATCGAATCGACACCTAATATATAGAACAGGAATAACTCAGCACCTGTATCGGATATATAGAAAATCCTACTACCTATATGACAAAGGAGGCGAGGAAATTGGGACTATATAAAGGATGTCTCAAAGTTGTTTTGATATGATTATGGATAAAAAATTATGTGCAAACGTAATCCAGTAAACGATACTGTTCCAATGTGTGATAAGTCAACTAAAATGGAATAATATTATATCACTGTGTTTATGCCTTACTCTTATATTAATTCTCAAATTATTTCTATAATTGCTATGCTGGTTTTATTTTATTCAACGTTTGAATGATTTTGTTTTGTACAATTATTGTAGTAAATTGTGAATTGTTTAAATCACTGAGATTATTTCAATTTTTTATCTCATATATCATCACTATCAGTATTATTCTCAAAAATTATTCCTTTAGGTTTATTATCGCTGATTCACTTTATCAGTTGAAACAAAATCATCAAGGAAGTAAGGTGAAAAACAAACTGACTGATTAATTAAATAACAGTAAACTAATGCTAGTTTTTAATTATAGTCTGTAAATTTGTGCATGTATATATATTGAATATAATTTTTGGGAGTAGATTTTCTTATTTTGATTAACTTCAACATTTTAAATCAAGTTTATTATTTCACTTTATCTACATAAACTGTGAAAACCAGTTGATATAGTCCCTGGAGCTTTTCCTGAGTTAAGATCCAGTTTTACAGTTGAATATGTTCACCTGCTATTCTTGTTAACCCTTACAATTTTTCTGGTGATTATTATTATTATATGCAGTCATGCTGTACACTTTTTATGATACTCAATTCTATGTAAGTATTTAATACGAATATCGTGGTTATGATAAGTTAGCTTTATGTGTAATTTAACCTATCTCATGTGTTTGTTTTTTTTTACCTTCGGATTTGTGTAAGCCAGATATCACTGATTACACCAATTTCAAACGCTGTTGGATTTCATATGCACTTAGTGGGGTAAAATGTTGATGTTAGAGGTTGAGCAAAACTTGTGCTTGGTCGTTAAATCTGTAAGAATAGAATGGATAGTTGTCTGTGTGCTTTGAATTCAGAAGGTTTGATTAGAGTCGAGAAAGATTGTCAATAGAAATCTTGTTTTTTTTTATCATATCTTTCTATGCTATGATTGGCTGCAGCCTGAACGAAGTTAATGATGAGTTCCATCATCAATTAACTGACCTTTGTCACTTGTGTCTGACAGATAACGTAGTGCTAACTGGGGATTCGAATGCGTAACTTGACTGTCTAGGTGCACAGGAAACTCATATAAGTGTCTGATAAGGATTAACTAGTTTTAGGTTGGATAATGACGATGGTCCTCTACAACTCTGTAGAAATCAAGAACTACTTCTTGCAAGCATCTTGTAGCAGTGGCTCTGATGTGTTACGAATACTGTTCCAGTCTATTCAACACCGATTGTTATTTATCAGTCCCGAGACTGGTTGAAAAAGGATGGAAAGGTGATCAGTGTTTAAAGTGCCACCGTGGAATCAGGTATATTTACGTTAGTTTAAAACCTGTTGACACCTCAAAACGTTTTGCGTGGGTACCTAGAGGTCATGCGACTGAGTTACCTCAGGTCGCAAACCAGTGGTAAAAACGTTGCAGGTTTCTTGCTTCTTCTGTTGTTGGAAAGTAGGGCAATGAAACTAGTCACCTTTTGAGTTTACCCTTGAAAAGTCTTCTTTGACAGTCAGTTTCCATTTTTTACTTCTCTTTCCTTTTCTCTACACCATTATAACGTTAGCCTGATGTTGTGATATTTTGCATATTGGATTTCTTAGCCCCCTATTGTGCTATGTAGCAGGAATACATTTCCTGAGCAGCGGATCAAGATGTAAACGATTCTATTTGCATGTATATGAAGTTGCATGTGTACGTTTCAGTTACTCAGGTTATGTAGCAGTAGTTCTTAATTTGATTTAGAACAAAGAGTCTTGGTCTTACGATTCCATATTTAAGTTTATTTCCCATCATTAGAAACCTGTTTCAGTGATGCGCTATTCACCGTAATCTGTTCCATACTGTTCTTTCCTGTGTAAAATATATTTGTCTCGCTCGCCTTTCATGTGCGATGTGCTTTCTTGCTTATAATTTTTTTCCCTTCCTTTTGTCTTTTCTCTCACTCTATACACTCCTCTTTTGCTTAGTTTGCTTATCTCCTGAATCTACCCATATTTTTAACAACTACTCCGAACAAATGCTCAACTATGTGACATTTGAAAGTCCCATTTGCACCAGTCATAGGACTAATCATACATATCCCAGCAAGCTTAGCCAATCTTCAACCACCACCCAGAATTACCAGAGCTACAGCAGGCAAGTGGCTTTATCGACTACATAACTTATCAAAGAATCATAACCATTCTTCAAGACGCAGAAATGAGTGCTGCGAAACCAACTGTTTTATACATATTCATGACAATATATATTGGATAATGGAATGAGTTTCAGATGGAGACAGTCGAACTCTCGACACCGCTTCATCAATAGTTATGGCTAATGTGTTGCCCTAGCTATCGTTAGGCTATGGGACTTCACTACGACCATTCATACAAGTGTATAGATATACAGGTCGTAAGGTTTTCCTTCTGGTTAGTCGCTTAGAATGAGTTTCACAGCATTTTATTATTCTGTTATTTAGCTTACGCTTAGCAAGGTTAAACAGCAATGGTGAAATCAAATGACTTTTACACTTCATTGGCTACTAAAAGCAGAGGAAAATGGTTGTGCCCCATACTCAACATTCGGGTTTCTGTGCAGAGGGTTGAAAATACTAATGAAGGTTAAGCACCTCAACACTTTATAAACGATTTAACTCTCGATAATTTAACAATATTCGATAGTCTTAACAACTTAGCTTAAGATAAATAGCTATGCATTCACGCCACATTATCGTGATACTTGCATTGTTCGATCCCTTAGGCATTCAGTCCATACGTCTTAGTTTCTTGGCAAAATCCAGCAAACATACGATCTGTATCATGTAGTCAGTTTATGCTTTTTCTTGTTCTAACATTCATGGATCTCAAACAAGCACAATGAATCAATGTTGGATATCTGTGATGGTTTAGGTTACGTATAACAACTTCTAAACATATGACGTTCATGGTGCGAAAATTACTGTCAATTTTCTCGATCTTTGCTGGCATATCCTTGATAACACAAGGTACACTCCTATCAACAATATCTTAATCTTTATACAATACGAGTTACCGACCTTTGCGAAGGAGCCTCATACTCAATGATCTGACCACTTATTATTGAGATATTTTCCTTATGTTGATACCTATCAATAACTTTTCTTGAGATCCTTTGTGAGTAAGTGAAAAATAATCTACTGAACTTCATTGCTGAAAGGAAATAAAACATCGGAGAAAAAGCCGCTGACTTTTGGTATACGCTTTTTCTTACATTTAATGGAGCGGGATATTTTAACCATCATGACAGCATATGAGTCACTTATATTTTCACTCGGCTTCAGTTAATTGATTCTTGACGACTGCATTTCATTTTCTTATAAGTCTCAAGCATTCTTTACATGTCTAGAGAGAAGAATGCGAAGACCAATGTAACGAAGGTAGTTACTTTGTCGGGATGACTCGTCATGTAGACGAAAACTTAGGCTGAATTTGGCTTTTGACTGTTCCAATTAGTGCACTGTTTTGAAACACTTTATTACTTCTTCTAGCCCACTGAAATTATACAATGCAAAGAATCCTCCAAAAGAAAGGAAATCATAGTTTTTGTCTCTGGACGATCTATTTCTACTTCTGAGAATTCCGTGAATCAGGATTACAATACAATGATGTGTCACGTTTAGGCATTGCACTTATGAATCGCATTAAGCCTGGAAAGTTATAATAATAGTGCATTTCATACAGTGAAGATCATATGCACCAAATCCTGACTTTATGAGCATTACAACTGTGTTATTTAGTCATCAGTGGATTTAAGTGTGAAAAGTTATATCGAAGTTTGGATGAGTATCAATCGCATTTGATATTAAAACTAAAAAAGTCACACATTAGACCTCTCATTGTGATGATTTCAAGTTGGTAAGTTTACGTAACTTTGGTTTTTTCACATGTCATCTAATTAAGCAGCTGTAGCGTCATACACTTCCCAAAAATCAGTAGCCTAGGGTTTGACGATTTTTGACATTGATGCTGGCCCTGATAGTTTAACTGGACTCGCTAAGCTGGAGGCACCCGGTCAGGCGTCCTCGCCGTTTAGCACGCTATCGCGTTACGTTGCGCTGCTCGTATTCGACTCTCTAGCCAGTTAGTTGGAACGCATCGGTATTTTGGCACGACCATCCAAATATACTATTCCATCCGACTACGCTATCGTGTTCTTCCTTGGTCTCGTATTCGTGGGTATATAACAAGTCCGAATAATCGGTGATTGGTCTTTGCGTCTGTCAGTTTCGCACCAGGCAAATCGTAAATGCCGAATCGCTGGCGATAACACTTGAAATAATGTAGATTTTGTTTAAAATGCTCTTTGTGTCTTTTAGATTGTCAAGGAATGATTGACCGCTTGAAGGGACTACAGTCAACTGTGAAGTTAATCTAAATCCTACTCCGCCATAATTTTACCTGGGATTGGCAGTGGTATTGTAAATCGTAAACCGTTCAACAATCCGTACAAATATCGACTTTGCACATAAAATCTGATGCTGCAGTTGAAATCCAGTGGTGCTGAAATGTGTTTCTCGCATGTGCAATCACGCTTATGGAGTGCTTGTCATTTTGGCTATTCCAAATGTTGTGAATCTGGTGAGAGAACACAGACTTGTACTGCTTGCAGAAGTGCATGTAGTGTGTTACTGACATGTCATGTGATGAGTCAAGTATGAATAAGTTGGGCTTTTCTGACAGTTCAGAACTGCCAGACTCAAGGGTTTCACTACAAAATCAGGAAAATTTCACACATGATTTGTAACCGAAGCGTCAGTTCAGTAATATCTGAGACATGGTTTAAATCCCTGTGCAAGGATTGTTAATTAAAATACGCCAACAGCCAGAATGCCATTATAATTAATTATAGATTGCTTATCCTTAGTGCAGTTGACGGTCTTCTTGAAACGCAAAGGGAAGTTACTTAGGAAATATTTCTATCTTTCCCTTTGGAATAAAATTCACCCGCATTAGCAGCAAAGGCCATGAGGTTATTAAACATCTAAGGATTCTTGTGCACTGATTCGTTTTAATAACTTTTACTGACTTAAGTAACCTTGCGCTGTCCACTGCTTTGAGCAGCAATAATGTTTGGCAAGTTCCGGTATGAAGGCAGATTCTGTCTTCGCGAGGAGGAGACTGATTGCATATGGCTTATCGTCAGCTTCAAAAGGAGTTAGTTAAGAACCGGACAGATAATTCAACTAAGTCATGGGAGTGGATATATCGAATAAAACAACATCGAGGTATTACGAGAATTGGTGAAGAACCTAAATAAATTGCCACAAAAAAGTGAACCCGCTGTTTGAAAAGGGGAGTGACTTTTCACGTTAAGCTAAATTCTTGGCATTTTTTGTGTTCACATATCAAAGGTTGTTGTATTTTTTCTCTAGTCGGAATATTATTTGGTTAAAGTGAGATAGGAAATTTTACTGGGCGAATTTCCATAGTTTCTGCTACATGGTGAGACAAAGGTTTCCTAAAAATGCTTGTGGTGCCACTTCACAGTGGCCTCCGTTATGCGGTGTAGCAAATGTAAGAGTTGGTTCCGTGACTGCTGCACTAGCCCAACACCCTCAGCACATAAGAGGTACAGCAACGCAGGAAGTGTCTGGCTTTGCACGTTGTGCTGCTAGGATATTAGCACTTCGGTAGAAGAAGCAAAAACACTTCTAAATACGATAATTAAGAAACTACCGTTGAAAGTCAAAGTTGATGACTGTGATAGTGATACCGACGCAGCATCCATTGACACTCAGATTTGTAGTGTACCTTACTGGCACCAAAATGTTACTAAGCATAAAATAAATAGATTAAATTAACGAAATAAGCCTCTAGCTTGCCTCCTTTCACCATGACAACTGAAGAGGCCGACAGTTCAAATCCGTTACCTTCCAGAAGCTAATGAATCTGTTGGAATGCGAATGCATCCGCACTGCTGCATATCACCCAGCTTCCAATGGTTTGGTAGAAAGATTCCATTGACATCTTAAGAGCGCACTAATGGCAGTCGACAATATGAGATGGACCGGGTCTCTTCCGTTGGTTCTTCCCAGCATTCGTTCTACACTTAAAACAGGTATACAGAGCACTCCTGCTGAGTTAGTTTACGGCAGTAACTTACGTTTGCTGGGTGACATGGTCGCTTCAGATGGTAGTGACTCAACTCCTACCAATATCCATGGCTATGCGCAAACTCTTAAGTTACACATGCGTCGCCTCCAACCCCCATCCAGACAGAAACAGTGTAGATGGGGGCAGTTGGATGAAAGACTTAAAAATTGTACACACGTCTTTGTGTATTGTGATGCTGTAGGTGGGCACTTGTAGCCACCGCACGATGGACCCTTCAAGGTTCTTAGTAAGAAAGAAAAGTTCGTCACTGACAGACCATGACAGCTGGATACCATAGGTATCTATGGTTTGAGGGCGGCGTATATAGAAGACTACCCACCTTCCTCTACACCGATGGCCAGAAAAACGCCTACCGTCAGACCTCTTCAGAGGACTGGACGGCCATTTTAGAAGTTTCAGTTGAAGATGCGTGGTGCTCCTTCAGACAGTTATATGCACTAGTGACCCGGCCGTTTATTGCGTGGACCGTCCCGAGGGGACGAAAACATTGTCCTCCATGGGTAATTCACAAAATCCGAATCTTGCTACGACGTGAGAAGAAGTGTTGGAGTCTTGCCACCCACCTCACTATAACCGAAGTGGTGAAGCATTGCAAAAAACTGGAAATAAATGTATCGCTGTCATCCGCCGGTCTGGAGTATGCCTTGGAACACCTCTTACCCAGGTCACATCGCAACATCCAAATAGGCTATTTTATTACATGAACTATGGAAATAAGATGTGTCGCGGCATCCCTCCCTAATCAACGGGCTAGAAACCGACTGTTTGATGTAATACGATAGGAAAAAAGCGGAAATTTTTCTGAACATTTTACCGAGGTCTTCACGCAGGAATCTTCTGTGGACACTTGTTCAACAGTAGAGGCATTGAAATCCAACAGAATATACTCTGTAGATGTTGATCGCAAGTGATGTATCTCGGATATTAAGTAATCTCTACGTGGAAAACTCAGCGGGACCGGATAAGCTGCACTCAGTGCTGCTCAGACAGCTTGCACTCCACCTGGCCAGCCCATTGACTGCTATATTCAGACTGTCTCTCAAGATACCTGTGCATGTCATTTTCATGAACTTTAGTAAAGCGTTCGACAAAGTACTTCATTTCAGATTGCCCGGAAAACTAGAAAGTTTTAGAATCGCTGACAGTCTGCTGGCGCAGATAAGGGACTTTCTTGTTGCTAGAAGACTTGAAGTAAAGATCAGTTCTCAACTCTCCGCTTGCAAGTCGGCAGAAAGCGGGCTGCCACAATGCACAGCCCTGGACCCCCTGATGTTTCCCCTATACGTAACTGAGTTGCCAAATTTCATGAAATCTCCTATGGTTCTCTATGCTGGTGGGAAGTCAGGAGTGATGAGTATATGCGTGCGCTTTAGGTAGACCTAAGCAGCTTGTTTCCCCTTCAGAGAAGTGGCTGATGCCTTTCAATGGAGGTGAATGTGTGAGCATGCACTTAGGGTCCACACAACAACACCTACAGTGTTGATGGAGCTCCTCTACCGTCAGTGGTTACCCACAATGACCTGGGAGTCATAGCGAGTTGCGACTTTAAAACCATGGCACACTGTCGAATGGTAGCAGCTTGGAGTTTTAGGACTCTCTAGGCAATACATAGAACGTCTACGAAAGTGACTGGTGACATGTTCACCATCTTGTACACGTCCTTGCTGGGGTCTAAATCAGAAAACTGTACACAAGCGGCCAATCCCTGCTTGAAAGGTGATTCAGGCCCTCTAGAAAGAGGTTAGAGGGCAGCCGCACGTATGATCCCAGAGATGGCTGGCATCTCCTATGAAGACCGACTTGAGGAGCTGGACCTCTTTGCTTTGTCCCATAGCAGATGGAGCGGAGACCTGATCATAACACACGGGATACTAGGAAATGACTTCGAACCTGATCCATCTTCTCTTTTCCTGTCTACCAGGTCGGAACACCTTGAGGGATATAGTAAGAGGCTACAAAAGCAAAGGACGGACACTGTCCCTGCAAAGTACTGGTTCTCGCGTCTAGCAATCAAAACCTGGAATCGACCCCCGAAGTAGTGGTGTCAGCATCATTATTAACTCGTTCAGCAGGGAATCGGACAAGCACAGAAATCTACTGGAAAAGGATTAAAACAGGCTCCCAGCCTCCTACCCTCAAACAACCAATCTGAACAAATCTGAATCTCAATCTAAAGACAGTGAAAAATATCCTGGAATAAAATTCCGAAGAACCAGAGATTATTCAAATCACGTAAAAAATTTCCTTGCGGAGGAAACCCACCAAGGTGTCTGACACGCGCTGAAACGACAGATGTAGGGAATAAAGTGGAATTAAAACGAAATCAGTAGATTCCACCGCTAAATACACCAGTGCAAACAAATGGTCATCAGCTCACCAACTTTCTCGTATTCTCAAATGCTTCACAAGTTTCTTGGAAAGCCGTCATCTACCTCCAATATCTTTTAGCAGTCAACACTATTCTTTTAGTGATTGGGAAGAAAAGGATCACACCCCGTCATAGATTGTCGCTGTTTCGGTGTTAGAACTTGGCGCTGCCCATTTGGCTGTTCAGATATTTTTTGTGGTGAAAGGATGGCAAATTTATCCTTTTGATCATGCTGCAAGCCGATGAAATTAGGCTGATGTCCCGTTGAGATAGTGTGCTTGTCCTGTTTCAACATTGTTACAATGATGTGAGCCCCTGTCTGAATGTGGAGGTTGCAAAATGGGCGTATGTTGACATATATGTTTGGAGAACTTTGCTGGATGTCAGGGTGTATTTCTGAGGTAGCGGCATGCGAAGTTCACCGAGTTAAAGGTGATGGTAAGGATCTTCCTGAGTTCTTGGATAACCTACTGACCTACAGGCTGCACGTTAAGCATTGAGACAAATTGAGTTACTGTAGTGCCATTGGTACTGTCGCAAGACGACTGCTATTCCGATCACAATGAAAATGGGTCACTGTTACTACTCGATCTGAAGAAGTTGGCCAAGGTCTTGTTTTGAAGATATCCTTAATATCAGGGGAGATGGGGTTGTTCAGGTGACAAGCAGACATGCCTGCATTTTGGGACATGCTGGAGCAGAAGACCGATTGATAGGCCAAGGCTGACCGTACACTGAGGAGACTAGCGTGGAGGATGCCAAGGAAGGCAGGTAATTTTTGCACAAAGCCCCATAAGCATTCCGAATATTCGGACACCCTGGATATGTCCATTTCACGAAGACCGAGATTTGAAAGCAGCGCATGATTGTGTCTTAATTGCTGGTGGAAGTCACACGCTTGAATAAACTGTCTTCTGGACCGGAGCAATGAAACTGTTGATAAGAGAAGGCACCGACCCCCTACTTATACCAAGAATGAGGTGGCCGCCACGTGTTAATCGTCCATCACAGAAGCCGATGGCTCAAAGACTGTACTGTAGCGTCACACGTTTCGCCAGGATCAACAGTCTGTGCTTGGACAAGATTCGACGTTTGTGGCGACCTCCATGGTTTGACCGAACTCGTCAGGCTGAGGGCACCCCGTCAGGCGTCCACGCCATTTGGTACGCTGTCGTGTTACATTGCACTGAGCGTAATCGACTCCCCAGCCAGTTGGTTGAAACGCATCGGTATCGTGGCACGACCTCACAAGCATACTGGTTCATCTGACTACGCCATTGTGTTCTTTCTTGGTCTCGTATCCGTGGGTGATTGGCCTCTGTGCCTATCAAGCTCGCACCCTGGACAACTAGATTGGCGAGCCCGACCAAGGACAAATTCTCAACTTCTTGAGCCCGAGCAATAACAAATCCTCTTGCTGCAAAGTGGACCCAGACGAATGTCAAGTTAACCAAACTATCATGTTAAGCGTAACTATCAAAAACAGCTTCAGTGGAGCACAAATACGAAAAGTTATGCATCGTAATACGAAGTAGTAATATCGGTGTTTTATGTAGTGATGTGTCACTTGAATATCATCTCCTTGGTACTGTCCGCCACGATTTAGTATACACCAATGTTGATTCAGATAGCTATACCTGCTAAAACTCCAGAGTTGACGTTGTTTGGCTTGACTGTCGGGTATTTAGAAGCAGGACGACAGGTCCTGTAAAGTTCAAACACAGTCAATCAGTATTCACGTCAAACAGTAGTTAATGGAGCATAAGCTGAAGCGAATAGAAGTGAACTATATTTTCCGGTTTTAAAGTCAGAAGCTAAGTGATGCTGTCACGACCGAACATCCAGCTTTAAATTGTACGGATAAACAACGTTCATTTTCGCAAGTATTAATCGGAATGTACAAAATGTAGAACTTGATAAAGAGGAAGCATTAGATTTAACTTAGGTGGTGATTCCGTACAGCCCCCGAGTCATGTTCAATTCGGTTTGCCGTTTTTCTTTCCTTCGTACTTACTTTGAGAAACAGCAGTTCAAAACACGTTAAAACGTCACTGAATAAGTGGTATGCTTAGAAGATGCGTTTAAGTGACGAAGACAAGGCAAAGGTTGAGAAGTTAATGGGGTGTATATGGTGAAATTTTCGTTACCCAAAGGTCCAAACAGGACACCGTTGAAGTTCACTTTGTGAATGTAATAATCATGAAAGCTACCGCAGCAAAATGGTTCCCAGGCAAGACACTTCCGGTTTGCAAAACTCGTTGCGAGAGAAGGACAGGGAACAACCGGTGACGGTGAACTGCACTCAGATCTCCATAGGGCTTTTTGATAGTTATATCATTTGATGTCATTGTGGTGGCGCTCTTCTTTCGCTTTCGCTGTCTTTTTTGCAGGCACTGGTCGAGGGCATTCTGTGCAGCAAAAGACGAAGATTAGGGGTGAGTGGGACGCCACATAAATGGAGGTGTATGAGAAGTGGAGTTATGCAGGAAATAATGGTCCCTCGTTGTTCCTGGTATGCCTTAATTGAGTACTGGAGTTCCCAACTCCATCGTGGTTATACGCATCGATGACGTAAGAATGTGTTGAAATGGGACGGAATGCTGAGCTGGAACAAACATTGTTATTTTTACAAATTATTAGTCCCCTGTGTTCCTAATGGAACATAGGGCCCCAGTAGCACGTCTCCATTTCACTCTGTTCTGTGAAGTCTTTTGAACCTGGCTCCACGACAGCCCACAACCTCTCATTCCTTCCTCACATGATCTACTCCATGTCACCCTCGGACGCACAGTTTGTCGCTTCTCATCAGGGTTCCGCTCGAGCACCTGGCCTGGAGCGTGATGTCCCCAGTCGGCCTTCTCAGCGTATGCCCAGTCCATCTCCACTTCCTTCCAATGCATATTTGTTGGGTGATAGGTTCTTGGTTGGTTCGTTCCCAGAGTTCCCTGTTGCTTATTCTTATTATTCTGGCCATCTGATCTTCAGTAGCGAGAGAGCGTAAGCAGTTGTTGATGAATGTCTGTAGTTTATCGGAAATCCCTTTCGTGACGCGCCAAGTCCCTCAACCATACGGAAGCACTGACCTGACGTTGGTGTTGAAAATCCAGATCTTGTTCCACATGCTGAGTGGAGTGCAGAAGATCTCCACACTGGTTTCAGGATAATCAACGCCTGTCTTGCTTTTCCGATTCTGACTTTGACATCCTCGTCTGTCCCGCCTGTAGTTGAAACAGTGCTGCGTACATAGGTGAAGGAGGTTACTTCTTTTAAGTTTCTCCCGTTGATGGTGACTGGAGTTTGTTGTTGTTGTTGGTAGTGGTGGTGCGGTATCTTCATCACCTCTGTCTTCTCTATATTCACTTGAAGTCCCGTCTTCGCTGCCACGCCTCTTCTGTCTGTTAACTTGTTAGTTTTCGCCTGTAGATCTTCAAGTTTGTGTGACATCAGGCACAAGTCATCGTTGGCGAAATCCAAATCTTCTAGGTTCTTTTCCGCAGTTCAGCCAGAGTACCCCCCTCTTCTCACAGCTCCCCACTGTTTGCTGCATGATCCAGTCGACCACAATCAGGAATATCATGGGGGATAGTAGGCAAACTTGTTTCACTCTTGTCTTCACTTCAAAAGCATCACTGAGCTTTCCATTGTGAATTACTTGGCATCTAGCGTCTTCATATAGTTGTTGAGTGAGGCGGATAAAGGTTTGTGTTACTCCGTAGTGTTGAAGCAGCTGCTTGCCAGACTACTCCTTGGTCAACGCCATCGAAGGCTTTTTCAAAGTCGATGAAGTTGAGGTAGAGTGTTGGCTGACGTTTTATACTCCGTCTTTTGATGATGCAAAGCGTTGCAATTCGGTCTGCACATAATTTGTACTTCTTGAAGCCTGCCTGTTCCGGTCGTAGTTATTATTCCAGTGCATTCTTTAGCCTCTCCGGAATGATGCAGCTTGATATTTTGCTTGCCTAAGGTGGACGGAGGTGGAGCGTGATTCCGAGCCAGTTCTTGCGAACACCGGGGTCTCCCTTCTTCGGGAGTTTGACAAGGTAGCCCAGGTACCTTCCCTTCCTTCCAGACCTTCTGCAGTAGTGGTGTGAGCATGTCCGCTGTTGTCTCTGCGTCTGTTTTAAGTGCTTCTGACAGGATTCTATCTGGTCCTGTTGCTTTTCCACGTTTCAGTAGCTTGATGGCATCCAGGACCTCCTTTTTGTTGGAGGATTTATGTTCACTTGTAGTTCAGTGGCTGTAGGTGGTACTTCTGGTGGTGGTGGTGGTCAATTCAAGAGCTTCTTGAAGTGGTCGGCCCACTGTTTCCTTTGTTTCTCTTCTTTCGTAATTAAATTTCCGTCATCATCTTTCATTGGTTTCATCTGTGTTGATCTCTTTCCTCCAAGATAGTAACCTGGTTATTTGATACAATGTTGTCAGGTCTCTATCTCTCCCACCTGCAGCCTGTTCTGCTTCACTTGCCAGTGTGTTGTGGAAGTGTCTTTTTTCGTTGCGTGCACTCTTCTTCACTTTTTTGTCCAGTGCAGTGTTTTATACATTGCGCTCAGTTCCTCTTGTCGTTGAGCATCCTTGCACTGGTTTATCTTCTGCTTCACCATCCTCCTCTCCTCCATCAGCTTCCAGGTATCCGTCGAGATCCATTCCTTGTCTTCTTTCTTCTTCCTTCCTAATACGACTGTGCAGGTTTCTTTCCACATCCCTTTCGAAGGCTTCCAGTGTTCTTCCACACAGGTTTCTTCACGGATGTTCCTCGATATCTCCCATTTTGTCTTGATGGCTGCCTTGAAGACCTCCTTTGTAGTTTCTTCCTTCAGTTCAGTTTCCGAGTGTTGTACTTGAATTGAGGTCTATCACCAGCTTCCTTGAAGGCTTTTAACCTGATTTGGAAGGTTCCTTGCACTAGACAGTGAGTGGTCTGAACCTACATCTGCTCCTCTTCTTGACCTTGTGTTAAGTAGACTGCGTCTCCATTTTCTTGAGATTGAGATAAAGTCGATTTGATTTTTAGTGTGTCCATCTGGTGAAATCAGATCCATTTCGCTTTGTGGATATCCTTGTGCTTGAACACACTGCCTCACTGCAATCACCAAATCACTGAATGCACAGAATTCTGCAAACAGTTCTCCATTCTCGTTCATTTCAACAAGTGCCTCTCGACCCATAGTTGCTTCTCTACCTGTGTTGTCTGCTCCCAGTTTGGCATTCATGTCGCCCATTAGAATTTTGATATCGCCAACTGACGTCTTGTCCAGTGTTGATTGCAGTTGTCTGTAGAAATCCTCCTTTTTCTCTTCATCTGCATTATTTGCAGGTGCATAGCGTAGCATTGTATGATTGTGACTTACCGTCCTTTTGTGTTGAACCTCGTTGTTATGATCCTGGAGGAGATTGGTTCCCATGGCATGAGAGCGAGCCTTCGATGTTGTTCGGGACATCATGACAGCCATTCCGAAACTCAGTGTGCTCGTGGTTGTCGTCTGGGTGACAATTTCAGAGTAGATTATTGATTTTCCAGTTGACAGTTGGGAGGGTCCACTTCCATTCGATCTGCTTTCGCAGATTTATAGCACTTCAATGCTATACATTCTCATCTCTCTTGCAATCTGGGCAGTCTTGCTAGGTTCATACATGGTGCGGAAATTCCATGTCCCCATGCTTACTTTTGCTTTCATGGAGAGAGAGGAGATACACCTTCCGACTGGCTTCCCGTAGGCCTTCACCAACCCGCGTCATTTCGCCTCTCCGATTCCAGAGAGGAATAAATGTTATTATTTTTTATATATCGTTTGTGCTTAGAAGTTTCTTTAGGGGTTAGATTTGTTTTGCGGGGTAGGGTTGCTGGCTCTATGCCCAAACTTCCCTCTTTGCCTGGGCTTAGGACCGGCTAGTAACTAGTGAACTAGTTAACCAGGCGGAGGTCAATAACATGAACGCCGAACCTTGGCAAGTGATATTAGCTTCCTCGGGGAGTATGCTCATGAACAGACTGGCACTTCGATGGGATATTTGCCACAGAGATTGCCTCATTCCAACCAAGTTACAATCATTATTCTTGAGTACTGTTTTCTGAAAGGAGGAGGGTTACAACGCGCCTGGTTTAAAGGTGGCGTTGCACTTTTCGGCGTGTGTATCGGATACACGTATTACAATGACTTGTGAGGTAAGTGGTGCGATATTACATACAAGTGGTGAAGTTTCGAATATTTAACTAACCTTTTATGTCATATACAACGTATAAATACCCTTCTAATCTTGTAAACAGCCTATAGTTTCCAAAGTCGTTTGGATTTATCTGAAGGTCAACAGGACGATTCTCGACTGAATCTTCTGTCTATCCAGTTGACTGAAAAAGTATATAGCCAAGTTATAGTGCAGGGGATAGTGCTTGCTGGGGTTGGTAGTCGTCTGGATAAAAACTGTAGTGATTCAACCAACTTCCATGACAGAAAACTTTCCCAACAAGCCTTTGTTTAAAAAATGTTTCAGAAACAGAACAGCGACAGCGAAGTGGTTCATTCAGTCTGCAGATGTATAAGAGTTTCGAATTACTGTGTGACATTCTCTGGAAAAATACTATATGGTTCTTTCATGCTTTGGTAAAGGTGTAAGAAATGAAAATATTTTGAACTGTTACCGGTTTACGCCTATGAATATCCACTTCTCAGTACTAAGCTCTCTTAAGCATACGTATGTTTGAATTTCTGAAGTGGATTCTTGACATTGTTTTCAAAATAATTATTATGACATCTAAAGTCCTGGAGTTTAGAACTAGGCAAGTCGTGATGCTTTGTTTTTTGATAAATAATGTGAAGACGATTTCAATTAACGCTGTAACGCATTATTATCGTGCGCAGCTGAACGAAAAATCACTTAGTGTGCTGTTCACTTTAAAAAAGCAAGACTAACGGCTCTTTCGTCGCTTAGAATGGTACATTTAAACTAAGTTTAGAAATACTTGCATCTTATGTTAAATCATTTTACGATATGTCCATATTTAAATCATTTTTATTATTTCAAATAACTGTTTAAAAAAGGGCTCATCTGGTTGATCAATTAACTTTGGGTCAAACTCGTAAGTGATCAAACACCAAAGTGTATATGAAGAGGTGATTGTTCGAATTTAGGTTAATCGTTAGTCTCATTATTATTGAGTAAAAACAAGGTTTAGCCATCAGAATATAAAACTGTGGATAGTCACCTGATGTCAAAAAGGTATAAGAGGTCGTAGATTAGGATTTTTTGTAAGATCAGAATGTGAGCGCATAGTACTCCTCCTTTTAACGATATCTATGCTTTTCTAGTTCCCTTTTGGATAATTCAGTTGGAATCAGCCACTATCTTTCAGAAGTCCGTTCACAGTGGTAATTACGGGTGTGAATACCAATATCCGGCTATCTATCAAAGGACGAGTAAACTGCACTGCACTTCCCTCTGTCCTGTTGTGCGGCTGTGAGACATGAGCGTTAAAAGTACGAGACATTTAATAGTTACAGTGGCATCTTGAGCCATTGAACTGTGCAAGGTTCTACGTTGATTCTAGCAGTCATTCAGTGGGAAAACCACTGCTAGTTATCACTGATGCTTGTTCTCAGTTTCTATACTTTCCTAATGTGTATTCTGGAGTGTTTTGGTGTAGTGGGAACCCGAGTATGACATAGGTGAAGTCTGAGAGCTACCTCTGATTATTATGTTCAGGAGTTTTAAGGAGAGGAGAGTCAATTGATGCATCAGTAAACCTTCATCGACTGAGTTGAGTGGGACATGTGCTACATATGCCTAGTCACCGTCTGCCTCATCGCACAATGTCAGCTAAAGTAGGTTCAGGTTGAAAAAGGTTGATCAGACTAAAACATGGCATTAGTGCATTGAATCTTCGCTGTTGGTCTGAGCCATGTTGGGAAATGTAGACTAGCTGTCTGGCGTCCACGTGACAACAGAAATCAATGTTTGAAGACTAGATGATATGGCTGAGAACCGATGTCAGTGGCTCATATGTATCCACACATTGTTGTGATCTTAATCGCTATTCTGAGTTCAGCATTTTTCCTTCCTCCTTCCTATCTTTTGCTATTTTGTATTACTTTTGACCGATGTTCCTTCCTTTCCTCGTCATTCATCTTAATGCTTTATTACCTGATGTGTTGATATGGGTGGGAAGTTGGAACGTTTCTGAGTAATGCTTGATCCTATGTTAATATTGATGACGGTGGAAAGTTTTAATTTCGTTTTCTCTGACCTTTTTTTACCCTAAACCCATTTCAGTTAAGATCGCATAAGGGGTTAACTTTGAATACTCAAGCGTAACACATATCTTTGTCCCTGATTCGATAAAGGTTCGCAAACTCATTAATAGCTTTTCCTCTTTTGCCTGAAGCTGTGCACACGACTTCGTCACTAACTTGCTGGTTTTAAAATACAAGGCAATAGTGGTCGAACATCTTAACTCTTATAATGTCGTCTACTTTAATGTCTATTTTTTAGAGGCATTTAGTAACAGTAGTTATCTATGCGTCGGACTGGCTGGTTATACTCGTTACTTTATGAAACTTTGATAAAATTCATTCATAGTCTTCGGGTGCTGACTATCTCTAAACAACTTTTTCTGGGTTGACATCAAAAGTCAAACTACTTGCCAACTGACTCAGTCTATGAGTTCAATAGTAACTCTTGAAAAAATGAAGTAATTTATTTGCTATGTATGACCTAGGTAGTACAGCTTTGGCTATGTATCAGACAGCAGAGATTCAGCCAATATTTGGTAAATCCTTGTCAGTGAACTTGAGTTACTCGACAAACAATTCGACAAACCCTTTTTCGCCTTTTCTGAAAAGTTGCATGTAAGTAGCAAGCGCTTCCTTAAATACGCGAGGCTGTTTTTCTGATCATTCTACCTCATTTTTCCTTTCTACTTCATGATAGTGTTACTTTTTCTGGTTGTTTTAGTGCTATACCAGGTGTGTGTTTTTAACCAATTTAATAAATGAGTTCTAAATACATATTTTAAATATCATTTCAAGATGTACATGAGGTATATTTCATTCCTTGTAATTTTCTGATTTATTTCTAGTGGGCTGTTGTTTCCACGGCTTTACAGGAAGAAAAACGTGAACTCGTAGTTTCTGGAAAAGAAGTTTCTGAGATGATCAACAAGTCGGGACTTGACCAAAGGATTTATGATTTGAAGAAGCTGAATTTTCTGGAAATTTCGCGTACTTCTCTGGAATCTTTATCTGAAAATATATCCAAACTCTCAAACCTTGCTCAACTGTGTCTCACAGCCAACATGTTGAAAGCTGTTCCCGCTAGCCTGGGATGTCTGCATGCTTTACGCTTCTTAGACATATCTTTTAACAAGCTTTCAACTATTCCTGACATTTTTGATAATTTGTCGAACCTATTTAGTCTCATTTTGTCTGGTAATGAAATACAAAATATACCATCTGTCAAGGGGTTAAAGTCGCTGCATGAGTTCTTAGCCTCCAAGAATAAGCTAAATGTATGTTGTCTTTCACTTATCACTTTGATTTTGGGTTTTTAGTCACTACCCGAGGGAATAGACTCGCTCACTAGCCTGGCAGTTTTGGATGTTTCATATAATCAAATCACTCTTTTACCCAAAGATCTATGTAATCTAGCTGCCTTGAAAACTGCAAACTTTGCTGAAAACTTGTTGACTGACTTCCCATCGAATATTCATCGCTGTCGGAAACTAAATCTTCTTAAAATCCATGGAAACCCTTTCAAAGATAATCGTTTGAAGAGATTGTCTGTTGATGATCATTCACCAACTGCTCTTTTAGCTTATCTTCGTCGTCTGGATGAAAGTGGAGAAGGAGGAGGAGGAGGAGGAAAAGCTAAGAAATATCATGATAAACAGTCATCGTCTAAAGTTTCAAACGGGTGTGACAACAAGAATCTTCCTAGTCCTCAGGTGGAAGAAGTTGAAGAAATTACGGTGTCACATATTGTCATTCAACGCCCAGACGAAGAGGAGGTGTGTTCACTGTCTTTTTTCAAGAGTATTTTAAGAGTTCATTGCAGTTATTTTAGCAGGTTAGATTTCGGGTGTGGCTTTTGTCAAACAACTGGACAACTTGTAGTTTATTCGCAAATGTTAAATTTTCTTTGCTTGTGTGTGAGTGTTTCCTAAAATCTCCTGATCATAGTGTTAACAAGTTTTTCAGTGGAAAGCAAGCATTCAAGATCACAAGTCATACTTGCTGACACAAGTGCAAATTCCTAAGTGACCATGTGGACTAACCATTTGTTTTATATTTAGTTATTCCAGATAGCTCTGACCACAATGAAGAGCGAAAGCAATTGGAGCGTAAATTGACTAAACATTTTGGCATTGGTCACGAGGAATGTTTGGTAACGAAAACGAGAGAGACGAAGAAGTCGTCAGCACTAGGTAATACCCGGCAATAATTTGAACTTGTTAGGAATGCTAGCAAAAAGATGATGGTGAGTGAGACTGTAATCTGAAACAATAATATCCTGATAACCTTTCAGGATAAACAGCTAAAACGTTAGGCAGAACACTTTGATGCACCATTCATCTGGTCCACACCAAAACTTCAGCCCTTAACCTAAACAGGACGTAGATGTCGGTCGCCCAACTCTCTTCGAAGTTGTGGAGGCTGTTATGAATGTGAAACGATTCAAAGCAGTAGCATCTGATGGTTTGCTACCCGAAGACTTTAAGGATGGAGGCAGGAGTTTGCTGATTAAAGTGACGGAGGTATCAGATAGTTTATGGGAATCAGAGGTAGTCTCGTCAAACTGGTCTACTTCACTGATTATCCAAGTCTATAGGAAGTGGGAGAAATCTCCTTGCGGCAGTAATAAAAGAATAAGCTCTACTGAAATCGGGTCCAAGATCCTAGGGTCCATAGTTATCTGATGCCCAGCTACAGCTCAAGAACAACAAACGTAAGGAAAACAGGCAGCTTTCAGACACACTTCGACGAGAGTACACTGACCAGTTTCTTACCTTCCAACGGATTCTGGAACATGGGCATAATTACCGGCAGCTGACACTAGATGTTTCTTGACCTAAAGGTGACATTCGACTTCGTCTAATGTCAGGCGGTTGTAACAGTCTTACTGTGACGGGAGTACTCGCGAAGTACTTAACGCTAATCAGGGCTCTCTAATGAAACTCACGCAGCCGTGTAAGGTTTTGTGGAGCGTTGCCATCTCAATTGACGGCAACCAGTGGTGTCCATTAGGGATGCCCGCCGCCACTGTTCCTGTTTAATTTCGTTATAAAGGTACTAATGGACGAAACGTTAGGTATCCTTACCTTCACAAGGATTAATTTTATCCCTAAAAGGTACCTGGTTGACTTGTAGCACGTAGACGATATTGTCTCTCTAGGTGAAGACGCTAACAAAATGTGGCGTTTTCTGAACATGTTGAGCATAAGTCTGAGAATGTTTGGCATGCGTCCCACACCTATCATATGCAAGATGATGCTTGTGAACTGGTCTGCAAATACTCCCAGTTTAATGATACAAGGTGAAACATTTGAATATGTCGACTACTTCACTTACTTGGGAAGTTGCATCAGCCCGAACGGGCTGGTTGTTGACGAAATTTCAGCTCGGATACAGAAGACCCGTTTAGCACTTGCCAACTTGCATCACCTCTGACGCCAGCTGACCAGGCAGCCGACTACCCATAGAGGGCTAAGTATACTGCACTGTAGTTCATTCTGTCCTGTTATAAGACTGTGAGACATGGCTGTTATAAGTTGATGTAGAGAGATGACAGGTGTCTGACCATAGGTGTCTTCATAGCATTGCTCGTTTATGGTGGGATTACTGTGTGAGCAATATAGGGTTTATGCGAAGAGTACCAGGCAAGGAAGGAAAGTCGGTCGATGAGATTGTGAAGCTTTATCGACTGAGGTGGCTTGGATAAGTGTTGCACATGCCCCAAGTCACCGCCTCCTCTGACCTGCAGTGGTAGGAGAAGTCAGATTAGCTTGTAATACGGTTTAGGGTGGCCAGATCAAAAAGTGGCACCCGTGTATGAAATTCTTGACTGTTGGTCTGACCTGTTTAGGGAAGTGTAAACTGCCTGGCTGGAGTCCCTGAGACGACAGGAGTCAATGGTTGCGGACTCTTGGGGAAATGGCTGGGAATCTATCACAGAGGCGCAGATGTACTCACTCTACGATTTCTTTTTAAGCTTGAATGTTTTCGCCAACCTCAGTTTTTTTAAAACTCCCTCTCTTCCTATACACCACTGTCTACTTTGATATCATCTTCCCTATCCACCTGTTCTTTGTGGGACCTTGAACCGATGAACTTATGTGCGAGGTTCTACGTTGACTTTGTCTCTCTGTCTCACATATAATCACGCGTTTAGTTTTATACTGATAAATGTTCTGGTTATTGTGCTTTTGGTTGTTTTGTCTTTATTTTTGAAAATGATCAATTCAGCAATATCAAATTAATCAAACTTATTCAGTGAAGTCTGGTCCTCGTCCATACATAGTTGCTTGCACTATTCATGGTGTTCAGTTTTCCTCTGAAGCAAAATTGAAGACATTTCTACGTGCTCAAGAAGACTGGCATCGTGATATTGGCCAAATGCGCCGTCGAGCCACTTTAGCTACCCATGATTTGCAAGGAGTCGTCTTTCCACTTACGTATAGCCTGGAAGAAGCTCAAGCATTTGAAGTTAGTTTCCTGGGTTCCTGTTACTTTTTCCGAATTCCTCAGTGTATAAAAAGTTAGTATATATGCATATATATATATATTCGTAGTTTTAAAACGTGACTTATACCACGTATTATTAGTACGCCTGAATTCTAGATCACCCATTATCAAGTTCGACTCGGTGAAAGAAACGGATAATGGTGAACTATCTTTCCGGTTTTTGTCTTTTTTAGCGGAAAGAAAGTGGAAAGCAACTTATTCAAAGGAGTATTGAGATTTCAGTTCATCACATCCAATTAGTGTGAAAGTCTCTGTTGCTTCCAGTCTTTTAAGGAGGGTGCCCTCTCTACTAACGGATGAAAGTGAAAGAGTTAAGGAATTAAAACATGCAAACATGATACTTAAAATAAATATACTTATCCGGTGAAACTCATTCGAAAAATAGAAAGTAACGTTAAATCGTAAACTACTTCTAAGTCATGATCCTGAGTAATAGTTATCCCATATAGAACCCATATATCAGATAAAGTTAGCGGAGTGCTAAATAACTTCAATATCAGAGTTCTGCAGGACATCAAACACGTTTCAGAGCATCTTAGTCTATTTGAACGACGAGATCTTACTGGATTCACAATCTAATTGTGTTTATAAAATAAAATGCTCAAACTGCGATGCAGTATGCACAGGACAGACCTCTTGTGAAATCGAAATTAGAAAAAATGAATACCGAAGAGCTTCTACCCGACCCCTCGGAAATCTAGTAGAGCTGAAAAACTTTGAAACATTTCACGCATAGCTCTACAGGCTATAATTTCAGATCGATTTTTAACAACATCGAAATTATTCAGAAAGGCTTTAGGAACTATAAAGAACCTCTCAACAAAATTTCTTCATATAAAGTGGAATCAAAATTGTCTAAATGGGAATGAGGGAGCAAAACATAGTTTGTCTTGGTTTCAATCTACCCTCCGCATACTGACGACCAAAATATATTTGATCAGGTTTGTCAACACATGTGTACATACAAATCTCAATCTGTAATCCATACACTCTTCACACACAATACACAATGTATGAATATTAACTTTGTTCAACAATTTGACAATGTAAGATCATTCATGCAGAAGAACACATATGAAGTTATCGTATATAAGCGTAAATATTGTGAATTCCGGTTTATTATAATTTTGATAAAGCTATTAGTATTAAATAGCGAGACATCAGTTTAAAAAAAATTTATTTTGTTATATATTCATTTGAAATACAAATATCGAAATAATGAATATCATTTACCTAATGCCCACTTTTTTTCGAACCATCAAATTCCAATTTGGTGTGGATATCTGTTCAGTTTCGTTTTAGAAATATGGATGATAATGAGTCTGTTCATTTCAAACATACTAGAGATAACTCTGTAACCTAGAAATTTCGTAGATTATGTACTACTCAGTTAACTTTTTTGTTATTTGTGAGCTCTGATAAGATGTGAGATGTTTCTATTTTCTCAAACAAAAACCTTGGTATTGGGTGCACGTTTTATACGTATGCAATGCAAGATGATTTCTAAACAGTTAGATGTATCAACATATAGTTAAGAATAAGGGGGTTGGATTGAAAAGTTCGCTTACCACTTCTCTTTATTATCTAGTTGCATCAGCGCTATTGGGGAGCAACGGATGATAAAATCACCAAAGTGATACAAAAGGCATGCGCTAACCTACCTTAATTATAGCTCCGAATATTCGTCAGAGATTGAGTATAGTGCTCAACTGTTCACTCAACAGCTGTGCCAGAAAGTCATTAAAGTTAGAGTCTTATGTAATTTCTAGGTATTTAGTCACTATTGTTTCCGAAGTACTGCTCATGCGTGATGTTATTAGATAAACAGTCGTGTGCTTAGATCCACAGTTCTGTGCTGCCAGCTATATTAAAAGTAGACTCGAAGGGAACTTTGAGCGAATAAGCTGGAATGTCACTAGTCGGTAAGGCTGCAGACGTTTAGTGTTTTCGTGTTTTCATGGATTAGTAGATATCAAAAAGGACTAAATTGAATAAAAACTAGCCATCATGATGCAGATATATTACATTTTATTTACTTGTTCGTAGATAACTAGCTCATCGGGACTCGACTTTCAAGTTATAGGTTTTTTGCTCAAAAGCAGTTCCATCTACTTCGACCTAGGAAATAGGGTAGTATCATAAGCTCTTATGCAATAAATATTGCTCATAGCCTAGTACACAAATCCATGTAGTGAGTGGAGTTGCAGCATAATTTTATTTACTGCTTTGTTAATTGTCCACTCATGTCCTTCTTGTTTACCTTGATACCTTTTCATCATTTGATTATCTTTTCATATGCTTATGGCGAAATTTGGCAGTGGAAATGGATGTAGTTTTATACATGTTTGTTCTCCATGTTGTCTGTCCGTTGGTACCCATTTTGGCACATCTCTTGGTGCCAATTGGTGTTACCAAGTTTACGTTCTAAACAAAAATAATAGTAATAGTAGTAATAATAGTATACTCTGTCGAAAAAAAGTGCAGTATCGAAGTTTCTCTTCGAAATCTATTGTCGCTGCGTGATTTTCAACTTCAATTCCAATATTTTAAACGATAAAGAAAGATTGGGTATGCATTTGCTTATCTTTTTTAACAGGTTCATCCATTAAATAGATCTCAATTGTGTACAGGAGAAGCATTTCTAAAACACCTGGTTCATGAGGCTCAGTTAGATAGAAAATCCCGTAAACAAGCTAAATTCAGTCAAATCTATCGTTATTTAAATATTCTGAATATTGAGGGTGCGATGACAGCGAATGTGTTCAGTAAGGTGATGGTTCCTGTTGTTGTAGACAAAAAAGGGAAAGTTATCTCAGTCCCTCCACTTACGAACAGTCATGATACACGGGTAAGTAACAGATGCATTTTATGTGTGCTGGAATGTTTTCAGCTTGATAATAATAAATGAGTTTTTAGTATTCCATAAAACTAAGCAAGCTTACTAACATCTTAAAACATGTCCCATTTGAAATGTGTTTGAAATCAATTCCTTGCATTATTCCAAACTGGCGAACCTACTGAAAACCAACCGTTCTGATATGGTTGTCGTAGCAGATGATTTCACCGCACAGGAAGATATACAAAATCAACGTAGAACCTCGCACATAAGTTCATCGGTTCAAGGTCCCACAAAGAACAGGTGGATAGGGAAGATGATATCAAAGTAGACAGTGGTGTATAGGAAGAGAGGGAGTTTTAAAAAAACTGAGGTTGGCGAAAACATTCAAGCTTAAAAAGAAATCGTAGAGTGAGTACATCTGCGCCTCTGTGATAGATTCCCAGCCATTTCCCCAAGAGTCCGCAACCATTGACTCCTGTCGTCTCAGGGACTCCAGCCAGGCAGTTTACACTTCCCTAAACAGGTCAGACCAACAGTCAAGAATTTCATACACGGGTGCCACTTTTTGATCTGGCCACCCTAAACCGTATTACAAGCTAATCTGACTTCTCCTACCACTGCAGGTCAGAGGAGGCGGTGACTTGGGGCATGTGCAACACTTATCCAAGCCACCTCAGTCGATAAAGCTTCACAATCTCATCGACCGACTTTCCTTCCTTGCCTGGTACTCTTCGCATAAACCCTATATTGCTCACACAGTAATCCCACCATAAACGAGCAATGCTATGAAGACACCTATGGTCAGACACCTGTCATCTCTCTACATCAACTTATAACAGCCATGTCTCACAGTCTTATAACAGGACAGAATGAACTACAGTGCAGTATACTTAGCCCTCTATGGGTAGTCGGCTGCCTGGTCAGCTGGCGTCAGAGGTGATGCAAGTTGGCAAGTGCTAAACGGGTCTTCTGTATCCGAGCTGAAATTTCGTCAACAACCAGCCCGTTCGGGCTGATGCAACTTCCCAAGTAAGTGAAGTAGTCGACATATTCAAATGTTTCACCTTGTATCATTAAACTGGGAGTATTTGCAGACCAGTTCACAAGCATCATCTTGCATATGATAGGTGTGGGACGCATGCCAAACATTCTCAGACTTATGCTCAACATGTTCAGGAAACTGTTGATCTATTTCGAGCACCATGGGTCTGTCAGAGCCTTTGATGTATTATGATGTGAGTTATGTACGCCGAGTTATTTTCTTCAATGATATCCAGTGTCTCTGTCCTTCACCTTTATGATATGCTTACCTGCTGAGATTTTCTTTTTGTCGTTTGACTGACGAATTATTGATCGTGTGGCATCCTGTCGGCCGACGCCATATTTCTTGACGTTAGGGGAGCATTTAATTCTGTCGACCATGAGGTGTTGTGGCAATGTCTGACTGTGAAGTGAGTACCGAACAAGTACATAACTTTGATCAGTGTTGTCTACTGAAACTCACGTAGTCGTGTAAGGGCTTATGGAGAGTTGTTATATGAATTTACGATGGCTAGTTGTATGCACCAGGGATGCCCACTGTCATTGTTGGTATTCGATTTCGTTATAAATGTACTAATGAACATAATCTTTGGTACGTTTGACTTCAGAGGAATTGGTCTGTTCGCTGGTGGTCATCTAATTGACTTGGAGTATGCAGACAGTATTGTCCTGCTAGGTAAAGATTGCTTATTTTCCCACACAACTTTGTTTACTTTGATATCACTCTTTTTCTATCCACCTGTTCTTTGTAGACTACTGTAAAGTGTGGCAAGTTGAATCGATGCACCTGTGTGGGAGGTTCTATGTTGATTTTGTTAGTTAGTTAGTCAGTCAGTCAGGATAATCTTTGGCAGATGCAGAGCACGCACATCACATTTCTGTTTGGCGAAAACGCTGACAAAATGCAGTCTCTTGGGCACACTGAGTTACGATTTTGAGAATCTTTATGATGCATTTCTTGGGACTCAATTGCAAATTTTTGTTCCAGGACTGGTCTTTATTGGTGCGCTGGCAAGCAATAGAGAGTGAAATGATTGAGTACGGTGAAGACTTCACTTACTTGGGAAGTCGGACCTACTCTGGTACCTTAGTCATTGACCGATGAAATCTCTGCATATATGTGATAGGCTCGATTGTCTTTCATCAACTTACGCCATTTATGGTACCAGTGTGATATCCAATTGTCTACTAGGGGTAGAGTTTACTGTGCTGCATTTCTTTCTATCCTACCCTATGACTATGAAACTTGACAACTGCAGGATACGAGAAGGCTTCAAGTGTATGACCACCTGCCCCTTCGTAGCATAGACCATGTATCGTAATGTCACCACGTGAGTAAAGTGAAAGTCAGGTGTATTGTTTTAGGGAGGAGAGGATAGTCAACTGATGCACTAGTAAACCTTCATCGACTGAGATGAATGGAGCATGTGCTACGTATGTATGCCCAGTCACCGTCTGCCTCGTCGCACAGTGTTGACTAACGTACGTGATGGCCGGAAAATGTTTTAAGGCTGTCAAACGAAAACGTGGCATTTGTGCATGAAATCACTGACTGTTGGTCTGAGTCATGTAAGGAAATGTAGACTAGCTGTCTGGGATCCACGTGACAATAGAAACCAGTGTTTAGAGACTCTGGGTAATATGGCTCAGATGTATCTAAACGGTATACTCATGTTAATCGTCATACTCAATTTGGTATTTTCTTATTTTTCGCTATTATCGTATCACGGCTTTCTACCACCTTTCACTGCTTTTCTCTCTATTACTTTATCTTTCATCCCAGTTCGTTCTCGCTTAGTGTGCTGATATGAGATGTGGTGACTTGAACCGTTACGCAGTAATGCCACATCCTATGTTGGTATTGTCTGTCTTTGGGAGCCCTTAATATTCTTCAGATTATCATTAGAAAAGTAGTACAAACCTACTACCAGAACTAAAACTTTTCAGCCTTAAGCTTGTAATTCATACCGTCTTACTATGCGATGATATAGAGACCGCTCAAGTCATGCCTACTGAATATTAATTACAGTGGTGTGTACATTGCACCATCGAAGTGTAAATTCCCTCTAGAAGATCCACGGAGCGTTTACTAGCATTTACTGTTGGTTGGAACCTTGATCTTACTCGAAAATTCACACGTATGAGTAGTTTTGTCAGTGCTGAGAGAGTTGTAATCGATGGGACTCTGAACCCTAATTCGTAAATCAGAACATTGTATGCGAATGTAAGTCACCCCTTGGAGTCGTTACCATGTTAACCTGCATATTTAAGGTCAAGTGTACAATCTCTCGATGTTGGTGGTCCAACTGTACGCCTATGAAACCTAGGACTGAAGGTATCCAACTACTCTGTGTTTGATCACTATTGTCACTGAAAGATCACAAGCATCCCGTAGAAATGCTGTGTCGGTGAGATGATGCGTGTTTTGATACAACGGATATCATATCTCATTGAATGATATCATCTTGAAACACTAGCTTCGGTAGACTGAACATTGTTGATCCTACAACTTCCACATCTTTCAGTGTCTACCAGTTCTAGGCTGGCTTGGAGGAGAGAAGGAGTGGTCATCTCGTGATAAGGTGTGGAGTATCGTGCAGTTTTGTTATGTCAGTACGTGATGGATGCCCCTTTGAAAATCAATCAATTTCTCGCAAACTTCCAAATTGAGTTAAAATCTTCCGCTCTTTCATCGTTTTACTTGATCGAAAGGTCAATTTACTGATCGGCTTTAAGATCAGTCATACACCTCTTCTTGGTAAACATGTTTTTCATATGTAAATTGATGGGTAAACGCTTTTGAAATGGTACTTCTAATGTATCTAAGTATGTAGCAAATCTTAATAGTTCACCAAACATTCACAATTGTTCACATTTGTAAATAAATCGTTTTCACTACTATTATTATACAAGATAATCCTGGTGGTGGTTTGGTTTTCTCTGAGCTTTGATATTTTATCGACACGATAAACCACCATCCGTATACTAAGCCACAACGCGAACAAAATATCAAAGCTCAGAGAACACCAAGCCACCATCACCCTTATCCTGAGCTACGAATCTTTTCCAACATTTCAAAGATAGTTTTGTCGTGTATGCTTTCTTGATTGTCGCCGCAGCTTTGTACTCATGGATTTCAGCAACAGCATGAAACGAGTGTGCAGCACCCTCACTTATCTACTGTTGTTTACGTTTTGTTCTGTGGTATTTATATATGAACGATATAATGCTCCGACGTCATACGATTAACGATAGAACAGTGACTTCTCAATACAATGCTCAATTGACACCAAAATAAAAAGACAATGGGATTGAGGGTACATTTACTTCAAACCGAATGGTGCTATTATAGCTGAAAGTTCAGTCATATATATATATATATATATATATATATATATATATATATATATATATATATATATACTTTTTTAAGGACTTGACCTAGGAAACAAAATAGCATACAAAAAGTGTGAAATAAACCTATAAGCGTTCAGTATCTTAAAATACAGTAAAAAATAAGTAACATTGCATGGAGCGAAATTTTAAATTTTACAATGAAAGCGTATCTGTATTATCAGTTAGTTTTTAGGGATCAGATATTTTTAACAGTTTATCATAATATTCAGAATTTACTGTACTAGTTGCTTTAAGTATCTTTGTTTATACATATCATATTTATGGAAATTATATTTACTTTATAGTCATTCTTATTCTGCTGTAATATATCACAAATTGTGTGATTAATCATGCTCCACTTTTTCTTCATAGCTGAAAGTTGATACACAGGATATCCTCATTGAAGTGACTGGTGTTAATTTACCTTTATGCAGACAGTTCGCAGAGGTGGTCATCGCTTGGTTACTGGAAAATGCTTGTCCCCAGTCAAAGGACAATTCCTCTTTTGATAAGAATATTGTGGACATCGCAGCACAACAATCCCAGCTAGTAAATGAAATCAGTTCAAAAGTAACTGTGAAAAGTGTTACTATCCCTCCTAATTCTGTAGTTGTACGCCCGATTCGAGTCATAGGCGTTGATCCTGATTCTAACCTAAGCTTCTTATTTCCATCTCGAACTGATTTAACTGATCCAAAGTTTCATACTGTTCGTTAAACGGTATTACCTTATTATCAACTGCTTTAACATATGTCCTAACAGAATTGTTTGATTTCTTAAAATCTCCTGCCTCCGTTTTATCAATGTCATCCTCCATATCACGATGCAGATTTATGCTTTACTTAAAGATAAAGGCGTATTGTAATCTGTATAAGTGTTTATCATTCATTTTGTAATATCTTCCACTTTATTTTCAATAAGCGAGGGCGATTACATTTAAACGAAATAAGGAGACAGGAAAATCATTGTATATTTACTTTTGTAGTAAGAACAGTAATAAATGAGGTATATATGAGTGGAGATTTTCATATTTTTATTCATTAATTCAACTGTTGTATTACCACACCAACTGACCGACTCAATTACTCAGTATTATCATACGATTCAGTAAGAGTCTAGAAAATTTTTCGTCTGTTTGGAAGCGAATGCAAATGTATCGATCGAGGTTATATTTTCGATGTGGGGGCATATTTTTCACTATTTTCCAATCTTTATCAAACGTTATTGGTTGAATAAATGTGGTAAAGGATATAACAACAATTTTTTAAAGGGGATAGTATTTTTTCATAAGAAAAAGGCAATCGGATTCACTTGGGATCAGCATCTTCACTGTGTCCAATATCTGAACGACGATATTCTTACTTTCTTTAAGACTGTTTTAGGTGACAGCAAACTTCATGGTTCATTAATATACTTTATTGTGACTATAATTACGATGTTCAGCTCTTGAAAATGATTCGTCGGAAAGAAAGTGTTTTGGGCCAGTTTACTCATTTTTAAAGCTGGGTTCCACTTGTCAGGGATAGAATCAAATTCATTCACTATGCACATGAATTAGACGAATTTACGCAGATGATGCGGTAATTGAGGAGCTGAAAATACTTCGGAGAGTATTAATCGAGAATAGTTATCCTTCAAGATTCATTGAGAGAAGCATGAACCTTAAGAATTTCAAAGAAGAAGCCCCTACAGTTCCAAAGAAGATACTGTTTATGAATATTGGATTCAAGGGAGATACATTGGCAGAGATACAGAAGAATCGGCTCTGCAAAGCACTGGAGAAGGTCCTCTTTTCCGTCCAGTTTCGGATTGTTTCCTCCAGTCAACAACTGAATCGAGAGTGTGTAAAGAATAAACTACCGCTTTGAGTCACCTCCGTGTGTGTTTACCAATTCACCTGCTCTTATGGAGCTAGTTACATAGGCCACACAAAGCGTGTTCTGTCGAAACGCATCTCTGAACACTATCCTGCATGGTTGTCTAAAGGACAGTGTAAAGCCGTCAATAGTTCGATTCTTGAGCATTTGGTTATCTTTGGTCACTGTGCTACACGAAAATCTTCCAAAGTCATTTATAGAGTGAAGGCAGACATTTCAAAGTGAATGCGTATTCGCTACCTAGACGCAACAGAAGCTCTGACAATCCGACGGTACAGGCGTACTCTTTTTATCCAAAACAGATACATTCAACCTATAATTTCCCCTTAGTTGCAATATCCTTAACCTTGTTTTACAAGCTAGAACTGTGTTAAGGATAGTTCAATATCAACACCATCGTTTGGATTCTTCATGCTTTCTGTTACAAAACTGTTGTAAGCTGGAGTTATGAAATATGATTGGTTACGAAAGGAACCATCCGAAAAGATTAAACTAGTCAAAAGATTTAACGACAGTACGGAAACTAGCAACAAAAATAAAAAGATAGTGAAGTCAATATTGAAAAGAAACCAGTGAATGTTGACATAGATTAGTAGGATGCTGAAACTTTATAACCTGTCAAAGAGTGAATACATCTGCGTCTCTGTCAACGTTTTTCGTCTATTTCACCAAGGGTCTCTAACCATTGATTCCTATTTTCACGAGGACTCTAACTTTACAGCCTACTCCTCCCGAAATGGCTGAAACCAACAAGCAAAGATTTTATGAACTAATGCTACATCTTGTTCTGGTCTTCCTTAGCTTTCTACGCAGCTCACTTCTACTTAACAATATCTGAATGTATTATTGCCAATCAACCAATTCTTTTTACATGATCACTCTTGAGACTAGAACTGTGCACTAATCTTTTCAAGTGTTAGTTTCATCTGAAATGGCATTCTACTAATAAATTTCAAGGGGGGGACGAAACTAGCATATTATCGAGTATTAAAAACCAATCACAATCAGTATAAAGTCATATTTTGAAACGAATCACTTTTAGCTTAGATAATTTGCTTATTTAAAACTAATCATGTGATATTCTACCTGAAGGAATGCAGAAAAATCGATAGAATTTTGTTTGAATTAAATTCACTGTACTTACTGTTTACCGCCATTGCTCACTGCTTAAAGATGGAAGTATAAACTGTTGATCGTTGTACTTTTGAACATCTTGTTTTACATATTAGATGAATAGCGTAATGTAATATTTTTAAGGCTGTGGTTCATTTTCACGAAGACATCGTTGATAATGTCTTGGTAATACATAAATGTGTTTGCCTTCATTCTACTACATGAATAATTATAATGTAATTATAAAACAACCAAAATCTATACGTATAATAAAGATGTATAAGTATGAATCTAAACGAAAATGCCGCCTTATCAAAATTGAACCATGGGATGAAACAAGTAGTAATGTACATAATTCTATTCAACAGAGTAATTCGTATATTGATGATGATGATGATGACGAGGAGGAGGAGGAGGAGGAGGAGGAAGAGGAGGATAGTAGTGACTCACTTACTTCAAAATCTGATTTAACTGATTTACGATGTTGTTTGCTGTCAGCTTGTTGTGAAACCTGTACATGTTGTACAATGTCTAAACAGTATGATTCAATTTATTACAAAATACAAAATTTAACTAAATCCTGTCCAAATGCTTGTCCTAGTATAGTCCCTAAAGTAGAAGAAGAAGAATGGAAGTATCCATCAAATAGAAATGCACGTGAATATGCAATGTGTCAGTGTTGTTATTCACCTAGTGGAATAATTTGCATGAAATACTTGGATATATTATGCTGTCCATTATTTCCTATATGGGATATGTTTAAAGGATGTGATTATGGTTATCGACGTTTTCGTATTCAAGCAATATTAGATCGTTATAAAGATTCACATAAACAGAGATATATCACTTGTATATAGTGAATATTTATTATCATCGAGATTGTGTTCATTTAAAAGACTCATAGGAAAGTGTTAACATCTGTTCAATGTACATTCGTAGAAACAATAATTAAAAGGTTTTTTTGCTTGCGAGAATTTCTTAATATACTAATGAGTTTACAGTCAATAATGTAAGCTTCAATCAGAGGTGCTTTTTAAAGTTCCATATATTCTGATGTGACGAAGTCCTATCAAAACTTGATTGTGAGTAAGTCATACTTACTAATAATATGGAGGTAGTTTCGATTTTACTTGAGGAGATCTTGCTCCCAATGAAGTATAGTTGGCTGGATTACCGCATAAAAGTCATAGATGTTTTTATCTAGAATTAAGCGTCCTCGTAAAGGTTCGTATAGTAGACCGGAAGCCATAATTATAACTCGGTCATCCCGACTGTGGAAAATGACAAACATTTTCTAAATCCTCAGGCTTCAGCTACCGAAAAATGTCTCTTTGTTGTCGATCATCAACCGATTATTTTCAGTCAGATACCTCGTTTCACCATTTTTCTACATGGTTACCAATTCAAATACTGTTCGGAAAGCTATTTACGGCATACCTATAGACAAACGTGTTGTTAAGTAACCGCAGACGGAACAAATTAAGTTACATTTTAACGAGTGTGTCGAATAGTGTTCACAGGTGCCTTTTAATATCATAGCTCGAATCGTGAGAATTCGTGCGGATATCTGTGGTCTTCGTGTTCGGAAACGTTTGTACATCTTTTGCATGTTCCTTTACTAAGAAAACTAATAAACAATTTACGGCTTTTGAGTCCTTTCTGATTCTTTTTACTTTTTCTGTCCAACATTTCACAGTCGGAATGTAGTTCTATCTTGAAAGAGTTATTTTTCATTTATCGATAAATTATTACGGATGCATTACCACAGGGATTGTTTCTACTACATTAACCAGATCCTAGCTGCCTACAACGATAGCCTAAGCATTTACCATAATTACTAACTTTGAAGAATAATAAATCAGTTGAATAATCGCTCTATGTTCATTATTCATTTGCTTCAAGATGGGTTTTCTGAATTTCTAGTGAAAGGTCATGACCTCTGGTGTGAAAATAAATACCCACTAACGGGATTGGACTGATGGTTACTCTATATCACAAATTGGCAGAATGTGAACCATTGGATTCCAGCCAACTGGTTGGATGGCAACGTGAGGCCCGACAGTCCTGAGCTCGATGCTTCACAGTCTCATGATTATGAACCGATGACTAGTCCCATCCTAGGGAAAAACAACTGTATTGTGCTGCCAGATTATCAATGGTTCTCTAACTGATGTCAATGTGTAGTGAATACTATTTTTATTCATACATTATATTCAGTGGGTTGAAGAAAAAAAACGGAAGTGGTATGCATATAGTCTCATCTTCATGTTAGGCCATTGGGAACTGATAATATTGTAATGGTTATATCTCAGTGGATGGCTATGTGCTCGCAGAACATGACAAATTCACAGGCTAATTGCCACTTTTTATTCTTCCTTCTAAGATGATTTGTTCTAAGGATATTCTGGTTGAGGCGTTTCCTAAGAAAAGTGTTCAGCACTGCATTCTTAGCTTTAAAATACTTATTTAAATTAGCCGAACTAGAGGTGCAATGGGCTGGATGAAATTTCGGGAGTAGAATGAATATTAAAAGCTCTAGAAGTTGTATGATAGGGTGGTTTCATCACTATCCAACTCATCAATTAGATCAGAGATGTCGGTAAATGAAGTGACAAAATGCTATTGAAGTCTGTAGGAAACTGATAGGTGACAGCCTTACATTTGCTGATGAAAAATTATCAGCTATCTACTGACCTTTGGTTTAGTTACTTGTGCACTTTTAGTCAGATATCATTCGTATTATTTTTGATTTTAAACATTATGCAGCAGTGTAGTGGGCGTTGCTGATAAGAATGGATAAAAGTAGTATATGTTGAGAGGGCGGCAGAATCATAGGTAATTGGTAGCAGTGGGTAAGGATTCTGTCCATAAAAAAGCAAGAGACAATACGGGTGTATTAAGAGCAAAGCGGGATAGAAGCAGAAGAGGAAATGAAGCACATTATATAAATGACTATCTTGGTGCAAGGTGTACCATATTTGTTGACTACTGTACAAGATATCAATAATAATCATTCCTTCTTTATGTCTTCTCGTTTCCTGCAGCAGTATTATTCGATTTAATAATACAGTACGCTGGTTAATACGATACACTTGTTGATCCTCTTGATTGTCAATTAGTTTGAGTTCTGGGGACAGTTATAGTAGAGTCCAATCAGTTATTCGATTATTTCTTTCTTGTAAGCCGCTAACAACTTGGCTACGTCATGCTATTTTACATTCATATTTGTTCTTCCAACCAACCAGCATTCTATCGCTACCTCTTCCCAGCCAGAAACCAATTGAATCCTGTTGGTTGTATTATTCCGTCGTTTGAAGCGATCGGACCCGAGTCCTGGTGGGAACAACGTCGCTCCCTAGAAGGGAGGTACATCCAGCTGACGAGTCCCAAGTAGGACACCACTTGCGTCCTGGATCCCACTGCTGGCCACTATTCATCATTAAAACATTAATCGCTTGGTAAGTGAAATCATATGCATGTCTAGCAAGACTTAAATTACTGTACATCAAACCACGGAACTATGAGTGCATGGAGAGTTTTAATTCATCACTAAACTTAGCTATATGTAGTTGCCGATTTGAAGGTTAAGTACAATACTGCCTCCATCAAGCATTTGGCGATTCTATGCCAGACGGTCATTATAACTTTTTTATGATAACCAGTTTAAGGCACTGAAGAGGACCACCGATTGTGGCACAGTGTAATGCTCATGCAGATCAGAAAATGTGAGCATCTATGAAGTGAAGCAGACATTTTGACCAGATTGCAACAAATCTGTGAAAGCTAATAAGTGTTAGTGTATATCGACCGGGTACAAGTTTATGTATTAGCCTGTGAGCTATACGTATCATTTGATAGCTTAAGATACTCCCCGGCTGCCCAGGCTGAAGTGAAGTTGGCTTAGATTTGAGATCCATTGTTTGAAATTTAAGCTTTTCACTCTGAATCGTATCTTTACAGTTTGTTCACAGCGGATAAAAGCCGTTAGACTTTAAAAACGGTATCATTACAGTTGACAATGCCAAAAAGTGGAACTATTGTTCATTAATTACAGTATTATGTGCAAACAGTTTATTTTTCTCATTGAGGCTTTATTTACTCTGTTTTTGTACTTGTGATTCGGTGCTTTCCCGAAATGCTTTTTTTTTATGTCAATCTAACTACTATTTCTCCAAAGAATTTTATCAATTAACGTTTTCAACACGTATTGTAACAGTTCTAAGAACTGTATACACGTTTCTTTGTCTTTTGTTGCTAAATCACTGATTTACACTGATATTCAATTCTTTTTCTTGTAAGATATATTGACAACCTGATAGACAATCACGTTTTTAACACGTGAACTGATGTACTTATCCCTATCAGCGTATGCTTTTTAACGTTAAGTTATAGTTTCCTCATTTACTACACGGAAAGCTCTTATCTCACGATACTTCATTGATAACTCTGTTTTAATTAGTTTATTTTTCAGTCTTCATCAGTACCGCTCTCGTCGTTGCATTCTATGATAATTAGTCCGTACAGTGTGTTTAAGGTTTGATTTTGTAACCGTCTTCATAGCAGTTGCATTGACGTTTCTTTGCTTCTTTTACTGTAGACGCAGACATTCCATCTATCTTTTTTGGCAGGGATTTGTGCTGCGAACATTTTGCTTAATTCTACATTCAAGTTTAATGCTTGCTTGTTTCCTTAGTAGTAGGTAATTAAATTCTCCCTTCTTGTTTTGAATTGCATGACTCACAAATTACATGTTCCCTTAGCTTTATACTCTGTGACAGAACAGTTGTTATTGATGGAAAGTGGCTATGAGTGGAATCCAAGACGTGCATTTTATCCTAATTGGAACTTGTCAGCTGGATTTACCTACCTTACAGTGAACGATATCGTTCCCACTGGGACTCGAGCTCGGAGCCGATCGCTTCAAACAATAGAGCGTTATCTACGAGACCACCGAGCCACGATAGCTACTTGTTGTGCGATGGACATAGTTTTAATCTTGTTACTAATGTTGTCTCGTAGTTAAGTGGACCTAACTGATCGGCCTGTATTGGCATATGGGCTCCTCAGCGTATGCGTTGATATTGTCTGTTTCAGTTTTGTTTAATTCCGTATTAACCCTGCAGACTTAGTAGGACTGTGCTTTGGAGAAATCAGATCTGCTAAAAAATTTCTTGTGTAGATCATTACATGAAAGCTGTGAAACTGAAAATGTAGCAAGCAAAGTAATATATCATCAGGATTTTACTATAAGCACTTGAAGGTATTTACCAAATATGACTACCGTTGTTTCGTATTCAGCACACTGAACAGTTCACCTCATCTCTGACTTCACTTACTTACCTGAGAAATACGATTGGTTGGTTTTCAGTCCAAGGGTTGAATGAAGTGTAGGTTCCACACTGCTGATGGATTAAAAACTGCAGTAGACAAGTGTTTTATAATTCTTCTTGCCCTAAATAATATCATTATTCATTGAAAACTACCTTCATATTATAAGCCTATGCATCCGGTTCCTTTTCATTCATTTAATTATTTTATCTGTCTGTATGTCGATCGTTTAGTTGGTTGAGAAACTGTTACTACCTTGCTATTTATTTTATGAGCTTATTAATCAGTAAATTCTATGATGTTTTATAACTCATAAAGCTAAGTCATAATGGTGAAATTCTATCAGACTGAAAATTAAAGCGCTATTATGAACTGTATAGTTTTCATATCAAGATTTCATATAGATTTGAAGTTTCTTAATTACTGTTGCTTTGCACTTTCAAAGTATTTTATGAAAGGTAACTAAGACATTTTACATAATTGTATGTTGTTATTCTTATGTGTCTGAGTTCTATAATCGATAAAGACAAATGCTTCCAACTTTTATCATCATGTAATATTTTTTCCAAGTCAGTGCAGAGTAAAAAAAAATTATAATTACGAACTATCAATTTTCTTGTTTCAAAACTGATCAAAAATTACGCAAAAACCATAAAACGAGAACATTGATGTTTGAAAACTAATTGGTAGTTTAATAAAAGTACTTAATATTGAATGAATAAGTTACTATGATTTTTCATTATTGAGCAAAGTTTTTAATGCCTAATATAACATATCAGCTAATTCATATTGTAATGAAAGTGAATCTAAGATCAAGACAATAAAACACTGTGATGCTTATAAAATGAGTGTAAAGCAAAATTAATGCAACTCAACCTGGTACAAGTTTACGTATCGAGCTGAGCTTCACGTTGATTGCGTTAAGGCCTGTGATACTAACCGGTTGCCTAAGTCTAAACAGATGGTGAAGGATTTAAACTTGAGACCGTTCGCTTGGCAGTTGAGTGTCTTCGCTGAGGCGATTTAGGTAGAAACTTATCTGAAGATGGGATGGTTTCTAATAGTGTAGGAAACGAAAAGACTGAGATGCAGGAAGGAATGTTTATTATGACATTTTACACAGTACTGACGAAATATTGTACACTTTCCATAAAATCGTAATTTTCACAATGTTTTTCATTTTCTCTTCTTCTCCGATCTCGGTTCGCTTTTCATACGCCCATATTGTCTCTTGTGTTGCTCTGGGCAGAATATTTACTCATCTCTAACTTCTACCGCCCTCTCAACAAATACTACTTATATCCAATGTGGTCAGCAGCACCGACGATAATAGAACTTTCAATGAAATACTTGTCATCACATTTTGTACAACAATCAAAGAAAGAAAGTGATGATAGTTAACTTTTTAGGAGAATTTATGCTACATTTTACCAAGAAACTTTAGTCGGTTCAACTCATCTGCCCCCCCGGTTAGATGATTTCACCTGTATCACTTTTAACGTTGACATCTGTCTGACGATTCTTCAACGTTATTCTTATTAGTTCACTATGAGATTATGCAAACTGATGTGTGTGGGTGATTTCACTGACTAGGTTTACACCAAACATATTTAGTTGACCAGTCAGTCATCTTTAAATAGTATTACATTAAGTTATGTGAAAAAGCATACTAGACTTTTGTTCAGCAAATCCACTTTAGATAGTGCACTGTAGTGAACACGTAAGACATTATGGTTTCAGTTCTTCAAATACCCCAAACTGTTAAACAAGACTGATTGACTCCATCTTACTTTAAAAAGGTCTACCTATTCTCTAATATCATGATTAATGTTCAGTACACTTCTGAAATAGGGTAGATGACTTTTGATGGGTATATTTCGCTAACAAAGTTGACATGTAGGATGATGAGGAAATATAATCTTTCTCTTTATCACTGTCTATCAACTCAGATGCATAAACTATATGGAACTACACTGAGTGATTGGTTTCCTAATGCATTGCTGACGAAATCTTAGCTCGGATAGAGAAGATCCGTTAGGTATCTTCCAGCGTGCGTCATATCTGGAGTCGGCTGACGAGGCATACGACTACCTATCAAAGGATGAGTATACTGCGCTGCAGCCCTTCCTGTCTTGTTGCACAGGACATGCCGTTGAAAGTAGGAGACATAAAGCGATTACAGGGTTTTTGATCATAGGTGTCTTCGTAGGATTGCTCACGTTTGGTGGAATCACCATGTGAGCAATGTTGAGGGAAGACAGGAAAGTTGATTGATAAGGCTATGAACCGTCACCGAATGAGGTGGCTTAGTCATGTGGTATGCATGCCACGCCACCGCCTACCTTGACGTGCCATGCTAGAGTAAGCTGAATTGGGTTGGAAGAGGGTTTAGGGTGACTAGATCAGTAAGTGGCACTAGTGTATGAAGCTGTTGACTGTTGGCGTGACTCGTGTGGGGGTGATATAGACTGTCTGGTTTGATTGAGTTGGTGAGACGAAAGGAATAAGTGGTTGAGGACTCGATGAAATGGCTGAAAACCGGTCACAGAGGTGTAGATGCATTTACTGTTTGATGTCTTTCAAAGTTTACATATATGCACCAGCCTTTATCTTCAGATTGTTTATTCTGTCGCACAACGTTTTATGGTTTGATGTCATTCTTTTTCTAATCACCTGTTCTTTGTATACTACTGTGAAGTATGACAACATGAGCCGATGCACCTGCGTGGGAGGTTCTACGTTGATTTGATTTGGTCTGTCTGTCTGTCATTCTTTATTATTATTATTCTAGAACATTGAAAACGTTTGGAATGCTGACTTTTTGCTTGAAATTTTAATTTCTCCCCGTCGTTTAAGTGAATCTGATCATATTAGGAGTTTCATACATTTCATTCCCCTAAGCTATTTGAACAGAGGAGGAACTAACAAACTTCTAGAGTAAAATGTGGTCACTTTACTTCGTGGACATTCATAAGTTGCATAAAACTTAAGATTATACATCTTAGACAAGATAAATGGTCATATTCCAAGAAATATGTGTTTGTAAAGGAATAAAGCTTTTATGAGTGCGGTAGCCAGATACCCGATGGAAACTCGACACCTGAAAGATACCTATGAAATCTTCAGGTTAAGAAATAAACAAAGATTACCATATTTGTTATGCTTTGCTGAAGCCCTTGTCATCAGATATTTCAAGCCTGAACATTGAATGAACGCGGAGATTGTGATTATTCTTTATTTACGCAGTAAGTTGATATTATTATGGGTTGCATTGTTTTCTAACACACTTCTCCAATTTTTTAACAACTCTCCTCCTTAGCAGTAAGATCACACATAAGCTGTCATGCATCTTGAATGAGATATACAATTTCAGATTGTGTGTAAATGATGAACATTTTCGAAAAAAAGACTTCATTATATTCTATGATCCTGTTCACGTTTGTCTTGTTCAAATATTTAGAATTAATTGCAGTGCTATGTTCTTCATGTTAATAAGTAAGAATAGAACTGAATTGTTTAGGTATGCACAACGAAGAGAAACTGGAAATCTATTGGGACTGGAATTTTCTAACAAAATTAAAAAAAATTAGTTTAGGAAAATGAGATTTACTGTGACTTTCTGAAGAGGTACTGGCTTGTAAATCATAGTTATTTAAATATATGTTGATTATGCCTACACAATGAAGTAAATTTGTATATAAAAACAGGTCTGCAAACGAAATATAGAACAATTCATCCTTGATTATGAACGGGAAATAATCGACTAGGGTGGGAATACAGTCATTCAAATAAGTGCTAAGTAAGTTTTAGGGATTGACGTTAAACAATTGTGTCGAGGAGGGTTTACTATCATTAAAATAAAATTAAAAAAATATTGTTCATAAGCTTGAATATTTAACCAAGTGATTCTTAATTATCGGGTCAGTTTTTAAGTAAACAAGTGATGCAAATCACTCAAGGATGCCGGACTGAATCAGATCAACTCATTTAGTTAATTGGGTAAGTGTTCATTGCTACATTAAGCAGATGGATGAAATTCTAACAGGTGCGAAGAAGCTGCGGTTATGAAAAATGATTGCTGAGTAGTTATTGATTAAATAATGATGAAGTTACCATATTTTTCCTATTATTGTAGATTCACTTGGGAATGAGTATAGTAAAAATAACATTTCGTACACTTATATTTTCAGATTTATTAAACTGTATAGCACTAAAATAGCAGTTTTATTAAAATCACAGAATATTCACTTTTGGTTTGTAGGTTCTAGGTTTGATTTTTTATTGGGTCATAGGTAGGCACTGCTAGGGAGTTCCATGCTAGGAAAAAACAGCTGTTCGGTGATTTTAGGTTTTCAATGGTTTTTCAACTGACTGATTTCGTTCCATGATCGATACCTACTTGACAACCATAAATCTGCAGACTAAATAACTCAGATGAAGTAAGTATGGTTTACTAATATATATAGTATGTATACATTTTAGCTTCACTTCTATGTGCATAAGTATCTTTTAACGTTTTCATGTTATTGAATTTAGTATCTAATAATTTCAGAATGATGGATTTTTTTAAAACTCATTGTACTTTCTGTCAACATATGGACATTGTCAACAATTGCACTGGAGACAAACGTTATCTTCACTTTTTTTCAGCAAGTCCAATACAGAGACTTATGCTTCAAGCTGTTTACATTGGTTGATTCCCACTGTTTCATTGTGAGCATTTCCAAATATGAAACAACAGGAAGGTGAGAAGTGCTGTGATGATACAAAGGTTTTAAAACGTCTGGTTTGCAGCCTATATCCTTCTAACCAACCAGTAGCTGTGAAGGCATTCATAGACTTGAGTGGCACAGTAATAAAAATCACTCCATTAATGTCATTCATTGTGATTCACTGTGATGTTTTATGATCGAATCGTCATTGAACATAAAACAAAAAGTAACAACGAGGAAATGTTTTATTTGCGACGACTTAATTCATTAAATCTTTACAGTAGTGTCTACAAGTTTTTGAAGCAAATGACGGTCTATTACCAATCAACGAGTAAACGTGATTACTATAATGTTCCAAAGGCAGATGAAAATACAACTCTAACTATGGTAAGGATAATGAATATATGTAATATTTTAATACAAGCATCAAGTTTAAGGTTATGAATTACCAATTATCTATCTTTCCACGGATGAAATAGTTGAAATCCTTTGGAATGGTAGGGTAGGTTTTGGTTGAGGATTTACTCTTGGACCAAAATGCATATCAACCAACTGAGACAAATCCTATTCAAAAGTTTGACTGTCGCATCGATAAAACCTTGAGCAATCTGGTCAAATCCGAACATATTACAAAACAGGAGCAATAGTGAATGAAATCCAATGGACCTCTTCTTTCTCGCTTCGACAGTAAACGAAAAATATGCAAACTCACCATCGCACTACGAACAGTTACTTCGCTTTCAGAGACTGAAGTATACAATTTGTCAAAACGACTCATCGGAAGGCTGAAACAACTGGCAGAACCACTTGTTTGACACAACTTTTGGAAGAGAACAAGCCCATTCATACTGAAAATGATGAACTGGTGGTGTTTTTCGACGTTGCAGGTCTATACACCTCAAATGAACCAAATTTAGCTATGGATAAAATTTCCCTTCTCTTCGTAAATGATAAGAACGTCTTAAAATACACACACGGCGAACTCCAAAAAACAGCTTAAAGGAACACCAATACAGTCGCTTGTATCAGGACTGATTGCAGAAGTAGTAATGCAAAGATTGGAAACCGTGGTAATATCACTGAGAAAACTAAAATTTTGGAACCTGATGTATACAGAAAACCAACTCACATGGATCAAATCCTTAACTGCAGTAGCAACAACACAAAATCATTTGTATGAAAACATTGTTTAAGAGGACAAAGACAAGCTGTAGTATATCAAACCCAAAGGGAAAAGAAGAAACATATTAAAGTACTATTCTCTCGAAAAAGGACTATCCGCGTAACTTATTCAAAAGATGTTTGTCCAGTTCATCATCAACCCAAAGATCATTTTTAGAAACCAAGAAACGGATTGTCTTGTCTTACATGAAAAAGGAATTCGAGACCGCAACTAAATTTCTAGAGCTTTCTGGAACCATCATAGCTCACAAGCTTATGAGACCTCTTCAATTTCTGTTTTGAAGGCAAAAGTACAATAGCAAAACAGAACGGAACAAACTTGACAATTTAAACTGCGGAAGCTGTGAAAAATACCATTTCGAACAGTGTTCAACCTTTTCATATCCGTCTACATTAACAACAACTAACAGTCAGGCGTCATGACATATATTTGCTCCTGTCATGGTATGGAGACAATTCCAAACATGCACTTCACAGGAAAGATGTTTGTGCTGATGATGGGTATTTGTGTTTTTCTGGAATCTGTTGATAATCAACCATTGCGAAAATTGAGTAGTTCAGCCGTATTATTATTTAAACATGTACAGTATACTACTTGATAGTAGTATGAAATATTTACCAAAGATTTAATGTAATTTAAAGTAAATGAACATAAACCTAAAGCTGTACAAAAATTTAAGACTTGCCACCAACGAAAAATGAATGTCATCTACATTAAAAACTAGTTTTGACCAACTGAAAGTGTTTTCAAATGATTAAAAGAGGAAAAAAAAATGTTAATTTTGATGTCTGTTTATTGGAAAGTTCACCTGTCAGATAGCATCTTTATAGGAAACACTTACATGCACTATAAAATCCTTAATATGAAACAAAAGCAAGTGTTTACTTACAGTGCAACAATGAACAATATCTGACATGTATTATCGTGATGATAGTTACTACTTGACTTTTGACAGTTTGAATTTAATATATCAACATGTTTGTTATACACATTGAGAATAGAATAATAAGTTAGAATGAGCTTGTTTTAACTTACAATTGTATTATGTTCTATGGCATTAGATTAATATGTTAAATTTCTAATTCAAAATAAAAGTAATCTGTACCTTTAGTTGTGTTCAGATGCAATAAAATATGATCATACTTTATTAATATGCCAGAAAAACGAAGTTAAAGTTTTGACTTGTAGGATGGATTATTTATTAGCTATGATCAAATTTCAGTGTAAGGAGCAAAAATATTATTATGAAGTATTTATGCAGCATTTAATGTGCAGTTTTATATTGATGCATCTTACAGAATGGAATTTCTTTTTTATCTACTTTCATATAGACAATAAATGAATTATCTTTAAACATCAGTTAAGTAGATTTATATGTGCATATTTTCCACCTGTGATCAAATTAGGCGCTTTTGTTAAACCTTTGATATACCTTTTACAGGAGGGTTTTACTGAGGAGAACTATATGAGACTGTTTAGATAAATTTTCATGCAAGTGTAAAAGGTTAGTTGTAAAATATAGTTTGTTTTGCCTGCGAGATAAAGTGTTTACAAGGATTATAATTCTATCAAAGCCGCATATTGTATAGAAACAGGTTAACAGTGGCCGCATAGAAGATATTAGTAGAATAAAGACAGATTTTTTTTTATAATAAATTACCATATTTCTCAAGCTTTGTTAGTTTAATTTCTATGATGGCAAACGAGAAAGATTTTGGTCAGTATAGTTTATTCAGCTGATGAGGTGTAGAAAGTGTTGTCATGTGAATTATAGAGTTTTATGATTCAAGTGATTATCTGATATTCTTCAGAAAGAGTCAAATTCTAAGATGGATTTTCAGCTTGAATTTTTATTGGCTTCTAGATTATGGTAGTCAGTATGGTGGATGAATAAACTGACTGCTTCATTTTTTAGCTTTTTTTCAATCTGAAAATATACTGTAAAATCGGTATTTATGTGAAACAAGAAACTGTTTTTATTTGATCACTTGTGCTGTCAAACAATTGGCCACCCAGTATAAGGCTGTGACTGCAGTCTGTTCACTTTTTAACTTATCTGTACGAATGATATGTTTAAAGTAAGTAGAAAGCTTTCGGTATGTAGTAATTTTGATATATGAATGTTTGTCCCATTCTACTGACCTGTCTAAGAAGAACCACACTTAAATAGTAGATGCCATTGCTAAAGGGAGGCAGTTAGGCTGGCGATCTACTGTATGCTATAATTGATGATTAACTGACATAAATTTTTGAAAGTTGTCATGTAAATGACTTATGGTAATTAATCAAATGCTTATTCTTTATGCAGTGAATATTGGATACACTCTTAGAATTCAGTCGTCGTTTCTTTCAAAAATGCCAATGAAGTCGTGGCTGACAGCTATTCAGATTAGAATAGGAACATTCACTCTATTCTTATATCCCCCAAATGTAATTGTTTGTATATCATTGTGTTAAGAACTGTGCTGAAAGAGTTCCTTGCATATTTATCCAGATCTTTAGTCAAATGAAGATAAATATCATTCACTTACTTAAATAATTGAATGTCTAAACAGATACGTTTTAACCGAGCAGTTTATATGCCATCACATGCGTTTTCCCTATCATATGTCGTCCTAAACTGAAGGCGGTAATAATTTCAATAAAAATAACAGTAAAAATCTGCTAAACAAATGACTCGGATAGGGTTGGTCAGCTGGAACATGTTTTGTTACTTCATCAAATTGACTTTTCTTTATGGAGGAAGATTACAGTTCGACAAGTATATTCAAAGTTATGATAAGTTTTAATAAGGTTATTTATTCTTCTCACAATGATTTAGTGAAACGAAACTGAACTTGTACATGTTGACTATAAAAATGAAGTCTCTATCACTTCCCAACCAGTGAGTAGGTAATCAAACAATTGAAAAAACAAAACAAAATACATTATTGCTCATGTTACATAAGATACTAACTAGGAAGGAAGTACTCACCTACTGTGATCAAAGACATGGTGTGATTGACTCACATATTTTGGGGTTGGCAGTATATCACCTGTTTCAGACGTGCTTTTCAAGTATAAGAATGTTTAGACCATCAAAATCAGTTGAAACGTTTAACAACTGTGTTCATCAACAAACAACCACATGTTAAGATAATTAGACGGAAGTAGGTTTCTAAAACTAGTGGATCGTTCTTCAAGAAAATATTGATAATATTACAGTTTGTCAACTTATCAGCGTTATTAAATTAACGAGTTTTCTGCTGGTTTCATATCTATTCACTGATGTAATTCGTGGGTTCTGACAACATTATAACATCGTCCATTGACTTATCAATTCTAGGGTGCATCTGTCATATCACCACATAATTAAACACTAAAGTCTCTATTTCATTAATGAAACTGTTTGCTGAATTGTTCAGTGATTTGCAGATAGTATTTATTGTTGCCAGAAATTTCATTTCCTTGATAAAAAGTTGAAAAGAAAAGTTATAATTCAGTTAAGGGATTTGTCGACAGGTAGTCTATCTGAAATGGACAGATTATTAGTTTTCAAAACTTTTCCCTACAGACAAGATGATCAATTTTATCGGTTCATTATTCTCAAGAATAAGATGAATATGCTCCAAGGATACCACGTATGAATATGTGAACTGTCTACAAAAAATTCTGATGGAATGTTAATATCCATGAAACCTAATTGACAAGAATTCAAATTAGAAAGACATCATGGAAGCCCACAGATTACTCGAAAACGGATTTCACTGTTGACCCCTGAATTAAAGTGAGGCATTCCAGAGGACATACTCAAACATTGGCTATCAATCCTAAACAAGAAATGATTTGTCACCATTCTCATGGTCACATTATTCTGTTAGATACTGATTCATAAATACGTCATTGACAAGGTGAAACATTGGGTTTTATCAGTGTACGTATATAGGTCAAACTGCTCCCATGGAGCCGAGTATATTGGCCATACTATGTAACACCTTGCTTAATATGCTCTTAAGCACTGTCCAGCTTGGTGGAGAACTCTTAGTGTACATAGTCAACTTTGCCATTTTTTGTAAACCCTCTTAAATTTTGCTTGAAATGCATTCAAGTTATTCTAAAGGAGTAAAAATAAGAAATTTGAGCCTAACTAAAGCTTTGGCAGTTTCAGTGTTCAAGTAGTCACTGTGCGTCTAAAAGAAGTAAGTAAAACGTCTTTCTTTTTTATGGTAACCGTAAAGTAGAAAACGTTTTAGATAATTGGCCTAACATACTATTTTGGGGTAGTATGCAAAACTCTGCGTGCCTTGGAATAAACTTCGAAAATGACGTGGATTTACAGTTCCGTAGCTCTCGTAAGGGTTATAGAAAAGAACTTCCACGTAGAACAATTTACAAATGAAAGCATGATCATCATCTTAGTAAGTGACTGAAGGTTTCCATATGGTTGGGAAAAGTGGGGATTAGTTGTTCAGTTTCCCCAGAATTTTCCCAAAATGTTTATATTAATTTTCCTCGAAATCTTCAAATTTCCCCAAGATGGTATATTTGGGTTCTTTGAGATTTACCATCAGTTTATTTTTTTGAATCATTTGTTCATTTTTTCATTCCAAATCCCTATATACATTGAAAAAAATTTCTTTTTGCTATGGAGTTTGTTTTGATCTTTGATGGAAAACGTTTATGGAATGTTCCATCCTTCCCACTATATGTTCATATGTTTACAGGTAAGGAAAAGTTCATCGAAACCCATAAAATACTTCTTTTTAATCGTTTTATATTTTGTCCTGTAATCCACTTGGTTAATTCTGACGGTTAGTAGAAGTGTGTGGATTTTATTAGTCAATATATTCTGTCAAACTTTATCTTTCTACATGTCAAATCTTAACCATTTAGACAAAATTCGTGAATGTCAACGTTTTATCAGTTTTATGGCTATGTTATGATAACTGATCAAATCAATAAAATACACCTTCTAGGCTTTGTTGTTTTCTCAACTTGTTCATTACTCATAAGCAACATGGCTTATTGATAAATTTTCAGATATTCAGATATAAAGGTGTGATTTGAGAGTATCAACAAAGTCGGATGTAAGGATAAGTGCCACCTAAATGTTATTGGGTTACTATTACGATGTATCAGAGGGATTGTTATACACATATTCCCCTTTACCAACTGGAATAGAGAAAGAACAATGACTCAAGAAAATTTACATGGTATCATTTTATTTCGCAGGTTTCTCATCAGCTGCATGCAACCTGAAAACACTTAAATATCATGTCACGAAAGAATTTCAACATACATTTTTTCACTTACATGAAGTTGGTTAACAGGAAACAACATAGCTTAACCAGTAATGTGAACGTCCAGAAACAATTGGCAAAGCATACCATGAAGTTTCAGTTATATACATATATATATATATATTTCTCAACAGAAAATTCGAGAAAACATGAATAGTAATAAGAGATTACGTAAGAATACAATCAAGTCAGCTAGTTGATGATAGAGAATCGACAAACTGGATTGATTTCATAAAATGACCATCAAAATTATATACGAATCGAAAAAAGGTTCAATCAAAAGATGACGTCATCAAATAAAAGGGATAGTAGAAAGTTAGGTTTACAGGGTTAAAAAAAAGATGTATCACTGCTTCTTTTTAAACAAATAATTCCGATTTCAATAGTTTGATTGCTACGGCCTCAGCGAACTCGGGAAGGCTTTGAGTTATGTTGTTTGTGAAATGCATTCCTTGTAGAGGAATAAATAACACCTTAAATTTGGTAATATTATGAATGTGTACCACCTTGCATCTTCCACTTTATAACACCTTTTTAATCAAAAAAAACGTAATTTATAGTCATTACAAAAGTGTTAAATTTGGCAGCATTGAAGCACATGCTGTTTATAACTGAAATTGTTGCCCATAAACACACACACATACACACAAAATACAGAACTGCTATGGTTATTTATGCCTATAACACTGGCAAGTCTACTTAGGTGGTTAAAATGAATTCCAGAGATGAATTCAAGTGAATACAGAAGTAAACTAAATAAGGTCATACGTGACCATAAATTTACTAGAAGATAAAAATATTACTTAAGAAATGGAACTTAAACAGTTAGGTCATATAAGAGTGAGTGACTGCAGTCATAAAAGGATTATTTTTACTCTTGAAATCCTAATAAAATCATAGATTAATACAACGTCTTTTTCCATAGTGTTCAATATGCTTTAAAATTAATTTGTAATAAAGACTATCAATATACCGGCTTTAGTTTTTATGAACACAAGTAGATTTTATGATGGATGTACATGTCTTTATATGTATTTCAATAAGCTCTAATTTAGGATTAGACAGATGTCTCCATTTCATAAAGATTAAACTGTAATGAAAAAATTCGGCCTTTATTATTCGCAGAAACTAGTCATAAGTGTTTTCAGTCATTCGACTTTAGTATATACGGTACTGACAAGAAATATAAATCAGCAAACCATTACTTCATTCAAGATTATACATACCAGCATATCCTTGGTGCAGATGATACCGCAGTATTCACGAGACATTAATACAAAATTGAACTGATGTTGAGCTGTATCTCTGAGTGTAGACCTAATGAATCTCTGAAATAATCCTCGGGGACAAATGGAAGAAAATCATGATAGGGCTTCTTGACGTTTGAAAAAAAGTGAGTATGAGTCGGATGCTTTGATTTACACCTCTTAAATAATTGACAGGATGATATTTGTCTCAAGCAAGACTATTTTCTTCCCCAACAGCCTGTAGTAGATCAGGTGAAACTATTTTTCTGATCTTACTGAATTGACTACAGAGCAAACCTGAATCTACCAAAATGTCAACCGCTAGTATCTGGAATACTTCCATTTACCTACCATTCTTCGTTTTCCTTCATGCAAATCTAACGACTTGTCGTGTCATATATTTTTATCGAGCACTGTGTAAACAGGCGTTCCTGAGACTGAATGTTTAGCTGTTATCGGAAATGCATTGAACTCTGCGATTTCCATAACCGTTTATCTAGAAGATAAGTAGCTTAGGGTAAGAATGACATAGATTTTGTGTTCTTTGTATTTTGGTAGTTAACTCCAGACGTTTAATAAACATGCTTTGTTTAGTCATTGTCACTGCTGTTGTGAAGAACTGGGGTGTGATTCAAGTTGTTCGAATGTTTAGATAATGTTCCCTTTAAACGCTGATGTCTTCCAGTTGTAAGATCTCTCTTATTATCACTTACAATTTGTCTTTTGTATTCCTAGTGGGACAAAGGGCTTCAGTAGCACGTCATCATTGAACTCTCTTCTCTGCAGTCTTTTGAACCTGACTCCACGACTACCCAGAAGCTTCCATTTCTTTCTCACACAATCTCCTCCATGTCACCCCCAGCTTGGATGCCCAACACGTTGTTTCCCATTCGGGTTCCACTCGAGGGCTTGGAATGGCACGTGACGTCCTTAACTCGTCTTCTCCTCAGTGTATGTACAACCCACCTCCACTCCCTTCTGCATATTTGTTGAGCGATAGGCTCTTGGTTGGTTCGTTGCCAGCCAGCCAGCCAGCCAGCCAGCCAGCCAGCCAGCCAGCCAGCCAGCCAGCCAGCCAGCCAGCCAGCCAGCCAGCCAGCCAGCCAGCCAGCCAGCCAGCCAGCCAGCCAGCCAGCCAGCCAGCCAGCCAGCCAGCCAGCCAGCCAGCCAGCCAGCCAGCCAGCCAGCCAGAGTTCCTTGTTGCTTATTCTTACTGTTCTGGCCATCTGATTTTCAGCATGGAGCGAGTGTGGACAGCAGGTGTTGATGAATGTCTGAAGTTTGTTGAAAATGCTTTTCGTAACACGCCAAGTCTCTCAACCATCATATAGAAGCACAGACTCACTTGACTGACATTAGTGTTTGAAATCCGGATGTTGTTCACGCTTTATGTTGAGTGGAGTGGAGTGGAGTGCAGTCGATCTCCACACTGGTTTCAGGTTACTGAACACCTGTCTTGCTTTTCCGATCCTGGCTTTGACATCCTCATCTGTGCCGCTGCCTATAGTTGAAACGATGCTTCCCAGGTAGGTAGGTAAGTGTGTAGGTAGGTGAAAGAGACAACTTGCTTCAGATTTCTTCTGTTGGTGGTGGTTGGTACCTGTTGATATTGTTGTTAGTTGGGTATATCCATCACCTCCATCTTCTTGACCTTCACCTTGAGGGAGTCTCGTCCTCCTTTGCTGCCCTGCCTCTTCTGCCAACCTGCAAGTTTTCGCCTGCATATCTTTGAGTTTGTGTGGCACTAGACATAAATCATCATCGTTGGTAGAATACAAATCTTCAGCAGTCTTTTCCTCGGTCAAAAGCGTATCCCCATCTTCTCACTCCTCACAGTTGTCTGTTGCATGATCCAGTCCAGTCCAGTAGACCACAGTCAGGAAGATCATCGGTGACAGTTGGCAGCAACCTTGTCTTACTCCTGTCCCCTTTCTTCACTTCAAATGCATCACTGAGCTTTCCATTGTGAATCACTTGGCAGGTAGCCTCATCATATAGGATATAGCTATTGAATGAGGTTGATAATGGTTTGTGGCACAAAAACGTCTGCTTCACCATCTTCCTCTCCCTACTCCATCAGCTCCCATGTGTCCATGGAGATCCATTCCTTGTCCCGTTTCTTCTTCCCTACTAGCACGGTTATTCAGGCTTCCCTCAATATCTCTTCCACAAAGTTCCAGTCTTCTTCCACCGAAGTTCCTTCAGGGATGTTGCTCAATCTGTCCCCTTTCATCTCGATGGCTGGCTGGCTGGCTGGCTGATATCCTTTGTGGTTTCGTCCTTCAGTTCAGTTTCTCTTCTGCGTGATCAACGTGAACTGTTGTCTATCACCAACTTCCTTGAATTGAAGGCTTGCAACTTGATTTTGTAGGTGGTGAGTAGTGTGAACCACTTACATCTGCTTCCCCTCCTGATCTGATCTCGTGTCCAGTAGGCTGTGTCTCCACCTTCTTCACATTCAGATGAAGTCGATCTGATTTCTAGTGTAGTGTGTCCTGGTGTCTTGTAAAATCAAATCCATGTCGCTGACTTGTGAATATCCTCGTGTTTGTACACACTACCTCCAATCACCAAATCGTTGAGTGTGCAGAAGTCTGTAAACACTTCTCCATTTCCACTCATCATTTCGCCGAGTGCCTCTCGACCCATGATGACTTCTCTCTCTGTGTTGTTTGCTTCCAGTTTGGCATTCATGTCACACCACCAATTAGAGGTTTGATGCCATCATCTGTGGTGAGGTCTTGTCTAGTACTGATTGCAGTTGTCTGTGGAATTTCTTCTCCTCTTGGTCAGCATTATTTGTATATGCATAGCGTAGCATTGTATGACTGTAGTTTTCCTTCCTATTGAATTGGATATGGCTGTCATGATCCTGATTTTGGAGGAGGTTGGTTCCCCCTGCATGAGAGACAGCCTTCGATACTCTTCAAGGGGACATCATGATAGCCGCTCCAAAGCTCAGTGTGCTCATGGTTGTCGTCTGGATGACAATATTGGAGTGGATTACTGACTCGCCAGTTAGTAGTTTGGAGAATCCACTTGCACTGCATCTGCTGACTGTTCGCAGATTCCTAGCACTTCTATGTCATATCTTCTCATGTGTTTTGCAATCTGGGCAGCGTTGTCAGCCAGCTTCACACATTGTGGGGACGTTCCATGTTCCTATGCTTACCTTTGCTTTCATCGAGAGAGGAAGAGGGAGAGAGAAGCACATCAGCCAGTTGGCTTCCCAAAGGCTTCATCAACCCGCATCATTTCGTCTTTCCGATTCCAGCGAAGAACAGGTTTATTATGTATATTTTCTTTGTGCTCTGAAGTTTCTCTACCGATTGTATTGGTTTTCCGAGGTAGGGTTGCTGGCCCGACGCTCAACCTTCCCTCTTTATCCAGGCTTCGAACTGGCTAGTAAACTAGTTAACTAGTAAACTAGGCAAGGTCTTATGATCACCTAGTTCAGGTTTAACATTGCAATCCCATAGCAGCTTGTGAATGCCCCCGTGAATCCAGTACACTCTACACAGATTAAGGCTGAGTATTGCACGACTTACTGGCATTTTCTCGTACAAAAAAGCTGGTGTTATTTTGTTTCAAAAGTACTCATTGTGGATGGTTATCAGCAACCCACTTGTGCTTACGTGGTAAGAGCTAGGAGAACAAGTACTTGTGAAACGTTGTATCCACCGTAGCTATTTGAATAAGGCAACTTTTGAAACTAAACAAGAATGTAATGCATTCACTGACACTAACGTCTCCATTTTCTTGATGTAAAGCATCCGAAACAATTACTACAGGCCTTCCGGCTGCATTCCCTGCAAGCACTAACATTTTCTAGATAATAAGCTACACAGGCTTGCCCTTTTGATCACGTTGCGAACGATGTTCACGCGACATATGAGGTGATATTAGTTTGGAAAAACTTTGCATAATCCAGATACAGTTGTAGGACAGTCACCAGTTGTGAAAATTTCTATTCTCTGGCTTTCAGTAACGTTCTTAATAAGGCAGAGAAATGTACCAAACAGTTCACTTGTCTCCTTGGTTGTGAGAGTGAAAGTAATGAGAATATTCACGAAGTTGATGTCGGTGGCTACGAACTCTCAGTGACCCTCATTATTTGTTTTGTAGGTGATGTTAAGGTCCAAAGGATGAGGACAGTTTACAGCAAATTTTATCTATTTCGCCGTGGTGAAGAAAAAGTATTTCAGATCTAGAAGAAAGGTGGAAAACTAGGAGGAAAACTGCTATGCTTTTCCTGGTTAGAATGATATGCGACGGAGGTATTGAGAAATTTTCTGTTAAGCTGACTGAAACGTTATCTGCCAGTATCTTCAGAGATCTGTCCTGCTTTACTTAAGTTGATCATTTTCTTGATGGGATTACATTTTGTCACAAATTTGTTGTTTCATATTTCTCACTGTGATAATAGTTAAACATAAAACAAGCAGAAATTCTTGAGACTTCACCGAAACCCTCCAGTTCCGAAAGTTTTATTTACACATTAACACGCTGAAAATGCAAGAACATGTTTATATCGCAATTAACAAAGCTTGATCTTCTACTTGTCTTCAAAGACATTACAGCCCATAAACAAAGAATATCGACATGAATCATCACCTCTAACTTTTCCGGTGGACTCGTAAATTTTGTTGCAAAAGGTATGGGTCTCTTTTACATAGATGATGAGTAATGTTGACAAGAAGCTAGAATCCGCCAGGTTACTCCGCTTTAGTCTTAGGATTTAGCTGCTAACCAGGTATCACTTCCACTTCATTAATTGAATATTATTATTATTATTATTACTATTAGTCCCTTGGGTTCCTAATGGAACATAGGGCTTCAGTAGCACGTCTTCAATGCGCTCTGATTAATATGCTGAAATGTGTTTATGTAACATACTAAGAAATAAAGTTATGCATTGCATAAGCAGTGGAGTGCTCGAAAAGTATACGGAAATCACTTAATAATGCTGTAGAAAACACTCGAATTGCCTCGTATGTTGTTTCATCGTATAGTCGATTACACTTTGATGGCTCTATCGAAAAAGCATACGTTTTTGTAGCTTGCTCTTATTTTCTAGTGGTAGAAAAATAATCTTGAACTTTATTGTGTCTGTGAAGTCATCAATAAAAGATGATTTGATGAGTAGGAATGATAATATTTTAAGGTTTACGGGAGGCTAAAAATCAGAAATTTCTCGCTTGACATTCACAAAGGGCCCAAAATTAACCTGACTTAAAAACGTATGCATGCAGTTCTTACCTAACTGCTACATTTTTCGTCTAGTTGATGATCCACAACTATGTTTCATGGATTATTCATCAGATCTTACCTTAATTAAATTTGCTAGGTTACTCAACTCCTGACAGTCTAAATTTTACAGCTGAATAAATGTAACATCTTCTGTACAGTATTTTTTGAAATTTACCATTCGGTATTAGTTAGGTAGTTAGAATAGGATGTCAGACAGTTGCGAACACAGGCCTTATGGTTTAGAGCACAGAAGCATGAGGGATATTTACATCTCAAAGAAATTGATGATGCTTCAGCCCTTCACACCTATATCATATGATACTGTATTTACAGTCATTAATAATGAGGTCCTTGAATCGTGATAAATCTCTTGAAAAGTAAACGGGTCCTTAAATTTTGTGGATTCTATGTGTGTAGAATAACTGTCAAGCACAAAATTAACGTCCACAATTCTTTTCACATCTTTTTAAAACATCTCTAGTCAGTCACTATGTCCCACATAAGTGAATCTCACAGCCTCGAGACCAGACTTCAGACTTCATTGATACGATTTTATTTAAACATTATACCAATGGAGCTGTAGCTACCTGGCTTAGGAAGTTGGTTTTCAACTAGTAGGCCATGGGTTCGAATCCCTTCTCGTCTAATGAGGTTTGAGGAGACAAGTAATATAACTACCCCTTACACGATGAATGTAACTCACTGCTTACTGCACGGATGGGTACAAGAATGATGAGTGCATTTTAATTTTGATTCGATGTTGCTCAGAAACTAACACTGCATGTATCTGGTTACATATTTTCCTAAAACTGAAGGTAAAAATCTATCTAGAGCAGTCTCGTAAATGCGAAATTATTTGCAAAAACATACATGATCTTTTTAGAAGAGCCTTTAATCATCTTTGACATTGACAGACTAGATACAGCCAGATATGAAAACTGAATTTCAAGAGTTCAAAGTCATTATCCTTGTCTACCCTTGTCCTAACGAAGCATCATTAGGAATGGTTAAAGTAGACTGAGTAGCTTACCATGAATAATCATTGAAGCGTTTTAAGAATTATCTGTTGTTACTTTCCAGTCTTGATTAAGAAGTTCACGGACCTTCTCCAAGGTTTACATGTAGATCCTGCCAATACTTTCAGGATGCAACTTTTATTCCAAAGATTTGGAACATTGTTACACTAGCTTAGTCGTTCTGCAGGCTTCAAAGAATCTCAGTCTCAACATCACTAAAATATTCTGGTTAAAAGTAAGAAAAGTTAGCCGGATCCTCAGAAGACTCTGAGTGCCTGTTAATACTTCCAAAAACTGATGCGACTCAGCTTTTATATAAGAAGTAAGGATATCTGCTAGATGTGTCTCAATCACAAATTCAATCAGATGAAGGATGATCGTATAACTTTGAAATTTGTTCATCAACTAGAACAGTGATTACCTTCTTTTCTGTGATGATGCTTCGAAGATGAAATAATTATTTTTGTCCAGGTCAAGTTGAAAGGTAAGCATGACCAAAGAGTAAACACTTGATTTCATACAATAAGCATTTTACAAATGTTTTTTGTATTCTATTCACTTAAACCATTTACATGAACAATTAAAATTTGGTTAGTTGATTGCAAATTGTATGAATAATTGTTCATTCTCATCCTCATACTGTTTTTCATGTTCTACTTTGTATAAAAGACAAACAAATTTGTGTATACAATTTAAAACTTCTAAAAATCAGGATTATTCATTTACATTTTTATATGTGTAAACTATTTTATGATGTTCTACTTTTAATTATAACAAACGAATTTCATATTCAAATTCATATACACACTTATATACGCTGACACATAGCATAGGCATAACAATAAAGTTAGTAGAAACTTCAGTATGATGCTTTTAGTTTTTTTAGTAATTATTAATAAATGTCGATCAAACTTCAACACTTCCTGATTATTATTATTATTATGACTATTCTAAAGAATCTTTTCATCTTTCTATGTCCTGATTGTTTTCATATTTTTGTTTAAAAATCATCAAAACTTCATAAAATTCATTGAGATAACAACGGCACTTATTATCAACTTACTAATTAACAAATAAATCAGTAGTATTTATTTTGCTAATTGTTTATCATCTATATTTTTATCGCTGCTTTTAATGCATTATTTCTTTTGTTTCTAAGATATTTTCTAACAGTAAAATGTCCAATTATTTAAATGGAAATGACGTCCATTTATTTGTACATCTATATACTTCAATATATGTAAAAATGAAAATCACCTTCATCTAATCAATGATACAACAAATTATAAGAACAGCTTACAAAACTTACATTAACTGATTCCTGTTCACGAAAGCTGATGTAAATATACAACAATAATTTGTCTTCAATGTCTTTCGTTTGACATAAACTAATGTATGAAAGTAGATGATTGCCAGAGTGAAAGGAAAGTGAATCAATGAATGATGAAACACGTGGTATAAAATCTTGTACCTTCCATACAGATGCGCTTTTAAAATATACCATATTATGAGACATAAATGAGCGATAACGGCTTTTTTCGATATTATGAGAGCATTGTATGCGCTTACAAGCTTCTTTACAAATGAGGCTCGTAACACTTTTAGGAATTGATGTAACATTAACTTGACAGACTAATTATTATTCATACTTGGTAAATAACCACGAGTAAGAGACCAAGAAAGTACATAGCAGAGTAGCCAGCTCGAATAGTATGTTTGATAGCTCATGGTAAAATACCATTGCGTTCCAAATAACTGGCTGGAGGATCGTGTACGAGTAGCGGAATGTAGTAAAGTAACGTACTAAATGGCATGGATGCTTAACTGTTTACCTTCCTTCAGTTTAGAGAATACGTTAAAACTGTGAAAATTACCATCAGTGTTGAATCTTGCAAAAACTTAGGCTTTCGATTTGGTGGAATTATTTTCGGCTACACACTTATAGAGTTGTCTGCAATTTTGATAGAAAATGAGTTTTTCAAAGCTGAGAAACAAGGGGAAGAATGACTGAAACACATCTTGGATGCATTGTAATTACACCTTTTCTGTACAAATGATATTATTACACTTCTGGTTTACTTTTAATAGTTCATGCAATTGTTATTTCTTCCACAGACCTAAGAATGAAAGCACAGTGGTTGGCACATTTACTCACCTTTTTATACCATTGTTATATTGTCTTTTCTACTTACAACTTCACTAATCGATATCCAATAAGTTGACTTTTTCACACTTGCATTCATGTTTGTCTTTACTACACTCAGCGATTTTACTGCTGTATCATTCGAGTCAAACTAAGTGTTTTGAAACCTCTATCCATAAAGGTTTTAAGGTTACCTGGAGATGCTTACAGACAGTATCAGCGATTCATATTTGTTTTTCTCTACTTAAATTGCATTGTTTGCTATCCCCAGGATTCACCAACAGTTTAAAATTAAGCACCTTTTCTTGAAAAGGAATGATTCGTTAAAGTCAAAAAATGTATGTTGAATGCTGCTATTGAAACGTGACAAGTCCATCATATCAGAATGATTTGCTGAGAAAAATGTGTTGAACTTTCTACGATTTATTGTAGTTTAAATTGGCAAGGACTACATGAGACTGAATGGTTTTTTTGTTGATATACATCACAAACTTCACGTTACTGACGGCTATTTTGTATACAGTTCTGCACTTACTAAAGTGCAATGGATGAGTCAAGTTATGTACACACCAGTAGCATTCAGCATTAATATCGGTCATGCTACTGTTTTAAAACAAGTATCATTAGGTGCTTTTTCTTCAGAACGACCAACTATAATAATAACTGAAGATAAAAGTTCATGAGGTGCAAAGTTTGCAGTGAAAATAGTCGAGTAATTTACACACCACTGCGACTAAAGCTAGCTGGAAAATTGGTTAGTTTTTGAAGAATGAAGAAATTACATAAAACATTGAACTGATATATGAGAAAAAGTCATGATATCAAAACTGCAAAATAAGCAGCATATTAGATCATATTTGCATCACCAAACATTTTTTTCGTATATTTTGAAGACTCACACGTATTATAAGCTATTAATACAATATTTATAGTTTGAATTATGACTTAAGTATTATGCTGTCTAGTCTATCTGCCTAATCTGTGTAGCATTTCAAAACTCGGTGCAAAGTTACATCTGAAAAGTCACTGGCAATTTTGCCGGTCAGTATAAACTTTGCAACAAATATCGTGAAGATGCCTGGCTTCTTCAGTGAATATATATATCTTTACTCGTATGTAAAACATTGTTTCAGTTAACCAGGCAATCCCTCAGAGGTAAGCATGCGAAAGGGAAATCTTGTGTCTATGATTGTTTCTCTGATAACGAAAAGGCAACCGGATATTTAGGGATATTTTGTTCCTTTCGAAGGATAAGCTCGAATTACTTGCAACAACTGCCAGCAGATTTAGTAAATATTCATTCACTTGACCATCCACTTTAATGACTTTCAATAAATTCATATATATATATATATATATATATATTGTTGTAAATAATAATGCGGTAACTAATGCTATAGCTTCGCTTTTATAATTAGTGTGCGATTCTGTCAGTGGGATGACGTTTCTGACGTCATAATATTGTATTTCATAGTATCAAGTCATAGGTTTCACCAGACAAGTGTAAACAAAGTTGAATATATGCATTTTCAAGAAATACCGTAGCAGAGCTGGATGACTGCTTCACATAACACTTATAAAAGTGCACAGTCAGATTTCAGTATCATTTCTGTCCGTAAACTGTGTTGAATAATAATTTGAAAGTTTGCCGAAATGCAATATTTCGTAAGCTACGGTCAAGAAAACAATTTAAGTTGCAGGCTATGCAAAGATTCCGATAATGTATAAGTAAGTGTACTAACCGGTAAATAAGTATCAGTATGAGTTAGAAATCTACCTGGAAAAGGTAAACAATCAATTTTCACAGCTGTATTATCGTCACAGAAGATTAAATTTAATCTGTTCCTTGTTCGCTTATGCTCAGAGAATTCACACAATTGGTGTATTAGAAAAAAACTGAATATTTTATGTCCAGCTTCTGTAGTAAATTAAAACTTGTTATGGTTTGTAGGCTGGAAGGTTTATTAGTACTCTAGTTTCTAGAAAACTGTCACAGTGCGGAAGGAGAGATAATCGACGAGTTTAGAATACAGACGATAGCATCAACAGAAGTCCTAAAATACCCACTGATTTTCATCACTTGTTAAAAACTGCGTAAAATTATTGGTAACTAAATGTGTAGAGAAAAAAGTGGTACTAATAGCCACTAGTGAGTGCATACTACATACACAGATTGTTCAACATTAAATTCAGTGTCTTACAGAACAGATCACTTAAAACAAGCACAAGTCATTAACTCTTGGTGTAACATTATTTTAGTTGATAATGATCATACGGCTGAAGTGAAACTGTTTGATATAGTTCAAGGCAAAAAAGATCATTACATTCTGTGAGAATATCTGTCATGCAGTGGATGGGACTTTAAACTAGAAATGCATGCTTGAGAACTACCTGTTGCCATGACAGAAAATTTAAACAGATTGCTGTCACAGCAAGTTATCTTAAACTCAGGTAATTGTTGTACCTTAATCGATCCATCGAGTAATCAACCAATTTTCTACTAACATCTTTGTAGCTGTAGCTCATTGGTTTAGGCAGCTGACATTCAGTCAATGAGTCACGGATGAGATCACTACTCCACCTGCTGAGGTTTGAGCAGCCACATAGTCTTACTAAGTCTCACAGAATAATCGCGGCTTATTGTCCACCACATGAAAGTGAACACTGTCGCTGAATGAGTTTCAATTCGATTCTGATGACATCTAATTCTGTGTTATTTTCTATGCATGAACCAATAAAATATTTTATTCTTGTGAATCATGTTAATATTTTGAAAATAAAATGTAGTATAACTTGTAGAGAAACTTTAACTTTAGAGTGAGATATTCACCAATCTCTAGTACATTCTGCCAAATCAATGAACTTTAGAACAATCCGTCTTAGATAGAAATAATTTTACAGTATATAAGAATGAAAATGAAAGTAATCAGTCAAGAAAATAAGAGGAAACAGAATTTAAGGAACAGCAGTAACTGTTTTCAAACCCCATGCAATAAATCAATTCGTTGAACACTTGAATTTTATGTCAGCCAATTTAAAGTCGTAGTATAGGAACCAACTGAAAGAAAGCATATTCTTTTACTTCTAAAAAAACTTTCATATGAAATTATTATTTCAGATCGTTTAATCATTCAAACAGTTGTCTGAACATTGATGAACATTTTTTCAATTTGTTGTTTTACATATAATGTTGTTGTGGTTAGTTTGAATTCTCAGTAATTAAATATCTGATTTAATCTGTAAGTTATTGAAAATTAAAAAATTCTTTTTGCGAACTCAGACAAAATTAAAAAGTTCTTTGTATAATTTATATTTCATATAAATCTGATGTAAAGTACAACTGACTATGAGACTAGGTATATTTCCTATTTTAACACTTTAGTGATTATAGACAATTTTGTCTGCGAAAAGAAAACGTGTGTTTTATCACTTCGAAGAATTAATTATGAATAAGTTTCTCCAAATACCGTATATATATATCCAGTCACTGAAGCTTGTTCCTGGATTGTCACCCTGGATCAAGAAACGTTGATTAGCCGTCTGTAATGTAGTATGATCTGGTTCACTTTTAAATTATCTAGTTATTTTGAGTACTAGTTAAGTTCTAAATATCTTAGCTGAGATGTCTATATCTGTGGTGTAGAATATTAGAAATAAGATTTCAGTTAATTTCTACTTACCTGTCAATGAGTTTCAGCAAACATGAGATGAAAAGTATGATTTCTGAGAAAATACCTCGAATATTTGAAATTCTTCAAACTCCTTTGACTTACATAAATATAAATGGATTGCGTTTGCGGTGTAAATAGAAAATTACAAGATTGTTTTTAGAAACATGAATATCAGGTGCTGCATTCACATAAATTGTTCTCAGTACTCTGAGTAGTGTTTTATCATTTACCACTTGTTTTAATCATACATTAGATTTTCTATCGTACGATTAAAATATGACAGTATTCGGCTTCATCGTTTACGATATCATAACCTATACACGTAAATCATAATCAGATATTAGTATTCAAAGAGGGTAATATGTAATAGACTTTGATGGTATTTACCTAGATATTATACGCTTACATATTTCTATGTAGTTTTTAACTCACTATAAATTGGGAGCTTGTGATTCAGTCCTTTCCACCTATGAAGAAATGTTAAACTCATGAAATGTGACTCAGTAATTAGCTCAGCTCAAAAGTTGTTTGATAAAGTATGCTAATTACAGGTGGTTTGGATATTTTCTAATACTTTAAAATGAGCGGTATGAAATGCTATAGAATGTTTTTGTTCATTGTATTGAAATAATAAACTTGCAGTTATTACCGTAATAACGTCAGGTCAGTGCTTCTGTATGGTTCAGAGACTTGCCGGCGCGTTACGAAAGGGATTTCCAATAAACTACAGATACTCATCAACAACTGCTTATGCTGGCTCGTTACTGAGGATCAGATGGCCAGAAAGAATGAGCAACAAGGAGCTCTGGGAACGAACCAACCAAGAACCTATCAACCAACAAATATGCAGAAGGAAGTGGAGATGGATTGGACTGGGCACACTGAGAAGGCCGACTAGGGACATCATGCGTCAGGCCTTCGAGTGGAACCCCGATAGGAAGCGACGAGTTGGACGTCCGGGGTGGGAGTGACATGAAGGAGGTAGTGCGAAGAGGAAACGGGAGCTTCTGGGCTGTCGTGGAGCCAGGTTCAAATGATTTCAGAGAGCAGAGTTCACTGGAGACGTGCTACTGATGCCCTATGTTCCATTAGGAACCCAAAGGACTAATAATAATAATATTACCGTAAAGTTTCGACTTATGCTGAATAGTGTCTGCAGTTTAAATCTTAGTGATATTCAGTAAAAAAAATAGGAATTAGGCATAATTATACATGGTTTTACTTGGAAAAGTAGAAATAACGGATCTTAGCAGTAACGTAAAATGTTACTATTTGTACATCGTACCCGAATTTAGGAATTCCTTGCAGATGGGAATATTTCGTAGCTTATTGTCCTCCCAAACTCTTTGACACCTTTCTTTTCTCTTTGTTTGCATGTATATATGTACATGATACTAAAATGACCACAATCTCATAATATTACACTAAAAATAATGCTCATTATTGTGTTTCTGAAGATTTAACGAAGACAGCTACCTTTGTGACTAATAAACACCTCCAAAACACACTGTTAGCTCATGGAATTGGTGAAAAATGTTATACTGCACATTTTAATATGTATGAAAACGAAAATGCCTACTGATAATAACTCACTTCATATGGACTTCATAGTTGAATTATAAGATTTGAAGAACCTTGACTGGTACTTTAAAAAGTTAAAATATTTCATAAACTTACCATTTCGAATAGGAATCTGTTGTATGGTCATGAAAATGTGGCAAAAGCTTCCTTTCCGCAATTCATTGAAGACAAGAGGTGTAGCTTCGCATTTTTATAATTCGATAGTTCACTTCAGTGACTATTCTGATATCGAACTTGTATGTTAGAGAGTTGGGAGATCGTTAATAAACTAAAACTTTTGAGCAAACTCTCGAAGCTGTTTTCTGATTCCTTTTGTAACAGTCTAGTGAAACTCATTTAACTGCAACAAATTGGATTCATGGACTACAACGTTTATACACACCACTTTAACAACCAACAGAGAAAATAAATGAGACAAGCATCAGGTATTTGCTATTTATAGATAGTTGTAATCTTCCACTAGACAGATTTGATCTTTGTTGCTTTATGAGCTTCTTGGAAGGATAACTTGATATTATTTCAAGTTTCACTAGAACGCACTTGATTAGTGACGGCTGGCAATAAAATTCAGTATGTGAGTCTGGTTACATTCAAAACTTGTCAGCTGAATGTATCTATATCCTAGTGAGCTACAGCATCTGCTTTAAAGAGTCAGATCCAAAACACTGCACTGGAAATGCCTGAGCGCTTAAATCTAGCAAATTACACAATGTGAATGTGACTAGAAAGTCACTGGTTAAAAAGATTATTAGGTAGTCATACCAGCTACTGCAATAAGGCATCGAATTAGCCGAATATTAAAAATGTTTGTAAATCAAATAGCAAAAGGGTTAGAACTGACTTTTTATTAGCGAAAAGGATAAGACACTTTACGTCTTATTAAGTAAAGCGGTTCGTTTACTGTGTTCTGATTAAGAGGTACGTGAAAATAAATGATTTAAAAAAATTCTGAGTACCACAATATGTGTATACTAAAACTCAGTATGTGATCAGAAATTCATCGACAGAGAAATTTATTTACCCTAAATTATGCAATAAGACAATAATTTTTCGGCACTAACTACATTTAGCATAATCCTAGATATATTGGACTAATGTTTAGCCTTTTTCAGCTCACTTGTTTTAAGAGAGTTCAGCAGTTAAGGGAAGTTATTCAAGGCGCTGTTTTGAGAATCTAAGATTATTTACAAATGTCTTTCATTAATAGCAAATAAATTTTATTGTTACTATTTATCGACATACTTGTTATTCTCCGTTGTTTTGTTGGATCGAATCTCCCGACCTCTATTGGCATATGGGTTCCGGTGCGGATGCCTCGATATTGCATGCGTTTTAACTATGTTGATGATAGATCGTGGCTAGAAGTGGAATCCAGGATGCGCATTTCGTCCTATTTGGGACTTGTCAGCTGGATTTACCTGCTTCCCAGTGAGTGATGTTGTCCCCATCGGGATTCGGACTCGGGAGAGATCGCTTCAAACGCTAGCGCGTTATCCACTACACCACCAATCCACGATCACCACTTCTTGTGCAACGAGTACAATTTTAGTGTAACTGGTTTTATATGATACCGTCGTTGATTGGACCGAATTGATCGGTCTCTATTTGCAAATGGGCTCCTTTGTGGATGACTCGATATTGCATGCGTTCTAATTATGTATACTAATCGGAAGATGGACCCCATACTGATTATTGATTATAGATCTAACTACTGACGAAAAGTTTGTGGGGGCGATGACATCCATAACAAGTTCGACTTTTATAAGGACATGCACTCTATTTAAACTTTGGGTTAGTTACGATCTTGTACATCGTAAGAGATAAGGTACTGACAGTTCGTGTTATCGAATATTGCAGGAATTAGAAGAAAAAATTATTGTATCAAGCTCCATTTCAAAGAGTGCACAAAATGACATTTATTGTTGAGGAAAATAACCTATAATTAAATTTCACCGGTTATTGGTCTCATACCTTTCTTTCAAAACCTTCTTCATAGATTTTATTTTAATTTTGATAGTTTTGAGTACTGAGGTTCGACGATTACTTTTCATCCATGTGAAATATGACTGATAAATACCTTAAGGACTTCTTTTTTAAGTTAATCGGTTTCGAAACCCTTCTGAAACAAGGTAAGAAGACACAGTACCTCTACTTTTTGTTACCAAATGAAAAGAATTTGTAAGCAGACGATTGCATAATTGCTTGCCAGTCAACATTTATTTATCTTATAACAGGTAGAAAATATCGATTCTGATAGAAGAACTTGATTCTTTTCCAACTCTGCTCTTGGTTCAGAAATCAATTTTCAAAAGTTGATCTAAGCAACTGAGTTGAATTTATAGTGAAAAAAAGTTTACGAAATCATTTAGTTTCACGAAGAAATACTGCTTCGTACAATACAGTGTTGCATACATTTGCTTGGATGGCTTTTGAGTATGTCCGAAAAGTTCCTATTTCAAAGTACTCAAGATTTGTATCAAAAGTAAATGTCAATCATGTGATAAACGTAGAGATATTATGTGTCATTAATTTAGTCCAGCAAACAGGTAGAGAATGTCACATTTACTTCACTTTAAATACTTTATGACGACTAGGAGTTTCAAATCTATCCTTTGGGTCCAGAAAGAAAATATGTTCAAATACACTTTAACTTCTTAACTCCATGGTAAATTTATTTAAAGTTTTCTTCAATCACTTTTGCCTGTGCATTTTGAGCTTTTGTTGTGCCTATGTAATGTCTTCCTTCTCTAACGACCTACCTCTTATGCTTCGTCCTTCTACACATCTCTATAACTTTCCGTTTACTTGTTATTGGTTTTTACTGATTTTGACCACAATCTATGAGTTTCTTCTCTTTCGACAGCTACAGCTTTTCCATTAGGTGCATATTTTGAAGTCATGTTTGACCATATGAAGTATTCTGTTCAGTGCTTACTAACGACTGAGTGCAATTTTAGACTATAAGAGGCTGGTAGTGACTCATAATTTTCAGGTTTGTTCAGCATTCTTCATTCTGTCTCTACTTAGGTACTCTTCTCGAAGAATGTTCTGAATTAAACCAAGTATTATTAGAATAGATTATGAAGGTAGATGAAATTTAAATTCATGTACATGTTCCGTTTAGTAATGGGTATATATATATATGTATTCACATCAGATAAAATAAACCTAGGCAAAAAGAAAACACATATTTAGTATAGGGGTTTTTATATGATACCGTCGTTGATTGGACCGAATTGATCAGTCTCCATTAGCATATGGGCTCCTGCGCGGATGCCTCGATATCGCCAGCAATCTAATTATGTTAATGATGGATCGTGACCAGCAGTGGAATCCAGGATGCGCATTTCATCCTATTTGGGACTCGTCAGCTGGATGTACCTGCATCCCAGTGAGTGATGTTGCTCCCATCGGGATTCGGACTCGGGAGCGATCGCTTCAAACGCCAGCGCGTTTTCCACTACACCACCGAGCCAATCAACAATGGTATCACATGAAAACCCTTATACTAAAAACTATACCCGTGGCACAAGAAGTGGTGATCGTGGATTGGTGGTGTAGTGGATAACGCTCTGGCGTTTGAAGCGGTCTCTCCCGAATCCGAATCCCGATGGGAACAACATCACTCACTGGGATGCAAGTACATCCAGCTGACGAGTTCCAAATAGGACGAAATGCGCGTCTCGAATTCCACTTCTAGCCACGATCCATCATTAACAAAACACGTATTTTTTGGCTATATGATAACAACTGAAGCGTGTTTTACCCAGTTAAAACTTAAGAACAAGTTGATCCTAAGAACCGCAGCTGATTGCACCAGAGAAAACTTTAAACTGTTATCCTAGCAAACATTTTTTGGTAAATTTACTACTGTTTCGTCCTGAGACTACGTCTACAGTTGGATTACGTAACTTGGTTAGTATGTAAATGCGTCATTACTGAAGAGGTTTAAGCTTTAGTCTACCAAAGAATCAAACTTCAGCGCAAATATGTTAATTCTTGATATATTATTATAGTTTCTGTCCATGATGCGATTCGAAAAGAAATAAATAGTACACTGAGAGGTTGAAACTTTTATTTCGTAAGCGCCCACTAAGATGCATCCTTGGCTTAATTGTGGCCTGTAATTGTAATTAGTTGTAAGCTGCTACGTAGTATGTAAAATTTGAACATATGTTTATATATTTTATTGTCTTCGTTTGAACAAGAAAGGTTTAGAGATCAGAACACTTTAATTTGTCTTAGCCAACACAGTTCGCATTATACAAAACAACATTGGTCTAATGTGAAGTCAGATAAAGAATCCCAAATGTTTTGATGATCATGTGATCATCTAGTGACCGGTATCAAATTGCATGTGCAATATATTCTAAAATTTTTCAAGTTTTAATGTTGTGTGACTAGATCTGTTAACCTCATTGAACACTTGTCTTTACTTTCCAATGGGTTGATTCAATTGACTTTTCATTTTAAATGCAAAAAATATCTTAGAACCAAAAGTTAGCAGTTTGTAAGCCATTTGTGGGTAACTGAAAACAGGATACTATATGTGTCTACCAAGTATACTCAGAGTATAAGCAGATAGCTATTCGATACCTCCAGAGAATTCAAAGACTATTAAGATTGTCAGCTTGTGGAGAAAACAGACTTATCTAGTGGCTCTGTCAAATCCATTAAAAGCTGATACTGCCAAGGACATCCTTCGTCCCTAAGTAGAACATTCTCTGTTGCAAATATTTGTATTGCATCCTCATATCAACAGATTTGTCAATGCGTGAAACAAAAGCCGAAGCAGTTGGCCACATCAATGTGAATTTAAAAATTCACTTGGTCCTGTGGAACTGAGTATGTCTGCCGTAATATGCACTCTTTTTCAAAATGTGCTTGCAAACATTACCCAATCTGGCTGCTGAATGGTGAGCACGAAGCCATCTCCAGCTTCATCGTTGAACATATCGTAGACTGTGGGCATATGGCTGTTCTGGAAACTTTGTTCACAGTTTTCTCCCAGGTTCGACCAAACTGTTGTTAAGAGGTGAGGATTACACACTTATGTAGAGCAGGAGATTTGGCAATTCACAGCCTCAAACCATGATTGTATATTTAAAAGAAACGTGTACATACACCTCCTTTGCTGAAGTGTTAACGAGGTTCTCTTCACCTCAGTTTATATTTTATTACTTGTCGTTCATTGCATTTTCCAAAGAGTTTTTAAGATCGTGTCTTGTGTTATGTGATATCACTTCATTCCCTATATACACTTATCGATTACGTTTGACTTTTGACCGGAAACGTATCTGGAACATTCTATCATTTTTCTTATATATTTACGAATGTACAGCTGTGAAAACAAGCCAACGGAAACAAAATTATCTTCTCTGTAACCTCCTTTTTGTTTTTCAATAATACATGATTGTTTTGCACAGAATTTTGAAGTGAGCAGTCAAGTTCAACTGAGATAAGCAGTACTTTGAAAAAGCATATCACAGTCATATCAGCTAGTGAAAATCTTGAGCTTAAAACAGTACTCCTGATTACGTAGTCTGATGATGAATATTTTAAGCAATATTATTCTTAGGTTTTCTTTTGTCTTGTAGGCCTGAATGTTATTAAACACCTAACTTGAGTCAGGAAGCTATAAAGTCGCCTTTGTTAACTGCTTATAAGCCTTTGTAGTGTAACAAGAACATTTCAACTGTGTCTGAGAGTGTGGACTTTCGAAACTGGTCATTTTTCGACAGTCTGTTCAACTCAGATCACTGTGTCTTTGGTTTCCCAAATTGCTATTCATTATCGTATGTCAAATGTATATTTGGGTTATTGGTTGCGACTTTTCGACTCAAGCATTTTAGTATAAGTGATGCTGTGAGCTGTTGAGTGGCATCACCTATTTAAACTTCCATAAACAGACTTACTGGTCGCAGTGAGAACCTCAGGATCCACTGAGTCTAATTCGGTGGGATAATTTTAAGGGATATATTTTTGATGCTGTCTGCACTCAGCATGTGGAACAAGATCCGGATTTTCAACACCAATTCAGTCAAGTCAGTGCTTCTGTATGGCTCAGAAACTTGGCACGTTATGAAAGGCATTTCCAACAAATTACAGACATTCATCAACAACTGCCTACGCTGGCTCGTTACTGAAGATGAGATGGCCAGAATAGTAAGAATAAGCAACAAGGAACTCCTTGGCTGGCAACGAACCAACCAAGAATCCATCGCACAACAAATATGCAGAAGGAAGTGGAGCTGGATTGTGCATACAATGAGAAGGCCAATTGGGGAGATCACGAGGCAGGCTGGGCCTTCGAGTGGAACCCGGATGGGAAACGACGTGTTGGGCGTCCGAGGTGAGGGTGACATGAAGGAGATCAAGCGAGGAAGAAATGAGAGATTGTGGGCTGTTGTGGAGATAGGTTCAAAAGATTTCAGAGAATAGAGTGGAATAGAGACGTGCTACTGAAGCCCTATGTTCCACTAGAAACCCAAGGGACAAATAATAATAATAATAATTTTTGATGCTGTATTACTCCTAGTTCTGTGAACATCTAATCATATATTTAAAAAGTAATGGGCTTCTAAAAAATAAGCATTTGTTACTCCATTGATCACAAATAAAGGAATTAAGAATTATTTGATGTTCCGCAGGCCGCAAAATTTTGCTCTTTATTCATTCAACGGCCTGGAAAACTGATTGAAAAATTATTAGTATATTTGAAACCATTTAGGCTTAAACCTCACTTATACACACACTCCTTTTGTCTTTTGAGCAGAATGTTACTATTCATTAATGTTACCAAAGGTTCATTCTTTGTAAAACGTTGACTATGTAACTTGCATACTTAGATATTTATAAGAATAGTTCAAAAATATTTCTCTGGTAATTCATGATTGAATGGCTGACTGTATCACTAAGCGAAAGATTATTGGACATGTATTCTGAATCTTTTATGGCATAATTAACCAAATTATAAAATGATAAATCTCTAAAATTTAAAACCGTAACTTTTTATTTTACACTTTTCAGCATCTTTCAATCATTCTACTAAGTAGGAACTGGAAATAAAATCTTCAAAAGAGTAATTGTTCTGTACAGATAATTGTGAAAATCTTAGAAATAAATTAGTCATAGCTATATGTAAGGAATAAGAGAAAAAAAAAGTATGATTAGGAGACTTTTAAAACAAAATATATATTGAAAGAAATGCAAGCTTTAGCATACCTAGACAGCAAGAGAAATGAGTGATTTAATTTATCGAATATCTTCTGTAATTTAAAGTATATTTAACATTATTTTACGTCCTACGTAATCAGAAACATATGGTATGCATAATTGTATCCAAGAAGGATATAGAAGTTTAAGTAGAAAGGAAAAGATGTGAAGGATATTTATCACTCATTGGAATGTGATTATTTAATGACATAAATCTGGCGACAATTTTTGTGACGAGATATTCTATATCATTTAAAGCCGAATAATAATATTCATATTGTTTAAGTTATAAAGAATACATTTCTTGAAAGTAAATATTTACATACAATTTGAGTTAAATTTATCTCTTTTGACTAGTACTTCATCTTGTACTACTCATAATATTGACAACAGTATGATGGGTATTCAATAGTAAAGTTAACAAGGTAAAACAGACTAAATATTTACCAAAACGTCTATGATCTTTTTGTATCTTTTCAGTTATATATGTTTTGCAGACCATGTTTCACATATATGATAAGGTCTATTGTTTGCAAAACTACATCGATTAGTTCGTCTATGTAAACGACATATTGAAAATTTGTCTCTGCATGTCATTTCATTTGAATTGGGACTAACTGGTACATAGCATGTATTTGGATCTCGATGATGGACTGGATTCACATATAATACTCGTTGCAACTGAAATACAAAAAGTATAAAAAAATTAAAATAGTCTAACTAACAGAAAAATTTTGATTTGATATACCAAGGATTCATTTGTATACCCTATACACCAAGTATTTATATGTGATGCCGATTTCTAAGTACTGTTTATGAAGCGTTTATATACTATTTGGCAAAATATTGAAAAATTTGTTCACCAAAGCTATAATTCAGAAAATTATCCAATCTGAACATTCACACCATTAGCTGCATATGTTTTCCAGAATAAGTGGTTACCTAAGGGACTGGTTAACTAGTTCACCAGTTACTAGCCGGTCCTAAGCCCGAGAAAAAGAGTGAAGATTAGGCGTAAGGCTACTAACCCTACCCCTTAAAACAAATCCAACTGCTGAAGAAACTTCAAAGCACAAACAAAACTTAAAAAATAAAAACCAAATTATTCCTCGCTGGAAACGTAGGGGCGAAATGGTTTGAATTTCGTCGATGTCTGATATTACACAAAGTTGAAGATCTACATGCGAAAACTAACAAGTTGACAGAAGAGGTAGGGTAGCAAAAAATGGACTTCAGGTTAACGTAGAGAAGACAGAGATGGAGGTGATGAAGATACCCAACCAACAACAACACCAAAACAACAACAACAAGCTCCAATCACCATCAACGGGAGAAACTAAAAGGAAGTAGCCTCTTTCACTTATCTAGGCAGCATCGTTTCAACTACAGGCGGCGGCACAGACGGGGACGTAAAAGTCAGCGGGGATCGGAAAAGCAAGACAGGTAGGTGTTCAGTAACCTGAAACCAGTGTGGAGGTCTACTGCACTCCGCTCCACTCCACTCAGCATAAAGCGTGAACAACATCCGGATTTCAAACACTAATGTCAGTCAAGTGAGTCTGTGCTTCTATGTGATGGTTGAGAGACTTGGCGTGTTACGAAAAGCATTTTCAACAAACTTCAGACATTCATCAACACCTGCTGTCCACACTCGCTCCATGCTGAAAATCAGATGGCCAGAACAGTAAGAATAAGCAACAAGGAACTCTGGCTGGCTGGCTGGCTGGCAACGAACCAACCAAGAACCTATCGCTCAGCAAATATGCAGAAGGAAGTGGAGATGGATTGTACATAAACTGAGGAGAAGACGAGTTGAGGACGTCATGTGCCAGTCCAAGCCCTCGAGTGGAACCCGAACGGGAAACGACGTGTTGGGCGTCCGAGGTGAGGGTGACACGGAGGAGATCTTGTGAAGAAGAAATAAAAGCATGTGGACAGTTGTGAAGCAAAGCTGAAAAGACTGCAGAGAAGAGAGTTCAATAACGACGTGCTACTGAAAGTCTTCTGTTCCGCTAGGAACCCATGGGATAAATAATAATAATAGCAATATAATGTTCTTTGCATAAATAAGCACGATTACAAAGCCCCTCTTTCTTTTTCATACCTTACATTGATCAAAAATTAAAAACCACTGGAATTAGAAAATTATTACTGGTAAAGAATAAGTAGGACATGAGTAAAGTGGATCAATAAAGTATTGGTGCATATGACACATTCTGTGCAAGGTTAATAATGAATGCATTTGTGGCTGCATTGTCGATATCCAGCCATTAATGTCCAGCCTACTAAATATGTCATTCATGTTGCCTACACTTACTAACTCAACTCAGACCAACACCTAATAACTGGATTGGTGTTGTAATTGTTATTGCAGTCGCATTCAGTGCCCACAGAAGGTCGAAGACTGACAATAATCACGTAAAGAAACAATTATATCTGTGTAGGTTCAGATCACTTTCGGTTTGAATTCTATTTTACATAATGCTGCATAGCAAACAACTCATACCTGATTTTTGATTAGCACCCTTGTTTACACAACTCAAATGATCACTAAGGTCCTGTAAATTCATAACTTCTTGACGACATTAATAAAGTATATGGTATTACTCATATTCTGCTTGACTAAACTGACACTAACTGTGATGACACAAGAAAATGTAAACAACTCGTAGTCGTCTGGTTTATTCAATTCGATATTATTAAAAGGCAACAAGTTTCGCTGTTTAGTGTTGAATAGTTTAGATAGACCTTTCGATTTCGAATTGAGTTACGTAGAATAGAAGAGTTTAGTGCTGTTACAGATTGCTACTTTTGTGTTAAAATATTTAATTTGATGCAGTAGAGAGCCATACTGTGCATATATGATGAATTATGCTCCGGACACAGTTTTTTTAATCCATGACCGTCCTAAGATAGTCACAGTGATTGGATTTGATTAATTAGCTATATTACTCACACATTCTTTGACTTTGATTTTGTAGAAACCTTAAGATATTAGGAATAGGTGTTGAATAAATCAAACTCCGTGTAATACTATTCAGAAACCAAGCAACTATTCCCCCCAGAAGATAAATATATTAGCTCATCCTTTAGGTGACTAAATTTTCTCAACTCATTTTTTCAATATCTCACGGTGTGTACAGAGACAGATATATTTCACTCCACGTTAATGACTCCAATTAGATTGCTTCTTGTATGTTGCTGTTATAACGAAGTGGCTACTCTCGGTCGCCTATTTGGATCTGTTTTCTTGAATGATCACATATTGCATAGCATTTTGAAAGATAAATCATCTTCCTTCAGTGGAATTTTCAGTAGAGTTTATCCGGATTTTGTTCTGTGTGATGCATCAGTATCAGAATTTTCAATAGTGAATATCAAGTTTTCGATACCTCTTGTTTATATGGCAACATGTTACACATTTTGAGTACGTGTTTCCCCATGCTTTGATGACTTTCCTCAATGGTATTTATAATTTCTTTATCACGTCCACAGCAGATTTGTTAGTGGGTGAAAGACAAGCTGGAGCACATGACCACATCAATGTACATTTAAAAGTTCACTCGATCCTGTGGAAATGAGTACGTCTGCCGTAATATGTGGTAGATTAAAAAACACTCTCGTATGCATTACTCAGACTGGTTGCTGAGTGGTGAGCATAAAGTCATCTCCAGCTCCATAGTTGATCATATCGTAGACTGTGGGCATGTGGCTGTTCTGTGAACCTTATTCACAGTTTTCTACCAGGTTCGACCAAACTGTTGTTAAGGGGTGAGGATTACATGCTTATGTAGAGCAGGAGATTTAGTGATTCACAGTCTCAAGATGCGAGCCATGTACAAGCACTCTCCTTACCGAGGTGTGAATCAAGTACTCTCACCTCTCTTTCTATTTTATTTTGTGTTTTATTTGTTTATTTATTTACATATTTTGTCTCACGTTTATATACTTATTTTTGCTAAATACCAAATCTCACTATTCAATACACTTTATAAAAACTGTTCAGATCATATCTTGCGTTACGTAGTATCATCTTGTTCTTTATATGCATCTGTCGATTAAAGTTTGACCTTTGTCTAGAAAATTATCTAGAACGTTATCACTTTACTTTTATATTTACCAATGTACAACTATGAGTCATTGAAACGATAAATATCTTCGCTGTACCTCCTTTTTGTTTTTCATTTCAACCTTTTAAAAGTGTCCCTTAATGTTGTGAGGACGTATTGAAATATATCATGTGATTAGTGGTATTTTGTTTTATTCTTTGATTCACTTCAAACTTAGTAGCCGAAAGTTCCGCTGGATAACTTGAAAAATTCCAATAAACCACATTTCTCTATGAATAGAAGTGTTTGAACAATAAATTTGTCTATTATTATCTTTTATTTAGGCAGCCCGTTATCTTTGTTCATGGCGCAAATCAAAAGTGACAGATTTTTCAAACTACCTAATCTATATATGTAGGGAAATATATATTTAGTTCAAAGTATTAAATTTGTCTTTTATATATCTCCGTATTTTTAAAAACTTATTATATTATGAAGTTATATATTTGTATCTGTAAATGTATCTTTTACTATCAGAAATATCAGTGATATTAATCTCAGTCCTTCCACTGGTATTTTTACTGAAATTTAACTACTGCAGCCTGAAATCACTCATGCTAACGTTCACATACATCTTACTGACTAAGACTAAGCGAAGCCAATCAAAAATACTATCTCAGGAGGAACTACTTTTCAAAAAGTGGATCATGAAAAGTGATCAACCATTGTATGTTCTTTAAACTTCAGAACAACTATCTTGTCTATTTGACTAAATCGCTGGCACTTTTCTATCAATGCTTTATTGAATAACCACACTATATTGATGGTTTCAGTTTTTCGCTATACGAGAGGAAAGGTAAACCGATGGTAAAATCTCCTTTCTATTGCCAAACCTTCAGTTACTCTGTTCACTATGGTAAAACTTTTCAAAACTGAAATTGATTGTCAACTTTGCACTAAACAGCTAAGAATTATAAGATTCTATATCAACTACTATTAAGCAGTCCATACATCAAAATATGGTTGTAAAACATGTTGCATTTATTTGTTATTGTCTTTAAAACACATCGTCATTGGTGTAAGTGTTCAAATAATTTACTTTTATCGAAAGACCAGTTCGGAAAAGATTATTTCATAAGGTTTGCACTTCTCTGAATACAAGAAACACAGTGTCCATAAAATATGTGTATATACTGCTTTGCACGCCAGTCCAGTATAAACCCCTATATTTCTTGTTATCAGAAGATAGCATACATCACACATAAAGCTGAAGGTAACCAGATGGAGGGAGTCTACAAAGCTACTGAATTGGTTTCTAAGCCAAGTAAGGAAGCTTAAGTTGCCTGACATGAATTAATAACTTGATAGTAATCAACTGTTTGAATCCCTTGATAGTATAGCATATAATAAATGAAGACGACACATAAATGTTCTTTCTTTTACTTCACGAAAGGTTCAAATAACTGAATAATCGATAGTTGTTCTTAGTTTTTCAATATTTAGCCTATTTGCTGTATGAAAATTCTAGTTATGTTAACTTCCTGCATGTGAGCTGCTGCAAAGTGTGGCAGACTGAATTCATTATGCGAGGTTTTGTAGTGATTTACTTGTGTTTTTCGATGTAGTTGAGATAAAAAGAGTCTCGCCATTTGATGAGATACAAAAACTTATTGGAAGGCGAATAGTTCAATAGTCTGCTTTGTATTTTTTTTACCATGATACAATGTTGTTATTCAGAAGCTTTGACAATACCTGAAGTAAAATCTATCGGACCCACTTTCGCTAAGCAATTCTTCAAAGTTATGAGAGCTACATAATATGGATTTAGGTTTTGTTTAGTCATTTGTGTACAGGAGGATTGACTTTTGTTTTAACATTCGGTTGAGACGCGGTTGATCAAAAAGTTGAAGTTTTTCGCAAACATTTTCTCTCATTTTGCTAGCATGATTGCATGAATAATGATATTTACAGTTTAATGAATAATTTATCACCTCTTGTTCAGAAAAGTAAAAGTAACAGTGAACATGGATATATTTTACCTTATCTCAGACATTTCATGAATTCAGTTTCAAGTCAGAATGTAATGACTTCCAAATGTCATAATGTGTATATGAATAATGGCAAGTCATACACGAAGTATGCTGTTGTAAGCAGTGGATGAATTCTTAAAGTTTGACATCGTATACTGTAGAATTTTTCAAGAAGAACGGACTGTTTTCTAAGTAAATTTATATCATTAAAGATGCTTCAAAGTCAATTTCAGTGTCAAGACAGACATGATACTGAAGCCCTCAGTCTTCGTAATTATGGATTGTGCATTACTTGCCTTTTGTGAATGATTAACAGAAAAACGCAACCTCATGATAAGTTTTAATTAACAAGGCATCTTTTTGTCCAACCCACTTATGGTTCATAGACTTAGTGGGATATATTTACTGTGTACATCCATGACTAAGTTCATAATTTTCTGGTCACTGATTTTCAATGTTTAATAATCACTAGAAATATGATTGTCCACTTTAGAACGATACTATTATCGGGTTATAGAAGAGATTTTATCAATTCAGTGAGTATTTTGAGTATTTCAACCCCTAGGTATGATACAGAAAATAATGCTAAATTTTCAGGTATATGAATGAAATTAGAAAGTAGCAAAGAGGTAGACAGATCAATACAGTACCTGACATAAAAGTGTGGATTTTTGTGTTTACGCACTTTGTAACAACACAGAGAAAAGTAACAGAGTAAAATGCATTATGAAAATCTGAACCATATAAATCCCGCCGATGTCCAAATTTTGATTTCACCTCCAATCATGACACGGTATCAGTACTAGGCTGCCAAACTACGGCTGTCTTAGATAGTCAGAATGATAATCAACATAATGCTCCCCCTCTCCAATTTGGCCCCATTTGGTTTGGGATGAGAATTCCTGACTAGGCCGCCAGTGTGAGTACGATCAAGCGATAGCAACACATCAGGAATTCACAAGGTAGTTGGGCAAAACCTCTCTTGCGATTGAAGTGAAATAAAAATCTGGCCAGCAGTCGAACCTCGTAGCTTAGTTGGTGGAGCATCGGGCCGGAAACCAGGTGGTCGCTGTCTCGAATGTGGCTGCAGTTCAAATTTTTATTTCACCCTCATTCATCACCCAGTATTGGTAAGACTTAACTTGCTCAGTTTAATTCTGTTGATGCCTCCAATAAGGTTTCAGCTTTTCAAACATACTGAGATTCAACTAGTGGTACATACAAAAAATTTAAAAGTTAACAGAAACAAATGGGAAGAATATGTGAACAGGGATAAAGATACTAAGATTACACTACCAACAAACTGCCACTGGACGAACAAAAGATAAATTTAAACATTCGCTCTTATAAACGTATTGAGGATACTCCTTTTTAGTGGTGTGATCCATCATGTGTAAATAATAGTAGATCTGTTTCGCTCTGAGAGATGCCATTTTGAGCGAAAACAACTGTTTATATACTGCTCCTTTTAATGAATAAATGTTATTACAGACAGATTGAAAAAATCAACTTTGAACCTCGGTTCATGTTGCCGCACTTCATAGTATATAAGGAACAAATGGTTAGAAAAAGACCGATGTCAAAATAGGCGAAGGTATATATGAGAGGAGAAGGTATTTGATAATCAAAGTTGGTAAAAATATTCTAGGTTTAGGAGACGCCAGAGAGTGAATACATTCACACAATTGCTACCAGTTTTCAGCCATGTCAGTGAGGGTCTCCAACCATTGACTAATATTATCTCCAGGACCCCAGAACAATGAGTCTACACTTTCTAACATGCTACGGACCAGCAGTCAGAATTCATGGACTGCTGCTGTCTTTGTCTGATCACCCTCAGCCCTCTTCTGAATTATTTCGACTTTTTCTAGCACGACACGTCAAGGCAGTCAGTGGTTCGTCATGTGAAACACATATACAAGCCACCTGAGTCGATGAAAGTTTACGTACCCTGTTAACTTATTTGTCTGTCTTACCTAATATCCTTCGACTAATCTCTACAATACCGACATGGTGATTCCACCATACGCGTATAATGCTATAAAGGCACTAAGGTCAAACACCTATAATCTCTTTATATCTTTTGCTGTCGATCGTCATAGTTTACATGGTGGTGGCTGGCATTGGAATCCAGGACCCGCGTTTCGCCCTATTTAGGAATGATCAGCTGGATGTATCTTTATCCTAGTGAATGATGACGTTCCCACCAAGACTCAAACCCACAAACATCGCTTCAGACGCCGAAACGTCATCTAGTAGGCCACTGAGATATGAAGGTCACTTTTGATGCAACGAGCATAAGCTATCATTGTTTGCGGTGACTAGGCCTTTTGCGTTTTAAGCAATGGATTCAGGGTTTCAACCCTAGTTGGAACACCATAAACCACTTGGGCGTAAATATAGCAGGCTGAAGAGTCCCAAATAGGGCGAAACATGTGTTTTGAAATACTCTGTCAGCCACTGCTAAGTAAAATGTAACAATGACCATTCATTTAACGCCGAGGGATCCACGTAGGGGCTCATATGCCAGCAATGGTTGATCAGTTCTATCCAATATAACAACGGGAAATTATAATTTTCAACAAATAACAATTTCAATGGCTATGTCTTACAGCCGTATGACAGGACAGAACGGACAGCAGTAAGAGATACTCGTCAGTCAACAAGTAGTTCAGTATTTCGCCAGTCGGCAGATGACGCAAGTTGGCGAACGCCGAATGAATCTTCGGTAACCCAGCTGAGATTTCGTCAGTCCGTTCTAGCTGATTAAACTTCGTCAGTTAGTGAACAAGATCGGTACATTCAACCATTTTACTTCCTATCATTAAAATGGTAGTAGTTGCAGACCGGTCCACAGGCGTCATCTTATATTTGAAAGGTGTTTAGAAGACCCTAGATCTTATCAGGATCTTCTCTGAGCGGGATTATATAGTCCGTATACTTCAAGTCGATCATATGACCTCCAGGAAGTAGTTCTATCCCTGTGAAGTCAAGAGTACCTAAGGTAATGTCCATAATTACCTCTATAACTAAATTAAGTGGGGACGGTGACATTGGGCATCCTTGGCGGATACCACTATTTGTCACCAATTCCCATGACTACTCTCCATAATCCCTTATTTCGCTGTGTCAGTATAGGTAGAGAGATTTGATTAACATAATGTATCTACTCGGTACTCCTTTTCCAATCAGACACTGCTACAACACCTCACGATCCACAGAGTCGAATTTCTCGTTCAGGTGAAAAAATATAGCAAATGACAGCCATCGGTAAGTATGTTTGTGTTCCAGAACCCGTCTTAGGGTGAACACATGATCAATGCACCGTCATCTAGGTTCGAAACCTGGCTGGTTTTCTCCGGTTTGTTATTCTCGAGCTCCAGTTAGGCGTAGGAGAACTGTCGACTTTAGGATCTTAGACACTACGTCAACCCAGCTGATCGCCCTAGTAATGTCACAAGGAGATTTCTCTCCTTTTTTCGAACTGGGATGACCAATGAAGTACACCAGTCTGCTGGCAGTACCTCTAATTCCCGTACACCGTCTAGGACCGCCGTCATTTTAATCAGCAATTTCCTACGTCCATCTTTGAAAACATCAGGTGGCAAACCGTTGCTGAAAATCTATATACGTTCAATAAAGCTTTCCCAACTTCAAAGAGAGATGGGCAACCGGCATTTATGTCCCATTCAAGTTCAAGCTGGATACTGGCCAACCGGAGCGTTGCTGAAGGCCAGTTGAAATTTGCTTCGGAGTGTTCTACACAACGTTCTAGCCGGATGTCCTGGGAGCTTATCAGCTTCCCATCCTTTTCAGTGATGGTTTCACCCACCATCGTTTTTTTCTTACCGGTATCTTTGGTAAGTCTAAATAGTTCCTGGATGTTACTCAGCTATGATGCCTTCTCCATCTGTCTCGGTTTCGCCACTCATTACTGCTATCGGTCATGGAGATGACTTTTGGTCAACTTGCGTTTGAGTTGCTTTCACTTTTCGTCGTGATCAGAGTCAGCTAGAATCAGTCTTCTCGCGTCAATCAGTTCGGACGATATAACGGAAATCCAATCACGTTCACTTAGTTTCGGATGTAGGTCACCAGTTACCTTGACAGCTGTTTCTACGACAGACCTCATATTAGGCCAGGTTTCTTCAGGATAAGCACTGCTGTCACGTTTAGATAAATGCTTGGCTACTTCCTCCATAAACACTTATTTGGTATCCTCATATTTCAACTGTTCATGGACAGGCTTCGTTGCCTCGTGTTTCCTGCCACCTGTAAGGTGCAGATATACGCAAGCATGTGTTAACGCGTGGCTGCAATCCAGGTACTCCAAAAAGTGTGGCAATCCACTGATTATCTCCAACGACGGGTTATAGCAATGTGATCTTTCTGTGTCAGTTGTTAGTTTGATGTTGGCTGACGCCATGTGAGACAGCGTCTCTCCTTTTGCTTGAAGTTAGTACTAGCCTGAAACATGTGTTTGTCGGAACAAAACTACAACAGATTATGATCGTTTTCAGTTCTTTAGAGCGGAATTCCGTAAATACCCCAAAGATGCTTTTTTGAATGACTCAGCTTCCCAAATTGGGCGTTAAAGTTATATGCGGTTATGATTACACATGAACGTTTTTCATCTATAGCAAACTTGACAGATTCTCATAAAATTCATCTTTTGCATCATCTGAACTAAAGTCACTGGGTGCATAGGCGGAAATTACAAATGGGCATCCCTTGGTCTTACGATTTTCCGTAATTCTTACAGATCCGTTCGGTCGATCAGCACATAGACGGCTGCTGAATGGTTTCCAGTCGAGAAGTGCAGTTTCTCCCCTACAGTTTAGTGCTGCACATTCATAAAGAAGTTTAAGAGAGAGCTAACCACTGAATCTCTGGATACGCATGAAGCTAATTTTGGAGACTCCTCAGAATGGGCAGGTGAGGTTGATTTAATAAATACACTTGGGTTCTGTATATGTGTCTTAGAAACAGCAGACATCTATACCTATTGTCCGATTTGGTATAGAGTTCAGACGTTTAGGGGTCTAATTTAAGACCAACAGCAGATTCCCGGAATGGTGTTTTGAAGACTGGGATTGTGGTCAGTGGTTGCAGAGTTAAAGGCTGAAGAAGTTTTAAGCGGCCTAATATTGGTATCAAAAAGCGAAGGTAAGTAGGGAGACAAAGGTAAGGTAATTAAGTTGTATTTCTTTACTTTTTATATACCACTGGGGGCGTGTGGGTGATTGACACATTATAGGGGCTTACATAGTGGAAGTTGGTCCTGAAAGACAAGGTTTATTCCATGGTCGCAAATTACATAGGATATCTGCTTAAGGCCAGTCACGTACTGCGTTTTAATAAGTTTGAAATTGCAGTCTTCTTTGTTTTGAATGTGACTATGATCCCATAACACCGGCATCAGTGTTTCGTGAGATACAGACATCAGCACAAGCTTGGAACTGCAGGTCATCCTTGGAAAAAATATTACTTCTGCCGAACCCCATTCAGTTAGCAGTACAACGGAGCCCTAAGACCCCTGTCATGGTGTGGCATTTAAGACTACAACGGTAACTGCTTCTCTACCTACCAATAACCGATAGACCTTTCTGGCATGGCAGGATCGTGAGGAGAAAACGTTCCAGTCACCGCAGTTCTTCGGGTCATTGATATATAAACCCGACCACCATGTCAAGACAGCAGCTATCGGTCAGAAAAAAATATCACCGCATGGCTACATAAAATGTCATTCAAGTCGAGGAAATAAAAATGTGTTGCATTTCTTTTGTGTTACCTCAAAAAGATTGTGAGATTCTTAAATATACAGTTTTGATTCACATAACTTAACCTTTAAACTCAAAAACGTCCTTGATTTTAACCTGTATATGAACTATTGGAAATCTTATTTTTCATTTGGTTTTGCTTTCTGAACTTGATGTCTTAGAAGTAGAGCCTTTGGAAACGATTTATGAGCTGTCTATAGACTAAATGCGATGAATATGATAGATAATGTACTATCAGAAGCTCAGTTCCAGAAAATGTGACATTATAAAGCAGGTAAACTGCCAAGAAATCTAAAACTGTTGTGAATATTTGCCAAAATATCAGCCTCCAGTTTTCAATATTTAATATCTTAATGTATAGTAATGATGGGTAGTGGCTAGCAGTAGAATCTAGGACGAGCATTTTGTCCCATTCGGGACTCGCCAGCTGGATGTGCCTGCCTCCCAGTGAGTGATGTTGTTCCCACCGGGATTCAAACTCGGGAGCGATCGCTTCAAACACGAGAGCGTTACGCCAACAGAGACTGATCAATTCGGTACAACCAACAAGCAATAGCACTAAAACTATACCTGTCGCACAAGAAGTGGCTATTGTGGCTCGGTGGTGTGGTGGATAACGCTCTCACGTTTGAAGCGACCGCTCCCGAGTCCGAATTTCCGTGGGAACAACATCACTCACTGAAAGGCAGGTACACCCGGCTGACGAGTCCCAAATAGGACAAACTGTGCATCCTAGATTCCACTACTTGCCACTACAATATCATTACTATACATAATTAAAACACAGGCGATATCGAGGTATCCGCAAAGGAGCCCATATGCTAACAGAGACTGATCAATTCGGTCCAATCAGCGACCGTGTAATACAAGCAATAATATCTAATATCTTTGTCTAACCTCTTCATGATAATCCAAAGCACTTAGTTACATTGATGCTTCTAAGCTTGACTGACTTACTATGTGCTATAATTATCTTACTGTTAGGATGATGAAGAATGTAGCGAGTTCTGTAGATTTGTTTTTTATAACTTGAATTTACTCAACGTAGACTTTATTTCTATTTTTTTGTCAGGGTTCAGTCAGAAATTGTTTGATTTCAAACATGAGGTGCAGCATTCCATCAATATTATACACTTTTCATATAAAATTGAAACTTATCAAGTGTATTCATTCAATTCAAAATAACATTTTTCACCTACTCGACATATTCCACAGTGTAGACTGTATCGTTTGCGTAAATGACGTTTCTGTTCTTTGGTTACTTGGCTCCACGGTGACTTCCACGAACAGGAATCAACGTGCGCGACGTTTGATATATAAATACCTAGAACCAATGAAAATGGAGAGCAGTATGGTTATGTATGTATGATTTTGCTTTGTATGAAGCGACAACATGAGACAAATCAAACTGTATGGAATATTTATTTGGCAATGGCATAAAGTACTCAATCGGTCTCTTTGAGGTTCTTATTAGATAGACAACTGTTTTACAAGGAGAAAAGCAAAGACGAGCTACCGGATAAAAGTTGAAATTGAAGCATTCAATAACTTTTTATGGCAGGTTTATAGGATATTCTCGAAATGAGTTGTAGGAATGAGTAGTAAAACAGTCGCAGGCTAAGGGACATTTTGTATCTTTAAAAAAAATTTATTAACTCAGCAAACAGACCAACCCGTTCTTTTTTATTCGTCTAGACGAAACACAGTGTAAACAAGTATGCGGATCAAACAAAACTTGTCTTGGAAATAGTATTCATCCTGGACTAACATCAGTTGGGGAACCACTGAAAATCTGGGAGCACTGGATAGCTGTTTCGTCCTGGTATGGGTCTCCTCAGCAGCACGCACTCACCACCCGGTGCTCCCAGATTTTCAATGGTTCCCCAACTGATATCAGTCCATGATGAATACTACTTATAAATTAAAAATTCCCATTCATCTCAAAAACGTGTCTTAATTGGGATGCAAGGTAAAAACATTTATATGGATCTTTTTGATATCGGAAAATACACCGAAAAAACGCTTTGAAATGGCTACATTAAAAAAGACACAATGATACCAAGTTTACACATAAAATTCTTGTCCAATGAAATCAATTTCAACATTGCTTAGAGTTATTTGACGCGTTACCTCTGGCATAAATTTTGTTCACCTTAACGTTTACCTAACAGAATGTATTTAACTTATTGAAAACTCACTATTGAGTAGGGATACTAAACTATACCAATCACCTCCACAGTTTCAATATACAATAACCAATGACTTGAGTCATTTTTGAAATTGTTTGCTGTGTGATGATATCCACAGATTGGTGAATAAATGGAAGTAGTATTTTATCTCTTTAAGACTACTCGACACCAGACTCACCTTATGAATGCATTTTATCGGTCTTTGAGGTTGACATGTGACCAAAGTGCACTTAACTTTTTCCTAAATTCTTAAAACGTTGATGTAGCAGTGGTTTCGTGAAGGATAGGACTAGGACTAGGCGAACTACTCAACTAAGTTCAACCATGATGTTCCTGAATTATATTAGATCTGTTGACAAAGTCAATTTTTTATATTGATGAGGGTTTCATTGATTAGTCATATTTTCACAGGGTTCACTTGAGGCTATTTAATAACAAATAAGCATTGTAGCTATCTGAGATTTGATATTTCTGTGCAATAACTTCATGTCATAAATAGAATAATATATTGATACATAATAATGCTATCAGTCCTACCTTTATCAACTTGTTATTGATATCGTGACAATAGAGAAATATCTGAAGCTTTGAAGAGGCTACTTTTATCCTACTCTAGTTGAATTTAGAAGAGTACAAGAGCTGTTTAGTTGTCAGTTATTACTAATAGCCTTTGTATCTGACCTAAAACAAGGGGTTGTTGGTTCAAATCTTGGTGCATCTCAGACTTTCATTTCACTTCGAATCATTACACAGTATCAGTACAGGTCTGCTAGATCGTGGTTATTTCAGATAGTCAAACTGACTATACACAGAAGTGTTAGCTGTGAATCAACTAACTTAACATGGAAGTGAATAGTGAGGAATAATTTGGTTAATTATTGGGAGCCAAAGGCCTTCACCTCATGCTTGTAAGCCCTCAACTTTAACATCCGAGGTTTCTAGATTTCACATTCTATATATTGAATGTCATTCAAAACAGAAGAAAAGACACCAGGACACTTCCAACATACGATTAGCTGCTGTAAAGAACATGCATAGTGTCGACTTCTGTGATAGAACTACTGGATAGGGCCCTAATGATCATCTTTTGATGATTTATTATTTACCAATGTGAAATATCCACAACTTGTTAGAAAATACTTTGAGTGAATTCTAGACTTAAAGATGACATTACCACGAACATCCTTCTTCAGCTATTTGTCGAAGTCCCTGAGTAGAACATCCTCTGTTGCAAACATCCGTGTTGCGTCCTCATGTCAACAGTACATTTGTTAGTGGGTGAAAGACAAGCTGGAGCACTTGACCACATCAATGTACATTTAAAAGTTCATTCGATCCTGTGGAAATGAGTACGTCTGCCGTAATATGTGGTAGATTAAAAAACACTCTCGTATGCATTACTCAGACTGGTTGCTGAGTGGTGAGCATAAAGTCATCTCCAGCTCCATCGTTGAACATATCGTGGACTGTGGGCATGTGGCTGTTCTGTGAACCTTATTCACAGTTTTCTACCAGGTTCGACCAAACTGTTGTTAAGGGGTGAGGATTACATGCTTATATAGAGCAGGAGATTTAGTGATTCACAGTCTCAAGATGCGAGCCATGTACAAGCACTCTCCTTACCGAGGTGTGAATCAAGTACTCTCACCTTTCTTTGTATTTTATTTTATTTTATGTTTTATTTGTTTATTTATTTACATATTTTGTCTCACGTTTATATATTTATTTTTGCTAAATGCCAAATCTTACTATTCAATACACTTTATAAAAACTGTTCAGATCAAGCAATACGATTTCATGCTTTACATTCACCTATCAATTTAGTTTGACTTTTAACCGGAACATTTTTTGGAGTATTCTATCACTTTACCTATGTGTTTACGAATGTACAGCTGTGAAAAGTATTCGTTTGAAAGATTATTATTATCACTGTAACGACTGGTTTTGTTTTACAATGACCAAATGAGGATTTTTTGTAATTAGAAGTTACTTGAACAGTTTTTGATTGAATTGTTTACTATCCTGTGAAGGGATAACAATGTCTTACATGAAATCCAAATGTATGCTAGCTTAAAACTTAGCTCATATGAGAACTCAATTGGTTGGTCTTACTCCTGAGCTACCTAAGCTTTTGAATTAAACAAGTAAAAATTTGTTGTTAAGTAGTGTCTTTATGAAAGTTGGATAGTCTGTGAGATCAATTTTACCTAGAAGAGAAGAGGGGTGGTTACTAATAGTCATGGGTATTGGCTGTGGTATAAATATTTGTGAAGAGATCCATGCTTCTGGCCATACAAATTAATGGTGATAATTTAGTCGCAGCAACTTAGAAGTTGAATTTTCTTTTTTGCCGTAGGCGATTAATATCCACAAAGCATACATAAAATCCCACGCGTTCTTTGTTTTTCATTTAAGTTCTTAGCTAAGCGAAACTAAGAAATATTTTTAAAATGATTAAGTTTGAACAATAATTAACATTTATTTTCACACAAAATAGTTGGTGCATTTACCAAATATTCGTTACGGTGGCAATTCCTTTTTTTAACAAGACATGTAAGCGAATAACATTGTTTTCAATTAGATCTCATCAAGCTTCACTCTAATATACATAATTTTCAACATATTGTAAGGGATGTTTTCGATTTTATCTCCAAGGTGACAGAGGTAAATGTGAGTGGAGAACGTATGACATTGTTAAATGTGTCGTCATTATTCACTAAAGTACCGCTCACTGAGACAAGTGATTTCTTGTGTCAACAACTGATAGAGAAGGAAATCAACATTGGGATTACCGTGTCCAGCCGTAAGGAATTATTTCTTAGATGTACATTGAATTGTACATTTTATCTTCAGTAATGCATATTAGACAGGTAGATGAAATCGCATTGGGATCGCCACTAGGTTCAATCCTTGCAGACTTTTGCTGGCCAAACTAGAGAGTGGACCATTGAAGGATGATATCTCCTAGCTAGGTATGCATTACAGATACGTGAATGACAAATTTAATATAACTGATCAGAATATGGATCAGAACGAACTACTGAGGAAGTTGAATAGCGTACACCCGTCACTTGCCTTCACTTGTGAAGAAGAACAGGATAGTAGGCTAAATTGCCTTGAGTTTCTATCGAGCTAACGGGAAGACGAATCACTTCGCAGGAGCATGTACAGAAGAAACAAACCTGCAGGTCAAAACATACACTACCTTTTTTTCACTCCTGTACGATACAGACGAAATTTAGTGAAATGCTTGATAAGCAGAGCAAGCAAAATCTGCTTATATGACACTCAACAGAGTGAGTTAGAGTGGATTTCGAATTCATTAATGAAAATAGGTTATCCTCACAATTTTAAAAAAAGTATATGAATAGACCAGTGAAAAGACCCGAAGCAGCAACAGCTAGAAAAAACCACTATTCATAATGCTGCAATGTAATGGGGATATACTTAGTGAAATTGTATTCCACAGACTGTTGAGAACCATCAAAAGAACTTTCAATGCATTTAACCTCTGTCTATTGTTTTCTAGTCGGAGATTTGTTCCGTGTCAAACGAAGGACAAGTTGCTCAGTTTCCCTACTTCCATGTTTATTTGCCAGTTTAACTGCTCCTGTGGAGATAGTTATATCGGGCGTACGACTAAGCAACTCAACCAACGTATTGCGAAGCATTTACCTTCGTGACTGCGTAAAGGACGGGTTAAATCTACATGGAGCTCTATTTTGTTGCATCTAGTTGATAGTCATCACAGAGTAGATACGACGATAGCGTTCAAAGTGATTTACTGCATACCACGGAACCTTTCTAATGGAGTTCGAATCTGCCTTTTACATATAGCTGGGGCTATAGGAATTGGAATAAACAACACAAAGCTCTGTATCCAGAACAAATTTGTGCAGCCTTTATCCCTGCCTTGATCAGGAAGAACCTAATGGATGATCATACTTATAAATCTTAAAATGTACTTCTGCTTTTTATTTTGTTTCATTTTGTCACCCCTTTCATACTATTACTATATTCACATCCAGCTCTTATTTATCTACCGCCTTCAACCTCCAGTATCACACAACCATATTGTCCTTTTCTGTTTTTTAGTTTTTGACCGTCTCTCTGAACACCTTTTTACAATTCGTATTCCTTTTTGTCGTTGTTCCACAAATTACCTTGATTGGTTGTTAGTATACGAATATGTTGAAAGTTATGTAATATTAGAGTGAAGCCTGATGAGCTCTAGCTGAAAACAATGTTGTTCGCTCACATGTCTTGTTATAATTTTCATAACGGGAATTTTAAGAACTTTGAAATTACTCTTTTATAGCTAAAACAACATTTTTTAGAGCAGAGTTCTTCTGGGTATTCTTTTAGATTCCAATTTATTTAAGTATACATTTAAAATCTTGAGTATGACTTAAAACAAAGACGTTCCCATCGGTAGAACTGCATATAAGATTTTATGTGCAACATCTCGATCTGGTAGATTCATTGGAAAAAAGACAGTATAAATTTCACTTCAATACTTAGCCTCTTTGGTAATGCGAATCTATAAGCTTGACGATTGTTATTGCCTAAATTCTTTTTTATACCAAGTTAATTGATTGTACAATATAAATCCCATTTTACACAAAATGGATGCTGTTGTGCTTACCTTGTATATCAGTCAGTTATAATCACATTTTATTCAACATCTATTATTGAAAAAACATTAGTGATTTCATGTCAACATTCACTTCAATCAAAAAATTTAGGGTCCTTCAGTGAAGTTATACATTTATTAGAAAGTTATCTCGAAAGACTCGGTCATGTTTGTGTTATTAATTGTTCTGTACAGTGTAATGAATAATCTTTTATCAGTAAACATCATGGTTGTTGCGCTCATAGAAAAAGTTGGAATTTCACATAGGTAAGAAGATTACAATCGGACTGAAGAGAAAGTGTAATCGGTATCTATAAGTCAACTTATAGGTCAAAATGAAATATGAAATATCTTACTTGTTCGCAACGTACAATACATTGAAGTTTTCATGTTAAAATATAAATCATATATATAGTAGTATTTAGAAAAAAAGTGGAGCAGTTATACTGTACAATTAACATGCAAAGCGTATTTTATAAATCACTGGATATTTATTTGAAATCAAAAGACTTATTATTAACCAGTACTCAAGATTCAATGGCTTTCTGGTTGGTCAGTCTTCAGAAAATTATACTACAAAGGAATTTATTTTTAATATATGATTGATATTCATCATAGACTGGTGAGAAACGGAAACTTGAGTGCACTAGTCAGCCATTTCATTTAGTATGAAACTCTTCAGGACTGTACACCCATGATTATGTCATGGATCGAGCCCAGAACTTTCGGGTTTTGTGGCCAACACACTGCCATTAAGCAAATGGGTCGGGATACAGTGGTCCATATTTCCTACTTCTGTCATTCAGGATATACAGTGACCTCTATCCACTGCGTTCTTGAATTAATTTACTGTTCATACGTGACGAGTTTCAAAAAGGAAATTCTCAAAGTTCTAATGAGAAAACGTGAGCAGTGGGTCCAATCAAGTGAAACATGAAATCAGTTTTTCAGCGACACCATTGAATGGTGGTCACACTATATCATGAACTGACAGAAGTAGGAAAATGAAGACTGTTAGATTTTGATCCAGTGGCTCCATGGCAAGGTGCTGGCCGTAGAACCCCAAGGCTCCAGGTTCAATCCCAAGCAAGTTCATGGGTGCGCACTGCTGACGAGTCCCATTCTAGGACGATCAGTCGTCCAGTGCTCCAAGGTTTCCAATGTTCCTCCAACTGATGCCAATCCATGACGAATACCAGTATGAAACCAAATGAGGAGTGTTTTTCATTTAGCCATAAGCTATAATCCTGAGAGTTCTGTTGACGTCAACTTGATTCATAGAAACAATTCAAAATAACACTCAGTATTTGACATCAGGCCTCAGTTTCATAGTTACTACTTCTTAATCCCAGATTTTTAGATATTTTTGGAATGTATGTAACTACATTTTTTTTGTATAACCTGTAGAAGACAACATATTACCGTGGTAAACAGACATAAACGTTTTGACAGGATTTATAAATAACCTAACCAAATGTATGCAGTGTACGTTTGGATTGACTGCTGTTACAGGCTACAGAATTATACTAAACACTGTTGCCTGTCTTTTAATCATGAACAAGAAATATGTGTGCTTTAACAATAAATTTATTATGCAATGAAAACATTACCACTATTTACTTAAGTGTATTGCACTATGCAATTTACTGGAAGACAAAAACTTTTAAATCCAATTAACTATTTGTTTACCATTTATCTGCTAGATTGACATTAACATATAATTCATTTTTACTTATAATACAAACAGTTAGAAAGGGGAACTTCGACATCAATCTATAAGCTTTTACATAGTGTTCTGACGTCAGTTCTTAGGTTAAATACACATTTATGCCTTTCAGTCATTAAACTGAAAGTTAATTTCAAGTCTAGCTGGTCAAGTGGACTGTTTCATTTTATTGCTTTTTAAGTTTCTGTAATTTAGGTGCAACTAATTTTAAAAAGGCTTTCTACTCGCTTTACTTAGTAACAAATAAATAATATGAACGTTTTGAGTAACTTCGAGAGAAAATAATGAAAAAGAGTTTATTGTTTTATGTAAAATATGTTGTTCAATATAGTTTGAAGTTCAGTAATCACACAATAGGTAAAATTTATGACCAATGCAGGTATAGTTATCAAATTGACAGTGAAAGCTTTTTGAAACTATAATACCTCGAATAAAACTTTCAAATCTTTCACGTAATGATATCACTTAGCATTTCTGCACTTATATTAAGAGCATTAACTTTCTCAAAAATGCTAGTGTATTCAGTCATCAAGTCTTACGGAGTCAGAAATGTGAGTTCTGGATTATGGTGATTACCACTGTACAGTTTGAAATTTAACCTACAGAACAGAACTGAAAAGAGACCATTAAACTATCACCAGCAGAAGATAATACAAGATTAAAGAATATATATTTGGCCTTTTTTAAACATAAGAAAGCTGTTGATTCACGAAAGTAATTAGCAGTTAACATTGATGAATAAATATGCACATCTTAACATTATAACGTTGACTCAAGCAGCTGTTCTGCTCATTAAGTGATACATTACTAGGTTGATGCTTTATTAAATGGCTGCATACCGCTATATTGCATGGATAAAATTATCTATTGACCAAAGAGTCAACGATTGAAAGAAACTACTTCATGCTAACGTTTGCAAGAAAGCATTACTTTTTTCTATCGTCAAGGGTTAGTTTGGCTGGTAGTCAAAATCCTTGAAATAAATATCTCAGAATAATTCTTAGCATTATTAAAGTTTGATTTTTTTGAAATTGTCATCTTAATTGGGATAAAATGATGAAAGGTGACAAGATTTTTAGGTGTGTTACATTTTAGAATTAAGCCTTTATGTTAAACCGAACGGAAAAAAAGATATTTAGGTATCAGTTGAAATCATTTCACTTTAGTGTCACATCCAAAGTTGAAAATAAAAACTACAGTTAAGAAATGATGTTTCAGTGCATTACCGGCAAATCTCCTAAACAGTTTTAAAGCTCTGAAATAATCCTACTTTAAGGTGTAAACTTTGAATTCACAATAAAGTAAACAGAATCACAAAAGATGAACTGAATTTAACGCAACCTATCTATTCATTTGTAAACAATAGCATAATGGATAGTTTGACGAATACTAGAAGTGCTATTTCGCTCAGTAACCTTTGACTTTTTGGTAAAAGCTATTAACTGGCTTTACGGATAAGTTAATTTTAAAAGGTAAAACAAATAGGGTTTGTCTTTCAAGGATTCGTTAAAGTCTAATATATATTACTCAAGTTTAAGATTCACTTGGTTTTAATATCCCTGAATACAGTGGTCATTAAGTCAAAGGTAATACCACTTGTGGTGGCTATTTTGAGTTTAACCAGTTTTTTTGTTATGGTAGTGTGAACTTCACAGGACAAATGAAGTAGTTTCATAATGGAAAAATGTGTTGAGAGAAGTAGATACATTTTGTTACTGTGAACTTATTTAAACCAACCAACGAGATGGAACAAAAGTGTGAAATTTGAATATTTATCTATCACTATTACATGAAAATAATAATTATTAGCATCCCAGTAAACATCTTGTTAGAAAGCATATGTTAGACACTATGCAGATGGAGGTAGTATTCGTCACGAAGCGACGTTCATTATAGAATCATTGAAAATTAGTGGGCCCTGGAAAGCTGTTTTATTCCATTACGAGGGTCCAAAGCAGTGCACATCTATGAACTGATGGGTAATTCAAGCCAAAATCAACTGACACTACAGCAAGAATCTTGCTATTCAGCCACTAAATTAAAGTCCAATAACATATATTTTCCCTTTTCTGCCAATCCCCTATGAAATGCACTCATCGTTCAAATCCGTCGGAGATTATTTTTCTCAAAGCTGAGTTAGTTGATGCCATAGATCATAGTTTCTCAACATCATTTGATGTCGCATCATATTTTGATAGAGGCGAGAGACTCTAAATCACTGAATTCCAGCGCAGTCAGTGAAGGGTAACGCACACACCTAGGTAAATGAGAGTCTTGGGCTGTGATCCTAGCGATGTCGTGGGTGGACACCATTGAGGAGTTTCCTGCAAGGATATAGTTGTTGTAACAACTGTCTAGTGCAGCCAGGTTTTCAGTGATTTTCTAATATATAATAATTTGTGATAAACACTAACTTCACAATCAATTATTCACCACAATCCACTATCCAAACGAATTTAAGGTTTTAAACCGCAGTGAAATTCAACAAACTTCTCTAATGGACTTACACGTTTCACTCAGAACCTTTTAAGTTATTGGTCCTAAAAAAGTTTACTTAATGGAACAGCTGCCTATCAACAGAAAACAATATTAAATTATTAAATTATGTACTTTGTCCTAGCAAGTACACTTTCAATAGATGCATGCACCTTTATACTAGCTGGATGGGCCTAACTAAAACAAGGATAGAGGTAATGCCGCTATATCCCTTACATAATTTTTTATACTTAATTGCATTTTTCTCGAAATGCACTTCTTATTTTTATGAGAAAGTAATTTGAATGAGGAGTGGATTTAAAGTCCATTCTAGCAACGAATGAATTAACCGCATAATTTTTTGTATTTAGGCTAGAAAAGCAGATTATCATAAAGTTTATAAATCTGATTGGTTACTTTATCTGTTGCTAGAGTGGCCTTTCGAGTCGCTCTGTATAACTAGGCCCTGACCGGCTGAACATAGTCTCATGACCTAAAGTTTACTGCTTTAAAAAAAGGTTAGTTGCTGATTCATCAAAACTTTCTACAAAGTATTATCTATTGTAGCTCGAAATGTAGTCAGAAATGAGAAGAATGTTGACTAAGCACTTAATCAGAGAAACATGTTATTGACTGAGGAGATTATTCTTGATGTAAAGTTAAGTTCGAAATCTCCAGCTTTCAAGCTTCAAGACATAATATACAAGCAAGCAGAATCACTAGGGACACAATCATTGGGGTTTTTGTTTGTGTCGGAAAATAGTAATCACCTAGAAGCATCTACCTTTAGTGATTTAAAAATTACTTCTACGATATATTGAATAACAAATCCAATGTGTTGAAATCAAAACCTTTAAATGCTTACTTCGTACATTTTAACTTACAAGTAGGTTCTATCCAGTTCAATATTGGATTTGTTTATTTGATTTATAACACACACATACTTGATGACGTTTTGAGCATAAATTATTGCTCATAGTCATATCAAAGATTATCATGAATATCATCCCAAGACCATACATTATTTATAAGCTCAAGGAAAAAAATCATTCCTTTAAAAACTAGAAGATTCTCAGAGAGACCGTTTTGCACCAACATCCAGATGTTCAAGAGCTTGTTGGAACCAGTCATTAAAATACATATTTTATGTTATTTTATAATGTCTGGAAACAGTACCTGGGATATCTTACAGAGTCAAACTTCATAAAGTCAAACTGAAGTAAGTACAAATGTTCCTCATATTTTTTTATTTATACTTTCAAGTTTACCTTTATATTTTGATTTGAGGTGACTGATCCTACTTTTCTGTGGTTTTTTCTTCAATCTTGCTAATAGACACGTGTCTGAGGCTAGTTAGTAAAGTATTTTTTGAAAATAGTCTTGTGGCTGACATAAGAATGTACAGTCTCTGTAGAAATTAAACTGCTCTAAGAGTATTTTCCCGGAGTTGTAAACACCTATAAGTCCAATCGAAAAAACAAATCACCAACTACCATAACGTTCTTGCAGAAGGAAATGAGCTTTATCCATTATATGAAGGTTAATGATACTACCTGGCCGCTATACCCCATTGGGTGGAGTGGGGTATAAACCCGTGACCTTCTGTCTAGAAATCGGAGGCCTCAATCAATGAACCACAGGTCCAGATACCTATAAAAGAAAAATGCGTGAGTTACTTTTGAATAATCATTTGGATGTTTCCACAGACTGTTTATTCGGTTTAGCTTTTTCAAGAATTCCTCATTTTGAATTATGGTTAACACTTTACTAAAACAATTGTGAGTATCTTTTCTACCAGTCCTGATAATTTATGCATGCTGCTGAATAAATAATTCAGTAAACTGCATTCCCTGAGTTAGGTGGTTTGGATTATTATCACATAAAATTACTTTAAAATTTGTCAAACTAGTTTATTTTTCAGTAAGACTCAAGCAACCAGTATGCCAACACAGATTCATTTAACAGAGTAATAAATCCGAACGAAAATTAACGATTTTTAATATTACATGAAGTACATTTCAGGAATGTTGAAAGTCCCCACTGTCAAAATTAGAAGAAGACATATAAGTGAATAATGTTTTTCCCAATTCGCCCTCATCAGGTTTTACACCAATATACATAAAATTTCTCATATATAAAAAATTAAACCGATTACGGTGGATACTTTAAGCTGTGATAACTACGACAAGATAATAATAACAATAATGATATTTCAAGTCGTTATTCACCGTAGACTGATATCACTTGGAGGAACAAAGGAAACCTAAGAGCACTAGAAAAACGTTTCGTCCTAGCATGGGGCTCCTCAGCGGTGCACACTCACGATCCCGCCAGGGATCAAACCCGCGACCTTCAGGTTTCGTGGCCAGCACCTTACCACTGAGTCATTGGGTCAGAATCAAGTGGTCCATATTTTCAACTTCTGTTAGCTTATGATATATCGCAACCGCCACCCAATGTCGTCGTTGAGTAACTGTCCTTACGACCATCAGGCTTTGCCCCCATACTAGGATTAATCAGCTGTCCAGCGCTCCCAAGTTTCCTTTGTTCCTCCAACTGATGTCAGTCTACGATGAATAACAACTTGAAATATTTCCACCTCCACACAACTCCCTCAAAATTCAAAAATATTAATAGCAATAACAGTACTTTTCTCAATGATAACAAGAATAATGGAAAAACAAGGTACTGCGAACATGTAGACCATGTAGATCAAAACTTAGAAAAATAAAAGTCAAGTAATACCCAGGAGTGATTAAAGGAGATAATCAGAGTATTAACAAATAAATCTCGTACACGTCGTTGCTGAGTTGATAGAGCATCGGGCGGGGAACCCGGTGGTCTCCGGTTCGAATCATGCTACGGTCCAAATTTTCACTTCACTTTTAATCATCACCCAGTATAAATACTAATCTACCAAACCACCAAGTGATAAAATAAACATGTATAAAAGGGGTCAAGAAAGGGGAATAGAATGAAAATTGAATTTATCTTTGAAGTTATTAGGTTTTCTCTGGTCAAGATAGAGATAAAGGGTGCATACACTTTTTCTGCCCACAAAAACTAGGTTTTTTTCTCTAACTCCTATAGTCTCAGCTTTGTGTGGAATACGAATGAGAATTCTATTTGAAAGATTTTGTGGAATGCGATAGATGATTTTAAACACTTTTTGTCCTGTCTACTACACGACCAATGTTGACAAAATGTGACAGAAGTGAACTTCCTATTGACTTCATTTGTCCGTTTTCTAGCCATGGTGGTAGGTGTTCAGCAACATGTTTGTTAAGCTGCCTAGTTGTAAGTGCAATACAGCTTTTTCTACAGGAGCGGCTGGTTTGACAAATAAAAATAAAGGCGGCAGAACTGGGCAGCTTGTCTTTTGTCTGAGCAACAATGATCTGCCAACCAGTAATGTATAAGCAGAGGTTAGCAATCTGGAAGGTTTTAATGATTGTAGACAGATTGTGAAATAGACCTTCACAAGGTGCATCCACTTCGAATTGAAGCTTCATGAATATTGATTTCTTTTTAATAGTCATTTGATCAGATTTCTTACACATTTCGTACATGTATCTTTTGATACGACTTTGAAAGTAACCTATTTCTAGCAGGATATTATGAATGTGTTCTAATTCCTTATGTGTCAAGTCATCGAAGTGGATCCTACTGGCACTGTTTCCTAAACATATTTCATCCTTTCGTACTACTTAACTTTTATTTTTGTAATTTTTGATATGCATTGTTTGTACAAATGTTTGCAGTATCATCCTGCTCCTGCTATTCTTATCATTACTGAGATAATTATTGTTACTTATATTATTGTTATTACTGTCTAGATATCTTCTATTTGCATGTCTCATGTCATAGTTACCACAGCCCAAAGAATCAACCATGATTGGCATACTGTTTTATACATGAGAAAGTTTCGGTAGATTAGTATAAAGCCTGATGAGAGCTAATTAAAAAATAATATTGTTCACTAGTATACCTTCGTCAAATATGTTTCTTTAGCTGTGTATATCATGCTGGGCGAACGTCTCTTATCTGCCTCAAACTAAGTGATTTTTCTTTTTGTATTTCTGTTGGAATAAGTCTTCAGAAGCGAAGTATACTGAAAAGGTACTTTCAATCTTCATTGTCAGTCTACTTTAATGAACTATTCAGGATCGGCAGAAACGCTTGAATGCATAACAAGTAAACACTCTTCAAGTGTTATTAGACTTTAAATATTATATGATTATTCTGTGACTGAAAATAATTGTTTGTTATTGAGACTATCTGAGATATCTGTGGTTCTCTAGGTTGACATTACCAAAACTGAGTGATGATTGAAGATGAAATAAAACCTTTGGTTGTAGCAGTTTTATATATAACCAGTTTCCTTATTTCATGTGAAAAAACAGACCTGTTCCGAATGTATGATAGTCTGGTATTCTGGTTTTATTATTCTGAAATCTGTAAAACATTGAGTGCTGACTTTTAAAGGTTACTTTCATAATTATTCTCACTTAATGAAGTTTTTCATGCAGCCTATTTTATTACTATTTATTGACATTGTTGGGTCGAATTGTTTGACCTCCTATGAGGATGCCTGGATATTGCCTGAATGTTAATTATAATAATTCGGTTGGTTGTGGCTAACAGAAGAATCCAGGACGCTTGTTGTAGAAGAAGCAGCTATCGTTTCTCTGTGGCACAGTGGATAATGCCTTGGCGTTTGAAGCGATGGGTACGATGTTCCAGTCTCAGTAGGAACAACGTCACTGGAGTGCAGGCACATCCAGCTGACGAGTCTCAAACAGGACGAAACGCACGTCGTGGATTCTTCTGCTAGTCACAACCAACCAAATTAGCCTATTTTGTTGTATTTATATGTCAAGACGGATCATAGTCCTTTAGAATTAAGTAGCTTCATTATGTGATATTTTACTGTTTTAAAAAAAAATCATCCTTCTGTATCATTATTAGAGTGATAACATGAATTACACTCAACAAAAAGAGCAGTACAGTTCATTATCAATAATATTTCATTGTTTTTTCTCGTGTAAAGCTACATGTCATATGATTTAAAACTTAATTTCACCACTTAGGCTTCTGTGAGTATTGACTGATTCTCTCTGTTTGAGATAAATAATTCTCGGAAATCAGATAACCCTGATAATACTGTAGATGGTAGAAATTATAATAATTATTAAGTGATGGACACTAAGAATAGTTGTAACACACCGTAGAAATGAAAATAAGATTCTCGGACATACACTAAACGCTATATTATTTCTATTTGTTTTATTAGACACATTTACCTAATACTCATTTTATACCATTAACGCAAAGCTTTTCATCTAATACTTACGCAGTTCCATAGGATTCTTAACTGCGAAAATAACTACTTGTTTATTATGATTATTATTTGTCCCTTGAGTTCCTAGTGGAACATACCGCTTCAGTAGCACGTCTCCAGTGCACTCTGTTCTCTGAAATCTTTTGAACCTGGCTCCATGACAGCCCTCCTCGCATGATCTCCTCCATGTCACCCTCGGACGTTCAAACAGCATGTTTAGTGCATATATTTATCTTGTATTTTTCAGTGGAGAAGTTATTTCATTTTTGGGAATTCTGGCACGTTATAGTCACACAATTCAGTTGCATGTGTGTGTGACTCAGATCGGATAGAATACAAGTTTATGAATTTGTTATTCTTTTATATTATATTTATTTATTTGATATATATCACACAGCGATACAGCACTATCTACTTGATGACTTTTCCAGCACAAGTTATTGCTAATAATGTGATATGATCAAGAGCAGTAATTTTTGCTCTAAACGTCATTAACCAGCTAATACCCTACCACTGTGAAGATATATATCAAATAAAAAAATCTTATATATCATTACATCCTACAACATTGCCCTTATATTAGCGAAACGTTTCTTGACCTTTTACTGTACAGTATAAAGATAAGTAAGATAGTAGAAGTGTTGAAGATAGTATCTCATCTTGTATTCAGTTCAATGAGTGACTCATTTGATTGACGGAAGCTTTGACACAATGATATCCAAACAGTTAAGTGTGCAGAAAGTTGAGGATACATTGCATTACTAGAGTTATATATTTCCCAAGTATCCATTAAAGCATTTCATAATGAATCACATAATTTTATTTATGGTCATAACGAGAATTACGTTTGATTACGTAACGTTCAGTTTCTGCTTAATAAACTAGTTGTTATTGCGACACTTCGGTGCCATATTCTGACACAGCAATGAGATAAGTAACAGGAAAAGAAAGCTTGAAATCATGATTAAAAAAGATTATCAAAGATGAAAGTTCTTGACTTGGATAATGCAAATATTGTCAACGAACGATCATTGATCATTGATGCGTGTTTAGAAAATATAAAAACTTATTTTCGTAATGATTATATTAGACATGGCACTCAAACTACTCCAAGTTATTTGTAACAACCATGTTGCTTTCTTCGGCTTAGATCCATCGTGATGAAGACGTACATAAAATTCGTAAACAACCCATAGAAATCTGCGTAATTATTTCTGTTTTGCTCTAGTGACATTCCGTGTAAATGAAAAGTGGCTCCACTCAGATGTTTAGTACAGAAGAAAAGGAACTAAGATTAGTAAAACAGGCATTTAATTTGATACTGCTAGTAGCTTCTGAATACCTGTACCAGGTTGGCACAAATTTTATATATATTATTTCCGAGTTCTGTAAAAGAAACAGGACTAATTTCGTCATCATCTACTACCGCCAGTCAGCGTAAGCCTTAGGTAACTTGACCGGATTCTTATTTCACTTTCAGTTATCATCCATTATCTATAAAAATGTCTGCCAAACCTCGGCCATCTTAAACAATTAGACTGTTGATCAATATAATGTTCCTCCTCCCTAAATCAGTTCACTTTATGTTTCCGCAAGAAGACCTGCCTGAGCAGCTATTTTGATTACGATTAAAAAACAGTGGCGTCTTATAAATACAAATGACATCCAGGTCAACCGTTGGTAAGTCAAGTGAAGTCGAGACCTGGCAGGCAGCTAAGTTTGGTAACCCGGAGACTGCCGTTTTGATTCTTTCCGTGATGTTTATTTCCATTTCACATTCAGTCACCACCCACTATTAATAACAATGGTTTGCGAAACCACAACTATCTCAGAAAGTCTCATCACTGATTTATAACTTTTCTATTGTTCCGGGCTTGTGCAGTCAAGCATCTTGGATTTTACTGTGAGTCAACGAGACAAATATAACATCATGGATGTCCGGCAATATGGAGAGATCCGTAAAAAAATCCGCATGCAATTTGGTTGTGCACTGCAACGAGGAGCTGTGTGTAAGAAACAACAACTGATACCAGTTGCACGAGCGGTGGCGCTCAAGCCCCAGTAACCTGGTTGACAAAATTTTGACGTTTGGATCGATAGGTACTGCGCTCAGGTCTTAAACGGAACAATATCACTCACTAGGGTGCACGTGCATCCAGTCGATGAGTCCCAAATGGGACGAAACGTATGTTCTAGGCTTAACTGCTAGTCACCAAGATGAATATAACTTGTACCTGCGTATTTGAAAAAAAGGTGCAAAAAATTTTCAGACTTAAAAATGATCTAGAAACGTGTTAGTTTAATGTCATTCACTGGGCTTTTCAATAACATTTATGATAAATTGATAAAACAGTATAACACATTAGTTTCTTCACCCCAGTTACACCCTTAAGTTCACTTTAGAAAGCTGGTTCAAGCACAGTATCAACAAAAGAACAAGAGGAAAAACATTCATTTGACCGTAAATTTCGATGACCCATTCAGTATTATGGTCTAACGGTGCACATGTTCGCATAGACATACACATTTCGCACTTCTGTATGTTTCTTTTACACTAAACATGAATTGATACAATGTAATACGTATTGCTTACATAGGTAAGTTAACTTCAAAAATATAAACGTTATTCAAGTGTGAAGAAAATACCAACTACAATTTCAAATTTGTTTTTAAAGTTTGACCTTAAATGTGGCTGGTAAAGCGTAAACTCCACGTCACGCAATCCATGTTAAGAATATTAATGGTTGGGATTGTTTTTCTTGACGTGTTCTGCAGTATTTTTTGCATGTATATATGCTTGTGTTTACATATAGAAATGAAGGAAAACATTTAAAGGATTTACAGAAATTTGGTCGATGAACTTAGGATAAAACAACAGTTAAACATTGAGGCTAGATTAATTGTGTTAATAAATTGCTTTAAAAACAAAAGACACACTAAACTTTTGATAGATAACATTTTTCAAAGTCATAGTTGTTGTTGTTAAGTCTTCAAATTCCTTCGTATTGTATTTTTGTATTCATATCATATTTGTCTCCAAGTACAATCATTATGGCATATCATACACGTTTGTTTATTCTGCCTTACTAATTAAATCTGCATATTAGCTGCGACAGAATTCTCGACTAGTGGTGGAAATAACATAACCAGATGGCAGTTTTCGACTAGAGTGAGTAACTTGATGATGGTGATGGTAATGATGTAGTTACCTTCAAACTGTGTCTTGTATGTGTAGGATCTCATCGTGACGGCTACCAAATTAAACGTACTACTTACTATCTACGGTTATGTGTTGAACTTTCTACTGATTTTTATTTACATTGGTATATTTTTCTATTCTGTATTGTATCAGAGTGTAGGAAGCAAGAGGAAGGTTGAATAATCTTCAGGATACCTGAAGCAACGTTTACGCAATATGTTACCTACTTGGAGGTTAGACAAAATGGAAAAATGTTATTAGAACTACAGTTGTGTTTGGCCTCAACTTTATTTCTTAAATGGCAGTATAAGTCTTTGAGTGTTTAAGAAGTCTTCCATTGTTTAGTCGAATACGCTAATTATCAGCAACTAGATATGCTGTAGAAAAATAAGCTTTTATCAAGGCCAAGTGATTATCATACTGTGAAAACTCAACGAATTTATTTGTTTGCCGTATAAATGAAATTCGGAAACACCGAGGAACTTGGATAAGTACCTCGACAATCACCTTTTATATTACTGATGGATACAAGCTAGCAGTGAAATCCAGGGCGGTTCGTTCAATTTGGGACTGGTTAGCTGAAGGTTCCTGGCTTTAAGCGTACGATTTTGTTTTCACAAGGAATCGAACCCAGGACCGACCACTTCACACACCAGGATCGGTTACGTAACGATTAATAATTTCAAATCATTGGAACATTACCGTTTTGAGTGTACGTCACTGACTATACAAGTAGCCCCTTGGGTATTTTACCATAATTTACAGATTCTGTAAAGTATTTACCAACGTTACACTTAATTATATTCAATTTCATAAAATTAAGTTTCGTTTAGCTATCAATAGCAGAACCAAGCGTCTTTATCTAGATAGGCATTTTTAGTGTTAGTCAGCTTTGGGCAAACGTGGAAGCGAACGCTAGTTTATTCATCTCTCCTTTTAGCTTATTTCAAAGATAAACCTTGTACTTAGTATTGCTTTTGCACGACAAACCACAACGTTATTCAAATTATGGGACATAACTAAAAATTGATCTATCTCTAATAAAAAGTTGCAAAATCAGCAGTCAAAAACATTTTCATTAATTCAGTGAACCGCTTAAAATAAATGTCATTCAAAGATAAAAATGTATTCTTCTTACAGCAACTAACTTATTTCTCAGTACAGTTGCCAAAATTGTATTCCATTTGCTTTTCAACTTTCAAAAAACCCACCAGACTTATGTTGATTGTTATCCATAAGAGACCATATTTTATTTCGGCTAAAAAAAAACCAGCGAAGCACCATAATTCTTTTGTTTATCTACAAACGGTTAATGTTTTGTCTGTGATTACTGCGCCAATTGTTATTCTAGTTATTATCATTTTTTTAAACTTAACATTTGTATTCCGAAATATTGTTGTAAAACAGGATCATTTATGAGGATTGATTTGTTTTGGCCAAAGAATGAAGACAGTACATACATTATAAGCATTCGTTATAGATTACGTCACACTGGATTCAGTTTGTGTGTGTCCTAGGCATGTATATATGTTTGCATATTACAACTATTCGATGGTGTTCACTACCTTATTTTCTATGTCAGAATTACGTTTGATTATCATAAACGATATGCGTAAGCCTGTAAAATAATGCATATTCTGCATATTTTCCCTTGTAGATTTTAATTAAAAATGACATTCATTGTAGTTAACAATTTTGGAACGTTTTCTTTTCGTAATCAAACATATGTGAAATATAAGCTTCAGTTCAGCTGATTAGTGTAGATTTTGATCATGCCTGCCGTTGATCAAGACTGTATGTACATCAGAGTTAATCAGACTACTGAAGTAGTATAATTTATTCAGAAATTATTGTTAGGTATTATGAACCACACTCCACTATTCGTTGAAATATGAAGCATGTATATAGTATCAGCTTTAACAAAACATCTGTTACAAAGAGTAACAACTGCTCTGTTATTTCTAAACCAAATACCCACACTTAAAGTGAAGCAACTGAAGTGTTTGAATATATTTTCCTTGTCATCTTCGGCAAACTTACACTTCTACACATATCTGAATAGTTAGCTAATCAGATAATGCGTTTCGTCAAATTAAAAAAGTAACGTATCATGAATATGACCTTCAGAAAGCGTGATATAAATCATAACTATGATCTGTATTTTGGATTTTATAATTATATATTCTGAATTCTAGATATTATAGCGACTTAATAAAATCCAGTTATAATAAAAATAGGCCACTTGAAGCAAGTCTAAATCTAATTCCCCGTTGATTTTATCCATTAAAAGTGCGAAACACGTAAGGCTTCTATAGAAACAAGCGTTTACTGTTACTTTGAGAATGCACATATAATAAAAATAGGCTGTTTATCAAGTTTATTTCATAGCTGAAAAATTTCATGTACCAATGATACAAAACAATCCATCTATTATAAATGTAAAACTTGGGCACCGTGGTCGAGTGTAATTCCATTTTAGTTTGTTTATTAGAAATATCACACAGTGAAACAGTAGCATTTACTGGATGACGTTTTGGACATAATTTATTGTCCATATTCATATCAGGCAACTAACTCCACTACTTTGAGACAGTCCTTATATATTCCTAATTTTCTCTCCTTCTCTATGATGACAAGGGTAGTAAAATTTTCCATATATCTGGGACAGGTGCAGAATCATTTAGATTGCATGTGTTTGGTGTTGATTCGATAAACAAAGATTCGGTTATCAACTTCTCCCTCCACCCAAATAAGTTAGTTTTCAAAACTGTCACCTTATCCCACCCTAATATGTGATTGTGTGTCATCGCATGCAGAGCTTTGGCCGAGTTTTTCTCTAGGTTTCTTATCTTATTAGGATTTACTAATCTTGATTTAGCTCAGTTTTTGCGCTCTGTTATTCTAACCGATCGTGGTCGACTGCTTTGACCTATGTGCTTGACCTCGCAATCATTGCAAGGAATTTGATAAACCAGATTATTTTGCTTAATTGCATCGATAGGATCTTGTAACCTACAAAGCTTGTTTCTAAGTTAGTTTGTTGGTTTGGAATGCCAGTTTAATCCCAGTTAGCCTTACTGAGAATTTTTCGTAGTGCTTCTGAGGTGCCTTCCTTGTATGGTAACACAGAAGAGGCTTTGAATTCTCTCTTAACCCTGTCGCCATTATTACCACTGGTAGTGGGATTATTACTAATAACATCTGTATTACTGCTATTATTACCACTGCTAATATTTTTCTTTCGATTTCTTATGAATTTATTTATAAATTTTGGTGGGTAATTATTGAGATGTAGGGTATTCTTGATGTGTCTAATTTCTTGTCGCATATTTTCTGATCTACTAGTAAGCTTTTTCGCTCTTTCACCTAAGCATTTAACTAGGCCTACTTTAACTGAAATGGGGTGGGAGGATTCAAAATCTAAGTAGCGATTCGAATCGATAGGTTTCCTATAGACACTAGTCTCTAGATTTCCTTCTTGTGTTCGTTTAATCTTTCAATCCAATATTGCTAGCTCACCTTCTTCACTTTCCAAGTCACAGGTAAATTGGATTGCATTTACTACTGAATTTATATGTGCCAAGAACCTATCGATATGTTCCTATTTCGGTACTGTAAACGCATCATCTACATATAGGAACCATATCTTTGGAGTAGGAATAAATGTTTGAAGGGCCACCTGTTCCCAACTATCCATAAACATGTCTGCGACGATAGGGGATATTGGTGATCCCATGGCAACCCCTTCAGTTTGCTTATATATTTTATTTTGAAACTTAAAAACTGTAGAAGTTAGGCCCAGTCGTACTCCTAGTACGATTTCCTCATTCGGCAACTTAGTTCAGTGCGCAATTTGTTTGTCATCTTTGGGCCCATTTCGAACAGCCTCCAGAGCCTGCACTCCGGCTTACGAGTTGTCTAAATATTTAGCAATGGTGTTAAGTCCAATAAGAAATCACTCAAAGTCTCGACTTACCAACTCTTATGACTTAAAGCATAGGTTAGACGACATACACTTAGACAACAGTGAAAAAATGGTTAGTTTTGACATAACTAGCCTTTACACAAACATACCGATTGACATGGCTCAAACCCAAACGTAATACAACTGTGAGGCTAATAAATATCAAGTGTGTGGATAGTGGTTTCCTTTTAACAGTACTTCATTTGAATAATTATATTTATGTAATTAGGTAGCAATAAATTTCATATGTCTTGAGGTAGGCTTGATGTGTTGCAGTGTAGATTAAAGTAGTTTCCGCACTCCTTTAGCCTTGGAAATACTTCAGCAAACTTAAGTAAAAATAAATTAAACACTGCTGTATAACAACATAGTACACCGATAACAGTATTTGTCGTTTCATTTGCATAATTTCTAAAATAAGTTGACCAAAGATCTAAACAAGCTTATAGCTGTTAGATACATCAAATAGAAACATAAGTGATGATATTTTGGATGTAAACTCCAAAATTTTCTTAGGCTGATAGGGATTATTTATTTCTTCAGGCAATTTAAGAAGTTTTAGAATTCAAGCTATTTTATTAATACACATTCCGTTTTGATGTTGCTCACTCTTTTTTTGTCATGAATCCTCCGCTTGTAAAAGATTCTGTCTAAAGTGTTTTGTCGATGTTTGTCAAGCTGTCTAGATACTTCTGTGTAAAACATTTACACTGTGCAAGGGACGACTTCATGACTAACTAACAATAAAATATACAGTTTTCTGTACATCCTAGATCAATGAAAAGTGTTCGTGTGCTTATCTGATCCGCCTAGTGTTAAATAATGAACACAATGAATGACTAATCATTCTCAATATAAGGTAAGTCAAAGATTGTAAAGAAACTTAAATGTCACTATTGCGTTCTACTTCAAACTGTTTAGAAAAATTTTTGAAGTTTTATATTCGGCAACAAATTCAATACCAGCATCATAACGAGACATGCTGACTAGTTGGCTAGCTGAAGCTGTAGCTCCATTGAATGTTGATTGCTTAGGAAAGTCAAGTTATCTGTACAAGAATGACATTACAGGTTGAACCAGTAAGTACGTAAATATGTATTCCAATCACTATGTAAAGCATTAACTGAGATGGGTAGAAAACTTGATTAAAAACCACTTAGAGCACTTTTGTCCTGATTTAACTGTTGATTTGAAATTACAATATCACAGATTTGTTTAAAAACTGACTAAACCAATCACTAGCCATTTTCTATCTATCTAGTCTCATTTAACATTCTTCGAATTATGTGAAATGGTATTTAATACTGTAAATAATGTATAGCTGGAATGATTAATGATGAAAGCTGTACCAAAAAATGACTCTATCATTCGTAAACACAGTCATCGATCAAGGGGAGAGAAAAGTTTTAATGTATATGAAGTATTTCTCAAATAAGAAAGCTTCTGAATTGTTTCGAGAAAATCATGTTCAGTTTAACTCAATCAATATGATCTAATATTTTGCATAGTGCATTGAAATGAAAACTTTGTTCTCAACTCCATAATATATCATTTTTCAAAAAAGCACTTTTGATGGCTAGCTTTCGTCATAAATGTATACACGACTGCTTTCTAACAAAATAAAATTCTAAAATGTCATTTTACTTATTTTGTCTCATTTAATGAAATGAGCCACCAGTCTTAGTTTATTGCCATCATAAAGTCACATCGAGTTAACGAATATGAAATGCGCTATAGGGTTGTGTATTATTAATAAGGACATTGCAGGGAGTACAATAATTTTAAGCACTGGAATACAAATTTTAGTAGCATATGATGATTGATTCATATAAACTACGAAATAAACATCAGTAATAGGTTTCAAGGAAGTATACATTTATTCTAGTTGAGATCATACATCTACATATACATCAGAAATTATTCCCTTTTGTCATACTACGACTTAAAAAACTTGTTGGAACATTAATATTCATCAACGCTTATTCCTGCGATCAGCAAGAGGACAATCAGAGATTATGAATCAATGAAAATACATTTTGCCTTGGTCTGCGATCTGTTAGCTCTAGGTATCCATGACTCTATTTAGGATTGAATCAGCGACAATTAGATTTTTTATCCTGACTTTTAAGAGTCAAGCATCATGATTATAAATCAGTAAACAGGAGATGGACTCATCAATAATCGCATTTAAGAAATATATGAACAGAAAATTAGGAAGGAACAGGACTATAAATATTTCTTGCAAAAACTGCATATATATAACAAGGGTTTTCATTGAAGTATGCTCAAGGTGGAAACAAAAATTTTGCTATAAAACTCCAATGAAACCTAGTTTGAGATATATAGACTGTGGTGGCTCAGGTTTATTACGATAAACATTGTCTCCATCAATAAATGATGTGGTGGAACTCAACCATCGTGCAGTGCATGTGTAGATAGTATTAGTGTAAGAAACGTCGATACACCAGTATTTCTATCCTAGAAGACAGATAGATATTTGAATGTTGACCAGGAAAGCATTCACATTCTTTCATTCAGTCTGTAGTGCAAATCTACAAGACTGTTTTGGCAAACAGTAGTTGAATACTTCATTATATGCATTGAATTTTGGACTGTAATAAAACTAGATCAATATCATGCCACCAACTTGTTCAGTATCAGTGAAGTTCTGGCAGGAACAATCTATAGTGCAATAATTTTCCATGTGTTTGAACATTTCGGTGTCATGTTATTGGTCGGCAGCCTTGAAATAACCATACAAAAGTATTTTATATTAGATATCTTACCAGTTATCAAATATATTTCACCTAATACTGGGCCAGTCTGAAATCTGTCGCAGTTGTAAACGATTTGGCGGAAACGAGTGGGTTGCATATATTGCTTTGTATCCTGAGAAAATATCAAGGAAAATAAAAGCACCTTCACTAACTACTAACATTAGATAAATTGTTATAAATTAGTAGATTATATGACATATAAAACACATGAATAATTTAAAAAGAATGGAGGAAGGAAAATCTCTTTTTTCTTTACGGAAATGTAGGATATTGAACTTAAAAATGTAATATTTCTTTACCGATGTTGGGTAGTTTAGCGATTTATAGAACTTGTCCGAAAGATAAGTTGTATTTGGTGCTCCTGTAGTGCTGATATCTGATGGTAAAAGCTTCAGCACTAAACTAGGTAACTTCATCAGCACTAAGTTTATAAGAATTACTCTCTGAGTTATTCATTATTTTGACGCATTAAGCTTACAAAGTAAAACTGTGTTTATTAACTTAACAGATAATCTAAATAGAAGAACGAAGGAAGAATATGATTTTGGCTACATCAAGTGATAAAACGGATGCTAAAGTGAGTCAACGAAAATATTTTGAAGATCATACAGCTAGCAGAAGCCAAAAAAGTTAAAGAAACGTTTTAAATGTCAAACAGACCTTTTACTTACTCAAGTTTATCTATTTCTGATCTACGGAATATGTCGTTTAAGTTCCGCATGCTTTGAATTAAAATGGACATAGAACTTATCACAATTTTACTTAATCTACATGTCTAACATATTTAACTGTACCAACAAAATATATCTTCAAGAAAAGTATCATTTCAGAGTAGACATTCTACTGATTTTTGAACAAAGAGTGAGATTAATTGGATGATGTTTGTTTACAACTATTACCAAACTTGTAATTTTCTTTAATTATAACTGTTATCAACCTGAACATGCAATTTAGTGGCAACTAAGGTCCATCAGTATATAATCAAAACTTCACCACTTTGGTAGAGTATAGTTCTCCATCATATTACTTATTTGATACAACACACGATGATACAGTACTACTTACTGGATGACGTTTTGAGAAGGATTTGTTGCTCATAATCATATCATAATAACCATACAGCCTTCTCACTTCAAATTTTTGGTCCGACCTTTCTTTATTCTTTGCTTTATATAGTGGCTAAATCTTTAAAATATCTGCAAAATGTAATGAATCATTCCCGTTATACATGTTACGTACTGGGTTATTGGAAGAATCACCTTAAGAGATTGATTTCTTTCGCTTCCTAATACCCATGAATTATTTAGAAGATACAAAGACAATGCTTTGTTTGCATTGATAAAACGCTAAAAACTTGATGAAGATCTGTATCATTATGCTAGCACTTTACGATTACACCACTTTTTTTCAAAAGAAAACAGTGATCACTGTACTCAGTTGCCAGTGGACACTAATATGACGAACATGGAAGCTATACAATAGTTCAAAGTTGAAGTGATGGCAGGCATTATATCTCTTTAGGAATAGCCGAACATATTCTTATGTATAACTTAAGGTATCAATAACCGCATAGGGTAACACATTTGTCAATCATATATATACATATTGGAAGTAATCATGTAATTTAACTTCATAAAGTGTAGAACCTTGAAATTGATCCACCCTACAGATCTCTTCATATCACGAAGTGGTTTGGAGTGAAAAATATGAAGGGTTGGATTCCAACCCAGTGGTTGATTGGTAACCTGGTGGATGTGAGAACTGAAAGTCTTAGGTTTGAAGATGTTTACTACTGAATAGTTTTATACTAAAATGAAACGGCTATCCAATGCCCTCAGATTTTCAATGGTTCCCTCATTAATGTCAGTCCGTGATTAGTGAAATCAATCAATTTCTACAAACTTTCAAATTTAATTTAAAATACTTAGGTAAATTTTCCAATCTAATAAGATTATCGCTTAGATATCCCAAAACTTTCAGTATGGTAATGTTCATAGCTTCTTGACTTCTTCTGTTTCTCAGATTCTGGTTAGTTTGCAATGAAAAATAACTTGGAACTGAACAATTTTCTGAAGATAGCGTAAATCACTTGAATGCTTTCAGGTATTACGCCTATTTGATGGATGGGATAGACAATACAAGGAAATTTCTGTTCATATACATATATATATTAAGGATAAGATCACAAGATGTTCACATTAAAAGCTATTATAGCATGAAAGATTTCTGTGGAAATATTGCCTAGGTCTTAGACAAACTTATGAATTTATTTATTTCAACTAATTTTGTTTTTGAGATATTCAAAAGATCATATACGCCACTTTGTTCTTTCTTCGTATAGATGACGACTGAAACATGTTGACGACAATACCAAAAATGTTGAAAATAAGCTTTCTCTATATGTGTTTGTTAAATACGGAATGGAATATTTCCCAGAACACCTTTTATTCAAGTGATAGAAAACGTCAGTTGATAACTTCCAATGTATCATCCTTGCAAATGTAAGTGACCTATTGTACAGCATTGTACAAGATATACTACCAGGATCTTTTTTGTTTTTGAACTAACTTATAAGACAGATGACTATAAAGAGATTATACTTAACTGTGTTTCATTTACAATAGGTCATTGTACAGTTCTACCCCGATGATTAGTCAAAATGTAAATTATTATGAAAAATTGGAAGATTTAATAAGGTGATGAATGGTGGCAAGCAGTAGAATTCAGGATGCATCTTTCGTCTTGTTTAACACTCGTCAGTTGAATGTACCTGTCTTTCAGTGAGCGATTTTGTTCGCAAGTGAAAGTAGTACAAGTTATAACATATAATTAAAGTGGTTGGAAGTATAAAGTAAAGCTTTCAGGGTAAACAGCTCTATATGCAACGCACTTCATTGCATAACACTAAGCTAACTCATAGGTTATTTACCATCTTTTAGCTGTATACGTGTTATAAGTAAACAATTGAATCCAATGACAAAGATTTTGCTGGATGAAACTCATAGAACGCGAGGCTGAGTATGCAAAAGTAATGATTATAAAACAAATCATTTATTCTTTTCGAAACACTGGTAGAACATGATATGCTGCCTGAATCCTTTTTGTTTTTGAACTAACTTATAAGACAGATGACTATAAAGAGATTATACTTAACTGAAGGTATTTCTCAGTAAATTATAACCACTCACTGAATGGTGTTTCGGACGCAGTACACTGACCATATTCATTTCAATTTAAATCCGTAATTTTGAGATATGGTTTAACTTAATCTCATTTTGTCCCTCTCCCTGTGACATGCATTGTACAATCTTCCATATATCTGAATCATATCTGCTGCATGCATGTGGTGTTGACTTGATAAACAAGGATTCAGTTATCAAAATCAGCCATCCCACAACTAGATTAGTTTTGAGCACTGAACTCTGTCCGAGATTATCGTTTGGTTGCGTGTAATTTCATGCATAGACAAAGTTGAGATTTCCTCTGGATTCCCTACCTTATTAGAATCGAGTAACCTTAATTTAACCATGTTTTTGCTGGCATAGACTAATTGACAATAGTCAACTACTTTGACGTATGCATTTGACTTCACAATCCATGCAAGGGATTTGGCAAATCAAGTTATTTAGCTTGATTAAATGAATAAAATCTTCTAATCTACACAGTTGGTTTCCAAGTGGGGTTTCAGGTCTAAATGCTACTTTAATCTCAGCCTTATTAAGAATTCCCCGTACTGCTTTCAGGGTGGTCTCTTAGTATGTTAAAATTTTAGGAGACTTAAATTCTCTCACTGCAATGTCGCCATTTCTAATATTCTTCGTGTCATTATTAACGACTTTGTTCCAAAATCGTGTTAATTTATCCATTGATTTAAAAGGGCTATTATTGAAACGTAAGATATCCCTAACTTGTCTGATTCCTTGACTCAGAGTTTCTGTTGTACTAGTCAGCATTTTGACCTGCTACTTAGACATTTAACACACCCCACTTCAGCTGATATAAAGTGAGATAATAAGAAGTTTAAGTAGTGATTAGAATGTGGTTTCCTGTAGACACGAGTATCTCACCATTCTGTTGGTGTTTTAATTTAGTTCTACAGGCCACCATCAATAGACCCCTTTCACTACTTTCTAACTAAATATCAAACTGAATTTCGGTCACATGGATTTATTTATTAAGAAACCACCTAAATGTGTTGATTTCACTACAGTAGACGAACTATCTACGTGTTAAAATTATACGTTTGTAACGGAACTACGTGTTTTGAGAGCCATGTGTTCCAAGCCACCCTGAGGTATATTAGTATGAAGACCTAAGGCAATTTTTTAAAACTCTTGTTTATTTTACTTTCAAGCATGAAGACTGTAGAAGTCGGACAACTGCACAATTAGTACGATTTCTTCGACTGACAACTTATTCGATGCATAAGCTCATGGTCATCATTGAGTTCATGTCTAACTATCTATAGAATCACGTTGATCGGTATACTGGTTTAAAGCTGCATTACATCAAAACTAACCAATTACCCCCGTCAACTTATTGCATGTAACCTGACCGACCTATTGTGTCATAAGAATGAATAAGTTTGCATTTCGAACTGTTTCTTATTTAATCCAATATCATCAAATATTAGGACGACATTTGGAATGCTTCATGTATCTATTGTCGGTCTAATTAGATAACGTGGACTATGAATCTAACCCTATCAGGTAAATGAATTCTACCAGAGTTATTAGTTTTCAGGAATAAACTAAATCATTGTTCCTGCTTCATCTACGAAGTGCACACTGACATCAAAGTGACACAATGAGATGAGTCAAAATTTGGAATTCGAAGTTTTGAAAAGCCTTCATTATGAAAACAACGTAGTAATTAGCAGGCCGGTATAGAGAAGTGGTACTTGTACTGATCAAATTTGATAGCATTTGCAAACCTAAACGACTACGTAGAAACATACAGTAAGAATAAATCAGGAAATCATTGGGTATCAAATGATATGAATCAAACAATGAAATCCGTAGTAGTTTTGATACACTGAATGAAACCCTTTATAAGTGAGTTGAAATATTCAGACTTTAGGCCAAAATCCAATAGTCCCAGTAAAATTTATTGTTTTGTTTGACTGTTTAATGCATCTAATGAACAAGATAACATGCAAATTCAGTCCTTTTCCCATATTCCCTCATTCCTTCCTAATTAAATATGATGCCCAGATTTTCTTAAGGAAGATGCGTATGTATGACGGTATTGCCTAAGCTTTTGGAAAAATATTTAGTTATTGCCCCTCTAAGTTCTGAAATCCAGCATTATGCTTCTTCTAATGATCATTTACAGATCATCAACTAGTTTTACAGCCGAGGAGAACAGTCAGTCGTCAAGGAAACGTTGAAGCCTCTTCACCAGTGTCATTTGTTAGCAGGGATGATGGAGTAAGGCATCAGTGCCTTAAAAGCATCCAGTTTTACAATATTTTTGACAATTAACCATAGATAGATGTTAAAAATATTTTTAAGAGATTGTTTCGATAGGGGTATACTATAACTGCAAAAGTTTGGGTAGGTTTTGAACGCCTAATTAAGGGTTGATTGTTTTCTACAAACTGTCAGTTCGAGATGAAATGCATTCAGATGTGCGAAATTAGACTTTACAACGTCATTACGGTTTTTAAAATGTTTTGGTTATTTCATGTTGCCAATATGATGTCTTTAGCGACTTCTAAACTTTCAGTTAATCAGATTATGTGCTATCGCATAAGTTAATACCTGATTGGCTTACAGAGCATCCCAGTGAAAGGATTTCAAGTGTTGCCGGTTAGAATTTTTACCACTAAGTGATGGTTATATATATGTGGTTAGTTATTTTCTATCAGTTATTTCAAAGAAGAGAACGACAATCAAATGCATTTAAAGTGATGAATAATCTTACCTTGAAAACTTCGTAAATATAGGCTAGATAATGATGTTGACCATTTGATTCCACTGATTCTTTGTAGATGTAAACACGCATAACTGAAATTTAAAAAAAAATAGTTCAGAAAAAACACTTGGTGACAGTGAATGTTCTGATTCAGTTAACAGACATTGGAACCTAATGTTCAATACCAACAGTAATATATTTTTAAAATTTACATACGTACAATAATAACTATGATTATTTAACTATTAAAACAAATCCGTCAACGATACCCAGTGAGTTATTCACACATAAAAACTTTGAATAATGGCAAACTTGTAAGTTGGAGAGTTCAAGCAAAGTTATTTTCAGTTTGTTTCTGCATGGTTTCATGAACTGTCTGTATAAAGAAGTGTTAACTGTGACAAAACTTACGTGCTCAGTGTATTTGTACAATGAAGGAAGTGCTTGAACAGAAGACCACTTATTTAACTATTTGTCAACAGAAAATTTCCTAAACATGTAGCAGTTATTTCAAGTACATGGATTTTATAATTATTATGATCCAGTTTGAGTTTTTTTTCAAAAAAGGCGAAGTGTTTTGACTCGAATGTTATGGGAAAATACGAGCATGAATATCGTTGACAAACCGTTTGAAGTGAATTTTCAAACAATTTGTCTTTGGTAATGGTGACACCTACCAGTGGAATTCATAGGAAAATCATAGATTCATTATTGTCTAAATTCAGGTGTTTTATCACGTGTCAAACCAGACATCTAGGCATTAAGAACATTTAGGTGGGAAAAAGCTTTTAGGTGACGCAAATGAAGTTAGTAAGGTGGCTTACAGCTGCAGCATCTTTCACGAAACAAAATGAATCGTTTTTTATAAGCTAACTGAGGCTATTGTATCGGGACTGAAGCATACAAAAAACTAACCAGACGAAACAGTGTAATTAGTTTTTCAGTCAACTGAGAAATAACATGAGTGAAAAAAATGATGGTGCTATTTAATGAACCAAAACAAAATTTTATACGAAGGATGGGAAATACCATTTAAAATCACTTGGATTACGAGCAACTAATCATCAAGGGTTGATTACTTCGTGCTGTATTATTGTAAGAAGTAGAAAAAAAGGCATATCTACTAACTTGTCCGCTCGTAAAGCTGACGAAAGCACGTGTCATCTGATCTTACATGTACCCTACCTGATAACCTATGCAATAAAGTTGTCCTAACTACTTGAACAGATAAATTAAATATGATGTTTTTAGCTTTATTTTATGAAAGAGTATTGTCAAAGAGCCTATTGATTCCAAACTTATAAGAAACGGTAGCACAAACTGAAGGTATTCAGATACAGAAGTGGAAATAAAATCCCATGTCCCAGTACAGAAACGTTATCAAGTCGTAGAACCTATAATTTACAGATGGGTGTGATCGTGTATACCACCTATCAAGTGATTGAAAACAGTCTATTGCTGCAACTAAGTGTTAAATGCATATTGAAACTGAAAACAAATACTGAATGTCAACGTATACAACTGTATGATGTCATATTTTGACATCTACTCATAACCCTATATCTTAGAACAATCGTTTTATACATAAGATTCTGATTAGCTAAGAGAATGATTGGAATGACCTTATAAGTTCAATAAAAGGTAATAAAAATGCAGAAATCATGTAGTAATGTAGCCAATTTTGATAAAATGACATAAGACACCTTTTACATATAGCATATTTACAACAGCCATAGAATATTTCTTAAGGACATATAAAATTAAAAGATAAAAAGTTAATGTGAATTCAGTTCAGTACCCAACAGCATACCTATAACAGGAAGTTACAAACCACACCTTCCTTAACCTTAATATAATAATATTTTATCTAGTAGAGAACAGAAAAGATCAAAGTGTTATAGTAGAGGACAGATAAATTACATCAATTCAGCGCATATTTCTGTAAGATTTAACTTTGGTTAACATTATTTCTATTTTTGATGTACATTGATGAAAATATTCAGTCTTCACAAAAGAACCTGAATGTAACTGACTTTTGAAGGATTATGGAATTGATCATCCAATGAACAAAACGTTTTAATAGTTCTGACTTTGGACTTCAATTTATAGTATGAGTAAAACTTGGGCACTGTGGTACAGTATAATTCCATATTAGATGGTTTACTTGATTCTCTTATCACTCTCTTCTTTCACCCGGCTTCATTAGATTTTCGAATTGTTACCCCATCCTATCATATTGCGTGACTATGAGTTAGTGTATGCACACGATAGCCGACTTTTTTTTCTAAATCGCTTATATTAGAAGGGTTTACAATTGTATGCTCCTCTAAACTTTTGTGTTTCGCTATTCTGGCTGACCCCGATCAGCTGCTTCAACCTACATTACATTACATGGTATTTGACAGCTAAGATAACTCTGCTGAAATGCCACTCCTAGCTTTTTTTTAGCCTACAAGGTTTATCTCTGAGTGAGTTCGAGGGCTTAAATCCCACCTTAGGCCAAGCATTCTTAAGAATTCTTCGTATGGTTTTCGATTTGTCTTCTTTTTACTGCAAAGCTACATACGATTTGAATTCCCTCTTAGACACGTTAAAACTAACATCAGTATTATTACTGCTTCTTCAAGTATCCTTATCAACTCTTTTCTAAGTTTTGGTGGGTACTTATCAATTAATCGTGTCTTTCTCAGTGTGTTTCAGTGTCTTATTTAGGTGTCTGACTTATTGATCAAACTTCTAGCTTGATTTGTTAAACAACTTTCCAGGCCTACTTTGAAAGACGCAAAATAAGACCATGTAAAACCCAAGTATCTTCCCTATACATTGGTTTCCTTCAAACAGTGGGATCTAAGCTTTCACCTTCTCTCATCTCGACTTTTTATCTCAGTAAAGGTAATTCTACTTCATTTTCTAGTTTATAAGTGAATTAGATTGCATCTGATATCCAGTTAATTTGTGCGAAAAAACTATGGGTGTGTTCCGATTTCAACATAGTAAATGTCCCATCTACATATCGTTACCATAGTTTTGAGGTGAGTTCGAACGTTCCCGCATGCCATTTGTTACAAACTGTTCCTAATTATGTCTGCTATGATCGGGAATGTTGGAGATCTTATCGCTAGTTTTCCTGCTTGTTTATGTATATTGTCTTGAAGTTTGAAGACTGTAGAAATTAAACACAACAAGATCCTCAGTAGGATTTCTAAATTGAAGCTGTACTCCTATTCATGACTTCATGGTTAGTGGTGAGTTCATTTCCGACTACCGCAAGTGCCATACTATTTGGTATGTTTGCATCGAGGCTGGTCATATCTCAACTAACCATTTGTATCTCCATCATCTAACTGTGTATTGTTTAACCTCTGTTTCAAAACGAAAGAATTGGGTAGCCTAGATTATGAGCCATTTTCTACACTTAGGTAACTTATATATTGGTGTGCTTTTGAAGTCAACTACTGGTCTAATAACCTGGTTTACGAATCATCATGGTAACATGCTTTCCACCCGGATCATTAATTTTAAGTATCCAATAAAACCACTTGAGCTTACTCAGAGATGGCTTAATTTGGCGTATATGATCAATTAATGGGGGCTGAAATATCAAATAAATGATTATTTATTTTGATGCTTGGGTTTTCGGCAGCTGCTGAGTGTCACCTTTGACGCAGAGAAACTAAGCTAGAGCCAGAGTAGCTAAACAGTGTTATCTGATTTGGTGATTATATTTTATACTTTTTTAGCGTTTATAAGCCTTATGAACTTATAAAACGCAAAATAAATATCTTATCAATAGTTTTGATTAAACTGAAACGCCGAATCACTGGTAAGCTCTTTGAAATTGTCTATAAGTCTGCACAGCGCTTAAGTATACTTTCTTTGTCTATTGGTCATAGGGTAAAAGACTGACCATAGCATGCTGTTCGTAATAGCATGATACGGATACAAGAGTTCCAGGGGTTGGGTAGTGACACATCGAATGAAAGATGCAGTGATATGCATAACTCTCTTACACTGGAGTTTTTCTATGTAAATGGATTTACATTTCGTAATTTTCAATTTGCCCACAATGATTAAAATACAGAATCACAAACAACAGGCTTGTCGAGTTCAGGAGAAATCGGATTTCAAAAAATGTAAAGTGGATGGAAAATAAGTGGATGTGGTTAAATTATTTTCAGAAGTCTACACTATTAATAGCCATCTGGAAGTATATAAGATTAGTCATCAGAAAACAAAATTTTGATATTCTTTTAAACCAGAAGTTTGCTCTTTTTTGTGCCTTTCTGAACATTAGGTCAACTGTAGATCCGAATTTCCTCAATCGAATTAACTACTGACGTACTAGAAAATTATTCTTTTCACCTTAGTGGGACTGTGGACATAAATCTGACATTTTCGGGACGAAATTTACAGGGATGCGGTAAATAGTATGGAAAATATTTGAGGGAAAGAGACGTGAGACATGAAAAGTGGCTTCTTTATCTTCTTTATCTAATTTCCCTACCACTAAATGACGAATATATCTGACTCGCATATCAACTTGAGTAGAGGAAACTGGCTAGTTAAGTTGGAACCATCTAACTGGTATATAAAAAGATCTAATGCATCTAAAACGGAAGCTAGGTTATTGTTCACTATCTGCCTTTTCAGGAAATATTATATTCAGAGAAGGGACTGGTTAGGACCATACCATTATTTTAGATCCGGAAATCAGACAAGTTAAAAGTCCCAATTTGTTCATCTCTTTTCGGATAATGGACTGTGCGTTGCATGGCTATCAAACCTCAGGAGTTTCCACTGCACTGCAGCGCTCTGAACAGCTGCAGACTTAAAATTCTGAGTTGTATGTAGTTTTCAATTTACCATAATGAATTGAGCTATATCTTACCAAAAAGAAGTTCTCTTAAATAAAAATGGTTCGATTCAAAATAATCTAAGTCTTAGAAGTCAGTCTATTCACTGATAAACAAAGAATGATTGTTAGATGTAGTTCTTTCAAAACTCCATTGCTGAGGAACAGTAACAGAATTATACTTTCTGTATCAGATTACTATTTGTTATTAAGGTAAGCAGTTTCCAAATAGTGACATACGAGATAAAGCTTAAACTTGCAAATGGTCTATTTTACTAAAAAAATAAATTTCGACAACGCTATTAGAAGACGAAGTTTATCTGAACAACATGTGATGTATTTGCTCAATACCTTTCGAACAATCTGATCAGATATTTACTTGTCAAGTCAATTTATTTATAAATAAAAATTAAAGGTCAAATATAGTGAACATGAAAAGGTTGTGACACTAGTCTTGGTAATATAATGAGATAAGGATCATCAAGGTAAATTAGGTGAAACAACTAATTGTTTTGTACTCACAGCGGGGGCTTAAGTTTACGAATGGCTAGCGCTTCAGCAAACTTCAGTATGCGCCCCTGATTATTCTTGTATAGTATCTTGAAAGCTGTTTTCGCATTAACCCTGTGATTCATTTCAATAATATGTTTTGCTATAGATGACGATGGATATCTGTCACCTGCACTTATCAATGTCTGTATGTTGAATTGCTTTTCAAGCCATTTGGGTATGTATTCACCCACCCTGGTCTGCATTGAACGATTACCCCTCCCTATGTATATGTGCCCACACATACATGTAAATTGGTAAAAACAGTGGGATATGACGTTATCATTTATGAGACGTTGAGATTTGTGGCGAAGCAGGTGATTTGTCGTCTCACCAATAATAAGCTGAGCTGCATGGTTTGTTTCATTGATAACAGATTGTAATCTCTGCTTCAGTATCATACTACTCGTTTCCTCTCTGTATGGTACTTTAAGAAATATGTTTTTCTTCGGGATCAGTTGTTTTTACAATGGTTGACAAACTGTAATGGATTACCGTTTTCCATTGGAGTGTCTGTCAGAAATTTATTCTCATCATCCATCGTATCAAATGTGCAAATACTTTGGATTCTATTGAACAAGCATCTTACTAAGCCTCTCTTATATTTCATTGGACAAAAACTGTAGAAATTCAAATACTGTCCTGTCCAAATAGGCTTCCTATATATTGATCGTCTGATAGATCCATCTACCCTCCAGTACAAGAGTATATCAAGAAATGCAAGTTGATGGTCTTTTTCTTCCTCACATGTCAGATTGATATGATCTTGTGCAGTACTAAGCCTTTTTGACAAACTCTTGGCATCCTCATCTTTGTCACATATTACAAAGATATCATCCACATACCTTCTACAGAATGTGACATTGGTGATTAAATCTTGGGCCATTAGTTCAGTATGAGACACATATACATCAGCCAAAAGTGGTCCTAATGGACTCCCCATGGCTACACCATCAATTAGCTGAAAGTGTTCACCTCCAAAAATGAAATCAACCTTATCAGTACGTAATAAAAGGAGGCCTTTCAAATGAATTGAATGAATAAGGAAAGAAGGATAATTCGAAGATATGTAGTTGCAAAGAATATTAATTGTCTTCGTTAGAGGTACATTCGTAAACCAAGAGTTGACATCAAAAGAATACGTTTTCATATTTTTGATATTCAAATCAGTAAGATAATCAACAAGTCCAGATATATCTTTCAGTGAACACTTACACAAACCATTACGAACCAGGCTCAGTAATTTGGCTAACCATCTCGCCAATTTGTGTGTAGGAGACTGACACATTGATAATATTGGGCGTAGTAAATTATTAGTTTTGTGGATTTTAGAAAGTCTATCCTTAATAAGGATGTTATTGCCAAAGTGGAGTTTAATGCCTTGAAACCTATGGGATCTAATTTTCCAAATATATATGGACTTCCAAAAAATTTTTTTATTCTTACATTTATGTTCTGCATTATCATTTGTAATTGCAAAAGCTCCTGAAAGCTGGTCAAAATACTGCACGTAATGATCTGAGAAAAATAGTGGATAACATATAATTGTTACGTAAAGTTTCTCTCTGACTGCATGGCGACAATATAATTTTTGAGTTTTATTTCATTCTAAGATACATATTTTCATATTGATACTTATCCTGATCTAAAATTGCATTCTGTTCATTATGATCAGTTACATAAATCATTTACTATCAAACCGAAAGAATTAGCTTTGTTAGACTGGTTCCATAAGTTTTGCATCGTCTAGTTTTATTCAGTACTTCATGAAGCGTATTTTTTTTACTTTCTGCCTTATATATTCTTTGAAAGTAAAGGAAACATGAAATCTTCGGCGTAAGTGAAAAATTAACGTATGACGTTTCAATGTAACGTTTGCTTTTATTCAAGAAATTTTCAGTGTTGTAAGTATATTATATTCTGTTTTAGATCTGGTCGAATCAATTAAAGGCTGCGTAATTTTACAGATGGATTGGTCTAGAAGCTATTTAAGCTACTCAAAAAGGAAGTATTTTTTCGCTAGTTTTCGGTCTGATATAATTGTCGGTGTTGAAATCTATAAGAATATCTAATACAAATGATGTTTTCAAATTCGTTTGACTGTTATAAAACTTAGTGAAGGAAAAACCTATCTCAACTGTTCATTGACCATGAGCTACTACAGTTAATTAAAAACATTTCAAATGTATATCTTTAATTAATTTTATACGCATAGCCGGTTCTCAAAAGGATAAAAATTGAAGATTCTAATCCTGTAATATCTTATTGTAGGAGTTTCATTGAATTATTACACTGCTTCTTTGTTACAAATAGCATGTGGACTTAAAACTATGGACAATCATACTTCATGTATTTTGACAGAAAATAAAACGATGTTGAAAAATACTTAAAGATGAAATTTAGCTGATGTTAACAATATTTATTTATATTTTGAGATTCACCTTTTTTTGTTTAACCAGTATTTTCAAGAAAATTTCGATGATGCACCAGTCGCCATATTCACTGTGGGTGTCTTAAAATTTGAAGTAAAAAACACCGTTTGTCTCACAGAGAATATGGGGAGATTTGTTTCTTACTGTTCAAGTGTTTATCTTAACTAAGCATATTCTTATTCAACTGACTTGGCTGATTTCAATAAGTAGACATATCATTCCTAGTTAGTTGAATAATTTTATTCTATGAAAAACTTTAACTACATCGTGATTTGTTATCTCGTCCACTAATATGATACACATATTATTTTACATATATATATGTCATACTTTCAAACTACATTTATGCACAAGCATGGCACTGCTTATCATACCATTCAGCCAGCAAACATACATCTTGCAAAGATGTTATACATAAAAGTTAATAAACTTATTTACACTTTTCTACCTTTGAAAATCATGAATATTAGACTTATTTTCAAATTATCAGTAAACAATTAGTTAATACAAAAGCTAAAATTTTTAAGAAATGAAAAGGAAAATTGTGTGATGATGCCAAAAATAAATTTTGAATCAGATTTCAAAAAAAATAGCCGAATCAAAGACGAATCTTTTAAAGGTCAGATAAGTTTTGGTTTATCATAAGGTTACTGGTCAAGATGACTTAGTCATCAGCATCATTTGAAAGTGAACAATTGTGCAGTCTGAAAATATGTGCTTCCACACATCAACACGTAGCGATTCCCATTAGTTGACAGGCATAAGACGCCACTGTACCACTGACATACTAAAGTAGTATTTCATATTTATAAAAGATAATTTTGTCCTAACTAAAAAACTATTTTGCTTGGTGAATGCTTGGCTTACATGTATAGAATACTTTGTTAATTGAAATAAAAAGTGTACAAAATTAAGTTCAAAAGCCCAAGTTACGAAAACATGGAAAGACAGAACCAATACGGTAGACACCTAATCATGTTAGTATGCATACGTTTAAAAAAACTATACGGCAATCTAACATGGCTTTACAACCTACAGAAAATTCCACAATGTAAATAGCACATTTATTGATAAACTTAAAGATGTATTATACGATGCATCAGTCTGCTGCATAAGCATATTATTACTTGTCCCTTAGGTTCCTAGTCGAACATACGGCCTCCGTAACACGTCTCTATTCCAGTCTGTTCTCTGCAATCTTTTAAACCTGTCGCTACGACTGCCCACAAGCTCTCATTTCTTCATCACTCAGTCTCTCTCCTCCACGTCACCCTCACCTCGGACCACCAACTCGTCGTTTCCCATCTGGGCTCCAATCGAGGGACTGACGCGTGATGTCCCCGAATGGTCTTCCCAGTGCATGCCCAATCCATCTCCACTTCCCTCTGCATATTTGTTGAGCGATGGGTTCTCGCTTAGTTGGTTCGTTGCCAGCCTCAGTGAGTTTCTTGTTGCTCATTCTTATTATTCTGGCCATCTGAACTTCAGTAACGAGCCAGTGTATGCAGTTGTTGATGAATGTCTGTAGTTTGTTGGAAGTGCTTTTCGTGACGCCCCAGGCCTCTCAACAAGCACATAGAAGCACTGACTTCACTGGCGTTGGTGTTGAAAATCTGGATGTTGTTCACGATTTATGCAGAGTGCAGAAGATCTCCACACTGGTTTCAGGTTAATGAACACCTGTCTTGCCTTTCCTATCCTGGTAGGCTTTGACATCCCCATCTGTGATGCCGCCTGTAGTTTAAACGGTGCCGCCTAGATGGGTGAAGGTGGCTACTTCCTTTAAGTTTCTTCCATTGATGGTGATTGGAGCTGATTATTGTTGTTGATAGTGTTGGTTGGGTATCTTCATCACCTCTGTCTTCTCTATATTCACTTGAAGTCCCGTCTTCGCTGCCCTGCCCTGCCTCTTCTGTCAACTTGTTGGATTTTGCCTGTAGATCTCCAAGTTTGTGTGACATTAGACACAAGTCATTGTTGGCGAAATCCAAATCTTCTAGGTTCTTTTTCATAGTCCAGCCAGCGCATCCCCCTCTTCTCGCTCCCTACAGTTTGTTGCATGATCCAGTCCACTACAATCAGGAATATCATGGGGGATAGTAGACAGCTTTGCTTTACTCCTGTCTTCACTTCACTTCAAAGACATCACTGAGCTTCCCATTGTGAACTACTTGGCTGGTATGTGGCATCTTCATATAGTTGTTGAATGAGGTTGATAAAGGTTTGTAGTACTCTGTAGTTGTGAAGCAACTGCCAAATAACTTCTTGGTCAACGCTGTTGAAGGCCTTTTCAAAGTCGATGAAGTTGAGGTAGAGTGTTGGCTACCATTTTATACTCCGTCCTATGATGATGCGTAGCGTAGTGTTGCAATTTGGTCCACATATGATTTGTACTTCCTGAATCCAGTCAGCCTGTTCCGGTCGTAGTTTTGAATCCAGTGTATCCTTTGGTCTCTTCAAAATGATGTGGCCTAATATTTTGCTTGCTTTGGGTGGACGGAAGCTTGATTCCGCGCTAAATCTTGCAAAGACTTAAGTCTCCCTTCTTCGGGGGTTTGGTAAGGTGGCTCTTCTTCCAATCAGTGGGCAGGTACTTTTCCTTTATTACAAACCTTCTGAAACAGTGATGTGAGCATGTCCGTGTCTATTCTCAGTCCTTCTGGTGAGATTCTAGCTGGTCCTTCTGCTTTCCCACATTTCAGCAAATTTATGGCTCTCAAAACTTCGACTTTCGTCGGAGGGCTTGTGTTCACTGGTAGTTCTGTGGCTGGGCTGTAGGTGGTATTTCTGGACGAAGTGCAGGTGGTGGTCGATTCAAGAGCTTTTTGAAGTGGACAGCCCACCATTTGTTTTGTTTCTCTTCTTTGGTATTTAGATTAGAAAAGAATAGTGGAATAAAGGCGTGTTACGGAGGCCGTATCTTCGACTAGGAACCCAAGGGGCAAAGGGTAATAATGTTATTATTAATCCCTGTAATAATGTAACAATGATAGCTTTGTGTAACGGTGTATTAAGAATAACTACGTGTCGTGTAGTGTTTTTGTGTTCATTCAGATAAAATCTGGGCAAAACATTTTTATGATAAATGCAACAACGTTATTAAGTGATCAGCTAGTTATCTTCACTTACATATATCAAAATTGTGTGTCATATCAATTATTGGAAGGATTTTAGTTTATATTTTGTCCCGTAAACTTACACTTTCACTAATATTTTTAAATTGAATGAAGATGGAGTTAAATGATCTAAAGTATATTTACGATGCTCATTGCCTAAATAATATCAAAATTTTTTGAGGATTGGATTTTCTTTTCTTATGACTGACATTAAATGTCGGATTAAAATTTTACGCTGATGTGTCTATAAATAGAAGTGATAAAAGACTTTGGATAAGCAATTTAAGATCACCCTGTAGATTCTCTCCTAGTATGTTTCGAGGTGATGTTTACTGCAGAGGTAATTCCAATGTCATTTCAATGATTACGCATAACTCTTAGAATTGATCAAGGAAACATATTTTACTAAAATAGATCTGAATTTGTGCTAATTTTGGTTCTTAATGTTACCACCTTGGCTTCTTGTCAACATTTAGATAGACAATCATTGTAAACTATTCGGCTGGTAATTAAATATATTTCATATCATTAAACTTGTACTACCTGGCGTTGTTTCCATTTCCATAAAAGTATCACTTCTAACCAAAACAAAATAATTCTTTTTTTCATTTTGGAAATAGTATTCTGGGATCAAAGTTTAACTTAGATGCTAATGAATATAACTACGGAAATGTTTCGAAACAGCTGTTACAGCTACCTGAGACACTGATTTAAAATAACCTTTCCGTTGATATGCCTGGACAGACTGCATACACATAAGAAATAGTATCACCTTTTTATGAAATCGGCATTGTCAGAATTACCGAAAATGATTTCCTAAACTTAACTTATAACCAATAAACAGCATTTCAGTTGGCTGTTCATAAATTGCTGTGGAGTCCACCTAAAATGTGTGCACTTTCACACATAGTTATCTAATGACATTTTATTAGGTAAGAATAAATTTTATACATGTCTTGTACACCACAATGGTCTGGTACAAATACGATCAGATGAAAGTTAAAAATTGACGCCTTTTTTGAAAAGAGGAATCATTTCAAGCTGATCATTATTTCAACGTTAATTTATGTAACTACAAGCCTTCACCAACTATTTAAAATTAACGTCTATCTTATATCCTACAGAAGTAAAGAAGAAGTATGAGCTATAGCAAGCGAAGTAACACTCTCAATAATCAAATCCTCTACAAAAGCTTTTAACAAACGAATATCTTTCCCTGTAGATGATGATAGCATCCGATGTCCTGCAGGTGCCAAGGTATATCTTTTACGACCGAATTCTGGTATAACTCTTGATTTTGATCCGCCAGATAAGTTATTCTCTCATTCACAAGCATACCTCTTCAGAAAACCATGGATATCATATGGCAGCATCCTAACTTCGCAAGGCAGGAACATAATTCAAACAACTTTATGTATTAACAAAGATGAACGGTTACAGCTTTACAATAGACTGTGCTGTCAGTTGACGGGCTAGCTTCAAAGGATCCTCAGGCTACTATATCAGCAGATATTTTGCAGATATCGTGCAATCGATGAAACGACATTTCACACCAGGTAACTTGAAGAAACCTTCATTGTTTGAAATGCTTTAATACATGTATCGATTTTATTGGAAAGTTTAAATAACGTTCACGACAACAATTAATTTATTATGAAATACCAAAAGAATGGAGGGTGTAATTCTCTGGATATCACAATAAAACGTGGTACACTGAAAAGACCTTTCTGTTCAAATAGTACAAATAATGGCACCAACCTGAAATTTAATACTTTCTGTTTCGTTGACTGAAAACGATCATAAGCTTAAAGACTATTTCGTACAGGGAAAATGACATATCCTAGAGATAAAGTGTAGGAAGAGTGCCGAAGAGTTGGGAGATGCATAAGAGACAGTCAATGTCTGCGAGCATTTACCAACAGGTAACATCGACAATAACAATTCAGCAGTAAGCCTACATTCATTCGCCACATTTCTAAAGGTAGTGACATAGCAGGGATTTATTATGAGACGACTGAAGACATCACTGGCTAATACTTTCCATGTAGCCAGAATTATTCCTGTGTACCACTAAAAAGTTGATAATTCTTTCTCCTATGTTACTTTCAATTACCTTCAACTGTGTATATCAACTTACATGTCACTGCCGAAGCAGAAATGTTGGAGGAAGAAATAGAAAAGCCTCTATCAGATTTTCCGGACACATCGCAAAAAGTGTACTACCAAGACCCAGTAACACTCTGAACAGCGCACCCACCCACCATCTGATTGGTACTGGATATCAGACAGATATTTATACTTATTGAAGATACTGCACAAATGAACAAGCACAGTCCTCCTGAAGGCCATAGCCATCAAACCACTTAAACGTGTTATGCATGTTCAAAAATAAGCAGTAGTCAATCTTGGTTTACACTGGTAACCAAGTCTTTATTACTGCTTGTTTGCATCATCCCTTATCAAATTTAGATGTTAATTCGTTCACCTCTATTTACTTGGTTCACGTTTTGTTTATACAGAATAGTTTCAACTAACTGACCTAAGCTTATAATATTTTCCCATTTTTTTTGCTAACCTAATTATCGTATCGCTTACTAAAGTAATCTTATAACACTAACTCACCCTAGCAATTCTATTATATTATGTATTTGTAGGTGAATTATGGATATAGTTGTGACAACTTGTTAATATTTGTTTAACTTTACCAAATTCACCGTTAAAATCGATGTTTACGTTGTGACTATTTCTGACGGTCTTATCTTCAGACAAATACTCCGTTTCCTTTCAGTGACATCATGCATTTTGATATTCTCATTTGTAAGCAATTACTAGTATACCACTGGCATAAAATGGATCCATTTTATCCTGCTCTCATTAGTATCCGTGGTCTTTTCAAGACAAAATATGATTACGTCTTCATATGATACTGGAATTTAGTTAAATGAAGAATAAGCTTTGAATAAAGGTAATAGGTTTTACTACAATGAATAATTGTCAAGCCAAAAGGTGAAACTTTCGAATGGAATCAGTACTCCTCATCTGAAGTGTTTCAATAAATTAATGTAATATTCTTTTCATCGCTTTTTATGCAAACATACGGACGAACTTACAAGCTCATATACAAAACAAGAAAATTTAAATCACTACTATTTCCTACTTCAAAGGAGGATGAAATCTAACTTTCTTAAATTTTATCTAGGAAATATTATTCAGTTTGAAAATGTAAAAACGTTTGGAGAATTTAAAACAGTTCGTTTTATGAATTCGGATAGTGTAATTGGTAGATAGAGATACTCTGAAAATTGTGATGTATTTACGCAGTGCATTTCGAACAATCTGATCTCACAATTACTTGTCAGGTCTATTTACTTAAAAACAAGTAATGGAAGGAAAAAGTAGGACAATTAAACTAATAGAAGACTGTAATTAAGAAAAATGAGTTCATAAATAAAGAGTGATATAGTTGATTTTAATCTTGGTAAGAAAACAAAATTTATTAAGATAAGTACAGTGTAAGAACAAATTGTTTTTGTACACACCAAGGTGGGATCAATTTGTATACAACTATCGCTTCCGGACATTTCAGTATACGTCCTCAACCTTTTCTTTATAAAACTTTGAGAGCTGTTTGAACAGTCATTTTGTAACCTGTTTCTATAATATGATTTGACGTAGATGAGAGGATCGTCTCCTACCTGTGCTTATCAAAATTCCACACTCCATTTGTTTTTGAAGTCATTTAGATGCTTGTCCTCCCACCCTCAGCTGCATTGCTTGATAACTACTCTTTATGCAAATGTTACCACACAGATATGTGAACTGGTAAACACAATGTGATATGATGTAATCATTGATTCAAATTTAGGATTTTCGTGAACTGCTGATGTTCAACGTTAAAATGTAATTCAAATGGGTTTTTTTCCATTCTACTTCGATGGTTCAAGAAAAATAAAATTTGATCAAAAGATTGGAGATTGATACTGATAGTCAGATGGCAATTCTTAACTGTAAGATAGTTACATCATACTTTCTCCTTCGATGTCGGCTCTTCCTGTCATTGTGAAGCAGAATTCACCAAGCGTTGGATTGTTCACCCACTAATAGGGAACGTGAGCTGGGTTTAGACCGTCGTGAGACAGGTTAGTTTTACCCTACTAATGAATACATTTATCAGTGAAGTACAATCTGGCCGCTGCTATGGTAATCCTGTTTAGTACGACAGGAACCGCAGGTTCAGATAATTGGTACATGTGCCTGATCGAAAGGCCAATTGTACCAAGCTACCGTCTGAGAGATTAAGACTGAATGCCTCTAAGTCTGAATCCCGTCCAAATTTGTAACGGTACATTTCGTATCCGACACGTGGCTGGGCAAGCTTACGTATTCCTTTCGGTGTCTGGACTGGACCGTGTGTTCGGCTAGGCCCCTCAGGTCTGGTGTTATGCCAGAGTGATGACCATAAACTATGCTCTGGAGTTCGGGGTGTAGAGGTCGACACGATATCTAATTGTGGGAATGAGGGTGAGGGTACTAAATCTTTTGTAGACGACCTAATGTTTTGTCGACAAGACCGTGAAAGCGTGGCCTATCGATCCATTTGAATGTCATTTTCAGAGTTTGAAGCAAGAGTTGTCAGATAAGTTATCACAGGGATAACTGGCTTGTGGCAGCCAAGCGTTCATAGCGACGTCGCTTTTTGATCATCGTGAAGAAGTTGTATTGTGAAAAATAGATTCATTGCAGAAACAATAATCAGTATCCTGTTTATCATTAAATGGATTTTTGTTGAATTAGATCAAAGTTGACAATCCTAATTCAAAAATATGGTTGTTTATCAAACAATGCCCTATATGTTAAAAGTGAAACCTAATAAAAGTAGTCCTGTTGATATCTTGTCCGAGATTTCATACCGTCAGTTTCAACATACATTCAAGGGACATATTCAGTGTTAATAACTTTGACAAAAAATAAGATTTTATTAGTCATGAATGCAATAAAGTTAACTATAAACCAGCAACCCCTTTTTAAAGCTAGTACATTATTATATCTTCATTTAGTTAACCGATATGCTTATTTTTCTTGCTATAAAGTATTTCAAAGTAGGCGCTTTACTAATATTCACCACAATTTTTCTCAGGTTCTACTTAGTACAAGGCAATACTTTCTTATGCGTACAGGAAACAGTGCATACCTCTATATTATTTTCTGATCTCAACAATAAGATACACATATGCACATTATTAGGAATGACAATGGAACAATCAAGGATCGAATGAATGTATGTCAAATACTACAGGTAAATGAGGCGTTAAATGAGTTTGGAAATCAATAAAACGATAGTTTGAAGATTAAATCAATGCGTGCACTTATGTAGGATTGTAGATAATATGCAACAACCAAGTTGTTATGAATCTTTAGGGTAAGCCTTTTTTATATTATTCGCTAAGCAAACAAAAGGTTACAATAACAAGAGTCGCTTGTCTCAAAAGGATCTACTAATTCCCTATGACTATTATATAGCATTGAATAGATATTATAAATTGGCAAATATAGGGTGGGTTTCAGATTTCAACAATTTTATGAAACAACAAACTCACTGCTGTTTTGTGAACCACTTGGGGTATGCTGAGTCTAACATATGAACATTTTTATTCCTACAAATTTTATTTCAGAAGAACTGTTAGCTCCTGAATACGAGTTATTCTTATAGTTTTGATTAGGAGAGACCTACATTACTACTGTGAACAAAAAAAAATTATTATTCCTAATAGTATTTTCATCTGTGATGATTGCAAAATTTCTTACCGAGAGACCTATTTATTTTGTTACTCTGTCTACTAATCGTTGCAGATTTGCGCTAAATGATAACAAAGAAGCTTTGTAGCTTATAATAATGATGATAGTTATTCAATTTTCTCTGAGCTTTGATAAACGTTGCGGCAATATTTATCAAAATGCAAGGAATATCGAAAAATTATCAATGAGTGTTAGATAAACAGCAGGAATGTTACACCCACATTTAATTAAGCTCAAATTTACTTTTCACTTCAAAGTGTATTGATAAAGGCATTAAGACCATTATTCATTAAATTAAAAACTTAATGTCATATTCGTACTCCTGAAAAGGATCTTCTTAGCCATATCGAAACAATAAGGAATTATGCAAAATATTTTTTATTTGTTCTTATATATTACGCCGGGATTATACAAGTAAAATACACCCTATGAATCATACTAACTCGATACCCAAGTTTTTCCAAACCATCCAGTCTATTGTTGGTTACGATATATTCAAAGCCATGTTAACCTATTGAAGTGGTGGAGAATGTTTGTAGCTGCAACGGCTAATCTCACTTGTTTTACGTTCTCTGAGATGTGTGGTTTAATTGGGAAGCTTTCATTGCCTTTCTGGATAACATCATTGTCACTAACTTCAATATGAAGTAAGCTATTAGCTTTTCTGCATGAGTGATTAAGTAGCTTTTTCTGACACAGTGACTTATGATAAGGTGTTCCCTTTGACTGTTTTGTCAATGACTGCATAGATTTTCCAGTTAGGTATTTCTCCGCCTAATCTTTGACCTTGTAACCGATCATCATTTTTCTTATCAGTTGGCTGCATATGATGCAAATCGAAAGATGCAACAGTCAAATAAGACAAGCCGAATGTCTTTTTGCAAAATCAACCATTCAAATTGCAACCAACACTAAACTGAACAAAAAGATCACTCTCTTTGCATCTGCTTGTATGAACATCAATTTACTATTGAATGTTGCGACATTTCATGACTGATATGAATACATGTGGACAACTATGAGCATGATTTGAATTTCTAGAAGCTAAGCGTTTAGGTCAGTCAAGGGTTAATCAATGTATAAGCATAGGCACAGTTTATAGACAAGTAAGAAAAATGATAAAAATTTACAAGGTCAGAAGTTAGCTAGTAAAGCTGGAAATAAGAAAGCCCTTGCAATCGATGACACAACACTCAAAAGAAACTGCCGGTCACATATCTTTATGTTATCGTAAGCTGCTGAGTCACTTATGAAAAATTCCTGATAGCTCACTTCACTTTGAAGTAAGCGCTGATGAAATTGTCTAGACATACAATGGAAACTTGACAATTAAAACACCAAACACAGATAACTCAGCACAATCAAGATGTTCAGTTATTTTTCAGATCATTTACTGGCTGTCACTGCAATCATTTAAAGATAATTTCTTGAAATATCATTATGGAGATTGGGTTTTAATGACCACTTTTTCGAGAAGATACTTCCAAATTTATGTTCAAGTAACAATGAAACAAGAACGCTCAACTATTTAAGTCATAAAAGATGCTAACACTTACTTTATCACAATTAAACTTTTAGTAAACAAGCTGTTAAAAATAAAACTTTAAAGCTGAGGATATAAAGTTTCAGCTTTTAATTACATCCAATCTATTTGATTAGTACGAAAGGTGCGAAAAAGTTAAATGTGGAATAAACTCCCATGTGGACAAAAATCATTGTTGTGAATTATAATTGTCTCCTAGTAATTTAAATGACTAATAATCACTTGCATTCAAGTGATCAAATGGCATGTGAATCGAGAAGGCGAAACAATTTAAGGATATTCAGATAATCCCAGTCTTTCCAAAGTAGATGATTATATGTTGCTAAAAATATTTCTTCTCCAAAGAGTATGTAGACGACTCAATAGCACCTAGTATTCGTTTAATAGCTTTTAGTCAAGATTAAGAATATTGGTACCAACTATATCATCTTCGTGAAATTCTAGCACAACCTGCTTTACGATAACTCTGTGGTACATATTTCTAAAGGAAGGTCATTCTCGGTAAACTGTAATGCGATTATTTTGAGCACATGCTTGGATGCTCAGATAATCAGTGTATTTAAATGCTGATAATATACTCACTAAGTAGTGAGAATCTGACCTAACAACTAATCAGAATTTGTGCAGCTGTGGATATTACTATCAAGTCTGAATCTTTCTTTAGGAGTACTGAGATTTATCGTCTGTTACTTGGAAAGAACCAACCAACAGAAGAATGTATGTGTAAGCGGGTATATATATATATATATATACCATAGTATTTCTCCATTTATAATTATATTTATGACACAGATGGGTCCTCTAGCTCCCTTAGTTTAGCTGATTTCCAATCTGTAAAATAAGCACCAACAATATGTTCACTTAATTTGACTTTTGTAGACAGTGAAACATTTGTGTGTCGCCTAGAAAATTTATGGAACAAACGAAACATATAAATATATTTATTGATATATGTACAGAATCCCAACTCCGTTGAAAAAAAATGAGGTTTCTATTTTTCTCAGTCTACCATTCAGTGTACATTGTAGTATCATTTAGAATTTGCATGGACGGCATTTAAAGATAACTAAATTAAATTATACTGCTTAATTCAATTTCCTTCGTGAATATCACTATTTCTTGAGAACTAAATCACCATTACACTTCAAACAGTCAGTCCCCTTGGTAAATTTAAACAGCGTGTTGAGAAGAGAGAGATTATTTGAAACATATGATGTATTACTGACACACATTTCAAACAATTTGATCATGAGAGGAGAAAATAATAATCAAAGGTGAAATCACCATCACCAATAGAATGACGATTTGAACTGAATACTACCAAGGTAGGTAGTTTAGTGTAAGTACAAAATATTTCTGAATACATAGAAGGAGATTGAATTTAGGTATAGAAAATGCTTCGAGGTCATTTTTTTCCAGAAGGCAGAGTAAATTTCATCCTACCAGAGCTGCTCAATATGAATGTTACTAACAGAGAGAAGTCAAGCTACCTGAAACACATGGGATCTGAGTATCCAGAAACAAAAAACCTCTAACAGTTTATGAACTGGAAGTGAAAAACTTCCCTTTTCATGGATAGGAAAACACATTAGAAACTGGCCATTAGATTGACATGAAGAAATCCTTTGCTTTACTGCATAGATTTTATCGAGGATAAATACTTAGATGAAATATATCAATTAAAAATTTGCGCATTGTGGAATGGATTAATATATTATAAATAAGCTTTTAATGCAAAGTTAACACACTATGCACTTAAAATTTACTTAGCATACATTAATACTTAGATTTTTCGAAGTATTTTCTATCCTTAAATTCAATCTCTTTCTATGTATTCAGAAATATTTTGTACTTACACTAAACTGCCTACCTTGGTAGTATTCAGTTCAAATCGTCATGCTATTGGTGATGGTGATTTCACCTTTGATTATTATTTTCTCCTCTCATGTTTTCGTTCTTCCATTGTTATCTTCCTAAATTATTACTCCATTGGCTTAATTAACCTTTCCAAATTTTATATAAATTATTTCGACAAGTTTATACATGATCAAATTGTTTGAAATGTGTGCCAGCAATACATCATATGTTTCAAATAATCTCTCTTCTCAACAAGTTGTTCAAAGAATATGTTATTAGTTGACCGAACGTATAAATTTCGGATGAGCTTCTCATTTTAAAATCAAAAACCATTGTTGACATCACTCACTTTTACGTAGCTTTATTCTAGAAGTACCACTGGCTTTACATTTAAATAAATTTCAAAACTAAACTTAAGATTCGCTAGGCAACTTAAATTCTCAAGTCCTAATCCAGAAGTGAAAAGTGAATGGAGATTTTAATGAGGTTTGTTGTTTGAAAACACATTTATATAGATTCATTTTAAACAATCTATAATATCCTGAAGGAACTTAAAGATTTGACATTCTGATTACGATATATGCTGATAAAAAAGTTAAGAAAATGGATTTCATATCTTAACCCACTTACTTGACGGAAGTAGAAAAGTGTGAATCATTGAATTTTAGGGCTGGTTGAATAGCGACGATATAATAGTGAGACCTGTTAGTCCTGACCTTACCCGATCAAGAGGTTAGGGGTGAGTACTACTGAGTAATCTTAAACTAAGATGAAACAGTTGTTTGGTACTCCTAGGCTCTCAGTGACTCTTGTAATTATATCTATCTATGACGAAACTTCCTTTCAAAAATCAATTAACCTGAGTGAAACATTAACAAGTTTTTTATTAGGTCTGTTTTGCAAGTCAGTATGACGTGAATGAAAGAAAAATTACGAAGCTATTTGAGAAATAACATGCTCCATCAAAGTATTGAATGTAAAGTTAGTAAAATAATTAGATAAATCACAACATTAGTCAAGAGGATACCAGCTTTACCGATTGCTGTCACCGGTGTTATATATATTTACGTATATGTATACGTATATGTTCCACTAGGAACGCAAAGGACAACTAGTAATCATAATAATAAGAGTATCGTAAAAAAGGACAAGTATGTGTGGGAAAATTATTTAGTTCTACACAATAACTAAGATAAAGATGGTGCTTGGATGCGCCTCAGCCAATAAGACTGATTCTGATTCTGCAATCAATGGTTTCGGTTATCATAAAGATACCAACTAAGGATTTTAGAATTCTCTTCACATGTCCTTCTTGAAAAGGTCAGTGTGTTTTAAGTCAGATGACGGGAGGGAGGTATCCATAATTAAGTCAGACAAAATTTAACTAGAATGGAGAGATTGTACATCCTTAATAAACGCCGCTCACTGCATACATCTCATCCGAAAACTTACTTTAGCCTCTAACACATTCAGTGTTGATCAAGTTCACAGCCTTAATCGGAGTGATGCGCCTACCTTACACCCTTTGCTGTAAAAGACACTGGGTGAAGGCGAATCATGCATTCGTGCCAAGAATTATGGCTGGTATTCAGCACCAGTGAGTGTATCTGTGTTCCAAAATCTGCTAAAGGAACTCCTGGTCGATATAATCACTTTCAGATGTGAGACCTGCCTTGTTGTGCCTGAATTATTGGTCACGAGCTCCACTTATAAATCTGATGATTGTAGAATGTAGGGTCTTATGCACTGTTCGTCAGATTTCCTTCTCTGCGATTATCATAAGTTTTTCTGCCTATGTTGGAGACCTGGATAATCAGCAATTGAAACCAGTCAGATGGTATCAGATCTGATTCCCACACTGTAGCTAATACTTCAGATAATCCCGCCAGTAATTTTCGATAACCGTCATTAAAAATCTCCAAACTCGTAATCTGGCCCTGTTGTTCTTCTCACTCCAAATAACCTAGAGCACTTTCAAACTTCTCAAGTATTAAAGGAAGTATCTCGGTTTTCATTTGAGGACTTGACTGAGTAACAGCCAACGGAATAATGATGAAATACTAGTCGAACTGACTCTCCATTTGCTGTATTCATTGCTGTCGTCCTCCTTTTTGTGGATAAGTAGCAGAACCATCACCTTTCACTATAGCCTCATTGACCATTGACATATTTCATCAGTTTTCTTGACAAGTCTCAATGGCCGTCTACTTTTATCTTACACAGTTGTCTTTTTCACCTCTTTAACCCTTGCAACCCACCACTGCTCGTTATTATTATGTAGACCTGCTGCCAGCTAAAATCTGTGTTGTTTTCGTTCGTGATTTTTAATTGGAGTCCGAAGCAATGAATCCACGCAAATCCAATGGTTGTGAAGCTGTCAAGATCCAGTGACGCTTTTTTAAGTTGTTCAAGGAGTGAGTTACAATCTTTACTGCTGTTTTTATTGCAAACTACAGATGGCAGCAGAGTACTTCTGGATAACTGAGACTATCTTGGTTCGAAAACTAACTTTCTACGTTAGCAACTAATGCTATTCCTACACCTATAAAATTGTTAGGACTAGACGTCGCATCTGTCGGAACTCACACTGTGATTCTTTTGGACTTACCGCATTGACCAAGTGTGGTTAAATAAATATGCGCACTTGGGTAGTTTATGCGTGTCTGCTAAAAGCGGTACCAGTACATGGTTTGAGATGTCAGAATTCTGGATAGCAAAGCTTATTGGCCGGTGTGGCCGACTATGGAGAAGTTGGAAATTCAAATGGGTAGCTTCCAGCGTGGTTTTAGGAGGCCAGGAATGTTGTTACATGGAGATGAATTAGAGACGTGAAGAAAGATTAGGAGCCAAATCTGCCGGAGGCTTTTAATGATTTTAGAGAACCTGAATGCTGAGGGAATTATAAGAGTGGTAGACATTTTGTGGCTTTCTACATAACGGAACGTCACTTCTTCCCGAAGTATCTGAAAAAAGAAAGGTTATTAAGTTTCGTTTTTGGTTACATACCCCAAGGGACAGCTGGTTGAGGCATATCACACTCTGCATTTTCCCAATCAAAATTTTCACCGGCTTAGTTTTCTGGGTCACAGGAATATATTACTCTGATCATTATGCCAAGGCAGAAACTATCAGTTGAGAAATAGAATCCAGCAGCCACCTACTCTTTCATTCCGTAGGCAGTGAGTGACGCGTAAAGTCCAAAAGCGAGTGAGGTTGTCTTTCTGCCTAGACCTTCATGGTTAGGATAGAGAACTACTTAGCAACTAACTCACCGAAAGTCAGCCGTATTGACCAGTGAGCCACAAAGTCACAAAAATATGATTCGCAAACTATGCTTCGAGCTACATGTCTTTTAAGAGCAAATGATAGTACCAAGTTACTCTGTTTCAGGTTGGAGAACTGCGGTGATAACCCGGTACTTAGCGCCTTAAATGTGACTTCGTAAGCCAATGAAGCCATTGATGCACACTCGAATAATTAATGATATCTGAACATCACTGGGTACTACAGGATTTATAAAGAAAATTGGTTAATGAACGTTAAAATTGATAAATAACAGATTAATGTTTAAGAAGACTGAATTTTGTTAAATCTCCATTTCATGAGGTAATGTAATGTGTTGTGTATTAGTCAGTTGTCAATAATGATAAACTTGGGACGGAAATACCCACCTATAAAAAACTCTCTGAGTGATTTTCTCTAAACTTCCAACAATTGGATTTATATATTCTGTTATTTTTCTTAAATAAATGTAAGAAACTCAACTCAAATGTATGAGTTTATGGCATGATGCTACTAGTTTCCTCGGTGATAGTATACTAAGCATGAGCAATAATGTATAACATTAGATGCAGTTTATATTTGTGTAAGTTACAGCGTATGCGAAGAAAAATAATTCCAACACTTCGGACAAATACAAACTATACTTAATGTCAACGTTTTACTCGGCTTTCAATAGTTGCGATACTGTTTGGTCAAATCTAAATCATGGTTCATATATACAGTATTTAAAACACTAAAAGGGGCAACAAATTTTCCGTTCATTTATTATTTAGAAACGTTAGGATCATTAAAACTACAGTAGGTGGTAGGATGAAGAATGCAGCATGTTAGTTGCCTTCAATCAAACTACAACAGAAAGAACTCAGAAAATTAGAGAGTCATTACGTCTAGTTAAATGCAAACTAATTAATCTATTCTCTTACCGAAATAATTCAGAATTTTGTAAAATAAAGAAGAAACAGAGAAAATTATTATTGATGATAAAAGTTTCAACAAAGGTAAGATTTGAGGGAATTAAAAGTACTCAAATCTTAAAATTTGAGATCGTAATGAACTTATGAAATCCTGAAGAGGCAATTTGAAGATGTAATTACTAAAGCCACATGTAAATAACCAAAATTTGCTGCAAAGGTACAATTTAAAGGCACCTGAACTTGTGTCAAGTGTCACCGATTAGATGTACTATCTCACTGCTACTAGGATTACATAAAAAATTAATTTTACACGAATCGATTTCAGATGGCAACTTCTCATAGATATATTTAATAGAGATAAATTTATGCATATCTAAGTGCCATATGAATACAGGGTTTGTCAAGAGAAAAATCAACAGCACTTTGTGTTCCAAGGAGGTTAAACAAGGCAAAGTAATCAATCCTTGCTAACAAATATCTTACCAAGAAATAACCTTAGACAATGTGTGCATCAATAAAATGTCAAGTGGTTTAGTGTACTTTTGTTCACATAGAAAACAAAAACCGTAATTTGGTTTCTATTTGCGTAAGTGCGATGGGTCATAATCAGGATCAAAACTATTACTGGTTTTCTATGTAATAAGTTAATTCATGAACATAGGAAAAAGTTTTACGCGTAGGTGGAGGTAATGTAAGTAGAGGTGGAAGGAAATATGGTTTATTATTTGAGCGAATGGACAGAAGACGATTGCAGCGAAGAAACAATTTTCCTGAATGTCTATACATGTTTAAAGTGAGAAAATAAACAAAATGATTACAAAGCCCACAATAGTTACGTCATGTGGGAATTATCTAAAGTAACAGATCCTCTACGAATGCCATGATGGAGAAGAAAGTACATACTTCTTTTAAACGAATAATTCTGGTGTGGAATTTTGAAGTGCCAGTGTTTCAGCTATGCCTAAATGTTTTAATTTCATACCTTTCAAATGGTTTATTCGCATATTGCACAAAATGTTTAGAATTATCATAAAAAGCCAAATGTCCTGAGTTTATGATTATTATTAGACCCTTGGGTTCCTAATGGAACATACCGCTTCAGTAGCACGTCTCCAGTAAACTCTGTTCTCTGAAATCTTTTGAACCTGGCTCCACGACAGCCCACAACCTCTCATTTCCTCCTGGCAAGATCTCCTCCATGTCACCCTCACCACGGACGTCCAACTCGTCGCTGCACATGGGGATTCGTTTCGAGGGCCTGACCTGACGCGTGATGTCACCAGTCGGCCTTCTCAGTGTTTGCCCAATCCATCTCCATTTCCTCCTGCATAATTGTTGGGTGAGAGCTTCTCGGTTGGTTCGTTCTCAGAGCTCCTTGTTGCTTATTCTTATTATTCTGGCCATCTAATCTTCAGTATTGAGTGAGTGTAGGCAGTTGTTGATGAATATCTGTAGTTTGTTGGAAATCCCTTTCGTAACGCGCCAAGTCTCTCAACAAGCACACAGAAGCACTGACTTGACGTTGGTGTTGAAAATCCGGATCTTGTTCCATATGCTGAGTGTAGAAGATCTCTACACTGGTTTCAGGCTAATGAACACCTGTCTTGCTTTTCCGATCCTGGCTGACTTTGACATCCTCGTCTGTGCCACCACTGCCTGTAGTTGAAACAGTGCTTCCTAAATAGGTGAAGGAGGTTACTTCCTTCAAGTTTCTCCCATTGATGATGACTGGAGTTTGTTGTTGTTGTTGGAGTTGTTGGTTGGGTATTTTCATCACCTCTGTCTTCTCTATATTCACTTGAAGTCCCGTCTTCGCTGCCCTGCCCTGCCTCTTCTGTCAACTTGTTGGATTTTACCTGTAGATCTTCAAGTTTGTGTGACATCAGGCACAAGTCATCGGTGAAATAAAAATCTTCTAGGTTCTTTTCCATGGTCCAGCCAGCGTATCCCCCTCTTTTCGCTCCCTACTGTTTGCTGCATGATCCAATCGACCACAATCAGGAATATCATGGGTGATAGTAGGCAGCCTTGTTTCACTCCTGTCTCTTGTCTTCACTTCAGAACGATCACTGAGCTTCCCCTTGGGAATTACTTGGCATGTGACGTCTTCATATAGTTGTTGAATGAGGTTGATAAAGGTTTGTGGTACTCTGTAGGGTTGAAGCAGTTTCAAAAATTAACTCTCGGTCGACGCTGTTGAAGGCCTTTTCAAAGTCGATGAAGTTGAGGTAGAGTGTTGGCTGCCATTCTATACTCTGTCCTATGATGATGCGTAGCGTAGTGTTGCAATTTGGTCCACATATGATTTGTACTTCCTGAATCCAGTCAGCCTGTTCCGGTCGTAGTTTCGAATCCAGTGCATCCTTAAGCCTCTCCAGGATGATGCGGCTTAAGAATTTGCTCATGGTGGACAACAGCATGATTCGACGCAAGTTCTCGCAAACACTGAGGTCTCCCTTCTTCAGCAGTCTGACAAGGTAACCCTTCTTCCTATCAATGGGCAGGTACCTTCTCTTCATTCCACACCTTCTGCAATAGTGGTGTGGTGTGAGCATGTCCGCTGTTGTCTCTGCCTCTGTTTTCAGTGCTTCTGGTGGGATCTCATCTCGTCCTGCTGCTTTCCCACATTTCAGTATCTTTATGGCGTTCAGAACTTTCAATTTGTTGCAGGATTTATATTCACTTGTAGTTCTGTGCCTGGGCTGTAGGTGGTATTTCTGGACGAAGTGCAGGTGGTGGTCAGTTCAAGAGCTTTTTGAAGTGGTCGGCCCATTGTTTCCTTTGTTTCTCTTCTTTCTTAATTAAATTTCCTCCTTTATCTTTTATTGGTTTCGTCTGCATTGATCTCCTCCCAGATAGCAACCTGGTTATTTGATACAATGTTGTCAGGTCTCTGTCTCTCCTACCTGCAGCCTGTTCTGCTCCACTTGCCAGTGTGTCATAGAAGTGTCTTTTGTCTTTGTGTGCGCTCTTCCCCACTTCCTTCTCCAGTGTTTTATACATTTTACTCAGTTCCTCTTGTCGTTGAGCATCCTTGCACTGGTTTATCTTCTGCTTCACCATCCTCATCTCCTCTATCAGCTTCCAGGTATCCGTCGAGATCCATTCCTTATCTTCTTTCTTCTTCCTTCCTAATACGGCTGTGCAGGTTTCTTTCCACATAGCTTTCAAAACGTCCAGTGTTCTTCCGCACAAGTTTCTTCACGGGTGTTCCTCGATACATCCCACTTTGTCTTCATGGCTAAAGTGAAGATCTCCTTTGTAGTTTCATCCTTCAGTTTCCGAGTGTTGTACTTGAACTGAGGTCTATCACCTGCTTCCTTGAAGGCTTTCAACTTGATTTGAAAAGTTCCTTGCACTAGATAGTGAGTGGTCTGAACTTACATCTACTCCTCTTCTTCACCTTGTGTCAAGTAGGCTGGCTGTGTCTCCACTTTCTTGAGATTGAGATAAAGTCGATTTGATTTTTAGTGTGTCCATCTGGTGAAGTCCATGTGGCTTTGTGTATATCCTTGTGCTTGAACACGGTGCCTGATCTCCATTCACCAAATCGTTGAATGCACAGAATTCTGCAAACAATTCTCCATTCTCATTCATTTCATCAAGTGCTTCTCAACCCATGGTTAGTTCTCTTCCTGTGTTGTCCCCTCCCAGTTTGGCATTCATGTTGCCTATTAGAATTTTGATATTGCCAACTGAGGTCTTGTCCAGTGTTGATTGCAGTTGTCTGTAGAATTCCTCCTTTTTCTCTTCATCTGCATTATTTGTAGGTGCATAACATTGTATGATTGTGACCTTCCTTCCTTTTGAGTTGAATCTTGCTGTCATGATCCTGGAGGAGATTGGTTCTCACTGCATGAGAGCCTTCGATGTTCTTGGAGACATCATGATAGCCACTACGAAACTAAGTGTGCTCGTGGTTATCGTCTCCATGACAATATCGGAGTAGATTATTGATTCTCCAGTTGACAGTTTGGAGAGTCCACTCCCATTCCATCCGCTTTCACAAATTCCAAGCACTTCTTTTTTATACCTTCTCATCTCGTTTGCAATCTGGGCTGCCTTACTGGGTTCAAACATAGTGCGGACATTGTATGTCCACACGTTTACTTTCGCTTTCATCGAGAGAAGCGAAGACACATCGGCCAATTGGCTTCCTGAAGGCTTTCATCAACTGACGTCATTTTGCCTCTCCGATTCCAGTGAGGAATAATTTTGTTACTATTTTTTATATTTTGTTTGTGCTTTGAAGTTTCTTTAGCGGTTAGATTTGTTTTACGGTGTAGGGTTGCTAGCCCAATGCCCAACCTACCCTCTTTACCCGGGCTTAGGACCGGCTAGTAACTACTGAACTAGTTAACCAGGCGAGGTCCTGAGTTTACTGAGTATTATTTTACAGAGCTGAAGATGCATCCCCGTCCTCTCCTTGTTGCTCCGTTGGGTGGCGTCAGCCAGTGTGTTTTATAAGCTGAGTCATGGTATGATGAATGTAATCGGCTTCATAGGAGCAGGGGAACTTATATGCACACTCTGATGCGGCTTAATGCTCCATCTTATCACTTGCGTACTAATGAATGAGTTTCTGATAGGAGAATATGGTTCGAGGAATGGCGACAAGGGTTGTTATTCTTATGAATCTTGATGCTGTCTCTCTGAGTATATTTGCTGCGTTATCTCCCTTTCTCGAAACAGTATGCTCGCATTTTGTTGCGTTTTTCGGCCTTGATTTCTTATCTGTTAATTTCAGTGGGCAACCATTTATCACCAGAATTTCTCTCAAATTTTCTAGTTTACCTTCTATGGTATCCACTGTGCATAATCTTCTTGTTCTTGAGTAAAAGAACGCATAAATGCTGCTCCGAAATCAATTTTCCTGTGTGATCTCGAATTAAAGGCGGTTAAAAAGACAGAGAAACTTGTAAAGACACTGCCAAAATCTATAAAATGCTTCCACTTATAAAAACTGTGCTTTCAGTATTTCAACTAACACTTTTATATCGCATGTTTAAAGTTTTGTTATTTTACGCCACTTCGAGTTGTTATTAAGCTATCTCTGACACTTTTTTATAGCTGGTTAATCCCTGTATACATTCAAAAGTTTTGTTACACTTTGGTTTGGTAGATAAACCAGTTGGCGAGTAAAAGAGTAGTCTTTGGTCAATGCTTTGAACTCTACGATGACTTAAGTTGTATTTAAAGCTCAGATTACTTTCATGGTCTTTAACTGTTTGTTCAGTTGGTAAGCACACAATAATAAAAGTTTTTCTACCTTCATATGAATATTGCTTTAACTGTTTCATTCTGAATCAGTAAGGCTGAAATGTATGAATGTGGTAAAGTAATGGCCAAAAGATGTGCTCATATACTAGATTAGATTATGGGTGGATGTCCGCTAATAATTGAGGAAGAAATTCACGCTGCACTGTTAACGGAATAAATGTTCTTATTAGGAATATGAAGGCGCTTGTTCTAATGCTGCATAGAGCAGTGGACAAGTTCATTTGAATTTGAGCAAACTAGGGTGAAATATATCTACATTCTTTCCTATTTCTCATTGTTTGTTTAAACAGTCTCACTTTATCGCCAAAGCTAACCTTCAAAATGACCAAGATTCATATCAGTAGGGACAAAAGCTATTTAATTCATCCCATAGGTTATGTAAGAATAAAAATTCAGCTAGATGTAATGTATGAGATTGGGGGAAAGATTTCACTTTGAAAATCATAGTTGCCAACACTATTAAAATGAAATGTTTAGATTTATTTGGTATGCACTTTAAGCCTTACATACTTCTGTACTCCTTTATATGTGATCCAAATAGTTTTACGAATAGAAGATTGAATTTACTTCAAGAGATTGTACACTATTTTATCGCCAACGTTAAAATGAAAGTTATAAATTTAGCTGCCAACCTATGCAGTATTCTTTAAGTTTTCCGAATACAAGTTTTAGGAATTTTTTTCGATAGAACTATCATAAAAGAGTCTTCAGTATACGTTTTTGAAGCGGTTTTTTAAAATCTGATTCGAGGTTTAAAGAACGTAACAATGACCTGTTTTGTACTTCTAGAATGAATATCTTGTTGGTTGAAAGTGGTAGTTGAAAAGCTTTCTACCTCTCGTTATTTTAGGATGTACAAGAATGTTTACAAATAAATTTATTTCGGTTAAATAATTGACGTTATATGCTCTTAATGTTATTTAGGTTCATTAGTACGCTTATAAGATAGAGTTTATCAGTTCGATTTTAAGCCACAGATTATGTATATTCTAAGTTTCCAGTGAAAAACCAAAGTGTACTCGGGGAAATAACTTACAAACATCAGCAGCTGTCCGATTATATACTTTCTATTTTGAATCACTATCTTGAACATTTAGTCTTTTATTTCACTCCTGTTTTACTGACAACCTTTTGTGAAATGTGAGGAACAATTACAATTGCGATTTAGTAAATTTGCCTTTAAGTGCCTGAAACAAATTCGAGAGGAATCTTTATGGTGATTCGCTACAAACGGAAGTCAGTTTTAAATTGATTACATTTTAGATTACTTGTAAAATTAAATGACAAATGATGTACTTGTGTAACTAAGTTACCAGTATGCTTACATGCTGTATCTAGTATTAGAGCATTGATTTAGGGTACCAAACTGAAAAATGTATTTACTGACTCTACATTTGTCAGCTTTGTATTTCTACTAGACTGGTAAATACACAGGCAGTTAGTCTCATCAAGTTTCATCAACACCTAGGATATTGATGGGACTCCTTTACCGTCAGTACTGACCCACAATGACTTAGAAGTCACGGTTAGTTATGACTTGAAAACCACGACTCACTGTCAATTGGTTTTAGGACTCTCTGAGCATTATGTAGAACGTTTACGAAAATAAGTGGTGACATGTTCACCATTTTATACACGTCCTTAGTTAGGTTTGAATTAGACAAGTGTACACAAGCTGCTAATCCTTGTCTGAAAGGTGACGCAGACCTTCTAGAAAGAGTTCAGAGGGCAGCCACTCGTACGATCCCTGCGATGGCCAGCCTCACCTATGAAGACCGAATTAAGAAGCTGAACCTCCACTTTGTCATGCCGCAGACAGAGGGGAAACCTAATCATGCTACACAGGATTCTAAGAAATGACTTCGAACCTGATCTATCTTCTATTTTCTTTCCCACTACGTCAGAACACCTCAGAGGACATAGTAAGAGACCACGAAAGAAAAGAACAAACATAGTCTCCGTAGAGTACTGGTTTTCGCGTCAAGTAATCAACACCGGGGATCGACTCCCAGAAGTAGTGGTGTCCGCATCATCAACTGATGCGTTCAAAAGCTGATTGGACAAGCATAGGAATCTACTGGAAAAGGATTATTGTAGGCTCCAGGCCTCCTATACTCAAACAACAAATCTGAAATCTGGATTTGAAATCATCAGGCTGTATATGCTTACTGCATAATAAAACTTCTACGCAAGAACGTTGATATTCGCATTGGATACCAAGACATTTAGGGTATTTCAACTTCTGTTTAGTTCTAGACATATTTTGAGACCTCATTTTATGCATAAAAGTTATCAAATTTGAACTAAAAATCGGGAATATTTTCTGTACAAATAAAATAGTTCAATCTGATCGCTTTCGACAGATTAACCAATAATAAACATAACTGGAAGGAAATTTGAACCATAACAGAATCATAACGAAGTTGTTGGGACTTAACTACAGAATTTAAGAAAACTGTTGCGTTAATAGTCTAAATTTCACTTTGACAACTGCGTACTCAAACAGTTAATTTTACTGTCACAATCTCAAAGATATGGAGCGAAAGGCAGAATACTGTCTCAAGCTTGAGTTTTTTAAATGCTTAGGTTGTTTGCATTTCACGAAAACGAATTTAAGGGATGGAAACAGAACTTGAAGGTCTTTTAAGCTGGTTGTTTGTTGACAGTGGTTGATTTTAAGGAAGTGATTAACATGACTTGACATCAGGTAGACAGCTGTTTAAAATCAGTAGTATCAAACAGCGACAAAGTCCTGGTTTCGATCTCCTTCGAAATGATTATTCATAACTCCTTGGGAAACCGTAATCTGGGACATCAGGTTTCCCTGTTGGAAGGTTAAAATTCCGTCACAAGTTTGAATTATACTGGTGTCTGAACACCCATGAGGTTGTGAATTCCCACCTCTATGGAAGCTCGGACAAAGACAAAATCAGCCATCTGGTGTTTTTCCAGGTTGTAGATGGTCTTCTTTACAAACTGGACACCGAATCATTTTTAATTGTTCACTACCGACTTGTTGTGAGAATAGTTTCCAACAGTTTTGTTGAGAAACCGAAAGCAGGGTTAATGTGGAGATGAATACTTTCCAAAAGCACTGTATGATAGCTGCACAATACTGCTAATTGAAAAAATTTGTAATTTGCAAATATTTAGCCGAATTTAGCACTTATAACAATCGTTCTCCAAGATTTATGTGGCACTGTAAAATCAACGCCAAACGCAATCACGCTGATAACATCTAGATGCAAAATGCAAGAATGTAGACAGCTGGACTATGCCTTCACATCCATATATTTCTCTTTTCCAGCATTATTCAGTTAATAACCTAGTACGTCAATCCATAGTTGGCATCGATGTATATTCACTCTAATTTATGAGTCATTTTCCCAGTATCTTATCGCTCTGTATCTGTCGAATATGTGGGCTACTAAATTTTCCATCTGACATATTGCATCAAATTCTCATACAGATTTGTGCGTTTTAATCATTCCAATATATCGCCTGATCGCATTATGTTTTCATGCACATTTCTAAAAACTTTACGGCCTTCTGCGATGCCAGTATCAGATAAGATGACGAAAAAGCATCACAGTGGGTGGCAACGTGCTTTGACACAAATCACATTATCTCAAATGACTCTGCCTGAAATTATAAGCACGAACTACAGGTCACTGCAGGGAAATGTAGATCACTTACAACCTCTCTTATCCTCCGATGTGTACTGTAATACTGAAGTAATTACACTACAAGAAACTTGCTTTCATGAACTTTATGATGACAATTTGATTTCTCTGGATGATTTAAAAATGTCCCATCAATATCAATGTAGCTCTACAAAAAAAGTGGAGGTGAAGTAGCTACCTTCATCAATACCCACTGGTGTATTTCGAGTTACATATGCTTCAAATTCTCAAATGACCACATAGATTGCCTCACTGTAAAATGCCTCCCAAAACATTTGGACAAGTATAGCTTTATTGATATCACAAATGTTTATGTGACACCTGGTTGCAGTTTCTCCGAATGATCCAATTTCTCAGATATATTCACGGAATTCGCAGCACTTATATTCTGTGGTTCCCTGTCCATAATATGTAGTGATTTCAATTCTTGTGATCCAAGCTTTCTCAAAACTCTTGGTCACCGAAACCTTGTTAACTTCACAACATGTGAGGATGCATCACTAGACTTGATATCCGTCAATGATACTCACATGTACGAAACTGGAAATAGATCCCCACTGATCAGCTCAGATCATTGCACTATACGTGTTTTGGACAAATATGTATAGCAAACTATACAAAACGGCTTTCACATATAACAAGATTGTACATAGATACTATTCACTAAGCAAAATACCAAATCTAAGAGGAATGCCATAATGTACAGACTGTAATATATTTGGCAGTGATGTTTTGAACGAACTATTGACAGTGTGACATGCCGTTTCAAGTTCTGACTGGATATGTGTTGTCCAGTGAAAAGCTTTCTCCATGCTTCAATCTTATTTCCTCTCGCAGCTTAAAAAACCAAGAAGAGAAGACGAAAGACTGCATGAAGTAAGCGGTAATACTGGTGCTTGTCGACTGAACGTTTTAGTTAGTTTGGAAATTCAACGTTTGTGTCTACCATATAACCGGGAACTTTTGTCATGCAAAGGCTCTTCCAGCATGCGAAAACTATTAAAAGACCTCACTGATAGTGAACACCTTGGCAAAGAAGCATGTATTTATGTCTGTGCCTTGAACAAATCAGTTTTACATCAACCCACTTGTTCGACACCACCTTCTCAATCTATGTCCAATGAAGAAGGTTGTCCAGAGTTCACGATGAACCATGTCTTCAAATGTCTCAAGTTCCTAAACCTGTCTAACATTTCAGGTTCGGATGGTATGTCAAGCTTCGTATTCAAGAAATGAGCTGATATTTTATGCCATCTATTAGCTAACATGTTCAACAGGTCGTTTTAGAAAACACCATACCAGCTGCCTGGAAAGATATTATGTCAGGTGTGCCTTTTTAGACTAGACCTTGGTATTTCATTCTGTCCCAAGATCTCTTCTGCTGGATAAGCTAACCGGGACAAATACTGAGTCCTGGATAATCGGCTAGCTGCATTCCTATTTCTCCTATAAAAAACAACACAGTGTTCACAGAGGGAAGCACTACACCTCATTGTTTACTGTGGATGGCGTTCCCAGGAGAGCCATCCTTTCCCCAGATCTGTTCTTATTTTTCCTGCATGACTCATCATCTGTGGCTGGTATCATTTTCATTAAATATGTCAACGACTTGACAGTTTTCATACCCATCACCTCCTCATCAGATTATTCCGAACTGATAAATTTCCTATCTACTGCCAGAAGATGATCTTCTGAGAATCGTCTTATGCTTAGTTCTTCGAAATGTCAGACCATAACTTTTAGTTTGAGAGGTAACCACAATTTGTGTGGACTGCTTAGTTCCCATTATTCCTGTTCTATTGATGGTTGCGTATTAGAAAATGTGATTTATCTTGGTTTGTGTTTTTCTTCGAACCTTACCTCGTCTCCCCATATCTCACTAGTTTCCAAAAACACTTTTCGTCTAATTTCGTTTATTAGGAAGCTGATAGTGTCTGGTATTACTCAGCCTCTCCTCTTATGCTTTATAAACTTCTGCATCTTGCCTGTTCTCCTCTATTGCTCTCCCCTCATTCATTTTTTCCTGGGTCGCCGAAAAAAGACCATACTACATTGTGTAGTACTTTGAGAATTGTCAGGAGAAACAGTTGTGGACAAACATATTTACTCATGTAAACATCTGAGAGGAGTTGTTTACTCAGATGACCAACATCCTCTTCATTCGAAGCTCTCAACGTGTCGGTCATCTGGAAACACGATGAGCAAGTACGTAAGACTCAATGCACGTACTACAAAATATAAAACTCAACGATTCTGTATTTAGCTCGTCTGGTGTGTGATGAAGCTTGTATTACAAATGAACGACCTAACTAACTAACTTACCGACTTCTGTTTTTGAATGGAAACTAATTGAAGATGAGCGTTTAACTTTCTACTCATTGATGAATCTAGTTGCTAATATGATTGTTTACCTAAATTTTTTGTGGATTCTGAAGAAAGTTATAGATAGAGCGAATACTTTTATCTTTTCTTCATGTAATTTCTATTTATTCCATTTTGTTATGTATACATATACACTATTCCTATCAAAGTGATGCTAATATGACGTTTTGAAAATTTTCAAAAGTATTCCTGAAAAAAGGTTGCCTACTATCCCTCATGATATTCCGGATTGTGGTCGATTGGATCATGCAGCAAACAGTGGGAAGCGAGAAGAGGGGGATACGCTGGCTGGACCGTGGAAAAGAACCTAGAAGATTTGGATTTTGCCAACAATGACTTGTGCCTGATGTCACACAAACTTGAAGATCAACGCGCGTAAACTGACAAGTTGACAGAAGAGGCAGGGCAGGGCAGCGAAGACGGGACTTCAAATGAATATAGAGAAAATAGAGGTGATGAAGATACAGCACCAACAACTCCAACAACAACAACAAACTCCAGTCATCATCAATGGGAGAAACTTGAAGGAATTAACCTCCTTCACCTATTTAGGAAGCACTGTTTCAACTACAGGCATTGGTGGCACAGACGAGGATGTCAAAGTCAGAATCGGAAAAGCAAAACAGGTGTTCATTAGCCTGAAACCAGTGTGGAGATCTTCTGCACTCAGCATAAGGCGCGAACAAGATCCGGATTTTCAACACCAACGTCAAGTCAGTGCTTCTGTGTGCTTGTTGAGAGACTTGGCGCGTCAAGAAAGAGATTTCCAACAAACTACAGATATTCATCAACAACTGCCTACACTCACTCAATACTGAAGATCAGATGGATTGCCAGAAGGAATAAGTAACAAGGAGCTCTGAGAACGAACCAACCAAGAACCTATCACCGAACAAATATGCAGGAGGAAGTGGTGATGGATTGGGCATGCACTGAGAAAGCCGACTGGGGACATCACGCGTCAGGTCAGGCCGTCGAGTGGAATCCCCATGTGCAGCGACGAGTTGGACGTCCGTGGTGAGGGTGACATGGAGGAGATCTTGCCAGGAGGAAATGAGAGGTTGTGGGCTGTCGTGGAGGCAGGTTCAAAAGATTTCAGAGAACAGAGTTTACTGGAGACGTGCTACTGAAGTGGTATGTTCCATTAGGAACCCAAGGGACTAATAATAATAATAATTCTTGAACTAGCTTTCAGAATAAAGTCATTATTATTATTATTATTATTATCTCAATTTTGGGGTTTCCAGCTTCAAGATAGCTGCTTATGATATTCAAATCAACTTACCAACTCAAATAATTACTGGGTATTTTTCAGAGAAAGTATGAAGTTTCCTTGAAATGCATAAAAATCTACAACAACTAGCTGTTTATTTTGACAGTAACGTTTTATGTTGAATTTTTTTATGCGTTCCTTTTATTTTCTATTTATTGAGTTCTTTCTGTTATTGAATAACTACTGGACATATACATATATATATAACAGATAACTCAGTTTTAATTAGCGAGACAATAAAATATGTCCAGAAATAAAAATAAACAATGTTTTCATTCACTTTTATTCGTAGCTGAAATTAAAATATAATCCACTATGAACTACTATATCATAAACCTTCTTTTTAAAATAATTAAACTTTATTATTCTTATAGTTATGAAATTGCGGTATTAGTATGGGGATCAAAGCGCTAACAATTGGTAGTATAATTTTTGAGGACCTACGGTTTTAAATGCAATTCCTGAATAGTTTCACTAGCATACTACATTCTGGAGGGAAAATCGGTCAAGATTATGAGCTTTGTAATTTACCCAAGGCAAGTCAGGTTACTTGTGCACACATGTAGCCTAAGGACTATATTACACTATGTAGTTAGAAAATTTACTGACTTAGTGATTATTCGATATTATTATCGACCTGACTGACTGCATAGATTTTATTGGTATGTGAATAATCTGTTTTAACGGGTGACCATTACTGTGAATTTGCTATGAGGGGATATCATAGCTACAGTTTGGTGCATATGCTCGAGAATAACTATACCTTTTACAAAATACAGATTTTACACACGTTGGCTACTAAATAGTTATGGATTAGCTTACCATATTTGAAATGTAGAGCGCTCATGAGGCTTAAAATTGGGCTACTTAGCCTGATGATTTGACACTGTTATATGACGTTTGATGTTAGTTACCTAACAACAAGAATCCCTGGAACTAGTTTGTTCCTTTGTTGGAACTCAGAAATAAGACTTACTAGTAATATAGAAGAGACCCATCTTTTAGAATATGCAAACCAAATCCCAGCTTTTAGGTCAGAGACTCTAATACTAAGCCATTATGTCGTAATTGTTCCCATCGTGTTGTAGTTTCAATTCAAAGTGGACATCATTTGGTAACCGACTCAGCTGTAAAATTCTTAAAGATCAGAACAGATCAAATTCTGTTGAGTCGGCTAATGAGTGCCGCCAAGAATAGATCCTTATTCCGTGACTTTCTGTTGACCAACTTCGAACACTTGGTTCCAAAGTACAGACTACTCCCAAATAATAGGTTAACCTCTCAAATTACATTCTCTGACAACTGTCTAAATATAGGCTTTTGTTTACTTGTTCTTATTTCAACATTTAGAATATAATTGGCTTTGAGCCAATACAAACTTGAGAAGATATAGGTTTCCGACCAAGTAAAGTCTTGCAGGTTTTCTTGATAAATTATTTTACTATATAGCTCTTGAGTTATCCAACTTTCTCATGTAATTAAGAATTAAATGTAACCATAAATAATGTTGTGTATAGCCAACTAGTATAAAATGTTAACTTTTGTGACACATTATGTAAACTCCCTTGTATTGTATTCCTGCAGGGGTTTTATGAAGTTTTATTTACAACAACAGGTTTGATTTACCATATACTAAGTTTGCATTGCATTTATCCTGCCTATTGCTATCAAGTTGATCCCTATAGTCTTGTATGCTAATAATTGTAGTTTCTGTGACTTTTCAAAGATCGGAAAATTTGTGTTTTCATGTAACCAGTCCATCTGAAAAACAACCATGCGTATTTTACTCGAAGTATTCATTTTGTGCAGATAGAAATTCATTGTTCAAAACAACGTTTTACTCCCATTGAATGAAATAAGACGTTTATTTGAGATGAGTGACTGACAATTTCCCTTACATTTAAATATAACAAGTTCAACAAGAAAATTAAATATTCATTGTCTCTGCTTCGGAAAGAATATAGATTTATACCTACTAAACAGAAAATCACTACGCTCAGTAAAGTCATGAAACTACACTTAAAACCATCGCTAACTATTTTACTGATTACCAGCCCGTTTCATGCACGGCATAAAAACTAAACCAAGGTGTGGAGTATAACGCTTAACTATCCATTTAGTCACGGAGGATCAGAATATATAAGTATATATATATATATACATGCCGAAACAAACCTGAAGTTAATTCAGATGACGAACAAAGGAATCATAGTTATTGTGAAAAACGAAACAGAGAACCATACTCATTCACCAGTTTGCTTTATGTCTACTTCATTTTCAGTCGTTTAAAACATGCTTTATCTGCAGAATTGAAATATTTTGTTCCCGGTAGATGATTCGAATCAGTTTTTGAAGTAATGACAGTTTTTAACTAAATCAATTACGACTAGTAATAAGAATTCTAGAATTTAATGGATCAAGATTTTTAATTACAACATCTATATCTGAAAAAAATGTTACGAAATGTTTTCAAAAGTGCATGTGAGTAAAGCCATGTTTAAAAGAATATACGATTACGGAACATGAGCACTCAGAAACTACTCATCACGATTTAAAAGCTTCACTAGCAAGAACTAGAAAATCTAAGCGTAGTGCGATTTTTCGATGATTTACAGACTGATTACCCTAGTTTTAGCATATGAGTTTATTCTGATCATTCGTATTCAGTTGGTCTATGAAATTGATGTTTCTGAATTGAATTTATCTGGCTTCACTGCTTCACTTGGACCTAAAAGAACAAAACGGGTGTCCAGTGTTCAAATCACTTTGATTTAGCTAATGAAACATACAGATAATCGTGAATAGTGTTTCTAACTCACCATTTGATTCAATAGTGTATTTCATTAGTTCATGATGTATGGTGTCAGTGACCACACCTTTTAATCTTTTTCGGATGGCTTTCAGCAGAAATTAAGTTGGTACCTCTGTTAGACAGTTGCAGAAGCTACTTAATTATGGACCATGAAATTCATATATAACTTATGAATTGCGTATTCCATTCATATTTATCATAAATAGGTTTTTACTACAACATATACTGTCAGCAGTGCATTTATACAACGAGTTTATTCTCCTGAGTACCTACTTTCTCAAATTATTTTGTGATTCCTGTCAGCCGTAACCACGAAAGAATATGTAACGGATTACCATTTAGTCGATTTTCGGTCCTTATCAACGATAACAACCAAAATCTTGTTAGACTTTCGTTGACCTTGACAGCCTTCTCATAACAACCAAGCGACTGAATGATATCGTCTATCAGTGTTTATTGTGCACATGTTAGCTATAGGAGAAACTTATGAATTATTATTACCACCCATTTATCTATGGAAAATGTGTATTTCACTTCTTACAGGAGTAATAAGACTTAAATGTGTTTTTATGTGCCGTTCAAAACTTAGACAAACGGCGGCCTTGGATAGAGTAATGCTTTCAAATAATTTGTGCGAAATAAATCAGTATTAGTCACTTCAGTGAATGCGAGAAGAAGGAACAAAACCTCAATGACTCATCTTAATGTTCAACTTTTGTCTGCCTAACTATCAGGAACTTTGATAAACATGAAACTTTGGTTCAGCACTTCACAAAATCTTATTCAAAAGCCATGACATGAATACATTCTACTTTCTAACGCAATGGTTTGTTTGAGCCACTACTGTTTTTTCCAGCTTTTGAAAGCTAGATTCGTATCATTAACAAAGACACATACTCTTGGTGTCAAGAAGTACAAAATGCATTGATAGACCATTGCTGAATTTCTATGTTCTTGCTGAAACCAACTGATAAACCTTTTTGAACGTTTTCTAGTCATCTGATGTGTCTCACTTTATCTAGTTGCTAATTCTACGAACGCCCTATTCATTTTACACCTTAAACACCACTCAATTTATATTGCAAATAAACACCTTTTGCCGTCTAACCTGTGAAAGACTACGTAATAACGATATATATATATATATATATATATATATATATATGTACTCGATGGAAAAGTACGGAGGGCTCACAGGGCTGAGATATGAAAATTTCTCAGTGGAAAACACATAAGCAATTTTCAAAATTCTTTTTCTTATACGATGAATAAAAGATAGCAAAAGCAGTCAGTTTTCAGCGGTAATCGGCTGCACCATATACAAACTATTTTTATAAGAAAGCCTAAATCTTGTAAGAAATCTTGGTCTTGCAGGATTAAAACAGATCTACGGGAAATTAAAGACATATTTTGATGAATTCGATTACCGTTTAACAAATGTGACACAATGTGTAGTTTTACAAAACAGGATTGAATATGTTCGATGCTTGTCAGTCAGGTGTAATCTAAACCGATGCATATTCTCTCTGCATAATTATACATCTGTTTTGTATGCAATTTTTTAGTATATATCACTACTATTCATGCGTTTGTTTTATTTTTTGATAAACATACTACTTAATTTTTTTGGCTCTGTTTTTCTTCATAATCCATCTTAGAGCTAAATACACAACCTACTTTGCTGGAAAGACACATAAACTTTATGGTGCTTTATGATAAAGAGAAATTGACAAATACCACTGTCGTAAAGTATATCTGTAATTGATTTGTGTAAGGAAGAACACCGGTTTCATACGGAATAATGAAGAATCATATATTTTTGCTCCTACGTGATCAAAAATCATGAAAGCCGCTCTTTTTTGGTTCTTTTTTTGTGAAGAAGATGGATTAATAAACAATCGACGTTTAGACTGATCCTTTTTACGGTTAATTCTTTCGTCTGACACATGGCAATGTACGACTATAACCACTATAATCTCAGTTTCCAGCAGAATTATGTTAAAAATATTTGCTCAGATAATGAGATCACTTTTGAAAAACAGCTATAAAATGAGTCTTTAGCATAAAAATGCAAGATATATTCACGTCACTTAAATATATCAGAAAAATCCTAATGAATGACAACTTTGCACGTAGCTTTCGAAATCTTTTCTGTTTCACTCTGCTAAAAACTTTTTCGAAACCTTTGGAACATTTTATTGGAATGCTTATAATCCATAACGGATGATACAAAGCACTTTTTTGAATTGGTATTTTTATGAATGCACCTTATAATACGTAACCATTGTCATTATACTAGGGTAGCGAATAAACTTCACACTAACTAATCACTAGTTAATTATATCCATATATTCCATTGCACACTGAAATTACTTCTCTCAATCATATTTACATACCTAAATTATAAACTACTACTTTTTGATAAAAACTTATCGAAACATTAGCATTGCATAAAGTAAGCTTTTGCAGTTTTGACGTCTTGGATAAGACTATTGCTCAAGCAGTAATCGAAAAAATTAAAATTTTCCTCCTGAATAACATCACTTCTTGGTATGAATAGTTAATACAGTTCGAAGATGGAAGCAGTATATAATTGCCATAAGCCATTACATATTTCTTTTATATAACCATACTTCTTTTCAATAGTCTATTCGCTTGCTTGTTAAACATATCGATTAGGAGAAATATTCATTGGTGTGCGTTAATGAGGTCTTCTGGTACCTAAAGTACTTGGGCTTCAAACTGAAACAAAAACTATCCCCCATATACTGTCAGTATTCAAAAGTCTTATCAGGAGGTTAAGTTCAACGGCAGCGAATATATAACACAAGAACTAGTAGGTTTTATCAGCTACAACGGTTTTTACTTTAAGACCGCTGTTTATGGAAACATTTGTCTTTCAGTACGCATGGAATATCGAACCATCGTAATGAAGTGAACTCTTAGCTACATTTTAGAAGAAAGACAAGATAGCACTTCAAGAAACTTGCGAAACAACCATTTTAGAGCTTGATTTCAGGTGTATATATCAGTTTTTCTATCCCAGCTGCAGAATCACAAAAACTAACAAAAGGTAGCTATGCCATGTTCATAACATTCCCATAAGTCATGAGCTGGTAAATTTAAGATCAAACTCTCCGTAGAAAATGAATTTTTTCTGCCCTTTGTTTGTGTCGTTCTTCTAATAATTATTATTACAAATATCGGAAGCCCACTTTTTGCCTTTCTGCTGAATCATTCTCATCCCTCGTTGTAATAATCAGTTTCCAAGCCTATAGTTAGATAAGGAATCAGAAATATAATTTACATCATTATGAATTCCTCATTACATTTACAAAGTAATCTGTCATCTAAAAACTGACCTGAATTTGATAACCATTAAACAGTACAACGTGATAGTGAGCCATCGTTCAATACCAGAGAATTATTGGTTTCTGTTAGTTATAAGAAGTAGGTAGGGCGTAGAAGCCTGGTCTTCATTCGTCCCGAAGAAAGACGTTTTTATGAGTCTTCTTCACAAATGTGACTCTTATAGTGCAACCTTCAGGCTGAGACTCGAATAACGGAAATGTGTTGGTGACGGATACTAAAATTTATTGCAGCCTAAGATATTAAGAAGATTAAGTCATCTGTGTGTTCAAAAACAATTTTTCCACAAAACGAAACCTTCCTTAGTGAATTCAAATCCTAAGCCGATTTCAATCTACTATGAACTTTACTCGACTTATTTTCAACGTTCTTATTTGAATTCTTTTCATATTTTCATCAACCCTTATCTCAATTTCTTTCCATATAAATACTTATGAAAAGTAAGAGTGGGATGAAATTGTTGAAATATGTTGCTCAAAGACATTACACGCCTCAGAGAAATTAGGGCTTCTGATTGTTTTGTTGAAGATAAAAAAAACGGTTAGAACTTTGAAAATATCGTTTCAAGGAGTAAATATCCGTTACACAGAGCATCTTGAGTTGGGAAAATTCTTTGAGTATTGGCATAGCTTTTTTCCTTTTTGCTGATTGACAACTTTAAATTCACTTTGAGAAGTGGATAATATTATCCACTTTCATTTTAATTATATGATGATATTTTATTCATATGCTTATAAAAACCCGATGAATATTATTATAAGCACTGAATTAAATGGGGTATTATTAAGAGATAATGAGAACTACTGCTTTATTACACCTGAAATATTCTGTTAGTACATGGTAAAACGCAAAAATAGGTTCCGTCTTAGGTCCTGAAATAGTTCTGTTGTCATCAAAGTCTGAGGAAAGATGACTGGGTTACTTCAGAATTTGATCAAGAAGAAAAAGCTGTGAAACATTTCAAGAATTTTAATGGTGAAAAATACAATATCAAAAAGCATAGTGATCGATAAACAAACTTATGATTTATAACAGTAGATGGTTTACTTAAATGTATAAAGTAGCACTCAGCGACGTTGCGTCATAAGTAATATACTTCTCAAACGATTAGTAAGTTGGCCTAAATTATCACATCAGTTGTAAAAATTAATCAGTATCCAGCCAGCAGAACATCATTGAATGAAAACAAGTTGAAGACACCAACATTCTGTAGCTTAGTTGAGAGCGGTCAGTGGAAACCCTTTACCTAGATTTCATGCTTGCTGTCCGCAGAGTGTGCCTGCAGTCTTAGGGAAATTAACGTCCCTACCGAGGCTCAAACCATAGTCAGTCAGTGTCGTAGTCAAAGATGTTGCCACTGATCTATGTGGGCCGTGACTGACGATTTGTAAGACTGGCTTAGCTGCAATGATCGGTCAGTCAAAATCAAACAACATGAAATCAGTTGCTCTCTAAGCACAAAACTTCGGTTCATGACTTCTTGCCTATCCTCTACAAACAGCCATCAAAGTGTACCGAAATGGTGAACATCCTAACGTAGTCATCATATTGCAAAATCATATATATAACTCAGTTATCACTTGTACATAGACAAAATGAAACTGGTTGTCCTCCACTAATCAATCTGTGTAAGCCTTATGTCTGTGTCTGTGTTAAAGATGAAGTACACGATTTATTCCCATCTCATTTTGACTTTTTCGTTGATCAAAGTGCAGCTGTTCAAGTTACTGATACTAACTTTGCTATGTACCCTACGTGTTGTAAACACTGAATAATCTTAATACGAGGTGATTAAGAAGAAGATTCAGGGAAGGAAATATGTAATGGCCAAAAGTGGTAACATTTATATACATGTCAGTTTGCTTCAACCTTTGATGATTGAAGTGCAATGAAAGTCTGGTCAGCAGTTGGTTCTCGTAGCGCAGTTAGCACCGCACCAGGCTTTGAACCTGGTGGTGGCTGATTTCAATCCTGCCAAGTCCCAAATTTTCAGTTCACCTTTACTCATCACCTAGTATTCATACTAACGTCATAAACTAATAAGCGTCATTTAATCACATACAGTCAAATATTTTATTTATTTCTTTTTGTGAACAGATATGTTAAAATTCACATAGGCATTAAAATGAAATGTGATTGATTTTATAATAAACAATTTCAAAATGATTTCTTATGACAGTAACATTAAAAAGGTATACTAAACAGGATTACCGGTTTAGCTACTAGGCTGTTTACTGGTGCACATAATATGATCCTTAATCAGATAAGTAAGTAAATACAGAAATTGTTTATCGGTGAAGTAACTACTTCAGAAAAATCGGACAATGTATGAACAAGAAAGAGAATGAATCCCCTAAGTATGTCAGTTGCCAAATTAATGAGCAAATACCTTTTTTTGTTATTTTTAAGTATCGAAATCCTAATCCCAAAAACTTGGCATTACGCAATCACAGAGTTTTATATCACTTCACAATGATCACTTGATGTAAGTAGCTAGAAATCATATGAAATCATTATTGTCTCATAAGCTTCAAAATGCTGTTTTTGTTTTTTTTCAAGTAAGGTAAAAGTAATGAAATTTCATTGCACTTCTGTTTAGGGTTAATTTTACATTTTTATATACAAGAAATAATACTCAGGGTTCTGTTTAAACTTATCATGCAAAACCCAAGAAGCTGAATAAATAGCTACCACCAGCACCCCTTTGAACATTCGGAAGAAGTATGTTTGGCTGTTTAATCGCTTCTGTGTCAAGTGATGTAGAAAACATAAGAAAGACAACGTAAGCGAATTAGCCACTAATGTTCATCAGATTGAGCAACATGATGAAGGTATTGAAAGTATTAGACGCCTCTTGTTCACGGTCAAATGCCAAGTTGCTAAAAACGGTGTTATATGTATACCTATCTATGCTTCACTTCTTTTCAGCTGAATTATACAAGAGCTTATTATACATTCATAAATTGTTAAATCCTTTTCAGGTTGACTTATGTTGATATGCGTTTATGAATACGATTATATTCCAAGAAATATGCAGTGGATCTCAATACTGTATTCATAATTGAGACTATTAAAGTGACTTCGTAGAGCACTATGGAATGTCATTTTGAGTGTCTGAGATCGCAATGGTAGAGCACTGAGTCGAAAACCTAGTGATTGTTAATACGAATCCCACCGTGGTTAAATTTTCATTTCATCTTCAATTATCACACAGTATCACTACCATAGAGTGGTAATATATAATCAATCTGCTGGCAAAGCTACGCATCAAAGACTAGTCATCTATGTGAATAGGTCAGAGATTATTGTTGGAACTATGCTGATTCCAAGAAACCTTAAAAAATAGCATTGATTGACGTCACGACTTTGTTCACAGTACAAAAATGTTTTTTTTACTGAGAGTTAAGATATAACAGTTTAACATACTGGCAAAAATCAGCGCATCAATATTTTTATGGTTGTATTACTTTTCAAGCTTAGGTGCTCATTAACAATGAAAAGAAGCTAGTTTATCTCAACAAAGACTGTGTGAAATTCTAAAACTAGTCATTGGAAAACCTCGCGAACAGAGAACCTAAAAAAATCTGTGTAACCTGCAGTCAAGATCAAAATTTGGTTCTGGCATAAGTAGATTTGTATGTGATATCAGTCAGGATAAGGGGGTTTATTTGTTGAGACATTTTTGATCAAGGAATAAACGAATACAAACGGTTATGATGATAAAAAGATGATCGTTTGCCAGATTTCAATTAGTCACCTTTACAGGAAGAAACTACTTATTGAATCAACCTGCTTTCGTTGACTTTATTACACTCCTAAAGTCGCTCATAAGATATGTCAATGCTCCACTTAAGACTACGAAACATGTCCATTGAGTCATATGGAAGAGATAATTCAGCTAAGAACATTTTCTCTTTCGATGATATTAATTTCTATAGCTGTACAATCGTATTTATATATATCATAAACATATAACAGTCTAGTCTAAAACAATATGGTATAATCACATCATTAACCTAATGCTAAAAAACCGGAATCAAGAATGTAAAGCAGTTGCGTGATAAACTAAGACAATCAATTCAAGCCTGATCTCTATGTGCACAAGAAGTATGTTCAATCTCTCATCTTACCATGGTCTTAACACTTCTATTTTTTCGATTTCATCATAATTATTAGTTCATTATCATCACCTTCATTATGATCCTTGTCTCATTCTTCACCTTTCTACATCTATCTAGCGAGTGAACACTCAATATTTGCGTTTCTTATCTACTAACAATTTTTATTTGTTAAACTCCTTGCCTTCCACGATATTTCTACTGTCTTAGATTATTACACAACTACTTTGCATTTTTGAATCCGTTTTTGGTAGCACTTGGTTAGTGATGTAACTATACCTCATTGTTTTATAATAGACTGTTATATGTTCATTATATATATAAATACGATTGTACAGCTACAGAAAATGATATCGTCGAAACAGAAAATGTTCTTGGCTGAATTATCTCTTCTATATATCAATGCTTGGAGGTTGAAACTTAAGAAAGCAACTAGACTGACGATAAAAATTCTTGTTGTGAGAATTTAAACTTCTAGAGCATTTCAGCAATTCGAACATAACAAATATTCCCGCACAAAAGAAACAAAACGCTGATCAACGTTGAATTTAGGTGAAACAAAAAATATTACCATATATGATTTAAGCTAATCTCTGTTAAACAAATTATGGAAGTATATTTATCTTTCATTGATATATGCGTATAGATATTCATTGAACAAAATGTATGAAGATGAATGACCTTTATAAAAGAATAGCAAAGTTATTTAACTAGTGAATTCGGAGAAGTTCGTCAAGTCATTATTAAAAAACGTATGTGAAGATAACTCTGCAGACAAACACAAATATTTCTATTCCTATACCACAAATGTTACAAACAAATGTTCATACGTGAAGAATAAAAACATCCTCGGGAAGTGGTTTAGAAATTCATCTTTTTGGTTCAACTTTTTGATTAGGTTGGTGTAATTCATTACGGTACAGGTTTAAGTTAAAACGAAATGAAGTTTTTATTTCACTGAATGTATTCAGTAATAGAAAGAAAAATTTTCTTTCACTTTTTTCCATGTGCCAAAAACTGGATATGTTTCACACATAAATGTAAATAATTTGTCTAAAATAAGTGCTTGTAAAATTATCCTAATCGAGTATTACAATATCTTAGATATGAATCATTTCGATATAACGATAACAACTGTTCACTTGTGGATGTAAATTGTGCACCTTCAACTTTCATGCTAGAAATTAAGTAAATTATCAGAAAATACAGTAAGTAAGTTTACAATTTTCTTCTATTTTTTTTCTTTAACCGGATCAACTTTAAAATTCATATGGTGAAATGTTGTAACACAACCACTTCTTAAGTTTTTCTTCTCAGTTTTGTGCACTTCAAAGGCGCTACCCATACTATTAGAGTAGAAATATACTAGTCTTTCAAAATATCAGGCATTTATGGTATTTTTAAAAGTGTTGAAACAAGAAAACGTTACATGTACATAGTTTTACCATGAATTCTGAAAAAATAACCCCAGTAACCAAATTTAGTACTTGATCATATGTTTTTTTGATTCTAGCGAACAGAAGGATTGTATAAATATTATGAATCTTTTACTAGTGGTTAAGCAATAAACATAAATGTCGTTGATAGATAATAACTGACAGTGGAATCCAGGAAACGCATTTTGTCCCATTTGGAACTGGTGCGTCTCTAGATTCCACTGCTAGTCACTATCCATAATTAATATCAAAACTGAAATGACAAACAATATCGAGGCATCCATACAGTAGCCCATAAGCCAATAGAAACGAATCCGTTCGGTCCAGTCAGCGAAAAGTTAATGCAAGCGCTATCACACAAATGATGGTGTTGCTAGATTATGCTTCTACCCCACTATATTATGATGTCTGTTTGACTAGAGATTCATAGTTATATATATCCATATAGCTGAAGAAGGAGTATTACCGTAAATATTTTTGTTGGCATAAAAGCTTCAGTATCATGAACCTAAGTGTTTCAGAATGAACACAAAGCATGCCATGAAAAACTTCCATCGCATTCCTGTGAAGGGAAAGTTAGTGCTCAAAAGTGTCAGTAAAACTAGTAGAAATTCGATGAATCAATGTCATCAACTGATATAAGGAAAATAAGTTGCTTATACTTACAGTAAAAGTGTATGTATGCAGATCAACTCTTATCCTTATTCCGATATCTATTTGTAACTAGTAAGTTGTAAAACTGCTTTAAATTACTACGTTCCCGCTTAGAGGGATATATAATTTTGTGTCCACTACTTCATTACATTTGTACTAGTTTAAACAACTCCAACTTAGACCGATTTTGTGTTTAAGTGGGGCAACTGAAAATGAACTCACTACCACAAGCCACTAGATGCTTCAACATTCACGAAAACTTGATGTTAAGTTTCTTGACTTTCGCTAATAAATATCACATTCTACCGGTTTTCTAGATTAAACTAGACACCTGAAGGTGACTAGTTCCAATCCTAGAGTGGCTCATATTGTCGTTTAACCTTCAGTCACCAGCCAGTATCAATACAAGTCTACCAAACCACAACCATCCCAGTTAGTTATAATGATTAAAAGGATATAAACGATTTTTGACTTTTTATGCTACTGTTTTTGCGTTAATTGACACAGATCAAAAAGCATAGTCTTTTAATGTTTGATAACTCTAAACGTATACCAAGAAAAGACAGTTATCAGGAAAATGCATCAACTTATGAAAAAAAGTACTGCAGAATTATTTAATGAGGTTCTTTGCTATTTATACTGATCCAGATCAGGTTGGAATTTGACGCTTTGTCAAGAAGTATAAAATTGGATAAATAAATATCTCATTAACTCTTTACACTGTTTTTCAAGTTAACATTTCAGCTGCTTACTAGTCTGTATCTGCATGAATAATGTTGATTTTAGAATAGCCTGCTCAACTTCTCTAAAGCTTAACGAATTATTTAGGAAGAAACAAAACCTGCCTTGATGAGACTGTTCTTTCTTAATGTAAATTAGTTGAAATAATGACAGCTCTTTTGATATCAAAAAATGTTTTCAATAAAACTGCAAAGTCAGATAATGCATCATTTCACTATCTTGATTAAGATTTGGACCTGAAGTGGGACGTCAAAGGACATCAGACTACTACTACTACTACAATCCATTTTTGCAATTCTGGTGACATCAGCTGTTTTGAAATACCTCCCAGTTGACTGAATTGAATGTGATCAATGTATTATGTAGGTGAAATGACCCATTCTTTGATAACATCAATAATGTATGAAAGATGCTTGCTAGATAATCACTATAACTACACGTGTTCATCAGCCAGATATCTCTTGTCTAGTCGTCTACATTAGAATACGGTAAACGGGAACTAAAAAAACAGCATATGCTACGACGGAATGTAAGTTATAGCCGAAAATCCACATAGAAAATTTTAGACAAAACACTTACCAAAGTCATCTGAACAAAACGAATCTTGTAGTAATGGTCGACCGCATGATCTACATTTTGGTTTGTAATTCCATGGTAATTGTACATTTTCTTGATAAACAGAGAAAGGTTCTTCACGAGGATATCTTCTGTATCGTAAGTTATACCATGATGGTAGATTATAAAATGCATTCATATTAGCATATGAATATGATAAATCATGTTGATAATTTCTGTCAACTGGTAATTTTTCATGTGATCGGTAATTCCAAAACGTTTGTGGATAAACAACAGGCAGCTGCGGTTGATCATGTAATTCCTTTCGTCGTGCAGAATTTTTTATATAATTTGAATTCAAATTTATTGATAGCATTCTGTCAGGATGTCTGCTGATACTTTCTACATTGGCCATTGTTGTTTTCATAATTGGAGTAGTAGGAGTTGTCGAAAAAAGACGAGCAGAAGAAGTTCGTTCTTTCCATTCTTGATTTGGTGAATGTTTAACTTGAACAGCAGTATGCACCATAAAATCAGAGTTTGTTTGAATGAATAATATAAATAAAAGGAAGGCAGATAAAACAACTTTCATGATACATACACTTTTAGAATTCAACTTCTAACAAATTAATTTGAATTGTACACTTGTGTTATGCTTTTTTCTAGCATAACTACTGAAATTTGAACTAAGTGCATATATCCAAGGATAGGTATAAATATATAATTAGATAGATGTAGGCATTAAAAGAAACCAAATGATACATTCAAAATGTGGCTATCAAGGCGTTATCGTAAACGTGAACAATACATTCTATTTAAAGTCAAATATTATTAGAGTGAATACAATTTCTACAATGACGCTTTGTTAACGTGTTTGTTTCACATGTAGTTTTATTTATCAGTCAGGCATGCTTACTTATATTCACAAGTTTTTCCCCAATCCAGTAAACAGTAACCTACCAGAAAAAACATACTTTTTACTATTTCTATATTCCATTATCTGATTGGTTGAATTCTGTTTTCCTAATAAAGATATAATTTTTAGAGATTTAAACTACAACAATAAATTATACATTTCTACTTGTCCAATTTCCCTGTAAAAAACGAAATACATAACACTCCAGAATAAATGAGAAACACATCGCAATCTAATTTTGTTTATATTCTTTCGCTTGTATTCCATTGTATTCTGTGTCGATTGATAGTAAATTCTTTGATAAATAATTAATGACTACGTAAACTGTATCTAAAATGTTTCTTCATAATAATGACTAATCACTAAGTTGAAATTAGTCGATTGTAGTAAGTGTTTAAAGACCAGTCGTTGTCTATAAATATCCCATCGACTATATAATAGACCTTATCGATACACTATATACTATATCTCACTGCAATTCATATACAGAGTAAAAATTACAATCGTCATTATTGTTGGTTGTAAGTGGTTGGCAAGATAACCTTTAAACAGTCTTTAATTTTATAATGCATGCCTTCATAATCCCAAATTTCTTCCTGCTAAAGTCAAACCTAACTTTATTTTAGTCTATTAAATGAATATGAATAAATAAATATAACTGTGAGAGGATTTTTAAATACGTCCTGTGAATGTTTATTATTGTTTAATACCACCTTGACCAATTAGGTGTGTAACGTCATCGAAAGCATATTCCTGAAGAAATGGTGAGATCCATCCATATAAGAGAGAAAATTCTCCCGTGTTATTCTAAGATAATTTTGACGACAAAACACTGAATGAGACTCACTGAAATAAGTAAATGTTTTCAGCAGTATTTCAGGACCAGGGAAAAAAATGAATTATGTGATCAAAACGACCGTTTCATAAACGAAATAAGAATTCAGAATGCCCAAGCGTTCAAAGGATTGAAAAATTAAGATTGTATACCAAAAACGTTATTTAGAAAATCGAATCTTTATCGAAAAATAGAGGTAGAAGTTCAAGTTTGTGGTCTGCTAATACTCTAACTGTTGCGTGATGACTTGTTTAGATGTACAAAGCAGTTTTCAATAGTTGATCGGCTTCATCAGTAGCGTACTGTTTCTTTTCTTAGCCAAGCGTATCCGGTAATATTCGAAAGATGAGTTCCCGAACATGTATCATCCGCTTCGAAAAACCAAGAAAATCGGAAACTACATGGATTTGATATAATACGTCAGTTGACTTTGGGATGAGTGATGAATACTCTTTTAAAAGAAGAATACAGTTTAAGGACTGGCGTTGTAAAGGGATTAGATTATCAATCTTGGTAGTATTTTCCATAATACATCTGCTCCAGTATTCATACTGGAACCGTTGTTCAATAGTAGAATAGTCTTTGAAGCTAAATCTTTGAATAAATTTGTTTTCAAATAATATCCCATCAGAAGTTCTCAGTTTGCTTTCTATAATTATTCTTCATATGCATTTCTTTATCACTGAAGAAAACCTTATCAGTATTTTCATTTAGGGAACTACTCATTTAAAATGATTTGCGAAATGTGCCTGAAGACAAAAAAGGAAGCGCGAAAAAGTTTCTTCTATGCTTTTGACTTGTAATTCAGTTTGCAATACATTTCGAAAGACTTCAGTTATTTTTCATGCTGTTATTGAAGTTACTGCATTAATAAATGAATGTAAGAGAGAAGAAACAGTTTTCTTACTGCTATCAATCTGTTATATACATCGATCACCCATCACTGTTTTATCACATTCTTCATATGGTCGAACTCACTTGAAAAAATCCATCTTGCAGCATGTCACAAGCGATGAGCACTAGAAAGTAAGCGAATCAGTTATCAGTTTGCCGGTTTTTACTGATTAGAATGTAGTTATTATCATTTATTGATATCAGCTATATGTTCAAAAATGTAGATAACCATTCTAATGTAGTTTATTTCACATTCTACCTTTTCTGGCAGTATGAAATTTGCGAGGTGAAACTGAAACTTTGTTGCATTGCTGTACTCCGCAAAACTATTCACAAGCTAATTGCTCAATCAGTTTAATCACTTTTATATATTGTCTTCTCATTTCCAAATTAAACGGCATTTAGTTTGATTTTCCACCATGAATTTCAGTGATCATTTGAATTCCGAAAGCTGATCTATGAACTTAAATGTTTTAACCACACTGTTACGCTGCAATTTAGCACTACACAAATACCTTGAATTATGGAGAAGAGAATGATAATAATGCAATAAATTGCGCTCTTTGTGTTAATGTTCCAAAGATTTGAAATTCGAAAAAAATCTTCAGTGCTGAAAAAACACTCAATTATCCAATGTTAACTAGGTGCTGTTCTGAACTTCAATGCGTTTAGATTGACTTTCCACTAGTGTCCACTCAAAGATAGGTCAGCAGAAAAGCAAGTTCATTTTAGAAATATTTTGTATAAAATGCAACCTAAAAGCTATTAACGATGTCATTCACTTGAATTCAAAACAGTATGCAACCTTATTCTCTTTGAAGTATAGACTTTCTTTTAGTCTTGAAATAACCGCAACATTTGACAAATAAAGTGCAGGGCAATATCACTTTTGATGAATAAATGCGGTGAAAAACTAAAAATTCTTGAAAACTCTCCTACTTCCAAGAAAAATGTCATTAATTGAACATAGCGATAATATATTGTGAATAATCTTAGTCTCACCACTGTATCCAAAGGTTACTAGGCAAACATAATCTTCAGTCACACTATAATGAATCACTTTCAGAGACCTGACTGGTGGTCTTCGTTCCCATGTCGGAAATGTTTGATATTTGCAAAGTTTGAAGCAAAAACTCTAAGAAAAAACAACAAAGTAAAACTTGGTTGTAAGATATTCAGCCTGTTTATTGACTCCTTAGATGTGGACATGCCGAAACAGTACCTATTACAGGTAGATCCAGGTTATCCAAGCAATACACTTGTGTATGCATAATTCAAAAGCTACCGATCAAATGAAATGCATTGATATTGTCCATATTTCGAATTCAATCATTCACTCACGAAAGTTTTTTCTACTTTGCAGAACCTTATCTCGAATATTTTATCATTCTCATCGTTCACTCGGAAATTGTTACTATCATAAGACGAAAAGCAATTAAAGTAATTCTATCCTCATTGAAACAAATACCATTCACATATTTTCGATGCAAACTAACATTTTGAAGTTAAATCTTAAAACCATTGTAGGTATCTTTTTTTCTTGTCACTTTAGCACTCTTGAACTTTATTGCGTTGTTGATTGTAATTTAAATAAAGAATAAAGAATGCTATGAAAGAAGCAAGAATTGAATACCAGTCTGCTTTAAATAATTTGTTAACTGTAATCCAATGTGATGTTATTACTTTTCGCTACCGAAAGAAAACAAAACTATGCTTAAGAGAGACGACAACAAGTAGATTATAGTTCAACCAATAGTCTTGGTGGTAAAACCATTTTTTAACATAATATCTATTAAAAGAAGGTATGGTTAACAGAATGATTAAGTAGAGGGAAATTGTACTATAACACTGCGTTATTAGCTAAAAAGTCAAGTCATTCATACCACTTGAATGTTAATTACGATCTTTAAAATACTTAACTAAATTTTCTTTCGTTATAACTTGGTATTTAAACACTGAAGTTGTCGAATAAAGATGTTTATTCAAAGTTGACAAGAGTTCTCTTCGCTGAATATCTTGTTTTTCGAAGCCACAATGAGAATTATGAAGGTATTGGAAAAACATAAGGATCCGTTGACGACTAGGATACGTAATGAATTTCTTCTTTACTATATTAATTTTGCCCTAGTGAAATGCGAGATTAACTATTGGGAAAACTGCTATCTTCGTAATGACGATCCGAAATTTTTCTGGTCAGCACTCAAGTGAAACCGTATTCACCAAAATTCGAAGATACTGAAGCGTCATGCTTTAAACCACGTTGATGCTATTACCTCACGTACTGACAAAGTGAGTAGGAATGTATCTTTGAGAAGCCATCGTCTTCATGACTTGTCGACAGATGAACACAGATAATTTGAGAGTTGTGCCTCTGTTGTCTCAGAAGAGCAGTTTCAATGTGTCAGATTGAAACAGATTAACTGTGGTAAAATAAAAACGTCTATGAACAATATTAATAAATTTGTATTTAATTACTCCTCGATATTTCTCTTGGAAATCCTGTTACTAGCCTTTTCATTTGGTCCTTAGTTCCTCAGCAGCACACCAAAAGTTAACGGGCTTCACGCTTATGTGCAATTTGAAAACCTAATTAGTCGAACTTTCGATTTTGCCTCCGCATCACCAAAGGATTTCCAGAATTCAAAATCCACCGTGCTTGACTGCTATCACTAATTAACTAATTCAAAATTTAGCTCAAATCATCTTTTGACGAAGGATTAAATCGAACAACTCAAGTCGCTCACTAATAATAATAACAATCTTAAGTCATCCTGATAAAGAAGGGAGGTATTGTTCTGACGAATAATCAAGAAAACGTCGGCAAAACAGTGTTGATTCTCTCAGGTCAAAATAAGTTCGATAAACCTGAAGGTGAGAGGAATAAAAAGCAACAGATCAAGATCCAACTCCCATGTATCTTCAAAAAAAGAAAAATAATGCAATAATTTCTTCTTATTTTCATGCGCTCATCCAACCTGTTGGTTTAGCCATTCCTCATCTCTATGTTTTGCCGAAAATACATAAAGCAGAATTACTCCTTCACCAGATTTCTGAATTGTCAGGTTTTTCTTATCATTGTATCACCCAGTGGTTAGCTGAAATACTGAAACCAGTCTGAAGACAAGTGTCCCTTTATTCTATATATGATACATTCAAGTTTACTGATAGCATTAAAGATGTTGACAACACCGGGAAAGTAACGTTTTCCTCATTGTTCACCAGTATACCACTCACTGAAACTATCCATTGCACATATGATTTCATCAGTTCACATTACATCAAAGTGGGATTTCCAACAAACCGCCTAAAGGAACTGTTGGTGAAATGTATTTTAAATATACAATGATGAGATATACAAACAAAACGATGGAATTGCAAAGGAATCCACCCTGGCACCTGTAAAGATAGATTGCTTTATGTTAAAATTCATTTTAACATCTACTAACGATATATGGATGATAAATTCGTTATTTGTGACTCAAATACCAATCTAGATGACACACTATGCAAGCTCAACAGTTGTCGCTCCGATTTGAAATTCACTTTAAAGAGGCAATCAGAATCATATATTGCTTTCTTCGGCAAGCTGATTACGAAACTTAGCAATCGAACATAAAGAAAATCCACCTGCAGAAAATACATATGGAACGTACAGCTAGCGAATTTCTATAGCTGGTTGCTAATCATGAGGAAAGGTAACCCTGATCACTCACTCTGTTATTGAATACATAATATTTGTAGCTCAGACTCTGTGCAGAATGAACTTGATTTTCTGAGTCGGACACTTGCGGAAACCGGATACACTAGCTGATTTTCTGGCAAGAAAGGTATGCAAAACCACTCATTAGCTCAGTTTCTAAAAAGACTTTGTTCATGAACTTGGAATTTGAAGGTGATGCAGCACTAGAAATCCTGAAAAATGGTCTTTCGAAATCAGTTACTAGGACGTTTTCCGCAGCTGAACTTAACTTGGCATTCACCAGTCGTTAGTTGTTCTCCGTTTGTGTACAGGACAATATCACTCAACAGGCCACCTACATATGTACCTACTAGTTCACCTGCTTCTGTGGATCAAGGTACATCGGACGTAGTCAAAGGTGAATGTCAACGCCTATACGAGAACATATTTCAGCCTGGTTTTATAGAAATGAAAGGAAATGCACTAGAAGTCCTACCTTTGAACATCTAATCGATTACAACCATTCGACCAACTTGAACAATGATCTTACGGTTTTCCATCGAATTCGCTCAAATACCTCACGTTTCCTCCACCTTCAACTTCTGAAAACAGCAAAGACCTTGACTATCCATGAAGGGAAGCCTGGTCTTTGTGTGCAAAAAAGTATGTACCGTCTTTCGCTCTACCTTGGCCTTAACTTATTTTGGTCTAGGTGTGCTTCGTTCCTTTCTTGTTTTGCCAACTTCCTCCGTTAGATTGATCTTTGTACTCTTATATCATAATTACCCATTTTGTTTTTAAAAAAGACTGAGTGATAGAAGAAACATATTTCTTTTTCAGTTAGGTCTTCATCCTGGGCTCCACACTAATATATAGTTTTACAATTTAATCAAATTACCAATCACGTGGTGATGATTTTCGGTATCACTTCATTTCATCATCCTAATAATTTCAGCTTCTAACAACACAACTTCAATTTATTCTAATTATCTTGTCTCGTTCATATTACCTAATCCTCTGACTGTTTATTAACGCTGCCACGTTTCCATTCATTTGTAATCTATACACACCTTATGAACGATTTAAAAATCTTAAGTAACCCTTTTTAGTTAGCATTTGACCTTTATGTCAACAACTAGCAACACTGTAATTAGTCCAACCTTTCATTACTTAAATCTTCGTCAGGGATCGCAGTGTTTAAATGTCATACATATATGTGTACAAATGTATAGCTAGAGAATAAATATGTTGTAAAGAGTCCTCTTTGCTGAATATCTTGTTTTTGATGTCATAATGGAAAGCAATTACGACACACTTTAGAAAAATATCGAGTATGAGCTTGAAATCTTATCAAATGGTTGAAGGCAGTTTGAGAGAAGCTTTACAGTCAGGTTTGGTGCTGGTCGGTACTCATTAACTAGATGTCATCAGTCCACAGAAAACTGCTGTTCCCTTTGAAATTTCTAAACCGCATTACCTTATGTTGCAGTTAGAGACGCGGCTGTTGAGCTATTTGAGCAGCTATTTAACTCCTGTAGAAGTGAATTACAAACACTGGCTGGTAACTGAAGATCAACCAGTTTTATTCTATCTAATCCTGAGTGCTGGCCAAATTCTATCGATTACAATTTTGCAGTTTAGTATCCAAAGAATGAAACTGTGCTTCGTGATTCAGTTTTGTTTGTGTCATTTGGCTGGCTGTAATCGTCAGAAAGCTTTGAAACCAAGCTTCATGCTTGTTGGCACTCAGCAAAGCGTATGTGTTGCCGAGGGGTGAAAACGACTTACCAGGACAGCAGTATTTCTTATTTGTCAACAATTTCTTTTAGATGCCCTCCCAAAACATCTCTAGAACTCTTTCAAAAAAGTGATCCCATCCTCCGGTAATAAACTTCTATGCAGTATTCACCTTTTTCCGCTTATTGATGGAACTGAAACATTTTATAAAGAAAATAGGCTTTGTACTACTGCACTAAGAGTGATGACAAAGGATGAAGTATACGATGAAAGGTTGGTGAATTTTGTGCGGAACTGTATTAAAATAGTGTGTGATGTAATATAATGTGTAGCGTAACGTTTATTATAATAAGGCACCTTTAAATGTTGCGTTTTTCATCACGTCATCGCTCTCATTAAGAATGGAGTGTTTATTCTGCTTAGCCTACATTGCATCTTTGGTCAACTTCCGTCACAATAAAAATGCACCTGGATATTTAAAGTAAAACCCGATAGAAATAAAAATAATACGGGTGCCAATATGACAAGAGCCCTTCATAGAGTTCTTTGTTGGAGAGCTGACTAATAATATAGTTATCGAAATACTCTTCTGATCCGACTAAAATAACTCGCTTCACTTCAGAAACCTTAATATGTCTAATAATGTGGAGCTTGTGAGTGATGTGTTCATTCTTGACTGGAATTTTTATTAGGAGAGTTTAACTGGTTCTGATTATTATCGTCTTTATCTCCAGTTCATGCTTACTTGGAATTTACTTTCCAGGTAAAATTTGTAAATCCTGATGTAAAATTGCCATCAGAGGTCAAACAACTGTGTTGATGTTCAACAAAAGTACAAGACCTTGGGAAGACATACACTAAATCTTAGCATAACAAAAGTTATTGGCAACTGGAAACAAAGTAAACAAATGATACCACATTCTTTCCCTAAAATGCATCCTTAATTCCCAAAGTATTTTTGTGGTTATTTCGATTCATAAGCCAAAGAAATATTATTTAAGTTTACTTATCAGACATAACACGAAGAGAAAATATTGTTAAGCAACGAATAACGTTTCGTAAACAATTTAATGTCAATAGTTAAAGTTATCACAAATCACTATTATAAAACACAAAAGCTGAAATAATTTTTAAAAGAAATATATAAGTTACACCATGGAATATATTTCCTAAAGGGCCACCATATCAACGAAACCAGATAAGATAGTTATCGTTGTTTATTTGCAGCACCGTCTTAACATCGTTAAAATATAATCTATGCCTCCAGAAAATGGCATTTTATGGAAACTACCTATAATAGGGTCGGAGCAGAATAAATGGGACAACAGCTAGCGGATAATAAAAAGACATAACAATCCATTTTCACAGTTGACTTTGCAGATTCACTTTGTCATCAACCTTTGAAAAGATCAGAAAAATTTTCAGTCACTAATTTATCATTCCTTCATAGTTAATACTAGAAAATGTTAACTTTATATGACATTTTCTTATTACTAAGGTGCCTAAGTGATTGAGACAATGGATAATGTTGATATACTTTATTTGAAAGGATTTCTCTAGAAATGTATATCAAGGAGTCGATACTCTGTTAATAAACCAACTCATTCGTGAAAATAGGTCACCAGATTTAGTTCAACATAGATTTTTAGACTGAAAGTACCTTCAAACAAGAACCAGTTAACAAACACGTAGTGAAGTGATCAGCGCTTATGACTGGTACACAAATGAATTTCTGCGGAAAGACTTCCTTTTGCAGACTCCTAAGATTCACATGATATATAGAAATCAGCAATCCTACAATGTAGTTATTTTTAACTTCATTCACTTGCGATCGAATAAAAACTTGATTGTTGTAAAGAATGTGACTTTGAACTTTAATCTACATTATCGCTTCATACATTTTGGCTTCTTTAAAGTAGACAAAGATGCATTCAACAACTTTGTTGCCTAATAAATCAAAGGCTTCATTTATTTGCGTTAATTTTAATATTGGCCACTGCATTTGTTATCAATGCACACAATTCCGTTTGCTTAACCCTTATCTTAGTGAAGTCAATCACTCTAGCAATGAGGCTTTAGCGATAGTCTACTGAAAATCAAAATGGTTAAAATCATAATTTGATACTCTATAATTCATCAATGTTTAGAAGAAAAGTGACTGAGGATTTTGAACATTTGGGCTTCTCAAAAAATGACAGCTGAAATTATCTTGAAACACTGTAGATTTTTAAGAAAACTGAACATTGAAAAGTGTGATATTTTTCTTATCTATCAGAAGTTAGTAATGATGATACCAGAATATGAACACCTTTGATATATTTAACTATTTAATTGTCTTAGAGTAAACAAACCATTATAAATGTTTACAAGTTAGTAATTCTGCTTACAGACAGTAGTTTTCTCAGTTTTACGTTTGAAAATAAACGACTACAATTCAAGTTACCTAAGATATAGGACTGCTAAAAGTGATCAAAAAGCTGTTTAATGATTTAAACAGTTTTGAAACAGTAGTAAAATTTCTTAAAATTTATTTGTATTGAGCTTAGGTTCATTGTTTCATTAAGAATTCTCCAGGATCGATGTAATTTGAACAGTTCAATAATCTTTGTTGCCTCAGATAAGAGAACCTACTTATGGAAACAGCTTTCAAACAGGAAAACCTTTGTTCCACTTTAGGAGTAGATTCCTTTGCTTTTGTATGCTAACTCACAGCTTCCACTTCATATTTTCTGAGATGTCCAAGAACACTTTTTTTGCTTCTTTGGGTGACGTCATATAAAATGAGGCTTTTTACTCATAGTTGTACAAACTAACAGGATGGTATTTTATTTCCATTTCAGTGATTTGTTGACTTTCACTAGTATTTCAGTTCCAATTCAAAGTGTTTGTTGCTTCAATAAAACACATTCAATAGTCAACGCAATAATTGGATACAATACATTGATATATTTTACTTCTCTAGGACAATATTCTTATTCTTACTGTTATCTTACTGGTTCGCTCCTGTTCATTGATGCCTTCAATGGTCAACCTTATTGGTTGTCAGCAGTCTCTTGACATATTCAGGCCAAATATATTGAATATCTGTGATCCAATTTTGTCTCTTGCTGAAAGTGTATCGCAGCACATCTTAAATGTAGCCGAAATATGAATAATATTCTAACTTTAGTAAAATAAGGGTTAGTGCATCTCTGAACTTCCATATATCAACCGAACAAATGTTCATTATGATCCATTAAACTGATTCTCTGTCCTCCGTTGAATCTACAAATCAATACGTGTATTTCTGTACTTTTTTCTATCTAAATTTCAAAATGTCATGCACATTTGGCATGTCTTTTGTCAACCATTAATACAGCAAATGTTGTTTAATTAAGTGCTCAAAATAGGTGCATTGTTCTGTGATTATTTTGCATGAATCCCGAGAAACTACTTAGTTAAGAGCACAAACATTTATTTCTTCTCACAACTAAACAGGGTAACATCTATGTTGACTGCTTAATGAAGTAACAACCGTATGTCCAGTCAGCAAGTGGACCAATCTGACTAGTTAAAATGTCTCACACAATTAATGATATAGCCCAAGGTTCAATGAAAAAGATTTGATGCTTAATCCACATTCAAATAGCTTATGATGTGTAAAGTAATAATGAAATAAGAGGATACACTGATGCTAAGCAAGAGAAATATGAAATTTTGTGGCTTATTGTTACAAATAGTAGACATATTATGACATTCACATAGTAGGTTAAAGGACATATTTGTAAAAGCTGTGCAGATATTTTGTGGTCGAAGGTTATGACATCTTTTTTCAATTCATTTGTTGAAAAGAATCAGTTGAAAATAGATTCCTTGTAGAAACAAAGTAACAGCTCCCTTGTAGTGATTCACGCATTAGCCAGGATCTTCTCCTATAGGTTGACATGTTCCTTTTAATCTCAAAAGCAGGTGAAGCATTTGATAATGACATTAATGCCTATAGCAGCCAAAAAAATGAACCAACTGACTGGTGTTTTCGATCCTCTTAAAACAACAACTATAACACAAACAGCATGATTAAAAAACGTAGAAATAGACATTTTAACAAAATATCATTAATTATTAGCCGCATAAGGTTGTAACTTACTATGACCTACCTGTTTTGCAAGTTATACTTCTGCAGCAATTACACAGTATTTTCAGTGGAATACTCATTTGAAAAATAGAGAAACAACGTATCTCACTGTAAAGTTGAATAATGTGAATTTGACCTTTTATATGTTCACTTGATTTCCTCATATTTTAGATATCCTGCTGTCATTTATCGAAAATCATGAAACATGAAGTTCATGCTTATCGCAGATTACCTGTGATCACTGAGAAACAAAGTTCTTCCCGCTGATTTCATGCAATTATAACCAGGACCTAAACCATATTTAATATTCATCCTGAATGCAAATAAATAGTGCTTTAATTTAGCCATCGTGCTTTCATAATTGACCAGTTACATTAATATGCAGGCATTCTATAATGCATCAATAAAAAGTTATTTTCATTTTATTTATAAGTCTAATATATCTGTGCAACCTCGCCTGGTTAACTAGTTCAGGAGTTACCACCCGGTCCTAAGTCCCCATAAGGAGGGAAGCTTGGGTATAGGGCTACCAACTCTACCCCGGAAAACAAATCCAACCACTTCAAGGCACAAACAAAATATAAAAATAAAGACAAAATTATTCCTCACTGGGATCGGAGAGGCGAAAAGACGCCAATTGGTGAAAGCCTTCGGCAAGCCAGTTGGCCGATGTGTCTTCTCTCCCTCGCTGATAGCGAAAGTAAGAATGGGACATGAAATGTCCACACCATGTATGAACCTAGCAAGGCTGCCCAGATTGCAAACGAGATGAGAAGGTATAGAAAAGAAGTGTCAGGAATTTATGAAAGTAGATGGAATGGGAGTGGACTCTCCAAACTGTCATCTGGAGAATCAATAATCTACTCCGATATTGTCATGGGGAGGACAACCACGAGCACACTTAGTTTCGGAGTGGCTATCATGATGTTGTTGAGAGCATCGAAGGCTCTCATGCAGTGAGAACCAATCTCCTCCTGCAGGATCATGACAGCAAGATTCAACTCAAAAGGAAGTAAGGAAGGTCACAATCATACAATGTTATGCACCTACAAATAATGCAGATGAAGAGAAAAAGGAGGAATTCTACAGATAACTACAATCAACACTGGACAAGACCTCAGTTAGCAATATCAAAATTCTAATAGGCAACATGAATGCCAAAGTGGAAGGGGACAACACAGGAAGAGAACTAATCATGGGTTGAGAGGCGCTAGGTGAAATGAACGAGAATGGAGAATTGTTTGCAGAATTCCGCGCATTCAACGATTTGGGGAATGGAGATCAGGCACTGTATTCAAGCACAAGGATATACACAAAGCCACATGGATTTCACCAGATGGACAAACTAAAGATCAAATCGACCATATCTCAATCTCAAGAAAGTGGAGACACAGCCAGCCTACTTGACAGAAGGTGAAGAAGAGGAGTAGATGTAAGTTCAGACCACTCACTATCTAGTGCAAGGAACTTTTCAAATCAAGTTGAAATCCTTCAAGGAAGCAGGTGATAGACCTCAGTTCAAGTACAACACTCGGAAACTTAAGGACGAAACCAAAAATGAAATCTTCACTTTAGCCATGAAGACAAAGTGGGATGTATCGAGGAACACCCATGAAGAAACTTGTGCGGAAGAACACTGGACGTTTTGAAAGCTGTGTGGAAAGAAACCTGCACAGCCGTATTAGGAAGGAGGAAGAAAGAAGATAAGGAATGGATCTCGATGGACATATGGGGGCTGATAGGGAAAGGAGGATGGTGAAGCAGAAGATAAGCCAGTGCGAGGATGCTCAACGACGAGAGGATCTGAGTACAACCTATAAAACACTACACTGGACAAAGAAGTGAAGTGTGGAATGCGCGCAAAGACAAAAGACGCTTCTATGAAACACCGGCAAGTGAAGCAGAACAGGTTAGAGGTAGGACAGACTTGACAACATTGTATCAAATAACTAGGTTATTATCTGAGAGGGAAAAGATCAACACAGATGAAACCAATAAAAGATGATGAAGGAAATTTAACTGCGAAAGAAGAGAAGCAAAGGGAACGATGAGCCGACCACTTCAAAAAGCTCTTGAATCGACCACCACCTGCAACTCTTCCAGAAATAGCAACTGCAGCCACAGACCTACGAGTGAACATAAATCCACTAACAAAAGTGGAAGTCCTGAGCGCCATGAATTTGCTGAAATGTGGGAAAGCAGAAGGACCAGATGGAATCCCACCAGAAGCACTGAGAACAGACACGGACATGCCCACATCACTGCTTCAGGAGGTTTATAATAAAGGAAAGGTACCTGCCCATTGATTGAAAGAAGAGCCACCTTGTCAAACTCCCGAAGAAGGGAGACTTAAGTCTTTGCAAGATTTAGTGTGGAATCAACCTCCTGTCCACCCAAAGCAAGCAAAATTTTAGGCCACATCATTTTGAAGAGACTAAAGGATACACTGGATTCAAAACTACGACCAGAACAGGCTGACTGGATTTAGGAAGTATAAATCATGTGCCCACCAAATTGCAACACTACGCTACGCATCATCATAGGACAGAGTATAGAATGGCAGTCAACACTCTACCTCAATTTCATCGACTTCGAAAAGGCCTTCGACAGCGTTGACCGAGAGGTAATTTGGAAGCTGCTTCAACACTACAGAGTACCACAAACCTTTATCAACCTCATTCAACAACTATATGAAGACGTCATATGCCAAGTAATTCCCAAGGAGAAGCTCGGTGATGCCTTTAAAGCGAAGTGAAGACAGGAGTAAAGCAAAGCTGTCTACTATCACCAATGATATTCCTGATTGTGGTCGACTGGATCATGCAACAAACAGTGGGGAGCGAGAAGAGGGGGATACGCTGGCTGGACTGGGGAAAAGGACCTAGAAGATTTGGATTTCGCCAACAATGACTTGTGCCTGATGTCACACAAACCTGAAGATCTACAGGCAAAATCCAACAAGTTGACAGAAGAGGTGTGGTAGCGAAGACGGGACTTCAAGTGAATATAGAGAAGACAGAGGTGATGAAAATACCCAACCAACACTGCCAACAACAATAATCAGCTCCAATCACCATCAACGGGAAAAACTTAAAGGAAGTAGCCTCTTTCACCTATCTAGGCAGCACTGTTTCAACTACAGGCGACACAGGCACAAACGAGGACGTCAGAGTCAGGATCAGAAAGGCAAGCCAGGCGTTCAATAGCCCGAAACCAGTGTAAAGATCTTCTGCACTCGGCACTGAGAAGGCCAACTGGGGACATCACGCGTCAGGTCAGGCCCTCTAGTGGAACCCAGATCAGAAGCGACGAGTTGAGCGTCCGAAGGCGACATGGAGGATATCGTGCTATGAGGAAATGGGAGCTTCTTGGCAGTCGCGTAGCCAGCTTCAAAAGATTTCAGAGAACTGAGAGGATTGGGGACGTGCTATGTTCCATTAGAAACCCAAGGGACGAATAATAATAATAATAATAATATATTTGTGCATCGTTTTCCTGGATTCAGTTCTTCGATTTAACCAACCAACTATTATCCTATGCACATATCTTTTTCTGGTTGGCGAAATTTCATCTAGACATTCAAAAAGTTTAGTAAACAGAATTATATTTTCTGCCCTTAAACACAGGTAAAACTGTGCAGAAATAGTCAAAATTTGTCGGTTTGCGTAAGTATCTTCAACACTGTTTGCATAATGGAAGAAGGGTTAGCTATGGCAAATGAGGAATTTGCCTTCGTTTGGCAATTTTTCGTCACGTAGTTCGTGGTGCCAGGAAAGTTTTTGAAGTACTAATATTTGCACTGAGGAACTGACGTAGCTATCAGTTTTTATTCCCTGACAAAGTTGTGAAAATAATTCAGTACTGAAAAAGTATCATGATGGCATCTATGGTCGGAGTTGATCCTAACTTTATGTATGAAGTCATAATAGTCTAATAAAACAGTATTTAGTACAGTGAGAGACCCAAACACAACCACGCATATAGCCTCAGACTGTCTTCTATTTGTTTATATACTTACAGCTCTTAGCCGTGGTTTCTTAGCAAATTCTTGAAGATATTTTTACTAAAAATTTTAAATTTCTTTTATTGGACCTCCTTGAATGTGGATATCTTAACACAGACAATAATCTTCATTGTATGTGTCACTAGTATGGAGATGGTGCCGCATTTTTGAAAATTTGGTCGATAAACTTGATTTCCTCGCAGTTTATAAAAATGTCATTAAAAGGAAAATCGGATTATTAGAACTGAGAAATGGGAACTGCTAGCTCAAACTCTTAGTTTCATACGTCAGTATTCCAGTACCTGGTCCCATATACGCCCAGAAATGTTCTTTCTTAGCATTTTGGATAAAAGGGGAATAACTGTCCACTGAATCATGGCTTATATATATATATATATATATGCCGACATTTGATTTAACTAATTTTGCCACATTAGATAGGCATAGTTTCTCGTGACTGTGAAGAATAATACCATAGATTTGTAAATGGCATCTAAAATTTCAGGACACAGTAATTGGAAGGAATAAAACTGTAAACAAGTAACGTCTCTAATGTATTAAGGCAATATGTTAGCATTATTGCAAAAGGCGAAACGATTTCAGTGACCTTTTCAATGAAAGTAAGAATACAAACCTATTGGTCAGTTTCCTGAAATATATGATGTGTTTAGTGAAAACAAAAAGTACTGTATTGATGCAGAAAATAAAATGTATGCTAAAGTATTTATGAGTATTGTGTCCAATAAATGCTTTCTAATTTCTAAGTGCTTGTACAAACAAAATTTATAACGAAGTTGCAAACTAATTTTCCACTAGTTATATAAATATTTAAATATAATTTAAGCATTTATCTTCACCCTTGTCACTTAACAGTTTTTCCAAGGAACATTAGCCCGTCTCATAGCTATAAAAATTAAATGGCCTTGCAACTTTATCGACGAATGTTACAAATAATTTTTCGCTATTTTCAACAAATAAAAAGGCACTTTTTGATATGGTGCGCGGACTTGTAGTGATACATACCAATATAACTTTGCTAACATAAGAAAGCCATTTCCTATAGGAGGTGTCTTGATGTAAAAGCTACAGTCCACCTTCACTGTAGGAAAGTTCTGAAAAAATATCTGACAAGTAGGTTAGAAGATGCATAGAACAGTTAAGAAGACGATGTAATTAAAACCTTATATATATATATACATATATATATATATATATATATATATATTTATATATTTCAAGTTGTTATTTATGTAGACTGAAATAAGTTGGAGGAACAAAGGAAACCTGGGAGCACTTTAAGAATACCTCTCGAAGTTCCAATGAGAAGTCGTGACCGGTGGAGTCAAAGCCTGATGGTCGTGAGGATAGCTACTCACCGATGATATTGGGTGGCGGTTGCGATATATCGTGAGCTAACAGAAGTTGGAAATATGAACCACTTGATTCTGACCGAGTGGCTCAAAGCTAACGCCCTGGCCACGGAACCTGAATGTCGCGGATTTGACCCCTGGCAGGGTCGTGGGCGTGCACTGCTGAGGAGTCCCATGCTAGGACGAAACAGCTGTCCACTGCTCCCAAGTTTCCCTCGTTCCTCCATCTGATGTCAGTCTACATAAATAACAACTTGAAATATTTCCAAATCTACAAAACTTCCTCAAGATTCAACATATATATGTATATATGCGTTGAAGGCAATAAGTAGGTTAATCACTTACTTTCAGTTACCTACAGATGCTACAATAACTAATTGAATGTAATCTGATGTCAGTCTAGCTAGTTCACTAACCTTGTAGTTGTCATTTAGGAGAACTATTTCAGTGACAATTAAAAAGCAACATGATGTTTATTCTCTTTTGGTAACTGGTTTGCACATTGAGCTCAAATACACATCTAGTTCACTTCCTTTTTCTAAGGCTGCAACACTTTGTGAAAGTATCAGTTTCTTTGAAATTACAGATATATTCCTCATGGATAGTAACAGACATAAAATTAGGACCATTCTGAACATTATTGCGTCATCTGGTAACATCCTTACAGCATGTAATTATTATTTGATATATATATGTATGAATAGAGAAAGAGAGAGCTTCATGTAACCAATTTTTGTACAAAGCCTTTCTGACCTGAAAATTAGGTGTTGAAAATGTCAACTTTTATAAGTCTATATATTTCATAATGAATTTCAGCATGTAAAATATGACATTTTATTGCTTTTCTACTGTACTTCGGATAATTATACTCCTCTTTGTTGGAAAATTAGCTTACTGATTAGTTGAAATGTTCATATATGACTTAAAAAAGCGACTAGACATCACCTGTTATTTACACGACCAAAAGTATCTTATATCATGTCATTTGGCTCAGACATTAATGAATATTTTGTTACGCTTTTATGAACAAAAAAATTACTTTCAACTGGAAACACACTTGACAATCACCTATAACACTACTTTCAATGATGGCATGACTATCATATCAAAGCCGTAGTGAAGAAATCAGGAAATCACTTGAGGTATCTTGTGTCATGAGAGTTGAGATTATTTTACATAAATAACCAATACAAGTAATGTTAGAAAAATAAACGTAATAAAGTATTAGCTACCATACTCACAGAAGTTTAACAAGGCAGCAGAATCTGACAACATTACTCCAAATGCTTTCTTTAGTCTGTAGTTCATAAAAAAGCCTATAGATCACTTTCAGTATTTCGTGGTTTCTGAAAACTTATTTCACCTTCGTAATAGTTTAAAAGAAGCTAACAGGCAGTTGACTGAATCAATATTTGCAAAGTATATTACGTGATACATTCTCATTTCAGCTTTTTGACTGAATAAAATCACCCTAGAGGTAATAAAACAGACAAAAAATGCAACAACTCAGCCTGTAATCTGAAGTGAACCCCTTTATTCACAGTTAGTTTTGTAACACACTATCATAATACACTGCCTTATCACAAATAAATCTGAGAAGCAAAATGTTTCAGAATCATAAATAGTCGGTGAGTGATTTTGAGCGAAAGAGACTGTAGTTTCCCTTGAATTTCAAATTCTGGTTGTTTATACAAACTACATATGAAGTTTTAAGTAAACACTTATCAAACGTCCCATTGATATCCATTATTCTACTGATTTATAACCTCTTCCAAGTGGTATGCTTCTGGATACAAAATCATGTTTTTAGCATGTCATATTTATCAAGTCACATATGAACCAACAGTCACATCTTTGATGAAAAGACTTGTGTAATAAGCGTGAAAATAATATAATCTTTTTAGACTATGAAAAATAAAAGACTACTAATACCTATTTAGATTCATGAGGACAGTGTCGATGAAAGATAATGTAAATACACTTTCAACTACCTTAATGATTGCATCAAACGATTATTGGAACATTGCAAAGTGATTCTTTGAATATTTGATCAGTTCGGAAATATGTTAGTGACTCAGTTTTGTTTAGAACAAATCTATAATTAATTCCCTCGTAAACTGAGCACTGATTGTGAAAATAAATGCTATCACTTGAAAATTATTATCTGCTAAAATAAAGATGTTATTTATCTGGACCGATTTTTACCTTCACTTGATTCAAAGATGATTGTCATTTGTATGAACAGCAATTTCTAAATAGGAGTCAAAGAGGTGGTTTATTCTATCTTGGGGTTTGTTATAAATAACTTTTCATACTTTATTATTATTATTATCATTATTAGTCCCTTGGGTTCCTAGTGGAACATAGGGCTTCAGTAGCATGTCTCCAGTTAATTCTGTTCTCTGAAATCTTTTGAACCTGGTCCCACGACAGCCCACAACCTCTCATTTCCTCCTCGCACGACCTCCTCCATGTCACCCTCGGACAACCAACTGGTCGCTTCCCATGGGGATCCATTCGAGGGCCTGAAGCGTGATGTCCCCAGTCGGCCTTCTCAGTGCATGCCCAATCCATCACCACTTCCTCCTGCATATTTGTTCGGTGATAGGTTCTTGGTTGGTTCGTTCCCAGAGCTCCTTGTTACTTATTCCTTCTGGCAATCCATCTGATCTTCAGTATTGAGTGAGTGTAGGCAGTTGTTGATGAATGTCTGTAGTTTATTGGAAATGCCTATCGTAACGCGCCAAATCTCTCAACAAGCACACAGAAGCACTGACTTGACGTTGGTGTTGAAAATCCGGATCTTGTTCGCGCCTCATGCTGAGTGCAGAAGATCTCCACACTGGTTTCAGGTTAATGAACGACTGTCTTGCTATCTTTCCGATCCTGGCTGACTTTGACATCCTCGTCTGTGCCTGTGCTGTCTGCAGTTGAAACAGTGCTTCCTAGATAGGTGAAGGAGGTTACTTCCTTCAAGTTTCTGCCGTTGATGATGACTGGAGTTTGTTGTTGTTGTTGTTGTTGTTGGTGCTGTATCTTCATCACCTCTGTCTTCTCTATATTCACTTGAAGTCCTATCTTCGCTGCCCTGCTTCTTCTGTCAACTTGTTAGTTATTGCCTGGAAACTTTTCATACTTGGTGTAGAAAAACCTCATACTAAACATTTCTTTTTAAAAAAGAGGTGTTATATACTACATCTATTCTGATCAAACCTTTTACTGGTAATCTTAGTTCCTAAATTTATAGTACTTATTTCCCGTTGATTTCCTCGTAATAATTCATCAAAATGACTTCATGTATCCAAAACATCAGCATCGAAAAAAACGTATGAACACAAACAAGAAACCTTTGGGCCACTTTTGTCTATTATGTTAGTATTTCAGTTTTCTTATTGATATGTCGAGCAAATATTTGATTGTATCATATTGATAATTACATAATTGCTTTTCACTTAGACAATCTACACTATGCATTACTTCTTAAAAACTGTATTCTTGATGAATCTGAAACAAAAAGCAACAAAGTGTATAGATATTTTGTTCACTTCAGTTGTATACAGAAAAGAAAGCTTGCTCATCAAGTACAGTGTTGTAGAATGTTCATGCTGGCACTTGACCTCGTATTACCCTGTTTTCTTTCCTCCTGTTTATTTAAGTGAATAGCTATTGTAGCCGACATGCCTCACTCCCAATTTAAAGCTTGCTAGCAACATTTTAAAATAATGAAAAAGTACACCAGTGATTATCTATCAATTTAAAAAGAAATGAATGTCATATACAGTTGTCCATTTTCAATAACAAAGGTTATTTGACAAGAATAGCAAAACTAAGCAAGACCTGGTAGTCTAAAGTAAGTGGGGTGTAGAGGATAAAAACAACGTTTTTTTAAAACAGTTACATGAGGTGTACGAATTTATACTTCTAATCGATTTCGAGAGGTGAAAAAAACACCGGAATATTTCAGATTGTCTATCAGTTGTTCAACTTCGCCCAGGTAACTAGTTCAGGAGTTACCACCCGGTTTTAAGCCAGGATAAAGAGGAAAGGTTGGGTATAGGGCTACCAACCCTACCCCAGAAAACCAATCCAAACGCTAAAGGAAATTCAAAGCACAAAGAAAATATAAAATTAAACTCACTCCCCGATGGAATCGAACAGGCGAAATGATGCCAGTTGGTGAAAGCCTTCGGCAAGCCAATTGGCCGATGTGTCTTCTCTCCCTCGCTGATAGCGAAAGTAAGAATGGAGAGGTGGAATGTACACACCAAGTATGTACCTAGCAAGGCTGCCCACATTGCAAACGAGATGAGAAGGTATAGAAAAGAAGTGTCAGGAATTTATGAAAGTAGATGGAATGGGAGTGGACTCTCCAAACTGTCATCTGGAGAATCAATAATCTACTCCGATATTGTCATGGGGAGGACAACCACGAGCACACTTAGTTTCGGAGTGGCTATCATGATGTCTCCAAGAACATCGAAGGCTCTCATGCAGTGAGAACCAATGTCCTCCTACAGGATCACGATAGCCAAATCCAAATCACTCCAAATGGTGACATCAAAATTTTAATGGGTGGGGTGACATGAGTGCCAAACTGGGACGAGACAACACAGGAAGAGAAGTCATCATTGGGTAGAGAGGCACTCGGCAAAATAATGAGTAGGAATGGAAGAGTGTTTGCAGACTTCTATGCATTTGATGATTTAGTGATTGTAGGCAGTGTGTACAATCACAATGAAATCCACAAAGCAGCGACATGGATTTCACCAGACACCCGGACACACTAAAAATCAGCTTGAATTCAGCTTAACATGAATAAAGTGGAGACTCAGCATACTGGATACAAGATCACGAAGAGAAGCAGATGTAGGTGGTTCGCAACACTCATCATCTGGTGTAAGTAATTTTCAAAATCACTTTGAAAGCTTTCACAGAAACTCGTGATAAACCACAGTTCAAGTTCAACACCAAGAACAGAAACTGAAGAACGAAATTGTGTAGGACATCTTCATTTCAGTCAGCAATCAGGACAAAATGAGAGACACTGAGTAACATCAATGAAGAAGCCTGTGTAACAGAACACTGGAACTCCTTGAAAGAGATGTGGAAGGAAACCTGCATAACCGTAATAGGAAGGAAGAAAAAACAGGAAAAGGAATGGATGTCGACGGACATATGGAAACTGATACAGTAGGGAGAGGAAGATGAAGATGGTGAAACAGATGAACCAGTGCAAGGATAAACAACGAAAACAAGAACGGAACACAACCGATAAAACACTACACTAGACGAAGAAGTGAAGAAGAGCGCGCGCAAAACACTTCTATGAAACACTTCCAAGTGAAGCGGAACAGGCTGCAGGAGAGATCTGACAACACCATATCAAACTACCAGGTTACTATCTGAGAAGAGATCTACGCAGGTGAAACCAATGGAAGATAGTGAAAGAAGTCTAGTTACTAAAGAGTGAAAACAAAGAAAACGATGGGTTGACCAATTCAGAAAACTCTTGAATTGACCACCACCTGAAACTTGTCCAGAAATACCATCAGCAGCCCTGTCATCGAACTAACAGTGAACACAAGCCCTCCGATAAAAGCCGAAGTTCCGAAAGCCGTAAAATTGTCGAAATCTGGCAAAGCCGCAGGACCAGATGGAATTCCGCCAGTAGCACTAGAAACGGAAGCAGAGATAACAGCGGACATGATCACATCACACCACTATTGCAGAAGGTCTGCAAGGAAGGAAGCAAAGGTACCGGCCGACAAGGAGAATGGTAACCATGCCAAAATCCCAAAGAATGGAGAACAAAGAACTGGTGAGGAATCATGCTCCTGCCGATCTTAGGTAAAATAATATGCCGCGTCATCCTGGTGAGGAAAAAATGATGCACTGGATTCAAAATACAGCCGAAACAGGCTGCCTGACTTCAGAAGGAACAAATCATGTTCAGACTAAATTGCAACGCTGCGCATCACCACAGAACAAGGCATAGAATGGTAGCCAACTCTCCAGATCAACTTCATTGACTTTGAAAAGACCTTCGACAGCGTCAACCGAGAAGTGATTTGGAAACTGATTCAATGCTACGGAGCACCACAAACATTTATCAACCTCATTCAACAGTTAAATGAAGACGCCACAAGCCAAGTGATCCAAAATGGGAACCACAGTGACGCCTTTGAAGTGAAGACAGCAGTGAAACAAGGCTGTGTACTGTCACTGACAAAATTCCTGATTATAGTCGACCGTATCATGCAACAAACTGTGAGGAGCAAGAAAATGGGAATACACTGAGTGGACCGATGTAAATTAGGATTTTGTCAATGATAATGCGTCTAATGTCATACAAACTCGAAGATCTACAGATAAAAACAAACAAAATGACAGAACAGGAAGCAAAGACAGAAATTCAAGTGAATGTAGAACAGACAGAGACGATGAAGATACCCAACCAACAACAACAACAACAAAAACAAGCACCAGTCACCATCAACGAGAGCAACCTAAATCAAGTTGTCCCTTTCACATAACAACTAGGCAGCATCATTTCAACTACACGCCGTGGCAATGACCAGCATGTAAAAACAAAGATCGGAAAGACAGCAAGACAGGCTTTCATTAGTCTGAAGTCATTGTCGACATCTACTGCACTCAGCATAAGGCGTGAACAGAATCTGGATTTTAAACACCAACGTCAAGTCAATGCTTCCACGTGGTGGTTCAGAAACATGGCGCGTCACCAAAAGCATCTCCAAGAAACTGCAGAAACACATCACATCATCAGCTGCCACCTTCACTCAATTCATACTGAAGATCAGATCAGATGGCCAGAATAATAAGAATAAGTAAGCAACAACGAACTGTAGACTGACAACCAACCAACAAAGCAAGAACCCATTGTCGAAGTGGAGATGTATTGGACTGGGCACACACTGAGAAGACTGATTGAGGACGTCACTCATCAGGTCAGGCCGTCGAGTGGAAGCCAAATGGGAAGTGACGAGTTTGGTGTCCGAGACGATGGTGACATGGAGGAGATGGTGTGAGGAAAAAGATGAAAGTTTTTGTGTAGTTGTGGGTGCAGGTTGAGTAGACTGCAGAGAAGAGAGTGAAATGGAGGTGTGCTGCTGAAGTTCTATGTTCGACTAGGAACCCATGAGACAATTTATAGTAATAATAATTGCCTATCTATGTCAGAACAATGTATTATGGACCCACATTTCAACCACGTGGATATTGCAGAATGCTTCTTAAAAATATACGCGAACCTGTTTTCCTGTATGTGGTAGTTAATAAGCTTATGGATGAATAAATTCGAAAAACATTGTCATTAACCCGCTGAACATCAAAGTGATTCCTATCTCATTTAATAAGGCATAGTCTGATTGATGACTGATTTCATTTGAGTGAAACAATAATTTAGTTTATGACTAGACAGAGAAGTACATGACTTCAGTAAACTGAAGGTCTAAATATTGTGGCGCTGTTGTTAAATGAATGACTTCCAAATAGACTGAAAGAGGATATTAAATACGTAAACCATCCTGTTTTAGAATTACTTTAGTAAGTCTCTCATAAGATAACATCCCAAGATAACGGTATAGTAAGCAGTAATCACTGTTTTTAAGCTCTACCGAGCAGTTAATGTTGATATAAGACTGAACAACTCTTATAGATAAGGCTACTCTACCTTTAGTGGGATTATTTTGCCTATTTCGACTGCTCTTCTGGAGTTACTTTTCGGTAAAAAGGTGAATTATCAGTTTTCAGCACTCGTCCTATCCAAATAATTAAACCTATGAAAGACATGTTCAGATAATATTTATATTTCTAAAATAACAATACTATTATTATTCTGATTCGATAAAAATCTTTTATTTATTTGCAGAAGAAGCCTAAAATAATTATAACTGTTTCTAAAAATATGCCAAGTCTTTCTTCTATCCAATTTAGGAACCATTACACCTAATCAATCAAAAATCTCCAAGCTTTTCTTAAGATACTGAGTTTTGCGTACATATTGCGATAGTGTCAATGTGGTCTCTTAGACTGTTTGAAAATAGGCAAGTGCTTTCTTTCATCCACTAAATCGAAGTTTTATTTCCGGTTATTTCAGACTATGGGACTTTCAATCGTTACCCAAATGGAAGCTATCTGCTGTCTAGTAAGATCTGAGTACGGCGTGATGATATCAAAAATCGAATGATATGCCTTGAAGATTTTTAATATAATGTTAAAAGCAACTGATGTAATATTCCGAAATAAGAAGCACAAGAAATATTTCCCTCAATCAAACTTCTTATTAGTGATGGATAGTGGACAGCAATGGAATCCAGAATGCGCGCTTTGTCGTAGTTTGGACTCTCAGCTGGATGTACCTACCCCCCAGTGAACTGTGTTGTTCCCACTGAGTCAAGGATTCCACTTCTAGTTACTATTCATCGTTGATGAGAAGTTTGTTACAAAGAAATATTTCTTTGTTTAAAATTTATTGTTTAGAAGTGAAAATAAAAGCAATATTGAGTTAGCCACGCAGGAACTCATAGGTTAATACAGACCAAACAATTTAGTTCATTCAACGACTAGGTGATTGATACAAGCAACATCACGTAACCTTGTCATCTTTCTTCACAATATCACTTATAGTTGCTAGAAAGTTAAAAATGTTACAGCGAAAAGTCACCCAATCAATATTCCCAATGATAGTTACGACCATATGCATGCAGCCTAAGGATTGTTTCAGTGGGTAGCATGCAGGAAGTAGTCCTCTTTAAATTTGTACCATCAATATGCACATCATATAGGTAAAAAGAGAGTAAATTGTTGAAGAGAACAAATTACCTAGAAGTTCGATAAAGACTGACTTCATTTTCAGTTTGTAAACCATGAATTAAGCATTTCCAAAAAAGTGAGAGATGATGCGAGTAATCATAATGATAATGACAACAGAATCACAAGTGGAATTAAATTATTTGAAGATGCATGAAATCAATTAGAAGAAATATTATTCAAGTAAAAGTAAAAAATGAAGCTTCACAAAATACTCTGGAATATAGGGTTTGCGCTTTCAACTAACTACAGGTAGTAAAAGTGTAATCTCCGAGGATAGTTTAGTTTTAAAAAATCAACTTCGTTTATCACTATCAACAAAATAGATGTAATTTGTTTGAATCATGTAATACATCTGAGCAGTGTTTTTTTATCAGTCTGATCACACAAGTACTTGTCGTAAGTATTTATATTGAAGATTATAAGAAGGTAAGAAGTCGGATTTTGAAAACAGGTCAAGTAGGAAGACTGAGTTGAAGGCCAAAATAACAATTAAAATCAATACAGCAGAAATAATGATTGTGCAAAAGTCACCTTTATGATGTGATCCTTAAAGAGAGATTTACAGATGCTTTCAAAAGAATAAACTACGTGGCTAGTGTTAGGTCGAAAGAAACCACCAAGTTTATATGTTTCCCTTAATCCTTGCAGCGTGTGTACGACAATGTGAAATCCCATTATGTCTTCTAATTTAAAACGTATATGTGATGACACTTCAATAGAATGATTCACTTGTTTACGCAGATCATGACAGTGAAACGTATTCTAAAGTAGCTTCAGAAGCTGGCCAAATCACCTTGATAGCGGATGTCCAGTCTCTTCGATTACAAAACGTAGATTGATATTTCTACATCCTTTGGACCAATTTGAAACGTGAGCTGAGAATGAATCCTCAAAGTTGTCCAGGCCCTAACAATTAAGAATCTTAAGCCACATTTTTGCATAAAATAATTTGTTACCACACCAGACATTCCTTGATGAATTCCAGTGTGAAATTAAAGTCTACTAGCTATTATTTTTGATGCATTGATTTTAACTGTTGTTTTAAAGTTCGTTTTAGTCTTCTTACTAAGACTCTTTTTATATACTCACTCCTTTTCTCTTTATAGCCTTTCTTGTAAATAGCTATGACAAGTCTATGTGTGATTAAACTGTTCATCTGCACCATAGATCATTACTTCAATGTCTCTTTAACCACACATGAAAAAGACGTTCTCACTGATTTATTTCAAAATTCAATCTGTTTTTAGAATCTGAAGATAAATGAAGGTGTCAGTTTTGTTGACAGCATGTGCAAATGCAACAACTTGGCACCTAACCTAAAGATTCTCTTACTTCAAGTAAACTTTGTCTGTATTATACCGTAGTCATCTGATGAGAAATAAGCGTAATCAACACTCCAGATTTTCTCATTTTTCAATGTACAGATCCATGCAAAAGCAGATGCTTATATATATTCTCAAGATAGATTTCTGTATCACATCTTCTCTCCTAAAAGGATTTATGAAAATATAGGATAAGAAGACTATGAAATTCTCTCTTTATAAGTGCTTTTCATCTTGTGAAAATTTTTGAAAATGTATCAAAAGACTGTTTTAGTTTGTATATAAGATATATCACACGGAGAAACATTATTTAACGGATGATTTAGCAGTCACAATCTGTCATCCCTAGTCATATCAGAGTTACTCCGAAAACTTGAGATATGGTTTATATAGTTCAAATTTTAGACCATTTCTTTGACTGGCAAAAAAATTTTCTACACATCTGGAATAGGTTCTGAGTTGTTTTTATTACACTTATTCGTTTTACATTCGAACTATGATACAAGGTTTATTTAAATATGGCTTGCAACTTTCCAATATAGTAAAGTGAAGCGTATAAAAATGCTATTTTAGATTTGAAGAAAATAAAATCGTCGTTGAAAATATCTTCACTGAACTTTTTGTCTTCTCGAATGTCTTAACGAGCAAATTCGATAATTTAAAGATTTAATTATCAGTCTATCTATGCTAATTATCCTTTTCAATCATTTTCTGCAATAAAATATGCACTTTGTGCCCTCAAAACTGCTGATTATGTGATTGTACTGCCATTAATCTTTCAAGGTCACTTGTACTTTAATCGGTTGTGGTTCACCATCAATAATTTCACCAGGTTTACTTTATTTTTAGAAGAAAGTTCGCAATTGCTTCAGCACACTTATGAGGAAAGAATAAATCTAGTCAACTGCTAACATTATGACATTGTATTACTACCTCTAAAATCCAACATAGCTTATTTTTTCTTGTCAGCCTCCCAAGTGACTGGAATAGGGTTTTCGAGTGTCCACCTAAAGGAAATATAGGCATGCAGATGTGAACGCATTCCTAATGATATGGAATCAAATTTAGGCCATATACTTCAGTAGCCGTGGAATGCTGATTTTTGTCGAAAAATACTTCCGTGAATGAACAAACACCACACACACGAAAGGAAACAACAGTTTGCATGCGGTTAAATAAAAAATGAGAACAACTGTGCATGAAAAATTTGTGTAAATGAAATCGGTTTTATCTATTGTAATTATTAGATCTACAGGTTTGAAACAACTGAACACCTTCAAAATGTCTCGAAAACAAGGAAAACACTGAACATGAAAGTAATACCTGATAACATAGTTATGCAGGAAGTGTAGAAAAACAACTTAAGAATTCTTTACCGTCACCTTAACTGCTGTAGATTATCATGTTCTCGTGCCGCTTGCAAATGCAAATGAAATTTTGATAGTGCACCAACAAAAACATTGAATACTTGACATATAAATCGCTGAATTCAGATCAGAACAAGCGCATCTTGTGGAAACATGTGTGTCATTGCAAAGTAGCACAAAACAAGGTTTCAGTTTTCATCATGTCTAAAATATGAATAAATATGTTTCTTTTTTGTCGGTTGTTGTTTAATGTATAATGACAGGGAGGAATGAAAATTGAGATACACATGATTCATAAAAATAATTGCTATTAATTGTCACATGGGTTCTTAGTCGAACATAGAACTTCAGCAGCACACCTCCATTTCACTCTCTTCTCTGCAGTCTACTCAACCTGCACCCACAACTACACAAAAACTTTCATCTTTTTCCTCACACCATCTCCTCCATGTCACCATCGTCTCGGACACCAAACTCGTCACTTCCCATTTGGCTTCCACTCGACGGCCTGACCTGATGAGTGATGTCTTCAATCGGTCTTCTCAGTGTGTGCCCAATCCAATACATCTCCACTTCGACAATGGGTTCTTGCTTTGTTGGTTGGTTGTCAGTCTACAGTTCGTTGTTGCTTACTTATTCTTATTATTCTGGCCATCTGATCTGATCTTCAGTATGAAGTGAGTGAAGGTGGCAGCTGATGATGTGATGTGTTTCTGCAGTTTATTGGAGATGCTTTTGGTGACGCGCCATGTTTCTGAACCATCACGTGGAAGCACTGACTTGACGTTGGTGTTTAAAATCCAGATTCTGTTCACGCCTTATGCTGAGTGCAGTAGATGTCGACAATGACTTCAGACTAATGAAAGCCTGTCTTGCTGTCTTTCCGATCTTTGTTTTTACATGCTGGTCATTGCCACGGCGTGTAGTTGAAATGATGCTGCCTAGTTGTTATGTGAAAGGGACAACTTGATTTATGTTGCTCCCGTTGATGGTGACTGGTGCTTGTTTTTGTTGTTGTTGTTGTTGTTGGTTGGGTATCTTCATCGTCTCTGTCTGTTCTACATTCACTTGAATTTCTGTCTTTGCTTCCTGTTCTGTCATTTTGTTTGTTTTTATCTGTAGATCTTCGAGTTTGTGTGACATAATGCACTAGCTTGTCGCATGGTTTTCGTGAAAATGTTATTTTAGTAAGGAAATTATTGAAAACTCTGTATGTGAGGTTAACACCAGTCTTTAATTTCTAAATGATTTTTTGTTCAGCATCTCGACAGGTTAGCCGAATTTAGTGACGATTTCACTGACAAAATCCTTTGTTTTTATCCATCAACGTTTTATTTTTATCTATTCCTCAGTCGCTTTTAAAATACTTTCAAGGATTTTATCCACGCTGTTGCTTTCTGCAGAAATAATTTCAATAAGTTTCTTCAATAAGATTTTCGAACACTGATATGCTTGACTGCACAGGACACCAGCTGTATTTTCATCTTATTAAAGATTATGATGACGATCCACTAGCATTCACGTTACGTGGTTTGTTGATATTATATTTGCACTATCTAATTAAATTGAAATTTCCATGTTTTCTAAGGTTATGTAAAAACAGTCAGAGACTATACGAAGTGAGTAAGTAAGCCATGCTAGAGCTAATATTCCACTTTAGCAGTACGACGTATTTTATGCTGTATACTTGAGTAGTATGTGGGTAATGTCGAAGAAAATTTTTAAAGGAAGGATTACGTGATTGTATCTTATGAATTTTTATTAGTGAAAGTTGTCATTGATTGAAAATCTTCTAATTACAGTACAAAACCTTGAACTAAATACTAAATTGTACCTCTTTCTGTGATTTTCAGAATGGAAATGTGCTGTTACAAGCAGTGAAAATGCGATCTAACATTAAACTGTAGACTAATCAGAGTGGAAAATGTTGACTCTCTAAAGCTAAAGAGAAATATAGATCGTGATTGATTCCAAAAATTTTAATGATGATTACCCTAGTGTTATTGCTTGTATTACAACATCGTTGATTGGACCGAATTGATCAGTTCCTGTTGCCATATGGGCTCCTTTACGGATGCTTCGATGTTGCCTGTGTTAGAACTATGCATAGTAATGGTGAGTAGTGGCTAGCAGTGGAATCGAGGACTGATGTTTCATCTAAGACTTGGACTTACGTCACCCAGTGTTGTAGTAAGCGACTTTACCACTGAGTTATTCGGGCTGCGATTGACCTCCTATAAGACTGGATTAGATACATTGATTGGTTGCTGGAGAGTAACCAACTTCATGTTGTCTAGCCCTAAGTGCTGACCAAATTCAATCGATCATTTTGAAATGTGGCCACCATTCTGGTTGCAGATACACCTTACGGACGAGTACCAGCAACCATGAAATCGGGAATCAGGACTTCATCAACTAACATCCACCAAAGTGCTTTGCAACGCTGAGCTACCTAGGCTGGTGGCTATGGTGTAAATGATGGGTTGAATTTGGTCAGGACCTAGAACTAGATAACAGAAAGATGGTTACTCTGCGTGACCATGTTATGAAGGTGCCAGATGCTTTGAAATTCTGTCATTTCCCTTGTATTTCTGCAGTTAGTTTAAGACTGTACGTAGTATTTACTGAACTAAATAAATCGGCCTTTTTGTTTTATTTAGAAATTACTTTTGAAATCGAAACAAAGAAATCTAGTTAGTTATTTCAGTCACTCCTATGGTGGCCTATGACTTCATTTTCGGCATATTCATTTCAACCTAGTGTTTATCTTTTCATTTCTCTGCTCAACTGGTTCTGTGAGGCATACAGTAAGCAAGAAGCTGGATAACTAACCCAGATTTTCATATTAGTACGAACACTGACTGAAGATATGAGGATATGGAAGTGAAAAGTTCACATTGTCATAATTTCCAAATTGGAATTACATATCTAGCATAATCAACACACTCAGCCCAGTCATTGTTATACTGTAAGTTATATATATATATATATATATACATATATATATATACCTTAACAGAAGTAGGAAATTTTGGACCATTGAACACCAAACCAGTGACTGATTGGCTAACGCATTCGTCGGGTAATCTGAAAGTTGTGAGCTATTGATACTGCTGGGAAGTGGCATACTGGAACGAAGCGGCTGCACAGTTCTCTCAGGTTTTCGTTGGTCCTCTAAACGAATTCAGACCGTGATGAATAATGCCTCAAAAAACGAGACATATCCTTAAATCTACTGTGGAAATGAGTTGGGTGAGTATCTTTGCCTAATAATCATCATTTGCTGTGTAAGGTTGCCAAATATTTTTTTCTTATGTATCACATCACCGTATTTAATTTCTTATTTATCAGAAAATAATTGGGTAATTTGAAAAGTCAAATGTTTTGTTTGTAGTTAAAATGCAGACAACATTTTTATAAATACATTTGGTTGTCCTAGTTTCTCTGACGTTTAAAAGATGTAAAAATTTAATCATACTTTCTGAATACATAATTGAAATTAACATGTACTTTATCCAGTAGTTAGTTTATGTATATGTAGATTATTGCAAAAAATAACCAGCTTGTTAATTTTCTGAAGTACAAAAGGCATGATTGTCGAAGGTGTTTATCAAAGCACCAAAGTTGAACTTTATTCATCAAGATTAAATTACTTGAAAGAAAATCTTCAGTTGAACAGATGAAACAGTTTCACATCTGTAGAAGTTTACATCCTGTTTTGTCACTTGATGCAGATTTCTGACTATTTTTAATGAACTCAGTGCTCAAATTCTGTACTCTCAGTTAGACTGTAGGATATCAAACATACTCAGGCTTATCACAATTAAGGAGTCTTAACTCATTCAGTGATCACATTTCACCCATAGAGGAATACTTAAATGATATTCTGTTGCATACTGGTTTGAAATGGATATCTTAAATTACTGTTAAGATGACTTTATTCATTGTTCTCGGTTGATAAAATGATAAGAAAAGCATGAGTTAAAAAGTGTGATAGTTGGACCATCACATGATGTAACAAACTTGGTTGGAAATAAGAACGTAGGGTAAATGGTGTGAACCATAAACGTTTTCTGCATTATAGTACTTTCAGTCTTACCTATCTGACTACCAGTTCAGCAGTCAAGCGAATAGAGTTTTGATAAATCACTTTTACTGTTGTAGAGTGGAAATATCTAGATCAATTGCCTTAAAAAGCACACTATGTTTGAAGCATCACAACTAACAACTCACATCAAACCACTTAGAAATTTCGACTAGCTATTTCATCAGTAAGTATGAAAAACAACTGGACAAGAAAGTCGTTAACTTCTGGTTTAACAGTGATACCTCATATACAGATTCAAGTGAATCACACAAAATGTAGGCTACTTAACTAAGTTACATCTTAACAAAGACATCTATAGGGTTTTTAGTAAGTAAGATTAATTTATTTTCTTGTAAAAATCTACCAATACGAAACTGTTTTCGACATGACGAAGGTGATGAATAGCTGCTTATCAACCAATGACAAGTTCGGGTACCAAACAAAATATTTTTGTAAAATTTGAACGCATCTGTAGATGAGACTCGGCTGGTTTAACTTAAGATTATAACAAGCAACTCCTTTATTTCTTCAGATAAAAGTATGAATCAAGATAATATTTATTCGTTTTTCCCCCATATAACTAACCCTTTATATTCATGATATAACTGTAAGTAATGTAATATCAAAGGACTGCAAAAATAACAGTACATGCAATGATCAGAAGCTCAGCTAGCATTCTGATTTTTCTGTGCATTACGGCAGGAAAGATAGTAACTACTGCAGTAAATGGAAAAACTAAACAAAGGAAAGCGTTCGCAATCGAACGGTGAGCCCGATTTCATAGAAATGATGGATAGTGACTTGTAGTGGAATCCAGGACGTCCGTTTCGTCCTAGTAAGGACTCGTTGGCAGGATATGCCATAATTAATTCATTAAGTAATGATAATGGCTTCATTCTAAAAGATACTTTGAGAATACTCTACAGAATTTTCAGCACGCCAAACAGCATCAGCTTGAGAGAAACAGTATGTACGCATACATAGCAATATGGAATAAATAGAAATTACATGAAGAAAAGATAAAAATATTTGCTCTATCTATAACTTTCTTCAGAATCCACAAAAAATTTAGGTCAACAATCACATTAGCAACTAGATTCATTAATAAGTAGAAAGTAACACGCTCATCTTCAATTGGTTTGCATTCAAAAACAGAAGTCGGTTAGTTAGTTAGTTAGTTGGTTAGTTGGTTAGGTCGTTCATTTGTAATACAAGCATCATCACACACCAGACGAGCTAAATACAATATCGTTGAGTTTTATATTTTGTAGTACGTGCATTGAGTCTTATGTACTTGCTCGTCGTGTTTCCAGATGACTGACACGTTGAGAGCTTCGAATGAAGAGGATGTTGGTCATCTGAGTAAATAACTCCCCTCAGATGTTTACATGAGTAAATATGTTTGTCCACAACTGTTTTAACTAAAAGGTTAAGAGGTGGGAATACCACTTCTTCTCCTGACAATCTTCAAAGTTCTACGTGATGTAGTATAGTCTTTTTTCAGCCACCCAGGAAAAAATGAATGAGGGGAGAGCAATAGAGGAGAACAGGCAAGATGCAGAAGTTTATAAAGCATAAGCGGAGAGGCTGAGTAATACCAGACACTATCAGCTTCCCAATAAATGAAATTGGACGAAAAGTGTTTTTGGAAACTAGTGAGATATGGGGAGACGAGGTAAGGTTCGAAGAAAAACACAAACCAAGATAAATCACATTTTCTAATACGCAACCATCAATAGAACAGGAATAATGGGAACTAAGCAGTCCACACAAATTGTGGTTACCTCTCAAACTAAAAGTTATGGTCTGACATTTCGAAGAACTAAGCATAAGACGATTCTCAGAGGATCATCTTCTGGCAGTAGATAGGAAATTTATCAGTTCGGATAATCTGATGAGGAGGCGATGGGTATGGAAACTGTTAGGTCGTTGACATATTTAATGAAAATGATGCTAACCACAGATGGTGAGTCATGCAGGAAAAATAAGAACAGATCTGGGGAAAGGATGGCTCTCCTGGGAACGCCATCCACAGTAAACAATGAGGTGTAGTGCTTCCCTCTGTGAACACTGTGTTGTTTTTATAGGAGAAATAGGAATGCAGCTAGCCGATTATCCAGGACTCAGTATTTGTCCCGGTTAGCTTATCCAGCAGAAGAGATCTTGGGACAGAATGAAATACCAAGGTATAGTCTAAAAAGGCACACCTGACATGATATCTTTCCAGGCAGCTGGTATGGTGTTTTCTAAAACGACCTGTTGAACATGTTAGCTAATAGATGGCATAAAATATCAGCTCATTTCTTGAATACGAAGCTTGACATACCATCCGAACCTGAAATGTTAGACAGGTTTAGGAACTTGAGACATTTGAAGACATGGTTCATCGTGAACTCTGGACAACCTTCTTCATTGGACATAGATTGAGAAGGTGGTGTCGAACAAGTGGGTTGATGTAAAACTGATTTGTTCAAGGCACAGACATAAATACATGCTTCTTTGCCAAGGTGTTCACTATCATGAGGTCTTTTAATAGTTTTCGCATGCTGGAAGAGCCTTTGCATGACAAAAGTTCCCGGTTATATGGTAGACACAAACGTTGAATTTCCAAACTAACTAAAACGTTCAGTCGACAAGCACCAGCATTACCGCTTACTTCATGCAGTCTTTCGTCTTCTCCTCTTGGCTTTTTAAGCTACGAGAGGAAATAAGATTGAAGCATGGGAAAGCTTTTCACTGGACAACACATATCCAGTCAGAACTTGAAACGGCATATCACACTGTCAATAGTTTCATTCAAAACATCGCTGCCAAATATATTACAGTCTGTACATTATGGCATTCCTCTTAGATTTGGTATTTTGCTTAGTGAATAGTTCTATGTACAATCTTGTTATATGTGAAAGCCGTTTTGTATAGTTTGCTATACATATTTGTCCAAAACACGTATAATGCAATGATCTGAGCTGATCAGTGGGGATCTATTTCCAGTTTCGTACATGTGAGTATCATTGACGGATATCAAGTCTAGTGATGCATCCTCACATGTTGTGAAGTTAACAAGGTTTTGGTGACCAAGAGTTTTGAGAAAGCTTGGATCACAAGAATTGAAACCACTACATATTATCGACAGGGAACCACAGAATATAAGTGCTGCGAATTCCGTGATATATCTGAGAAATTGGATCATTCAGAGAAACTGCAACCAGTGTCACATAAACATTTGTGATATCAACAAAGCTATACTTGTCCAAATGTTTTGGGAGGCATTTTACAGTGAGGCAATCTATATGGTCACTTGAGAATTTGAAGCATATGTAACTCGAAATACACCAGTGGGTATTGATGAAGGTAGCTACTTCACCTCCACTTTTTTTGTAGAGCTACATTGATATTGATGGACATTTTTAAATCATCCAGAGAAATCAAATTGTCATCATAAAGTTCGTGAAAGCAAGTTTCTTGTAGTGTAATTACTTCAGTATTACAGTACACATCGGAGGATAAGAGAGGTTGTAAGTGATCTACGTTTCCCTGCAGTGACCTGTAGTTGGCGCATGTATTTGAGGCGGAGTCATTTGAGATAATGTGATTTATGTCAAAGCACGTTGTCATCCACTGTGATACTTTTTCGTCATCTTATTTGATACTGGCATCGCAGAAGGCCGTAAGTTTTTAGAAATGTGAATGAAAACATAATGCGATCAGGGATATATTGGAATGACCAAAACGCACAAATCTGTATGAAAATTTGATGCAATATGTCAGATGGAAAATTTAGTATCCCGCATATTCAAGCAGGCCACTTTCCTCGCTAGGAGCTAGGAATTTCGTTCTCACTAATACTGGAACCGATTTCGTCAAATACCAGATCGCTATCCATTAGGCCACTGCATCTCGATAGCCACTTCTTGTGTGACGGATACTGTTTTGTATGTTGCAATCTGTACTATCGCCTCATTGTTTAGACCGAATTGATTGGCCTCCATTGAGATATGGGCTCCCAGGCGGATGCCTCGATATTGCCTATCGTTTTAATTTTATATGAATAATGGTTGGTGATGACTTGGTCTAGTCAACGATGGGATAATACAAGCAACAAAATAAGATGGAATGAGTCTAATTGGTACGAATAACTTTTTATTATGAGACATTTATCTTTGAAAGTGATGTGGCTCATTGATTTGGGCAGTTTACTTCCAACCAATACCTTACGGGTTCAAAGATCACCTTACCTACTGAGGTTTGACAGTCAGGTGGTCGACAATTGACGATTGCATGAATGTACATAAGATTGCTTATTGCATTTTGATTTCTTTTCGGCTCCATTTTGTTAGACTGGGCGTGTATGACTTCAATTTTACTCACAAAAACTCCACTGTTCGAAGGTTGCTTGATTACTGTTGCTATTTTCAAAGCAATAGGAAGACACTAAGTTTGAAATCGAAGTTGGTATCAACTAATGAAAGCTTCAAACTGTTTTTTAGCCATGCAAAGTACAATACGGAAGTTGAAGCTGAAGTGCTTAATAAATCATTAAATTATACAAAAGCAGAATAAAAGTGTAGTGCTTAGTGAAAATCGTCTATTAACCTTGTATGTTTTCAGAAACAGCAACCAACTGTGAACAAAACAATGCAGATATCTGAATCAAATTAATTTTCAACTTCAATGTGAATTTTTAGTGCGGTATGGCATACAGAATGATTTTATACAAGTGAGCAATAAATGAATATTTACTAGTTTTAGCCAGTGAAGAGGGATACATATTTACTATTGTGTACATGGAAAGTCAAAACTATGTAGATATTTTGATAGAGATGTGAAGTAAGAATAGAAACAACTTCAAATAACGATAAATTGTATTTAGGATGGAAAGTATCTCAAAATCACAAGTAAAGTCATGAAATTAGTCAGCCTAAACATACTTATGCTAAACAGTGGGATCTGATTGTTAAAAATAAGTAGGTCTTTTAACGAAAACAGGTTTAGTCATTATACGTTAATTTACTGTAAAAGATACGTTTATGGAATCTGGACAACTTATATAGACTTTTAAAAAAGCATAGAAGTGTCAGAGTACAAGTGACAACAAATTTCAACATGACTTTAAACAGATATCAATGTAAAAGGGAAATGAAACTTGTTTCATTCTTAAGTATAAACTGTAATTCAAAATTGTTTACAAAGCTACCACAAAGCGATGTGCAGTAAACCAAACTACTCCTTGACTCACATTCCTCAGCGATTAAGTCTTCAAACATATATGATTCATGAAAAGTTTTTGTTAGCTTGTATTTTTTTCTGCAAGTAAAACAGTCTGAGTGGACTAAGAAGGAGAATTAAGTGAATGTGAACTAGATAATAGTCCGAAATGTTTTTAAATGCCTCTTAGTGAAAAAATTTTCGTTTAGCTCAAGTATTTCCCCATTTTCTATCATTCATGATTAACGTTAAATAAGCTTCAGAATAGACTAATTAGTTTAGCTGGAACGTTTTGAATCACAGCACTGTGTTATTTAAACTGAAATTCTTCAGTTACCAGATGTTCTGTGGATGTCGCAAACAGATGTTATTGACAAATGCCAACAAAACAAGAAACAGCGTTTCTCATATATTAGTTCCAGCTGGCAAAACAACAGAAATACTATTATAATGGTTTATTTTATCCTTTGATTTATATTAGACAATACCGACTGATAGATAACATGCAGTGCTTTTGAAATTGGTGGTTCCTCAGTCATTAACAACTGCTCTACTTCGTATATAGAAATATAACTAGTCAGTAACTTAAATCAATCAGAAAACTAACCAAATATTTGGAAGTAAAAGGTGATCAAGTGAATAGCTATCCATTTATCTTAACCTAAGTTTCTACAGTCAAAATTCTGAAAATATTCAACATGATGTTACAAATTTATGATTGTGTTCAATGCTAGAAATATACTTTTTTGAATGAGAACCCGCCTTTTTTCAAATTATTTTGAAAAGTGGATTATCGATATCAAAACAGAACCACAATGCTGTTATTTTGAGATTGCAAACTAACACTAGTCACTTTTTTAAAACATGAGGTATTTCAAACAAAAACTTAACAATCTATGTGCCAAAGAACAGATTACAATACATTTGAACATAACTCTGAGACACTTCTGAACAAGTTTCAAGATCTAGTGTGATTGCTTGTGTTACACCGTCGTTGACTGGACCGAATTGATCAGTCTCTGTTAACATATGGGCTCCTGTGCGGATGCCACGATATTGCCTGTGTTAGAACTATATTTAATGATGACGGGTAGTGGCTGGTTGTGGAATCCAGGATAAGCATTTCAAGATTTTGCTTCACAAACTATTCATCTATTGAGGTGAATAATTTGACGCCTGAAGATAACATCACACTTCATCTTTCATCTTTTCAAAGTGATGATAAATGAGTTTCAGTGACACAGCTAAAGAATACACAATATAAGTTCAAGAATTTTCAGAATATACTGTTAGAAATCAAATTGTAAAATGTTAAAATCTTACCTAATGAAACCAAGAAGAGGCGCATATGGCATATACAGAAATTGGCCTCGTGTTCTTGCTCTCTTTCAAATGTTTAGTGATCATAACAGAATAATTTTTTTTAATTTTAATTTTAGAAATACGACTATGTATTATAAAATTAACGTCGATAATACTAGTTTGCTTTCTACTAATAACTTCTTGCACTATTATCAATGATATTACCACTATTGCTACTGCAATAACTTCAACCGCGTAACTCTTTAAGCTAGTAGATGGCATTTCAATAGACAGCCAATTTTTCGATGAAATACAAAACTTTATTTGAAACTTTCAAGGCCACTTTACATCATACTTGACATTTTAATAAAAGGTCATAGAAGGTTATTTTTCTTTTTCAGTGAAAATAAAGAGTTGAGGAGGCAAAGTAACTCAATGGAATTATGAAATTGCTTTATTCATCTATCACTGGTTGTTATTCTAGAAGTGATAAAAATGATGTAATAGTTACTTTTGATAATTGTATACCAGTATCTCAATATTAACAAAAGCTCAATCAAATAGAAATATTGTAAGCCAGGAGAGCCAGTAGAGTTAACTAAGCAAAATTATATTACTTATCAAATATCGACTAATGATTAGGAAGTCAAGTACATACGTCAAAATAGGGAACTGGGGTCAGTCAGAATAAGAAAGTAAAAACCTTAAGTTAAGTATGGAATGATGATAACTACGCTTAGTTAACTAACTTACTAGTTACTGGCCAGTTCTAAGCCTGGTTAGACAGGGAAGGTTGGGCACAGGGCTAACAACCCTACCCAGTAAAACAAATCCGATCGCTAAAGAAACTTCAAAGCGCAGACAACATATAAAAAATAAATCACAATTATTCCTCCCTGGAATCGGAGAGGCAAAAGGATGTTGGTTGGTGTAAGCCTTCAGCAGACCAATTGGCCGATGTGACCTCTCTACCTCGATAAAAGCGAAAGTAAAAATGGGGACATGGAATGTCTGCACTATGTTTGAACCCAGCAAGACTGCCTAGACTGGAACAAAAGTCGAAGTCCTGAACCCCATAAAGCTACTGAAATGCAGGAAAGCAGAAGGACCATATGGAATCCCACCTGAAGCACTGAAAACAGACGCAGAGACAAGAGCGGATATGCTCATATCACTGTTGCAAAAAGTCTGGAAGGGAAGGAATGCACCTGCAGATTCGAAGAAAAGCTATCCCGTCAAAAGCCCGAAGAAAGGAGACCATAGTCTTTGCAAGGACTGAATCATGCTCAACTCCTGTCCACCTCAAGCAAAATATTATGCCACACCATCCCAGTGAGACTAAGAGATGCACTGGATACAAAACTACGACCGGAACAGGCTGACTGGATTCAAGAAGCACAAATCATGTACGGACCAAATTGTTACGCCTCGCATCATCAAAAAACAGAGCACAGAATGCAAGTCAACCCTCCACCTCACCTCAACTTCATCGACTTTGAAAAGGCCTTCAGCGGCGTCGACCGAGAAGTAATTTGTCAGTTGCTTCAACACTACGGAATACCACAAACCTTCATCAGCCTCATTCAACAACTATATGAAGAGGCCACATGCCAAGTCATTCACAATGGGAGGCTCAGTGATGCATTTGAAGAGAAGTTAAGACAGGAGACAGAGTAAAACAAGGCTGGCTACTATCACCAATGATATTCCTCATTGTGGTCGACTAAACTGGATCATGCAACAAACTGTGAGGAGAAAGAAGCATGGGATGCACTGGACCGCGGAGAAGAACCTGGAAGATTTGGATTTCGTCAACTATGACACGTATCTGATGTCACACAAAACTAACAAGTTGACAGAGAGAAGAGGCGTGGCAGCGAAGATGGGACTTCAAGTGAACATATAGGAGACAGAGGTGATGGAGATACCCAACCAACGCCACCACCAACAACAACAACAAGCTCCAATCAACATCAACGGGAGAAACATAAAGGAAATAGCCTCCTTCACATATCTAGGAAGCACTGTTTCAACTACAGGTGGCAGTGGCAGCACAGACGAGGACGTCAAAGCCAGCCAGCATCGGAAAAGCAAGACAGCTGTTCATTCGCCTGAAACCAGTATGGAGATCAACTACACTCAGCATGTGGAACAAGATGAGGATTTTCAACACCAATGTCAGTGAAGTTGGTGCTTCCATGTGTTTGTTAAGATACTTGGCGCGTTCCGAAAAGGATTTCCAACATACTACAGACACTCATCAACAACTGCCTACACTCACTCAATACTGAAGATCAGATGGACAGAATAATAAGAATAAGCAACAAGGAACTCTGGCTGGCTGGCTGGCTAGCTGGCTTGCATGCGACGAACCAACCAAGAACCTATCACTCAACAAATATGCAGAGGAAGGAAGTGAAGATGGAGTGGATTTGGCTGGTCTGGGGATACACTGAGAAGGCTGACTGGGGACATCACGTGTCAGGTCAGGCACTCAAGTTGAATCCAGATGGGAAATGACGAGTTGGGTGTCCGAGGTGAGGGTTACATGGAGGAGACCGTGCGAGGAAGGAATGAGAGGTTGTGGGCTGTTGTTGAGCGAGTTTCAGAATATTTGAGAGAAGAGAGTGTGCTGGAGATGTGTTACTGAAGCCATATGTTCTACTAGGAACACAAGTGGCAAATCATAATAAAAATAGTGTATATGGCGTATAAGGCATATTATCCTATTTCTGGACACTAGTATTAACCTAATTACATGACTAATAGTTTACACAATAAACTAACTGATAGCAACAGGGGTCAGAATATTCATTTGAATAAAAGCTTAATTCTCGGGTATATCAGCTTTATTTACTTTATGTAACGTCTCATGAGTAACTGAAATAATAGCTTGTTGGATATTTCACCAACTTCATCAAATGGCTATGTCTACAGAATAATTTGAGAAAGTAAACTTCAACTCAACGTTTAAACCACTGAAATCTGCAAGATCCCAATCATCTTGCTGCACGAATACAGGTGGTGGAGTTGAATAATAGCCACAGTTTTGACTACAAACTGAAAAAGTAGATCGTTGACTAGTTGAAACAATTTAAAAAATGAGATTCAAGCGTGTGGAGAAGAATATTGTAAACGAAAGCAACCTATGTTCTTCAATCCTTGAGTGACTGCATATAAGTACCTTAGTGATCTAATGCCTAACCATATACCGAAACTACAGTGTACTGAAAGTAGTGCTTAGGTTCTTATCTAGGATTCAAATTATTAGTGACTACTCCTGGTAAGGTCCAATAATACCACTTTGGAATAATCGGGATACATAAATGTTTCATGATCCGAACGGTGAGAACTAGTTCATGAAGAATATCATGCTTTGGAGACACCTAATTGTTAGTAAATAGGCACACTTTCTCACTTTGAGTAAGCGACTAACATTCATACAAAGCTTTTAAAACCTTGCGTAATTAAAAATGAAACCAATCATCTATTACAAAGAAAAATTGAATAAGTTCTCATGTATTATTAACTAATTACTCACGGGAACTAATTTTAGTATTGCAACAGAACTTCAAACCAGCCCTCAACATTGAAGCAATAATCCCTCAGACCACCTTTGGTATGCAATCATGTTCTTACTGACATAACAAAAGTATTTCAACTGAGTTGCAGGTCATATTCTCCAACCTATTTGTATAAACGTTTTTGAAACGACTGACTTTCCGCTAAACGACTTTTATCTATTAAGTTAATGAAGATTTTCAAACTGCAAAAAAATTAGATGGTTGAGCATGAATTTTCGATTGTTGGAATATGTTCATAAAATTTTTTGTAGATGATGATGAAATAGGACTGATAAATTACAAAGTGAAGATGATGTTTATAAGTGAGTCATCTTGTTACTGAAACTTCCATTTACATGAAGTTAATTTCATTACTTCGGTTCCCATAGACGTCTTTAAAGAGTATAGAACTCCGTATTAGATTTGTTTATTTGATTTATAAGGCACAGGAATACAGCACTAACTACCTGAGTAAATACTGTATCATTGTGTGTTATAAATCAGATAAACTAATTTAATATGGAATTATATTTTACTACAGTGCCTAAGTTTTATACTTATATTGATGAAAGAGTATAGAACTCTCATATTTCAGATGATTATTCACCACTGCATCTTGGATAAATAGTTCCATAAAGCCTCAGTCTTCATGTACGTTTCAAATAAAGAGATATAAAATATAGCGGACATGTTCGGTTCTGACTATACTGTTTCAATCAATACATATTTACAGAATTATTGAAACCACAGTTATGACCGGTCAATCACTTTAAAGCAGTTTTAGTCTGTCAGTTTGACCTAATACATTTTTTTGTTTTTAACAACGCTAAACAAATAATCGCTATTTTGTAGTCAAACTAGTGAAAATGTCATGCAGACAAGTATGTAGAAATATGGCAGGTAAAGCGTTAACAATGACTAACTGTGCTTCTCAATATGTTATGTTTTTATAGTTTAATACACTAATTTCTATGCTGATTCATTTTGTGTCTTAACAGATAATCATTTTCAAGACATTCTATTATTTCATTAGTTTCAGAAGTCATATGAAACGTCAAACACCGTTAACAGAGTGTAATAAGTTATCCCAGCCGAATCTAGTCCGTGAAAAGAAAATCACTTTGGCAATGAAACCCTCTTATGGTGATTTTACCTCTGAATTTACAAAGCTACTGTTGCTTTCATTGTTTGTATGCTTGACATTACAAACAACTACGATATCTAACAAGGAGTGGTGATAGGCAAAACAATAAAAGTTGCATACAGCACAAAAAGTCAATCGATTATAAATATCTCAGGCGCAGAATGGTAATGAAATGAAGAATGAATACGAGAGAAGCTTCTAATTTGTAGAGAATAGGTTGAACAAAAAGTGAATGAATTGTAAGGTTGATGTGATGAAGAATAGAAAACGTTTCCATAGACCAATTTCAAGTTTCTTTGTGTGAGGATGCAGCTTCAGATATACTATGACCTACTCCAAGTTTCATCTACAAATCATTACAAAAGAGGATGTTATAAGTGGGCAATACATTAAATAATAATTGTATTGATAGTAGTTGATACATGAGTTGAAGTTGGGAACAGTACATAAAAAGCATGTTTTCCAGACAAAGTTGTTCAAAAAGGCTATGATGAATAAGTGTATTAATAACGTTGTAAATAGTTAGGAGTATATGGATTTAAAAACATACCATACTAGCTATTTAGTCTTCATAAGTCCTTTGAACAGTCTGTTTTTATTTACTACCATTTCTTACCAATTGTTGTAAACAAAAAAAGTACGGTACACCCTTGCAGAGACTACTTGGCTTCAAAGATGGGATGCTGCTGAATTATTCTCTTTATAGTACTATTCATCGTTTTTTCTATAACTTAATATTAATTCCCCTTTATATTCAAAATCAACAATTTGTTGAAAGTTATTTTATTCATATGAGAACGCTTTGATCGTAGATGAACTGAATTATGCTCAAACTGAAATCTAAAGTCTCTAGACTTCTCGAGGTCAATAATCAAAACAACTGAACCAATTACATGAAGTATTGGTTCATATCTGCTATTTAAGTGCACACTGCACAGTTTACATTAAAAATATTTACAGATAGTATAATGAGTATTAGTCAAATACAATTTTATGACAACATTCTTTCATTAAGCAAACATTTAACATGTAACTCATTCTTCTGATAAACGTCAAGTATTCAGATTTATCAAGGGGGTATAGGTTTATGTAGCTAACTACATTTATTACTTTTCCGGCCTACTTTCAAGCATTTACACTACAAATGTAATACAATAACTCTACAGTAGTCTCTGAAAAAACTATACAGACAAATTATTTCCAGGCGATCGATGCCAGTTTATTGTTAAGTGGCTACTTTACAGTCTTTACAAAATACACTTCCAATATTCCAATCTGTTGCAATAGAAGTAGCAAATTATTCCATTATTAGTAAGAGTAGCTTTCTTTATGAGATCTCTTTGTTTGCGTTAAGATAAGCTAATTCAAGTTTGAAGTTTATTTTATTCAACTTTCATGCATTGGAATACTAGTCAAATATCTGTACAACAGGTGTTAATATTTATCCTAGTTAACCGAACAAATTAACAGTCTCTAACACTGTTATTTTTGCTTTGGTGGTACTGAATAGTCTATAGTCCTAGTCAGATAAACATTTGCCATTGTAAATATTTATCCTGTAGTTTCATTCAATTCTGCAAACACAATTTGTTTTCTTGAGACACAGTACTCTTTTTTCATTTCATAGGGGTTTTGAAAAAAGTGATATAGCATATTTCTATACTGCATTGTTCATTTGATAAAGTAAACAGCGGTATGGTATTACTTACCCGATGAAGTTTCCAGCAGAATGTATTGCTGACAGTCATTTCAAGGTAATCAAACAACTTTCTGGTTTGGTTTAGAAGTACTATCGTTTTTCATTACTAGATTGACAGACTGGTAAATCACCACTAAGATGAATGATATAGAGAAGCATTCAATAATAGCTGTGTATGTGACAACAAACAACCGCCTAATACAGCGTGACAGACTTATAGTCTTGAGGACTTGTTCAGTTATATGAAGAGAGAGGTTGATCACTTAATTTATATCCATCGATTCAACGACTACCAGGTGTAGTAGAAATGATACATCTCTGACTCTAAATGTAATTCGGAATTTCTAGCAACAGTTTTAAATTAAAGACGTAAAAGCAGTTAGACTATAATGCTAGACCCAAAACTGCGGTTAGTTTGACGTATAATGTATAAGCAACAGATCCTGCTCGAAATGTTATGTGATAATAATACTATACCGCTGTGTGCTATGTTAAATGAAGTGATGTGATATAGAATTCCCTTCCACAACGATCCCTCAATTGTAAACTTACATTGTTATACAATACATATTTTCATGTCGGATCATTAGTTTAATATTGTACATAATTACAAAATTACTTTTCCTAGCAGAGAAAGTAAAATAACATGTAACAGCGATTATTTCAATAACAAATTCATCTGATACAAAATACTATTTACAGTGAGTCAAAAAGCTTATCAAAAACATGTGATATGCTTTTTGCTTTCAAGGTACTACCTTTCATAATTTTATGCCTTACTTGCCACTAATGCATGAAAGAAAATTCGTAGCACACTTAATAGTCTTTGTCTTACTTCAGTGCACATTGTTGTATGTACAAGTGTAATGGTGTTCTGCATAGAGGAATTATTCACTTCTGTCTTAGGAGGAGACATCATCGCATTAAGCATGTTTGCTTTTAATCACATCAAGTTGACAGTGTTAACATTACAAAGAGTATGAAACAGATAATGCTTCTTATTTGGTAAACTACACTTATGAATCCGAATAGTGGACAGCTGAATCTATTTTAGCTTAACAAATAAATAGTTACCAAATTTAAAGTACGTCGTCTTTTGATTGAACTAGCTATCAGCTTCAAATACAGGAAAATATTTTTTTAAAACCTTACATAAATGAAAGACGATAAAGTGGAGACAGAATTTAAATGTCATCGGGGATTTGAAAGGTCCAAACATTACCTGCTTTCATTAGCTAAAGTTTGTCTTTAAATGAGTTCGCGTCCTAATCTAAAACTTGACCTTGAGAACAAAAATAACAATTGTGTAACAAGAGATATATAACTTGAGCTGCAAAATGAAAACCGTTTACCATATATAGTTTACCTCGATGAATCTGACATTATCCAACTATCCTAGTAGGAAGCAACATCTCAAAACAAAGTAAAAACATATGAAAAATCTGCTGAAATTTACAAAACAAACTTCAAACAGCCATCGAAACGATATACTCAAAAGAACAAAACACTTAAGTAGAAACTGAATGTGGATATAATTGTCTACCATCTTTTCAGTATCCTAAAGGCCAAAAAATATGATTTTAAATGCTAAATTTCATCGTTGGATATCTATGTGCCACAAAATTTCCAAAACGGAAGGAATAAATGTAGCGCTAAGTTGGAAATCTGGGAATTATTTGGCAATTACTGGGTTAAACTTCGTCAAAATTTGTTCTTGTAAGAAAGTGGAGAAAGAGTTGCGAATAGTTGAAAGATGCTTGTAGAACAACGGATATCCGCAAGCATTTATCATCAAATATGGCGACACGGAACAGAAAAACACCGACAAAAGCTATAGTCAGTAGAAACCCGATATTCATTTCCCTTAATTCCACAGATGATGATTTTCCAAGTATAAAAGTACGAATGAGGAAATCATTGGCTAGGAATCTTTCTGTAGTCAGGTTAGTTTTTGTGTACCAAACAATGTGCTCTTTGGTCCAGTCAGAAGTTGACAGGTTCCTCTACTATGATGCATTCAACTGTATACCAGTTTACTTGTAGCTGCTGAAATAGAAGTACTGGAAGAACAGAGAGAAGGGTTCACCTCAGATTTTTTGAACATATTCCAAGAAGCCTACAACTGAAGGGTAATAACACTGTGAACAGTGTAGTCCCTCGGCATCTGAGTGATCCTGGACATCAGGTAAACATCTTCAGTTCCTTCAGGATAACAAACAAACAAATAAGTTCAATCCTCATAAAGTCTTTTGAGACCGAAGCCATGAAATATCACCTAATTTTTTAGTTCAAAAAGAATCTGTAACCACCCTTTGTCTACATCGTGAACCTTTTCTTCACTTCTGATTGATTGAACCATCGTTTGTCAAATTTAGATATATATTCTTTCACTCCTATCTAGGTGTATCATGCTCTGCCGAACTGAATTTCTTAATATTGACTGTTTTCAAAAAAACTAAGCCAAACTCAAAATATTTTGCATTAAGATTCGTGCTGTGAGGTCACACAGTGTATTGACGCTATAAAAAAAACCACAGGTGATCTCTGTGTTTTTAACATGGCGTTAATTTTGGTTTTGCATAAACATAACTGAAGTGAATAACTTGTCTCTATAACTTCTCCTAGGGCTTTACTATAACTTTCAGAGATTATTCAATACAGACATTTAAAGATGTTATGACTGATAAAACTAGAGTTCACATGAATGAATCAAATTACAGCATGCTTTTTATATTCCTCATGAGACCTGTGCAATAGTGTATAAATAACTATACGATTCCACTGTGGTTCCATTTAATGACAACGTTTTTCATACTATCAGCATCGAGAATGGCGTCAGGAAAACAAGTAGACGAGGTCCATCATATACACTAACGATTTTTGATATCACTACTGTAATTATAAATTATATAAAATGCAGACATTAGTATCCCTAACAAAAAAATAAGGTCGCTGTTTTATGTGCCCAGATAAATTTGAGTGACACAGATTATGAATACATACAACTGTACAATGATACAGAGAAAAAGCTGCTATATTACATTTTAAACAGAATGAAAACATAAACTAAAAGAAAAGAAAATTGTTCTCCTCGGCTCTTTGAAGTTACAAAATCAACGACATCCCTAAGGTAACATGTGTATGTTATGCTTTCCATACTTTCTTCAAAAAAACCTGTTCACTATTTATACATCACTACTTGTGTGGTTTCAACTAGCATTTGCATAACATGGATTTTATGAAAACAAATAATATATCAAATTTTATGTTATCTGCAAATTGCTTCGTCGGTATTTTCACAACAAACCTTAGACATCAATTTTGACTCTAATTTATTCATTAACTTTGATAATGATAACAACAATGGTAGTAGCCAATACTGTATCCAAAAGTCAAAATAGGACATTTTCTCAAAAATATCAATTATCTGACAATAACGGTTGCTCTATCATTAGATATCTCTCGCATAATGTCTTAGGAGTAGATTGAAAAATGTCTAAAGCTGTACAAGAATTTATAGTCACAACTGAAAGTGAAGGTGAGATTATTTGTCATTTTGAGCTCTTTTCCGTTCAATAACTGGGCAATGATTCATCAACTCTATCTAATTACAGTACAAACAAATCCTAAAGTTTCATTGGTATTCATACATTTTATCCTTTATCATAACAATACACATATCTAGTTGCTAAACTATTTTCACTATAAGATGGTGCAAAAAACCATTACTTTCCGAAGTATTAAATTCTTATAAACTACATTGTGAATTCCCAAATAATTTGACTGACACTAATTTATGTTGCGTACAGTGTAATACTAAAAGGTTTTGTGTTGCCTATGGTATGAATAATGAAAAGGAATGAAACAGCTGCAAATGATGAAACATGGAAAAGGAAAACGGGTCAGCAACTTCTCATTGAAAATCTGCTGCCAACAAAAACGAAGAGGCATCTTAGGGTTAGGATTGTATTTCACACATTACACTCGATGAGCTTCCATTCACACTAACAAATAATCTTAGTTATCATTTCTCAACTTGGAAATCGAGTTTCAGACAACGATAGCATCCTAGAACTTGTCATATGTAGTAGTTGGATGAAATTTTCAACGTGAAATAGGCTGGCTTTTGCTAAAAGCTAAACATTAAATTCTCTACTAATACTAAACATTATCATATCTAGTAATGATTTTAAACATTTGCAACTCAATACATGTTTGTTCTGTGATAAGTTGAATTTGATCTAAAGATTTTACAGTTCGGTATTGAATAAAATCACTTTTTTAATCTCGAATTACATTCTACAACAATGTCCTTATATGAAGTAATTTACGTTTTTTTGTCAGCTAAGGACAACGGTTTTTACTACTAGTTCGTCCTGTTCACTTTATTCCTTAAAAATTGAGTCACTATTTAGCTTTTATCATTTAAGGCAGTAAGTCTTTTGCTGATGTTGACAGCCCATCAAACTTAAATTTCTACAAACTATCAAAATGTGTGCTCTATGAAAAACAATATTTTATCCATATATATGATACGTTGATTTCCTACTGTTTTCTCCCTTATTTGATAGTCATCGATTCACCTCACTCTCTCAAAGGTTGTCTACTCTTAAATAAGGTAAGAATTAAAGGTAATGTTTTTAAACGGACTTGCTACTTTGTAGTAAGCGATAATATACACGGCTCAGATTACCGTTGAGAAACAGCACAACATCTTAACAAAACAAGGGAATTTAAAACAAAGCACAGAATGCAATGTCAGGGAACATCAGTGAAGAACATCATCAAAACCGTTAAGCCAGATAAGCACATCTAAATAATTAACTCAGGGATTTAAGACTCATTTATTGTGTCTATCCACTAGACTAGGCTATGAGCTCCAGAAAAATACAAAATTACAGTGCCTATATGCAATACAACGTAGGAAACCGCTATCCTACTGAAGAAACAGTATTTCAATATATCTCTTGAGAATACACATAGAAGTAATTTGATTGTTATTATTATTTGCCCCTTGGGTTTCTAAAAGAACATACGGCTTCAGTAGCACATCTCCAGCACACTCTCTTCTCTCAAATCTTCTGAAACTCGCTCCACAACAGCCCACAACCTCTCATTCCTTCCTCACATGTTCTTCTCCATGTCACCCTCACCTCGGACACCCAACTCGTCGTTTCCAATCTGGATTCCACTTGAGTGCCTGACCTGACACGTGATGTCCCCAGTCAGCCTTCTCAGTGTATCCCCATCCCAGCCCAATCCACTCCATCTTCACTTCCTTCCTCTGCATATTTGTTGAGTGATAGGTTATTGGTTGGTTCGTCGCATGCAAGCCAGCTAGCCAGCCAGCCAGCCAGAGTTCCTTGTTGCTTATTCTTGTTATTCTGTCCATCTGATCTTCAGTGTTGAGTGAGTGTAGGTAGTTGTTGATGAATGTCTGTAGTATGTTGGAAATCCCTTTCGTAACGTGTCAAGTCTCTGAGCCATACAGGAGCACCAACTTGACCGACATTGGTGTTAAAAATCCGGAAGTAATTTGATAGATTTCTCTAACTCAGTTGCTTTCATCAAACGGAAAGTAAATGTACAACCGAAAAACTTGAGTAATTAGATAAACAGAAATGTTTTTTTAATGGAGACGAGAGCGGTCAAAACACCAGTTAGCCATTTCTTCCACTTAAAAGGCCTATATTGAAAGTGTTGTCACCGTACTGATTCAACTCACATATGAACCAAACTACTGAAATCTACTGATCAGTCTGAGTCGTTTCTAACTACTCACATTTCTAAGTAGTAAATTTGGTTGGTTTATAACACCTCTGTAGCAGAGTTCATACTTTGGCGTTCTGATACGGTAGTTTTTAAGAAAACGCCATGTTTGAGCAACTGAAAATCAAACTACTCAGTGGTCAAAAGTATCAATATTGAAAATGATTTACCTTTTGAAAATTTACCTTAAATTACAAGAAGCTGAATATTTTTATTTCAAGGTTTTTCCAAGTACGAATCCATTCAAATATGTAAACAATTCAAAATAATAAAGCTGTACAGGAGTGACAACTAAAAAATTCTGCTCAAGGGCGAAAATACTGAGTATTTGTAAGTTATTAGAAGCGAAAAAACACTATCTTTCAGAAACCCTGAAAAAAAATTGACAAATTTTACGTAGAACTAAACATTTGATAAATTAGAAGATAAAAATGAACAGGATTTGGATGAGATTCTCAGATAAGAAAGCATTATAAGTAGGCTAATGAATTTGAGCCAAAATATTTTTATCAGAACAAAAGTTAGTCTCATCGAATAATGATTAGTCAGATTGATATATGTGATTACAAACGACTCAACTAAATACACTAGGATGTTCTGTTTGACCATTGACCCAACGTTAGTTGTTCCCAAAAGCTTCCAACTTTTACATGGATGTATAGGAAAATTATAACTCGATTTGATTAAAACACAATAATCCTCACGTTGTTTCTGAAAGACTGTCAGTGAATGCTAGCTTAACTTCATCGACGCTATCAGTCTCCGCTTTGTTAGGTCTGTCCATAATGACAAATTTGCCACTACCACCCAAAAGTTTTTAGCAAAAGTCATAAGCTTGCTGCAATAATTGTTGAATGGACTGCCTTCTGAAAAAACGATGCGTAGTGAAAAGTTTTTCAGGCTATAGAAGTGTTGTCACATGAAACAACTATAAAATGCAGCATCCAACATCTGTTTTTAATTTTCTTTTTTTTCCAGGAGGACCAGTGGAAGTATAGTAGACCAGTTATTGACTGCCAAAACGATCAGGAGTGCTAGGTCGATTTTACAAACTTTACCTAATAATGGTCAGCTCAACGTCTGTTGCCAACGCGCATGATTTTAATTGGGAGCATCTGTATGAAAATAGTGAACACAAGGGGCCATACACTCCTACTAACTTTGAAGAAAGTCCCTTGTATCTGTTCATAGCTTTTAAGCTGGGAAGGCACCAAGTTCCTAGCGTGAGCTATCCTGCTAAGGCTCACTGCATCTCATACTTATTGCCCGATCACTACTGACACCCATCTCACCTAGGTTAATTAGCTGGCATTTCAGCCCTTTCCACCCGCCTCGCGGTAGTGGACAGCTGAACAAGTTTAGTAGTCAGTCGGTGACTGTTTCTGAAAAATCACTCCTCGGCCAGGAAGGATGATAAAAGCTTCACTGCCTTCAGCATTCGATAACGACCACTTACGCAGTCATCAGAGTGGAACTTATCATTGATCTGAAACCCATATCAGAGATAAAGGCAAGTACTCACACCAACTTGATCCTACTTGAAAGGTGACTGGTATATAGCCCTATCTTCATCATACTTCGTATGCATCGCACTGTCTCCCATTGCTCTGTAAAGCACGTTACCACGCCCTCAAGTTAACAGGCTAAGTGCTCTAGAGTATTTATAGACATCTAAGTGGCTTCGTTATTACCGACACTTAGTAGGTTTCTTCACCTGGGAACCTAGCGCTGGATGGAAAGACAATGAGTCAGTTTGCAGGCTGATATTTGTTTATCAGCGGAAAACCACGTGGACGTTAACTGTTATAGTATTCAGAATCACTAGCAAGCCAACTATCCGGTCAAGAACAACTGGATTCTTGCCATCTGTTAGACATTCGGCCAGCATCTCAAAGTATCTGCGTCACTGATTAGACTACAAGGCATTTGGTTACACTAAGAGAGCCATAATGACCTTTAGTTTAAGTACGTTTACCACCATACTAATGGAAATATGATGAAACTCGATCGTGCTTTTTTTGTTAATCCAGAATAAGACAGTGAGCTGTTGAAATAAGTGACTTTCAAAGAATACTCACTTATTAATGGTTATGACTGGATGAACATCAAAGTTGGATACGAAGCCAGTTACTAGTGCCTTGGAAACCATTTCAGCCAAAATCCCTGGTAATATAGCAATCATCGGTCAGATAGTGAGTCAATCTACACATTTTAAACGTCATTAAAGCTACTGAAAATGGACGGTGGTCTAGCAATACTTTTATTTATGTGCTCAAGTCTGGTTTTAAGAGTAGGAAACAGACTAACGGGATTGCTAATATGAAGATGGATTTTGGGTCTTCAGTAGGGAATGGGAGTTTGTATCCACGTCTTAAATGTCGTTTGGCCATACAAAACTCTCGGTCATCTAGTTGATGGTAGTGCATATTCAGAATGTAACACACTATCCATTATATCTTAGGCTGAAAGTCTCATAGATGCCAGAGGAAATAGGCAGTAATTTTCAGCCCAGATATGCCACTCATAAGGTGGTAAAATAAATCTCTGTGAGAACTTAGGAACACAAACATTTCGGTAATTCTGCATCAACTTTCTCGAAAGGCTTATAAGTGCTAGTGGTCGATATCGTGATCAAGTATACTGCTGATAAGTACATGTGACATAGCATCTTCAGTGTTTTTGTGGATGCCTTATAGGTCTAATATCAGAAGTATGATGTTGTAAAATTTCAAATTGTCATGTTTTGAAAGCAGGATAGTTAACTTGTATGCCTGATAAGATTTTGTTCAATACTGTATAACCTTAGCACTCAGTAGAAATCATGGCTACTAACATATGTTTAACTTTATGAATACTATAAAAAATAAGTTTTGATCTCATCCCAATCTGTCTAGAAAATCACAAAAGGACTTTTCCAGGACATTCGAAACAGCTATGGGCTGAATATATACGATGTCAAAGAAATGCTTGCTAGTTAAATATACACCCAATAGTTTTCTAATAATAGTGTTAGGAAGCATTCATTTGGGTTCAACCGTTTTGAAAAGCATGTTATTGGTTTGTCCGATGACAACACCCAAATTGTCTGTCATTAGTGTTAAGGAAGCCTTAATGCCTTATCTAAAACTGTCTTTTTGTTTGACAGATGTTTGGCTTGTTCATGACCTCAGACAGCTTCAAGTGAAAGGTGGAGTAAACGTAAACATTTGCATAAAACGTTGGTTAGTGGACATTAGACAGCAAAACACCTCAGAATATGGCCACAGATATGCTGAATGGTCTCAGAAAAGGTTAGTTCTAAAAATGTTGGATAGTAAATAGTTCTTTACGGTTTGCACTTCATCTGAAGCCGATTTAATGCCTAGCTTCTCAACCAAATGTCCTAGGAAATTCAATGAACTTTTAATAAATTCACATTCACTGAGGTTAATGATTATTAATCACTTTTTAAGGCTTTCAAAGACGGCTTTAAGATGATTCATGTGTACTATCGCATCTAAGCTAACAAAAATAAAATCATTAATTTATAGACACCCAAATAATTCTCACGAGACTTAGTAGATGAAGTGCTAAAATGTTTGAGCAGCATTCAAAAGACCGAATAGCGTTTGAACGAATTTTCAAGAACCAGAAGTAGTCGTAATGGCTGTCTGTGGAATATAGTCGAGATGATGACGGTTATGGTCATAAGTAAAACATGTTCTGTTCTTTTATTTTTGATAATTTATAACACACAATTATTGACATGGGGCAGTGGATACCTGTTGGAAATCGTCTGCTCGTTCACAAACTGAAAATCACAAAATGAACGGATGTTGGGAGATGACATCTTTGAAGTTATGTAGAGTAGTGAAAAGTACAGGCTACTGAAAGGTCAGATGTTTCAGTATTTTTTCAAATTCTGTCTTCGCAATACCGATTCTGTGTTGAACAAGTCTTCTAGGACATTTGAGAACTTATGTTTACTTAGTTTCAAAGTGATGTACGATGCCATGAGTCTGATCTGTTTGACGGAAGACAAGTTGAAATATACCAGGAATTAGGTGCAGCAAACGTTAATGTAAAGAGGTGGTTGCGCAAGTAGCATCTGAATTTATAGGCGCTGAAACAGCAAGTATGTTTACAATGTAGTCTTTATCACCCTAGTCAATCAGTCTCGCTAACAATCCATAGTTTCTTAGAAATTCAATGCCCTTAGTAGATATAGACACGTTTGATGCCTAGTGTAAACAGTAAAGCTACAACCAAACGTCATAATTTTCGTTCATAGCTAGTGATAATGGACTGGTTGATGCGCCAGAAAGATGTGCTTAGATTGGAACATTGCTATTCTGAGTCATCAAAAGAAAGAACTCTCACTTATCCTACTTTACTTGCAAGCAAATCACAGTGCCGAACAAAGAAGTCGTCACAGATCACTGGCTCATGTTTTCTGAAAATGCAGTGTCTGGAGTATTAAAGTTCAATTTCTATAAACAACGACGTTGAAGACTACCAAACTGTCAGCGATACCATCAGATGTTCACGCGGTCGCTTAACTGACTAGATATACATGGTATGCGTTGACGCAATAAGCTACTTTTACGGCTGGAAATGTAGTACGTTGTAGATGAGACTATCTGTCGAACCAAGTACTTTGCTTTACCTGCTGTTGCTTGTGTTCTGGTCTGAGGGTTATGTATTTGTGTAGTGAAGGCAACAGTGAAGGTCATAAATCCTTTTTCTTGATATAAGCTATCGCTACAAGTTTATTGACGTTAATATTGCTGTCGCTAAATCCAAAAATTTGTTAAGTCTTCTCTGGCATATGTCTGTTTCCCGATCCTCAACTTAAGTCTGTATGTAACTCGATAAGTGTGAAATAATTGTTCCTCCTAACTCAATCCACCTAAAAGTTGATCCAAGTCTAGTCTGTCAGGAGATCATATAAATTCAATAACTACTTGCTAAAAGTGGTCATACGGAGAGTTTAGATCCTGTGCTGCTTGTTAATACACTTGACCTTTGGTTTCAAATGATGAGATAATCGTAGTAAGAGCGAACTTCTCTTTCTGTGATATAATTTTAATTCCATTGAAGCCGTTTTCTAATCTACCGAACCGTAACTGAGGGTTCGTAGGTGTAAGGAAAGGAACTACACGAGAAACGGTGTTCTAAAATCAGTATCAATACTGTCAGACATACTTATATAGAAAACGGCAAAATTGAAATGAGGAAATATGTAAATCATGAACATATGGTTTAAGTGTGTAACAAAAGAAACGGAAGTTGTGAATGAAAGTGCAGTTTAAGGAAAGTGAGCTCAACGTATGTAACGTATCCCCTAGTTCTTCTAATATTTAGCAGGAATTGAAAGGCATATAACCAGAAGTCTATTTCTTAGGGGTTAAAATAACCGCCTTTGTGAACCAATCTAATCAACGATTATTGGTCCCAGCAACTTCGGATAAGAACACTGATGTATCAGCAGACAATAATTCTATTTGATCATAACCTAATTATCTGAATATCCCAAACTATCCTAACTAACAGGTGACATTCATATGTATGACAGAAACAAGAAATTAGAACATGGCAAGTAAGCTTAAGTACTTCTTTCTAATTTTAATAATGGAAATCCTTAAGATGTATAGTCGGAGAGAAAACGAGAAACTAAACGGCACACGATTTGATAAGTTGTAATTGTGCTTGTCAGTATATGACATACACCAATAGAAATTGGTTTCAATAGCAGTGTCCTAATAGTATACTGGATATTTGCGTGAACATTTCATTAAATTACACAGGGTAGACAAAAGACTAAAATTCATAGTTAATAGATGGTTTCAAACTTTGTTGTTAGTAGCTGAATCGACTGAATATCCAGAAAGTTCACATCTGAATGAGCAAAGACCATTAATCATTATACTTTGTGAAACTGATTACCCAAAAAATACAGAAGCTAAAGTCTTTCCAGTGTACTTGCTTTGTCAAGTATTTATGATTTCATATACTTGTTAAGAGATAAATTAAGGCTAACACTTATAGAAATTTAAAAGCAATATCTGTTAAAGTCAAATTTCTCCTGATTTTAGTAACATTCTTTGCAGCATCTAAACGTCTTGGCATACTTTTCATGGTGAGGTAACGTGCACTTCACTTTCAGAGTAAAGTATCATCACCCTATTGAGCAGTGAATCGACTAATTGAAATCTTGATTCACGGAATAAAAGTCACTTCAACGTGTATTTTCCTTTGTCCAGAAAATATTAAAACACCTATTCCTTAAACTCCTAAAAGTGATAGTATGACTGATACTAACCAATGCTTAAAGTCAGTATAATCCTGGGAAGGAATACTAGAAACCTTAATCTCACCCCAACTCATATCTTAGATAAAGATTTCATGATAACACAAAATTGTTTTATTGGTACTAACATGCTCATTAACAGTAAAGTTCCTAACATGTTGAACAACCTTTTCTTGAGTGATAGATATGTATGGAGCTGTGAATGACTTGTCTGATGGAGTGGCATGTGACCTCTGACTTACGAGACCAAACTCTTCTTCACTTAACAAGACTTATGCAGCCAAGTAGTATGACAGGCCCTCGCACAAATGACATGGCTTATTATTTAATGTACAGGATTGTAGATGGTCGCTGAGCTGCTTTTCAGTTGTTGTACAAATATTACACATGCTAGAACCTAGGGATATTCAAAAATCGAATCACCGCTTAGAATTCTGTAATAAATTTCTAGTCACCTCAAAAATACACTCAGTGTTCACCGTGACCAAATGACTCTTAGTTAGAACTAAGACGTTTCATATGCTGCTCACTTTGTATAGATTCTTTACAGATTGATGAACTAACAATGAATATTCTGTGGGACAAGTTAGCAGAAGTATCAGTACTAAAATTATATTTTTATCCCTTAGTAGGCAAGGTGTTGATTCGAAGCTACTTTATTTTTCTGTTTTGGTCATCAGGAGCAGTTTGAACTGTCAACCCAGAACACATTTTCTTGAAATATATACATAAAAAAGGGTTCCATGGCAAGGTCATTTCCAAACTCGCATCTAATCTATTTCATCTGTTTTTCTAACACATACGTAGTGCAGCATATCACTAGAGAGATTGGTAGTGGAATCATCATGGTAGAGACACAAAGTATGAGTGCATTGTTCTGTAACTTTCTTAACAGAATAAAGCTATGATCACTGATGGGTAGACTGACTGTTGATGAAAAAGCCTTGTCATTTTCCCACTACCATATTTCAGTTATTTGCTAGGTAAGTAGTGGTAGTTGCAAGATCATCATGCAAACTTACTACTCGTGATCACTATGACAGATTCTTCTATCCTTCCCCTGTTTTTTTGGTTCTTTCTTAGATTGCTTCTATTCCTCTCTGTGAAATCTCTATTAGGATTTCAAGTTTCTTTTTTGAAGTAGCTCCTTCAGTTTTTCTTCAACTTGCTTAGTATCCTTCTCGATAGTAAATAGCTTCTTAATAATTTCACATAGGTTTTTACATATTTATATTCTTAATGCATAAGTAACGGCAAAATTTGCTCTGTATACAAGTACGTGATTTAAATGTCATAAACACTGGTTTAACTCCACATTGAAAATTCTACGACTCATGAATCCAGCTTCCGCTTGACAGAACTGTTTTTTGAAAACGAGACCGTGAATGTTTAGTATACCAGTAAATAGTTTGTGCATTATGGAATAGATTATTGCATTATACGCTTTTTGATAACAAGTTTCTACTCAATGATAAGTTTTTACCTTGGTAATATTTCAAAGAAAATTACTGCACGTGTTCTTATCAACAACTGGAATTGCTTTACGATGTTTGAGTTTATAATTCTGACTTTGTCAGAGTTTTTTGCATATTCAGTGCTTCTAATGTCTACACTTATGTTTTGATGATGAATAGGAATCAGTCGCTTAATGGAAAGCAAAATATACTCATAATTAAAATGGGACAAAAGCGAGTAGTAGTGAGTAATTGCAATAGCGAAAACTGAATGTTGAATAGAACTGGGTAATAGTGAATACTATCTTATTTTCAATCTGATATTAATAGCTACTATAGCATGCAAAGTATTTGAAGTACATACAAATGATATACTAGATAACTGAAGCTGAATACCCAGTAGGCGCCCAACTTCACTTGAGGGCTAACCATTTTTCCAGCCTCATATTGTATTTAAATTCTCTTTTCGTTTTTTAAAAAACAATTAAAATTTATTTAATCTCCGTGTGTACTCACGAACATTTTTAAGAAACATTTTCAATCTAGAGTTATAGATATTTCTTTCATAGAATGATAAAGCATCATATTAGACGGTAATGTATTTTGAAATAACTAAAAGTATTTGAAACTACTTTCCGTGAGAAACTTAGTTGAAACTGAAGGTTTTTGTTGGAGCAAGGAAACTTTCAATTTATTTATCCCCCAATGTTTACTGTTGCGCTGCTGTAGTTATATGAGCAGAAAAATAACATTATTTATATGATGGGTAGGTTGTTCATCTGTTTAAAAATTTTCCTTTAGAGGGGATATAGTTTTCTCCAAATTACAAATATTCATATCACATATGATACTACTTACTCTTCACCGGTCATACATTTGTTGTAACTAATGGAATTCATAAGCCGTATTGGCACCATTTCTAATACTGCTAACTCCTGTGATCAAAGCTTTCCCATATCTGCTTTTGACAAGAACCCATTCGGTTAGACAAAGGATTTACACGATATCCTGTTCTACGCCAACAATCTCAAAACATATGAAACTCTTAAACCAGCTCCTTTTTCAAACTCACTACAGTACAATTCATTTTTCAGTCTGTGATATACGACGAACTACGTGAAAATGTTAGTATAGAGCTTGAATACAGTGTAACTCAGTCAGTAAATGATACTTTGTCCCCGTGCACTACACTCATCAAACTAAAAGTAAGTGGAATAACATTAAAATGTTCTTTATTTGTCGACAAAAGAAGTTATTTACAAGGAAAAACTGTCAGTCTCAGAACACAAAGGGTCGTAGTTTTATGGGTGATATATTTGATGACATTTTGCACGGTGTTACATGGCACCTTATAAAATTGTCTGACAACTTATTGCTGTGCAGAAACGTTCATCGAAATTCAGTAGAATATTTTCTTAACATTTCAAATGAAACTCTTTTTAGACACTTCACATCAGCTACATATAGGAGAACTAAATACAGTTCTAATGTGGATAAATCATCTGTTGAAGACGATACAAAACTCTTCCGAGTAGCGGTCAATGAACTTCTTATCAAACCGAACATTAGACTACTACCCATTGACTTGGGTTGAAATATTTATTCCTAGAGATCTAAATCAACTATCTTTCTAAGACAAGAAAACTGTTTCGGAATCTGTACTTACTTGACAATATTGAACCACATTCCACTTAGACCAGATTGTTAAGTATTGCCGATTTGGTTTACTTGATAACATCTTTGTTTTAATCTGAAAGCTAAACCATAATTGGTGAACTGAGTTGTTATGCAGCATACTCAGCCTTGAATCAATACTAGGTAAGTTATAGTTATCTTGGTTACAAAGTAGTCTACTATGCGTAGCTGAAAACTCACTTATTTTTTTGTTGACAGGTTACCCTCAAAAGTCTTTACTTTTCACATTTTTTATTTCCTTACTTTACTGTAGCCAACTTCTTGAAATATGCCCGTAATGTCCTTACCTGTCATCTCATCAGATAGTAAGCAACTGATTTTTCAGTTAATATTTCACAATGACCTGTCTCAAGTGGTTTTATAATGTCACACCCAATCTTGGTTGTGATTTTAGCTCCATACAAAAAACCTGTATGCACCGCTTTCATCTCATAAACACAGAGTTGTAGGTATTTTTGTCACAAATTAAGCACTGAATTTATTCTATCCCTTTATGTTTCTACTTCTGTCCAGAATGTTGGTTGAAACGAAATGGAATAGATCTGTAGTACAAAAAGATATAATATGTATTTAAATAATCGATTGGCTACATTTTTCGCATCTTTATCATCTACAAAGACCTATTGAAATCAACTTGATGCCCTGTGTCTGCGAAGGGTCTTCTAATTACACCAGTCAGAAACTTCCAATTCTTCAAGCAAATATTGTTCAGAACGTATTCAGAGAAGTAAATAGAAGCACACCTTTTAATTCTTTCTGTATACCTGCTACCGCGATTTCAATATATTCATTTAAGTAGTTGAAGAGGATATGAGTAGAGTATTTGTGCAGTTTGGATTAGTTCAGTGAACATACGGTATCATATTGTGATACATGTTTGACTGCAGATGAACGAAACTTTTACTGTCTTTTGGATGTTCGCATCTATTTTAAGATATTTCATCTGCTTCGAATGCAAGTTGGATAAAAAAACCGTCTTTGTAACAGTTGACTTTTTGGTACTCTCAATCTGTTCTTTCCCATACTTTGTGATAAATCCCTAAGGGTATCCATTCCCTCTGATACAACTTTAGACAACTTCGAACATAAATTTCAATCTCTGCAGTAAAGCTTTCTGAAAAATCCAGCAAACAAGTAACAGGAAAAAGCAATTTAGTTAAAATGTTCCTGAGTACATGTAGCTTTCATCTGGATAGTTTCTTTGACTGTATCATAATTTCTAATCTTGAAATCAAAACCGAAATAATTGATCTCAATGTTCTGTTCTTATTCTGTAATAAATTTACTATTGGGATAAATATTGTTGAACCAACCGAGAAATCGAGACTCGTAGTTCATATCATCACAAACGATGTGTCATCGATCTATCTGTGGTAATAAGTTATTCCTTTGATGAATGACCTCACCTACATCTATTACAGGTAAAACAAGAAAATGTGTGAAAGAATAGATAACTGAGGTAAGTCTATGAACTTCTCATCAGCTTATCACTAAGTCCGACGATTGGATTGAAACTGGAAACCGATAACACCAAGGGATAGGTTTATCTTGTATGGATTGATGGCGATACCAGTAGATCATTTTTTTGACAGGTAACATCAATTGTTTTAGTCACTGATATACTCACAGATATAGTAGTTATACTGTACGACACTATGAATTTGTCTGATACACGAACAAGATCTAATTTCTATAAAATTCAAAATTCATGTTTTAGGTTGTGAATCGTGAAACTACTGCGAATATACTTTGACGGTTGAGTCAACAGTTTGGCCAACTTACGAAAAATAGAAATGATTACGGAGACTATTGATGTCATGAATACATTAAACTTATGAATTTTGGGTAAACTTTATATGAACAGGAGATATTAACCTCTTGGTTTTGGTTCATTATACGATGAATTATGAGTCAGCTTCTTCTTCAGAAGGCCGTTGAGATGTTTGTTTTGAAATCACAGGTTATCCTTTTTAGCACTATGCAGCTGAAGTTTAAGTCGTTGAGAACTGTTGTAATTTTATCAACACAAACATTTTTGTTCATTAAGACAAAACAAGCAGTCCTATTATTAAATACACAGAAACCGATTGCTTTACTGTTGTGCTGTTTACTCACTACTAGTTTATGAATGTTGGTACAGCATTTTGACAGCTCACATTTTGACACTTAGTACTGGTTAGCTATGTAAGCCAGTGTAGACTTTAACAAGACTCATATTAATTGAAAAGCTTTAAATTGTAAAGTCATCACTGAAGGTTTTCTATTGGTACCTTTGTGTCTACTAGATGAACTTATTTCCTTAACAGGTGAAACAAGTGAGAGACACAGTGCTTCTCTTTGAATAAGCTTGGATTGGTTGGTAATAAGCTGAATGTTTACATGGTTGTAATGGAAATCCTTCATAAAGCGTTTCTTTGACAAAAGATTTCATAAGTTTATTGCCACAATCTTGAGAAGTTATAGATTGAGATTGGTGTATAGGTTGTCAAATGTAACTCAATAAGTAATTTTCCAGTCAGTGAATAAGCTATCAAATGTAGCTAACTCAAACTTCTGTGTTGAGAGGTTTCTAAAGGATGACTCAGTATGTAGTTTTGCGATGCGACAGAATATATTTTGAAAAGGTAAGACGCTTAACTAACTGAATAAATTTTATCATATAGCATAGAAAAAAAACCAATTTTCTCAATACTGCTCATAGAACCTTGTCTTAAATAAGTCTCCTGAGATTCTGGAAAGCAGCATCACTGTTGGTTTGTTTGGCATAAGTAGTTGACCCTACTGGCACTCATGGTTTCATACTAGCAACCAAATTCATAACGAAAGTTTAGTAAAGCTGCTTTGTACTTTTTCTTCTAATCTTTTAATGCATCCATCCTCAAAGATTTCAAGAAAGAAAGTCATTATAAAGCGGTTAAGGTGGATAAATGCAAAAATTCAAAAAAATCTCACCTATCTCTGATATAAGGCTGATTGATAATCCACATTTGCTGGTTTGTTTTATCTATTTAGCCCTATCTTAGTTAATGAGCTTTACAACAATTCGAATTCACCAAAATATTACTTGCTGTGTCATGGCCTCCGATGAAGAAAAAAGTTACATATTTCACCTCAATAGTGAACCGGTTTCTATGCTTGTCGTTTTCTGATTCACACACCGTTATTCTAGCTTTCATAATAACTATTTAGTAGTTATTATCACTTTTTTAATCATTTCGCAGTGATTTCTTTTTTGTTGTTCTTGTCGACTATACTTCATGATTTTCTACACCTGTTAATCGTTTTCGTTTGTTAACTGCATGAGCTAAGTTGTCAATAAATCTTGACACCAGTCAAGTGCAAAGATAATTATCATTTTTATTGTCTGAAATAGCTGTGGTTTGGCAGACTAGTATTGATACTCGGTGACGATGGAAGGTGGAATGAAAATTTGGACCATGGCCAGATTCAAACCAGTGACAATCGGGTTATAGGCTCGATGCTCTACCAAGTGAGCTACGAGGCCGGTAACCGGATTGTCTAGGGTTCGAATCCGGTCACGGTCTTAATTTTCGTTTCACCTTTGATCATTATTCACCAAAGATAATTGTCCTTCTGCAAATTCATTTAATTGTTCTATGTATGTATGGATCCTAGTACATAGGCTTTGACCAATAAAAACTTTTAAAAAACACGTATTCGCTTGACTCTTCATCTTACTGAGAATAGAGTTTTTTAAATTATACACACATTATTCTGGACATTTTCATCCTAAAGTAACATGGTATGAAAACGTTAAACTTATTTGAATTAAGGCAAGAAGTTGTGACCTACACAGCGAAATGTTCAGATAAATCTTGTTTCGATTTTCGAAACACACTGGGATCATATTTAAATGTTTTTACTAAGTAGCACACTGTTACAGAAGATATTTAACTACTAGCACGTAAGTGAACAGCTTGACTTTATCACTTCAAGAATTCCGATTACAGTTACTGTGTTAATGAAGGCAGTACTTCACATTTGATATCACATATGCGTCATTCATTGAAAGAAAACTATAGTGACAAACTCAATCCTCATCAGCTTATTAAGGATAGCATAAACAGATTTAGTAGGTGTTATGAAAGTTTACATTCCAGTTGATCAGTTGACTTAGAACTTGCTCAAAGAATTAAGATATAGGTTGTTGAGATCATATTAGGCTTACAGTTGTGCCCGACCTCTACAGTCTTCAAGTTTCAGGACAAAATATACAAACAAACAGAAGGAGTAGCAATGGGATCACCAATATCCCCAATCGTAACAAATACATTTATGGATAGTTGAGAAAATATGGTTTTGCAAACTTTTAGTTCTGTACCAAAAATATGATGACGAAATGTGGATGACACATTTCCTGTGCTGAAATCGGAACATATTGACAACTTCCTCACACGTATAAACTCAGTAGTAGGCGCAATCCAATTCACATGTGAGGCAGAAAATGAACAAGGAGAATTATCTATGTTGGATTGCAGGATAAAATAAAGAACAGATAATGGTTTGGATGCTACCGTCTAGAGAAAACCGACACATTCCTACTTGCATCTAGACTTCAAGTCACCTCATCCAATATCAGCTAAAGAAAGGCTTAGTCAAATGTCTAAGTGATAGAGCTAGAAAACTGACTAGTCAGTACAAGGACCTGAACAAGGAACTGAAACACGTAAAAGAAGCACTAACAGTTAGTAATTATACTTCGTAGTTTATTAAGAAATTTGTACGAACATACAAGAAACGGAAAGATAACAGTAACACGAGTACAAATAATAACGACGACACAAGTAGAAAGCAGTTCACAACCTCCATTGTGTTACCCTATAAGGAAGAAACTTTACGTAGAGTCCTCAACAAAGCTGAAATTAGGGTAGCATTTAAACCTACAATCTCACTCAGAGATTAGCTTTGCCAGCTGGCTTAAGGATCCAATAGAACAAATTCAGCAAAAATAATCTAATGTATCAAATTCCATGTAATGACTGCGTGGTCAAGTACATAGGTCAAAAGAGCCGGTCGAGGTCATTTAGAATGGTAGAAAATAGGAATTTAGATAAATATAGAATGACAGACCCGAATAATATCAATAATCTAGAAATAAACTAGGCTATTACAGTTCATGCATTAACGCACAACCATACAACAGGGTGGGAAAAAACCACTGTACTTAAGTCCAGTATAAATAGGTGGAGAGAGAGATTGATAACTGAATCTTTGTTCATCGAATCAACACCCAACAGACGTAATAGAAATGACGCAACACCTCTACCAGAGATATAGGATATTTTACTACAAATAAAAACAAATCATAAGAGATGACGTAACTATAAAAATCAAATGTCGAAAGTAGTATGATTATATTCATATGATTATGAGCAATAATTTATACTCGAAACGTCATCAAATAAATAATACTAGATCCCTGTGTGTTATAAATTAAATAAACAAATCTAATATGGAATTAAATACAAGAGTATATTGACGTTTTCTAAACTAAATGACTTACTTTGGAAGTAGTACCCATCATAGACTGACGTCAGTTGGGGAACCATTGAAGATCTGGGAGCACTGGATAGCTGTTTCTTCTTAGCATGGGACTCCTCAGCAGCATGCGTCTACAACCCGGCTAGGAATCGAGCCCAGGACCTTCAGGTTTCATGGCAAATGCGTCAACCACTCAGCCACTGGGTCCCTTTCCAGTAGTCCACAATTTCCAACTTCTGTCAATTCACGACATAGCGCGACTGTCACCCAAGATCTTCAGTTAGCATCCACTTCACTTCTGACTGGTTGATCCCACAGGTCACGGCTTCTCATTAGAACCTCCTGATATCCATCTGGAAGCAAGTCACTAATGAGGACTATAGAGTAATGTATTTCTGAGATGAATGGGGATTCTGAATTTAGTGGTATTCATCATGGACTGACATCGACTGACTGGTCATGGGTGCGTACTTCTGAGGAGTCCCACACTAGGACGAAACAGCTGTCCAGTGCTCCCATATCTTCATTGGTTCCCCAACTGATGTCAGTCCATGATGAATGCTACTTCTAAACTCAAAATCCCCATTCATCTCAAAACTAAATGATTTACTATTTTGAAGAGGAAAGGTTTTAAATAACGTATAGTGACAATGAAGTGCGATAATCTACAGTTCACTAACATCTTGTAGTAAATTATTTCATTTTAACGCATTTTTGTTGTTTTATTTGATATACATTTAGTTACTTCACTTGTTCTTAGCATGATGTATTTGGATGCGTTTGCCGCTTAACCTCTCATTCTGTAACCGGAACGAACCCCCGGAGTTTACTGAAACATTTTGTTTTCTGTGCTTTCACAATGGGGTTTCTTCCCTTTCTTTTTATTCACCTATAATAGCTATTTTATATATCGACATCATTTATTTATAAAATGTTTGTAATAACAAACTGCATACAAAAGTAAATGCTATGTGTAATGCATGTATATACAAGCTGATAAATGATCATTATGATTACATTCTAGTAATATGTCATCCATTTCACATAAGTAATCAAACCAGTGTATTTATACTCATAAACATCAAAGTGAATCTCTTTACTTTGTAGTACCTCCACCTACTGAAATGTTTATTATTAAAGCGGCCTTCAAAAACTGCTAATGCAATACCAATGCATAAATCCATTTTTGTCTGCACATTGAGCATTGAAAAACAAATGTATAATTGAATTTTTATCATACATTATTTTACTACCAAGTGATATAATTTTCCTAAACAAATAATACGCAGATTATGTTTAATTACAGCGTAGAGTTCATGATCATAATTTGCGCCACAACAAAAAGAAATCATTGAACATGTATGTATATGATTTTGATTTCTTAACTTATAATCATCGTAAAAATGTTTATGTTAAGCTACATTTGATTTTATGAATGACATATCAAGGCTGCTTGTAAACAGCATGTTGTCATGTACACTTAATGTAATGTGGCTGACATTAGTGGTCATTATTTCGTTTAGATAGTGTGTGAAACCAGTATTTTTGATGGTAATTTCGCTTATTCTCTTTAGTTACTGTAGTATTTTTAATTAAATAGTTCTATTTCTTATGCAATTTGCCAACTTGCCTGACTTCGTTACAGTGGGTATACCAGTACTAGTCTCCTCTTTCCTAACTGATTTGTATTAGTCGTTTGTGACATCGTCACTTTATGTAGGTAAACTATTGATTAACAATGTGAATTTACGGTGAATGAGGTGCATTCTGTAAAATATTTCGTTGTTAGCACTTAATGCATGCTTGTCCTGCAGTGAAGGTTGTTGGAAGATAATGAGTTTTCATTATTCTTAAGTACGTTTAAATATGAATATATTCCCTATTTGCGCGTTGATGTCATAGTATTTTTATTGTTAATCACGTGGACTCACGGCTGACAATCTACAATCATGCATTGCCCATACCTTCGTTCACAAGTGGAATGAGATTGCGCATGCATCAGAGTATTTGTGCTCAATGGTAGATGTACTGTATGTATCCCACAGGAAACAGTATGTGTGCATTCATTTTTACAGAAGTACCTTTGTTAAATACCTCAACGTAATGAAGCAAGCACAGGGGATATCGAGAATCTATTGTTAGCCTTTCATTTACCTATTGTCATAGAGGAGCTAAAACTTCTTCTGGACATAGGGTATTTGGACTACATGAAGCTGAACGAGCTGACATATGGAAATCAAGAAGGCTGGTTTGTATGATAATACAAGGAGTTCTTGATAACATAGAGTTGGTGGAAACCTATCTTAACAGGAAATTTAGAAAAACGTGCATGAATTTTGTGGCTGAAATCTCTCCAAAACTGTCACTTACAGTCGTGAAAGACAGTCGCTGCAGATAAGTTTTCTGACTGTGAACGTGAAAGTAGGCAAGCAGAAAGTTTTCTGATACTTTGAACAAGATTTTGAAGTCTTATCAGGTAGCCACGTAACAACACCTCATCTTCTAACATATTACGCCTGAAATGTTCAAAGCATTGTTGGTATTATCTATAATCACAATAAATAACAGTGGAGACTTAATACAACAAATGAAATTGTCTTGCATTCACGTAAGATTTTTCATGCATTCCCCTATATGTGCATTTTAAATGGCGTGAAACCCTAATTAAACTAAGTTTAAGATGACTGCCTAGAATTACATCTGTGAATACTTTTTAAAACTGTTTACTTTGCTGTCATTATGTAGTTTTCAGAGTTCTAATTGATTAACTGACTTCATGTAGTAGGTTGTAGTGATGTTGAAAAGGTTAACGTTGTAAACTGAAATTCTGCTTGTTTGGATCTCGGTGATTTATATTAATTTTAATTATCTGCACATATGATAGACGATGCAAAGTGTATGTTTTCATAGAAAAAAAGAGGTTAACGTTAAGTTGAGCCTGTCATGAGGAACTTAGAACTTTGTGTATGTTGCGAGTACAAATCATTCACTTACTACTGAGACCACTGACTTTAAAATCTTTTTCTTCTTTCTGTATTTCAGGAGGAGCGTCTTACGGGGAGATCGTAGAAGGAGAGTATTAAATGAATGAATGGTGAACATCTGATCCGAGGATACTTCAGACGTATCGGGTACTTTTTATTAAAATACACATTTTAAAGTAAACGAAAATGGGTTTTTTTTCAAAGAATTCTCATGAAGTATGCCAGGACGATGGGAAGTTAGCACTACCGAACTCTTGTTAGGTCAGTACCCGTAGAGAGAAGTGAGTGAATGAGCGGCTTGTTCTAATGGTCGAGACACTTTTAAAAATGTTGAGGCACTCGAGAAACGTATTAACTCATAGATTTCTACCATATGGAACGCAAAATTATTGACAATAAACTGATAACCTGCAATCATACAGTCAAGGGAATTTATCTGATTATGTTTACATTATTGATAACCGGTCTACCCACAGAAACGACGATGCTCATAATCATGGGCAACAGTGTTCATGTGCTCTTACCAACCCGTAAGTATAATCGAAAAGCAGTGATGAAGAATTTAAGCGTATATAATGGGGATCAGCTGCTTTATAATTAACAAGATGAAACATGTTTGTTCGAACAGTAATTCGTAAGCGGTAATTAAGTAGGCAGGTTGAACTTCCTTAACCTGTGAAAAAAGACTTGGACATAAGAGATGTTGCATGAAAAATATTGTTTAAATTAAACTCTTAAAAAAAGCAGAGACGTGCACCATTTTACTTTTTATCGTTTATCATTTGTGCAGTTAGATATGTGTGTAGGCTTTCAACTCTATGATTTATAATGTTACCTAGGGTCAGGACTTCTTTGCAGAAGACAGGAGACCATAGTTGCTCGTGATTCATCTGCATAAGACTTAAACCTCCCAATATCCCAAATAACAGAGTTAACTATGTGGGTGTATTCACAAAGCCTGTATTGGGCGTCAGTATACTGTTGGTGCCTTACCTGCTGGTAGATTCCTCTCAAACTGATCCACAGAGATACTGTTTCTGAATTGGATCCCATGTCTACACGTTAAGCGCACATAAATAGTCATTTGAAATGCTTAACTTTCCGCACATTTCTCTGCGCACGTGAATGGCATTATGTCTGTACTCGAGAAGACAATCTCTACAACCGCATTTAATGCCCTCGCGCAGTTCACAACAAACGTTTGCATGGAAGCTGTCTCACCCATTATTCTCTCAAGGGCATCCGATATCCATATCACATCTGACCGTTCCTCCTGCTTAGTTAATCAAAACATAGCTGGGTGACAATTAACATAGTTGTCTGTTACAACAATTTCAAACAACTTATACCTACATTTGCAGTTACAGCTGTGGCAATTGACTTACTTCCCCTTGTTCATATTATACATTGAATCGAAACATTCAACCACTTGGAACTGCTGGCAGGCGACTATCCGATCGGTACTTCTAAAGCACGCTTGATCCATTTGCTGATACGCACCGTAGCTACAGCTCAGAAGCTGGCAGACACTCCTCAACTTATCAAACACTGATGTTTGAGATCAACGACCTGCTGATTAAGGGATATTAGGCAAATAAACGACTTGACAAAATTTTCCACTGAATATTTTTTTCAAGTAGTCATAAGTTGCATCTTTCAACAGAACTTCCTTCACATACTGCATTACACGGTAAGGCTCGGGCTCTACAGTTACCGTGGGTTTAAAAACCATCAGTTCTTCCTCCGTTAGCCATCTACAATACCTATCTTTCATGAGATAACTCGGATCATATGGTTAGTTGTGCACCATTATGACCCAGAAAAATGAAATTATTGAACTCAGATCATATTTCAATTCTAGATTGACAACCGATGCACATAGATCTAAAATGTAACTCCAACCAAAGCACTTAGATAATTCTTTAATAAGCTGGTTCGTACCTTCTTGTTTCCAAACGTGTATTCCAGAGCCATATAATGATACTTCAAGTTTGTGTCTCCCTTTTTACGATGCCATTGATTGGCAACGTTATGCGTATTCGTTAACTAAGCATCAAGTTAGGTGGTTTCTAAGAATACTTCTTAGAAACTTTACATCGCCTCTACCACTTGATTGCAGAAGACAAGATGTTTAGGTGGCATAAACTGCTCAAACACCATAGAAATATCCACAAGTGTTGGATTAGCCAGGCTAAGGCTGCTCGTAAAAGCTGTTTGAGACTCCATGAGGCTATGAAAATGAACTAGCAAAGCATTCACCTTAGCAGACTGTCAGTGTAAGGATAGTAAACAGTAATAAAACGTGCTAACATTTCCATCGGCTTCTTAAACTACAAGACAAAACCTGCTAATGTAGAAGGAATTAGAGAAACAGATAGCACAGACAATATAACGGGACTTTTAAAGGTTAATCAACGTCTAACAGAACCAGAACAATAAAACACGCATAAAATTACATAAACCAATTAATATAACATGAATATATACAGTTCAACAAGGAAACATTTGTGGAAAATACGCTTATTGTAACTCACTAGTGTACCGAAACATAGGAAACAATAAAAGCAACAAACCAAACAGGCAACCAATGAAGTCAACACTATAAAAGTAGCACAAACAAGTAAAACTTATGGAATATAAACATCGAAAACAACTGTAGGGTATGTAAATCTGAAAAACACTCGTGAACACGAAACAAGTCAACTAACATGGTCTAATAAGGTGAATTGACGTCGCAGTAGTCATATGACAGCATTTCGACTGGTTTTCGAGTTGTAAGGCGTGTGTTCAACTGAACCTGTTGAACAATAGCAGTTACAGATCATCTACTTGAGTATGCATCCAAAATGACCCTACATGGAAACCATTTGTGTGCATTTTTACTTTCAAAAGACAATCCAGGGGAAAATGAAGGCCTATGGTCAGTCCGCAGGAAATACATGTAATGTGAAGAAACAAATTAAAAATTAACCATATATTATCTACCTTTTAGACATTTCCCATTGTGATACCAAAAACAAGATGTTCAGTGAAGAGGACTCTTTCCAACGAGTTTATTCTCCAGCTGTAAAGTCATATATATATATATATATATATATATATATATATATATATATATAGTATTTTTATTATTTATTAATATTATTTATTATTTATTACTATTTATCCCTTAGGTTCATAGTGGAACATACGGCTTCAGTAGCACGCCTCCATTGCACTCTGTTCTCTGAAATCTTTTGAACCTGTTGCCACGACTTCCCACAAGTTCTCGTTTCTTCCTCGCAAGATCTCCTCTATATCACTCTCGCCTCAGACACCCAACCCATAGTCTCCCATCTGCGTTCCACTAGAGTGCCTGACCTGACGCATCATGTCCCACGTCGTCCTTCTCAATATATCCCCAGCCCAATCCATCTCCACTTCCTTCGTCTGCACATTTGTTAAGTGGTAGGTCCTTGGTTGGTTCGTCGCAAGCAAGTCAGCCAGCCAGAGTTCCTTGTTGCTTATTTTTATTATTCTGGCCATCTGATATTCAGTATCGAGCGAGTGTAGGCAGTTGTTGATAAATATCTGTAGTTTGTTGAAAATGCCCTTCGTAACGCTCCAAGTCTCTGAACTACACAGGAGCATTGACTCGACTGACATTGTGTTGAAAATCCGGATCTAGTTCACGCTTTGTCCTGAGTGCAGTAGATCTCCACACTGGTTTCAGGCTAATGAACGCCTGTCTTGATTTCCCGATCCTGGCTGGCTTTGTCGTCCTCCTCTGTGCCTGTGTCACCTGTAGTTGAAACAGTGTTGCCTAGATAGCTGAAAGAGACTACTTCCTTTAAGTTTCTCCCGTTCATGGTGATTAGGGCTTGTTGTACTTGTTCTTTTTCTTGTTCTCCATCACCTCTGTCTTATCTACGTTCACCTGAAGGAATTCCTTCACTGCCGTGCCTTTTCTGTTCACTTGTTGGATTTTGCCTGTAGATCTTTGACTTTATGCGACATCAGACACAAATCATCGGCGGCGAAATCCAAGCCTTCTAGATTCTTTTCCGTGGTCCAGCGTACTGCCCTCTTCTCGCTCCCCAGTGTTTGTTGCATGATCCAGTCCACTACAATCAGGGATATCATGGGTGATAGTAGACGACAGCCTTGTTTTACTCCTGTCTTCACTTCACGCCAAAGGCATCACTGAGCTTCCCCTTGGGAATTACATGGCATGTGATGTCTTCACGTAGTTGTTGAATGAGATTGATAAAGGTTTGTGGTATTCCGTAGTACTGAAACAACTGACAATTTAATTGTCGGTCGACGCTGCCAAAGTCCTTCTCAAAGTCGATAAAGTTGAGGTAGAGAGTTGACTGCCATTCGATGCTATGCTCTGTGATGATGCGAGACGTTACAATTTGGTCGGCAAATGATTTGTACTTCCTGAATCCTGCCTGTTCCGGTCATAGTTTTGTATCCAGTGCATCTTTTAGTCTCTCTAGGATGATGCGGCTCAATATTTTGCTTGGCGTCGACGGCAGGATGATTTGATGCCAGTTCTTGCAAACACTGAGGTCTCCCTTCTTCGGCAGTTTCACAAGGTAACCCTTCTTCCTATCCACCAGCAGGTACCTTCCCTTCCTTCCACACCTTCTGCAATAGTGATGTGAGCATGTCCGCTGTTGTCTCTGCCTCTGTTTTCAGTGCTTCTGGCGGGATCCCATCTGGTCCTGCTGCTTTCCCACATTTCAGTAGCTTTATGGTGTTCAGGACTTCCATTTTTGTTGGAGAATTTATGTTCACTTGTAGTTCTGTGTCTGGGCTGCAGGTGGTATTTCTGGACGAAATGCAGGTGGTGGTCGATTCAAGGGCTTTTTGAAGTGGTCGGCCCATTGTTTCCTTTGTTTCTCTTCTTTCGTAATCAAATTTCCTTCATCATCTTTTATTGGTTTCATTTGTGTTGATCTCTTCCCTGATAGTAACCTTGTTATTTGATACAATGTCGTCAGGTCTCTTTTACCTGCAGCCTGTTCTACTTCATTTGCCAGTGTGTCGTGGAAGTGTCGTTTGTCTTTCTGCGCTCTCATCTTCACCGCTTTGTCTAGTGTTTTATACGTTGTATTCAGTTCCTCTTTTCATTGTTCATCCTTACACTAGTTTATCGTTTGCTTCACCATCATCCTCTCCCTGCTCTATCAGCTTCCATGTGTCTATATGGCATTTAAAGACTGTAATCCTTGGGGAAGATTTCACTTAAATAATTTAGGGGGGGATTGAAACAATAATAATGGGGGTTGTAATTATAATGTTGCTAGTTGATGATGTAAGGGTTGATTGATAACAAAAAGGAAGTTACATAAGATTATCAAATCGTTTATAAAGTGCATATAGATTAAAAAGGAGTGAGAATGTTAATAAACAATCAATATAAGTAATATAAGTGGGATATTTGTCTCAATATTTAATTGAATGAAATCCAGTTAACTGTATTTTTGTTCTTCGAAATAGAGCATATTTTCCAGATCTTTTACTGAAGAAAATCCAAGAAAGTCAACTAGCAAGTTGTTAAGACAGCATAGCTATGAGTTCGGTAATGAAGCTGCAGAAGCAGCCAAGATGAATATATTTGCACTTGACATTATCGTTTGTTGTGTACCTATTACAACAGCTTATTAATATTCACATTCTGACAGCTAAAAGCGTGTAAATCTTCGGCAGTTTTTCCATAAGCTAATTTTTATTTTATTAACAAATCGCATAAGAAAATTGGTATATCCATACAAACTAAAAAGAACCGAGTACAGAGGTGTTTTCTAACATCAAACAACAAGTTCAAGATGAGGTGAGGTGATGAAACTTCAGAAATTAACTTCTGTATTACGATTAGATTTATTTTATATTTTTTTCAGTAAACTGAAGTGTCCTTTTTTATGTAAGCAAAAGGTGTCATCAGGCCTTAATTTAACCAGGAGAAATAAGTTTCAGTAGAAAAATCTTATTCATTTACCCAGAATATTCAATCAGTTTTCAAATCGTATTCGCTACCGGAATAGCAATCAAAGCCAATTAGGGCCAAAATGCATATAATGGTTGAAATCCTTATTCTACTCTATCACAATAATAATTTTATAATTATTTCGTTCTGTTAGTAATTATTTTAGTGACTGACATCTTAACATACATCTCAGAAACGCTATTCAACTCAACACAGAGGATAGTACTCATTATACTTTTTTGAACCTTCCAACAACTATGGATGGCCCCTATCGAGGCTGACATTGATCATTTCCAGCTGTGTTATACCGACCCCACTACAGTGATTTATGGTGTATAAAGACTGCATAAATACTTCTTCTGTATCTAAAAGGGAAATAATATTTCATGTCATTCTCCAAAACCTGAGTTGAACGTAGTGTTATATTTCCTGTAAATACAACTATTATATTTCACTTTCTCGACTGCTCAGAAATACACGGGGTGAGTTTTTCCCGCTGCGTTCTGCTTATTATTGGCTCTGTCTAAGATTAGTTATAGCAAACTACTCTCGTAAATGACCTCTTTCTAAAGGCATAGTTAGTTTACACAACTGTAATGTTTATCAAGCTTCGTCTTGTTTACATCACTTGACTCTTTAAATTGCGTTATGGAGAATAAGTTTGCAGTATCTCGGACCTCATACTAGTGTTTTCAAAAAACCCTACTTTTGAATGTATTCACCTGTTTAAATAGATTTCCTGATAAAATTTATATTTCTGCGAGCTTCTAGTTGCCTTGCTTTTTACTTTTACAGTTACATATGATAGAGAGTTCTTCAGTATACTTGTTTCTGGCTTGATGATAAGTTATAAGGTTTATAGCTAACAGAATTCCGGGGGGAACTGAGAACAACAGTAAGATAAAATCATCTGATTTATTCCTTGGATTGGTTATTTACAACTGTTTTTAAATAGGCCACAAGAAACAAACGGCCTTCACCACTGTGATTACTTAAACAACTGAAGTGTGGCTTCATTTTTATTTAAATATAAGAATTTCATCCATCTGAAACACAATAAACAACACTATTGCTAATTAATTCAAAATTGTTAGTTGAAAGAAGAGAGTAACCTAATTGTCAGCATAAAACAAACCATACATTTATTATTTATACTTAGATGAACCTGATAAACGTATATTAAAAATAGAGAACAGTCAAACTGTGACTTGCGCCTAGCTATGCGGCAACCTAAGGCTTCCATTTAATCCTAAGGCTGTGTATCTATATAAACCAGTTGAACACAACTATAATTCGACCAATTAGATAAAATCGTAAAATGAATAAAAAGTATTTTATTAGGAATGCATAAATCTTTCTATATACTGTTTTCAAAATAAGCATAGGTGTGTGGATTTTATGGTAGAAACGTGAAATAAAACTAGGTCAAATAGTTCTTGACATTCAGAGCAATAAATAGTTAAATGTAAGACACGGGCATTATGATTACCTCTAAATGGTTCATTTTATCCAAACGAATAAAATGGTATGTTGTTGGTGAATTGAAAAAGGGGAAAGTTAACAGCATAATCTATTCCAGCTATGGGTAAACCTTTTATATGGGTCGTTTTTCTTTTAATGAACATATTGAATTCCTCAATTCTTACAATATTTTCAAAGCAATGAAAGTTACCGACACCAGTTACACAACCAAATGTCTCTATAGGAATCCCCGAAAGGTGTGTTAAACGTTTCCATATGAATGGGACCTACATATCAGACAACTAATAAAAGACATTCATTTGCAGCCCAATTTCATTGAGGTAGACAAATATTTCCAAGAACACGGCTGAATAATGGAAGTTTTGTGAAAGGTTTGCCATCATTTTTGAGATTAAATGTACTGCATGGAAAAACGTTATTCATTAAAATCCAAGAATATTTTCTGAAAGCTGGTATCATATAATCTTATTTCTCTTAATAATATCATGAATAAAAGTTGATGGCACTTAAAGGTAAAAAGCACTAGAATGAAAAAGAACTGTTTTTAATGTTTGGTTAGTTTCCTTGATCTTTCAAAACCCTCTTCAGACTAATTACTGCCAGGAAAAAATAAAAATCTTCACCTTACTTCAACACCACTGATGTGATGACACCACGACACACAGCATAGTCTACTAATCTAATGGTTGTCGAACACCCAGAGCCTTCTCATAATGTCTAACTTTATTCGCCACGTTTCACGGTCACACATTAGATGTGAGCGTACTAACTAAAATCATCAATTGGATATCATAACGACACCATACATGGTGCAAATTGGTAAATGCCAATTAAGCGTTTTGTATACATGTTGAGACTTGATTAACTACCAGTACACAAAAACTGGTCCTAATTCTCATGAATATAGAGCAATCAGAGCGTTTGCACTCTTTATACCCTATTTTTAGACGTCGCATCCACGCATACTAGTCCTAGGCAGAGAAAAATGCATCCGAAAAATCCTCAAATCCTCATTTGATTATCGAAAAAACCTAGCGAGGTTATAACAAAGATAACTGTCTTTTAAGCAACTAGTTTTCAAAGTTGAACATTACATTTATTTAGTTAGCTTTAACAGACAGCAAATCATACTGTTCAGTGTATTTTATACAGATAACTTTTCAATGATAGTAGCAATTACTTTATTGAGATCATTTCTTACGTTGTATAATGTCATTTCCTTCCCGATGTACATCTGCTGATTAAGTCTGACCTTTAACTGGAAACTTGTCTGGAACATTCTATTATTTTACTGATATTTTGACCATTGTAGACCTGTGTAAATGAGTATTCGAAAAGATGATTATGTTCATTGTAACCTCTTGTTTTTCAATCCTCAAATAAACACTCCAGATGTCCAACAGATTCTGCATGTTATCAGAGTTCTCAGCTAACTGGACTATGTCATCTGCAAACTATAGATTTTCTACGGAGTGTTGTGTCACGATGGCAATTACTGTAGTTTAAAAGAGGTCAGAGAGGCCTCTGCCAGATCATCTATGACAAAATTAAGTAAGAATCAAGATATCCAACAAGAATGTTGGATACCTTTTTAAGTATTCAAAGTAGTTAGTTCCTTACCACACGCTGTAACACCCACAATTGTTAGAATACAGCGCCTTTAACAAAATGGAGTACTTAATTAGAACCTCTCACATTGACAGACACTGCCATACGTCCTCTTGATCAACAGGATGGAATGTTGCATTCAGGTCAAGAAATATAGTCAGTATTCATCAGACTGATCATTCTACGATTTTCATAGGATGATTTTGCTCCTTATAAAATCCAGTGATAAAGACTAGTCTGGATGCTGAAATGTCTTTTCTAAGACATGTTGGGTTCCTTCAAATTATTTAATCTTATGTTTTTTGGCAGTAGAAATGAAGAATAAAATGGTTTAGTAAATTATTCCCTTTTTCACCATTATTCTATATTTGCAGTGAAAGGAAGTTCAATAAACGGCTGCTAGACTACTTTGAGCTGATCAAAGGAACTGATTTTATATCTTCTATAACCTAATAACAAATTTAAATGAAATTAGTATGGTATTTTATGGAATCTAAAGACACTTAATGTTTACCTAACTGTTTCAGAATTCAGTAAAATGACATACTGTCACCAGTCACTTTAAAAGGGCCGTTTATTGTTCAAACAGAAAAATATCTTCATGAGTTGAAGCAATTTCGTTTACTAGTATGCGATGATACGAAATGCCCTCCAGTAAAACAAAACTACTATATAATTTTAGAATGCTATATTTCTCAATTTTAACCGTTTCTCAGCAGAAATCTTTAGTGCGGACACAAGTGCCTACTTATGTAAATCTTTCAAAGTTGATTCTTCAATGTGAATATGGTAACGATTTCAGGTTTTACTGAATTTAAAACTAAATGTAAAAAAGAGTAAATTCGATTATTAAATGTGAATTATCACTAATGGCTGCAAAAGTTATATATATATATATATATATATATACAACCAACGCAAAATGCAAGCTTTTTATGAAGCCTTCTAGTCACATGCCTTTATTCACGTAAACCATATACTCTGTGGTTACTACCTTTTACAAAGTTTTATCGGTAGCTAAGGCTTTCACAAAAGCTCAGAATTTGTATAAGAAAAAGTGATGTCTAAGTACTGGCAAAGTACAACCTATAGCTGACATTACTCAGAGATGTATCTGAGTATATTTCAATATCATATTTGTTCGTGTAAAGATGAAAAACGTAATCATAATGTTAAGCGTTGACCAATCCTTGTCTAGAGATGCACTATAATCTGAAGTATGCAAATCTCAACGGGAACTACTCACGTATTGAATGAAATTTATTCTGTGGTGCGAATTGTTAACCGGTACTTGACTAACTAAAGCAATCTTAATTTATTAGTGGCGAAGTTAAGTGCTTAGTTCAAAAAAACTAACGTTCTTGAAGTAATGGTTGGGTATGAGTGGATTTATAACTTTCACCACACCCCCTTTGATACCATTCGCAGTTTGACATAGTTAAGGTTTATGACCAAGGGAAAATTCTGGAGTAAATAATCGATGCGTAGCAAACTCTTTGGTATCCGGTCAACTGCAAAACCTCAGAAGATTTTATTCAGTGACTTGGTGTAATACGTATGCTTTCTATGATGATAGTAAACTATAAGATAAGAATGCAGATTATTGTGCAAATACTATATCCAGCCACCAGAAATTTAGGATTGACAGGCTTAATGAGCCGATCGGTGATGAACTGTTGCATTTAGAAGTGCAGACTTTTCATCTGTTTGAACTGGTTGCAGTGGACGATGACTAGCTGCAGGAGAATTTTATCGCCATTCCCGGATTATCGTTTCAGTTTCTTGGTGATTCCTCAGTGTATATTCTGAATGAGTAGTTTTTGCATGCTTCTTCCCGACGGTGTCGTAAATGTTAAGATAGACTTCGTCAGAAAATGAAAGACAGAGAGCACAGAGACTACGGTAAGGGCGTAGCATGGAGATTTTGAACAGTCGTGGCTGGGGAAGGGTTTTGTGGGGTTGTTGACATTGCTTATGGGAATGGAGCAGGTAATGTAGCAAGCTCAAGTTGAGTGGACAAATGGCGTTGGTCTGTTGATTGTGACACGGACCTTTCGTAGGCCCTCTCTGCGGTTTAGAGCAACATACAAAAAGTGAAAGGAATGACGGGAGAAGAGTAGAAACTTAATAAATCTAAGAAACCAAGGTTCATCTCTGCTTTCATGATCAAAGTTGGTGATGTCAGATTCATGAGATTAGTAAAAACAACACCTGTCAATGAATAATTTAGTCCTCGTTTCCAGGTCCTTTTTACATAACCAACTATCAAGGAATAGATTTGCATTCAACGGTCTGCATCGTTATATATACACTTTCTACCATAAAGAATCATATGAAACCAAATGTATAGCAATTTTTAGCCTATAATTTAAAGAAAATTAGATAAAACTAATGTAAAATGTTTGTATATCTAGGCGAGAGATTATTTGAATATATCAGTGAAAACATTTCTAAAACCGTTTATAGCTAATGATTTCGGACACTTGTGCGTGTTCGATCACCTTTCTCACTATTATATTGCAAGTATTCTGTATAAATATCATTTAGTTAGTAATGAGCTGGGAAGACATTTCTTTAAGTGTAATGAAAATCTTCATTCATCAAATGAAGTTATCTTAGAATACCAACTTTCCTGAAGTGAACATATTTCACGAATGTTTTCCCAGTGGCAACCATCCCACTGACTGAAAACTCTTTTCGGAACTGGTTGGAAGAAGCAGAAACGTAGCCAATGTACGATGTGGCGCTACATAGGATGAAAGACAGTTGTGATGGTTTATCATTTGTTGGTACCTCCAAATTCCTTGAATGAAGCTTCAAAAGATCAAGCGACTCATTTTCTTAAGATGACTTGTGGTCAAAATCAGTGATGATCATGCTACAGTTTTGTCGTTTCTTATATACCGGAAAAGTAGACCAGTAGCAGTAAATGCTTTCTATGAACCTTTGAAACTACTTCTTTGAGGACTCATTTCCCCTTTGTTTCTGCTCTGTTTTCTTCCTTCTGCACCACTTTTTGTATTTATGATACTGATATATTTTTTCATGGTGCACCTTTTCGTTGTCATATCACACCAACTTTGCTTTAAACTGATAAAATTAGAGATTATGCACTAAATATGATAATTTTTCATGATTTCAAAAATTCGGGTACAGCCGAACTCAAGAATCGAAGATTATACGACTCATTTATCAAATGTACATCTCATAGATGAGAAGTAGACAAGATATGATTACTTTAACCACTAGTTACTAATCCATTTGTAAATGTTAATGGGATAGAGAAAATCTAATTTTGTATTCTTGCTTGACTGTTGCATCACCAACGTGTCTTTAACAAAAGGGAATAAATTATTTCAACAATGCACTATAAAAAGAAACTATGTAATTAGTAGCCTCTTAACATATTTGGGAAATCTATAAAAAAATCACATTTACCTTTTATACACGTAAAAATGACAGGAGGATTCCACGACAATCATGTTCGATAGACGTGAATGAAAGTCGTAGTACAAAAATATGGAAGTATTTCGTATCACTAATTATACAATAGAACCTCAAAAGATAAATGATAATTACTGTCAATGTATTCTTGAAGAGATGTTTAGTGGATTACGAATACTACAGAATACTACATTCACTTGAAAACAGAATATGAAGGTAGATGCACACTCTTCACTGCTGTAGCGTAAATTGAGGACAACGTATATACAAGTTTCAGTTTTTCCCTTCAACAAATATTTTACTAGTATATTTAAACAACTTTGTAGCTTATACTGTCTTACACAGTGATCAGCAATCTACTAATAGGCTAAAATCCTAAACATGTACTGATAGAATAAGACGTAGACACAGTAGAGTAACAACTCTAGACAATGGTTTTTAATACAATAACAAAAGATTCATATAATTGTGCACAATAATAAAAAGTACTTCAGTCTACATTATTCGATCCAGTTGTCTTTCAAATCAATTAAAGCATAGAGCTATTACATTCGAAAGCCATTAAATGAAGTTTTTTTCATAAATATAATGGAATTCATGAGGCCATAAATTGTATTTATGTTTTCAAAAGTAAGGTAAAAAGGGACTTGGTGAGAACTTTTTCATTAGAGGATAGTTTAAATGAAAAATACTGAAGAAGCGAATAAACCAAAAGAACAGTTTATCACTTGATGTGATGAATTATAAAATGAGGCATGTTCTGAGAGGTAAGTGAAGACGTTTTGAAAATTGGATTTTAATGGGGAATCATAAAATGAAGTGTTTAAACCGATTTCTAGGGACCAGTAGTGTCAACAAGCATGAATTCATGGTCCATCGTTTTCAGCAATTTACTTCCATTCACCCAACATACTAGCCATCAATACGACTTCTAAACTCTGAGTTAATGACATTAATGCAGTCGTATCTAATAGCTAAGTGCGATTTAAATCTTGAATCTTGTAGGCAACAGAGTTTGCCTTTTATCTACATCTTTTTTATAAATGGTTAACTGTTTATATCTAAAGATAAAAGTAGCTTTCAAGAATATGATGGTTTAGATTTCCAAATACCCATTAAATTCACCAGTTTTCACTTTGCAAATAGATGTCATGATGCACTGATTCGACTGTTTAGTTGGTACATGTAATTGATCAGAACGTAAATCAGTGTTGTCCCCCTGACTTAAAGGTATGACCATTGTTACCAGTCTTAACCTCCCTTCGGGTCCTCTTTTGGATTCGATGATTAACAGACTGAGACATACATAAAGCTGGTCGTAACTATTGCTAGTTTCCAAGTTACTATGTTCAGATTTATCCTACCATGATAACGACTAACCAGCTAACTCACAGAGAAAACGAAAGTAGACTAAAAGCTGATATATTTTTATAATTATATTGTATTTCAAAAAAATTTGTAGAATACGTGAAAGGTTTTAAAAGCGTAAGCAGCTTAATCGCAATATCAGCGTGTGAGATCAAAGATAGGTGTGTGAAGGACATTCGTGTTTGAATGGTTTTATTCTCACTCCTCCTAAATGTAGATATAACATACAGTTTTATGCTTGTGACCAGCAATGGGTAAATTACTTCCTATGTATGATGATTGAAGGTGAGATGAAAATCTGATCTGCGGCGGAATTCGAACCAGCGACCACTGGGTTACCGGCCCAGTGCTCTACCAACTAAGCTGTTTCTTTCTATCTGCTAACAACTACTGACCCTGATATCAAATTCATGTCTCTTCTGGTACGGTTAAACACGTAAAGTGTTACTAAACGTTTACATTATTTTCTTATTTCACTATTTTCATACCATCATGCTTTGGCAAAGTATGAGAAATACTTTTTAAAAAATTATTACATCCTAGAAATTCCATTTCGAGTATACTTACTTGTAGCTCTCATTTATACTGATTTTACAAACCACTGTCACTTTATGTTATCGAAACAATAATCAATTCAAGGTTCCCCATTTTGTAACTCATCTTTGTTTGTATTGGATTCAGAGAACCTAAGTGAAGAGAACAGACACATCATCCTGATGATTGGTTGTTGAAACAGTAACCCGGTAATCCCAAGATGGCTTCATCCAGTCCTGCCAAAACCCAAATTCTCGTTTCAATCTCACCCGTTATGTAGTTTAAATAAGAAGGCAATTATTCTCTTACACAAATGGATTGATTTGAACCACTTACCTCTCATAGTATTGTTATACCATAAATAATATCAAAGTACCACTAATTTGAATTGGGCTAAAGGCTACAGTTTCGATCACCATAGATAGTTGTGCCTTAAAATCTAAAACAGTTTACCTAAAAATGCTGTTTTAGGAATATCACAAAATGTTTTGCGGTTAAAAATAGCTTCCGTTTCATGAAAAAAGAAAACTATCTGTCAATTCAGATATTTTCAAAAAACCCAATTATTTTCTTCACATCTATTCACTGAATACTTAAAACACACTTTTTAATTCATTGTACAACAGATATAAAATTAAAATTCCTTGAAATAATCTTTAACTATTGGCTGTAGGAATTAATGAGAGGACCAATAAAAAATTTCAACTTAATAGTATTTTTACATGAAAAAAATGGGAAACTTTCAGTGCCTAGGAGACAGTTTAATCTCATAATGATGTAAAATTCTTGTTGTGATATACTTATTAAACTAATTAGAATTCATAATTCCTTGTAGGTAAATTATCTTCAAATGTTTCACTGATTTATACGAATTATGATCAAGATTTAACCGAATAGTATGGCGAATATTGGGCTCTGGTTAAAAGGTTAACATTTAATATTGTTTGTATTTGTGTAAGTCATAGAGTATTTGAAATCAATTCCAAAGTTTCATGTTTTTTTTAAAAGACAGTGAATACACAAAGAGGATTGGATAAGGAGATTAAATACACGTCTCTGGATTCATTTATATATCCCTGATATTTTAATTTTGATTATTTCTCTGAAGAAGCTCAGACTAGACATCCATGAGAGACGTTGGAATTTTTTTGATTTCAAACATGCTGTGACTTACACAAATACAAACTATATCTTATGTCAATTCATTATTGATATTATCAGAAAAATTGACCCTGGAGAACTCAATACTTTTTTTAATCACACCATTCTGGGAAATTCGAATCTCTTCAGAGTTAATAAACCCACATGTTAAGTTCCTGATTCTCAGTGTCACCCTAAATCATATATACATATATGGATGTGAGTTCTTACCTCGTAGATTGCCGATTCGAATACCTATAAAACGTGTTCAGTTTGTTCTTGCTCTTTTTCTAATCCTTATCTACTAATAGTTCATTTGAGATACAGAATTAAAGGGTTCTGCGGGCTTTACTGTACATCAGTTAAAGAGCAGCCCACTGTTTTTATTGATCGCTTAAGCGTGAATCATAACCCTATCTTTCTGTTAAGTAATATACCTTTCTCAACGAGAGACAAGTACTTCTCCGAGGAAGTGCTCCTTGTTTGCTGAAGTACACTGGGTGGCGACAATTAAACCAGGTTACCATCAAAATATCTAAGCAAGGTTTGTTGCCCCCAGATAGATTTCAGTTTTAGTACTTTTGAGAAGCTTCCTAAGACCCAAGTAACATGGTCAGTAGTCGTAAAATTTGACTTCATCTTACACAGAATATGATGTAACTACAATACTCCATCTCATTATTGAATCGAAAATGTTCTGCCTATGATAAACTGTTTTTCCCTGAACATATATATTTACTTACCGTTGCGTGGATAGATATTGTTTCTTAGAAGAAATACCTTCTGGGTTGATGCCCTTCATGGCTTAGCACATGACAAAACCAAATTACTTCTCGCTTATCTCCTAGTTTGCAGCTGGCTGTAATCGCATCGCTTTAGATTCATTATTTTATAGTACGAACAATAACAGAGCATCTCTTCTGTATGATGAAAACCCAAGCACTGTTTAATCTAAAACCTGAACCAGTAACATACATACTGTTTACCATATCCTTTTCAGTGTTGTATACTTAGTTGATCTAACTGCTATTATGATGTGACTTTAAATGTCCTGCTTGTTTAGTTAAACCTGACTGACAGACTAACAAAATCACGAAAGAACTTCACACATGAATGATTGATTGCCGCAGTTCACAGCAGTACACAACAGCTGCACAGGAAAAGAATGATATCAAAGTAGACAAAGTTACATGTGAGAATCAACAATCCAAAGATAACAGTTAGTGCAAATATTCAGGCTTTAGATGTCAAGGAGTTAATAAATCTGCACCACTGTAATCTACTTTCAATCACCCCACTAAAAGTCCCCAACCATTGATTCCTCTCATCTCGGGGACCCCAGCCAGATAGTCTACATCTCCAACATGGTTCAGGTCAGCAGTAAGTTACTGTATTACCTGGTGTTACGTCTTGTTCTAGTCACGCTGAACCCTTTTTTCCACCTTCGAGATAGGTGGTAACTCGGCATGCGCATTACATGTCCAAGCCTTCTCCGTCAACTAAGATTCACAACTTCACCAACCGACCTGCCTGTCTCATCTAGTAATCTTAACCTGACTTCAACATTGTTCACACGGTGTTTCCAGTAAATGAATGCAACGCTACAGTAACAGAACTTTCTTCACCTAAGGGCCCGTCTGAATATAGTTAGTCACTTAACAAATCAGTCGATAAAAAACAACACATTTGTACAAGAGTTTCAACACCGCAGTAATTTGTTTTACAATGCCTTTTCGGGAATTACTAGAGTTGGCCTTTACCTAAGAATGACAATAGTCGTCACTACTAAGATATAACAAAATCAGACTATGTGATCGAAGTCTATAAAAATACAGTTTCGCATTTATATGTAAATCAATGTGTAAAATTTTGTCTACACACTGAAAGCATTTTAATGCCAAATTGTTTTTTAGTTAAGCCTTGATTCTTCGCAGGTGGACATTTTAATGAGAGAAACAATAAAATCATTTCATCACCACCAGCACACCTACAGAAACAAATTACCTCAAATGAAACTGTACTGACTATAGAAAAAATATACCATAACAATCAGCAAAACCGGTTCTGATGATTCTTGAACTAACAGATTACCTTTCTAAACGATTACCAGTAGTACCATTACTAATTTCTATTTTCTTACCTATGAGGAGGTGTTTTAATGTTTTTCAGTCTTTGAAATTGCTTTTCAACAATCAGAAAAATCTTGATTTTTCTATGGCATAAAGAATGTTTTCTGACATATAGAAAGGTGTCATTATTTTTCTTATTATGCAACCAGTTTCTATCTATACAAAAAGTATACCTAGATAGTTTAATGAATTTTAATGGTTACCAATAAAATTGAATACACGCAGAAGCGTAATGAATTCATTTCAGCAATTATTTACCTGCCCACCTGTCTTTCCGCATATACACATATGAGTTTATGAGTTTCATTTTCGACAATTTCAACAAATGTTTTACTGAAAAAAAAGAAGAGAAAACGTGCAAAGTAACATTATGACAGCATGAATGTAGACTGTAAATGTACAATGCACGTAAATAACATTTAATTTGTCTACTTTTTTTCTTTCGTTTCCTTGTCTATTCAATTCTTTTGCTCTCCAACCCATTCCACTTTCTTTGTCCCTTTCCTTTTCTTTTTATTTATCTATTCCTTTGTTCTTTCTTCCCACAGATAAGTGGATAGACAAGAGTGAATCGTTTGCAAACCTGACTTGTAGTTTCATCATTATGAATGGTGCATTAAAAGTTGTAAATTCAAGTTATACGACTTTTTGAGTGGATTAAAACTGTTTTTGAATAAAAGATTATGTTGTATGATTTCTGCAAAATATGACAGTTTGTATCTAAATTGTAAATTGAATGTAGCTCTTTAACTTAATGAGCCTGAGTCGTCGTCAGCATTACCAAGTTCTTTATCGCATTTAAACTAGTACTCCATATTCTCAACTATACCTTATTTTCTGAAGAGGTTTAATAAATACCATTTCGCAGCGTCAGTGAACTAAAACCGTCATAAAATCTACAGTTGAGCTTCAAGAGAGCTGGGTTGTTTGATCGTAACGCTTTCATTGTCTTTCTAGACAACATCATTAGCACTAACTTCGGGATGAAGTAAGCTGTCAGTATCTCTGCGTGAGTGATTCATTACTTTGCCCTGATGAACTGATTTGTGATTGGTTGTTTACCTCGATTGTTGTATCATTGACTGCATAGATTTTCTTGTTGGCCGTTTCTTTGCTTCACCTTAATGTTGTTTGTCATTTTTTTGATTGGTTGATAGAATTAGTCCATGTCCATATACCTACTAATTGCTGACTGATCTGAATGCCAAGGTTCTAAGAATTCTCTGAAATCCTTTGTCTCCTCTGTCGAGGATTTCCATATCGTCAAAACTGAATTCATTTCTATAGTTATCCACAGACATTGAAATGAGCGATGAAATGTCGTGACATTTAATAGTTTATTAGTGTTCTTGTTGACGAAGGTGAAGAGGGGGACCACTTTGTCCAATGTAGTGTTGATTACAATTATCGTAGTTGATTTTTTAATGTTATTTGGTTTGCCTTCTATGGTTGTTGCATCCTTTGGTCTGTATAATATAGTTTGAAGGGAATTTGTTGGCTTACGAGTCGTAACTCTTCTCAGTAATCTTGACGTAATCTCTAATATCTTCTTTATGTACGGTAGGACGATCCGTATGTTGATTTCTATGGATGACTTTGTAGTTGATGATGTAAGGGATAGGCATCTTCTGACAAAGTTTCGTGGGTAGTCGTTCTTCTTTAGGACAGACACGAAGTAATTTTCCTCATTTCTCCCTGAAGTTGTTGCACTGAATTTGGTTCTTGTAGTTCTGAATGCAGTCATTATGCAAGTAATTTTGTGCGTTATTAGGCTGTTGTTACTGCAGTTAAGGATTTGATCAGTATGTGCTGACTTTATAAACACTTAAGATTCCAACTTGTCGGCACTAGTTCTACTGACTAAAACATGCAGTAAGGGTAGCCGATTGTTCGATTCCCTCTCCGTTGAGAATTTGATGCCACTGAAGAGTTTGTTGATCAAACTGTAGGTGTCTCCTAAATCACCTCTTTATTGATGACAAAATGGTTCATTTAGAGGGTCCATATTGTTGGTGAAATGATGGTTTGAAGTTTCTCCATCACTGCTTCTGCAATTAGTCCGGATATCCATGATCCCATTGGAGTTCATTTCATCTGTTTTTATACCTCATCATTAACCTGGAAGTATGTTGTCAAACAAGCCTAAATGAGTTCCATCAGACTTGAACATTGAAGTTTTGTGCTTTCTGAAAGGTTTGTGTCTCCAGTGATCAGAAGGGATATACTTTCCCTGCCAACTGTGGTTCGATTTATCTGTAAAACTCTGTGACATTGGAGGACATCATTAGTTTTTAGTTTCCATCCCTTCTAAGAATTTTGTCTGTGGTTTCATGGAATGTCCACATGATTGCACGAGGTATCTCAGTTTCCTCAGTAGTTCTTCAGTTTTTTCCAAGTTTTACTCTACTCCATTTTTTCTCAAATACTGAGAAGGGAAAATGCTGAATCCTAGGGAATGAAGCTTTGCTTTCACACTCGAAAACTACATTTTCGACTATGAATATGTTTACAGTGTACATGTACAGTAGTGAATTAAATCTTCCTTTGAAAATGCTAACGCATTAAACTTAATCGGTAGAAAGTCTCAAGAGATACTCAATAGTGAAAGCGCAGTTACTACATTTCCATATGATTCATATTTAAAAATAACATATGAAGAAAAAGAAGGCCATAAATTTCAAGGAGTTTATGAAGTGTAAGATTTCCACTTTTTGTAGATTGTTAATCGGTAGATGAAAGCAGTGTTTAAAGCAACAGTAAATTAGTAAGAATAATTATGATGAAGCTAACTGACTTAAAGATATATCGAAGAAGAAGCTGGTGAACTATTTAACATGCTCAGTCTCCTAAAGCCTTTGTTCTGTTTATTTTTAATTTTGAATCAACCGACCAATAAACAAAAAAATGACCTAAAGACTAGGCGATTTTGTTGATAAGAATAAATTTCATATGTGCCATCTGTATTTACAAAACTTTGATGCATTCACCTCACTAGCACAATTACAAGTTTTCCCAGATTATTTTTATACACAATATCTAGTTCTTTTGGTGCTGGATGTTACAGCTGTGGGTCTGGGTTTCGTTCCTGAAGAACCTCATCATTAAAGTATATCTATGACTTGGAGAAAACTAACATTTACTTGGCAATTCATAATAAAGTTACTCAGTGCCGAAATCGTAAGCTTTAACATCAAGGCTTTTCATTACCACAACTAACCCCCTACAGGACTGTATTATGTTTAGAAATTGGTCATCAGGGAATAACTATTCTAACTAACCAGTCTTTAGTGTTGATTAAAACCCACCGACCAAGTTTGCAATGTAGCCAGTAGGCTGGGTGAGTTGACACCACATCGCACCGTTAATTTCTTCTACAATCATTTGAATCTGATTGATGAGATAACTGTTTAATTTCTCACCTATAGAACAATCATCCTTCTTGTTGTTCGTCTAATTTTGGATGCAAACAAACTTGCATTTGTAGTGGACAACCAATCTCATCAACACCAACATGTAATTGCATCACCGAAAGTTTCATGTATTATGAGGTGTGTTTCGAAAGTGATTATTTATTTATTTATTTATTTATTAGTCCCTTGGGTTCCCAATGGAACATACCGCTTCAGTAGCGTCTCCAGTGAACTCTGTTCTCTGAGATCTTCTAAACCTGCCTCCATGACAGCCCACAACCTCTCATTTCCTCCTCGCACGATCTCATCCATGTCACCCTCACCACGGACGTCCAACTCGTCGCTTCCCATGGGGATTCCACTCGAGTACCTGGCCTGACGCGTGATGTCCCCAGTCGGCCTACCCAGTGTATGCCCAATCCATCTCCACTTCCTCCTGCATATTTGTTGATTACTTTGAGTTAACTGGTGAAAAAGAAATGAAAATACTTTCATAAGCACTTACGGAATAACCAGCATGGAATTTAAATAAAGGAAGCATAAATATTTAGTCTTTCTGTTTCTCTACTGAATGGTCACCAAGTATTTTCTTGATGAAACCTCCAAGCCCAAAGACTAAACATTCAGACTACGATGGAGGCAAAAGTGTTCTTTATACTTATTGAAACCTTTACCATAGGCAAACAGAAGTTTAATTTAATTTCACTGTTTCTGACTGTAACAAGGACAAATAGATTTTCTTATTAACTTTTCACTATACTGAATAATAAACATGCTTCTTTTAATTCTGTGTGTTACTTTACTTTTTCGTGGGATAAATCAGCAGCGCGGAATCGAAATGTGTTTTAAAAGTGTATAAAATTCCCAAAATATTTATTTCTACCAAATTTTTATGAGATAACCTATTCTCATATTCATTTTCTTAGTCTCAAGAAAGCTTGTTAGAATAGAACAAACTGTTTTTCCAGAATATAGTGATAATGACGATGAAATATGTGAAAGATTTGTAAAGACGATACAAAAGACAAGTTTGTGTTTGAGAAATTCAGTACCATCTGTTACCAACAAAGTTTCTGTGAGTGTATCATACTTTTATTAACCCAACAGTACAAGGTAAGTTTGTGGTAACCACAAGGAACATCTAGTCATTTTAAGTAAACAGGTCATATTTTGAAGTAAATTTGTATTTTGAAAGCTAAAAGCCTGTCATTCTACAAATATTAGTTAATAAACCAAACAACGCACCCTTCAAATTTCAATTAAAGAACAGGTCTACCTAAGACTAAATCTTAGTTTATCTTGGAAATACTTTCAAGTAAAGAGCCATGAATTTTCAAATTGAAAGTATTGTCCAATGCTTCACTATTTTTAAAGTTACCCCAAATAATTTAAACTACAAACTGACAGTATTGACTAATGGGGCATGATAGCGAGTATCAGCAGTCAGATAATTTGTACACATAACGACAGCTTCAATTTTCTTCTTAAGTAATAAGACTTTCACAATGATAAAGGATAAATAGAATATCGAGACAAATGTCTGTCACGTACCCTCATAAAATTTAGATTAATCATTATTCCATTTCGCGTGACATCTTTGGGGAATAAGAAGCTCAATGGTCAAGTTAGTTTAAGTGAACGATGTGAAAAGCAACTGGTTCTCAACCAATGCTCATAGATATGATTAAATTTTTTAGAAAGATAGAAATTCAGTTGATCGCTAATATACGAATAATGACTTGGTCACTGTGGTAGAACGAAAATACACTACAATTGATTTTTTGTATATATCATAGTAAAACAATATGATCTACTGGTCTAGTTTTCCGATATAATATAATATCTATAACATGATTAATAAACGAAAGGCAGCTAACTACATGTTGTTTAATACTACTTGCTGACCGAATTCCGTCGTTCACTTTGGAATACATTCACCATGCCAGGGGACTTATCATTAACCTGCACTTTTGACGAATGTTAGATAGTTAAGTACAAACAGTACGATTCCTCGAACCTACCTTTTGCGCTGGTTGTCACCCATCATTAGTCCATATCTGAAACTTCCAGTAAACTGAAGCCACCTAAGAAATTCAAAACACACATCAACCAGCGCTTTAGTCGGAAACGTTGTTTTCGTCAATGGAACCCTGTAAGCACTCAGGACTAGCCAACCTAAAATCGGTTACTCTCAAGTGACTGATCGTTATACTTAACCAGGTCGTAAATGAGGCTGATCATAGCTAGAAGAGAACAGTATCAACGTCTTTGACTGCAGCACTGGATAGTGTGGGTCTGAAACTCTGAGGATGCATCAGTTTCCTCAGGGTTGCAGATATGTCTTGCCATTGATTGTCAACAAGAACGAAACCAGAGTCCGGGGTATCTTGCTGACTGCCTAAAACTATCCCACAGTGCCATTGTCCGTAATCATAGCACCTTGATATTGAGTGAATTATACTGTTTCTCAATGTGATACATCGACTACGAAAATGAAATGGAATTCTTTGGGTTTTGATATTTGATCGTATACGCTATACGATCTCCTGTGCGAGTGCCTCGACAACACTAGAATACTTATTATTATCTGCTTTGTTTTGGCCAGGAAAGAGATTCGAGACACTTGTTTCATCCTACTTGGGACTCAACAGCTGGAGTGGTGTTCTTCTCACTGAGATCCCGAAAACCACTAACTGGGGTTCAGGTACACCATGAAAAATTTGTTTTACGGATTACCTACCTCTTTTTATGCAGTTATCCTAGAAATTCATCGGTTAAAAATTCTAATTAGATTAACCAAACTCCTGAATACAAAAGCTTATAAAAACTAGACTCTGAACAGTTGACTGTTTTTTATGTTTATCATGTGAGATCTTTCCTTTAAAAAATAAATCAAATTATCTTGATACTGGATCAGGAAAAATGAATTCAGTTCATGACAGACTTGATGGCCATCTCTTCTGGTTCATCTGTTTTGCTCAACCTTTTTGACAGGTCTTTCATGTAATAACTGACATTTAAAGAAAGAACATACGACAAAAATTGTTTGACAGCTGAATACCAGAGAGCAGTTCTTGTTTTAGTCATACCTTACTGACTATATACCTTGAATGAAGATCATTTTACCGTCGTAATAAGTCACAAAAACTTCAATTTACATATGTCAGCTAACCCTACCACTTTACTCTCTCAATCATCATCAACGTGTAATTGAAAAACATTTTATGATTAGCCAAAGAACAAAGAATCCACCTATACACTTGTGTCTTTTCATTATGACAAATACTTAATCAACCCTTCTGCTTAGATTGATTTCACGAATTCTTGTGGACATCTTCACACAAACCGGAATACAACTAGTCAATCTGTTTCTGTGCATAAGTCCACTACTGAATGTTCACTTACAAAGCTTCATCGAAAACAGTTGCGATCTGTAATGATCCTAATGAAAATTTGAAAGCACCAATTAAAACCACATCTGTGTAAAGTAGTCAGTTGGTGTTTGTTACCCATAGACAAGAATTCGTAAATTACTTTTCATTCTGGAATGTTTGCTATATGGGTGGCATAATAGAGTCTATTTTGAGCCATAATTTAATAATTTTTGCGACCGCCATCCAAAGCAACCAATCTCAATTCACCTTTAGACAAAGGTCATAGTTATTATTTTGAATAGCCCAAATTTTTAATTTACTAAGAATTTTAGTCAAATAGTCCGCACACATTTATAGTGGTTTTCGACTGTAGAAATTGCTATTTTGGATAGTGAAGCTGAACACTACCAATAAGGATCTTCCAAAAGTGTAAGATAGACTATAGTTCAAACAGTTCCCATTCAAAAAATGTTATTTTTGCATACCATGTTATTAATCCAAAAGCAGTTCACTGTTTCTAAATGGAACTGAATATTTAATGGTAAGGATAGATAGTGACTAGCAGTGAAATCTGGAGTGCACGTTTCTCCATAGCTGGAGCTCACATTCTGTATATGCCCACCTTCAATTAAGCGGTCTTATTCTCACCGAGACTCGAATCCGAAAACCATCGCTTCGACGCTAAAACGTTATCCACTAGTTTATTGAAACATGACAGTTATACCTTTTGAGCAATGAATATTGATTTGGTTTTCACTAATCACATCAGTCGAATCATCGACATGAATTTACAAGCTATGGGACCAAAACTGCATGTTTCACAATGAGTGACTATTGTGACTCAGTAACTTAGGACTTAACAGTCTGACTTTGAGTCAGGGGGTTCTGGGTTCTACTCAGTAGGAACAATATTATTTACCGGGAGGCAGGTTACTCAGCTGAAAAAGAACAACTATTAGGAAACATACGTTCTGGATTTTGTTGCTAGCCATTATCTATCAATAATATTAAAATGGAATTATTGTCAATATAGAGGCATCCACAGAGGAGCGAATTCGCCAACTGAGCTCATCCAAACAATGACGCGAAGTCGAAAGCTACAAGACGATTTTGCTAGTACTGACTAAGTTTTTGCATCTACTTTCTGACTATTTATTATTTCGATGTGTGTACTTTGCAATATATGAAAAGCAAAATGATTGTCTTTACTGAGGCTTTAAAACTGAGCACCAATCAAACTTTCATGTTCTACTTTGGTTTAGACAACTTGGAATGTTTAGTTCTTCACAATTTTTATTGTATACCGGGATCTTATCTTTTACCTCTGAATTATACTTTGATTGAACAAAACGACCTCAAAGTTAACAGATGAATACGGTGGCGCGCTAGATAAGGTTTCTGGTCAGTTTCACGCACGAACTCCCTTTATGAATTTCAAAAGAGTAACAGCAATAAGGGGTACAAGATAAAGGAGTAGTTGCATGTAGACTTTCTCGAAAAATTCACTTGAAACATTCAAAACCTATCCTTCCTAAATCAAAATGGTTCTAAAGAACAAACAAATGTATTGGATGAACTGACACATGGTCTGAGTTTGGGAATTTATCCAGTCAGCTAGTATATTTATATGCGTTGGGTGAGGATAAAAAGGGTTGATTTGCAGCTAAAGTGATTGACATTTCTGACCGCAATCTTGTTTCATTAACTCCACAGTCAAGAATTTTGTTACGGAAGCATCAGGCATCGCCAAGCTATCTAAAGAAAAATAATTACTCAGTGACATTGTAATTAAATAAAGTTTCGAGTGTTGTTATAATGAACAATGATGATCATATTGTCAAAATGAATTTGATTCATTGAAATCCGCTGATATTCAAAATTAATACTTGCCAGGACGATTTACTGGAAGCATTAGAAAAACGAATTACAATTACAATGAAGAAACTTCTGATGATGATGGTCTAAAGTTGAGAGGGTCTCGTCTGCCTTATATGTATGCATTACCACAGCTACACAAGCACAGTGACTCTGTCTAACCTACACTGCCCATGAATAATTCATTCCAACACAAGGTGGCTCGATGATTGTCTGAAAAGTTGGAGTTCGTATATTGACAACTGACTGCATACACCGTCAAGGTCTCCAAACAGTTTTAGCAAAGCTAGAATAACAATGATAAATATTAGTATGATTGTTTTTATATGATACCGTCGTTGCTTGGAGCGAATTGATCGGTCCTTATTTGCATATGGGCTCCTGTGCAGATGCCTCGGTATCGCCTGCATTCTAATTATATTATCGCACAAGAAGTGGTTATCGTGGCTCGCTGGTGTAGTGGATAACGCTCTGGCGTTTGCGGCGATCGTTCCCGAGTCCGAATACCGGTGGGAACAACATCACTCACCGGGAAGCAGGTACATCCAGCTGACAATCCCAAATAGGACGAAATGTACATCCTGGATTCGACTGCTAACCACGACCCATCAATAATGGTAGATATTGTCTATTGATACTCAGATGAAATATTCATGCTCAAAACACAACTTATAAAGTTGCCGTTCTTAAGGACTAAGAATGTGCAGTTTCAACTCAACAATAAATTATACTGCCAAACAGATAGCCTTTTAAAGGGAAGTCCTTTGGGACCCATCCTTGAGAATATATTTATGGCCAACTCATAAAGAACTACATTAGCACCAGCTAATAGCCAAACTACAAACACATTTGCTCTACTTAATGACAGGAATCATGCAATAACATTGATCAAAATATTTAATAAGGCGCATATCAGTATTATTTTTACCATGTAACACGAGATAAACAATGAATTTCATTTTTCGGACTTAAGACTTCGACGAAGAAGAGATAGGTAGCATGTTATGCAAGTTGAAAGTTCAGTTGCCAAAAGAAGACAGGATAAATATCGTTGGTTGTTCATAACACAAGGTTGTACAATCTAACTGTTGGATTGCCGAAAGAACTCATAACGACCAACTGCCAGTAAAGCGACACAATACAATTACTTTGATTTCAATGCACATAAACAATCACGACCATGAATTCGAATTGGAGGATGTAAAAATCCTCGAAACAGCAGGTTGGAAGACTGCAAAGGAATTTCTAGAAGCACAGCATCCCAGTGAAACTTTGGCCGATAGACAAGTGGACATAGACCCAATCTGTGTTCTACTTAAGATTTACAAAATTCAATAAATAAAGTATAAACTAACCAAACGAACCAGTAATGAGACACAATGTGACAGTAAGAGATACCAAGTTCTTACCGTAACAAAGACTTTCTAGCAGTGTGACCAAGAGGAATTCAAGGTCAAAAAGGTCAAGATACAACAAAAATCCCCTCTCCCTCCCCTTAACTTACAACTTAATAACGGTTGAGGTCACCAGAAACACTGTGTAATCTTTGAATATGCTTCACTTCTTTATGAAGTTAGTCCCGTGGATGTGAACGAGCCTGGTAATTAAACGACCACGACAAAATGTCATAGTTCAGAGAATATTGATTAGTTTTAAGAGTTTTTCATCACCTATTTTCTGTGCAATACTGAATGATTCAATGCACTGCTTGAATGTTATGACTAATTTTTCGATAAACCCTTTTAGGTTTCATGAGTGTACACCTACGAATATCAGCAACAATCATCTGCTATGAATCATTGCATGTAACCATTAAATGGCTTAAGCTGACTTAGGTACCTGTTTGTTCCCGTTACTAAACCATATTCTCATCAACAAAGCAATGCATGCCTTCTTAGATACCTAGAACTTGCTCTTATATTGCCATAGCAAGGGACTGAATATTTGACCGATTAAAGCTTTAACTGAACCATTGTAGCCATGGACTGCTTATATAATTCGGTCCCTACTTGTGTTTGTATCTCTGACGTAAACACCTGAAGATATTTTGTTTAAGTAAGGGCACTGACTACTTCCAAGTGAATGTAATGCATAATGTTATGCTTTTGGTTTTTTCAAAACCGTTGGAAAATGTCTTTTCTAATTTTTCAGATGTCTCTCATTACGCTTTACGTACTAACAAATCGGGTAGCTTTTTGCAAAGGTTACTAAATTGATTTTCATTTGTTGTTTGTTATTTTCCAATGACGGTGTCGGTTAATGAGTTGTTAATCACTAATACATAAGTAATTTCTTCCCTAGAACTTGGATGAAACATGTGGTAAAGCAAAATATATTACAAGCAATCAAAATATCAAAAACCAAATCATATTAGACGAGATGAAAATAAAATGTCAGCAATGCAGAATTATAACTTAACTAGGTTGAAACAATCACTAGTTATATGTCAGAGTTTATTATCTGAAACTCGAAGTTGAAATTAGATCATAAAATAACGAGTATTGATAAAGACAAGGATATCCATTTCCTTGACACCTGATTATTGAGCATTAGGGACTTCGAGCTCTCCACTACCAAGCTGATTTTCGTAGGTCATACCTGAGTAGAATCTAGTTGTTTTTTTATCTAGATACTGGACTTATCACCAATGGTTAAAAATTCACACTTTAGTTTCAGTTCATATGCTACCTTTTGCTTTCTCTGTTCATTAATTTCCCCCCTAAATGATTTTTGAAATCAAAACTTTCCCTATGAATACTAGGCATCACACATTTCTTGTGAAGATATCCAATTCAACGAGGTAACCTACTCCCATGAGCATATAAACTTGGAGATCATTAACACTTCTAGAACATCTTTGTTAGTCAGTTCTTGAAACACTCTACAGAATTGGAAACAGTTAGTCCCTTTGATGAATTAACATAATGTAGTAAGATAACCTCAATCTTCTTCATAAAAACACTTCGCAGAACTGATATATGAGTTTGAAACAGTTTCAATAACTTAAATTCTTAACAGCTGATGTGTGCAGCAACGTTAAACCATGGAATATGATTAATTAACTGAATTCACAAAACAAAGCCTTAATTTATTTTGTGCTTCAGCATCAATGAGATACTCTTCATCGAGTTTAGTTATTAGAAAATACTCATAAAGAGCGAAAAATTCACCTCTTCATTGAGTGACCATAAAATAGATTTTTTGAAAAGAAATCAAGATAAATTCGTGAGTTTACAACGTAACCTCAAATCTCATGACTTAGAACTTTGCAGAATGAGTTTAAAAAAACTTAACTGGTCGCAAGTTTTTGGCCTTCTGGATCAAATATGTAAACCCCAAGGAACTGAACTAGTGCTCTCACGTAATGATGATTATTATGCAAGTTCCTATAATAACGTCAGCTAAGGAGATCTCAAAGTTTACTGTTCTATCCTAAGAATATTCTGCATCAATTTTGATAAGGTTATGATGACCAAGATACTTTAGTGTCATTTATCAAAATTAACCCCTCCTCCCCTCTTGCATAATGACATGATAGGCTGAAATTCAATCTTATGCACCGTCATCAATATTCTTGAGTTGATCGGCAACATTCATGCTTCTGATTAAACATTTCGTGCTAGGTAAACTATACTGGTCAGCTGACCCTTTTACTAACAAGTCTTATTACCAATAATGCAGTAATGTAATGCAATATATTAGTGTTTTTAGTCCAAATAGTAAGTCACGACGTAACCCTACCAGCTGTTATGTACTTTTGAATGTCTTTTTTTTTCTCAGAGGTATTAAGGATCTTCCTACATTACTACAATTGACCAATAATTTTCTCACTTCAGTTGTTTCACTTTAAAAAGAGGAATGTCTGACTCCCTATTTATTTTATATATCAGACAGCTTACACTGTCGAAGAATAAGAATGTAAACTGTAGTAAAACCTAGTTATTGGCAACTTAACTTTAAGTGAAAAGAACCTTTAGATTTTTGTTCGTTTACAATTATTCGTTGATCATATAATTGGTTGTACTGTATACTGATTCTGTCATCCCAATGTTCAATCAATGTATCAGGATTCATTTAGCAGCTAATCTCGAAAGGAAATTTAGCACCTGAAGGCTTCTTTGCCTGTTCAGAACCATTTAATAGCTTTCATTAGCAGACCAAAAAAACTTTGTTTAATGAATTGAATCACAATGAAATACTTCGACATTCAATTTCAAAGGAAACAAGGAAAACAAACGAAAATGGAACTGGTTTTTAAGTACAACGTACATATGAAATCAAGCGAATTAAAACTTTCACCTCCAGTGTAACTGTCAGGCTTGGTTCGCTTAAGCGTTTGACGGAACTCAGGTATACTGTCTGATTATCGAATACCAGGCATCATGTGAGCATTCGCTATTCACACAGACTTTCATCAACAAACCTTAGTTACCTAACCACACACGCCTTGATATTCTGTCTGGAACATTTGGCACCCATGAATTATGTCAATCATATATTGCTAGTAATTACTGTTCACCTGTATAATTCCAAGGTAGGAAAACGAATTCTCACTTAATACATGGTGTGTCCACTTCATTATTAAAGGAAACTAGAATCGCAAACAAACAACCCTTTCAAGAATTTCTGAATGATAAATCAAGCCATTCACCTGCTTCCCCTTATCAAGTTTGATGTGAATTTGCCTTTCATAATGAAGGTGTAAAACTAAGCTCTAAACCATTCGGCTAATCGAAAACCTAACTGTTGTGAGAGAAAATCTTATGTTTCCATTAGAACCTTGAATAGATTTGGTGAACGACTACCAAATACATGTTTTGCTTCACATTGAGTCACTTATACATTTTCAAAGATTAGTATTTTCCAACCTGCATAGAATTACACGACATCAACGTTGACTTTATGTATCTGAATCATTTCCTTACTCATCCTTTTGTTCCAAGAATTGAAGAGGATTCCAATAAATTTCAACACAACTGTTCTTCATATTACTTTTCTTTAACTTGTATTGCTATTACGTCTACAATCATTGTTATTGTTATTATTATTTATTTTATGCCATTTAGAATAGTAGTTATTTTTAATTTAGGCAATTAAACCAGCTCAAAAGAAAATTATGAACAATTGAAGGACATAAACGTCTTGGTCATAACATTTTTAGTATCATAACAATATCTAGAAACAGTTGACCTTGTGGTTCATTATGCGAACTAAGGCAAATAATTGAAGTAAACTTTATGAACTTTGATCCTTGTGGTATAGTTGCATCATATAGTTAGTTAGCAGTCGCCAAACATGGCGTAATTGTTCAACCAAAAAAAATGTAAATAAATAATTAGGAATAGTTTTGTAATTTGTTATAAGCAAACGTTTGTTTTAACAGCTGTTTGGATTTTGTGTATGTATATGTAGATAAACTTTTGTGATTTTTGTTATAGTCAAACGTAGTGTAATGTTTAATTATCAATTGAACAGAGTATGTATGCATACATACATGTACATAGAACTTGATGAAGATATTACTATTTTAAAAGTCTATTTATTATACCACCAATGTGCTGACTGTTATTTCTATACTTATTTGAACTTAGTAACATGTATATTCTTGATAACTTATTTTCCTATGTAAGGTACTATTTTCTTCTTTTTTTTCTCAGTTGCATGTTAGACATTACCACTGTTTTTTTTTAGCGTTCATTATGAAAGAGCGTGGGAATTCTAAATTTGGGACAGCTTTAACGTTCAACATTAATAAAACAGAAATCTACCAATGAATCAGCCCTGTAGATAATATGAAAAAGTAACAGTATTAGTTAAAAAATGAGAAATTTCGAATATACTTCTTTTGGTATATAAAGCCTATTTATTTTGTTATTCAAAATTTATCTTCTAAAATTAATGTGAAGCAATTAGATTTCATACAGAACTAGAATCACCAGAATATATTCAACGACACAAGTATACATACACATTTAGTCTATTCAAATTTGTAACAATGTTTACTAAAATACATGTCCAGTATATTTTTTTTATCTGATTAAGATCTTAAAAATATGCTTCATTTATTATCCAAGTACATGATTGTTAGGAATGTTCTGGAATAATTTGAGCACCGAGTCTAATTTTACCGTTATAAAAGTAAGCACTGATATGATCTCAGCGTGTTTATTAAACAAATGCTTGAAATATATGTGTATTACAACTTGTAACTCAAGGTGAGAACAACAACTGTTCAATATTCTCTGAGCTTTTATGGTCATACTTAGATATTGCTAAGACTTTCAGCACCACTACGTTAGTCACTTCGGTTGTCCAACAACCCGGCAGTGACAAGAACTAAAATATAACTTTAAGTACTGAATGATGGTGCACTAGTAGGCTTTGAAATTCCCGACAATGGTCTTTTAAACTCCTTTTACTACGCATGTTATTAAGAAAAACAAGTTAGTGTTGAATGAAAGCTAATGTGAAAAAAAATTACTGATAATCCTCAGTTGAAAAAAGCTGCACCTGATGTGAATATACTAATCGACACCTTGAAATGACATTTCTGTGTTATTTTAGTCAATGGCAGCAAAGGATGACAGTTGTATTAATAGTGTATCATTTGAACAAGCGAATGTGAATGATGCGATAAAAATGTAAATCGAACCAATACTTACGACAATCAACTGATATATGGTATGGAGTGAAACGGGAGAAAAACAATGTTCATACAGAGATGTAAAATAAATCGGTAATCACATGTACATGAACAAAATGTTATATAACTGACAAGAATAGTTTGCATAAGATTTATAACTATATTTGGCTTTACATTACTATTATTTCAAGAGTAAGTTTTACAGGGATATTCTATGAAAAGGTTATCTAGAAAAGATACAGAGAGTTTAAGTAGAAAATACTTCATTTCAAGGGTAGTTTAAAGAATATAAACTGTAACATACCAGCGTTTACCTGATCAGTTATGTGCCTGAATACGCATCATTTTAAAGATAATCATGAAATCATACTAACTGAAACTCTCTGTATGAATCCGAAAGTTTTGTTGATACATAGAAAAGAGAAATATAAATTTTTATTTTCTCTTTGACTTATCGATAAACATAAGAGGAAATCATATTAATGAGAATAAACTTACACAATTCCTATAGTATGTAAAAGTTTAATTAGAGACAGAATTGAAAATTATTTCAGATTTATGATGAGTATTCTATTGATTCAACCTGAACAAAAACTATAAAATATGTTGACGTAAATTAGTTTCATATCATATTAAACAGATGCATCAAAGTTATTCACATAAGAGAAAAGCTTTCAAATACGTTATAGTTAGCTGAAGTTACTACCGCAAAATGCACTCAACATAACAAAAACAACCAGGACGAAATGGATCGCATGCAAAATTAGAAAATACTAATCCACACTCCTACAAAACTTACCAGTATTATTATTATCATTATAACTATTATTATTACTATTCCTGTTATTATTATTATCATTATTATTATTATTAGTAGTAGTAGTAGTAGTAGCAGTAGCAGTAGTAGTAGTAGTAGTTGAGGCAGTGAATTCGGGACTTCAGGTAAACGAAGAGAAGACAGAGGTGATGAAGATACCCAACCAACAGTAGCAAGCACCATTCACCATCAATGGGATAAACTTAAAGGGAGTAGTCTTTCACGTACCTCGGCAAGGCAGCATCTTTTAAACTATAGACGACACAGGCACAGACGAGGATGTCACAACCAGGATCGGAAAGACAACACAGGTGTTCATTAACCTGAAACCAGTGTGGAAATCTTCTGCACTCAGCATGAAGCGCGAACAAGATCCGCATTTTTGACACCAACGTCAAGTCAGTGCTTCTGTATGGCTCAGAGTCTTGACGCGTTAGGAAAGGCATTTCCAACAAACTACAGATATTCATCAACAACTGCCTACGCTGGCTCGTTTCTGATGATCAGATGGCCAGAATAGTAAGAATAATCAACAAGGAACTCTGGCTGGCTGGCGACGAACCTACCAAGAACCTATCACTCAACAAATATGCAGAAGGAAGTGGAGATGGACTGAATTGGGCATACACTGAGAAGGCCGACTGGGGACATGACGCGCCAGGCCGTCGAGTGGAACCCAAATGGGAAATGATGGGTTAGGCGTCCGAGGGTTACATGAAGGAGATCATGCGAGGAAGAAACGAGACAGGTTCAAAAGATTTCAGAGAACAGAGTGCCTTGGAGACGTGCTACTGAAGCCCTATATTCCATTAGGAACCCAAGGGACAAGTAATATGATAATAAGAGGTAGTCTTCGAATTTTAAATGCGAGTTGGATATCAGCAATATTCTAACCGAAGAACTATTATTCATTTATACACTTTTATATACTTTTTTAAACAATAGCAGAAACACATCTTCACATATCCAATCCTTCTTATTCTCTCTTTACCGTGTATTATTGATTTCTATCCGCAATTTTAATTTTCTGGATTATTCTGCTTTCCAAAGCTTCACCTATCGAACGTCAACTGATATCCTAATCTCTTATGTTAATTTTTACACCGTGATTATTTACTGATTTCCTTGTATGTTTGTTGGACATAAAATAGACAAAAATCAAGAGGAATGAAATAAAAAGTCACTGATGTAATTTAACCATTACTTTTGATGAACAGGAAAACAGCCTTCAAAACAAAACATCCAGATGCACAATTCTTATTTGATAACATCTTTTTAAGCTTCTCTAAAACTTAAATAACCTTGAATTTGATAAGGAGTTAAACACACCTTAAAAATTAGTTTCTGGATGAGATAATTTAACCTACAAGTTGTCATTATAATATCCGAAAGCCATATCAAACTAACCTAACCATTAAGGAATCTGTTTTGATGGCCGACTCGTATACGTTAATGTACAAGAAACTCAGCTCAACTTTGTGAGGAAGTTGATGACCTCAACAATCAATGATATGGTTCAAATCCATTAGGCAATCCAAATTTCAATAAAACTACACCTTCTTAACAGGATGTCAGCAAACGCAAAAGCAAGGTTGAGTAGTGTATTCTGATAAGTGATTACCAACATTTCACAAAGCTGGGAATTTTTAATCATATTTCGTAAAAATCTCACAAGAATAAATACTATCTGGTATTCCATTTTGTTGCTAGATATTGAGAAGTGTAGGAACTAATGAAGAAATTTAGAATTTATAAATCTAATCATATAAGATTTGAAGTGAGAAATTATCAATTTTGCTCCTTCTTACTTTCAACATTTCATAAAAAGTACCATAAGAAACTACTAACCTACAGAAAAGTTTGTTCCTAGGGTATCTTTTATCTTTCTGACTATATTTTATCACCCCTAGCTTTAATTTAACTAAAAAGAGCAGAACAAGCATGTCAAACTCATGAAATCAGCAGAAACTCAGCTTAATCACACAGTCTGCTTTAAAACAAATTAAGAATTTTCCTATTTCTCAGAAATAAGACTCTTCACAAAAAGGTTACTTACTATTTATATCCATAATGCTTACTGAATAACTTTCAGCCTGTAGTTTTCAGGTCAATAGAGACAATCAGCAAAGAGCCTTTGACTTAAGCTTCGCTCTAGTTAACATGCATCAACAAGGCGTATCTGCAACCTTGAAGGATCTTTTGTTCTCTCAGTGTTCTGAATTCACATCAGTGTCCAGTGAGTGGCGTAGATTTGAAGCTATGAGACATGATTCAATAATATAGTCATACTCGTTTGTAATGACTTCAAATGATACTAAACTTGTTACAGCTTTTGAATTTGACAGTTCGGTGGATCAGTGGTATGGGAACACTTGAACATTCACTTCAAGTTATTGTAGTTGCTACGGTCTTCCAAACTGATTTAGTGTAATATATTCATTGCATTCTTGGCCTATTAATAGTCGGTCAAAACTTAATCAGTAGGCACTTTTTTTTCGTCTCCATTCTCAAAAAGTACTTCTCAGTTTCATTTGGTTACTTTCCTCATATTTATAGGCATGTGTTGAAATGACTTTCATCGTACTCCGAAACAAGGATGCGTAAAGTGCTAAATTTGGTCAAATTGACATTAATCCACTCAGTAAAGTAGCCAATCATATCCTTCAACATACTGTTGATCCAAACAAAATGGTCTTTATCGTAAACTGAAACGAAACATCAAAAACTGTACCTCAGTAACAGACAAAGAGGCTAAAGACCAGCTATTAAGCAGACGGAACTTAGTGAATTAGATTCTCTTGCAGGTGAAAAACTGTGTACAGTACTGATTATTGGGTTGAAAAATAGACAAATGGATTTATTTTCAGATGTGGCTACTAACAATTTACATAAACCCTGAACAGATTCTGACAAACTCACAGAAGAGGCGTTCAGAATAAGTGAAAGGTCTTCATCAAACACCGTCGACGAAAGTAGGTGTTTGTTACCTGAACGACAGGTTAGAAGGTAAAGAACAAAATACAAATGCATAAATAACATATGTTAGTTGGTTGGTGGCAATCTGCAAACACCCTGGACATAGTATTCGTGTTTGTTGGTACTCGTCAATAAGCTGTATTTGCAACCTCATAGAGAATGATATTCCCCGGCAGATTTGAACCTATGTTACCTAGTCCTGTATTCAGTGATGTTATCACTGAGGATCTTGTGACTGTATTAGATAAACTAATTGGTCAATAGACAGAAATTAATTTCATGTCGTCTAGTCATGAGTGTTGAATGAATTCTGCTGGTAATTTTCTAGTTTGACCGCCTAGCTAGTTGGTCCCCTGGAGATTGCAGATACACCCAGGTACATGGTTTCCTGCCGATTACCTTTAATTAACACCCACCAAAGTGCACTGCGATGCTGATCCTTTAAGATTGGCGACCGCAGTAACCGGTAAAATTCGGTCAGCACTGAAGGTTGGATGACAAGAAATTGGTTGCTGTGCAATGACCAGTTCATGTATAACTAAGACAATTGATATCGCTTAAAACTTACCAGAGATTTAGTCGTCGAAGTTCATCATCACAAGAGAATCGACGAAAACTAGGAAAGTTTGAAAGAGAATCGAACACCTGTCAGTAACATAAGACAACTCGGCATCATACAGGCTGTTGGTTACTGCTTTCTGATTTCAAGTACCAAACAAACGAACTGTAGAAAAAACAGGGCACTTGTGACTTTGTGTTGAAGTTTGTGGTTAAAATGAACTAATTCAGTCCTCATCTTAAAGTGAAGCGACATGAATTCTTGATACAAGAATGGAACTTGGTGTTTATCCTGCCACTGATTATGCACGTCAAAAGCCTGATTCAACTTAGTCTGTTCAAGTCATCAACAAATCAAGTTTTATTACGTTTCTATAAGAGGTTAGCTGTAGAAGACTGTTTTGATGCTCACACCTTGTCTTTCATAATAACACTATTCCTTCTAGTTATTTCTTCGATGGATATTCAAGGTTGTGGATAGCCAGTAGAAGCTGAAAGCCGCAAGTTTATTGATTTTAGCAAAAAGGCTCAGATTGCTAGCGCCTTTATAAAATTGCCATCTGTGAACCCAGCAGTCCTCCTCACAGATCTAACTCTACACATCAAATTAGTGAATAAGTTTCTAAGGCTTCTCCTACCTTCCTTTTATGAAAATAAGCTGCAGCACGAGATGATAAATCATGTTAGAACCATTGAACAATCCTTTCCACTTGCTCATAACGTTCAGATCCATAAGGGCTCTGTATTATAAAAGATGAGGTAAACAAGATGCTTTAATATAGTATCATATAACTATTGAGGAGTTCTGGGTCTTTACGGCAACATGTAAACTCAAATAATCTTATTCTGATGCCCAGTCATGTCACGATTATTGGGGTTTAAACAAAGTCTATTTCAGATGGTCACCAGTCACCTCATATCAAAGATCTCATACAGAATCTGTTCTGTTTCAACGCTTCCTCTAAGATCGATGCAATTAGATCGTATTGCTTCATCTTCATTTATCCTGACAAAGTTTCAAAAAGTGTAATTCCTACGCACCTTTTTGACACAAGAATTTATCCGTATTTTTATTATAATTATTCACGTAGTCTAGACATTTTAACGTTTGGTCAGTCGTACCCTTCTCGACCAACCTTATGAATATCTGTTACATTGACAAACTACTTTTGTTTAGAGAGATGAAATAGAACACCTAGCTAGGTTGTAAGCTGTTTTCAAAAGATCGAACTAACACGATGTGTTTATTCCTATTGAAACTTTGCATGGGGGTCCCCTTTGTTGTTGTCACTTAAAATACTTTGGGATTTAAGACTTTCTCCCTTGTTATCGGTTCATTGTCCATCCCAGTTTACGTCAGAAAGTCTCCAATATGATTCTCATTGGAGCGACGAGATCACTGTGCAGCGCTTACAAAAAATTACTGATACTACAGTAAAACCTGGGCATTTTGGTTGAATATAATTCCATCTTATTGATTTATTACACATATCAAGGAGCGACACAAAGTTGATTAGGGGTTACTGATGTTCATAAACCAAAAATATGGATAATCTATGGGAAAAGCATTCTACCTTTAGTAAGGTATTATGTACTTGAGTAGCAAGTTAACAACATCAGTGATCTGGGATAGCTAAAAATATGCGTTCACAAGCTTACTACTGAGTTCATAATCAAATGTTTGTTTAACCATCAAAACGTAAGCATTCTTACTGGCCTGTCCTCATTACTGTTTGTTTTCATTCGGTAACCAAGAGGGTATAGGCTTTTAGTATATCCTCATATGGTTCTTGGTGCATAGCTGCAAAGCCCTTTGTGGCTCGCCTCTGAACTTTCTCTAGAAGGTTCATGTCTTTTTCAGGTTTGGCAGAGGGAAGACGTTATGGGCCTCTGATTTGTGTTGCATGTAGATCTTGTAGAGTTCCTAAAAGAGCTTCGCAGTGAGGACACTTAGTTGTCTACATACTAAGTGCAGTACACCGTGTGCTTTTGAGGCATCTCCTGGGGGCAGTGTAGAGTTTCTCGGTCGCCGTCTTTTTCTGCAACGGTATGAGAATGGTGTGAACCATGGATACTTTAGAATACTTTCTGTAGATCAGGAGTGAGGAAAGACATTGACTGGCATCTATTCAGGTCACATGTCAATTTGTCATTTTCCACCTACCCCTCGAGTGTTTTGAGGTCGTTCCGTGGTGCATTCCAGTCATTTTCGTACGTCACCGCTGTTCATAACTTGACACCGTAAGCGCAGAAGAGAACCAGAGAGCTGATATACGGCAGGAGACCATCCACGAACATTAGGAACAACAACAGACCTAGAATCGCTACTTGTGATACACTGGAAGACGATGTTCTCCAAGTTAAATAGACCACTTTTTCACTCTTGCAGAACTACCTATCGCTTAAGGAGTTCTGCAGCCACGGTAGCACCGGGTAGAGGATACCCAACGCAGCTGTTTTGTGTATTAGGATGGTGTGAGACTGTATCAAAGGCTTTGGCAAAATCCGGAAAAACCACGTGGGCTGGAAGAGATTGCGGAGCGCGCCACTTGGGGTACTGGTACATTGTTTCAACATAAATGGGCGAATGTCGTCGCGCCCTGGGGATTTTCCTGCTTTGATAGCTTATCAGCACGAAATATTTGTACGTCGTGAGGTAGTGCTGTATCGGATGACGCTGGGGGCTGTCCGGGCTGCAGGTGTGCGCGCTTGCGTGATGGGATGTTGGGCCGTGTGTCAAAGCTGATGCTTAACATTTCAGTAATTCTAAGTCCAGAGAGGTATTCTCCGTTCAGACTTTTGATGGCGCATGCTCCTTGTCTTGTACACTTACTCTTCGTCTTAAGTCGCCACAGAGTTTTAGGGTTTACCTCCAGCCTCTTGGCGAGGTTGAACTGGAACGATCTCCTGTCTCCCCACACCCTGATGTCACATCGATCTTGAAGGACTGTATATGTGTCGTGACTATCTTCTTCCCTGAGGAACTTACATTTATGCTATGCTTTTCTCGTGACTTTCAAGCGACCCTGAGTGCCTCGTCTTAGCCATGGGGTCCGTTTTCTAGGTGCTGCTGCCACCAACAGGACGTATTCAAAAAAGAATGCCTTATTGATGTTTCTTACCAGTTCCCAGTGCTGGTCAACGGATAAGAAGCGTTAGTCTGCTGGCCATGGAGCTATCGACAAACTTTGATTCAGTCCATAGCAGTTTGACCTGCAGCCACAGCAGTACGAGTTAAGTCCCTCCCACGATAAGCGTTCGCTGATTACCAGATCGGACACAACAACAGCGTGATCACTACTTCCAAGAGAAGTTTGAACCTGTGCGTTTTCAACTAATAGGTCGTCACTAGTCAACAGATAATCCAGTTTAGATGGTGTGCCATCCAACCCCTGGTGTGTATTTTTGCTAGTCTTTTCATACACTCCAGCTGTTTCGATGGCGTTTAGCAGGTACGACCAAACTTCCGTCTCGGAGTCGTGCTACCTTGCTCTATGCTGAAAGCTGGGAGCGTTGAAATCACCCACATTCGACACTGTGGACGTTGCTTGGAGTATCTTCTGGTTATGCTCCACCATTGTCACTGGGGAACCCAAAGGCTATTCAGACCAGAAACTTAGATTGCCTGACCGTGAAGTAGCACCGGATTGGGTCTGGGAGCTCCGTCAATACAGTGCCAGCAGTTTGCTTGCCTCTGAACCAAGTGTTCACACATACTGAGGCGCCCTTGTGTTTCCTACTGAATAAAAGCACGTCATCTACGTTAGCTTAGGTGTCTCTAGTGTCCGGTGCTAACCATGTTTTCCTCAGGTTAATAAGTTACGTAATACCGTAAGAACAGAAGGACTGGAGCTCTGATATTTTACTTCGGAGTCCTCCCAAGTTACTTTTAGGACACTTGGAAGTACTTCTCATGACGCAAGATGTCTCGTGGTTAACTAGTAGCATTGGCTTGAATGTGATGGGGGATTTACTGACTGGCGATTTACAATGAAACCGGGGCAATAATGTTTTTTCCTAAGCTGCTTGGTGTAGTCGGTGAAGGTTATTTAACTTACTCTCTCAGGACTTCTCACCTAGTCTCTGTCAAATGGGATGAACATCTGCACACCGGTAAGACATCTGAAACACTGGAGCGTATAATTAAGGCGTTTCAAGTCGTGATATTGTAAGTTGGGTCTCAGTGTGTTACTAAAGCTTAACAAGACCAGCCTCAGGTAAATCAATGTGCACCAGTATCCAACTAAGCAGTACCTTACCTAAAGTGTTGGTATTGATAACAAAAGACAAACTGGAAGGCGCTTTACCTGGTAAAAATTACTCAGATAAATGGTTTGTTCATCGGACAGATAAAGAGTTAATATTAGGCCAAGAATGTCAGCTTTTCCATCTACTAATGGTCAGGCTGAGGACCCTGAGCTAATTGCTGCCGACCAGAACAAGGAAGACAACTGTGCGGAACTTGACGGCATTAACCTAGGACCATTCAGAGAGTATAGCAATATCTGTACTTGCGACTGACAAACCTATTACTTTACTTGCTCTTATAAGGTACGTTGCTATCCTAATAAAGAATTGCCAGTCATTCCTTTACAAAAAGCTGGTAATAACGCAGCGGCTTCCTGCGATAGGCAATTCTTTCGATTTGTTCACGTAGTGGAAGTCATGGAAAGGGTAGCGTTATGTACAAAATAGGGAATGATAGACCCCAGACAAAATGAAGCGGTAAAAGTTGAAAGTCCAGAACAAGCAGACTAAAATTTACTGTCCAGATGGTATTGTCAAGACTTATCATAACTAAAATGATGAGAATTTCCAAGGCTTACGTAGGGCAAAACTATGAGACAAATAACAAGGTGGTGTAACCAAGAACCAATCAAGCATGAACATTCATAATTAGGAGCTCATTTCCCAAATGAGAAAACTGGCCAAGTAACTGAGGGACAGTGAGTCATGAACAGCACACACACCCCCCCAGTATCAAGTACTACTAGATCTAGAACAAAAAGCATCAAAAATATATTAACATTGGCTAAATAATCTTCTGAGACGTCGGTGGCTGCCTTTAATTCTTTGAGTTTGGTTCTGCCGCGTAGATATCTGTCCTTGCGCACTCTTAGTCATAATAGTTAGAAATTGGAGTAGATATGGCAAAATCCTCTCACAGACATTAAATATACCTGGAATGCAGGGGAAATAGTGACCAATGTTTAAAGGGGACTGTTCTAAGCTTATACGAATAATATTTGTTTGGTTACTCCACAAGTGTTCAACCTTTGAGCGGTCACCACTGTTAGCATTTCAAGTTGAGACCTAGCGTATCTGTCGATGGCCTTCGAAAAAAGCCTAATTTTGAAAGCGGAAGCAGAATTGTGGTGGCTCGTGTCTTCGGATAGGCAGACAGACTCTGGGTATCTTCTACTGCCTGATCATGTGGCACTTAACCTTGTTCGGGTACCTGACTATTCATAAGGTTAGTCTTAGCTGATGTCCTGTTCTCCTGTTTTGGCAGCTGTATCCTTCACTGGCTTGTGTTGGTCGTATAGCAGGATTTCAGAAATGAAAGACCTCCCCACACCATCGTTTTCAGCAAGACAGCAAAACCAGGAGTTTTGTAAAAGCTCCCGTCAGGCAAGATTAAACACACTTCGAAAATTCCATGTGTATCTGGTCAATGAGAAGCCATTTTCAGATGGCACAGCGGTTTTTTGATGGCCAACTTCACACCAAGTCACGCAAAGGAAAGCGTTCGGTTAAGTCCGGTCTACCGGACAAATGTATTCCCCATCAGACCTCTAGACTATGAAGGTAGCAGTGCAGACGCTACACAAATCAGCGTGACAACAATCAGCGCGACAATGGCGTGGGCCACTTCTTTTCACTGGCAGTTCTGAAGCTTCTTAAGCTGACTTGTGTTGAATGTAGTGGTCGAACCTCGTCGATGCTCACGCGAAAGAATTCTTCTAAAAGAAGCTGGAAGTTCAGACAATTTTGAGAGGGTCTATTAGCTAGTAGAAACTTATGGAGGCGACAAATAGACCCGCACTGCGAGAGGATACCAGTGTCGCAGAATTGCAAGATGATGCTTCCCATTCTATCCCTCCTGTACTGCAGTTTGCGCGGATCCATTTAGCAAATGATGGTTTGCCTACTATAACGGTAGAATCATGGGGCACAGAGGTAACTGCCTTGATAGATACCGGTACAGCATGCGCTCGAATTTCGGAAGAGGCTACTGGCTAGGTCCCCGTAATGGCCACAACATATGCACAGCCACGCACTGCTGACTGGGAAATGGTGCGAATAATCATCCAGTAAACGATACTGTGTGATAAATCTGATGAATCAATGAAAATGAAACTGAAATAACTGTGTTCGTATATCTCCATCATCTAGTGATTTTCTTGAGCTTTCAAGGCAACGTATGGCGTACCCTTCGTGAAGTCCAACATAACAACTGAGCCATCAGTATTCTCCAAACCGTGACTTCCATATTAAGACAAACTGCAAGCCGTTGAAGCCGGGTCCGATCACATACTGGAAGTGAGGGTCACCGGACGCTTTGAAAATCCACGGTCTTCTCCAGACGTAGTCCGAAGAGAAATACTAAAAAGTGACGGCCTCGTGGTGACTGTCAAAGGAACGGTGTTAAGATGACACCCCTTACTCTGCGGTGAGGAACTTGCCATCCCACTTTATCGCCGACAGACTAAGGCCAGATATGCTTGACTGGGATGATGGTTGGGTCGGGAAAGATAATCCCATTCGGCTCACACAGCCACACTACCTTCGCAATTCACGTGGAATGAAGGGGTTCCTAACTATCTTTGCAGGTTACTGGCATTGCAGTCTCAAATCTGGTCTCATAGGATGCTTTTTCCTGGATGACCATGAAAGAGTCCGCATAAAAATTTGTATCTTCTCTTCCGAGGTAAGTTTACTCATCTCATGGCACTCCTTCCTTGGGAAGGTAATAACGGCTACACTGATGAACATCTTCAAATGAAGCTGTGATATCCATCCCGGTGTAAGCAGAATTAATGAGTATCACCTGTGTATGACATTTACGAGTAGTCCTCATAGAATCCTGAACATGAAAGGCATCAGATATTTATGTAGGATGCTTCTTGGGCACAATTTTATGCTGCAAGCAACTGTAGAACAACTTCCTATCGCATCAAGTCGGTGAATATTGAACAGTTGCCCAAGCGAGCGAAAAATATCTTGCCACTTTAAACACAACCACTACTTGGCACTTTGCAACTGCTACAAGTGAGTTGTTCATGATGGTTACGGTTGTTCAGATGCTATAGCCTCTACTCCTACTCAGGGATTATTTATCAGAATTTTACATCCACAGTAAAGGGCTGCAGCTAAGTTAGCCGATGAAGTAATTGAGTAGAGGTAGTAGACCACCACCAAAAACACTTCTTTCCCTATAATCGTGTTCATGAGCATACTTCTCGCACACTAATATTATTATTATTATTTGTCCTTCGGGTTCCTGGTGGAACACAGGGCTTCAGTAGCACGTCGCCATTTCACTCACTTCCCCGCAGTCTCCTGAATCAGGCTCCATGACTGCCCACAAGCTTTCATTTCCTCCTACCACCATCTCCTTGTCACCCTTGCCTCAGACGACCAACTCGTCGTTTCCCCTCTGGGTTCCGCTTGAGGGCCTGTCCTGGCACGTGATGTACTCAATCGGTCTTATCAGTGTATTCCCAATCCATCTCCACCTCCCTCTGCATATTCGTTGGTCAATGAGTTCTTGGAGGGTTGGTTCGCCGCAAGCCCAGAGTTCCTTGTTGCTATTCTTACTATTCTGGCCATCCGATCCACAGTATCAAGCCAGCGTAGGCAGTTGTTGACGAACGCCCGTAGTTTATTGGACATGCCTTTCATAACGCGCCATGTTTCTGGACCATATGGAGGCACCGACTCGATACTGGTGTTGAAAACCCGGATCTTGATAACGCTTTATGCCGAGTGGAGTGCTGTGGATCTCTGCACCGATTTCAGATTAGTGAGGGCCTGTCTTGCTTTTCCGATCCCGGTTTTGACGTCCTAGTCTGTGCAGCCCGTGGTTGAAACGATACTGAATAGGTAGGTGAAAGAGGCTACTTCCTTTAGCTTTCTCCCGTTTACAGTGATCGGCGCCTGTTATTGCTGGTGGTGGTCGGGTATCTTCATCGCCTCTGTCTTCTCTACGTTTATCTGAAATCTCGTCTTCGCGGCCTTTCCTCTTCTGCCAACTTGTCGGTTTTTGCTTGTTGATCTTCGAGTTTGAGTGACATTAGACATAAGTCATCATCGATGAAATCCAAGTCTTCCGGGCTCTTTTCATCGATGCAGCCAGAGTATGCCCATCTTCTCACTACTCACAGTTCGTTACATCGTCCACCCCAGTCCAGTTGACCAAAATCAGGAAGATCATCAGCGATAGTTAGCAACATTGTCTTACTCCTTTCTTCACTTCAAAGGCATTACTCATCTTTCCATTTTGAATCACTTGGCATGTGGAGTCGTCACATTGTTGCTGGATAAGGTCAATTAAGATTTGCGGTACCCCGTTGTGTTGAAACAGTTTTCAAATTACTTCTTCGTCAACGCTATAGAAGTCTTTTCAGTGTCCATGAATTTGAGGCAGGGTTGACTGGCATTCTATACTCTGCCCTATTATGATGCGTAGCGTAGCGCTGCAGTTTGATTCGCACATGATTTGTACTCCCTGAGGTCAGCTAGCCAGCCTGTTCCGGTGGTAATTTTGAATCTCTGGCATCTCTTGGTCTCTCCATGATGGTATGGCCTAATGTTATGCCTCGAGTGTACAGGAGCACAACTCCACGCTAGTTCTCGCAAAGACTTAGGTCTCCATTCTTTCAGAGTTTGACGAAGAAGCCCCTCTCCCAATCGACAGGCATTTTTCACCCCTTCCAAACCTTCTGCAGCAGTGGTTTGAGCATGTACGCCGGTGTCTCTGTGTCTGTTTTCAGCTCTCCTAACGGGATTCCATCTAGTCCTGCTACTTTCATGGATTACAGAAATTCTGCAGCATTCAGAACCTCAGCTTTTGTTGAAAGGCTTGTGTTTACTGGTAATTCTGCGGTTGCCGATGGTATTACTGGAGCAGTTACAGGTAGTGGTGTTGGGGTGGTCGATTCAAGAGTTTTTCAAGGCGGCCCGCCCATCATTTTCTTTGTTTCTTCTCTTCGGTAACTTGGTCTCCTTCCCTATCTTTCACCGGTTTCATCTGCGTTGATCTCTTCGCAGATAGGAATTCTCCCGCAACCTTCTGTTAATTGCTCAGAATTACGCATCACAATCATCGGCCTTTCTAATGAGGTCGGTTATCAGTCAGCAAGCAACAAAAATTCCGCACCACCAACCAAATCCTTTTGCGTCAGAAAAAACCTAAGGGTGGGCTGCAAGCAATCTGTCGCACGTATCTTCACTGAAAGGAATGACATATGAGGCAAACACTCCAGTCCATGAGAGAATCAACCGGCAAGATTTAATGGCGAAGTGCCCGAAAAGACGAAACAGAAATCCTGAAGAATACATGCAGGTCATGGTCTGCATACCCGGTGTGAGATGTCTTCTGAGGTGGGATTCTGACCAGTGACGTCCCAGTATCGTGCCAGGAACTATCATCAGTGCATCAGAGTCTCAAAAGGAAGCGGAATAGTTAATTTCGTATGGAAAGGTACAGTACCGCTTTGCCTGAATGTGATTTGAACGGGCGCATGGTGATGATAATAATAATAATTCCTAAATGTACAGGCAAACACCATTTTTACAGGTATGTATGAGTTTATATACGAATTACATTCATCTTCATAAAAGGTAATCTGAAGCCCTTCACGTTGTCACTAGAGGATATAAGTGCTGTATGTTCATGTAATGAAACATCCTAACAGAATAAGCGTGCAGAAAATTTACAAGTTGGACAAGTGGAAGTATTGCCTTCGTATTACCAAAAAGCCGGGTTTGTATCTAGACACTACAGGTATTACCCGGAGAAAAATACAGCTTGAAGCTAACACTTCCATTGTAACAGTTTATACTTTTTGCTCTAGATAATTGTGAAAAGTTTATCAATTGTTTACTTATTGTACTTCATTGACGATTCCAGGACTGTTTAATTCACCCATGTTAACACCAGTCCACGAGAAAGATTCATAATCTTGATGAATATTATGACTGAAAGCCAAATGTCTTCACTTCTCCAACTCTAGCATCCAGAAGCAGTAGATTTATTTGAATGCGTCAGATGGACTTCCAGAACATCCTGTCCTTCTTTTTCACGGGTCGTGGCAGCCTTACAGTTGGTAAGTGTTGGACTTTGCTGGTCACTTTCATCATGAGTTAATCCTAGATTTTGCTAATTATGAAGTTGTAACCCAGTGAACATTTTTTATTTCCGCTCGTTGTAGTTAGGTATCCTGAACTTGGTAAAGCTGGTTACCCACCATGAAGGGTAGTTCCAGCCATGGTCTGTTCCTTAAGTAATTAATTCCCGATGGGAGCAAAGCCAACGTTTAGAACTGAAGTATTTTTCTACAACGAGAAAAAAACAGACAAAGCGGCAGGCGGAGAAAGCAAGGAATCCAACAAGGAGAGTGTTTTCTTTGCTCATGTTTCCCCCTACTTAACTTCCCTTGCCATGGCATTCATTGTATATCCTTTTTCTATAGAGTATTTAAAAACGTAAATCTCATGCTGTCATGTGGTGTAGGACTTCTGCTTTTGATTACCGTGTTGGGTGGAGCAGAATGTGCTGTTAGTTTGAGGTGGTAACTTATGGACGGCTCCTCAACGCTTCGTATGAAAGGACAGTGTAGGTATGGTGGCTGTCTCATTACACATTAATAGAGCCGAGTATACGAATCATCTTGAAGGAGGCTGTCGGTGTATTCGATAAGCCGGAAAAATCACCAGATGATAAGGAGTCAGCCAGTAACCGACCAAATTCAGAGGTTGATTTGGAGGCCTTCACTTTAGCTGGAAGTCTGTTCCACAACTGAGAGAACTCAATGGCAGAGAAGTTTGCACGCAAGCAGGACTTGAAAAATTTCATTATGACGCTATGGGCGTGATTGCGCAGATCGTAACAACTGTTGTGTTCGAACCTAAACTCACCACTGGCTATAAACGTATGTTTGTGTAACACATTAAAGAAGAGTGTCAGGTTAATTTTGAGTAGTCTCATCCAAAGTGTTTCCAAGACTTTGTGTTCTGCATCTGGAGCTGTAGCCCTGTTTTCAATCGTGTCCTAACAACCTGGCTGTGAAATACCTTTGGACACCCCCTATTTTATGTTTGTCTATTGTGCGGGTACCACTAAGCATAAATGGGCAGCATTCTAACGGTAAACGTAAGCAAGTTTTGTAGAGTAGCAACTTGACCTCTTTGAAGTGGAAGTTGCGAAGTATGCAACCCATCAGGATCCTAGATTTGTGAGCCTGTGGTGCTACCTGTTCAGAAAATGTGAAGTCCCTTGAATATCTTGGTCCAAGGTTAAACACACTTTTAAGAACAGGCAGTTTCGTAGGCTGGAGATGTGGTTGGATATCCACCGATGGAGCACCAAAACATATCCTGCCACATTTGCCTATATTGAACTGAAGTCTCCAAGCAGCAGACTATGCGGATATTATATCGACCTCCCTTTGCATCAGTGCTTGTAGGTGGGGTGAATTATCCCGAGTGAATGTGTATGCAACTTTTAGGTCATCAGCAAACAAGAATGGTTTACCGTATGCAAAGCAGCTGCAGATGTCATTGACGTATAAAGTAAAGAAAAGGGGGCTAATACACTACACTGAACAACACCAGAAGTGATTGGCCTAGGTTTTGAAGTGTGTGAATCTACCTTCATCACTTGAGTGCGATTACTGAGGAAAAACTTAATCCATCCCAATAGTGGATAGTCAATTCCCATAGTCATCAACCTACTTATTAATAGCAAGTGATCGACTGTGTCAAATGCCTTTGAAGTGCCTAGTTAGAGTGCAAGAACTAATTGGTGTCGGTCGCTCATAGTGGTTATGAAGTTTGAGAAGCCAAGATGGCAAGTTATTCAGGACCTCGATTTTAGGAACCCATGTTGACTCGAAGCGGTGGTGTTGCTACTAAGCATTTGCTGAAAAATGCTTTCTTTAATAACTTTCTCCATGATTCTAGAAACTACATGAGTAATATTTATTGGTCTGTAGTTACTGGCCAGTGTTTTTGAACCAGATTTATATCTAGGGAGAATAAATGATGTTTTCCATATGTCAGGATATGTGAAATATTCCAAAGAGCGAGAAAATATTTTAAGTAATAACAATGGAATATCAGGGCCACCAAACTTAGGCAAACGTGATGACATTCCATCTGTGCCAGCGCCGCTGGAGCATTTTAGCGTCCTAATGGCTTAGTGAATATTAGAGTATGTGAATTCAACCGTATCTATTGTCGTTGGTTGAGGAGAAGAATAGCTTTTAAAAGTGCAGACCGCACTAGTGTCGCACGAAAAATTTGTGGGTTCCAGATAAGTGACTGCAAATAAGTCGTTGAATATTTCACAAATATCCACTGTATCATTATAAGCTTTGTTGTCACGAATAAGAAGAGGAATTTTTATGCCTTGTGCAATTCGATCGCTTCTTAAGGAGTGCTGAGAGAGCATACACTCTAGATGAGCCAGCTAGTGCACGACTCTCTTCATTCTTCAAACGCAAACTGTGGTCATGCGCGATACAGCTAAGAATACCAAGAATCAGCCGAAGTAAGCAGACATCGTGAAGTATGTAGCATCTTGTTGAGAGTTTGCGTAACTCTCTGCAATCATTGGGAGGCATATATGGCTTATTGTTCGGTGGCATTTTTTTAAAATCTCTCGGTGGAATGGCGGTATCGAGACAGGTTTTAGAATTGTAGTAAAACATTATTATTATTATTATTAGTCCCTTGGGTTCCTAATGGAACATAGGGCTTCAGTAGCACGTCTCCACCCCACTCTCTTCTCTGAAATCTTTTGAACCTGGTTCCACGACAGTCCACAACCTCTCATTTCCTCCTCGCACGATCTCGTCCACGTCAACCTCAACACGACGCCTAACTCGTCGCTTCCCTTGCAGATTCCACTCGAGGAACTGGCCTGACGCGTGATGTCCCCAGTCGGCCTTCTCAGTGTATGCCCGATCCATCCCCACTTCCCTCTGCATATTTGTTGGGTGATAGGTTCTTGGTTGGTTCGTTCCCAGAGCTCCGTGTTGCTCATTCTTTCTGGCAATCCATCCGATCTTCAGTTGGGGAGCGCAAGCAGTTGTTGATGAACGTCTGTAGTTTATTGGAAATCCCTTTCGTAACGCGCCGGCAAGTCTCTGAACCATACAGAAGCACTGACTTGACTGACGTTGATGTTGAAAATCTGGATCTTGTTCTTTGTGCTGAGTGCAGAAGATCTCCACACTGGTTTCAGGCTAATGAACGCCTCTACTGCTTCTCCGATCCTGGCTGGCTTTGACGTTCTCGTCTGTGCCGCTGCCTGCAATTGAAACAGTGTTGCCTAGATAGGTGAAGGAGGCCACTTACTTTGAGTTTCTCCCGTTCATGGTGGTTGGAGTTTGTTGCTGTTGTTGTTGTTGGTTTCGCATCTTCGTCACCTCTGTCTTCTCTATATTCACTTGGAGTCCCGGATTAGCTACTACGCCTCCTCCGTCAACTTGTTGGATTTTGCCTGTAGATCTTTGTGTAACATCAGACACAAGTCATTGGCAAAATCCAGATCTTCCAGGTAGTATCCCGTAGTCCAGCGTATCCCCCTCTTCTCGCCTCCCACTTTTTGGTGCGTGATCCGGTCCACTACAGTAAGAAATATCATGTGTGATAGCAGACAACATTGTTTCACTCCTGTCTTCTCTTCAAAAGCATCACTGAGCTTCCCATTGTGAATTACTTGGCATGTAGCGTCTTTATACAGTCGTTGAGTGAGGTTGATAAAGGTTCGCAGTATTCCGTAGTATTGAAGCAGTTTCCAAATTACCTCTCGGTCGACGCTGTCAAAAGTCTTCTCAAAGTCGATAAAGTTGAGGTAGAAAGCTGACTGCCATTCTATACTCTATTCTATGATGATGCGTAGTGTAGCGTTGCAATTTGGTCGGCACATGAATTGTACTTCCTGAAGCCTGCCTGTTCCGGTCATAGTTTTGAATCCAGTGCATCCTTTAGCCTCTCCAGGATGGTGCGGTTTAATATTTTACTTGGGGTGGACAGGAGAGTGATTCCGCGCCAGTTCTTGCAAACACTGAGGTCTCCCTTCTTCGGCAGTTTGACAAGGTAACCCTTCTTCCAATCACTAGCCAGGTACCTTCTCTTCCTTCCACACCTTCTGAAATGGTGGTGTGAGCATGTCCACTGTTGTCTCTGCGTCTGCTCTCAGTGCTTCAGGCGGGATCCCATCTGGTCCTGCTGCTTTCCCACATTTCAGTAGCTTTATGGCTTTCAGGACTTCCATTTTCGTTGGGGGATTAATGTTCACTTGTAAATCAGCGGCTGCAGGTAGTATTTCTGGACGAAGTGCAGGTGGTGGTGGTGGTGGTCGATTCAAGAGCTTCTTGAAGTGGTCGGCCCATTGTTTCCTTTGTTTCTCTTCTTTTGTAATTAAATTTCCTTCTTCATCTTTTATTGGTTTCATCTGTGTTGGTCTTTTCCCTGATAGCAACCTGGTTATTTGATACAATGTTGTCAGGTCTCTCTTACCTGCAGCCTGTTCTGCTTTACTTGCTAGTGTTTCGCAGAAGTGTCTGTTATCCTTCCGTGCACTCTTCTTCACTTCTTTGTACAGTGTAGTGTTTTATACATTGTACTCAGTTCCTCTTCTCGTTGAGCATCCTTGCACTAGTTTATCTTCTTCTTCACCATCCTCCTCTCCTCTATCAGCTTCCATGTGTCCGTCGAGATCCATCCCTTGTCTTCTTTCTTCTTCCTTCCCAATACGGCTGTACGGGTTTCTTTCCACATCTCGTTCAAAAACCTCCAGTGTTCTCCCACACAGGTTTCTTCAGGGACGTTCCTTGACATCTCCCATTTCGTCCTGATGGCTGCCGTGAAGATTTCCTTCGTAGTTTCATCCTTCAGTTTCCAAGTGTTCTTCTTGAACTGTGGTCTTTCACCAACTTCCTTGAGGGCTTTCAACTTGATTTTGGAGGTTGCTTGCACTAGATATTGGTGTGAACTCATATCTGCTCCTCTTCTTGGTTTTGTGTCAAGTAGACTACGTCTCCAATTTCTTGAGACTGAGGTGAAGTCGATCTGATTTTTAGTGTATCCTGGTGTCCAGTGAAATCAAATCCATGTCGCTGCCCTGTGAATATTCTTGTGTTTGTACACACTGCCCGGCCTCCAATCACCAAATCGTTGAATGCGCAGAATTCTACAAACAATTCTCCATTCTCGTTCATCACCTCACAGAGCGCTTCTGGACCCATGGTTAGTTCTCTTCCTGTGTTGTCCGCCCCCCAGTTTGGCATTCATGTCGCCCACTAGAATTTTGGTATCGCCAACTGACGTCTTGTCCAGTGTCGATTGCAGTTGTCTGTAGAATTCCTCCTTCTTCTCTTGCTCTGCATTATTTTTAAGTGCATAGCTTAGCACTGTATGATTGTGACCTTCCTTCCTTTTGAGTTGAAGGTTACTGTCATAATCTTGATTCTGGAGGAGATTGGTTCCCACTGCATGAGGTCCTTTGATGCTCTTGGGGACATCATGATAGCCACTCCGAAACTCAGTGTGCTCGTGGTTGTTGTCTGGGTGACAATATCGGAGCAGATTATTGACACTGCTCTCCAGTTGACAGTTTGTAGATTCCGCTCCCATTCCATCTGCTTTCACAAATTCCTAGCACTTCAATGTGATACCTTCTCACCTCGTTTGCAATCTGGGCTGCTTTGCTAGGTTCAAACATGGTGCGGACATTCCACATCCACACGTTTGCCTTCGCTTTCGTCGAGAAAAGACACATCGGCAAATTGGCTTCCCGAAGGCTTTCACCAATCGGTGTCATTTCGCCTCTCCGATTCCAGCGAGTAGTAAGCTTGTTATTATTTTTTATATCTCGTTTGTGCTTTGAAGTTCCTTTAGCCGTTAGATTTGCTTTACGGGGTGGGGTTGCTGGCCCCAAGCCCAACCTTCCCTCTTTATGGGGGCTGAGGACCGGCTAGTAACTAGTGAACCAGTTAACCAGGCGAGGTTGTAGTAAAATATATCAACGGTTAGTTTGAGGTCTGTAGTGGTGAAGAATGATCCTCAGTCAATAGACGTAACCTCTGGACACATCTTCCGCCAATCCGTTCTACCGTAGTCTCTACATATTATTTGGTGTGTGGTGGAAGTACCAACTGAAGTACTAGTTGCAGGAAGTGGCAGTGCGCATAATACCGTATTGTGGTCACTTCCTGGGAACCTGGAGCCGACATTTGTCAAAATAGGATTTATGTTGTGGCGGAATATTAAATCCAATACATTGTCACCTCTTGTAGCAGTTGTAACAATTTTTTCCATCCAAAAAAAGACAGTGCATGGAAAAAGTTGTCACACCTAGCCGGACGAGCAAGTAGATCCCGCTCAATTTCAGGTAGGTTAAAGTCACCGCATATGATCATATGGGAGGGTGGATGCATGTTTCAGAGCCGTGATCAGTGGAATTTCATGATTGCTAAAGGTACCAGGTGCTCCGTAAACACATCCCACCAGTGCTGTAGCATTCCTGTAGTGTACTGTGACCCATAGAGTCACTTGCTTTATCAAGAACCATATTTTCCAACCTGAATACGGTGAGAGTGTTGAGGAAGTACATCAAGCAACCTCCTCCTTTCTTGTTACTCCGGTCACATCGGAATTGTGTATACATGCCAATACTTATCTCTTCATCTGGTATATTTGCGTGGCACCAAGACCCAGTGATAATCGTTACCGGCAGCTTATATACGAGCGCTATTCTTCCTAATACCAATAGTTTTCTAAAGACGACCTTGCATTTATGAGAACGATGTACAAGTAGTAGGAGTAACAGTGTGCAAAGCTTACTAGTTCGCTAAACAAGCCGAAAGGTATCTCAGTGTCGCTTGATTTGTGGGCGTGTGCCGGACGTGACTGGTTGACTTCCTGCCACTCATTTTCTCATTGCCATGTGAAATTTCTTGACTGGTTGATTTCTCTTTACTCGCAGCACCCTGAAACAGACCAATAATGACCAGCTTACTCTCCCATTTAGAATGAACTGATGAATTTCGTCTTTCTCTTATCGTCTGGCGCTTGCTTGACGGAGGCGGTGGAGGTTGTCTCGACCTGATCGGTTGGCTCGTACAGTTAGGGAGATGTATGCTTTGTTCTGATCGGATGATTCTCTTTAGCCGGGGGGAGGTGATCTTCTGCATTACAGATTGGTTGAATCTTACTGAAGGAGGAATTCCTTTGATTTTAATAGTTTGGTTCAACAGTCTGTTGGGTGGCACATGAAATCTTAATCCTAATTACTGAATTACATTAAAATAGCTCCTGTATAGCCCACACTAATCCACTGCTTACGCAAAGACTACACCCCACTCCAGCAGAATAGAACTAACTGGCAGAAGCAAAGAACAACGGCCAGATTAATACATCTAGTTTAAATCGTGCTGTTAAGTAAACCAACCGAGTAGGTGTAATATATCCTTAGCCAATTAAGGTATCCAGCCAACAAAGAAGAGGTGAACAACGTGATCTATAAAGTCAGAAAAAATAACCAACCCACTGGAAAAAGACAACCTTCATCAATTCATTCTAACTGGGGAGAGTAAGCTGGTCATTATTGGTCTGTTTCAGGGTGCTGCGAGTGGAGAGAAGAAATCAACCAGTCACAAAATTCCACACTGCAGTGAGAAAACGAGTGGCAGGGAGCCAACCAGTCACGTCCGGCACACGCACGCACATCACCACGAGCCCGGTCAAATCACATTCAGGCAAAGCAGCACTGTACCTATCCATACAAAATCAACTATTCCGCTTCCTTTTGAGACTCTGACGCATTGATGGTGGTCCCTGGCAAAATACCGGAACGTTTTCCAACCAAAACCCTAGCTCATAGGACAACTTACGCTGGACGAATCAAGCAGCCAAGGAATTTGTGTACTGTCGCTTTGATTATGGCGTACGACGACAGCGATGATGCTCGTTGGCATTGTTACCACGGCAGTGATTTTAATGTAGGCCTTCTAAGCTCTAAAAATTGCCTTTTGTGAAGAACATGAATCTCAGAAGCTCACTACATGCGTCACGTGACATCACGAGTGACAAGCCTAAAAATGAACACGCTGAGGTGTATGAGGCCACGCAGGCAAATTAAACTGAGGTGGGAAAAAGGCGACACCGTTCATGACAACTGACAACTACCATCCAGTCAAAGCAGAACATCCATGATGTCCAAAACAACCCGTGCATTCCCTTGAAGAAGGGCCATTAAGAGCCATCGTAATAACTTGCCTGCGCAGGACCAGAAGAAAAACTCTGTGAACTTTATCAGCGCCAATAAACTAATAGAATGCAGGAAAGCTGACTAGAAGTAGTCGGACAACTCGCGCTGGGTATTGGGAAATTTCTCCTGTCCACAAGGTCTTTCTGACTGTCATGAGGAGGCAGGGTGCATGGAAACGATCCACCACCTTTCGTTGTCGGTGGTATTCGCAAAACGAAAGGGGGACATGCTGCTGTCTGGACGCAAACAAGATACTCCAAGCAACTGCGTCGTAATGGTGGGGCTGGACAGACCTTGGGTCACAAGAGAGAAGGAGAGAATTTTTATTCTTGGCGATATGCACGAGGATACCGAAGCGATTGGAAAGTGCTCAAACCGGGAGGATTACTCGTATAGCAAAGAGTAGTGGGTATGAAACTAACATTTTGCTTGGTCCACAGAGACTGATTAAAAAAAGATTTCAGTGCTTCGGCCGTCATCTATTCATCCATCTCTTAGGCGTCGCTTACACAGGCGTTGTGGGAGTGGTACCATAAGAAGGACTTGACGGATTTGTCTTATGATTCCGTGAAGTCAAGCCTAGACCTGTCAGATGAGATGATGAAAGTCATCTCACAGGAAGGCTACGCAAAGACGTGGTCGAAAACGTTATCTGGTGTACCTAGCGCTGCAGATAATGCGATAGGCAACTCTTCTATCACACTATCCCCGGAATGCCGGATAAGTGACAAACTATACGCTTGTAAGTTTCCACTAAAATGGCAACCAGCGTCTGAAGCTGCAGGAGAACGACCCCAGGCAAGTAACGAGGTTACTTCAAGACGTGAATTAGCTTGCTAACATGCATTAACTGTAGTGTATCGGGGTTTATAGAGAAATAGTGAAGCTCAGAATAACACGCTTCCACTGACGATCGGAAATCACTTTTGCAGAGGAAACATGAGCCTCGTTGAATGTCCGGGGTAAGGGAACGTGTGTACCTAACATGCTCTTGTTCTGAAAAGCAGGAAGCTTATTGGGGAGTAAGGTATGATTGTTTGGTTTCATATTCACATGAAGGACACACGAAATAAGGACACTTAACTCGCTTAGCCGCTAGACTTCTCGTTGTCCCATGTAACCATGGCCCACGTGAATTTCCTAGCAGGTGAACTATGCGAGCACTCGATGAGTATTGAGGAGGATCAGAAACCGGTAGTTATCATGATTTTGTCTTCCACATCAGCAGACATTGGCGACGTATTTTTCCCTGACCACGTCTAAGCATTGACTACTTGCCCAGGGTTAAAATGAAGGTGCTGTAATGGTTTTTGCAAAGAAGCTTTGAACTGCCACCCTGACGGTAAGACTTACGGAGAACGTTGGAGAGGATGCCTGATGGTGAACAAACAGAACTAGATCATTGTTTGATTGTTTCATAATAAACGGCAATTTTTTGACAGACCACCGCAGTGTTCAAATTCTTACTTGGGAAAAGTAATCAAGCGGGTGACCGAAGAGAAAAAGTGAGCAGTCGCATTTGAGGATCTCTTTTCTCGCGGCAAGTCTAACTGCCAGGCCCTGAAGGACAACCTCTCAAACATGAAATGACCACGAATGGAATTTCTTTGAGGTACGAAAACTGCCGTGGTAAAATGTCTGTCAGGTTCAATTTCCAGAACCGATTCAGTTCCATCTTGGAGCGTCCATGTCGGCCTATATCACAACGAAAAATGACCTATAAGGCCGTAAGTGGAAAAGGCTAAGGAGCATAAGGACAAGACAGTGCAGCTGTTGAGCACACGATTTGACAAGGAGCTTAAGGCAGCTACCGTTCGGCCGTTAAGACTAAGTTATCTAGAATAGTCCCACGGGTGTGATGCAGAGCTGTATGACATAAAGGTTTCAGCGCACTAAGTATTCACCAAGCTACATGCTCCCAAACAATGGGAGCCGCCTAAGGGATATAACATGCTGACAGCTGAGGTGCCTACAAAATCGTTTCAGAGTGCTAAGCACGCCCATAAACGATTTGCTTGCTTACTGGCTGAATGTTAGTCAGTCCCCTTTCCATACTCTCTAGGGAATGGGAGCACTCTTTCCATGCAGTGATCTTCAAAGAAGGCGGCCTAATTAGTCACAGCAACTTAAAACTGACTACGCTGCTGCTTATTCCTGAAGATGTTGGGGAACGTTTGGTTGCAGGTGCTGCACATAGCCGTACAAGAGCTGCATCATCCTTTCCTTTCAAACTACTTTCGGAACCAGGTAGTTGTGCATCATAAAGGTGATCAAGTGTAGTTACTGGAATGCTAGAGGGATAAAGAGGTAAACAGTCCATACCTCCCTTTTGAACCCCGTCAAAGTCGTCGACAGTCTATCCCGTACAAGAATGCTGACTGAACCTATCAAAGTAGATTCCATCGAACCACTTACAGCTTGGATTCCGGTGAATGTAGAGGACAGGCAGTTACGCACCCGAGTAAATAGAACCTGGTCGACCAGCGGCTCATGGACAGAATTTTCTAGGAAAGCGATTCACAAGGCACTTCTTCTTTTGCTATTTATAAATGAAGTGCATATGAGAGTCTGCCCATATAACTTTCTGTTTGCCAAGTGGGGCCACGAGTAGGGGGGACTTTACGATACCTACATCGTATGGGGTCTTTAAGTGTTTTCTACGGTAGCTCTCCCCCTTTCAGCCCTGAGTACATGCAAGCATTGTGGAGAAAATGCAGAGAAAAGCGAGGCCGTCACTTATTCTGTGAACAACTCCTACGACATGTTGACCTTCTTTTAAAAGCTATGGATAAAAAAAGTGACCAAACGACAGCCTGGTACATTATCCATCAAGCGAACTACACTAACAGGCAGACGTTTCCTCTGAAAGACCAACAGTTTTACGAGAACCCCACGCGGGTGCCTTACCAGAGGGCTACAGTAATGGTTAAGTTCCTCACAGAGTATGCGCGGCTTAGGACGCTCTGCTGAAAGAAATAACTGCACCCGTCTCAGCTATCTCCTTGGAAAGAATAATTGATGAAGAAATAAGCATATATATCTTATCAACAACATATGGCCCTAGTAACTGGCAGAGGATTATCCTCCCGTCTGTTGCCCCATCATAGCATCCGCATCACTGAACAAACCCCACCACACCATGCACGTGACCGCTGATATTTTCCGTCGGTAACTACCTCTTCCGTCCTCTAATTTTCCTCTAGCTACTTTATCACACATGTAATCTTTCAAATTTTCCTGGTTATAAGCTGAATGCTTATTTCTAGGCACTACTGGGGTCAGGAATTACCAAACGATATCCCAGCACATTAGTAGCCCCACCGCTCCTGCCGAAACATATGGCTTGCGGTCAGCGACCGAAAACATAGAAGCCTGAAATCACAGCTTCCAAAGCAATAGGTAGGTAAACTGGGGAGACTTGCATGTTTGGAAAAACAGTGCAATCAGGTGAAGAGCATCCAACCTGAACATTAGTCCGGGGATTCAAAAACTTTCAGTTTACCATGTTCGCACGACCGATTTTGGGTAAATAATTGTTGTCTCTTGTTTCCGTCAAAATCTTGATGGGTAGCGAATTTTGTCTAAATTGTGCATTTGAAGTTAAACAATGATGCAGACTCCATGGAACGTTCAGTTTACCACACATGTGATGCACAGGATCGTTTTTGGTGTTTGAAATGATTTCAAAGTTCAAACAATATTGCATCCCGACAAGTGTACAGTGATACATACACGTCGTGATGCATGTCACATATTCAAACCAAGTGGCACATACCTAGAGGCATCTGCGGTAGATAAAGATCCAATTGCCTTTGTCCCTCGCGATCTTGAATTTTACCCTAACTGACGGTAAGATATTGCATGCGGATCTTGTGCTCGTAACAGCGCGACGAGTTTTCCGACGGTTAGATCACAGGTTTTTCTGCCGAATCACTGGGAGTTTTGTACGGCCTCAGCTGAAAGCTGGAGCTGCAGTCTTTCTTGCATTATATCGATTAGGTAAACGGAGCTTTTAGCACGCAGCCACAGACGATTCTGCAAATCTGTCTGTCGAATAAGCTTTAAGTCAGGAAAGTATGACATGAGTGAATCTATATGCCCTAAGATATATATGACAGGAAGATGAAGTAATAATGACACATAGCGCTTAATTCCTCATAGGCCATACGCTCCGTCATTTGCCGAGGCTAAGCTCTGTCGCTCATCTTAGGGGGAAACCTACTCAAGTTAGATCTTGCCTGTAATATGACAAAAACTGGGAATACGTGCTACCCTTCGTGCACTGATGGCGCTTAGAAGGCTCACATCGTAAGAGTTGTTAAGGCTACGTCAACAGAGTCCTTCAAACACAAACTTACTGTTCACCACAGTCACGGCCAGACAGCCACTAAACTTGACATTTTCGTATTCTTTGTTCTTATGTCTAAGTTCTTAGATAAAGGGACTAGTGGCACACTGATTATACACGCAGAAGCCACTTAAATAAGAACTTTCGTTCTACCAGCGAACATTCCGACCTATTTTGGCTGTGGTTCCAGCGCGCATTTCAAGATTTATGATACCCTTAAGTCATCTTTCTGGTCCGGCGGCTAAATATTTCGGTTAGCTGTAGCTTATTATTATTTTTTTGATAGATCATTGGTAGTATGTCTGAAATGTATATCAGTGAAGCTTAACTCAATGTGACTACTCGAAATGAGTTTTGGATCCTTTGTTTATATATATATATATATATATATATATATATATATATATATATATGTTCAGTGCCTAAAAGACGAAGACAGAATGCCTGCTGGCTGATACAAATATTTGCTACTAGTACCACTGTAGCGATCCAGTCTCGTCCTAGAATTGTATTTAGGTTCTGTGAATACCGTCTATCTTCACTTTCACTTGCCCGCAATCCAAAGAAATTGACTGTAGTTAATGGTTTAGGCTTTTTGGTTATGTGTTATCAGATGATCACTTGGCAGCGGAAGATAACGACCAAAGAAACTGGTGGAATTTATTTGGTGTAGATTCACCAAGAAAGATGACAATTCGTCTGCTTTATTTTGTCAGTATGATTATGCAGTCCCGTTACTGGTCTCAAAATCATCCGGTTCCTTCATTTAGGTAGCCTCTATAATCATTTTGTATGACTAGTATGTTTACCGGTCTCAGTATGCTACGTTTCTCGGAGTTATCCATTTTCTGCTGTACGCTGAAACCCGTCATTTTCCCACCCTTTCATAATTTTACCTCCTAGTGTTCATCGTGAATGGATGTGATTTAGATCCTGCCATTTGGTTTCTAATGTAGAAAGTACACCACGATAAGCAGTAGGTTAACTTTTTTATCCTTCGTGCAAGTGATTTTGTTGCAAAGTCGCGACTGACGTGTCTGACAAGCACTTATTTTTTAGGTTTACACCTAACTCACTTGATAAACATGCAGCCTCAGCCTGATAAACGCTTTAGTATGCAACTTTTATTGCATTAGTAGTAACTTAAACGTCTAGCTTTACATTTGCATGGTAGTTTCTGATCAATATATTGTCTAAGCTTTCTTGTCTATAGTGTCGCAGAATGAAATGAGTGGAATTTATAAGCTTCATAATTTGATTGACTAAAAAATACCCGTCCGTTGCTTAGAATTATCCGTGTGCCAAAATAGTTCATATTTTTAAACACCAAAATTCTATTGTAGTCTCTTTTTAAGCTTTTCTTTGCTTTTCAATTGCGATACTTGTAGCAAAAACCTTTTGTAATGCATGCGCGCAAGCCTCAGTAACGTCATAATTGAAGAGAGTTGGAGAACAGACCTTGTCGTAAATTTCGTCCTCAAGCTCTAGGTATTAGTATGGGAATCTACGGGTTATGGGGGATTCTCTCTTCTGTTCAAGAATATCGTCCATTGGCTGAAATCGGCTGTAATTCGGTTGCTGTCGATCTCAGTATATGGATTTGTGAAGACAAGTCAGTTGGACCTTCGCCCACATTACACTTAAGGTAGGTTTTTCGGAGGACTTAAGTATACTCTTTTCGCATTTTAGTCACCGTTACTTTATTTTCACTTTTGATAAATGGAAATGTGATTACGTGGCGAAGGGGTGTAATGTCTTTACGATCTCGAATTAGCAGACCTACCATCATTGTATCCCTTAATTAATGAATAACAAGGGAGTGTTCGTATCAAACAAATCGGCAATCCGAAAATATGGCTTTCATCTGCCTAGGACCAGAGTGTTGTTCGGGTTGATCACATGATTGTAACCGGCATGTTTACTATACACTGGCTTATCAACACTAGAAGAGTTTCAAAAACTGATATGCTAACTCCACTTTTCAGTTAGTTGCACACTGAGTATGACAACGGCTACCAGATTTACAAAATGTTATTAAGAACCAAATAACTCTTTGCATCCTAATGGCACTCAGTGTGTGAACTTAATCATGTGTCTATGCGACTTTCGTACATGAAAAAGAAAGCTATAAAAAACATTTTGAAAACCGCTTCTATTTCAAAATGAAATAGATGTTGGAAAATTTCCTGTGACTGAACAGAAATGATGTGTATCAGTTATCTCTAAATAGCCTTTCAATGTCAACTGTAACTATAAATTCATCGTATAAGATGTATAATCAAGTTTTCAAGTGTTACATATTCTTCTAAACTTCGTAATCAATAATCCTCCCCAATTTCATAACAAGTGAAGCCTATTGTTCATATTTTTTTTACCGTAAGTGTGCAAATTGTCATATGTAGACCTGCCAGATACTTTTCCTCAGGAACCTCGGTAGACAGTAAACATGATCATTTTAGGTTATTTATTTTACATAGTATACAGCAACAGTGTGATATGCAATCGGTTCCGCATCACTTAAGCCTGCAGTAAGGTTGTGTTGGACTGTATTTTACTTATCAAGGTGCTAGTCTTACATGTAAACCACCAGTGGTTGTAGCAAGTAGAACCGTACCACTTTTATGATTTGCAATCACATTTACTTTCTCTGAAACTGGAATTTGATAAATTCCTCTCCATCGGAAACCTACCGGTACTAATATCTTTCAGGCAAACTCCTGGATTGAAATCTCACTCTACCTTCTTCGACCTAGACAAACAGGCAGTTACATTAAACGTCATAGCTCATAGCTTGGTGTATTATGGTGTACTGGTTTTTTTTTAGTAATAGTACTTCCGTTTATGCGACTCTGTAGCCTATTCTGACTCTATGTAACACATGTTATCCTCCTGGGAAGATGCTGAATATGTGCGGAAAATGTAAGCAAGCCCTTGAAACCATTTTGTTCGAAAACTTATATGTTTTAGATTCATCAGCATCACCACTGCAAAACAAAGTAGAGTGGAACTGGAATGAATGCAAAATAGAACCTCTGGTAAAGTACATAAGTGTAGATTGTCGTACTTAGCAGCAAAAATGGAAGGATCGGTAAGAACAGTAAAAATTATCCCAACAATTAAGAATATTAGTTAAGGAGAAACAGGAATACGAAAAAATATTGTTAACGATCTACAGAAAAACGAAAGGTGACTACATCCATATTATTATGATTGGTACTCACCTATATTATGCAGGGCCTCCGCGCATAAGTCCTTTGGTTTCCAAGGATTTCAGCTGGGTAGCTTACAGTTTCACTTGTGACTCAAATTAAAACCCAGTGATCGACATGTCAAAGCTGTTGTAGCTGCACAGTTGTATCGATATTTCAATACTTCCAACCAATTGAATGCATTTAGTGAGACTAGTCATAGATGAAGATGAATTGTAAAGTAGAATTTTGCAAAGTGGGTATAAGACTCTCATGTTAGATATTCTTGTTTCATCATTGTGGTCGCTAAGCTAACTAGCTATTACAGCATTCTTGCACAAGAACAGTGGCGTTTCCGTTCTTCATTACGCGAAGTAGCTTTTTAGAGAAGATATCGGTCCACCAAAGTCATTTCTAACCACACCTCTGGATAGGGATCTGAGGGCGAACTTGTACTGCGGGCTGATTGCGAGTGTGACAGCAGTAAGGCATTCTTCTCGGATGACCAACAATGCCATGCTGATTCTACCTTCCCTATGAGAAGTAGGAGGAGGGTTAAGAAACGTTTGGTCCTAAAAATTGCCCACCCCTTGCTACATACCGGTGCTGGCGATGCGGATTCGTAGGTGGATTTGAAAGCAAGTAACCAAAATCTCAAACTTCCAGAAGGTTATGTGTGACCGGCCTCAAGCAGATGTTCGTTCGGTCCTCCTATCACACAGTAACCCTTATTCATTTACCTCAAGAAGTATTCGCCTTCCACCGTGTGGACATTCGGAAGGTGTCAACTGCCCTTAAAAGTCAGCACTCAGATTCTCTCATGTCATTGTCCACCTTCCCACATCCTTACCTTCTAATCTTACCTCACGTCTCTTGCTCAATAATCCTACATCACCTTTAATCTCTCCCAACTCTCTAGCATTCGAGATCAATTTGAGTTCACGAAACGGTATCCGTGGTTTTCTGAAACCCCCTTTCAAACTACACATTAAATCCTCCGTCAAATCAGCCAACTAGCTTCACTATCCAGAACTTTGGGATCTTGGGCCATGGATATGTGCTGTGTTTCTTAAACACTTATAAGTGACCCAAGTGTGGTTTTCCGCATAATCCCATCTGGTCATTATGGTGGGTCTGAGTTTCTGCAGACTCGATGTTGCATTCTTAGGGTCTTGTATGTGTGGGTATAACATTAAGTCCTAAAGCAAAAGTGTACTGGTTCGACTGGATCTTTTTTAACAATCAACTGTGCTGTGTTTGATTGAAAGGCAAAGCGGGGGCTAAGAGGAGTAGTGAAACTCGTTTTTACCCCTTTGTAATCTCTTCTTAGACATCCACTGATTGCATTTCGGAAAAAATGAAGTATGTGTTCGATAGAAAACTGTTAAGCCACCTACTGAAAACAAATTGTACTAGTTCAAGTACGTGTTTGTCTGCGTCTAGATGGAAGTTGGAAAAGCTACAGTAACAAGACCATTGCGGGTGCAGTCCGTCAGTCGGAACATTAAAGATGCTTTCAGCCAAAAACTGACTAGACAGTTATCGCAACAAAACAACAGTCATTCAGAAGAAGCCTGGTGTCATCGCCAGTCTGCTGTAAAAACGCCGTTAAAGGCCATAGTTGGCTGTTAAAAACACAATGTAAAGAGTACCAGGGAATCTCAGCAACTTCCGAATTAACGGATGCGCGTGAACGCATTCGTACAGGCGCAGAACACAGTGATAAGCGGAAGCAACTTAAATGTAGACTGACAAAAAATCCACGCAATGACAGCGAACAGTGATGGGCAACAAAGGTTAAAGAGATATGGAGACCAGTACCTTTGAGAAACAGCAGACAGTTACTTATACTTCTTAAGGAAACTTATGCGAAGGTGTCAGGGGTTGGTGAGATTACAGCGGAGAAAGGTGGATCTGCAGTTCACTGTCAGTGGATACGATGGGAACAGTAGACTAAAAAATCTAAGGATCCGTTCAGCTCACGTCAATCTACTTTCCTGTTGCCTGCTATCCAGCGGGATCCTGATTTTTAACACCGAGACAGGTCCCCCTAACTCTTGCATAAGGTGAGAGGTCTACAAGTAAGTTGAAATGAAGTAAATTATCAGAACCAAACGAACTAGTAACGGAAGTGTTTAAGAAAGGTGACCGTGGATTACCGACCAGGTTAACTGAAATGATGGAAGTCAGATATGATGTGTCTAAGATATTCTAGGTTCTGTCATCAAGCGTCTAAGAGGACCTCGGAAAAAGTAAACCCCAAAAGATCAGGCTCTACCAGACTTGGTTGTAGGTGTATCGACCACATCTTCACCCCTCGCCACATATTGGAAGTTAGACACAGTTACCGACACCAGCTATATTTCTTGACGCAAAGGCAATATTTGACTCTTGATTGAGAGTTCTTATGTCATTGCCTCAGCGAGAGGGGCAGTGGGAAAGTACATCACCTTCTTGAAGGTGCTGTACTGCAGTACCCATGGGTGTGACAGAGCCAATGATGAGTTGTATATGTCGAGCTGTCTCTGTCACTGACGCTCACTCTGTCCATTCTTATTCAACTTTGTCATATAAGCTCTTATGGAGGTCTCCCTGTAGTCATCTGACAACACAGGGATTAACCTGATCACAGGAGAATTTATGGTAGATCTAAAATACCCAGATGACATAGTCCTGTTAGGTTAAGACGCTGACTAGATGCAGTCTTCTGGACAAACTGAGTAGCAATTTCAGAATGTTTGGGATGCGTTTCTCTCTATTCAGATGGGAATTGTTTCCCCTGGACTGGTCTTAGGTGATACTCTGTCTAACAGTAGGAAGTGAAGTGATTGAGTACGTTGACTACTTCATTTACTTTGGAAGTCAGATCAATCTTGGAGGCCCAGTGACTGATGAAATCTCTGCATACATACAAAGGACTCGCTTGACATTCTCCAACTTGCGCCATCCTGTTGTCGGTTAGGTGTTGAGTGTACCGCGCCTCAGTTCTACTCTGTTTGTAAAATATAGCCTTTGAAGGAGGAGGATATGAAAAGGCTTGATGTGTTTGACCACCATAGCCTTCGTACCACAGGGTGTGTCACAGCATCAGTAATGTAGAGGCCAGGTGTAGAGTTTGAGGGTGAAGAGTAAAGTTAAGGGATGCGGCTATGAACCTTTGTCGTCTCAGAAAGCTGGGACGTGTGCTTTGCATGCTTAATCACCACCTGTCTCATCGCACTTTTTTTGGGTGAAGTAGGTTTAGGCTGAAAAAGGTTGAGGAGTGGTCAAGCAAAAATATGTCATAATTGCGTGGTCTTTGATTGCTGGCCTGAGTTACGTAGGGGGATGCAGACTTCCTGGCTCACGATCGACCTCGTTGGCGCATTAATCATACCAAATTCGGTAATTTCTGATGCCTCCCTGTTATATCATGACTTTCTAGCACTTTTAATTGGTTTCTTCCTTCTCTATTTTTATTCGTATTGCTTTGTTGCTTGATGTACTGATGTGAAGTGTGGTGAATTGGGCCGTTTCGCAGTAATGCTTATTCCTATGTTGATCTTGTTCGTCTCCCTCTCTGTCTGTTTGAACCTTGTAAAATTGTTGATTGGTTGTTTAGATCGCTTAAGACCATAAAAAGTTAGTTGTAGGAAAATCTCGGTGATATTCCTCACAATTGGTCGGTCACTGATGTATGCACTTTATAATTTTTGAAACTGTAAGCAACTTAATAACGTTCATTGGTTTATCCTTTCTCTTCTGATATACTTTTCTACGTCATTATCACTTTTATACACTTGCTCTTTGTGTTATGTGGAATTTGGTAACGTGAGTAGATACATTTACTTGCAAGATTCTATGTTGCTTTTTCTGTCCATAGTTGAACATAGAAATAATTGTAGGCGATATTCTATCCTATTACGCAGTTATGAAATATGTAGAAACTAGTTTTTTCCAGGTGTTCAGCTATAACTGCCTTTTTAATATCGTGTGCATTTGCTGGGAATACAAACAACTTGTCTTCAACTTGTTTTTTTAGTGTTATTGCTTGTATTACACTGTCGTTGACTGGACCGAATTGATCGGTCTCTATTGGCATATGGGCTCCTATGCGGATGCCTCGATATTGCCTGCGTTCTAATTATATTAATGATGGATCTTGGCTGGCTCTGGAATCCAGTATGCACATTTCGTCCTGTTTGGGACTCGTCAGCTGGATGTACCTGCCTTCCAGTGAGTGATATTGTTCCCACCGATGTAACACAAGCAATAACACTAAAAAAAACTATACCCGTCGCACAGTAAGTGGCTATCGTGGCTCAGTGGTGTAGTGGATAACGCTCTCGCTTTTGAAGCGATCGCTCCCGAGTCCCGGTGGGAACAACATCGCTCACTGGGATGCAGGTACGTCCACCTGACGAGTCTCAAACAGGACGAATGTGCATCCTGGATTCCACTGCTATACATGATCTATCATTAATATAAGTTCAAGTTGGTTTGTTTGTATTTCACGTTTTCATTAGTGCATCTATTTTGTGTTATCAAAAAGATTCTTACCGTTTTAAATAGGATATATACTTCATTCCATGGAGTTGTTAGTTTGCATACATTTAAGTCAAAAACCAATGCTCTGGTTTACGCATTCAAATTTCAATCACCACATCATAAGTCCAAACTCGTCTCATTTACTGCGGCCTGGAAAACTATAAAGAATCACTATCCTTCGCTTACTAGGCTTTCGTGCATAAGTATAAAACGTAAAATATAAAAAGTATAAAACACTGACTGATACTAGCACCATGTTTAATTTGCCAATTTCATGTGGCAAACAGTGGTACAGTATTGTTCACTGGACTATGTTTCATGCATGAATTATCGCTAATAATCGTATCAAAGTAATCACACCACTTTCGTTATCTGATTTTTATTGTCCTACCACCCTTTTATCTTTATTTTCAGTGGTAGTAAAATTTTCCACATCTCCAGTACAGATGTTTCGTCATTGCTTTTACATATGTTAAATGTTGACTTGAACAAAGATTCGGTGACCAGTTTCTCTCTTCACCTACATATACTGATTTAAGTACAGTTGTTAATCCCACCTTATTGTATGGTTATATTTCAGTGCATGCATTGCAAAAGCTGAATTTTCTTCTAGGTGATTGATCGTATTGGGGTCTATCATTCTATTTCATTGCATTTAATACCAACCTCATATTGTTCTGCTAGTTGGAAAAAAACCGTACGATATCAATACGTCAAAATAGTATAACGTCATGTTTAAGACTGAACAGTTATTCTTCTGTGAGCTGTATTATAGCGGTATTGTGACTTACACCCTGCATAATCCGCATCATAAATTTGATGTGTATTATTTCAGAGACTCAAAGCTGCGAATCATTATTCTAAGTCAAAGCAACTCCAACTCTCAACATTTACGTGCATGATCACATACTAAGTTGTTTCACACTAGTGAGCCTTGTTTGAAGTTTTTTATGTCTGTTTTTTACAACAACTTTTGCATAGTCCGAACCTTTTTCACCCTACGATATCATTATTTTTCCACCTAACAGGAACTTGTTTTTCCGGTTGGTTGGCCTGTTGCGTCAGAATACCTTGCCTGTTGTCGTTCTGGATGGTATTGCTCCGTCACTAAAGTCAGGTGTTATGGAGCTAAGGCAGCAAAAACAGTGAGTCATTCTTACCAAATAATGTGGTATGTCTTTTGAATTAAGTAAAGGGATTGTAATTTTCCGTTTTTTATCTGCTTATGTCAAGCTAACGCAACGTGATCAGTCATCTAATTTTTATGAGTGGTCCTAAGTTCTCAGTCTATCACTCAGCCATGGAATGTTGCGATACTGATTTATTTCTCTGCGTTACCGGCATCTACATATGCTTACTTTTCTACATACTATTTATTGGATAACCGCCTAACAAAACTGTTTTCGCACAAGCTGCACAATCAAAAGTAATCTTCACTCACCATTAATGTCTTCAAAATACGTCACCTAGTCATGTTAACTAAGTATTATTAGCTAGGATTGACTAGCATTACTTTCTTGTCTTGGAGCACCTTTCTTGACGTAGATTAAGTGGTGATATCGCTTCAAATGCATTTGAATAGAAGAACGAAAATAAGTTAACTCGAAAGCCACTGTCTGTCACGCTTTTTAGTGATTAATTTGAGCACAATCCGAATAGTGGGTTAGCTAAGTACTTAGTGGTTGTGATTTTCCACAACCAGACAGTTGGGTAAAAGTTCTTATATGATCAGAGTGAGCGTACACAATTTACAAACCTTTAAATGGGTATAGTTCTAACTATTCGTGTTTCGAAAGTGTCTTTCAGTTACTGGTTCCGAATAAATATCCATATTTACCTTTGAAATAAGAGGAAGCATAGTCTCCTAAGTAACCTCTACAAACAATGGGTTTTGGAAGCCTGGGACTTGTAGATGGTATTAGCAGAGTATTATGTTCTTCATATTTGAGTTCGATGTATTTGACCTATGCTTGCATGGTATGACATTTCTATTTATTTTTTACTATCGAAACAATTAGTTATCACTGCGGAATCAATGTTTGCATGAATGGTCCTACTTCTCAAGGGGTCTAAATGAGATAGTAACTAGTCAATTATCAGACGATTCTATACCATTTTATTTACCCTTTAGAAAGTAACATAGATGACTGTCGAATTTATAATTTTTAGACTCATCTTCATCAGCTCAATCCTTCCATGATTTTTATCAAGATGCTTTATCCTTATAGGAGTAAAACTTGGCCACTGTGGTAGATTGTAATTCCATTTTAGTCTGTTTATTAGATATGTCACACTGAAACGTTATCCAGTAAATGATATTGTTTCACTGCGTGACAATTCTAATAAACAAGTTAGAATGGAATGTTTAATTCTCATTTCGTAGACAACGCTCATGTTGTTAAACCTAGAAGGACGATTACTAGACTCCAGATAAAGTGGTGCACAGACTCCGAAAGTCAAGAACAAAATTTCATGAAGTTTATTCGTAAGGCAAAACTGTAACAGGATTATCACTAGTATAACAATAGCAATAATCAGTGCATCTAAGTGTATCGCTTCCGTGGGGAAAGTCACTGAATCACTCACTAGGAAAAGCAAGATTGAACTAAATAATCTGCAAATGATGTACGGTTAAAACAAAGGCGACTCCTCTTACTAGCGGACTACCCATATGACTATGACCAGTCCATATACAAAATCAGTTAGAGAAACAAAGATAGCCAATCTGAGTGAAGGTTATAACTGCAAAACGGCAAACAGGTATAAGCGATTAGGACTCATAACAAATACAGAGAAAGTGTAAATAGACCACAAAGAACGGATGAGTAGCTGGGTTGCATCGCAAATATAGTTTGTTGGGCGCGAAGATGGATACAGACAATCAGGCATAATATTTTTAACAGCTTGTGTGACTAATGTGTTTGGGGATGAATAAAAAATTCTGGATATTGTTTTCATGCTTGTCGACATTCGTTACCCAGTTCTGCAGTTATATAGGTCACCGTTGGAATCTGGTTTCTAGGGTTAGCACCAGTGATGATGTCATGGCTGCAGGTACATTTTGCTTATTGTGGGCAATTAGCTTGAACCCTAAGTTTAAAGCTTCCTACGGATTGCCCCTAACCAACTAAAACCTGCCGAAGTATATATACCACGATAGTGAATCTCCCGACCTGATGGTCGCTTTACATAATGATCGATGAAATTCGGTCACCACATAAGAGACTTGATAACATGATATTGGTTACCTTCGAGTGACCAATAAATATGCTTCATAGCTCTTCGTATTCCTCTGGAAGTACATACTTTCACACTTCACTTTCTCTGTCATTCATACTACAAAATTCATTTAGGTTGTTTAACATCTGCAATGTTATCACCACTTTATTTCGTTTTATTAGTACTGGGAAGCCTGTTATTCAGAAAAATGGTAAACCGAATCTAAGTAGAACACGATTCTCAAAAGTGTCCCAAGAGGTAAGGAGTGAGTGAGTATTTTGTGTTCACCATTTAAAAAATAATTTACTTGGCTGAATTCAATAGTCTTATTAACTTCTTGTAGGTTATTTCTCATACGAACTTCAAATGGTATTTTATAACAAAGGTATTTGACTATTCCATTTTATGATACAGCAATCGACTATGGTATTATCTGTCACTTGTTGAACTTTTGAAGTGCACAGTCCATTATCACTTTAAAAAATAGTACAGTACGTGATATTCAGTGTATTCAGCAGTAAGCTGATATAGTAAGTGGTGTAATTGCAAACGTAAATGACCGTTCTTTTCATTCATAAACTAAATTAGTCCACCTATTCCTGTTCAAATTCGACAGAAGAAAGCTTACAAGCCCATGAAATCACTGACTGTCAAAATGAACTATTCTATTACTATTTGTTGGTATACTTATAATACTCCGTTGTTATACTGGATCGAATTGTTCGGTGTCTATTGACATATATGCTCCTATGCGGATGCCTAGATATTGTCTGAGTACTTACCATGATAATATACTTGGTTGTGGCTAGCAGAGGAATCCAAGACTCGCGTTCCGTCTTATTTGGGGTTTCTATCCTTCCTCAATGACCTATTGGATAACGCTTTGGCATATAAAGCAGTGAGTATGAGGTTCGAGTCTCAATAGGAACAACATCACTCACTGAGGTGCAGGCACCTCCAGCTGACGAATCCCAAATGGGACAAAACGCACGTCTTGGATTCCTCTGCTAGCCACAACCAAGTAAATTATCATGAACCATTCTACATCATAATTCACTGACATGACAAAAATTTAGTGGAAAGAAGTTGAGTAGCCTGGTTTTCCTTTTTGATAATACTAGTAGCAAAAGTGAAATTAACATACCAGCCTGCTAACTATATGTTATACAAGAATATCTGTTTACACTAAAGTAATTCGTGATGTCGAATATAGTAAGCTGACTCCTGAACATCAACATATCTTTTCAGTATATCTGCTAATCACTAAGCTTAAAAGTAAACGTTATCTTTTCAACCATGCTTTTCCTTCTGATATCAACATATACTTTTTGTATTTTGGTAACTATTTCAGTTACCTGTGACTTATGGGTGACTGATAGTTATTTTTTTCTCTTCTACTTCTTAGTGTATTGAACTTCTTAATGCATTCGGTGTCCCTTGGGTACAAAGTCCTGGAGAAGCGGAAGCTATGTGTGCCTTGCTTAATTCAAGTAAAGTATGTTTTTCAGCGCATTTTACGAATTTACTGTTGTTTTGTTTTCAGAACAGTAGTTCATTGGCATAAGCATTGATCAATAAACCATGAAATTATGATGCATATATATATGTCTCATCTCGTCAACTTGGATACACGTCATTTGGTTGTATGAATGTATGAATTATACTTAAAGACTACCACTGTGTATTCATGCACTGGTCGTTTACTGCCACACTCAAATTTGAATTTACTGTCGGAAACCTTGTTTTCTTTTGGTCAAGTAATACAATGTTAGTTGGTTTAATATCCCTATAACCAGTAAAAATAAGTGTGCGAAGAATGCTGTTACGAAAAGAGAGGGGATATGTTAACCCTAACAAGAGCACACTATCTAGTCATGTAGTACTGGAATTTCGATAACCTACAAATGTGACACCACTTCGCATCTACAACGTGTATTAAATCGAGTGGAAGATTTTCTTCTTTCCGTACACTGATAAATGGTTTTAGCTTCTTTCTAAGAGAATAAACCCGTTCTTGTAACTGATTACGCCTAATCCGGATAACCTTCCTTCCTAACAAGCCATATACCCTCTCGTCCTACTCTTTGCCCATGCTGTGGTTAGTTGGTAAGTACAAACTAGATTGCAGAAGCGAAAACAGCACTTGGTTAGGAAAACAACACATAATTTCCTAAACTATATTTGACAAACACCTTGTATCATCTCTTCGAAGTTATAATTTTCATCCATGACTGTTTTCTGTCTATATCAGTATACTTGGTAAAAGCATTTTAAACAATCTAAGAACCAGGCTTAGCCAAGAGGCAGATTATTATGTTCTTCCAGTTTTCACTCGTTACATAACAGTAATCATTTTCTAAGCTTACGTATTTCCAGCCATCCGTTGTTTGTCATTGCGAAATGGAATTGTTTTTTTTTATTTTCCCGCTCTTGATTTCTTCCGATTAGTAAACTTATATCACTTACATCGTTTATGCAGTTCCCAAAGATTTTGTTTTGGAATCGCTACCATTGTTGCATAGAAATTTGAACGAGATGTGGTTATCAGAAATATTTTAAGCGACCTGGTTTCGGATGCTGAGACATATTCAATTATCTCATCTCTATCAGTGTTAATATAGTCGAAAAGAGAAGTGTAATATGCACGAAAGTTCTTGTCCCTAACTACTCTTATCTGCAGTTACGAGGTCAAATATGTAGGTCAAAGTAGTCTACCAGGGTTAATTAGGCTAGCTAAATCAAGATTGTTAGGCCACAGTAAGATAACGAATCTAGAGAAAAGCTCTGCCAAATTTATGCATGCAATTACACACAACCATACAGCAGGATAGAACAGAGTGACAATCCTTAAAACCAAACTTGGTGAAGTGAAGGGCAGCTTGATAATCGAACATTCGCTTATTGATTGGACAACACGTACGTGCAAGAGGAAATACTCAGCACCTGTCCCGAATGTATAGAAAAGCCTACTACCTATGTCACAAAGAAGGTAAGTGAATTAGAACTATATAAACCATGTCTCAAAGTTGTGGAGTTACCATAATGTTACTATGGAGAATAAATTTTGTCCGAAACGTTATCCAGTGAATAACTATTCCACTGTACAATACATCTGATAAGTCAGTTAAAATAAAATTGGACTCTAACTCAGCGCCCAGGTTTTGTTGTTATATCAACTTATCTAGGATCCTTTGTTTAATCGCTCTGCTGTCTATACACTAGACACATCAGATACTTTCCTTGCACCGAAAACCTCAATCTTTACTGTTGGACTGTGGACTGTACCCGTTTTACCAACTTTTTTTATGTTCAGTGGGCTGGGCGTTTAAACTGTAATAAGTCCGTTACAAGTTCGAACTCGCTCCACTAGCTTTAGTTTGAACAACTGTGTAGTATGGTTATGGTTGTCATGTACTAGGTGTGACCTATAACAACGTAGTTCAATGACAATGAAAACTTATTGATTAAACTAACATTATGCAATAAAAAATTGTATATGTCACATTGTAACATTTGTCTCAGATCCTTTTGATATGTAATATGTTTATCGCCATGAAAGAATTTGTTGACTAGGAAGATACTCTTTTCTTACTCAAACTTCAGCTTGTCGATGCTTGCATCACAAATGATGGTGATGCTTTTCTTTATGGAGCTGAAACAGTTTATCGTCATTTCTCTATGGACAGTCGGGTATGTGATGAATGTGATAGATATTCCATACCATTGGTTTATTTTATGTATCACCGTTGTTTGTTAGTTGCATAAGTGAATAAAGTTCTTTTTATTGTAAAATAATATTAATGTTTCATATTGATATATCAGCTTGTTATTTTTACAGCATCTTACCGCTCACTGTGCTGCTCCCCTATGAATGCATATATATCCCATTCTATCTCGTGACATTTGAAAATACATTAGTTACATGCCTAGTTGTATATGCGGGTATCATATGCTTTCCGTAGCCCAGCGATACGGATTTTCCGCGTGAATGTACAAGTGATGAATATTCATCGCATCTAATATTCTAAATACATCTAGATGCAAAATGATGACGAATATTTGTAGTTCAGACGAATGATATTGATATTTTTTTGCTTTCTCTTAGCTGAGTGGTTTAGTTGTCAAGCTTTAATCATCTTTCTGGATGAAATCATCAGCATTAAAATTCATTATGAAGTGAGATGTCGCGATTTCTCCGTGAGTGTTCAGCAGCTTATCCTCTGTTTATATGAACACCAGCTGGCTATTAAACTTCACGAAATTTCATCTTTCATGTGGACAACTATGGTTATGATTTCAACTTTGAAAATGTTTCAATTTTGGACAGAGGAAACACAAATTGATACCAGAAAATCCCCAGAAGCTTGTCCTTCAAGTCTACCAGCGACCAACAGACGTAGAAACGTAATCCCGACCTATCAACCAGTAATAAAAGTGATAAATAATCACAAGATCAGAGGTCAGGCAGAAAAAAAGACCCACAAAGAAAGTCTTTACAGTCAACGACACAACAATCAAACAGCCCTTTGTCAGTACAAACTGGTGAGTTACTGACGAAAAAATCCTGATAGGTCACTTCATATTAAAGTTAGTTGTGATGATGTTGTCTAGAAAGACAAGGAAAGCTTGACGACTAAGCTACCAAACTCGGATAACACAATCAGTAAATTTATATGCAAATTTCAAACTTATTTCATCTCTCGTATATGAGCAAATTTCTGCTCCCAACCATTCATAGCACCGCCAAACGATGGTTAGTATGGAAACCACTGTTGCTGCAAGCATAACACAGTTCTTAGTTACCTCAGTCAATTTGGTAAGATAATATATCGGACGTTATCCACTATGCCTGTTAAATAAGACTTTGTCAACTAAAATTTTGAGTTGATAATTGGTGACACTAACAGTAGACTAGGTGGGTCATGTATAAATTTCTTCATAAGACTGGATTTTAGAATCTAAAGCTTCTGGTTGACCAATTGAGCAATATGTATGACTACAATAGCATAACTGTGACCTGTTCATAAGGTAACGGGAAGCTAATCAAGGATGAAACGAAGTTCACCGAACACCTGTTGAGTTCTTACCACTGGAATGCAGAAGTGGGTAGCTGACTTCGTTCCAAAGTAATTGAACTTTTCAATTCCCATACCTCCCTCAACATGCTTGTGAGGTCTTTGATCAGAATCTCTCTTCAATCATAAAACTAATTGGAAGTAGGTCGCTAAAACTGGGTGCATTATAGATTTTCAGTGCATGAAGTTCTGACTATTCGCCTTGTTGGGTGGGTCTGTGTCAAATTATTCAAGAAAGTATTTCTTATACAACATACCTCAACTATTATACGAAAGGTACGTGGTACTGTGCAACCTGAGAATTTGCGTGAGCATTCGTGGAGTAGGTAAAAAGTGACACCGATTTTGTGAGTGCGCTTGATACTACCTGGCTGCATAGACATTTATAGGCACAGTGGGGTTTTAACTGATGACCCACTTGTAAGTAAGTCGAGTGCATAGATCGAATACCTCCAACATTCAACTCAGTAGTCTTCATGTTCTACGAAACAGTCTAGCAAAATTAAGATCTTTTCGTCATAACTCGTAGCTAGGTGAAATTCACACATTGTTTTTACCTTCAGCATCTAGAAATTTCTGCTTTCCAATAATTTAGATCTTACAACTCAATGGTTATGCGACCGCTTGCATATGATATCAACACGGTCTTTGTTCAGAACTAGCCAGGATGTACCAAAGTCTCATTTTTGAAGTGTAAAGCTCCTAAAATAGTATCATATTCTAGTCGCTGTGATCTGTTGAACGAAATCTGCCAGCCAACTTGTCTGGATAGCGATTTTGTCCAGCCGAGTATTTCTTCTGTATCATCGTTAATTTTTAAAATGACGACTTAATCACTAAATATACCATGTTAACAGTGAGCTTATTAGTGAATGCAAATGATGATTGCTCTAACCATGTCTTATTTTCTCGCTCAGGACTCCAGTGTTCGTGTTTTTCATGCACACCGTATTCAAAAATTATTGAATTTAACAAGGTCCGATTTAGTTTTGCTAAGCCTTTTGTTGGGTTGTGACTACTGGCCAAGTGGTGTCTCTCGTCTTGGTCCAGCTGGAGCACTACGTTTGATTACATCGCTTAAATCTGAAATTCCGAGTATTGATGAAGAATTCTTTCTTAAATTCTTATCCTGGCTTATAAACAGCCCACTGAAAAGTTGTGAAGACTTTTCATGCAATCCATTTGGCCTTTATATGAATCCAAACGTCATAAAAATGTGGCTGCGTGTTGGTCTCGAGTTAAAAAACTGTCCATTTAAAGAAGTAAGTTATACTAAGTGAAATATTTACTTGTCGCGTTTATCTGACTTATCTGAAACAACCACCTTTAACATAGCCTTAATATATGCTTATTGAGTTTGTCTGGATATCGAGTTTTTCTGTTTGAACAACCAGCGATGAATAATTGTTATAGCACGCATTTCTCTGGGTGACCCAGGTTACCACATGCATACATTGTATTGCACCTTAAGCGATTCACAGCCAAGAATTAACAATACAGGGCTAAGTGTTCCATTGCTTTAATTGTAGAATTGTATTTTACTAAGAAAGTGTTCGTGTCAGTGGAAATCATTAGTTAAGACTGCTAGTTTTTATAAGTCATAACAGGCTGTATCATATTTCCATTTTTATCTTAGATACAAAATAAAGGAGCCTTCTATTTCCTCTTATTACTTATTTGTCCCTTTCCGTGGTCATTATATTCTTAAACAAGTGAAATAAGAGAAAACCACCAGCTAACCTATCGAATGTTTCGCATATGTGGATCGTCATCCTTTGTATGTATTCTCCTTTCAGTGAAGCATGTATGATTTGAGACAAAATCCTTACCAAAAAGTGGCATACCTTTCCTAATGAGTCTACCATAACTATGCAATTGTGGTAACTGGTGTACTGAAAATCTGTAGGAAGAACGAACCAAGCGGAGTGGTGTTTCTGAATGCTGACTGAGTGGATAAATGCAACTGTAGGATTCAGTATATCTGTAGATTTCTTCATCCTCGCAGTTAATACTGACGACGCAGACTGTAGTTAATTTATGGTGTAAATACAGATAACTTGGTGCAAAACTCCGTCTGTTTTCAAAACAAAAGATAATACTTTAGTATAAACACAATGCGTAAACAAAGAACCTTTTTAGAAAGGTAAAATATATGCCGAACATAAAGGTTTAACCGCAGTCATTTTTGAGCATATACGGAAGGATTAATTAAAAAACCCATCAGACTAGTCTATGGTAGTGGGTGTTGACGCAATCAGTTAGGTTTTTCACAACCGGGTCAGAAGCTGTTTACCATTCATTTGGAAAATTCATCAAGGAGAATAGATAAGTGAAATAAAAGACATAAAAGACTGGCATGAATTGTTGAGATATATTGGTTTCTTGTCATACCCTATGATTTAATTCAAGCAGTTTGAAATGTGCACAACTTCAAACGTTGTTACGTGAACTTCACTTGTTGTTGGGTTATCCAGCGGTAACCTTCGATTTTCCGCCCTAGGTCTTTCAGGCATGTGATTTATTACCATGAAAGGTATTCATTTTTTGAAATACTTAATGCGTAATGAGCTTGTTCAAAATCGACTACTTTAATCATCCCAGCTGGGATTATGTTGAAAGTTGATTTCTTAATGATTAAGGGAGAATCATGGCTCAAATTCTTCCAGGAAATTCGTAACATCTGTGGACTGAGTGTTTGTAATTTGTTTTTTACCCAATTCAAATTATTTCTAGATATTTGCCGAATTCCTAACAAGCTTTGAAAAACGTCACTGGACCCTACCCAAACGTGAATCAGTCTCTCATTGGAAACGACCAGACCCAAGGAGGGTTGTGCCTTTCTGTCAGATGCATTTAAATTGGGATCCTGTGTATACACTTCAACACTTTTTACCTATTATGGCTCTATGGGATTTGAGACATCCGGAAATTTATAACGCACCATCACCAATCAAATCATTGATAGATAATCAAATTGATGATTCTCTGATTCTAAAGCCATTAAGGTATGATTACAAAGTGTACTTATGTAATTTACGTGTTCCTCTTTTGCTATCTTTATGTCATATCGAAATTCGTGAGCTGTGGCTCATTGATTTACTGAGATCACTTTCAACCTATGGGTCACGGGTTCGAGCCCTACCCCACCTACTGATGCTTGGGAAACCAGCTATTATCAATAACCTTCACACAATATTTGTAGCTCATTGCCCTTATTGCATGAATGTGCACAAGACTGTTGAGTCCGATTCGACTCGAAATAGTAAAAAGCTAAACCGGAGAAAGTTATTAACAGACTACTTCCTTAGAAGTTGAATGCAATTCATCACATCACTGAATTAACCTAGAAAACTTGAATTTCGTTACCGTCGTATTCATTGGCGAACTAAGCCTGCGTAAACGAAGTATTAGCAACTATTGAGCGAAATTTATTTCAGACTGAAGAATTCAGGCTTGTATGAATTGAATAGAAGCATTTCCAATACTGAGTCACTTTTCTTTGAGTGAGATTCTAGTCGAAATAGAAATTCATTTAGTATATCAATTACTCAAACATGCTGATAAAGTGATAATTATCGGTTAGATAGATTACTTTATTTCGTTGTATTTCTTTTCTCAAGAACACTACCAATAGCCTTACTGTTAAGTTAGTTTCCCAGGAGGATACCAAGTTAAGCAGCGAAAGCATGACACCAAAGATAATAAATCAAGGGGAAATGGCGACCCGTATTTCATTCATGTTCGTGACTCATTCCAAATAACACTGTCCCCTCATACAATTGATTGATATTATTATTATTATTACTATTATGTCCTTTGGGTTCCTAGTGGAACATAGGGCTTCAGTAGCACTTCTCCATTTCACTCTGTTCTCTGCAGTCTCCTGAACCTGGCTCCACGACTGCCCACAAGCTTTCATTTCCTCCTACCACCATCTCCTTCATGTCACCCTTGACTCGGACGCCCAACTCGTTTCCCCTTTGGGTTCCACATGAGGGCCTAGTGCGTGATGTCCTCAATCGGTCTTCTCAGTGTATGCCCAATCCATCTCCACTTCCCTCTGCAATTTCTTTGGGCGATGGGTTCTTTGAGGGTTGGTTCGTTGCCAGTCCAGAGTTCCTTGTTGCTTATTCTTATTATTCTGGCCATCTGATCTTCAGTATCGAGTGAGTGTAGGCAGTTGTTGATGAATGTCTGTAGTTTATTGGAAGTGCTTTTCGTGACGCGCCAAATCTCTCAACCATCACATGGAAGCACTGACCTGACTGATATTGGTGTTGAAAATCCGGATGTTGTTCATGTCTTATGCTGAGTGCAGTAGATCTCCACACTGATTTCAGTTTAATGAAAGCCTGTCTTACTGTCTTTCTGATCCTGGCTTTGACATCCTCATTTGTGCCTGTACCGCCTGTAGTTGAAACGATACTGCCTAGGTGGGTGAGAGAGACTAATTCCTTTAGGTTTCTCCCGTTCACGGTGATTGTCGCTTGTTGTTGGTGGTGGTGGTTGTGCATCTTTATCGCTTCTGTCTTCTCTACGTTTGCCTGAAGCGAGTCCCGTCTTCGCTGCCTCTTCTGTCAACTTGTTAGTTTCCGCCTGTAGGTCTTCGAGTTTGTGCTACAAGACTGTAGACATAAGTCATCATGGGCGAAATTCAAATCTTCTGGGCTCTTTTAATCAGTCTAGCGTATGCCCATCTTCTCACTCTTCACAGTTGGCTGTTGCATGATCCAGTTCAGTCGACTACAATCAGGAAGATCCTCAGCGATAGTAGGCAACCTTGTCTTACTCCTGTCCCCTGTCTTCACTTCGAAGGCATCGCTGAGCTTTCCGTTGTGAATCATTTGATATGTAGCATCATATAGCATATAGCTGTTGAATGAGGTTGATAAAGGTTTGTGGTACTCCGTAGTGTTGAATCAGCTGCCTGCTAAATTACCTTATGGTCGAAGGCCCTTTCAGTGTCGATGAATTCGAGGTAGAGAGTTGACTTCCATTCTATGCTGTGTTCTATTATGATGCGTAGCGTTGAAATTTGGCCCGCACATGATTTGCACTTCCTGAATCCAGCCAGTCTGTTCCGGTCGTAATTTTGAATCCATGACATCTTTTAATCTCTCCAGGATGATGCGGCTTAATATTTTGCTTGGGGTGGACAGGAATGGAGCATAATTCCGCGCCAGTTCTTGCAAAGACCTAGGTCTCCGTTCTTTGGGAGTTTGGCAAGGTAACCCTTCTTCCAATCAATAGGCACCTTTCCTTCCAAACGTTCTGCAGTAGTGGTGTGAGCATGTCCTCTGTTGTTTCTGCGTCTGTTCTCAGTGCTTCTGGAGAAATTCCATCTGGTCCTGCTGCTTTCCCACATTTCAGTAGCTTTATGGCGTTCAGGGCTTCCATTTTTGTTGGAGGATTAATGTTCACTTGTAGTTCTGTGGCTGGGCTGCAGGTGGTATTTCTGGACGAAGTGCAGGTGGTGGTGGTGGTCGATTCAAGAGCTTCTTGAAGTGGTCGGCCCATTGTTTCCTTTGTTTCTCTTCTTTCGTAATTAAATTTCCGTCATCATCTTTTATTGGTTTCATCTGTGTTGATCTCTTCCCGGATAACAGCCTGGTTATTTGATATAATGTTGTCAGGTCTCTCCTACCAGCAGTATGTTCCGCTTCACTTGCCAATATGTCGTAGAAGTGTCTTTTATCTTTCCGTGCACTCTTTTTCACTTCTTTGTCCAGTGTAGTGTTTTATACGTTGTGTTCAGTCTCTCTTTTCCTTGTTCATCCTTGCACTGGTTTATCTTCTTCTTCACCATCTTCCTCTCCCTCCTCTATCGGCATTTATGTATCCGTGAAGATCCATTCCTTGCCTTGCTTCTTCTTCCCTTCTAATACGGTTTTACAGGTTTCCTTCCATGTCGCTTTCATAGAGTTTCAGTGTTCTTCCACATTGCATAATGTCTCCCATTTTTTCATGATAGCTGTGATGTGGAGATGTCCTTTGTAGTTTCGTCCTTCAGTTCAGTTTCTGTTCTGGGTGGGTGTTCAACTTGAACTGTGATCTATCACCAACTTCTTTCAAGGCTTTCAACTTGATTTTGAAGGTAGGTTGCTTGCACTAGATACTGAGTGGTGTGAAGCTACTTCTGCTCCCCTTCTTCATCTGATCTTGTGTCCAGTAGGTTGCGTCTGCACTTTCTTCACATTGAGATCAAGCCGATCTGATTTTTAGTGTGTCCATCTGGTGAAATCCATGTCGTTTTGTGGATATCCTTGTGTTTGTACACACTGCCTTCAATCACCAAGTTAACAAATGCGCAGAAGTGTGCAAACAGTTCTCTACTCTTGTTCATTTTACCGAGTGCTTCTCGACCCATGAGTGGTTCTCTTCCTGTGCTGTCTGTTCCCAGTCTGGCATTCATGTCACCCATTAGAATTTTGATGTCACCAACTAGAGTCTTGTCGATTACCGTTTGCAGTTGTCTGTAGAATTCCTCCTCCTTTTGATCTGCATTATTTGTAGGTGCATAGCGTAGCATGTATGATTGTGACTTTCCTTCCTTTTGAGTTGAATCTTGCTGTCATGATCCTGATCCTACAGGAGGAGATTGGTTCCTACTCCATGAGAGCCTTCGATGCTGTTGGAGACATCATGATAGCCACTCCGAAACTCAGTGTGCTGTGCTTGTGGTTGTCGTCTGGGTGACAATATCGGAGTAGATTATTGACTGTCCAGTTGACAGTTTGGAGAGTCCACTTCCATTCCAGCTGCAGATTTTTCACAGATTCGTAGCACTTCTATGTTATACCTTCTCATCTCTTTTGCAATCTGGGCAGTCTTGCCAGCCAGGTTCAAACATTGTTGGGACATTCCATGTCCCCATTCTTACTTTCGCTTTCATCGAGGGAGAGAAGACGCATCGACCGATTGGCTTGCCGAAGGCTTTCACCAACCGGTGTCATTTCGTCTCTCCGATTCCAGGGAGGAACAAGTTTGTTTTTATTTCTTATATTTTCTTTCTGCTTTGAAGTTTCTTTAGCCATTGGATTGGATTGGTTTTACGGGGTCAGGTTGCTAGCCCTACTCCCAACCTTCCCTTTTTATCCGGGTTTAGAACTGGCTAGTAACTATTGAAGTAGTTACCCAGGAGAGGTTGTATATATATATATATATATATATATATATATATATATATATATATATATATATATATATATATATACATATACATATACATATACATATATACATATATGTATACATATATATATATATATACAATATATATATATATATATATATATATTTATAAAAGATATATTATTTAAAAATTATCAATATTACAGCATATTTCCTACAATTTTTTCCAGTAGAACAATGAATGTAACTGATTACATTTAAATATATTTGCATTAGATTATAATCGTTGCATGGATTTGTTTTTGTAAACCAAGCTAATATTTGGGATGTTTTCTCAATAAAGAAATGTATTTTGACGTTGATGATAAGGATTTCATCAACAAGGCATCGAATAAACTACGATATAATGAATATCCAGTCAACGTAAAAACCCATCTGCCAGCAGAGGTCGAGCAATTTGACCCAGTAAAGCAAGGGGAAGTTATAAGGATCAATAAACGACAACTGATCCTCGTTGCACAAGTGGTAGTTCTCGTGACCCAGTGGTCTGGTGGTTAACGCTTTGGCATTTAAAGTGATGGTTACTGGATTCGAGTCTTATTGGGTTGCAGGTACATCCAGCTGACGAGTCTCAAATCGCGCATCCTGTATTCTTCTGCTAGGCATCAAATGGACTGAAACTGTGATTATGGTTGGTTTCGTTTATTTGAACTGATAACAACCAGTTAACTGGTAAATGTGATAGATTATTCATCTACCTTTCGATCTCACAAACCCTAGGATTTCAATCTGTTGTTACTGGTGAAACCGTGGGGTTCCACTATAAGTTTTTGGCGGTTCATTGGGGGAGTAGGTTTCATCTCCTGGAAAAGTAATTTTGTTGTAAATAAGGCAGATCTACCGTTGATCCTCGAATCTAAAAGACGTAACAGCGTAATTTCATCGCATTAGTTTACGTTATCGCTTTTTAGGATCTATTCAGTGTATTTCTTACAGAACTGTTTAACTTACTTTGAATTTCCCGACTGCAACATTGAACGACATATTGTCCCTCACTGTTTTAAGTATTAGACCTTTAACCAGTTCGCGACTCTCAATCCATATACCTAACGTCGTGTTATTGAATTAGATAGTTCCTTTGCACTCCTGTTGTGTTTTAGAAGCACTGACATTCAACTGCAATGCTCTAGGATTTCTGTTTAAGTGATTTATCGTCAGCTAGTATTTACGGTGGGTCATAATCTTGAATTATTCCACAAATGAGTAAACTAACCTGTACATCATTAATCATTTTCATGTCCAACCTTAGAAGTAAAAAGATTCTTCTCAAGCTCTTTTAGATACATTTTGTGAGTTAACATGAAAAAGCAAGAAACTTGAATTCGGAATTACTCCACTTCAAATATCATGTATATACAGTCATACTAAGTCACTTGGATAACTGCCTGTTCTTTGCATTCATAAAACTGTATATCTTTTTTCTCATAGGATAGTGAAGAAACGTGTAGTCAATTATGTTGAGTCCCTTGAAGTTGAATGGAAAAGGTTAGGTAAGTAAAAATCTTAGAACTGATTTCCGTTTCCCCTACATCTAATACTTTGTCCTAATATGTTTAATACATAAGACCATATACGTATTTTTTATCAGACCAACTTGATTTAATAAAATTCGAATTGTTGAAGTGAATTCAAATGTACAGTTTACCAACTGGTAGTTAAGTCCTAACAGCTTCACCAGTACATTAACTAAACTGTTGTTGTATGTCCTAAAACTGAAAAAAGTTCTCTTCTGGTAGTCTCTTCTACTATTTACGGCTGTCATTCACAGGTTCAAGTGAAAAGTAATGGAGTTCAAATGAATAATCTTCACTTACTATGATATTATATTTTGAAAAGTAAAATTGAGAAATCTCGTAATTTTGTTATACATTGAATATACCCGAAGTTGTAACTTGTATACGTTACGCTGTAATGTACTTGCTAACAAAATATACCAACTGTTTTACTTCTTCAAAGTTAGTGAAAAAAACTCAATTTTTTTTATTTAAACACTCAGTGTAAGACAATATTTTATGCATTTTTAACTCATCATTCACAGTACAGTTTAAAAGGGAATAAAGTTGTTATATTCTTCCCAACTATTACAATGGAGATAATGCCAACCTAGCTCAGTTGTAGGAGAATGATGAGTGGAAATTTGGCATATTTCCTCCCTAAGTTTTATATCTGTTGCTAATTGTTTCTTTATCATCTGTGCAACTGAGATAATTTTTTTTTATAGAGCATGGTTACTTGTATTCACGTTAATTGTGATTGTTTTCCATTGAGTAATTGAATAACCTACATTATATTTATTATGAACTTTTGATTCAAAGTTGAATCAAAATTTTTGTTTGTTTTATTTCATGGAGTTTCATTTAGTTGGTTTTTAATTCACCACGTGAATCCACCTAGTTTCTCTCATTCAATTTACTGGTGAAAGTCCTAGTTCACTTTGATATGCTTCCAAAATATTAAGAATTTTATTGTTCGACTTAACTGTTATTCTTTATAATAGTGCTGCTGCTAATGTTCATTGGTTTTTAGCAAAGTTGGCTTCTATTAGCTTGAACAGTCATCTGATTCAGAGATACGTTTCACAAACGTAATGTTGATAGGTTCGCATATTGAACTCAACTCAGTGGGTTTGTTGATTGCTTGTTTATCCCAGTACTATGAGCTGTTGTGGCTCATTGGATTAGAGGGTTGACACTCAACCTGTGGGTCTCAGGTAACCTTCATAGAATAGGTATGGTTCATTGCCTACTGTACAAACGGAAAGAAGGTTGCTGAGTAGTTCATTTCGATTTTTGTCTTCGAAAAGTAATATATCCCATGATTTTTCCATTCTAATCTGTGTTCTGAATAGCTTGGTGATAGAGTCTTTGACTCTAACATTTAGCGACACATCCCAATTGTCGATCGAGTTTCGTTTTTTATGGTTGCTGGCATCTTCCTATCGAGGGCCATTTGGTAGGGAAATTATGTTCAGGATTTCATGTTGACTGACCCTTAGCATCTGATGTATCTAAAAAATGTTTTGTTTCTACATATCAGCCAATTCTTGGATTTGACGTATCGAACACATAGTTTCAGTCTGATTATTGACAATATTATGCGTTCGTGTCACTCGGTTACTTCTTTGTTTATCAGCCTTCAGACAAAAGATTTCAGTAGGTAATCGATAATTATGTGCAGTAACTTCTGAGGTTCGAATCCATGTGTAAGCTAAAGAGGTAGCGTATTGATCCAACTTAGTTTAGTTTTCGACAGCATGGTGGGTTAAAAGCAATAACAGGTATAGCAGAAAAGATTATGAAGTGGTGAAAATCAACAATATCTAATCGGTTTCGGCATTTAGTCTACTTTTTTCTGTATTTTACCTAGCTAACTATCATATTCCCACATATAATGATTCTTTTATCATATTATTTCCCCAGAATTTGATAAATGGACAGGTCAGGATAATGAATCAAATTCAAATAATGCAAACCGTCAGAATAAAAATATTGGTGAAAATTATTACTTTTCTGTTCCACAAATAGAATTCTGCAAAGTTCATAGTGACCTTTTTCTCTGTTTGTAAGCGCTGTACAACGAAAATCTCGTCCAATGAAATCTAGTAAATCTAAGCTGAATAAGACCGATAAAGTTCAGATTCCAATTGATGAAGCACTCAAAGGATTATGCATATCAACTGGTCAAAAAAACCAAAGTGATTCAAATGTGTTTAAGAAGTCTAAAGTATTGACTTCGCTTACAAATGTCAACCCCCCTCCTCTATGGGAATCAGACTCTTCAAGTATTGATGAAAGTGAATGCATGTTAGTTTACATTTTCTAAACTTCAATTTTTATAGGGAAAAATTCATATAAAGCTCCAGTATCATAACAGCTGATTAAGTTGTTTTTAATTGGCATCCATTTTCGTGTCCTTATAAACGCATACTGATATCATAAATTTATAATTATTATCATTTTTAAATAAAGAATGTGACACACGCTGAAATAGGTTTTGTCACAGAAATAACCTATTTTATATCTAGGGGGTGGATCAGTCGAGTTCCTCGTTTACTTAAGTCACAGTCACTAATAAAATTCGAGCCAACATTATAATGCGCTTGGTTTTCATGCGTCAAAAAACTTGATCTTGATCTACCAAAATTCAGTTGACTTATATTCATAATTTTCAGGGCTTTTGAGTTGCTCTCTGAAGTACATATCTGACTGCATCGACTTCACATTGTCGTAGTTTATTCGACGTCAACGTTTTGTATGAGACCATACAGGTTCACTCATTCTCTACAGATGGACACTACTGGTATCGAATGTGAAGTAACTGCGAAATAGTCGTAGTTGGCACACTTTACATCAGGACATCTAAGTGGAACTTAACAAGAGGAGAGAAGAATACAGGAAAAACAAAGTAATAAACAGTATCAAAGGATCGTTAGCTAGAGGATAACAATGGTATGATTAAAGAGAAATTACGGTTTATATTAAGTTAAAAATGTATGTCTGCCTCTGCAGTCGACATTTGGTTGATGTCACATTGTTTGCAGTTACAGAATTTAGTAGTATTACGGTGTAAAAAAGCTAACCAATTCGGTACAGGTTTATGCACTGGGCTGTGAGGTCACTAGTTTAGGCAGTTGACCTTTAACCGATTCGTCATGAATTCGAACACCGCTCCACCTACCAAGGTTTGGGCACGCAGGTGGTATTGTTAACCCTCACTTGATAAATATGGCTCATTGTCTACTGCATAAGTTGCTTAGAGCATTTCTTGTCTGAACTACTCTGTGTGAGGGCTTATGATCCCAGTCGATTGTTCTGGTGAAAGTAGGGATTTGAACCTGGGACTCATTTTCTGGAAATCAAGTGCTTCAGTCAATCAGCCACACCATCCACTGAGTTGCAAACCCCAGCCAAGGAAGCTACATGGCTCACATTCGTAAAAAAAGACTTAATAGATTGGTGCCACATTTTGACTTTGCCGTACTTAGCTTTTAATCAATGTAATCCTGCTCTGTAGATATCACTGCGCAGAGAAGGTAAGCTGTAGCTCACTTCCCAGTCACCTCAGCCAATAAGGTTTCAAAAACTGACTGCTGACATACTGACTGCACTGCTCATGCTTGGTTATATGAGGGTAACTGTGAGCAAATGCCTCAAAGTCCAGATCCTCTCCTTGGATAACCTTGTTTCACAATCACATATTGGGACAGAGCGAATCGCCATACAGTACACTTCACACTTAATAGACCACAAAATAACTAAAGCAACCAGCGATCGAAAACAACCAAAGGAGATCATATCCTACTATCACACTTCAGTCAGTCTAACTACCACCCTTAGTTTCTGTGGATAGTCCATTACTACTTGTTGCTCTCCTATTTCAGAGGTTACTTAAAAGTTTCTCATTTTTGAAGAGATAGTTGAGTGTTCTGTTAAGGTTACAACTGAATAGTGAGCAGCTGAAGGGTAATCGCGGACTAACTGAGCTGTTTCCCAAAATGTTCTGCTCATAGTTCCACTCACCTACCTTGCGACTGCATTGCTCACCTCTTTTTCCTTTCAGTAGCCTAAGTCATAAAACAATAGATATATTTCGTTGCTGCTATCATCATACCATATCTGCCATTTCGCTGAAGTGCTGAGTATAGTCGTGGTAATGTATTTACATACCGCAAAGTGATAGTTTTGAAATGTAGTGCGTTTGATTCATACGGAGAAACGGGACTAATTACTAACAACACTCAGATCTATGCGTTTACGTGTTCGTGGTTATCAAAACGTACATTTGACTAGGTGGTTTAACATAACCTTCGTTCATTGTTTACATTCATACAGGCTTTTGATTGTTTCCTTTTTATTCTGCAGCTATTTATTTTGTCTATGTTTTTTTAAATATTTATCATTGTACCTAGTGCAAGCAAGAGTCATAAGCATTTATTGTCAAGCGCTGTCGATCCAGAAGTAAACATTGGTTATAAGAGCGATAGCGAAGTGCTGCAAAATCAAACTGATTGTGCATCATCACGACCATCATCATTCTCTTCATCACCATTTCCCTCTTCTTTGTGTAAATTTAAATCTGCATTTCCTAGTCTATCCAGACGTTCATCTTCGTTATCTCACCTAGTTAATCATTGTATGCTTCTGAAAACTTCACTTTTATCTGAATCTATGATATTTGAAGGGAAAACACCACATTCCAAAGTCCGTTCATCATCGTCATCAATATTTTCAAGTTCTTCGTCGTATAACGACAATACTGATGATGATGATCCTTGTGATGTCTCATGGGTAGTTAATAAATTTCGTACACCGAAAACTCTAAAGCAACGTCTTAGCATTTCGAATAAATTTTAGTTATTTTTATAATCACCAATTTAATGTAAAAAATACTGTTTCCACCATTTTTAACCTTGTTGTTTCGTTTGTATCTTTCCACAGAAAAATCCTATTCACTTGATATCTTTCTTATTCTTAAGTATATTTGATGATGCTTCTATCTTTTGTTTGTCATACTTCATATTTGTTGAAATGACCTGTCCGGTGACTGTAATTTTGTATAAATTAAAATAATTTTACTCCCCCGACATACTACTTTTCTCTTCAGTTATTATTTACGTTTTCTCGCCATCCAGTACATCAAGTCTTCATGACTGATAGGCGAATGTTTGTGTTCAAATTGATTGGGTGATATTTCGTAGTTATTTACCAATATTTTTAGTTAATGTTTTAAGGAGATGACTCTCAACCAATAGGTCACGGGTTTAAGCCTCGTGACATATTGTCTACTGCACGAATATGCCAAGGTTGCTGAGTGCATTTCCATTTTCTGTTATACTGTCTACGACACTGCCTGTAGTTACGAAATTCATTGTAGTGGTTCGTGACTTTAGTTTCCGATAGTCTACCGTAGAAAATCAACGTTTCATGACATATAGCATTAGCTCAACGTTTAACCGTTCAGGTTGGTACTGACATTCTCAAGGAAAACTGACTGGGGAGGGCAGCGGATGCAATGAAGAATCAGAAATGAAATAGAAGCTACTTAAACCTCATGCACATTGATCTCGTCTGATTTTATCTGCTCCTAACTCATATTCCTTAATTAATACTTATATTGTTCAACTTATGACGCTTTCCGTGTCATATTAATAATAATGGTACACTAATATCAATTATAACCTGTTTGAGAGTATTTCATGCTACTAGTCATATAATGGGGATCACCAATTAGTGAAGCAAACTGATATTAAGTTTGCTTTTCAAGGGGAAATATAACAGTAGTAATACTGCAGCTCAGTAACCAAGTATTTGTCCATCTAATCGGCTGTAATTCACACATAGTTGGGTGTATTTCTTACATGCTAGAAGTGAACCAGATAGATGATCGAAAGAAAAGTGGTTGCATCAATGAGTTTTAACTCTGTGTTTTATATTTAAAATCTAGTAATTTGAGCGTTTTACAGATGAAATATACTACTGACCAATTTGAGTAGTTAGAAACCACTTGGGCTCATTTTTACATTTCGCCTTAAAGATATTCTATTGATGCAGTGTAATTATTGTTGGTTACATTTAGCTTTCAATTCGTACCTGTTGGTAGCTATTGAAAATTAGTATCAATTGGTGTTCTCTGGTTTGTTGTGATCCTTTATGGATATGATACAATCTTTATTTATTATCAACTGTCGTCCTTTTTTCTCTAAATGCGACATATTGGTAAGATATTTACTGTATCACATCAAGACTTCATTATCTAATTTTTAGTATTTAAAATCAGTAAACTAAAAGCACTACCTTTGTATCTTAGAAATATAATATGACTTTTACAAAGGTTCTTAGTATCACCTTCTTGTAGGCTGTATCATCGTTTTTGTGTATAGGTTTTGAGTTGAGGTACTGTAGGTTCAATAAGTTCGACAATCACGGAGTTCAGTCTGGAGGTTTGTGGAGATTCATTAATTGATTTCAGGTTGGAATTTATTATGGACTGATGTCAGTTGGAGAAACATTAGGATCCTGGGAGCGATGGACAGCCGTTTCGTCCTAGCATGGGACTCAGCAGTGCTCACTGATGACCCTATCAGGGATCGAACCCAGAAAGTTTAAGTTCCACGGTCAGTACGTTACCATTGAGGCACTGGATCGGAATCTAATGGTCCGTATTTCCTACTTCTGTCTGTCAGTTCAGGATATAGCATGACCTCCGTCCAATGCCGTCCCCTGGTAACTATCCTCATGTCTGACTTGGTTGGCATCACTGGTCACGACTTCTCATTGGAACTTCAGGAATCACCTCTCGAAGCTAGTTCCTCCAGCTGAAGTCAGTCCATGATGAATTCTAATCTGAAATTAATTATAGAGTTATATTTTGAAGCAATTTTTAGTGTACAGCTTATTCATGAGTGAATTAACGCTGATATGGTAATTTCACTGTAGCTGTTAAACAAGAAATCGTTGTACATCAGAATAAAATTCTTTTAATTTGCTCATCGATAGTAAAAATTGTCCCATCTTGGTATAGTCTTCCTTTTGTTTTCGAACAACAAATAGTTACTGTGTAGTTACTGCATATCAGCGTATCCAAGCGATGTCTTTAAATAAATGATACAAGAAACATCCTGTTATTCCTTTTGTAACATGACTTTCTTGATTTGTAAATCCGTTACTCTTTTTAATGTTTTGTATTCCTTTTTTAAATTGTTAGGAAATAAACTTCTTTCAAACTTCATTTGGTTAAGATGTAAGTCGTTTCAAGCAGTATACACTGAAAATATTTACAAGCGATTTGAGAAATCCTTTGATTATTAAAACTGTTACCAAATTAAAGATTGTAGTGCAGGAGTAAAACTTGTCCAATGGAGCAATGGATTCTGACCCAGTGGCTCAGTGGTAACGCGCTGGCCGCGGAACCTGAAGGTCGCTGGTTCGATCCCTGGAGGATGGGGCCGTGGGTGCGCACTGCCGAGGAGTCTCATACTAGGGAGTAACAGCTGTCCAGTGCTTCCAGGTTTCATTCGTTCCTCCGACTGATGTCAGTCTACGATGAATAACAACTTGAAATATTTCCACATCTCCACAACTCCCTCCAAAAATTTAATCCCATCTTAGTCTGTTTACACTAGTGTTAGACAGTGAAGCAGTATCATTTACTGGATAACATTTGGTATATAATTATTGCCCATGTGAAATAGTACAGTAAATTATGTCCGAAACGTCATTTTAGTCTGTTTATACAAATGATACTGTTTCACTGTGTGACATTTCTAATAAACTGATAAAAATGGGATTTACCATTTAAGCTTGACCTTATGGTATCAAGATTAGCGGTATTTAGACCATGCAAAGTAACAGTGATTTCCAGTATAATTTTTAATTGGTGGTGTTATTAATATTACCTTGATAGTACCGTGTGCAATTTGATGATTACCAAGTATCATTTGACAATTCAAAGTTGTGTCCTCTGAGTAGAAAGCCATGGTTATCTACTTCATGTGTCACTTTTTTCAGGTGACGTCGTTAGTAATTACTGCAGTTTAGTACTCATTAGGAACATTTTACTCCACGCTAAAGAATAAAAAAAAGCGACACATTAGATCAATTTTTTCCCAGGTTACTTGGAGAAAGTGCCGCTTAGTTGAGTATTACTTCATTAGTTAGGGCAGTCGACTTTCATTTGCAGTATTTCGGATTCGATCGTCGCCCCATCTAGCAATCAAGAAGCCAATTTCAAAAATGTTACAACTTATTGCATAGATCTGCATGTTAGTGATGAGTCGGAATAGTATTTTTCAGATACCTGATCTTAGCATGCTTTGAATATCTTCTTCGGTGTCAGTTGGCTTCACAGTGAAGTCGACTCCAATCGATACCAATCTTCTACATCTTTGACCTCTTACCTTTCTTCACGTCAAGTCAGTACGAGTATAGGACATACTATGACTATCCAACCTTTGTTACATCATCTATGTAGAAAGCAACAGGTTGGAATATAGAGAAATATGCAAAAACGTCATCACAAAAGATGAAAAAATAAAATAATAAACATGAAAGAAATCTTCTGTATGCATCTGCATCACTGAAATCTATTCTGAGCTACCCCAACTAAAGTCCCCGTCCACCAATTTCGGTCGTAATATGGACCACAACTGGGAAATACACATTCCCCTACACTCTCTACTCAGATCAACAGTCGAATACCTCATGAATTGATGCCATGTTTCAGTCCGGCCGTCTCTAAACTTTCTAATGCAGCTAAAACTGCACAATAGAGCTGATGATGACTAGGAATACCCAATACATATCGCAGCCACTTGAGTCGATGCGAGTTCATAACCTCATCAACTAACTTTCCTCTCTTACCTGAGACTCTACACCTGACTTCCACGCTACTGGTGCATTCGTTCCACAACACAGCCTATGCTACGAAGACAAGGTCTACAAAATAGATTATTGTCAGTTAAGGAGAGGCAAGTTCACATAAGTACATCTATGATAGAGTTGAGTAAAAATGAAGAGAATGGACATCACCGGCGAACACAATTCATTTAATAACTAACCATAGGCTCTAACTTGCCTGCGGGTGTTCTAGTCTACAGCCTTCAACAGTGTGATTAACCTTCCCCAAACACCACTCGTTGAGATACAATGCAATAAGACCCCTCAATAAACGGAGTCAAAAGCTGACTTTGCATCATGGAATGTACCTGATGTCCGTGAGTGTGCTTACTGTCCAACATATGGAGGAGGGTGAGGATGTGGTCGTTACATCCATGACAACATTTGATTTTACCTGGTTTCCTCGGGTTTTCTGTTTCTTAACTTCCCTTGGGCTTTTCTTATGAAACTAGGATCTTAGACACTACGTTGTTAAGACTGATTTGTCTGTGTTTATCGCAAGATGACATCTTCCCTTTCTTAAAGACTGGGACAATCAATGATTGAGACCAGTTTGAGGGGAACATGTATCTCTTCCTTACACCAGTAAACGCTTAACCAATAATCCTTAACCACGTTACTTAAGTACCTCTGGTGTTAACCTATATGACCCTCTACACTTTCTCTGATCCTGGTTACTTAGCTTGCGCTACCTTTGCTAGGGCTCAAGGCGATATGTCAGAGTTTCTTTCAGGATATGACTAGGTGGCGGGTTACCGAACTATAATTGGAGACCGGTTGAACTGTCCAGCGCATAATTCCAGTTGCCACCCCCTGCAAGTTAATCGTAGATCCACGTTTCTTCGCTATAGTTCCAATAGCCAATGTCGTTTTCATTCAGGTTTCCTTGAAAATTCCATCTACAGTGACCTGTTGCAGTTGCCTTCTCCAAATTCTTAGCTATCGCTGCTTACGGTCATTGTACACACACTTTGCAAGTCTACAGTTGAGTAACTTCTGCACCTGAAGGTGATCGGATCCTGCAAGAATATGTTTTTGTGGCTCATTCAGTGGAGCTTTGGTTCACTGGTCTAGTCGTTCAGTTTCCAACCAGTAAGTTACAAGTCAGAAATACGCTCTATCTATTAGGGTCTGGACAGTCAGGTAGTAGCATTAGCTCTCACACAATAGATAAGGCTCGTCACCTCCTGCGTGAGTGTGCACATACCTGCTCAGTTTCAACTCTTCCTCGAATTATTATTCTATAGCCTCTTTTTGAAGGTTACTAACAGTCCTTAACTTTAATCCGAAAACCGACTGGAAAAGGGATCAGGTTTCGTCAGGGTGTGACGTTGTCATGTAGTGATGACTTTCTAATGGGTTACGCTTGGACTGGATATACGTTCGCATCTCATCTCTGTTTACTTACGTGCAGGCATACACGTGCCTGAACCAACGCTTGATCACTGTCCAAGCACACGCTGCAGAAGGAGTCTTTCATCTATCAACTGAAGTGAATATTGGTGGTAAAATGGTCTATCTGTGTCCCCCGGTTGAGAAAAGACAGGTGGACGCCACGTTAATGTCTCTCCACGTCTGAAATACGTGGTGAAATAAAATAAAAGATTGTTTGAACATAGTTGCAGTAGGGGATTGCCATTAGCAGTCCTTTCAGCTGGAATTCCAAGTAACAACGAAGTGCATTTTTGGCTGGCTTAGCCCACCCACTTGTGCACTGAAATCATTTGCTACGACGACCACACCTATCGCTTAGCTTTCAATAAGAGGCTGCACAGCTTTCGGTAGAAGTTGTCTTTCACTTCATTTGAATTGCATTCAGTCATGAAAAGAGACTACAAAAAAGCATAGAATTCACTACAATTTTAAGCCTCACCACACAGTTTAATGAAACGGTGCACAAATGGCTATGCATTCAGAACTAGTGACCTTTCTGCCTTAGGACTTGACGCCATACCTGCACCTGAGAGAAACAGTCGTCAAGTTTACAGAAACTTGGAGAGTGAAAGTTGAAGATTAACAACGATGGCCAGGTGATGTTAAGAGACTAACAACACAAACACAGCACATAACCAGTGTTCGATAAGACAGAGATTTAGTTCGTGAGGCTTGTTGTTCGATGAAATAGTGGAAACATTGGAAGTAACAATGTGACCTTTGCAGTGTGGTTTCTAGAGACCAAGGATTCCATTTCGTGAACTAGAGTTTTCATCACGGACTGCAGAACAGGAAGAGGTAAAAAACGACGTGAGATTATTAACAAGGAGACATAAAGAAAGAATCCGAGGAATATGGTCATTAAAAGTGATGGATATGACGTTTCAGGTGTTCAACCACCTCTTGTCTTCGTAGCATAGGCTGTGTTGTGGAACGAATGCACCAGTAGCGTGGAAGTCAGGTGTAGAGTCTCAGGTAAGAGAGGAAAGTTAGTTGATGAGGTTATGAACTCGCATCGACTCAAGTGGCTGCGATATGTATTGGGTATTCCTAGTCATCATCAGCTCTATTGTGCAGTTTTAGCTGCATTAGAAAGTTTAGAGACGGCCGGACTGAAACATGGCATCAATTCATGAGGTATTCGACTGTTGATCTGAGTAGAGAGTGTAGGGGAATGTGTATTTCCCAGTTGTGGTCCATATTACGACCGAAATTGGTGGACGGGGACTTTAGTTGGGGTAGCTCAGAATAGATTTCAGTGATGCAGATGCATACAGAAAATTATCATCGTTTTTAACGTTGTGTCATTGTTTGCCTATTCCCACTTGTTTCATGGAATTCTATAGTTTTCATTCTCATTTGGATTTCTTTGCTAAATTGTTTTGCCTCGTATCTCTATGTGGTGATTTGAATGGTTATGCTGACTGACAAAAGCAACGTGGAACCTTGCCTACAAGTGCATCAGTTTAAGTCGCCAAACTTTACAGTATTGCACAAAGGACAGAGTGACAGAAAAAGAGTGATTTGGAAGTAGTTGTGTATCAGAATAAACAATATGGACGTAAATGTTAGTGCAAATATTCAAGCTTCAGAATATGTCAAAGAGTGAGCACATCTAGACCAAGGTGATCGATTTTTAGGCATGTCACCAGTGTTCTTAGCCCATGATTCTTTTCGTCTCGGGAACTCCAAGTAGGCAGTCTACATCTCCCACGCGAATTGTTATGCAGTGATATCTAGTTGCGTATTGTTCCTGGCATTTGAAATATGCTGGTTTTGCTTCATGGTTACCACTAAATTTCACTTCCTTTTCTCCTTTTAATTTTTATGCATCGATTTAGTAATATTACCACTAGTTTCAGTTATACGACATAAGCAACTGTATTTAATTTAGTTAGATGGAAAGAGTGATTGATAACTGCATCTTCGTTGATAGAACCAACACATGATAGCAATGACGCGACACCTGTACCAGATATGTGGAAATCTTTACCACTACTGTAAAAAAAGAATGTGTCGAATGTGGATTAATTACTTTGGTATGATTGTGAGTAATAATTTGTGCTGAAAACAACAACCAGTAAATTACACTTGACGTGTTCATTATTAGACATGTCGATGGAATACTGAGGAAACCTATATGGAATCAACAGCTTATTAACACTTTTACAATTGGCAGTAGATCACAAGGAAAATGAACTTTATTCACTCCCTCTGTTATCAATTAATTAGTGATGCTGTATCAAATAAGCGCAAACCTAACATGAAAATATATTCTACCATTGTTCAGGTTTTACACCTGTATTAAAGCAACATTTTGTCATTAATTTAGTGCTCTTAAGGTAGTGTTTATCTAATCCTTCAAAATGATCACTGATTTTTTTGTTGAGAACAGACAAATGGTTAATGGTTACAATCTTAGCTTTTTGTTTTTTGTGTACTTAATTTAAGATAGACTATATTTTATATTTTTGTTTTCCTTCTATGCATAGATGTCGTTTACAAGTGGCAGTTATTGGCTTCAACGTACTATCACTTTGAAAAGACAATCTCGTGGATGTCATTATATCACAGATGAAATTAAAAAAGCTTTGCCAGAAATTAAACAAATACAACTCGGTATTTTGAATCTTTTCAGTAAGTAATCTTACGTATATTTTCATCCGTATTAGTTATTTGCTTAAAAGAATAATTTATTTAACCAATTAAAGTATAAATGTAATTAATACGCTTTTTAAAGAACATTCAGAATTGAAAACTTATGTACGACTATCCTCATAAAAATGCTTTCTAAGCTTTGTTTTTAAGTGACTAAAAAGCATATCAATCCCCACTTATTATGTGAATAAAAAAGATTATTCTCATTAACTTTTTTAGAAGCAGAAATTGGTCCTAATTATCATCAATCACTTTCCTCTCTTTTTATCCTTTCCTAGAGGTATTCCTTTCACAGTTTATACCACTTCTATCTCATCAATGTATGATAAAGATTCAACTTTATGTAATAACACTGATTACTCCTCTGCTTCTTCCATCCACTCCTAGGGTTAGCAAACAATGAACTGTCCTCAAGCCGTTAGGATGACATGCGTAACACATGTCCAGGCCACCGAAGCCGGTGTTTCCAGATAACTTCACTTGCTGAGTGACGATCTCCATCATGCTCAAACACATGCTATCGTACCTCAGAGTTACTTACACGGCGCTGCCATCGAATACAAGCAGCCTTATGGAGGCAACGATTATCGAAAACAGAGTCGTCGCACATCTTCAGCTCGGAGAGACCAGGTTTCATAGGTGTTGAGCAGAACTTTTCTCACTGAAGCGTTGTAAACCCAACCTTTTACGGTCAGACTAACGTCGTGATAGCTTCAAAAGTTGCCCAGATTGGTTTATATCTTTCTGGCTTTCGGTATATGATTAAAAGTCTCATCACTTTTACCTCCACCAACACACACAACTGCCCAGATTCACAAACTTTTCGACTACCCTCAACGGCTCACCACCGATGATGAGCAGAGACACAAACTCCTGCCAGTCTTGCCATGCACTTTGCACTTTGGTGATGTAAAGCACGTACAATACTTTTTATGACTAGACAGCAATGCTTGATGTAAGTTCTTGTAGTGGGTTTCAGGAAGAATTGTATGGATGCTTGGTAAGATCATCAGATTATGCCCATGTAGGTATTTATCCCCTTTAACTGAATAATTTTGTTTTGAGTCCTATTACTGTATGGGTCTTTTCTTTTTTTATTTCCCGACAGTTCAACATACATCAGCAACTTTGACTGTTAATGAAGTAAGTCTGCCATAGAATACTTCTATCTTATTTTAGTCATCATTCTTTTACTGAAAACACAACTGTGTAATACACAAGAATATGCTACCCAAATGCTAATTCTTGCTCCGGAACTGGCCTTCAGTGGTGCTCTCTCTGAAAATTGGGAATGAAATGGTTGGACGCATTGACCACTTCACTTACATTGGAAGTCGGATCAGCCCTGGTGGGTTAGTGGCCGATGAGATCTCTGCACTGATGATGATAAAGGCTTGAGTGTCTGTTGTTATTTTATATTATTATTACTATTATTATTATTATTAGTCCCTTGGGTTCCTAATGGAACATAGGGCTTCAGTAGCACGTCTACAGTGAACTCTGTTCTCCGAAATCTTTTGAACCTGGCTCCACGACAGCCCACAACCTCTCATTTCCTCCTCGCACGATCTCCTCCATGTCACCCTCGACTCGACGTCCAACTCGTCGCTTCCCATGGGGATTCCACTTGAGGGCCTGGCCTGGCGCGTGATGTCCCCAGCCGGCCTTCTCAGTGCATGCCCAATCCATCTCCACTTCCTTCCACTGCATATTTGTTGCGTGTTAGGTTCTTGCTTCGTTGGTTTGTTCCCAGAGCTCCTTGCTGCTTATTCTGACTAATCTCGCCATCTGATCTTCAGTAGCGAGCCAGCGTAAGCAGTTGTTGATGAATGTCTGTGGTTTATTGGAAATGCCTTTCGTAACGCACCAAGTCTCTGAACCATACAGAAGCACTGACTTGACCGACGTTGGTGTTGAAAATCCGGATCTTGTTCCACATGATGAGTGCAGAAGGTCTCCATACTGGTTTCAGGCAAATAAACGCCTCTCTTGCTTTTCCGATTCTGACGTTGACATCCTCGTCTGTCCCGCCTGCAGTTGAAACAGTGCTGCGTACATAGGTGTAGGAGGTTACTTCCTTTAAGTTTCTCCCGTTGACGGTGATTGGAGTTTGTTGTTGTTGTTGGAGTTGTTGGTGCGGTATCTTCATCACTTCTGTCTTCCCTATATTCACCTGAAGTCCCGTCTTCGCTGCTCTGCCTCTTCTGCCAACTTGTTAGTTTTCGCCTGTAGATATTCAAGTTTGTGTGACATCAGGCACAAGTCATCGGCGAAATCCAAGTCTTCTAGGTTCTTTTCCGCAGTCCAGCCAGCGTATCCCCCTCTTCTCGCTCCCCACTGTTGTCTGCTGCATGATCCAGTCCAGTTGACCACAATCAGGAATATCATGGGGGATAGTATGCAACCTTGTTTCACTCCTGTCTCCACTTCACTTCAAAAGCATCAGTGAGCTTCCCATTGTGAATTACTTGGCTGGTATGTGGCGTCTTCATATAGTTGTTGAATGGTATTGATAAAGGTTTGCGGTACTCCGTAGTAATGAAGCAGTTTCCAAATTACCTCTCCGTCGACGCTGTCAAAGGCCTTCTCAAAGTCGATAAAGTTGAGGTGAGGTAGAGATCCAGTTGACTGCCATTCTATACTCTGTTCTATGATGATGCGAAGCGTGGCGTTGCAATTTGGTCCGTGCATGATTTGTACTTCCTGGAGCCTGCCTGTTCCGGTCATAGTTTTGAATCCAGTGCATCCTTTAGCCTCTCCAAGATGATGCGGCTTAATATTTTGCTTGCTCTGGGTGGACAGGAGAGTGGTTCCGCGCCAGTTCTTGCAAACACTGAGGTCTCCCTTCTTCGGGAGTTTCACAAGGTAACCCTTCTTCTAATCAATAGGCAGGTACCTTCTCTTCCTTCCTCACCTTCTGCAATAGTTGTGTGAGCATGTCCGCTGTTGTCTCTTCCTCTGTTCTCAGTGCTTCTGGCGGTATCCCGTCTGGTCCTGCTGCTTTCCCGCATTTCAATGGCTTTATGGCATTGTGTTCAGGCATCCATTTTTATTGGAGGATTTATGTTCACTTGTAGTTCTGTGTCTGGGCTGCAGGTGGTGGTGGTGGTGGTCAATTCAAGAGCTTCTTGAAGTGGTCGGCCCATTGTTTCCTTTGTTTCTCTTCTTTGGTAATTAAATTTCCATCATCATCTTTTATTGGTTTCGTCTGCGTTGATCTCCTCCCAGATAGCAACTTGATTATTTGATATAATGTTGTCAGGTCCCTCCTACCTGCAGTCTGTTCTGCTTCACTTGCAAGTGTTACGTAGAAGTAAGTGTCTTTTGTCTTTGCGTGCACTCTTCTTCACTTCTTCGTCTAGTGTATTGTTTTATACATTTTACTCAGTTCCTTTTCTCGTTGAGCATCCTTGCACTAGTTTATCTTGTGCTTCACCATCCTCCTCTCCTCTATCAGCTTCCATATGTCCGTCGAGATCCATTCCTTATCTTCTTTCTTCTTCTTTCCTAATACAGTTATGCAGGCTTCTTTCCACATCTCTTTCAAAGACTTCCAGTGTTCTTCCACACAGGTTTCTTCATGGATGTTGCTCGACCTCTCGTATTTTGTATTGATGGCTGGCTGCCGTGAAGATTTTCTTTGTAGTTTCGTTCTTCAGTTCACTTTCTGTTCTGGCTGTTGAACTGGAACTGTGGTCTATCACCAACTTCTTTCAAGGCTTTCAACTTGATTTTGAAGGTTCCTTCACTTGACAGTGGTCTGAACCTACTTCTGCTCCCCTTCTTCATCTGATCTTGTGTCCAGTAGGTTGCGTCTGCACTTTCTTCAAATTGAGATCAAGTCGATCTGATTTTTAGTGTGTCCATCTGGTGAAATCCATGTCGTTTTGTGGATATCCTTGTGTTTGTACACACTACCTTCAATCACCAAGTTAACAAATGCGCAGAAGTGTGCAAACAGTTCTCTACTCTTGTTCATTTTACCGAGTGCTTCTCGACCCATGAGTGGTTCTCTTCCTGTGCTGTCTGTTCCCAGTCTGGCATTCATGTCACCCATTAGAATTTTGATGTCACCAACTGGAGTCTTGTCGATTACCGTTTGCAGTTGTCTGTAGAATTCCTCCTCCTTTTGATCTGCATTATTTGTAGGTGCATAGCGTAGCATGTATGATTGTGACTTTCCTTCCTTTTGAGTTGAATCTTGCTGTCATGATCCTACAGGAGGAGATTGGTTCCTACTCCATGAGAGCCTTCGATGCTGTTGGAGACATCATGATAGCCACTCCGAAACTCAGTGTGCTGTGCTTGTGGTTGTCGTCTGGGTGACAATATCGGAGTAGATTATTGACTGTCCAGTTGACAGTTTGGAGAGTCCACTTCCATTCCAGCTGCAGATTTTTCACAGATTCGTAGCACTTCTATGTTATACCTTCTCATCTTGTTTGCAATGTGGCTGCCCTGCTAGGTTCAAACATGGTGTGGACATCCCATGTTTCCTCCAGTCTTCGGTTTAATATATATTGACTTTCGGTTTCATCGAGGGGACTACACATTAGCCAATTGGCTTCCTGAAATCTCTCACCAACTGGCGTCATTTCGTCTCTCCGATTCCAGAGAGGAATAATATTGTTTTTATTTTTATATTTTGTTTGTGCTTTGAAGTTTCTTTAGTGGTTTGATTTGTTTTACGGGATAGGGTTGCTAGCCGTATGCGCAACCTTCCCTCTTCATAGGGGGTTTAGAACTGGCTAGTAACTCCTAAAGTTTACTACGCGAGGTTATATATATATATATATATATATATATATATATATATATATATATATATATATATATATATATATATATATATATATATATAACAATTTATCAGCAACTCCTTCACACAATAGAATAAATCCACCGAGAGCTGGACGAACGTGAAATTTCTACTATCGAAGCAATTTCCAGCAAGGCAACAGTATGAAAATTCAAGGTTATAGAGTAACATAATAGTATTATTATCTTTAGCAACTTGGAAAAATGATTGTTGAGTCATTTCCCTTAGAGTAGTACACAATCCAGCCTTTAGGACCATTAAAGACGTGCTGTTAGTATCTGCTGATCAACCTTGGGAAATATCTTTTTATTAACACCATACTCTGAAATCTTTCTTACTGAATTTCATTCATTTCTGCTAAAATCTGCGAATGTTTATTTTCATGGGTTGGTTAGTGAATATGATTGTTTCTATCGAGAACATGGTATGTTTTACAAGCAATTAGAAGTTTTGTTCATTGAAAGATTTTGAGTGTAGTTGACATACTTTATTCCTGGTTTACTATCTCTGCATTGGTTCTCGAGTTTTATCTTACCCTTCTTGATAAAGGACATTCAGGATGAGGGGTAATATAACTTGAATGAAATATCTAGTTCCTTTATAAAAGTTAGATGATTATAAATACTCATCTTATCACAGCATTCAATTTCATCTATACAACCCAATTAGTTTATAGACATATTCAACTAACACGTTAGAATGTAACAATTTATCTTGAATGTGTCTACCAGTTGGTGGTATAAATGCAATTAGAATTAGATTTTCTTACAAAATTTCTTGAATATTGTTTTTTTTCTGTTAAACTATGTTTATTTTTTTCAATAAAAAAGATTAATGTATTGTTAAAAATCTTTTACTCTCTTATATTCAACAGAGTTGGGATCCTTCTGTTACGTAAGTTCACGTTTCCAATGTTTTTGGTATACACACACTTGAACACTATGGGAATTCAAAGTAAATATGCTGTTGAACTTTCACGTTATTAAGTTTTCTTCTTTCTTTTCTTTCAAAAAAAAAAAACTACAGAACAATTGATTTTCATGGTGTAAACTTTATTTATACTTTCACTTATAGACTGTAAACTTGTGTAGAGAAATCCTAAATGTTTGACATTACAGATAAGCGAGGGAAATCATTCTGGAGAGTGCAAACATTTTCCCTTTATTATCCACTCCATTGTTTTTAGTGGTTCTGATAACCACCCGTCTTTCAAATGAAATAGGATACAACTTATCGTATTACATCTAACGAACCAATCATGCATAATACAATCTCAAAACACTGCACTACATTTAATAGTAATTTGTAAGGATTATATTGAAAGCTAAAGAATGCAGCTTTATTTTATTACGAATAAACTATATTCATTATTACAACTGATAAAAGTGTATGCATACAGTTGCTGTCTAAAATTGTCCTGGCATCCAGACAGATTTGTAGAATTACATTTACGCACAGTGTTTCCCATTACAAATCCATATTATCTCAACTGAACATTAAAAAAAAAGGGAGTTTTTCCAAATCTATTGACCCTTTGACACTCGGCATATCATCATTGTATCACATTGCTGCTTTGACTAGCAAAGACAGATAAGTGAATGTAGAACACTGAAAAGAATTCCCTTACTTCATGTTGCTACACTTTACAGCAACACACAATTCGCAAATGTATAGAACACCTATTGTAGTTTTGAGTAAACTTTGTATGTGAGCGGAAAGACGATAAACAAATTAACATATTTCATGCAATACACTTATCTGTGCATGCAAATCCATAAAATTAGAATAACTAATCATAACACTGGTTATCATTGGTGAAATATCATCCAGTTTCAGTGTCAGTTTTTATTGATTTTACATATTTTCAAAGGAACTAATTTCCTTCTTTATTGCTAATTTTATAGAAAAGATATGGAAATGGTCCTGAACCATCTTGTACCTGAGGTATGTTTAATATACTTTACTGATTATCATTCTATATCTTTTTATACGAACCATAGCAGACGAGATGAACTTAACTCAAGCATTTATGTGAAGGTTTATTTACAAGGTCTTCACTGTAATCTGTTGTGTATATATTGACGAAACTGTCCGGAAGTAGTTGAAGCGGTTTTGAATCGACGATGCAGAAATGCTGATTCCAGTGCTTAGACAACTGAATGACATCCTGAAATACATGATTTATGAACTGATTCTTGCATAGCTGCTGTAGACTTTCTATAAATGTGGAAGAGCAGATAGACAAATCAGCGTAGAACCTCACTCACACGTGCTTCGGTCCAAGTTGTTACTCTTTAAAGTAGTGCACAAAGAACGGGTGAATGAAAGAAGGGTGGTATCATAGTCGATAAATTTGTATGAAGATAACGGTTAGTGCAAATATTCAGGTTTTAAAGGATGTCAAAGAGGGAATACATTTGTGCCAGTGTGACCGACTTTCAGCCATGTCACTAGAACTCATCAACCACTGGTTCTTATAATCTCGGGGATTTCAACCAGACAGTTAACATGTCCCCACACGGCTCAGGTCAACGGTCAGAGACTTCATTGAGTGGTACCACATCTTGGTCTGACCACCCTGAACCTTCTTCTAATCTTATCCAACTTCTCCTGGCATAGCACGTCTAGGCAGATGGTGGCTCGACATGTGCAGTATATGCCCGAGCCATCTCCGTCGACTAAAGTACACAACCTCATCAACTGAATTGCTTTTCTTGCCTAGTATCCTTCGCCTGACTTCAACATTACTCACACAGTGATTCCACCAATTGCGAGCAACGCTACGAAGATATCTGTGATTAAAACCCTGTAATTCCTTAATGTCTTCTGCCCTCAACGACCATGTCACACAGCCGTATAGCAGGACAGAACGGACTGTAGCGCAGTATACCCGTTTTTGATCGGCAGTCGGATATCTTGCCAGTCAACATCCCAGATGATGTAAATTGGCAAATACTAAACGGGGCTTCTGTATCCGAGACGAGATTCCGTCTGCAACCACCCAAGTAAATGAAGTGATCGACACCTCCCGCTACTGCACTCCGTATCCTTAACATAGGAGTAGTCGTCGACCAGTCCTGAAGCATCATCTGACAAATGATAGCAAAACACATGACAAACATACTTAGATTCCTGCTAAACAAGTTCACAAAACCATGCATCTTGTCAACATCTTCACCTAACAAGACAACATCGACTACATACTCCACCTCAACAAGATGACCTCCATGGAATAGGTGAACACCTGCGAAGTCAGACATACATGAGTTTATGTCTATTACTACGTCTATAACGAAATCAAACAGGAACGGTTACAGTGAGCATCCCTGACGGACACCACTAGTTGTCATCGATTCAGATGACAATTCTCTTAAGCCGTTACGGGGTTGCGTGAGTCCGAGGAGAGAGCTTCGACAGACATTATACACTTACTCGGTACTTGTTTCACAGTCAGACACTGCCACAATACCTCACGGATGACAGGGTCGAATGCCACATTCAGTTCAAGAAGTATGGCAGGTTTTGGCCTCTGAGAAGTGTGCCTGTGTTCTGAAATCTGTCGGTGAGTGAAAATATGGTCGATGTTCCCTTGTCCTACTCTGTCTGAAACCTTCCTAGTTTTTTCGGGTTTATTGTTGTTGCTTTGCTGCAATTAGGCGCTGAGTAAGTGTGGAGCATATAATCTAGTCAAGCTGATTCCCATATTGCTGTGAGAAGAACACTTCTGCCTCTTTGTATAGACTGGGATGGTAAGTGAAGGAGACCAATCTAAGGAGGAGCGTCATGTGGAAGACTGTCAGGTTCAGCTGCTTTTTATTGCTCCTGGTTTCAATACAGCCTTCGCAACTTCCAACAATATTGTGACATTTACACTCTACTCAGCTACGAGTTGAATGTTAGGCAACTGAAGCGTAAGCAGGTACAAGCTATCAGTCGAGTGTATATAGCACTAACGGCGTAGCACTACTAAGTAACATTTAAACATGTTTCCATTCTTACAGCCCACGATTTCTGTTTATGTTGTGCGATATTTGTGATCGAGGATGCAACCATGACTCCTGAGATTAAATTTATGTCGTTAATAAACCTCTCAATCGCCAACGTAATTTGAAATATTCAAAGGTGATTCCTATGCCTTTATGAAAGTCCTTTATTCACTGTATTTAAAATGACTATACAATTTTAATATATACAAAGTTTTTTCTGCCGTGCTGCTTTTTGAAATAACAGAAAATATTTGTTTCTGTTTTTTATTTCAAATTTTATATTCTATAGTCGCTTAAATATAAACATTCCTGTGAAGGTCCTGATGATATGGTAAGTTATTACGAATTGTCTTGTCTTCTAATACTGAACTATATGTCACAAATATCAATATAAAGTGGATATATCTTTTGTCTTCTGAACTGAATGAATAACATACCATTCATCTGTCGTATTAGTATGCATCTTTTGGACAGTAGTTCATTCTCCCCCACCACCACCACATTTTCAAGTTAATTCGCTGATTGGTTAATCCTTGCTTTTAATATGTTGTTTCAAATTCTGGACAAGGTCATATTTTATGTATATATATATACACACGTGTTTTGGAGCTAGTTGGCTATGGTTCTCGGAGGAATAAACTCTTTTAGTTAGTCCATTCTTCTCCATTTTGTCCGGTGTTGCAGTCGATGGATCTTTCGCACGAAGTTACCTATCAGGAAGCATGCGTATTACATCAGCTTGGAATATACAATACTCGGTCTGTTTTCAGTGTGGAATCCAATGTAGATGATAATATACCTTGATCTACTCAAAAAAGTAGACATAGCGAATAACAGATTGATAATCTTGAATAAAACATAACATTAAAATTGTCATAAACGAAAACTATATGTTAAGTCTCAATTCTTTGAAACAAAATTCCAGCTAGTACAACTGGAGAAGACAAAGGTTTTAATTTACGATCATGATTAATTAGTCCATGAGAAACGTAAGAATGATAAATACGGAATCATTAAAGTAAATAACAGGAAAAGAGAATGAACTAGAATTTGATGAGCATAGTTCAATAGTAGTGAGGAAATTGGTTTACTTGATAAATAAGTTAAATAGTGACCAGAGCATTTGTGTAGTAGACCGAAAAATTAAAAGAATTCTTAGCCTAATAAATTCACAGCTGCATAGCAATGGGTCTATGGAAGAGTTAGTAATAACTTGTTTCATGAAAATTGATCTCATTAACTAAAACGTAGTTTGTTGATATAATTTGCTGTCCAATAGTCTAAACATTCGAAATTAAAATTCTACTATTTTTCATTGGTATAGACCATCACGTTCCTTAGCTTTAATTGCAGTTGGTAAACACCCCTGAAATAAAATGGAGTCATTAACAGAACAGTTAGTTATCGTTTTTCACTTCAATTCTTGAATTGAAAAGATGTATTAATGGACAAGTTTAAGTTGATGTTAATATGCGTTAATTTTGTGAATGAAAACTGTTGTATCTGTAACCAGAAGAAATAAAGCCCACAACCAATCATTTCCGAATGTCCATCATATGTCTCCCTTTGTTTACATTCTTTCACATTCTGATTACACCACCTACATTTTGGAAATAACCATCTGAATTCGTCTATTGGTTTGGTGGTTGTCGAATAAATCCGCACAAAGTAATTCACAAATCTCCTCCAAACCGTCTAGCCAAAGATATACTAAAATCAACTCTTGGAGTAATAATTACAGCTGGATAGAAGACCCAACCATGACTTACAATTGAAATGAAGTTTTTAAATGCACAAGAAATCATCTGTTTCATCAATCCATTACAGTAGAAGAGAAGTGAATCTCAATTTAGTATCCCACTGTTCATGTTTTACAGTGACTGTTTGATTCGATCACCCATTTATCTATATTTTGAAAAAAATGATGTTTCTCCTCTATTTGCCAGTTATCAGTCGTCAAATTATGTATACAGTTACTTTCTGTTCATTATTTGACATCTATTGAGTAGTTAATTTCTCATTCTCAACCTTTGCCCTCTCTGTGGGTCACAGTTGTGTAGATCTGGTAGTCTATTATAGTTGCTCAGCGTGTAGATATACCTTATTGTGCAAAATGAATTTTTCGTTTCCGTACTTTTCTGAACAACTTTTTAATCTTGTGCTCGTCAGTATTTTTTGCCTGACTCACAGATAAGACGATGGTAAATTTTCATAGTTTATTCCTTCACTACTAACAGTTCCGCTTATAAAGTTGTAAAGCATAGTTTTCTATCAGAGAATTTTTATTTTGGCAGTATAGTTAACTGGACAATTGAACAAAGAAAACTTAATCAGTAAATATAAACTAATAGTTGAGTGTGGAATTCTCGGAACTAACGATTTGTATTCACTGTTGCATGAGTAAGTAGGAAGTCCAGACCTATTCTGTGTATTTGTTTGAATTCACTAGTACTATTTATCGCCAATATGATAATTTCTTATGCTGATTGATTAGATGTTGACTTGCTTATCCTATTGGTTTCACTGTATGCAATGAATATGCTCTGTGTACTAGACATCTCATGATTGATTACTCTCCAGTGACTGATAAGCGAGAAACTGAACTGCTTATTGACTTCACTTGTCATTTTTCTAACCAAAAAGATGAATACTCAATAGTATAGTGTTTACGTTGCCTAGGTTGAAATATTGTAGCAAACAATAACCATTTCTAGCGAAGGCTTTCAGACTTCTAATCAAAAGCTCCAAAGATGATTTTTCCTTAACTTATATTTGATAAACGCACTTTCATAACCATTTATGTATATGTGATCTCAATTCCTCTCAAAGCCAGCACATGCTAAACAAGCATTACTTGGTGGACCTAATATAACAATACCTATTACAAATGGTGAATTGGCCTTAGGCACTTGGCAAGGGATATGGCTTTGTGAACATCGAAATTCTGGTTGTAAGTTTTTCTTGCTTGGAATTTGTTTCATTCTCAACCATATTATACTACCATATATATATTGATCATCTGTATTAGACTAAAATCATGCTAGTTTTTCTATTGATGTGTTCAGTATTCCTCCCTCCACAGAAATAAAAGTTACATATCTACCATGACAAAGAAAGAAAGTTATAAATGAATCAATCTAGTATGCAATGTCTGTTATGCGAATTATAGTGAGATGTAGGACTTGTTAGACTTATTGGTCCCAGATTCGTCAAGTCAATAGCTGATATATAATCATGTGTTTGACAGGAGCTTCCCTTGAGAACTATTTTCAATGTTAAACAGTAACTTAAATTTTTAGCTATTTGCAGGTCAATTCATATTCACGAAGCCGTTTTTGTGAATGCTTGCAAAACATTTGTCATCATGCTTTCTAAAGCCCAGGAAGTATTCTTTTGAAAATACCTGATAGAGAACAAAATGACTCACGACTGCAAAATAACTACTTTTAATTCACAATGATATTTTAAGATTACAATACAATCTGCTAATTGAAAAAAGAATAAACTTTGAGTAGTAGAAACTAAAGTGTATTGTACTTGGTGTCTATCAAATTCTGCCTATTAGATGACACGATAGTGCACTTTTGTGTTTTCTATTCGGAACACGGCTGGAAGTTTCCAATCGATATTTTCTGCCTCTTGACCCTCATCAACAAGGGTTGCCTCCAACATTTAAAGCTGGTAATACGAGAGGCCACTGCGATAGTTGCTACCTTGATGTAGTAGTTGGGCTTGTATATCATAATGACCCAATGAACCTCCCCGGCTGGGACGCCAGTTGCTTGATGTTCTACCATTTAGGTGACGTCTCTTAGATAGGTAGTGGTAAGACAGGTGACTTAAACTCTCAAGTAAGAAAGCTGCGCTAGTGAGAAATGAATCTTGTAGGTGCCCACAACATTTTTAGTCAACGAACCGACAACGGTGATCGTCTGTTGCAATTTTCTTTAGACAATCATTTGTTTCTGGCCAGGACTAACTTCAGTCATAAAGAGAGACACCGTTTCACATGACGTTTACCGATATCAAACCAAATATGAACACAAATATATTATATTGCTATACGCCATCGTTGTGAGGATACTGGTGGAAGTTTGCCTCTATTTCAAAACTAATTCATTGGACTTTGTACGTACGGACGGGTGTGTGTCTGCAACGCACTGGTGGCAGAAAACAGCCAGTGGTTCAGCCTATGCGTGCTCGATTAAAAGATAAGAACATCAAGTGTGTATTTTGGGAGGAATTAGATAAGCCTTTATCTAAACATGATAGCAATCTTCATCCTGATGAAGTTCGATGTCCACTGTAGAGACGCTCATAAGAACAGTCGGTAACCTACATTCAGAGGTTAGAAAACGTTAATGGGTTTCTATGGCCTTATTTCACCTGACTGTAACCACAATAAGTAGTGGAAGCAGCTGAAACGTAAATTGACCAAGAGTCTTCATAATAATCGTGATTAATAGTAGGTATTGAAAGGGAGAGAGATGCAAAGGAAATTAGAACTGCCTTCTGCTGGTTTGTTATTCAGGCATATGAAAGAAACTGGCACGAAGAAAATAGTTATTGTTGAGACCATCACCGAAAAGGATATGTCCGTTGTAATCTCTCCTGGCACACGGCTAGAAACTTGGGTGGAAGATGTGGGAGGATAGTTACACTGGCATATTGCTACGTTTTAGTCACTCGACATTCACCTCGCATTTGATCTTAGTCCTACTACAGCTCTCCTCGAAGTTGTGAGGGCCTTTCGAAAGCTGAAATCATGCGAAGCAGTAGGACCTGGCAGTTGGCCACCAAAGGATTTTAGGTAAGGAAGAAGGAAGTTACTGAGTATAGTAATGCAGTTACTAGTTTGTCTACATGAATCAGACTTAGTTCCGTTAAAATAAATCTACTTCACTGATCATTCCAGTGCATAAGAAATGAAAGGAACCTTCTTGTGGTCACTCCTAGGAACTCAGTCTGACTAGCGCTTCAAAGATGCTTAGGTTCATAGTTATCCGATAACTAACTAGAGCTGGACAGCAACGAACTCAAGAAACCCGGGAAGGTTTCAAATGCATCAGCCAGATGTTTACTCATCTATATATTTTGAATGAAATTATTCATACTGGCTCGCGGTCGACACATCTTTTCTGACCTGAAGATGACATTTAATTCTGCAGACCGAGAGAGTTATTTCGTGTGTGTCTACCTGTGAAGAGATTACCGATCAAGTTAGTAGTGCTAATCCTATCTCTGAACTCAAAGCTATGTAGTTGCTTATGCATAGTTATCATATGGACTGTCGACAAGAAATGATGCCCGCCACTCTCTTCCAGCAGTAAACACAAAGGTTTAGTGTATCTGCTATTGTCATTGAATGACAAGTTCGAATTGTGTGACGGAATATGATTCCCACCAAGATTGTGAATGAGCCATAATATAGATTGATAAAAAGGACTCAAGCTACGTCAAAGATGTTCCTATCTACAACGGCCTGGAATTAGTCAAAACTATTGTTATTATTATTTTTCCCTTGGGTTCCTAATGCCATAAAGGGCTTCACCAGCACGCCTCCGTTTCACTCTCTTTGCAATCTTTTGGACATGGCACCACGACTGCCCACAAGCTTTCATTTCTTCCTCACTAGATCTCCTCCATGTCACCCTCGCCTCGGACGCTCAACTCGTCGTTTCCCATCTGGGTTCCACTCAACGGCCTGGCGCGCGATGTCTCAAGTCGACCTTCTCAGTGTATGCCCAATCCATCTCCACTTTCTTCGTCTGCATATTTGTTGGGCGATGGGTTCTTAGAGGGTTGGTTCGTTGCCAGTCCAGAATTTCTTGCTGCTTATTCTTGTTATTCTGGCCATCTGATCTTCAGTATTCAGTCAGCGTAGGCAGTTGTTGATGAATGTCTGTAGTTTGTTGGAAGTGCTTGTCGTGACGCACCAAATTTCTCAACCATATAACAGCATTGATATTGGTGTCAAAAATCCGGATCTTGTTCTTTACGCTGAGTGCAGTAGATCTCCACACTGGTTTCAGGTTAATGAAAGCTTGTCTTGCTTTTCCCATCCTGGTTTGGACATCCACGTCTGTGCCTGTGTCGCCTGTAGTTGAAACGATGGTGCCCTGCCTAGGTAGGTGGAAGAGACTACTTCCTTTAGGTTTCTCCCCTTGATGGTGATTGGTGCTTGTTGTTGATGCTGTTGTTGGTTGGGTATCTTCATCACACGCATCCTCTCTACATTCACTTGAAGTCACGTCTTCGCTGCCTTGCTTCTTCTGTCAACTTGTTAGTTTTCGCCTGTAGATCTTCGAGTTTGTGCGACATGAGGCATAAATTATCGGCGAAATCTAAATCTCATTGGTTCTTTTCGACGGTCCAGTCAGCGTATGCCCATCTTCTCGCTCCTCACGGTTCGTTGCATGGTCCCGTTCACTACAATCAGGAAGATTATGGGTGATAGTAGACAGCCTTATCCTACTCCAGTCTTCACTTCAAAAGCATCACTGAGCTTCCCATTGTGAATTATTTGGCATGTGGCGTCTTCATATAGCTGTTGAATGAGGTTAATAAAGATTTGTGGCACTGCATAGTGTTGAAGTAACTGGCAAATTACTTGTCGGTCGACGCTACCAAAAGCCTTTTCAGAGTCGTTGAAGTTGAGGTAGAGAGATGACTGCCATTCTATACTTTGTTCTATGATGATGTGAAGCGTTGCAATTTGATCCGCACATGATTTGTACTTCCTGAATCCAGCCTGTTCCGGTCGTAGTTTTGAATCCATTGTAAAAATATTTAAATCCCATCATGGAATATAATCCAAAGCGTCCGTTTTATATATATATATATATATATATATATATATATATATATATATATATATAACTCATGTTATATCAAGTCACTACTAGGATATAACAAGTGACAACAAGGACATAACAGGTTAGTTGGTCTGCTACACTTCGTATAAAGCAGATAATTTTACTGTACTAGGCTATATACGGTGAGAAAACTGTTTGCTTGTAGCAATCAAAAGTTTAGTAATCAAACCTTATCGAGGCACACTTTCGAAACCTGTAATCTCTGTTCCTTTAGTGAGCACTTGATTACATGAACAAAAAAGCATTTTAAAAATAGTATGCAAAAATTATACTCTCCTGAATAAACAGGATAAATGGCATCTTTACATCATTTGTGTGTTTACACTGATTATCTTTTATTTATCTTTTAGCTTCACGTCAGATAGTGGCTACAATTCAAGGGTGTCTCAGACAAGAAAATTGTGTGAACACATCTTAACATATTATCATTTGTTCATTTTGTTTATCTCTATTAAAAGCAACTAATGACAGACTTTTTTTATTGCTGTTCCTTTTCATGTCTTCGATATCTCTAATGAACTACTTTAGAATCAACTGTCTATACTCAGTCCGAAACTTTGTAATATTTGAGCTAAGAAAACCCTTTAAATCACTGGTATTACATCTGTTTTGAATTAGACAGTTCTTCTATCTTTCTTTTTTCTGAGCTTATGTTTTATGTCGTTACTTTATCGAACCCAGTCTACTATATCCTTGAGAATGAAATGTCTTGTTTATTGTATAACGAAGTAACTAGTTAACATTCGTTCTTGCTGTCTTCTATTCAGAATTTGGTCAGTATTCTAATAGAGTAGAATCGAACTTCATATAGCTGTAATTAAAAATCTCATCTTTGCTGCCAATTTCTCACTTATATACGATGTAAGTTTTCGTATTGACCGGTCGGTCAAGATCAAGATAGCACATGGCACTGCTGTGCAATGTTGCAAGTTACCACTCTTCAGACCAACAACATGCTAAGGTAAACTCCATCAAGGTGAAAGTTAGGAAGAGGAGAAAGTTATAAGAAGTAATAGGAAATCATAGGAAGCGAAGGTAGTGCAAAAATAAAATAAAATGTGCGAATGCACAATCGGTACTGTGATCGATTATTGTCACAAAGCACTGACAAGGCACACAGTAAGCTTCCCTCACAATACAAAGCAAATCTAAGTATGCAAACAAATATACCAGTTTCAGTTGTCATAAATCTCAACAACACGAAAAGGGAAAATTAGTAGAATATGGATAATCTTCAATGGAATGAACAGAACATTAAAGAGTGAAAAATTTACAACTTTATCGACTTTGATAGTGTCGACCGACAAGTAATTTGCCAGTTACTTCAACACTATGCAGTGCCACAAATCTTTATCAACCTCATTCAACAGCTATATGAAGACGCCACATGCCAAGTAATTCATAATGGGAAGCTCAGTGATGCTTTTGAAGTGAAGACTGGAGTAGGATAAGGCTGCCTACTATCACCCATAATCTTCCTGACTGTAGTGAACGGGACCATGCAGCGAACCGTGAGGAGCGAGAAGATGGGCATACGCTGACTGGACCGACGAAAAGAACCTATAAGATATAGATTTCGCCGATAATTTATGCATCATGTCGCACAAACTCGAAGATCTGCAGGCGAAAACTAACCAGTTGACAGAAGAAGCAAGGCAGTGAAGACATGACTTCAAGTGAATGTAGAGAGGACGGGTGTGATGAAGATACCCAACCAACAACAGCATCAACAACAAGCACCAATCACCATCAAGGGGAGAAACCTAAAGGAAGTAGTCTCTTCCACCTACCTAGGCAGGGCACCATCGTTTCAACTACAGGCGACACAGGCACAGACGTGGATGTCCAAACCAGGATGGGAAAAGCAAGACAAGCTTTCATTAACCTGAAACCAGTGTGGAGATCTACTGCACTCAGCGTAAAGAACAAGATCCGGATTTTTGACACCAATATCAATGCTGTTATATGGTTGAGAAATTTGGTGCGTCACGACAAGCACTTCCAACAAACTACAGACATTCATCAACAACTGCCTACGCTGACTGAATACTGAAGATCAGATGGCCAGAATAACAAGAATAAGCAGCAAGAAATTCTGGACTGGCAACGAACCAACCCTCTAAGAACCCATCGCCCAACAAATATGCAGACGAAGAAAGTGGAGATGGATTGGGCATACACTGAGAAGGTCGACTTGAGACATCGCGCGCCAGGCCGTCGAGTGGAACCCAGATGGGAAACGACGAGTTGAGCGTCCGAGGCGAGGGTGACATGGAGGAGATCTAGTGGGGAAGAAATGAAAGCTTGTGGGTAGTCGTGGTGCCAGGTCCAAAAGATTGCAAAGAGAGTGAAACGGAGGCGTGCTGGTGAAGCCCTATATTGTATTAGGAACCCAAGGGACAGATAATAATAATTTGTGTAACAAGATATACTTTGATTAACCTGTAGGGGAAGGCAATCAATACGTGTGAGAAACCGAAATAGAAGTTTTTTGAGGTATATGCTTCCCCACCACTGAATTGTTTCCACCCTAGCAGCTGTTTAAACAACCAATTAGACTTCTGCTTTTGTGGAAATTCACCGTTTTAGCCAAAATGAAGAAAGTTAATTGGTTTTTTGATCGTTACTAGGGTGGCCTTAAAAGTCGCGCAACGTAGTACGGTCAAAAATTTAATTACACCTACAGTGTTTATGAAATAAGTTGGTGTAAATAAGTGACTTTATCGGCCATTCTGGCAACTGCTGAAATAACCAATCGGGGTGGGATTCTTGGGGCGAAGGTAGTTTTTAGTAAAAATAGGCGTATTTGGTTATCTCAGCAGTTTTCGTGATGGCCTTCAAAATCACTTGTGTAGGTCCGTCTAAAAGTCAGTAAGTGAGCTATTTCTAAGACTACAGTATTCTTGAATTCCCCCCCCTACCTACTGTAAAGTAGCTAGTTGCTTTTCTTTATTTTAAACAACACTATCTTTCTGACCTAAATGAAGAAACCCGATTGGTTACTTTAGTGGTTACTAGGATGACTTTTAGAGTCACACTGTGACTAACTTGGTCTATACTCCTAATTCTGAAGGGCGTTCGCCTATAACTGTGAAATAACTTTATCATTGCTGTTTTCACACCCTTCCTACCTTTCGTTTTACCTATAGTCTCTAAAGGCTGAACTCTCAATAGTTGTTAACTTTTTTGATTTCTCGAAGAATTCAGTGTTGCCAAGATCGTTTGAAAATGTGTATGTTCAGCTTCGTCCCCTACTGTTTTGAACGTTGTTGAACCAGCAAAAGCTTCCTGTCAACGATTAGTCTTCTGTTCTTGTCTTTGCGTGTCAGTGGTATTGTTGTTGTTTTGGGTGGCATTCTGATTAGCGTTTAGAGTCGATTCGTTTGCACTTTAGGTTCGTATCGCTTGTAGACTCCTAGGCTTGTATTGTTCGTAGACCGTTAGGTCACATTACCGGTCAGGTAACTTGACTTTTCCAGGTTACTAATATCCTGTAAGGATCTCCACTTAGATCTGCACTATTTTTATTCCTCGAACAATTCGTGTATGCATTCCAACTAAAGTTAAAGAATGGATATTATTGTGTTGTCTGTCTTATTAACTTCAGTACACTTCCGATTGATGAAAGTGGGTCACAATTATTTATAATCTGCTGACCCGTTTATCCACGTACTCAGCTGAGTAGTTTGCAACGTTAGCTTTTACATGCTTAGGTCACTTCCATCCATCCATCCAGATCAACCTAGGACCAGGCATTACTGCGTAACGGTCCCAGTTGCCACACCTCATATCAGTACATTGAGTAAAAAGGCAGTAAGGCGCAAGATGAAGGTAAGAGAATGCACTCAAAAGAAATATAAAGTACGAAAAGAAAGAAAGGAAGAATGAGAAAGTGGTAAGATTCGGTGTTGCCTGATATCGGTTCCCAGCCATATCAACTGCAGTTAGTCTCCTACAACCAGTTCCTCTTCTCCCACTGACCCAAACCACCTAGTCTGCATCCCTCCCCCCCCTCCACATGGCTCAAACCAACAGTCAAACACTTCATCCATTCGTGCCACGTTTCAGTCTGCCCACCTCGAGTCTTTTTCCAGCCTGCACCTACTTCGGCCAACATTGTGTGACGTGGCAGTCGGCGACCAGGCATAGGTAGTACGTGTCCAAACCATCTCAATCGATGAAGGTACATAACCTCTTCTCCCTAAAACTCTATTCCTGACTTTTGCGTTGCTTACATGGTGACACCACGGAATACAGCCTATACTAAGAAGGCAACGGTGGTCAAACACTTGAAGCATTTTCATGTCTTCCAACTACAACGGCCATGTTTCACAGCCATACAGTAGAAGAGACCGGGCTGCTGTGCAGTATAGGCGACCCTTATTAGACAACCGGATATCACGGTGGCACCATAGGTGGTGTAAGTTGGCAAAAGCCGGTTGAGCCTTTTGTATCCCTGCAGAGATTTCATCCGCCACTGAGCCACCAGCTTAGGGCTGATCCTACTTCCCAGGTAAGTGAAGTGGTCAACACACTCAGCTATTTCACTCTCTATTATTAGCCGTTAGGTCACTTGGCAATAGAAGTATAATTTAGATACAGTTATATTTAGTCTCTATGATTAAACCTAAATGAAATATGCATCGTCGTTCCCACTTTTGTTCACTATTGCAATGACGACAGTAGGTCATGGCTTTATCATAGTATCTGTACAGGAGGATGTCATTTCAGTTCTTCGAAGTTTTATGAGTTTTCCAATAATTTCTTTCATTTAATTTTGAAGATCTATATCTCATAGGTCTGCTAAGCTGATTACCGACAGATTTTTGCCGCTTACATTTTTTCAGGTTCTACCCTCATAATAATACTCTGTCAACTGAGTAAAATAATCACGTAGAATCCTAAGCATATTTAACCCACATTCTTCGTTAACTGTTTGCTGAAGTACTCTTGTTGCATGTTAATGTAATAAACACTTTTGATTTCTTCAGATTTACTTTCTGCCGACTACTTTCTCGCTATCATAATGTTTATGTTTTCAATGTACCTGTTGATTATTGATGAAAATGTACCCGTTTTAAAGTATATTATATCATGACTAATCGATATTCCCATTATGTTATGCAAACAGATTCAATCATCTACCTAAGACAAGAAGCTAACCAAAGCATATTTGCTTCTAAATCACACGTATATCTAACGCGGAGTATTCGAGTCATAGCAATGTTATTTTACAACAATGAAGATATAATTTTTATTATCGATCCAAGTTATAAAGATATCGCAAGTTTTCGGAAAGACTACGATTATGACCTGGTAGGCAATCCTATTACTTTACGTGGTTCATTCCTTCTAAATCCGATTGGTTACCTGCACAACATCATTCAGCAATATGTATTAGAGTTAATATCTGTTAGTTTAGTATTATTTGGGTTTTTTTTCGTGACTATGTTTTTACTACATATAATTAAAAAACTAGTTAAATACATCAGGTTAATCAAACTACTTTTAAAAGAATTTAGTAACGTGAAAAGTCAATTTAAAAAAATCAATGAGGATAATTTACCTATGAACTATGATATTTATGCTAAAGCCATATTCACAGCACTCATAAGTTATTATGAATTATTTAAAGGAGAAACAAATATAATAATACCTGAAGACTTAGTCGAATATGAAATCATACGTTTTGTACTAGAAGCTGCATGGAGAAATAGTATAAGTAGTAGACAGTTACATAATGTAGATTTAAATCAATCAATTGAAGATGAACCTATTGAAGGACTGAAAGCAGATAAGAAAAATGTATTCTGTAATGATGAATGGGTAGGAATAAGACAATCGGACTTTAACAATATATCAACTGGAAATGTCGAGTTAATGAAAAGCAAAGGTAACGAAGAACTGTCGAACGATTCAACCCTGCAATCATCTTTTGGAAATGAACAACAAATGCTTATTGGTAACGACAGCCTGAACAATGAAGGTAAAACAGCTTCAGATTATGCAAACACAATGAAACCAGAGTTCGATTATTCTGAATATGGAAATAAAAATAATATTGAAATGAACACCTCTTGTTCTAAAAATATAGAATGCCTGAGTCATCCTAAAAATTTTAAAAATACCTCTGACTTTTCGTCTACATCCACTGTAAATGATGGTCTTTGGACGAGTAATAATGACATGTTCTATGAAGCTATTTCGAACTGGTTCTCGGTGTATTCCCCATTATCATCTGATCATAGCGATATGGACGAACCTGGAAAGTAGCTATACCATGTTGGTTTCTGAAATCGAATCATTGGATAGAAGTTAAGAGTGTTTCGTTTAAATGTTCAGCTTGAAATAATAATAATATTTTTCAAATTTCTAATCTTTTTTTCGAAGCAAATTAATAACTATGATAAATACTCCTAAATTGATGTTGTCGTAATTGCCAGGTTGTTAAGCAAACTCAGAAATGGTTATGATGGTATGTTAGCTTTCTGTCGAATTGAACCCAACCTCTGTTTTTGTAAAATCTGAATGCATTGTGCTTAATAATTTTAATAATTTGATGTTTATATGGAAACAAATGTATAACTCACTCATATTCAAAAAGAAAAGCGTTCAAAGTTCGAAATTATAACTGTATATTGCTATTGTTTGGTATTGATTCAGAAGAATTTAGTCAGTGTTGCTGCTTAGCATGACGTCAACGCTAAAGTAAGGAAGTCAATTTAGAAAAGGATCTTTCAAGTATCTATGGTGTCTCATGCTGGCAAAAAGGCAGTGGCATTCATCCCTAACAGTTGGTTTCTGACAATCACTTATTTGCAATTTACAGTAACTCCAAGCATGAGAACAGACACTGTCTCACCTGACATCCACTGACATTAATCTGATAGTGGATAGAGGGAAATTATATCTGTTAGTTAGTTAAAAGCTATGTGGGATCTCACATAACTGTTTAGTGGTTCATATTGCATCACTTCATATCAGCACATCAAGGTTAAAGGCACTGAGGCGAAAGAGAGGACGATAAGGAAGAAGTTATCAAAAGCAATAGAAACACGGAAATTGAGAACAAGTGGGAACATAATGAAATTCTGGATGATTACTAGGAAGAAGATAATGCGTGAGTGTATCATCGTTGCTGCATTCGATTTTGGATATCATCTACAGTCGCCAGTTATCAATGTCGATTGTCACCCTAATAACACAATGGTATCACGTCACATGTCCTATGCAACGAAGGAAACTGTGGTCGAACACCTGATTCCCCCTCAGTTCATTTATCTTTATTGATCACTTCTCATAGCCAGTGAACTGCAGTGCAGTCACATTGGTTTGTAATGGGTAGATGGGGATTACAGTGTCATAATGAATGGTGTAAATTGGGAAAGGCCAGTCTAGCCCATTGTATCCGTGCAGAAATTTCGTCAGTCAATGACCCACCCGGGTGCATCTAACTTCCCAGGCAAGTGAAATGGTCAACTCTCTAAATTAATTCACTCTCTATTATTAAACTGTCTGGTAAAGTAAACCATTACGTCAACAACAGTTAACATCTGTGTGGTGAAAAACCCAACCCATACATTCTCAAAGTGTCCAGTAGACGGGATCTTATCAGCGTCTTCATCTGACAGGACTGTGTCATCTGCGAACGCAAGGTATACTAAGGAGTCTCTTGTGACAAGTTGAATCCCTGTAAATTTAGACTAGGACAGCTAATCATATATTCTACTCGTCCTTTTCCCAGCCATAAATATTTGTTCGATAGTACGTTAGCTAAGTTGCTTAGTCGTACGCCCGAAATAACTGTCTCCACAGAAGCAGTTCAAGTGATGCATATAAATGGAAGTGGTGAGCTTCGATAACTTGTCTTTCGTTTGACTCAAAACAATTTGTTAACTAAAAAATGATAAACAGAGGCTAGTTGCAGGAAAATTTCTTTCCGTGGTCGTTGACAGTTTATGGAATGGGATCCCACTAAGTAGATCACCATTTATACTTTACTCTATGATTCATAGTTTCGTCCCGACAACTCTCACCTCAATTTTTCTACCCACTGTTTGCATATACTTTTTTATGAAATTATAAGCATAACATATTTCAGTGAATTAATTCGGAATTTACTCTATCTCATTCTGTAACGTGTCGTTTGAGCAAATTTTCTTTGCTCCGGGTGCCTCCCAAACGAGTTACATTTCTTTTTTACCGTACATGTACAGAAGAAGCGAAGAATGTGTACTGACAGGTAATTGTTCTTATTCTGTACACACTTCTGCAAAAAGCTGTCTTATCGCCTACTTATAATAGAACATCAAGAAAGTTTAACTTCTTATCATGTTCTTCTTCACAAGTGAAAGGCGTATTTTGTTGAAATTCCTCGATGGATCCTCTTTATCCATATTCTGATCTACCTTATGAATGACATTTTCTGTAATATACATTACTGAAGCGGAAGCGTAAATTCATAGTACACCTGAGAAGTAATTCCTTGATGACAGACTCAGTAATTCCAAGTTGATTCATTTTTCCGTCACTTGTTGATATGTGACCATGCATGTAGTGACACCATACATCTTCAAGTTATACTCACCTTTGTCAAACTGAACACAAGTCTAAAGACATCCTTCACACTCTGTTTTACGATTAGTTTGTGAAAGGATCTTAAGATCTGCACCAGCTATTTAAAGCCAATAAAACGGTGAGTTATACGCATCTCAAATCGCACCAAGAGGAAATTCAGACTTGTGAATTTTAGGCAGAAAATAAAGCCGTTGTATGTTTTATCCTGCGACCTGCAGTAACTAACGCAACTTCGATGAGAATATCCCATTTTGTTTCAGTTCTTTACGGTAGTCTAGCCAGTTATTCGCCCAGTACCAAGCTACGCTCAAGATGTTGTTGTTGCTGTGCTTTTCTACTTTCACTCAGAACCAAAGGTAGGCACACTTGAACTAACACGTAATGCCTGTGCAAACATCCGACTCGCCGTCTTCAGAAACTTTGACTTTCGTAGTTGCTAACTCTTGTAGAGAGTCTTGGCATATGTGATTAGTTCTAGTACACAGCATCACATCATATGATATTAATCTATTTGTTGACGTAGGATTCTCATTAGGCATATAGATTTACAACAAAATTATCTACGTGATTTCTCACCCTTTGAACACAGTTCAGCGTTCATTCGAAAGTCAGTCATTCAGTATTTTCTGGGAAATGCAAAATCATCACAAATGGCCAATTTACATGCTCAATCACTACATAATTCTACTTAATACACTGATAAAAATACAGGTTTGAAATGTCATATTCCACATCGCTCATGTCAAGAAATTGTCAAAACAAACTGAATGGAAGTTCAGAATTTGTTGTAACTTGTCCAAAGTTAAAACCTACTGTGACAAACATTGGATTGGATTCCGCCTTTTTTTATCAAATGATCCATTTATACAGCTGAATTCTCAGCTTAAAACTTCTCAACTTCATTTTAATCCATAATTAATCCAAAATTTCTACAGCTGTCAGCAGTCTACGTACTATATGACCTTGAAAAGTCATCTGACCAAATTTAAAATGTGCTTTTGTTAGAACTGATAAGCTGAGTTAGTAGTTCGCACATGCCTAAGATAATACGCTGATAAAAATGGAGAAAACCTCCAATTTCAAACATAACTCTTAATTTAACGGTTAGCCCTTTTACTTTCGAAAGAAAATTTCATAGACTTCCCCCAAAACAAATACGAAAGTTATCAGAGATTAAAATATGACGGCTGGTTCATTATTTCCCATCCTAGTTATTGATCCGGTGTATAAAGACATCAATGAATATGCAAAAGATTATGATTATGACCTATATGGTGTACCACTCTCGAAATGGAAGCTTGTCTTTAATAACCCGCATATTTATTTAAAATATTATTTAGAAAAGTATTCAATTCTGGCATATTTTTTACCCATCATTTTATTTGCTCTTTACTATATCTTATCAAACTTATTTGAATTCATTTACCTTATATATCGTAAAGTAAAAATTATTCAACAATGGAGAATAGCCAAACGTGAACAGTATAAAAAATGTCAACAAAGGTTCCACTTAAAGTTGCCTAGAACACATGATGATTTTGCATTGATCAATTACCAAGCATATATTGATTGGCATAAAGTCACCGGTAGGAATTCTAAACTATCTACCCTTCCAGTAAACTTACCAGATTATGAATGTTTACGCTTTGTATTGGATAATTCATGGCCGTTTCTATCTGCCTTGAAAACATTAGAAGAGGATGTCCATTGTTATTTTGATCCAGAAGTGATAGAAGGTAAAGCAGAAAATACTGATCCTTATGGGCCACAACAAAGACGAAACAGACTGAAACGCTTAGTGACTCAACGTAAAGCACGCTTTAAAGTTGACAATTATGATATAAACTCATCTGATAGTTCTACAGGATCAACAGAAGGAATGAAAGAAATTGATATACAGGCACTGGAAGATCAAGGTTGGATAGAAGAATATAAGTGGAGAGTAAGAATGGCCTTGTTACAGGCGCAAAGATATGAAAGAAGAAGACACTATCCGTCTGTGTCATGGCAGTTCTCTGCGAACTTTGTTGAAGGTACCGAAGAGAAAAAAGGAGAGATGGGAAGTCAAAATAATACAAAAAGTGACGAGAAAGTAGATACTAACTCAGCAAAAGTAGGCGCGAATGATTTTGATGATCACATGAATAAGAGAAAGGCATATAACTCAAGGAAACAAAGAAATCTATTCTCATGTCAGTCTAATATAACCAGCGGATCATTGGTAGCTATATATGATAGTGATGAAAACCACTTTAAAACACATTAATCACCAGACGATACTATAAGATGTCAACATAAGCAACGATCAACTAATTTTTGTACACCATTATACACATGAAATACTGAAGAAGTATCACTTCAAGGTTCATGTTTGTCTCGTCTTCATTTATTACCAAATGCTCGTAACCGATCACTATGTGAATTAAACTACTGCCGTTACACCAAAAGATACAACAAACGTAAATTTTCAGAAGAAAATATAAGAAGATAACAAGAAATATTCAATGAAATAGATTCTTGTTAACGTTTAAAGAGGTTATCAACTGAGTAAACTTGCTGTTTTCGAAAACTTTTGTAAAAATGTCTGTGTAGTGAATGACTGAACATTTACCTAACTAAGGTCATATCATGCATAAAGTAGGCTGTTGATAATCCATTTAATGCACAATATACTCTTGAAATGCCAATTAATGACTTTTCAAGCCTAAAGCTTATTGAACCAAGTTAGTTCATGAGTGTTTTTGACTAGCTGAACCATCGTAGATTGAAACTTCTCATCAGAACTGTGAGCCTATCACGCTAAGTAGGATTTAACTCAGAAACGTTATATCTTAAGACATGCGGATGTTCACTTAACGACTGAGTTAGGTTCCAAAGACTTCTATCAGCTTTCGATTTAGTGTGACTACCATTTGATGTCATCAGTGAATATCTTTCCTCATATCCGCTTTGTTTGATCCCATACGTTAAGGTTTCCTATTGAAACTTAGGTAAATCCTCCGTGAAGGAAGTCACTACTGAGTGCTGGATTTTCATTCACTTAAAAGTGGCTTTCAAAAATAGCTTGACTTCAATGCATTTTACATCAGAGAACAATTGTTCGCTTTTAAATTAATTTGAGGATACATCTAACAGACTAACTTCATAAGCATGTAAAACTTCGATGACTATATCTTAGTGATTAAATCCAACTAAGTTGCATTGAATAGAACGATCCATATTTACTTTACATAGTGAGTCATTCAGTAAGTTTTCTATTTAGGAATAAGAACTACAACGTGTTACAGCTTACTGTAAAGAAATGAGTGAGTGTGGATGTTGTCAGTCATTTAGCTTACAAAAGGTAGGGGAATGGTTATAGCTAACACTTAGGAAAGTATAAAAAATATTTCAATAAATTGTTACATATGCTTACTACTTGTGCATAAGCTTAAACTTACTGCGACGATACTGTTTTTTTTAAACGTAGATTAAAATAGATAGTCAAAATGTCACTTCGGCTAAACGGAATCAGCTGACATACTGCGATCAAATGATGATTATCTCCAAGCAAAATGAATGAAGATGAAAAGACAAAATCCCCGTATAAGTGACAGTGCATACGTTCCCAAATAAAACAAATAAAGACTTCCATAGCATCGATAAAAAAGAACAACCTGAACGACGAATATTCTTCTCAATAAACTCACTTAAGTTTCTACAATTCTAAAATGTATTTATACTGCGTGAAATCAAGCCATGTTAGGGGAAGGTATATTTTAAAAATAGGGTAAGATTTAGGGATTGTTTCCGGTCGGGGGGCAAAATATATTGAATGACGAAAGGAAGTTAATTAATACACACACATTTGTGGTTAGAGTAGGAAAATAGACAGGAGATTATGAAATTAAATGTAATTACGTAAAACAGGATGAATGTACGGCAAAGTAGGAAACTGAACGAAGGATTATGGAGATAAAATTGTGATTATATAATACCGGATAAACCTATGACAGAGTATGAGAATAAACAGAGGATCATGAAAATAAGATTGTAATTACGTAATGCAGGTTCAATCTGATATAAAATGAATCTGTGGCAGATAGAGCTTTATGATGGCCATGGCAAATATAAAGGTTGAACGTACCTTATTTGCACTCATAACGCTGGTTTGAACTTCTGGATGGCTAATGCTTCAGCAATAGACAGATACCATGATTTTATTTCCTTCAAGTGGTTTGATCGAATCCTGTAGAGAATTTTGAATGAGCTCTCGAAAGGAGCTAAGTGGCCTGAGTTCACGAGGTGTTCCGTTATCGAACTGAAGATGTATTTCCGTTCTCCTTTTTCAAGCCAGGCTGGGTTGTGTTCGCGAACACGTTTTACAAGCGGCACCAAATGTCTTTGTTCACTTGGGTTCTTTGGCTTTATGTTCTTATCTATGAATTTGAACTGAAACCCGTTTTCCGCCAGAGTTCGTCGTAGTATTTGCAGTTCTTTGTCAACCCTGTCCTCAGTACATATTTTCCTGATCCTCGAGGAAAGTAAATGCATAAGATTTCTTTTCCTGCATAGGGGGACTGAACTCCATCAGCCATTTTGCGATTAAATGGTATGGAGAATTTATCATATCTAGTATTGGAGGGAGTGGGATGCCTTCTTAGTGTATTTTAGAGAGAGCGTATAGGCGATAGTCCGTAGAACCTAATGGGGGAAGTTGTCGATGTACTTCTTTGCTAAAGAATGATTCATCTCTCATTTTCTTCAATGTTTTCGACAATTGCAGCTCTGTTTGCTCAGTAGGATCTTTCTGTGTTGTCTGTTTTAAGAATTTTTTTTCATCGGATAGAATGAGCGAGAGTTTTTCCAAATAGTCTGATTTGTTTAGTAGTACTATTCAAGAGCCTTTTTCCGGGCGTATCATGACGAAATTTTCATTTTTCTTCAGTTCAGTTAATTGATTCCGATGTTCTTTTGATAAGAGATGTGGATAGCTGGGTTTTCTGTCCAGACAGCAATTTAACACTGTTGATTTGAAATGGTTAGCATCATCGTATGAAACTGGAACCTAATCCTTGATTTGACTTATAAGATTTTCGAACTGGACTTTTGTGTGGAGCTCGTCGACTTTTGAAGTTACATCACAGAATTTAGGTCCAAGTGACAGTATCTGCATTTGAACTGGGGATAGTGATATATTAGAAAAATTGAATACATATTTTTCAGGACACGACGGAAAGGCTGTTTCTTTAGTTATAGACTTCAAGCTTTTACATAGCTTCAGGTTGACTTCATTCTTTCGCTTCTTAGTAATAGTAGCAACGTAGTTCTCAAATTCTGTTCTTTCATTGGCAAATAATTCGAAAAGAGCGTATGATTTTTGTGACAGATTATGTTCAAGCTCTGGCAGTCTGGAACGGACAGCGTCAATGTGGTTGAGAGTGTGTCACTTCAACGTACGTGAGTTGGGAGAAATGTGATTTCGTCTGAGATTCTTTCAAAACATTCTGGGATACTCATGTTTGTCTGAACATTTCTTTCAGAAGTATATTTTCGCATTCGCTTTGGCAAGTTTGACGGAAAAACGCAGAAACTTGTCTAGCTCCATCACCGTCACACGGTACTTGCCAGTCTTTAAAAAACGGAATACACCCATTTGATCATAAGAAAAGACAAGAGGTGGTAACACGTATTCACGAATGTATAGCTTAGTAAACGATTTCGTCGAAAAGAAAATTTTTTTTACTCTGAAGCCACGTCTTGTCTTTTCCTATGATCGAATGGGTGTATTCCGTTATTTAGGGATTGTAAAGAAAACGATTTTTCGTTTTCAAATTTGTCAGTATTAGATGATACAGAAACAAATGAATGATGTGATATTGAATAAAAAGATAAAGAATAAAAAGGCAGGAATGACCTTTAGTATACTGAAGGCCAAGGGAGAAGTTATGCTTGAACATTAACTCTGAATGCGCAATTCAGGTTTGATCAATCCAGTTGCGATAGCCTCCGCTATGTTAGGCAGGTACTGGCGAGCTATACTTGGTATCGTTTCTGGAAGCAATCGCAACTGGATTGATCAAACCTGAATTGTGCATTCAGAGTTAATGTTCAAGCATAACTTCTCCCTTGGCCTTCAGTATACTAAAGGTCATTCCTGCCTTTTTATTCTTTATCTTTTTATTCAATATCACATCATTCATTTGTTTCTGTATCATCTAATACTGACAAATTTGAAAACGAAAAATCGTTTTCTTTACCATTTGTCGTTCGGGTTGTTCCTTTTTATCATAGATCATTTCCGAAATAAAGGTTACTATATCAACCACTGAAACAACGGATTCGGTTTCCCACTAACAATACTATCTTTGTACACAATATAAAAAACCTAACAGATTATTCCAGTGGTTACTGGAGGATCTTTTGTACTCACCCAAATAAAACATCTGGAAACGTCGTAAACCATAACTTCAGAAAACTATCAAGGCATCACTTTATTTTAACAGTCTTTCTTCAACTGCTTACAACCTTAGTTCATTGGAAACAAGCTTCGTTGGTAATGTAGTGGGAGATCATATATAAGAATTCATAGGAAATGAGAAGTCAAATCAAAATATCGTGATCCTATGGGTTTTGCAACTGAAATTTCTCTCAAAAACAACAGGAGTAACAATAAACTATCATGAGAATGTAAGATTAAATGAGTGGATTAACGACGAATAGGTTACCAAATTTGTGAAATTTAGTAAGGTGAATTTAATTAGCTGAAAGTATGTATGAAGCTTACGAGCTTTATAAATCACGCTATAAAACCCAGAGTGAAAGTTATGATATGCACCTAATAAGAAAGATGTGGTTCAATAACTGCAAAACTTGTGATTTTAGGTTATCAAGGTGTAAAGACAAAATGCCAGGAGTTTCCTTTCGAATACATAAATCAAGCTTCGGACGTTTGACAGTTATGGCTTCAAGAAATCCTGGGGTATTTGATCCACTATGTTTGAAAGAATTCCTCCAGTCTACCTGGTGTCCTGTATCATTTTAGCTACAATTATCTGCACTATTATGGGCTAATCTTTTTTAAATGGTTAGCAATTCGAAAAGTATTAAGAAAACATGACTTGGCCCTTTTTCAGTTTTTCCAATGAGCCTGAAATGGGAATTCCTTATCAGAGTAGTCGATTCGATACAGCAAACAACGACACAATATTATTGGCTAGACAATGATTCGAGCATAATTCAGGACTCATATTCATATGACTACATGCTTGATAAATTACATAAATTAAAATATAATTGGCGTACACTCTACCACAGCAATTAAATTGTAAGCCCACGCTGACTAAAACGGCAGCTACACGTGAATTGACGCATTGTTTGATGAGGACGTACTGACATCCCACTGTGGTAGCGAACATGTAGTTTGATAATTTGAAATCAGTTTGGTGATAGGAAGGAAAAGAAGAACAGTGTGTCCTACACACTGGGTTGTCACTTTCCTCAATGTTGAATATTGATTCGAGTCAGATTTGCTTAGAAAGTTTCAAGGCAGTTACAACAAGAGTTCTATCAACCCATGAGATTGTCAATCTTCATCTTTTCTGTGTAAAGAAATATACTTTACTTGGATGGGATGTATGTGACGGCCGAAACCAGTAGTTGTGAACGTGATGTAATGTAACCAACTGCGAATCACGCAAGTTGGCATGCATGTGTCTATTCTTCATCTTGCTGCTAGGTATTTGGACGACTTTCAGTTAAAATGTCTACTCTGAATTATGAATCAGGAAGTGGGGAGAGGGATGCAGCTGCAGAATAAGATGAAAACAAGAAGGACGTTTAAAAAGTAGTGTTTATGGGAGACTTTGTTATTCGAATAACTATTCATATGCCAAATCATGTAACCGTGTTAGTTAAAGTAGACTCAGTAAAATGTCTTGGTCGTACAGTGATGTTTATACAAAATAAAGTAAACTTCGGAAATGATCACCATTTTTAAGACAGCCGAACGTACAGTAGCCAGACAAACAAATAGAACCATTCAGTGAAATATTCCTAGAGCCAGAAGAATAAACAAAGTCCACAACAAGACGCAGCAGTCAACAGAAAACGGTAAAAGAAATGTATGCTAAGTTACTCATCGTTAGAGCAGAAGAAAAGCAGTTGATATACATACATATCAAATAGTCTACTTTTCGTGATAGTAAGGTGAAACTATTAGAGGGTACCCATGGTTTGGAGCACAACATTCGTGGCCTAAGTTAAGAGAATACTATGAGAGGTATTTTCTGTCCAAAGCCTATTCAGCATAGGGATTTGGTAATAAAAATAATAATAATAAATAAGACTACCAAACATTTTCATCAAGTATTGTTTTCAGAACAAGTAGATGAATGAAAAAACGAGATAATCGACGAAATAGAATCATTACACTAACTACTAAACAAACCAATTTTATTACCGAAAAATGAGGCATACAAGAAGAGTTTTGACAATAGACGAGTAACAAAGTCGCCACAGAGAAAATCAGAACCATTGGCTGTGATAAATATCATGCATAAAAAATTAATCGAAAATAAAATCACATAAACAGTTATTTAACCGAACTTCTACAAACATTTGTCCTGTAAAAGAACAAAGCCGCGTGTACAGAACTAATATGTCACCTGATAATAGCATTCATGAACAATTTTAAACTCAAATGACTGGTACTCAAGAAGGAGTAGTCAAATTCAGTCGAACACTCAATTTTATACTTAGTATAATCACTTGACAGTCAACCCTCTACAGCAAATTAATAGACTTTGAAGAGGCTTTCGACAGCGTCTACCGACAAGTAATTTGCCAATTGCTTCAACACTACAGAGTACCACAAATCTTTATCAACCTCATTCAACAACTATATGAAAACGCCACATGCCAAGTGATCCACATGGGAAAGCTGAGTGACGCCTTCGAAGTGGAGACAGGAGTGTGACAAGGCTGTCTACAATCATCGATGATATTCCTGGTTGTACTGGACTGGATCATGCAACAGCCAACTGCGAGGAGTGAGAAGGGGAGCATACGCTGACCGGACCGATGAAAAGACCGTAGAAGATTTAGATTTCGCCAACGATGACTTGTGCCTGATGTCACACAAACTTGAAGATCTACAGGCAAAAACTAACAAGTTGACAGAAGAGGCAAGCCAGCAAAGACGCGACTTCAAGTGAATGTAGAGAAGACAGAGGTGATGAAGATACCCAACCAACAACAACTACAAACACCAATCACCATCAAGGGGAGAAACCTAAAGGAAGTAGCCTCTTTCACCTACCTACCTACCTAGTCAATATCGTTTCAACTACAGGCAGCGACACAGATTAGGACGTCAAAGTTAGGATCGGAAAAGCAAGACAGCCCTTCATTAACCTGAAACCAGTGTGGAGATCTAATGCACTCCACTCAGCATAAAGAACAAGATTCGGCTTTGTAACACTAATGTCACTCAAGTGAGTCAGTGCTTCTGTATGGTTCAGAAACATGTCGCGTTATGAAAGGGATTTCCAACAAACTAAAGATATTCATCAACAACTGCTTACACTCACTCGATAGTGAAGATCAGATGGCCAGAATAATAAGAATAAGCAACAAGGAACTCTGGCTGGCTGGCTGGCAACAAACCAACCAAGAACCTATCACTCAACAAATATGCAGAAGGAAGTAGAGATGGATTGAGCATGCACTGAGAAGGCCGACTGGGGATATCGCGCGCCAGGCCATCGAGTGGAACCCATATAGGAAACGACGAGTTGGTCTTCCGAGCATGACATGGAGGAGATAGTGTGAGGAAGAAATGAGAGCTTGTGGGCAGTCGTGTAGCCAGGTTCAAAATTTTGCAGAGAACAGAGTGCACTAGAGACGTACTTTTGAAGCTCTATGTTCCACTAGGGACCCAAGGGACAAATAATAATAATAATAATCTTGATTTAGCTCAGTTTTTGTGCTCTGTTATTCTAATCGACCCTGGTCGACTGCTTTGACCTAATGTACTTGACCTCGCAATCATGGCAAGGGATCTGGTAAACCAGATTATTTTCCTCAGTTGCATCGATGGGATCTTTATCCTACATAGCTTGTTTCCGAGTTTGTTGGTTTGAATGCCACTTTAATCCCAGCCAGCCTTATTGAGAATTCTTCGTAATGCTTCTGAAGTGCCTTCCTTGTATGGTAACACACCAGAGGCTTTGGGTTCTCTCTTAACACTGCCACCATTATTAACATTGGTAGTGGGATTATTATTAATAACATCTGTATTACTACTACCACTGCTAATATTTTTCTTTCGATTTCTTATGAATTTATTTATAAATTTTGGTGGGTAATTATTGAGATGTAGGGTATTCTTGATATGTTTAATTTCTTGTCGCATATTTTCTGATCTACTAGTAAGCTTTTTCATTCTACAACTTAAGCATTTAACTAGGCCTACTTTAACTGAAATGGGGTTAGAGGATTCGAAGTCTAAGTAGCGATTCGAATGGGTAGGTTTCCTATAGACACTAGTCTCTAGATTTCCTTCCTGTATTCGTTTAATTTTGCAATACAACATCGCTAGCTCACCTTCTTCACTTTTCAAGTCACAGATATCTTAAAGTACATTCACTACTGAATTTATATGTGCCAAGAAACTATTAGTGTGTTCCGATTTCAGTACTGTAAACGTATCATCTACATATCGGAACCATGTCTTTGGAGTAGGACTAAATGTTTGAAGAGCCATCTGTTCCCAACTATCTATAAATATGTCTGCGAAGATAGAGGATATTGGTGATCCCATGGCAACACTTTCAGTTTGTTGATATATCTTATCTCGAAACTTGAAAACTGTAGATGTTAGGCACAATCGTAGTCCTAGTATGATTTCTTCATTCGGCACCTCAGTTCGATGAGCAATTTCTTTGTCATCTTTAAGCCCATTTCTAACTGCCTCTAGAGCCATGCCGATCGGTATATTTGTGTTAAGGTTAGCTATCTCAAAACTAACCATTTTTTTCACTGTCGTCAAAGTGTATGTCGTCTAATCTATAATTTAAGTCATAAGAGTTGGTAGGTCGAGACTTTGAGTGGTTTCTTATTGGGCCTAACACCACTGCTAAGTATTCAGACAACTGGTAAGTCGGAGTGTTTCTAAAATCTACTATAGGCCTGATGGGATAACCTGGCTTATGAATCTGAATAGTACCATACATTCTACTGGGATTATTAGTTTTCGGCATTAAATTAAACCACTTTGAAACAGCTTCATCCGGCGTATCAGATCCCCTGTCCATTTCTTGACCTTATTCATAATAGTATCCACTGACTTTTTAATTTCCTCATATGGTCCTGTTTCTATATGCTTGTTCACTTTGTAAATGTAGTCAGATTTGTTCATTACAACTGTTGACTTGCCTTTATCCGATTTGTAAAAATTACTATATTATTATCATTCTGAAGGTTCCTGAGAGCTTCTCTCTCTGACTTGGGTAAATTAGATTTCATTTTCTTCTGTTATTTCAGTGTTAGAGCACACTGTGCTCTTAGCTCATGTGCAATTGTCTTATCTATTGAACTTAACGATATTTCTATTTTGGGAATGATACCTCCTGGTTTCAACTCATTAACCTTTACATTGAAGTTAAGGCCTTTATCTAACACTTTCACTTCTGTTAAGCTTAGAACTCTACTTGAGAGATTGACAACCAACTTTGACTTATCGATCATTGGTGATATACCATTGTTAATTTCATTACTGTTGACTGCATGCTTTTCTTCCATAAGTTTGTTGAACTTCTTAATCTGAGTATTTTTGAATTTCTTGAATGCGATTGATCTTATTTCATTGAAATTGTCCATCAGAGGCTCATAATCTTTTTCACTAACTGTTTGTATCAGTTTATACTTAAGATTTTAGATATAATTCTTGATGTTGTACAACTCTTTGACTATTCTATGAATTTCTTCTTTAAGACAGAGTTTACTAATACGTTCTATAGCTGCTTTGACTTTGTCTGTTGGAACTGGTGCACGTAGAAGCAGCTGGCCACTTAAACAGAAGGAGTTGAGGAAAGGTTAAGACCCAAGATCTAATAGGTGAAAGTAGAGTCCTTACAAAACCAGTTTCAGATTCTACTTAAAAATTACATAACATTCGTAGATTGTTGCACACTAATTAGCTGTTAATTGCATTTCATTGGAAGATGCAATATAACCTATGAAACTTATTTCAACGGTAACAAGATAAAATACCTGATATCAGTTGATAAATATGAATTTTATTTGAAAATTTACACTAAAATCCAAAAATAATAAACAAATAAGTTTTAAAAATATATAGCTAAGAAAAAAGACTAAAAGGGTGAATGAAATTCACATCAAAATATAAAACAACTCGACAGTTTTGTGCTTTCTGGCGAATACCGATTTGCAGTAATGCGAAGTAACAATTAAAAAGGTAAGAAACATATAAGAAATAACATTAGTTCATGTAAGAATCTGCTTGATAAGTAAATGGGTTTTTCTAAAGCTTGAAATAAATAAAACGATCAAATTTTACTTAATTCTTTATCCTGTGAAGTGTAAAAGTCATTCAAACCGAATATTAATGTTAGCTGTACTAACTTAGAACGGATGCTATTGACATCACCACCACTGACCGTAGTGTGATGAGTAAGTAAACGGTTAACTCGACGTCTTAGAAATTGACTATAACTCCGAAAACTAGAATGAACAGAATGTAACTGTCTCCATTCAGTGTGTTCAATTTGTTCATCATCATCGGATTTATGAGATTGTTTCGTAATCCATCTCCCAGTTAATAAAGCACGATGAAACTGATGTGCACATGTCAACATGCCTTGCAAGATTTGGTCCAACTCATTATCTGATGGATCTAACAAACAACTGGAAGAAAATCAAAAAAGGGAGTATTATTATTATTATTATTATTAGGATTTATTATAGTCTGAACTAGTATATTAACAACCAGCGCAAAATGAAACAATATGAAATCCGACTCGAAGACTACGTTTCAGTGTATGCACTATCCAGTTAAATATTACGATGGCGTCAGGGAGTATGAACTACCTGACTATCCAAACCACAACAGATGAAGAGCAGTTCCTCAATGTGACCCACTGGTAGAATCAACAGCTTCCACAGCTAGACCAAGAGAAAACAAACTATCTACGACGAGCTGAATAACAAATACGGCTTTAAAATAAATCAATAAGGAAATAAATTTTTAATACCCTCATAAAACAAAACACTCGTGCCGAAAATTTGCTGAAGAAAACATAGTAACAATAATATTGACACATAAAAGCAATATAGGCAATATAGGAAGAAAACACGTGGGTTATTAGAGAAGTTTGAAATAAACATTCAAAACAGCAATCACAACTTTCTTTCTACCTCTCGATAACAGCAGAACCAAGAAACCTGAGGAAAAACTGTGATGTGTTTCGGTTCTGCACAATATCTCGCATTGTTTGAAGTTAGGACCTGGCATTAACGCTAAACTGTCCAAGATGTCACATCTCATATCACACACAATAAGCCAAGATAGAAAGAAAGTGGCCAAAATTGTTAAAAGTTGTGAAAAAAGAACAAGGGAAATAAAATATTTATGAAATACTGTACGACGATTAAGATGTATGAATGCAAGTGCGCCACAAACGTCCGTTCTCAGTCATAGCAAATATGGTCCCCAACAACCAGTTTCGGTTATCATAGGTACTTTAACCAGGAACTCTGCATTTCCCCACATGGACCAGACTAACAATCAAAAACTTCATGCAGTGATGCTAATTTTTCAAATCTGGCTGGCTCCAACCTATTTTCCATCCCAAACTTACTTCTGCCAAAAGCAAGCGATACCTAGGCCTCCGTTACACATGTCCCAGCCACCTGAGCCGATGAAGGTTTAAAACCCCACAAACTAACTTCTGCTTTCTCTCTAGAACTCTGTGCCGGACTGCTATGTTACTGACGTGGTGGCACCACAACACACCACCTATGCTACGAAGGCAACGGTGGAACACTGGAAAGTCGACAAAGAGTGGATACAGTGGACATCACTGAAAGATACTACTACTGGACGTATACAACTCATTTGGTACCTCGTTGTGTGTGCTAGCACAACTATCCCTGTCTCAATACACAGCCTTCGATAGGGTGATGTTTTCACCTGGCACTCCTCACAGTAAGAGATACTGCCATAAGACCTGTCAGTCGATGGAGTCAAATCCCACTTTCAGGTCATGAAATACAGATGGTGTTGTACATGGGTAAATGTTCCTGTGTTTCAGAACCTGACATAGAATGAATCTCTGGTCGATACATCCAGGACCAGGTCTGAAACCTGCCTGATTTTCTTGGCTTTGCTGTTTCTGAGCTTCAAGTAGGCATCTGTTGGTTGAAGAACAACAAATCTTGCATATGATGTTCGTCAGGGTGATTCCCCTGTGGTTATCACAGGTAGATTTTTCCCCTATCTTAAAGACTGGGGCAATCAGTGGTGGGAGCGAGTGAATCGCATGACCCATATTTCTGTACTACAGTCTCACCAACTGTCTTTTTCATCCAGATTTCCTTGATACACCCTATATATATATATATATATATATATATATATATATATATATATATATATATATACTTTTACTCATCACCGTCTCTAAATCTTTAACCTTCGCTGCTGAAAACTGCTCAAAGTCATTGCGTAGGTTTGGCCTACACTTGTACAGCTTCTGCTGCTTTTAGTACTCGAAGTCTGCAGGGAAGGGTGACATGCACAGTCTGGTGGTCCAAATCCAGGCAGTCGTGAAACAATAACAAAAGCCAACCCAAAACAATTGTTCTTCGTCCAGCGGCACACAGTCATACACTGAGGACCCCTCAGATTCTTGCAACTAGTACTAGGGTAGGCGAACTGTGAATGGGTATCATAGCTGCTGGGATGATGTTTGCAATACATAACGAAGACACCAGAGCTAGTGTTTCAGAATGACTTCATGCAATGAATAAATCACCCTGACCGCACCGTGTTTGACTGGAATTACTTACAGAGTCGTACCATATTCTCAGCTTGGGATAGACTAGTGTCACAGGAGTAGAACAGAAATGCCACCACTGAAGTGTTGTACACCTTTCTTTCTTATTGACCGGAGTCACGACGGCACCGGTGACCAAGATTGGCGCCTAATATTCTGCTTTTCGACATACGGTTGGAAGGCTCGTCAGTCACACCTCTACTAGCAATCACATAACTTATCAGGTACGAAAACTCGATAGATTCCGATGCCTCACCAACGAGGGTGATTCCAAGTAAAGAACCCCTCCCAATGGTGAAGAAGCACTTTGTACTTTAACGGCGAGAAGCCCATACCATTCCTATGGACACTGGTCGCTGAGTGCTATTTGAGTAACCTTTGTTATGGTCACAGAGTAAAGTCATATCGTACTCACGCTCGAGGTTGAAAAGTCTTTCATCTGACAACAGATACTCAACACGACCGCACAAACCCAGTAGGGTTTTCTCGAATTCATCGATGGCAAAGTTATAGAGGGATTGCAAAATCGGTCAGCCTTCTCTTACAGCAGAATTGGTCTGAAACAATGAGGATAGGTGGTTGTAAGCCTTCACTCTGTTTGAAGTGTTGAAGTGTACGGTTTTCAAGGGATCAACAAGCTTCCGGGCGATGCGCTTCTCTAACAGGCAATTCAAGAGTATAGCCCTGTCCAACGAATCAAAAACAGCTCTAATAACGGGGAATACAACGGTCGTTAATCTGCATTATATGTGACACTACTCCAGCGTCTGATAGAGGAGTGAGCCAGTAATCAATGCATCCATGATATAATCTCCCTGGGAATCAACTTTTCAAGAGTTTCGAAGGGCGCGAGAAGTATCATTATTATTATTATTAGTCCCTTGGGTTCCTAGTGGAACATAGGGCTTCAGTAGCACGCCTCCACTCCACTCTCTTCTCTGAAATCTTTTGAACCTGGCTCCACGACAGCCCACAACCTCTCATTTCCTCCTCGCACGATCTCCTCCATGTCACCCTCACCACGGACGTCCAACTCGTCGCTTCCCATGGGGATTCCACTCGAGGGCCCGGCCTGGCGCGTGATGTCCCCAGTCGGCTTTCTCAGTGTATGCCTAATCCATCTCCACTTCCTTCTACATATTTGTTGCGTGATAGCTTCTTGGTTGGTTCGTTCCCACAGCTCGTTCTTGCTTATTCCAACTATTCTGGCCATCTGATCTTCAGTAGCGAGCCAGCGTAAGCACTTGTTGATGAATGTCTGCAGTTTGTTGGAAATCCCTTTCGTAACACGCCAAGTCTCTGAACCATATAACAGCACTGACTTGACTGACATTGGTGTTGAAAATCCGGATCTTGTTCCACATGCTGAGTGCAGTGCAGAAGATCTCCACACTGGTTTCAGGCTAATGAAGACCTGTTTTGCTTTTCCGATTCTGACTTTGACATCCTCGTCTGTGCCTGTGCTGCCTGTAGTTGAAACAGTGCTGCCTAGATAGGTGAAGGAGGTTACTTCCTTTAAGTTTCTCCCGTTGACGGTGATTGGAGTTTGTTGTTGTTGTTGGAGTTGTTGGTGAGGTATCTTCATCACTTCTGTCTTCGCTATATTCACTTGAAGTCCCGTCTTCGCTGCCCTGCCTCTTCTGCCAACTTGTTAGTTTTCGCCTGTAGGTCTTCAGGTTTGTGTGACATAAGGCACAAGTCATCGTTGGCGAAATCCAGATCTTCTAGGTTCTTTTCCGCAGTCCAGCCAGCGTATCCCCCTCTTCTCGCTCCCCACTGTTGTCTGCTGCATGATCCAGTCCAGTTGACCACAATCAGGAATATCATGGGGGATAGTAGGCAACCTTGTTTCACTCCTGTCTCCACTTCACTTCAAAAGCATCACTGAGCTTCCCATTGTGAATTACTTGGTATGTGGCATCTTCATATAGTTGTTGAATGATATTGATAAAGATTTGCGGTACTCCGTAGTAATGAAGCAGTTTCCAAATTACACGCGAGAAGTATGATGGCAGTAAAAGTGTCAGACTGATTTTCCTGATAATTGTATTATGAATTATGTAGACCCTTCTTTAGGATAATTACAAGAATGCTTTTCTTGCGTAGCGACGGAACACTCTTAGTCTACCATATCTTCTCAAACAATATGGGTAGTTGCATGACTAAAGTCTCGTCCCCACCCCCCCACCCCCCATCATTGAAAGGAGGCGTGATAAGTTGTGTAGTCTGGGAAACTTATGGTGCCCTAAGACTTGGGGTTCCTTCTGAATTTCCACTTCTTTAGGTGGCTCAATGTCAGCTGACCATAGAGTATGAGACACTGAAGTCGATGCTACTGGGACAGAATACCAGTGATATCGCTTTTCAAACAGCTTCAGCACAGCATCGCAGGTGTCTACAAAGCTTGCTGATCAGCGTACTATGAATTCAACAAGCCATTTTACTACTGTCAAGCTTCTTGCTGCAGGAATACACGATTAGCTGGAGCACGTGACAAGTGTTGCCAGAGGAAGATGCTGCTCTCATCTCGTTTGAACACTCTTACCACCAGGCCTCACTGTGCAAGTGTTGTTTGATTGTTCGAGTAAGGAACTTATGTAAACCACTAAATAAATAAATATTTTATCCTCAGATTATGAATTTAACTCATAGGCGCCAAGAAATTCCAAAACGTTGGTTAAGAAGTACGTAGTGATTGTTAGCTGGAGGTTCTTCAAAACCACAAGCACCTTTACCAGCAATTTTCACGGCGTTTTTATAAGCGCAGTCAGTGCTCATTTATGCTCTCTAGAGGTTCGACATCTAACCTCGAATCTAACTCGGTTTTTTAATTGTCCAAGGAGTTTGCTTATATCGACGCGTTTTAGATGACGATTTTGGTGAACACCAAGGTCCGAGATGGTCTCAACACTTTCTAAAGCTTGATCAGAGTCTTGATAAGTGTTTCAGAACTAACGGCATGTTTTAAGACACCCAAACCACAGGTAGATGATTGCAATATAATCTATTTGAGAGTGACTTTGAGTAGTAGTGGGAAGATATCAGGTAACCCAGTGGTGGCTGTTCAGAAAGTTGGTGCTATCTAAAAACAAGTTCTAATCTCCATAAAGCTGAAGATTTCCCTGATTATAAGTTACAAACATACAATGAGAATCTCAGAAAGCTAAAAAACTAAAAAAGAGGGATTAAATAAATAAAGGATGAAGACAGGGTGTGGATACAACCTAAGCTATTTGGATCGGTTCTGGGACAAATCATCAACAGCCACCAACGATTAATTACGGTTGCCGCGTGAACTCCAACCCGGGAATTCTATATTTTTCTGCATTGTTTAGACCAACAGTAGGACCCTTCAGTTTGGCCATTCGGGAGATACACTTTACCAAGTAGCAGTTCGATAGTCAACAACAACTCAGCACACCTAGTTTACGTTAGTATTATCTATAATAGTTAATAAATATCACTTGTGAATTTAGAAAAATATATAAACTTCCACGTGTTTAATTACCAATATCTTCAAATTGTTGCCATCGTTTACGAGTGTGATAAATCATAAACACCCATGAAGTTATAAACGAAGAATATGAATATCTCGACAAGATTTTACTGAATATCAAGACAGTGAAACCACAATCACAATTAATCTGAACATATAAAATATCAGGTGAAAGAGTGACATACCCAAATATAATATCATTTAAATATTTCTCATGCGCAGTACATAATGAATCCAAACTGTTAACATGTTCACTATTATTCCAATTTTCGCTATCATTGACATTACAGATTTTTCATTTGAATTATACATCCTTGAAGGATTGTCATCAGACATAAAATTATACTGTGTATTAGATAATCCTAGATATTTCATAAATTTACTCCAGCATATAGTAATATAATTATAGAAGTACATATTTAGATTATGAATGACTTGATGCAATTCATATAACCATATATGTATGTAGTGAAAAGTTTTACATAACTGATCCGATATACCAAGTAGTAGGAAAGATGATGAAGTCAAAGACTTTGATGATGATTTAGATGATATAGTTTTTAATGTTAATAAATGACATAATAAATACTCACGATCATGTTTCAATTGTAGAAAACATGAATTCAATGCCCATAAAGCAAACTGACATTGTATTAAACGTTGAAATATACAATTGTATTTGTCTAATATATTTGAATTAAGACAAAGATTAATTGGCCATGGTGAATTATACATTAAACGTAAATGATTAAAAGAGACATAACCATGTGGATCATCATTTGAAGATGAATTATTGGAATGACCTATTTCAGCATCATATTCATTGTTAATAGAAGTATCAGTAGCAGTAGTAGTAGTGGATACTCGTCTTGATACTGGTGAAGAAATGATATTTAAGTGATTTTTCATCAAATTTGTTGTATTTAAAAGAGGAAAGTTGACAGTAGTATTCATATACAAATTATAAGAATTGTTATCACAATCCTGATTATTATATTCTAACAGTTGTTGATTTGATGATATCTCCATAATAACTGATTTCATGAACTGTTGGAGATAATGTGTGTCATATATCTTGGCACGATCGTGAAGTGGACCAGCAGCCTGAAAATGAGTAGAAGTAAACACAATTACTCACTGATTTGAAGATATTCTTTATCCATACCTGATACTAAGAATAATTATTGAATAGATGAAACGAATGTTTAGAGGTCCTAATTGTAACCTGACCTACAGTGTCGGCGAAATTAGATAATGGTAGGCCCATGTAGTGAATCAACGCCTATGTTGGAAAACGTCGACCTCCAGTTTTTAATAGTTCTGAGATCAGTTCTAAATGGAAACTATCCAATTGAACCTATACACTATTCATCTATAAGTGAAAATATTGTATGCTACATCAAATAAATGAGCCATTAGTGAATTATATCCCAAACGATATTCACATCCTACTATGATAATAGTAGTTCACATTAGACGCTGTCTGATAGTCAAGCAATGGCATTCATGACTCGAACAGTTAAGATATTCAACTTTAGTTGATTAGTGATATGACACAACCGTCTTATATTTGTAGTTAGTGAACGTTTTTCCTGTTTATTTCGCTTACTTGTTCCATATGTCAACTTATCTTCTAAATATAATTGCAATCAAGGAATGTCATTCAATAAGGTAATGTAAGAAATGGAATCATGCGAAACAATATAATATCTCAATGATACAGTTTATCAAAAAGCAATCGAAATAAATAAATCTAACCTTGCGAAATAATTCATCTAACAGTGGTCGAGAAAAACTTCCATTAGTTAAGAAGAATGTTTCATATAAACAATGAAAGTGATCGCATAGACGAAGATCAAATATGAAATAATTGCACAAAGTGCTATTGACATGATTCATACTGAAAATGTGAAGGAGAAAATGACAAGATTGAAGATGATAACTTCAACATGCATTTTTATATAATGATATTAATAACTGATTACGTATAGAATACTTATGTTGGAATAATAGATGAAATAAATCCTGAGATTAACCTAGGTTCAAGCGCAACAATAATAATAGCAGTAACAAAAAAAAACAATAAGTCATCAAGCAAGTGCCTGATAAACTGTAATTAAAATCCCTGTAGTCATAGGAGAAGTTTACGCAGAACTGAGTATTAGAAACATTGGTCAATTTAACTGTTCTCTACACGTCTTTTTTCCTACAAACTCTGAAGGGATTAAAATCCATCGACTTAGAGATGATCCTGTAGCATAATTTATTCAAAAACTATTGCCTGGTTTGGCCGAATACAGCAACAAGATGCAAACTGAGTACTGTAGGCTGTAAGAGACTCATTTTTCACCTGTCAGATGAAAAAAAATATTGATTCATTAAATATTTGAAAACATGCTCAATTCAATAGTAAAGGAAGGCGTTTATTGTGATGGCTGCTTCTCTTCTTGCGGCTAATGGCCAATAAAAGACCATTATAGAACTGTTGGAAGACCCCACATTCGCATAAAACATTCCTTATCAATATAACCAATGGGTACAAATGATGCGAAGTAATATTTCACAAAATGGTTACATTTAAACCTCACAGTATCTTTAGATGTCACAGTATTATAACCAATTAACAATCGAATAGCACTGAGCTGCCATACGCACATTCGTGAAGTAGGCAATAAGCCATACATATTGTATAAAGGCTAAGGAGATACTAACTGACTGTGAGGACCTTGATAGATGAGGCGGATTTCTAACCAGTAACCCATCAGTTGAAATCCAAGTGTCTAAACCGATGAGCCACAAATCCATTAATCAACCGAAGGGGACACAAGGCCCTAAGTTTTCATTTCTATTTATAGTAATCAAAGAAAAATATACTTTAATAAGATGCCATTGAAAAATATAACATACTGAATGCTAATTGGCCAGATTATTGAACGGTTGATTAGTATACCCAAGGGAACCATTAGAGCATTAGATGTGTTCTCAAATAATTGTTTAAGTTCATTTGATGACTCAGATAAACTGCGATTTATGAACATTGAAGAAACATGCTGAGGATTTGACCTACAATAATGAGTAAAAAGACAAAAAACAAATATGATAAGACCTAACAGAAACTCTAATCTAAAACCTAAATACATGACAGGATACACGGGACAAAGTAGAAAAGATACGGTTCGCACTTTAGACTCTTTGCTAGGAGGCTGAATACTTAGGTAAATAAGGTACGCTTCACCTTATAATAAATAAATTTTACCAATATGGTAATGTATGAGCTTCAAAGCTCTCTTCGCTCTAACGTCATACTAAACTATTCACGTCAAAATAAAAGCATAAACCTATAAATAACTCGAAGACTACAGTAAATGAAAATATTCAATCTTTATAAGATGTCAAAGAGTGAATACATCTGCGTAATTGCGACCGATTTTCTGCAATATCACGAAAAGTCTTAAACCACTGATTCCCATTATCTCCGATAGCCTACATGGCTAATACCTAGAGTCAGAGACTTCATATACTGGTTCCACTTCCTGGACTGGCCACCCTGAACCCGCTTTCGGCCTAACCCAACTTCCCCTACTAGCATGGCACATCGAGGTAGGTGGTGGCTCAGAATACGCAGTTTATATCCAAGCCATTTCAGTCAACTATGGTTAACAACCTCGTCAATTTATTTGTTTGTCTTGCCTAGTACCCTTCACCTGACCTCAACATTGCTTACACGGTGATTCCACCAAACGCGAGCATGGCTACGAAGACACTGTGATCAAAACCCTGTAATCGCAACACGCCTTTCACTTTCAACAGCCATGTCTCACAGTAGTGTATAACAAGACAGGACGGACTGCAGCAAAGCATATTCGTCCTTCGATAGATAGTCGGATGTTTCACCAGTCGGCACCCTTAGGCGACGTAAGTTGACCAATATCAAACGCATCTTCTGTATCTGAGCTGAGATTTTGTCATCAATCACCCCGTTCGGGCTGATGCAACTTCCCAAGTAAGTGAAGTGATCGACACCCCCCACTACTTCACTCCATATTCTTAAATACAGGTAGTTGCCGACTAGTCCTGAAGCATCATCTTACATCTGGTAGGTGCGAAACGTATGCCAAATATACTCAGGTTTTTGTTTAACATATTCAGAAGACCCTGTGTCACATTAGCGTCTTCACCCAGCAGGATAATATCGTCTTCATACTCTGAATCAACCTGATGACCTCCAGGGAGTAGGTCAGTCCTTGTGAAGTGAGACGTTCTGAAGGTTATGTCTATTAGTACGTCGATGACAAAGCTAAACAGCGATGGTGACAGCAGACATTCCTGGCAGACACCATTAGTTGTCGCCAATTTAGATGACAACTCTCCTTAAGCCTTTACACGGTTGAGTGAGTTTAAGAGAGGTTTGAATGGTGTCATATGCTCGATCGGTACTCCCTTCAGTCAGACACAGCCACGACACCTCACGATAGACTAAGTCAAATGCCACAACAAATATGGGAAGTGTCAGCCGCTGGGAGGTATGTCTGTGTTGCAGAACCTGTCAGACGGTAGAAATATGACCGATCCACCCTCGTCAAGGCCTGAAACCTCTCTGTTTTTCGGAGTATGTTGTCCTTGAGCTTCAGTTAAGCTTCGGATAGTTATGAACCCAAGGATCTTGGACAAGATATTGGTTAAACAGATTACCGATGGTTATCACAAGAAGACTTCCCTCTCCCTTCTTGCGGACTAGTTTTCAGGAACTGAGATTAAAAGCCCCATCAGTAAGTATGGAATATCAGCTTATAAAAATTTCAAATCGGTATCACTTCCATAGTTTATCCAGTATACAAGATCGGTAGGCAGAAAACACCACAACTCGAGACACAGAATTCGAAAGTCAAGTTTTTAGGCCAAGGAGCTACATGTACAACTCAATGAGCGATTAACATAAGAACAGTTTGAAAAAATGCGATATCCAACTTGAGAAGGGGTGCGTTTAGGTTGAGGCTGCAAACCGTGGAAAAACGCATACACTCAACATTCCTTAAACGAAAAACGAAATAAGAATTTGAGATGAGGCTAAAGGAGTATAAATTCACTAAATACACCATTAATTGGTTCGAAAGAAATTACAAAACGATGATAATAAATAAGTAAATAAATAATAAAAATAAACATACCAAGTGATGGAAATTCCTTGGTGTATGGCTTTACTGTAGAAGCATTTTCACTAGTTTCCAGGACTTCTTTATAAAAGGTTACAGCATCTGGCTCAGCGCCGGAGTGGATTGCATCTTCTTTTATACGCTCTGCCTCCCAAACTTTAAGGCATAGTAGAAAAAAGAAAACAAAGCATTACTGTGCAGCAAACAAATTATGCATTTTACATAAGAATGATAAGTCTAAATTCTCAGAATACCAAAGTAGTTAGTATTAGGCAATAACCAACTTCTAATCAGTCAGTCACGAGTTTCAATCCCAGATTGGGGTAACTGAATACGATTAGATATCGGTCATAACTTAGAATACAAACATTCCCTTGGTTTTTTAGTAGTATTCTTCAGTAGTAAATCCAGACACCTATACCATTAGCGCTAAATTTTATTTGGCCAGCTAAAAGATACAGTATGAAAACTTATAATGAAACAGAAAATTTTGTTAGCCACCACAGCTTTTGCTGACCAGTCTTCACTGTTGATCAAACAAATCTATACGAAATTATGTCATGTAATAACTACAGATGGATTTCTGACAGCTTCTATAAACATTCAACGACTAAAAAGAGAAGCAAACACCTTTGAAATACATTCGTCCACTATCTGATTCAAGAACTCAGGACACTTTACAAGTTCTTCAACTACTAATATCCCTTGGTTTGAGGGTTGCATTTGACTCTGTCGATCAATAGCTAACATGCCAGCTTTTTTAGCCGACAACGAATGGTTAAATAAGCATATTCAAAGCGGAATGTATACAAAAAACGAATGTATTTGCCCACAAATGACTTCAAAGTATGATTCCTGTATGGCTCAATCACATAGCAAACAATGTTGTGGTGAGATGCAGAAAGCTAGACAAGAGAGGTAAATCAGTTGATGTGGTTGGTAACTCTAATCACTATTCGACATGATTAATACATGCTTAGCCACAAATTGAACGTGCAGTATTACCTGGAGTAACGGTAGAATAAAAGAAACCTAGGGTGGTAAAACCAACAAGGGACAATAACTCATGCAGCTTCTGACTGTAGGTTTAAAGTGTATGAGAAACTTCACATTTATTGACCAGTGGTCGGGAAGTAACCAACCACATACTCACCTAACATGAATGCTCAAACAATTCTAATAACCCAACTACGCGACTTAATATCGTGTCACACTAAGCTTGAAGGAAGACCGTTACAAGCAATCAACAGGAAATCCCCAGAAATTTTCCTGAACTACCTGTACTAAAAAAATGAACATGAAAACTGAGATATTCAAAATAACGACAGAGGCCAAAATTAGTACAAGTGCTGTGTATACATCCATCTCAAATGAGGTAAACGATGACTTTGGGTGTCTAGTGTTCTCCTAATCTCAGAATTTAGCTGAAAAATTCTCATACCTTCATATTTTTAAAACTGGGAATATGTATATTTGCTTTTCCAAAGGTGATCTTGGTAATTTTTACTCCAACCAAATCAACTTTTACTAATATGGTGGTATTTTGCAGGGAGAGACAGCCCTAAATATGTTCTTAAAAAGAGTTTGCATATGAACACAAACGCTTATTTACATCACACTGAAATTGATTCAATCCTTTTTAAATACACAGGTTGAAGATTAGATTAGGTGATCTAACCTGATGGCCTAGAGGATGGTCCGAGACCCTTCCCATAGAGTATGTGTTGGACTGTCGAATCAGAAGAATGACCAAATATATTACGTTGCCGGAAAAGTTCCACAGACTTCATAAAATTCGATTTGTTCCCCTCAACTTTCGTGTTGTCATTAACATCTTGGGGATTAATAAATTCCTGAAAAGATAAAATCAAGAGAAAATTACATATCGTAAGTTAAAAGCAACAAAAATATACTGTTGTTATGTCGTCTTACAAACGCACATACAGACATATTAATGTTTACGTTTCTGCACTTGGTTTTCAGTTACACCAATTTTCTGAATGCTCTGTGCATTATTATTCCACTAACAGAATTGATGTGAACGGGATAGGTTTGTAGTCAATAATCCAAGAGTGAAATCCTCAAAGCTTCACAAAATATTCAATTATTAAAGGGAAATGACTTGTAACAATAAATCTTCGATTTCAGAAAAGATATCAGTTCTTTTCCAATTTTGTATTCGAGTATAACATCGATTCATATATGAAACATGAATTAGGAAACTGAATAAGACAGAACTGATGAGCCTTCAAAACACATTAAAAGTCATGCATGTGAAAAAGACAACCAATAGGTATGTTAAGTGAATTAGGATTTCAGCAGGAGATGAAGAATATACACTCGAAATCCATCCCCTAACCACATGCATATTCATGCAATAGGCAGTACGTCATACCTATTTCATCAACCTGATAATACTATATGGCTGCCTATAGGTCGTTAGGTAGAGAGGGGTTCAAATCTGCGACTGATCGGTTGGAAGTCGAGTGTCCTCAACAATCAGCCATTGCTTCACATTGCTGTAGGACATAATAACTCAACATACCTAATTCCAGGTTTTTATGGTGGATCATCATAAACCAAGTGTGATCGATTAGTTGATAATTTTGTTGTCGTCAACACTAACCACTCTACCAACCCACGCTTTATCGTAACTGCAATCGACCTTCCAATCGACCATTATTCTATCATCCACCCAGGCAATCAACCAAGTAAGATTATTTCATGAATAGGCGACGGATTCAGTAAACGAAAATGCTTATATGAAAGCAGCAACTTGAAAATTGACAAGGAGGTCTCGATGAGAGAAAAATACAGTACAAAAAAAGTAGTCTTAAAGTCTTCATCATCCATCGACATAGTACCAGATATTAGTTCCTAATGGTCAAAGTTACCACAAATCATATAAGTATATGAAAGTAAAAAGGCAGTGAAGTACAACATGAAAACAAGAAAACTCAGTAAAAAGAAACATAAAGTACGAGAAGAAAGAAAGGAAGAATGAGAAAATGGTGAGATTCAGTATTGCCTCGTTAACATGAGCACAATGTATGTGAACACCTACGCCACTCACATCAGTCATCAACCATGTCATCACCTAGAGTCAGACTCCAACCACTGATTCCTCTCCTCTCCTCCCACCCACCCAAACCACCTAGTCTGCATTCCACCAACCCCACCCCCACCCCAAACCCCTCCACATGGCTCAAACCAACAGTCAAACACTTCATCCATTCGTGCCACGTTTCAGTCTGCCCACCTCAGGCCTTTTTCCAGCCTGCACCTACTTCAGCCAACATTGTGTGACGAGGCAATCAACGACTAGGCAGACGTAACACATATTCGAGCCAAACATCTCAGTCAATCAAGGTTCATAAACTCCTCAACTGACTTACCTCTGCTCCCTAAACCTCTACACCTGGCGTCTGCATTACTCACGTGGTGACACCATGGAATACAGCCTACACTAAGAAGGCAACGGTGGTCAAACACATCAAGCCTTCTCATGTCTTCCAACTTCAATGGCCATGTTTCACAGCCATACAGTAGAACAGACCACACCGCTTCTCAGTACACTTGACACTTAATAGACAATCGGGTATCACGGTGGCGCCATAGGTAGTGTAACTTGGCAAGAGCCACCCGACACTTTTGTTTCCCTACAGAGATTTCACCGGCCAACGAGTCACCAGGGCTGATCCCGCTTCCCTACTACTAGCCAATGCACCGTCGAAGACCAATCCTGGAAAAACAATTTACATTTCGCTGGTGAGAAACGCATCCCAAACATCCTCAAATTCCCACTCAAAGTCTCAACAAGACTCTGCACATTCTCAGCATCCTCACCTAACACGACTATGTCGTCTGCGTATTCTAGGTCGAACAAAAATTCTCCTGAGATCACCTCAACCTCTGTGCAGTCAGGTGACGAGACGGAGACATACATAACAATATCCATGAGAAAATTCAATAAGAATCGAAAGACTAAGCACCCTTGACGAACACCACTCGACGAGCAAACCTAGTGTCGCGCGTCGGTAAGCGTGCCTGTGTTCCAGAAACCGGCACAGTGTGAACACTTGGTCGATACACCAGCGGCCGGGTCTACAACCTGCATGCTCTTCTCTAACTTGCTGTTCCCAAACTCTACTCAGGCGTCAAAAAATTATAGAACCTAGAATTCCAGATACTATCTTCGTCACGCTGACTACTCTGTGCTGATCACAAGAGCACTTCTCACCTTTCTTGAAAACTAAAATAATCAGTGATCTACACCAGTCTGAAGGGATCGTATTACATCCCTACATACCAGTTAACACTTCCCTTAACCTGACTAACAGCACTCTAACACCATCATTGTATACACCAGGAGTTAGTCCGTCTGGTTCTGCTGCCTTTCCTCGTTACAAGTTACCTACTACTACTTACTCAACTTCTACAACAGCTACGGGACCTATCTCAATGTTCCATTCAGCATCCGACTGCATAGTGAGTGGACAACGCAATGGTGGCTGCAGGCCAGTTAAACTGTTCCTCCAAGTGTTCTTTCTGTCCATCGTTCCTCTCGTCTCCCCTGAGAGTGAATCGCAGACCCGTCCTTCTCTGCTACAGTCTCACTATCCGCAGTTGACCTTCCCCCCTGACCATCCCCCCCCCCAAGTCTCCTTAATAAGTCTAATTAACTGTCTACTGTTAATAATCTCCACTGCCTTTTCCATCTCTTTAGCCTTCGCTGCCCACCACTGTTCGCGGTCTTCAACTAAACTTTTCATCAACCTACCTTTAAGTTGAGCTCGCTCCTCATTGTACTCACAGCCTGCAGAGATGTGTTTACGTGTATCCACTAGTTCGGAACAACCTGTTGATATCCACTGGCTCTTTTTAGCCAGCCACTCTTTCGGATTCGGTTACAGTCTTCAACGCTGCTTTTACAGCAGACTCTAGATGGCACCAAGCTTCTTCTGGATGAGTGATAGTATTTTGTCCCGATAACTGTCTAGCCAACTTCTCACTGAACACGGCTTTGGTATTTTCGTTGTCCAGCAGCACTCGTAGTGGTTTTGTTGCAAATTTTTCTTACGTCCATTGAGACCCAGGCAGAAACGTGATCGGACCAACGCCTGGTCGCTATCCAAACACGTACTTCAGAGGGAGCGGGAGTCTTTGACTGATCTTCTCCAGAGATGATTAATAGCGATATGGTCTATCTGTGCCCATCACTGAGTTGAGCTCGGTGGACTGCACGTTAGACAGTGTCTTTCTTTATGTCTGAAATTTGTGCTATCTAAAAACAAGCGGTTATCTGAGCACAGTTGTAGTAGGCGATCACCATTATCTGTACGTTCAGCCGGGATTCCGAAAGTGCCACCTAACTGCCTTTGTACCTCACTCAGTCTACCCATCTGTGCATTGAAATCACCTACAACAACCACCACGTCCGAACGTTCGGCTTTCGAGAGGAGGCTAGACAGTTCTCGGTAGAACTTGTCCTTCACTTCACCCAAACTACAGTCAGCGCGTAAGCAACAGAGATTACAAAGAGACAAGGGTGAGTTTCACATTCCTTTTAGTTCTCACTGTGCCATTCAGTCGGATAGCGCAGAGGCGACTATCTACTGGGATCCAGCCTAGTAGTGAGTTTTCTGCTCTAGTGCTTAATGTTATGCCTACACCTGCAAGACCGCGAGAGCTAGCTATCAAATCTCTAGAAACTCGAAGGGTGAATTTCGCGGATTCACCAGATTGGCAAGGAGAGGTCAGGTGAATAACCACACTCGGGTCCTGTATGCGAGTCTCACAAACACAGCACATATCCATGGCCCGAGTTGTTAGAGTCTTGGCCAACGAGGCCTGTTGACCAGTTTGACCATCACGTCAAGGAAGCGCTTGTCGGTTGGGCTTACAGTCATCGATGCTACAATATTTATGAAAATGCAATTATAAAGAGTCTGCCAGGCAGTAGGAAAAAATTAACGTCACTCAGTGAAAAATGGGACTGAAACGAATGCTAAGGTCCTTGACTAAAATTAACCCAGTAACACCATAAAGATTCCTCGTTATCAACCAATAACATTCATCTCATTTATAAATTAAAAGACTGTAGATCACTTTTAACAATGTATTTTGTTAAATATGCGGAGAACATTATTTTCAATAAATTCTCATTAGGTTCTACAATTATAAAATGGAATTATGCAGCGTAAAACCAGTCCATGTCTGAGACAAATACGTCTTCAAAATGGAATGTAAGTTAGGGACTATAAGGAAATCACATTTTCTTTTTAAATTTGTCACAAAGGAAGGAAATTATCGAGAATAAAATGACATATGCAGATGAAGAACGTGATGGTAAAAGAAACAAAAAAGGAAAAAGACAACAAACAAACGCTTGACCATATTTCTCCTGAATGTAAAGTTCAGGTTGGATTAATCTCATTGCTGTAGCCTCAGCTACTTTGAGTAGGCGTTGGCGAGCGACAAGTGATATTGCTTTCGAAACATGGTGTATGACATTAAAAGCTCCATTAGCATCTACATGATGCCCTGTTTGTACTAACTGGGCTAAGATGAAACCTTTTACCGCTTTCACTTCATTTCATGAAACCAAGCAGGTAAGTGTTCTCCTAACCAGAGACGCGCCCGTCTCATCGTACACCTTATGTAAACTATTCCACAGGAACAGTTAAACAGATGTATGTAAGAGGAGAAGGGTATCTTTTAGCTCACGACTGAACATTGGTCGACTACTGAAAGATATGCAAGAATGATATGAGAAAAGCACTTTATTTACTGCTCTAGCTAGGCGTTATGATAGGATATCGTCGCTTGCAGTGTGTTCTCTGAATTCTAGACGCAAAAAGATAATTTCTTCATTGTCAGCAATCCTTGATTGGGACTACTGTAGGCGATGTTTATTTTGATGAAATTTACAGGGTGTTCGTTTTCGCTTAGAATATCACAGATAGGGTTTTTTCTCCTCAAACAACTCGAAAAAAAGTCGATCTACCTGCAAATGCTATCTGATTATATTGCGTTTGTACTTCATTTTTACGAAGCTGGAAAAGTCTGTATATTGTGCCTTATTCATGGGTTTCCTATATATATTTCTCTTTACGGAGCCTTTTTCCGCTCAGCAGCATGCCAAGAAAATGTACGGAATTACTAACGTCGCTTTCATAAGTAAAATGAACTGATGGATGGACACTGTTGAAGTGGTCAGGAATAAAATCACTGCATAGACACTTATTGAAGACGAGAAAGTATCATACATACATAGCAATACAACTCCGTATCAACAACCTGATCTTTTAAATGGCAGCTTTCCTATTCTACCAGGAATACGTCTCCAAATATAGGACAGGATGGAGATGCCACAGCCACTTCTTCAACTTGCCTATACAAATTACTATTGAAGATGAACTGAACATTTATTCTACATTTTAGCAATGATCCCTTAATAAGAAAGTCATTGTCTAAATGTCTTCCTAATAATTGTTCGCAAATGCGATTCCATCTTTCTTATTTGTTGTATTTTGCTTTTTTTTTGTTTCTTTTACCATTACATTCTTCATCTGTATATAAGTCACCTTGTTCCTGGTAATTTCCTTTCACTGTGACAAATTTAAAAAGAAAATGTGGCTTTCCTATAGTCCCTAACTTACATTCCATTTTGAAGACGTGTTTGCCGCAGATATGGACTGCTTTTACGCTGCGAAATTCCATTCAATAACTGTAAAACCTGATGGGAATTTACGGTAATGAATATTCTTCGTCCAGATTATTTTTAATCAATCTTATGGGAACCTTTAAATGTTTACAATACATAAAGCCTATTTATTGATTTGGAAGCAACCGTCAAGACAACAGCTAGACGGTGGCAGATGAAGAAAATATCAAAGATTAAACTACTGGATATCTAGGCAGAAATAATGAAAGCCACAACCAATTATTTTTGAATATCCTTCATACGCCTATTCCTTCACATTTTCATTGGACTACCTACACTTCACGACCTTCTACACTTCCATATATTTTGCTAAATACAAATAGTGCACTGTGTGGGCTGGTCATCTAAATTCGTCTTCTCAATGAGTCAGCTAGTGTGACGTTAGAGGGCATGAAGTCCTTGACTGTTCGTCTGAGCCATGTAGGGCGATGAAGACTAGCCGGTTGGGGTCCGCAGGACAGTAGGCAATAGGACCAACTAAAACACTAACTCGAGTGTCTCCTTCAGCCCATCAAATCCAGAATATAGCAGAGATATAAGATAAACAAGGTGATAAATAGCTTTTAAGAACACTATATAGCGGTATATTCACATTAATGTCAATCGAAAGAAAGGAGTTGGATGGTGAAAAGTGAAACTTACTGGATTCAAACATGTGTCCCCAGAGCCATGAATTAACTCTGACATCTGATCTTTGAATCTATATGCACCCTTGTTACGTTGATGAAATTTAGTGCGCAGAATAGTTAGAGGATCACTAGTTGACAAATTACTCGGTATAAACAGTGGTATATGCTCTTGACTTTGCATAGTATACAATTCAGATGCTGAACAGTCAGCAGTTACTTGTTGATCTTCTGTGGAAAAAGTAATAGCTGTCTGGTTAGATTGGTCAGATTGATTTGAATACATTTCTATAACTGAGCTCTTGTCAGTCGAATGTTCACTTATTTCATATCCCGTAGTTGCGATATGACTAGCCTTGAACTCTAGTGCTTTTGCGGCACTCGGTTCCAGTGTTTCGATAATAATCTGATCATTTTCAATGTGCTGCTCCAGTTTATTTCGGCGTCTATCAACTTCTTCAATTAAATTAGCATAAAATGATTCTAATTCAGCCCTGTAAGAGAAAAAAGTCAAAAAAGATAATATAGATAAACACTGAACACCTTAATCTCTATAATTACTGGTTCTTTACTTCAACCAAATGCTTCTACATATCGATTCTAATATCCTTTCACTTAGGTGAATTTTTTGAAAGATTTAGTGTTGATAAAAGACAATATACTGCTTTGAATCTTTAGTTGTCAGTGTCGGACAGATGAGGAAATAGATAGAATACCACACACAAAAAAAGTTATTTCATTTGAAACGATATTCAACACAGCATTACAACCGCTTGTTTTCGCCCATTTACGAGTTTGAATTACACATTAAAAGAATCAGATTAGTCTAATTCTTTTTAGACTCAAATTAGTTGTGAGGTTATAACTTCAATTCACCAAAAAAGACTACTTCGAAACTAGAATGAACAGAAACACCTTTTATTTACATCACTAACAACATATTGTTGGTTTACCTTCTAAATTTAACTAATTATCGAAAAATTTCTAATATCCTAACAAGTTTAATAATTCGGTTCCATTGAAGCAGTAAGATTTGAAAGCAATTTTGATATACTCCTTAATACTCATAAAATCAGTTTCCAGTAAACTGTTATATTGTCTAAAATTTCAACAATTAATCACAGATTCATACCTCCCATTCCTGTCTCATTTATTCGACCTCCAGTGATGGTCAAGAGAGGTTCAAGTGCTGCTGGAGCTGCATGGACAAATAACAAACAGTACTCATAGAGTGAATGGATACTTCTCACGAAGGTACTCAACAAACTAATCAAGTATTAGTGGTTTCGCCAATCTAGGCTATTACTGTAACACTGAAGAAGCATCTGTTTAAGGTTCATCACACATGACTAGTTGACTGCATACCTCGAGAATCTCACAACACAAAAAATCCGTAGGACGAAGTGTGCTGTAATTAAATGTCGAGGAGTTTGTAACCTCTTCTCCAACAACGTCAAAATGGTCACCATTGACAGAAATGCTGATTATTTTCAAGAAACACCTAACTGGTACTCTGAACTCATACGGTCAGTGGTACAATCTCACCTTATTGGGAAAAAACACTAACTGCTTTCGATTTCTGCACCCGTCAATTTAGCTTTTATGGCGATGTAGAACTTCAAAAACAAGCATTTTAGTCAATACACCTTAATTGGGTAGTAATGACTAGCACTACATGGGAGCGGTCTCAGTAGTATTGTACATCGTTAAAGGTTACTGAGTTGCATGAGATTTTCACGAGTATTTAAAATAAATTTGGAATTTAATACAACCGTTTTGGACAGAGACTATATGCAAATCAGTTCAGAAGATTATTGAGTATTTTGATCAGTATGCATTTCGATGTAGAACTAAATCTGAAACGGCAAAATAATGAATTAACAAGTTATAAGATATTGCGTTTCGAATCTTTTCAAATCTCATCCTATTTAGTTAACCTACTTGGCTTCATTTATCACTACCTCCTTATACTTATTGGATACAGAAATCGATTCCAATAACAATTGATCAGCCTTCTTTTCAGCTTCAATTGCTTCCCGACGTTGTTTTGCTGCAGTTTCAGCGGCTAACTTCAATTCAGATAGTTCAGCATTTTGTTTGGCCAGACGAGCTTTCAATTGTTCGACTCGCTTCGCTAAATAATTAAAACAGAATAACAGGTATACATGTTAACTAAATAAATAAACACCTAACATGAAAATAGGCAAACTTATAAGTGTATTCCACCAGAACACCATCAATCCTGTGTCAGTTAACCGAGATTTATAGCGATGAAAGAAAATGACTTCATGTAAGTAACGAAGGTAGTCATTTCAGTACGCACTCGTCAGTTCTACTTTTAAAAAAAACGTTATCTAGAACAGACCGATTTATCAAACTTATGATTAGACAACATGAAGCTGGTTACCCTCCAATGAACAATCATTGTATTTAATCCAGTCCTACAATAGGTTATCCACAGCCCGAATAGCTCAGTGGTAATGTCCCTTACTACAATACTGGGTGACGTGGGGTCGAATCCCAGGCGGGACATCAGTCCCGTCGGGGTTGCAGATACGCCTTGCTGACGAGTGCCAACGAGCACGAAACCTGAGTCCAGGGCTTTCTGTCGATTGCCTCCATCCAAATAACATTTGATTTCATTTACTACTTACCAACTAAGCGTTTAACAAAACAGATAAATTAGAGGTACATCCACTTATTATTTGTGAGATGATTGTAATTCTAAACCAACAACTTTCTAAGCATGGTATACAAATAATAACAACGACTATGAAGTAGTTCAGACTGAGGTTTTTGATAGTGAATTGACTAGATTACTTGAACGTGAGACTTGAGAAAGTTATTATACAAAAAATGAAATGAGGACTAGAAAGAGCATGGAAATTGAGAAAAAGATAAGAAACATATCTAACGATAATCCACAGGTTAAATCGACTAGAAATATAAAGCCGGAATGTACTCAGCAACCTTGTAGAGATGAACAATGAACTCCCAATCGCCTTCCAACAAACCAGTTATGTATACAGTAGCACAAAATGATGCAATTTTCACAGGATCAACAAAATATTCTTACTCCAGAACAAACATAGAGTAAGTACATCTATAACGCAGTAAAAGTATCTTATGCAGGATAATCTTTACCTTTTTAATAAACTAGAATTCTGAAATGTAAATATCAATTACACTTAAAGTCTAACAAGAAGTGAATAATGCTTAAAGGCTAGGATGAAAATTGGCACTGTACTACATTTAGTGCCAAACAACAACTTAATTCGGATCAATGTTAGTTGGTTGGAGGCAACCAACAGGAAGCCCTGAACTTAGGTTTTATGCTTGTTGGCACTCGTCAGCAAGTCATATCTGCAACCTTGAAGGAAGTGATATCCCCTTTAAGATTCCAGGACTTCCTCCCGACTGCCTCTATTCAACCAACATCTATCCAAGTGTACCGCGATACTGAGCCTTCTATCCTAGCTTGATGACCATACTGCAAAATGATCGATAGAATTTGGTCAGAACTCAGGGCTAGACAACATGAAAGTGGTTCAAATTGATTCAAAAAAAGAAAACGAAATGTCTGCAAACTAATCATACATAATTGAAATGTAATAGTAGTTTGGAGATTATCCTTCACTATCTGAATAATGATGGCCAGTGGGAAAAAATGATACATAATCACATATATGGCAATATGGAGAAGTACCGTAGCAATTACGACTATGAAGGAAGAAAATTCGGTAACATCTTTTAAAAATCAGCCATCATCACCAAAGCGCACTACCTTTTACATACCTGCATACACGTCAGTTTGAATGTGAAAAACAACTTTCAAAGTTGTGTATCAAGTAACAAATAGCCACTAGATAGCTACAAAAGGCTAAACAACCAATATTCACAAAAAAAACTAGTAAAATATACGACAATAAAAGTAAAGACCAACCTAAAAAACTTCATGGTACTCTGATTCACTCACCTTCAATAGCAGCCAATCTCGCTGATTGAATCTGATTTACATACTTGATGAATTCCTGTCGTTCAGCAATCATTTGAGCAACCTTTTGTTCTCTTGAACAAAAAAAAAGGAAAACATTATTAGGAGCAGGTATAGATAATAGAGGCTTCAGTGAAGAATGGATAGAAGCCCTGAAAAGTGATATTTCTATTAATTTCAGACAGTGAATTGAAAACAGATCCATGGTTTAGTTATACACTTCTGAGGTGGGTCCAGGCTGGAAAAAGGCCTGAGGTGGCCAGACTAAAACATGGCACCAATGTATGAAGTCTCTGACTGTTGGTTTAAGCCATGTAGGACGATGCAGACTAGGTGGTTGGGGTCCACGGGACAAGAGGAACCAGTGGTTGGAGACCCTAGGTGATATGGCTCAGAACCGATGTCAGTGGCGCAGATGTATACACACATTATCCTCATCTTAACAACGCTATACCGAATGTCACCATTTTATCACTCCTCTTTCCTCTCTTCTCGTACTTTATATTTCTTTTGACTGCATTCACTTATCTTCGTCCTTCGCCTCACTACCTTTTTACTTGATGTGCTGATATGGGGTGCGGCAACTCGGACCGTTACGCAGTAATGCCTGGTCCTATGTTGATAATCATGATGATGACATTGCTGGCACCAAACATGCCTTTTTGATTATTGCCATGATACTAATGAAGGTGGTAGGTATTGAATAAGATAGGCTTTGTCTTTTTCCTTTCAGTCAAAATCTATTGCAAGCTTCCAATCATTTTTTGATGCTAGGCCAGATGAGTATTAGGAGTATATCTAAACACCATCTGCATCAGTGAGCATTTCCCTCACAGTTCAGCTTCAGAAACTACAGTAACAAAATCACCCGGTGAGTTGCACAGCTTAGTAGACCTGGGGTTAAGGTCCCCTATGGCAAATATTCCAAGTAGAACATTGAGATGTAACCCTTTAAAAGCTTTCTGATGCTTGAAAGCTGCCTTGAAGATAATAACAAACGTGTTATTAAACTACTTAACGCCAACAATTTGCTGGAGGTATGTCTGGACTTAGTGTGAAATACTTCGACAACTGAAATTCTGTTACCTGAATTCTTTAATAAAACCCCTTTAGACGAGAAAAATACTGAAAACAATAAGCCTGTGTAAAATTTACTCTTGAGATACTTTTCAGTTGTGAAATGAAAAATGTACTAAGCTTAGAGAACGTCAAACTGATGATAGCATTATCTTGCATCACAAATTCCCTAAAATCGACTAAGAAAAATCTATATAACTAACCTTGTAGCTACATGTTTAATAGTTGTATCATTTAATAATTTCTGATATTCTTGGAATGCATCGTGATAGCTAGACATCTCTTCGATAGTCTCTAAGAGGCAGAGTGTTGGGAATCTCGATCGAGTTTGAAATATAAAATGCTACAATAGAAAAAAGTAATAATAATATTTTAAAAAGATGTTTACACTACGCCAAAACATTTCGAAGGAATGACGGGAAACACCATGCAACAATGAATCATTTCTAACAATAGACTTGGGTTATCAATCACCATACAGCATCTGTTTAGCATAAATAGTGTACACTAGACGTCAAGCTTACGATTTTCAGCATTGATGCACGTCAGCCACTGGAGTCCACGCAGCATTCGTCGTCAAAATAATGATATCTTCATGAAAAATGAAAACGTTTATTCCGTAAGTGGTACTAACTTAAGAAAATCGGACCCAACAGCTCACAAATGTTTCTATATCTCCGTAGTGACCACCCGATATAACCTGAATTATATATATATATATATAAACAATAACCTTTAGATTCCACCACTTGATGGTCGCTCAGTTTCTCGATAGATGGAAAAAGCGGCAATATAACAGACAGTGTCGCAGCGTCGAAAATATATACAAAATACAAGGATTTATATAGATTTACAGTAGACCTGGCTATTACCAGGCCTTTCTCGGTTTGAAAATTCCATTGATTTTTGTCTCTTCAACCAATGTCAAATTAACACGCTTTACTGGAAACTTCGGTACAACACGATTGGTTGTGAAAGACTTCAGGAAGACACGGCTTCTTATGAAGATGGTGTCAACCTCACTGCACAATAAAACACCAACTAAGGCTAAAATAGACTGGAAGAAAGACTAAACTGTTCTAAGAATTACCAATATGGAATAGGAACCAGTTGTGTAATATATGTTATAAGTCAACCAGCAGGAAGCCCAGAATTCAAGTTTCATGCCTACTGGTGCTCATCAGCAGATATTGTTTTCAAACTTAGGGGAACTCGCATTCACCTAGAGATTCAAACCAACATCAACCAATTTTTGAATAAAGTCCTTGGCATTAAGTTATTTAAGTAGTTGTGTATAAGTCCTATTCTTTAATCTATCACAACACCCTGAGAGAAGTTAAAAGGGTGGAGGTAATCCACTAGTACAATATGTAATATGATTCAGAATTGGGATTTACTGTAGTTCTACTTTATTACCTTTTATGAAAAAAGAAAATCTAAATTTAGAAAGTTTCCTTCAATGAGTAATTTTACCTATCTGCCCCACCTTTCAACCACTATTGTTCAACCGTATCTTTCCTACCTATTTATATATTCATGTCTCTTTCAAATACGTTCGCAGTGAAGAACATCTCGATGATTCTGTTGTACTCCAGATGTACCAGGAGTAATACACTAAATAAGCAATAAAAATTGTTAGTTATAGCAAGTTTTAGAAAAACTCCATACTCAAATGGAGTATCCCTTCTAGTTAGTGATCGATATTACTGAATGGCTTAATGGTTTAGTCACTGGCTTCAGCATCAAGTAACACAGGTTTCAATCACCCGTAGAACACCAGTTTCTTCACGGTTGCAGACACGTCTTGATGATAAGTGCCACAGGCACGAAACCCAAGTCCACGGTTTAGTGCCGATTGACTCCCGACATCTAACAATTGAAGAGAAACAACTATTTTCACAACATAATCATTTCGTGGTATGCGTGCAGTGAACAAGGAATACTTCTTTTAATTTCATGAAACGTAAACAGGATGGAATAGTAATGGAAAAAGACAATGAGGTCTCAGCTATTTCACAAATACAACAACCATGAGAGGGGACTTAAAAATGGCAAGGTAATATCCTGAGTGTACTTTCCATCTGATCTATAAACTACTTCGTATTTAACTTCATTATCTCCAATCATTGTAAAGATGCAGAAAATATCCACGTTATAAAACACGTTTAAACCAAAGAACGTATTGTCTTTTCGACCATTCCTGGGGTTTGTCAATTACTATTCAAGATTCCTGAGCCAACAAAGATAAGTTTGAGGTGCTTTGGAGAATAGAGAAAAAATTGAAATGTCACATGACGCGACAGAAACTGATTGCTTTTACTTTGCTGCAGAACACGTTTAATGTGTCTGTGTAATTTGGCTGAAAAAGCTCAAACAATATTTGTGTCACCTAGTTATGCTGCGACTTGTGACATTATTTGAGAGGACAATATCGATAATTTGCTGGGAAATACCTGATGTGGTCTTAACACCGAATCGTAGTCTGATATGCTACGATAAAACCTAAGGAGTGTCCATAGCCAGTAATTTCCAGCACTCCTGAGCAACTTCTACTTGCGAGTAAATGCTTACCAAACCGACTTTTATAAAGCGAGTTCTTTGGACACCGAGATCAACGACGACATAAAACTATATGTTTTTAAGTGGAAAACTAGAGCTTCTTCAAAGAAAAACTGTTGCGGATGTTAAGTCCCCAAGAATGCATGCTGACATATAAATTGTCCGGCAGAATTTCGAACTTCTCTTTTGAGCTCTCTTTTCCCACCTCCAGCGCACCGGTTGCTTTGCTACTCTCAACGACTTTAGTCTCTTATTGGTTACACTTTTACTTTTTATATGCTAATTTATCAGTCAACCTTAATGTCATTCACTATCTTTTTATTCGGCGTAAATATCGAAACTCTCTAGTATGCACCTGTTTTTCTGTTAAATGAGAATGACCTGGAGACACATGTAGTTCGTCTGTTCATTGTAGTTTGTGCAACGTCCTTTTCAAGATGAGAAAAATGATTGCTGCTCAAAAATTTTCACCTTGACTGTGACTTTGCGGCAATAAAAAAAATTAGAGTACAATTTGTGCACTGAAATAGTCAGCCACTTTACAACAAGAGGACAGGTTCCATACGCTAAATAGGCATAATACCGAGAGAAAAATGTCCTAAATACTGACCAACTGGTCTTGTATATCAAATCGAATTGATATAAACACCGGATAGGTGTTCCATACGTTAGCAGGACACAACATCAACACATATGATCAGTACCAAATATCACAAGGTAATGTTTAATTAAAAAACATTCAACTTCCAAAAGCTTCGATATGTGCTTTACAATTTGAGATAAAGCGCTCCTGCAATTCACGATATTATCTAGTAAATAATACTATACCGCTGTATGCGCTACATCAAACAGACTAATCTAATGTGGAATTATATTCTACTACAGTGCCTAAATTCTACACTTACAATATGATCATTAAATCAGAGAAGTTATTCAGTCTTAAGTTATCTAAACATTCTTTTTTTCTGAGATATGAATTTATTCGGCCGAAAAGTAGTCCTGGATGAGAAGGTACTTTTAATACTTAGAAAACGCTGACTTCGCAAAAGAGAATTGATCTTTCGTATAGTTAATATCCGGCTAATAATGTTGTCAACAACAAATTTATTCCAGTATTTGTTTCGAAAAAACACAGCAGTAAAACTTTCTGCAGCCATACTTACTAGTGCACGAATGTATGAGCAACGGTATGCAAATATCATAAAAAACCCTGATGAAATAAAAGGAAGAAGAGTAGTGTCTAACCTTGGGGCAAAATGCTTTTAATAAAAGTACAGACTTCGCACAGCAGAGGATTTCTTCTTCGAATCCCTTCGGTAATAATTGACCCAAGGGGACGCGTAACACATTTTCACCATCAATATCAATGTCCAATATTTTACCGTAGGTTGAAAAACGGAAGCTTTTACTCCAGAATGTGCTATCTAGAAATTGTCAATTTTGAGAAAACATTAACAAGCGTACACAAAATTTGTAAGGACTTTTGTAACCGAGTTAAGCGATAAATGTTCTCGGAAGACTAGTTACCACAGAAATGTCAATACACATAACAAGCACAACCCAAGTATGCTAACTTGTAACACAAGCAATAATGAATACTGAAGTCGACCAGGTGGCAAGTATGCACGGACGTAGTGCATTTGATCCTACTAAATGACTACAAGACATGACAGTTGAAGGTAGACGATATCAGTAATGAATAGGTGTCCGATCAAAAGCATAATTCAAATTTGAGGTTTGCGGGGATTTACTGATTTTATGTTGGTATCCATTATGGACTGACATCAGATGGAGAAACATTGGTGACTAGCTTCGAGAGATGATTCCCAAAATTCTAGTGAGAAGTCGCGACCGGTAGGGCTGACCAAGTCAAACATGAGGACAGTTAGCCAACGATGGCATTGGATAGAGATCGTGCTAAATTGTGAACTGCCATAAGTAGAAAATATGGACCATTCGATTTCGACCCAATGGTTGAATGGTAAAGAGCTGGTAGCGGAACTTGAAGGCTTTGGGTTCGATTCCTGGCGGGGGCATAAGTGCGCACTGCTGAGGAGTCCCACACTAGGACGAAACAGTTATCCAGTGCTCCCAGGTTTCCAGGGTTTCGCTAACTGATATCAGTCCATGATGAATACCGACCTGAAAACAAGCATATTTGTCCAGAAATACCATCACTCCTCAAAACTTCAAAGTGAAAATTAGTTAGGCTGGTAAAAAAAGATTAGGGAACGCTAGGGTTGGTTTGTGATACATCCCCCCCCCCCCAGTGTTCAATAGCAAATCGCATAGCGCTCCTGGCAACTTAGCCGCGGCTCACTGCTTTAGGTAGTTGACTTTCGAAATAAAATGTAGCAGGTTCGAACTCCGTCCTGCCTCCAGAGGTTTAGACAGCCAAACGGTATCACAAAACCTCACATAGTAGATGTGATGCAATGCCTACGGAATGAACATAAATGTGACTACAGAGTCACGTGTTTGAATAATAGTCATATCCATTTTTATATCTGCGTGAAACAGTCGACAAGTGTCCCTTTCAGTGCTCCATGAGAAAAGCAAATGAACCAATTAACAGGTAAACCTGCTTTAACTTAAGTCACTGTAGCATATATCACACCTACCCAGATGGATGGTGACCGTGAAAGTAAGGTAAGAGTGAGAAAAGTTCCATGATAACCAGACTAAATCACGACACTAACCAGTTAACAGCGATTGGAAATGTTTACCGTATGTATCTTTCTAAATTTTCATTTAGAGTTTTTAAGATAGTACCCCAAAACTAGAAGGCACCTCACAGCTTCCTCGTTTTTAATATTTCTTGGTACAACCGCCGACCGTGGTATTCAGGTTAATCATTTCTTCCCAAACCACATAATAACTATCATCAATTGTAATATGATGATAAACAGTTTAAAGCTACAATTGTAGATATTCTTTGACTTCAATTGCTTCCTGAGCTTCACTTTTCTCAGTCGAAGTCTTCAATTACAAAAATGTCTAGTAAGAACACTTTTCAACTGCAAACGTGAACCATACTCTGAAGGAAAAATTGAGGAAGAAATAACCTTTAGTAAAGATGAATAGTGGCTAGCAGTAGAATCCAGGATGCGCATACAAGCAATAACACTAGAACTAACCTTTGCCTACGCGAAAATGGTTACCCAAAAACGTTCACTGACATTCACGGTAGGATAGAAGAAAAAAGAATTGGGTGTAGCAAAGTTGATAAGATCCCGGTCTATCTACAACTTGCCTTCAAAGGGGGTGAAATCGCCACAAGTATGAGTCACAGACTGAGTACTGCAATAAAAAGGAACTGTCCAGCAACCAAGTTAGTCTGTATATACCACGCTAAACACTCACTGAAACAGCCCAAAGTGGAGAAGTTCCCAACTCGTGTTACTTCCAACTGTATCTACCAATTCATATGTACGTCCCAAAGTACATACAACGGAAGAAGAGAGAGGGATTTTCGTCATCATTTCTAAACATGTCCCGAAGAATTTGAGTCTCAAGGGTTAATAGGGTTTAAACTGCAATCTCCAACCATTTGCTTGATCCTGAACATAAAGTCGACGTATTAAAGTCATTCAAAATGATCAGTAAACCCACTCTTCTGCGGTTTGCTGAAGCTAAACTACTTGAATCTGACCTACACATTCAAAAAGATACCTTGGTACTTTTAATCTCCTAAATTTTTAAATCCAAGATTTCATGACCTCATGACCCTTAGTTTTTCTACTTTATCGCTTGATCTATTTTAAAACTTACTCTCACTTTCTGAGTTGTATCAGCTGCAGAACCATTGAAAACTTAGGAGCCCTGGACAGTTGTTTCGTCCTGGTATGGGACTCCTTAGCAGTACGCCCCCACGATCCGGTTAGGGATCTATAGGTTTCACGAGTCGTGAGTAGGTACTAGGACGAAACAGTTGTTCAATGCTCCCACGTTTCCAATGGTTCTCCTACTGATTTCAGTCCGTGATCCACACTACATGAAAATTAAAATCCCCATTAACCTCAAAATATATGATATTTTTGCTATCTTCTCTAGAATGTTCGTTCCATCACTGTACAAATAGTTAGTTTCTGAGTAATCTTAACAACTTCATCAATTTCGGTCAACTTAAATTTTAATTATTTTCCATCTCAACTAGAAAAACTGTTGTTGATTTATTAAAGTACGTTGTATAACATATTGTTTATCATAAACATTATACCCTATAAGTAAGCAAGCAGCATCTTAAGAAAATCCATAAAATACATCCATGCAAATTCTGCTACTATTGTTCTTCTTGCTTTATTCAAATTCGTGAAAGGGAAGAATTGTATTATTTTCCCTATCTGACTGATAGTAGTCTTCAACAAAGCTTCACAAACACTAACATCGTGCAACATGAACCATAGGATATAGACAGTACAAAATGACACTACACTACGAACATTAAAAAGAGAATGAAGACAACAGTAATGAAAACTACCTATCACTAATATATAATTCAAGTAGGCAATATTGAGGCATCCGCGCAGGAGCCCATATGCCAATAGAGACTGATAAATTCGGTCCACTGAACGACGGAATACTACAAGCAACAACATTACCCGTCGCACAAGAAGTGACTATAATGACTCGGTGATATAGTGGACAACGCTTTGGCGTTTGGAGCGATCGGTCCTGAGTTCAAGTCTTAGTGAGAGTAACATCGCTCGCTGGGAGGCAGGTGCATCCAGCTGACGAATCCCAAATAGGACGAAACGCTTGTCCTGGGTTTCACTGCGAGCCACTATCCATCATCGGTAATGAAAACTACCAAGAAAAGAAACGGTCATACAAATTTACTGAATAGCATTTTCAAAAACCCAACTGTATTACTCCTCAAGTAGAAAAAAAAGCGGAGAAATAAAGTGCGAAAGTCATAAGATTAGAATCTGAAGCACATTTGAAATGCCAAGTAACAGGGCTGTGAAGTCTCCGAATTAATCAGCAAATTTACCCAGTCCATCTATCCTACATTCAGTGCGTTACATCATAAACTATCTGCTTTTCTATTTCGTTTCACCAGTTGCATAGTAAGTATTAAAAAATGCTTACTATGCGAGTAAATCAGACGAGATAAGTGAGGTTTATTCAAGCAGCCAAGGACACTTTGTAAGGCTAATTCATTCACAGATGATTAGACCATACAACTCATTTTTAATAAAATTTCTCAAAAACAAAAAATTGTATGGTTATCGATAATATAAAGCGATCGAAAACTTTCAACTTAAAAATGCCAGGTCTCAGATATATACAGGAAATGCTTACTGACTTAAAAACTGATTCCAGTTCCGTATTAGCTTGAATGATGTCCATCCATGTCATTTATCCTACACGGACAGTCATTTAACTAACTGCTTTTGATATGAAAACTGTTTAGTGCAGCTCAATAGGCAGAAATGCAAATGACAAAAAAAGTTTTGTCGACTGAAATAATGCATTAGATCGTTATTTTATAAGCAAAATGAACTTTCCACTGCCAGCCACTGCCCATCATTACATACATAACTGAAACACAGGAAATATCGAGGCATCCATGCAGGAGCCCATATGTCAACAGAGATTGATCAATTCGGTCCAGTCAACGACGGTGTAATACAAGCAATAACACTAAAACTATACCCGTCGCGCAAGAAGTGGCTATCGTGGCTTGATGGTGTATTGGATAAGGCTCTCACGTTTGGAACGATCGCTCCCGAGTCCAAATCCCAGTGGGAACGACTTCACTCACTGGGAGGCAGGTACACCCAGCTGATGAGTCCCAAAAAGGACGAAATGCGCATCCTGGATTCCACTGCTAGCCACTGCCCATCATTACTATACATAATTGAAATACAGGCAATATAGAGACATCCGCACAGGAGCCCATATGCCAACAGAGACTGATAAACTCTGTCCAATCAACGGCGGTGTAATTACAAGCAATAACACTAAAATGAACTTGATCTCAACCCTCTTTGTAAGGGATGATGATACGACCCAGTTTTCCACAGCCTAGTTGATAGAGTACAGTTCAAACCCATGATTCGCTAATTGGATGTCGACTGCCTAGATCAGTGAACCACACCTCTATACAGTTTTGGCTGGGACTCTGTGATTAAACCGCTCTATTTACAATCAAAAACTTGAACACATACTCGTCTGCTCTGATCTTGGTTATTGAATAGTGTCGTTACTTATTACATAATATAAATGGTTGGCAGTAAATTTATAGGACGTTACTTAGTTCCATCCATATTTATGATCATAAATTTACTGACTGCATTTATGGATCATGGGAAAAAAGCTCCAATAAAACCGAAATAATGAGCCTAACCAAAGTAGCTTAATTGGTTATAGGTAAGAGATACAGAATGTTTATCACAGCTACAAAATGAAATTAACCAGATTGGGTTTTGAATAGATTCCGTAAAAATATTGCATAACTAATATTCGAGCACATATTCAGTTATGAGATGTGAAAAATTCATATCAGGCATAAGATGTTCTCTGAACTGAGAAAAGTTCACAGCCATACCATCAGTTATCATTCCCAAACGCTTTTACAATCGCTTCGAAAGCGATAAATTAATCGGTATACGAATTAGTCAAAAGTGAGTAAGCGACGTAACTGCCTAGCTGTTAGTGCTCAGAGGTGGAGCTGTAGCACAGTAGTTTAGATAGATGACTATCAACCCCTGGATTACGAATTCCAACCCCCGCTCTACCTACAGAGGTTTGGGGCATTCATGTAGTATCACTAGTCTTCACACAATAGGTGTGGCTCATTGCCTACTGCACGGATGTGCGCAAGGTGGCTGAGTGCCTTTTTTTCGTTGTTTTTTGTCGTGCTCAGCACTGATCTAAGCCCGTCAATTAAGAATAGCGGGGTTTTGAAAGTCTCTTACTCCAGCTCTGGGTGATACAGACTCGAATTACCGAGGGAATATCAAAATCAATATCATGGTCGCAGATACGCCTTGCTTATGAGTACTGACAAGTACGAAACCAGGACCAAAGACCTCGTACCGATTAACAACCAATAATCTAACACCAAATTGCTTAGTTTCGAACTAAAGGTTTGAATCAAAATATGAGTATCTCTAGCACTTATACTATAATCAGACCGGCTAGATAAAACGAGTTCAATGGGGAAAAAAAGTTTTAAAAAAAATTCAACTAACCCCGTTTGAGTAAATGTTCATTCGAGACAATGAGATTGAACTCATTACCTACATCATCATAAATCCCGTCTAAGGCAAACATTTCAAGAAATCTACAAGGCAAACATAGAATAACTCAAACAGAATTACAGAGCATGTAAAAAGGTTTCATTTGTCAAACGGATAAACACTAGACAAAAGTATCACAGAAGTACAACGTCAAAAGCACACTTGTATAAATTCATGCACCGAAATTTGAATCGCATATACAATTTGAAGATTAGCAAGAATATCCGATTGTCTAAACTAATAATTGAAACAGCTGATCAAACAACTACACTACAACTTCGATATGAGAAGATTGAGCCAAATATCTAGTTAATACCAACAATAATTTGAAGACATACTTGAAGAAGAAATATGACAGATATTACCTCATTTTAAAAAACTCTTCCTATAAGATTGATGGACACACGCAAAACAATGACTAAACACCTGAGTCACTAAAGGTTTACTGCTTGCATAAATTATTTGTCTCTTTCATTCACGAACTTCTCTTTAAATCCTTTTATTATGATCATTGGAAAAATTTAAGTTCAAAGTGATGATCGCTGAGAAAAATGAGATTTTACAATTTAGAGGACCTATCATCGATTCAGACATATCGCCAAACTGATAATCAATTTCTTCCAGTAACCGTGATTATCTAAATTCGAGCAATTAAGTAATATCGTCCTTAGATAGTAAGCTTAGTTGACAACCTAGTATATGAACCTAGATATGTTTAGTAGCATACCACTTAAGTAAGTGTGCTGTTGTCATAGTTTCTAATGCGATTTCACACACTAATAAACTCCCAGTATTTTAAACAGTGACTCAATAATACGCTAATGTTTTCAGTCACTGAGTTGGAAGGGAAATTGTACTGTGAAAAAAGTCTCAGCACTGATATCCAGACAAATATCTGATGGGAATTGGAAGTGAGGCTTGTTACTTCAAACATTCTACTATCAGGCAACAGATTTCGGGTTCGACTTCTGTCCCACTTCGGTTTGGGTAACTAGGTAGTACCATAAGCTTTAACACAACAAGTGCAGTTCACGGCCTAATACATAATCTTGAATCTACTTGAGCTGTATCCTATGCTGAGAAACACCAGTCATACTTCGTCTTGACGCCAGGACTTTTCTTACTATCAGTTTAGCATAGATAATACTGTCATTTCAACACCTAGGAGGACTAGACCATCTAAATATACCTTTCTACTGATTTTAACCTCAAAATGCACTTTGGTCCTGGAATATGATTTTTTTATTTGAAAAATATTTTGTAGACCAAACGAATAAGCCAGAACGGAAACGATAACCATCCATGCGTCAATCCAATCGATGAATAGTATATGAAAAAAAGTAAAAGGATGGTCATTCTTTTAGCAGCAACTTGACACTATCACGTATAGGAAACTTGCACGCTTGTAGAACTTGTGCGAAAGACACTAGTAGGAGCTGCCACAACATATCAGTGAATGAAAAATTTAGAGACAAAAACAAAAGTATAGTGGATAATTGATCACTGCTTGTGACAATCCCTCTACTTAGGATCGTTAGCTATGGACTACTCTAGTCAGTTAAAAATCTCTTCATAAAACAATTTCTCAAATAAATTTACTATTCATACATCTGTTTGTAGTAAATTTAGAACAAGTGACCACCGGGTTTGCGGTCCGATGCTCTACCAACTGGGCTACGAGGTCTGATGGCTGACCAGATTTTTATTTCACTTCAGTCACCAAAGGTTTTGCCCGATTACCATGTGAATCTGTGACGCGTCACTACCACTTGATCGTACTCAAACTGGTTGCCTAGACAAGTCATTCTCATTCCAATCCCAATTCAAATGAATTAGGAGGGCAGAACATTATATTCATTCTCATTTTTGACCATCTGGGATAGCCGTAACCACAGCAGTAACAATACTGGTCTGCCAAACCACGGTTATCTTAGATAATCAATATGATGCTCCCCCTCTCTAATTTATTCAGATTTGGATTCAGATGAGAAGTCTTGTCTAGGCAGCCAGTACGAATGGGATCAAATGGCAGTAACGCGACATGAATTTACACGGTAATCAGGTAAAACCTTTGGTAATTGAAGTGAAATAAAAATCTGGTCAGCAACCGGACCTCGTAGCTCAGTAGATAGAGCATCGGGCCGGAAACCTGGTGGTCGCTGGTTCGAATTGGCCGCCGTCTAAATTTTAACCTCACCTTTAATCATCACCAAGTAACAATACTAGTCTGCAAAACCACGGCCCAGATAGTCAAAAATTATATATATATATATATATATATATATATATATATATATATATATATATATATATATATATATAATACTTACTTGATCAGCGGTTGAGCAGCCTCTTTAAATAGAAATCTTACTATTCTCTCAGAATAATGGCACATAGAACAATCCGCTTTCGACAATAAATAAGCTAACAACTCTACTCCAGAGAGTTTCAGTAGAGGATAAGTTGAACCATCTGGCTGTTTGTAATTAAGCATACACAGATCTGCGACATACCTACGAAATTGAAATATACAAACATATATATTTTCTTATACTTGGTTACGGGTACAATTTTTATAATCCACTACTTGATTTGTCTTCCCCTAACTGAACCATTTAAAAAAGAGTAGCCAAAAAACAACTAAAATTAGGAAACATAAACATCAACATAGGACCAAGTAGCCACACCTCATATAGGTACATGAAAGTAAAAAGGCAGTGAAGTACAACATGAAAACAAGAAAACTCAGTAAAAAGAAACATAAAGTACGAGAAGAAAGAAAGGAAGAATGAGAAAATGGTGAGATTCAGTATCGCCTCGTTAACATAAGCACAATGTATGTGAACACCTACGCCACTCACATCATTTATCAGCCATGTCATCACCTAGAGTCAGACTCCAACCACTGATTCCTCTTCTACCACCCACCCAAACCACCTAGTCTGCATTCCACCACCCCCAACCCCACCCCAAACCCCTCCACATGGCTCAAACCAACAGTCAAACACTTCATCCATTCGTGCCACGTTTCAGTCTGCCCACCTCAGGCCTTTTGCCAGCCTTCACCTACTTCAGCCAACATTGTGTGACGAGGCAATCGACGACTAGGCAGACGTAACACATATTCGAGCCAAACATCTCAGTCAATCAAGGTTCATAAACTCCTCAACTGACTTACCTCTGCTCCCTAAACCTCTACACCTGGCGTCTGCATTACTCACGTGGTGACACCATGGAATACGGCCTACACTAAGAAGGCAACGGTGGTCAAACACATCAAGCCTTCTCATGTCTTCCAACTTCAATGGCCATGTTTCACAGCCATACAGTAGAACAGACCACACTGCTTCTCAGTACACTTGACACTTAATAGACAACCAGATATCACGGTGGCGCCATAGGTAGTGTAACTTGGCAAAAGCCACCCGACACATTTGTTTCCCTACAGAGATTTCACCGGCCAACGAGTCACCAGGGCTGATCCCGCTTCCCTAGTGCTAGCCAATGCACCGATGAAGACCAATCCTGGAAAAACAATTTACATTTCGCTGGTGAGAAACGCATCCCAAACATCCTCAGATTCCCACTCAAAGTCTCAACAAGACTCTTCACATTCTCAGCATCCTCACCTAACACGACTATGTCGTCTGCGTATTCTAGGTCGAACAAAAATTCTCCTGAGATCACCTCAACCTCTGTGTAGTCAGGTGACGAGACGGAGACATACATAACAATATCCATGAGAAAATTCAATAAGAATCGAAAGACTAAGCACCCTTGACGAACACCACTCGACGAGCAAACCTAGTGTCGCGCGTCGGTAAGCGTGCCTGTGTTCCCGAAACCGGCGCAGTGTGAATACTTGGTCGATACACCAGCGGCCGGGTCTACAACCTCCATGCTCTTCTCTAACTTGCTGTTCCCAAACTCTACTCAGGCGTCAAAAAATTATAGAACCTAGAATTCCAGATACTATCTTCGTCACGCTGACTACTCTGTGCTGATCACAAGAGCACTTCTCACCTTTCTTGAAAACTAAAATAATCAGTGATCTACACCAGTCTGAAGGGATCGTATTACATCCCTACATACCAGTTAACACTTCCCTTAACCTGACTAACAGCACTCTAACACCATCATTGTATACACCAGGAGTTAGTCCGTCTGGTTCTGCTGCCTTTCCTCGTTACAAGTTACCTACTACTACTTACTCAACTTCTACAACAGCTACGGGACCTATCTCAATGTTCCATTCAGCATCCGACTGCATAGTGAGTGGACAACGCAATGGTGGCTGCAGGCCAGTTAAACTGTTCCTCCAAGTGTTCTTTCTGTCCATCGTTCCTCTCGTCTCCCCTGAGAGTGAATCGCAGACCCGTCCTTCTCTGCTACAGTCTCACTATCCGCAGTTGACCTTCCCCCCTGACCATCCCCCCCCCAGTCTCCTTAATAAGTCTAATTAACTGTCTACTGTTAATAATCTCCACTGCCTTTTCCATCTCTTTAGCCTTCGCTTACCACCACCGTTCGCGGTCTTCAACTAAACTTTTCCTCAACCTACCTTTAGGTTGAGCTCGCCCCTCATTGTACTCACAGCCTGCAGGGGTGCGTTTACGTGTATCCATTAGTTCGGAACAAGCTGTTGATGTCCACTGGCTCTTTTTAGCCAGCCACTCTTTCGGATTCGGTTATAGTCTTCAACGCTGCTTTTACAGCAGACTCGAGACGGCACCAAGCTTCTTCTGGGTGAGTGATAGTCTTCTGTTCCGATAACTGCCTAGCCTAGGAAACACTGGATGTACAAAATATTCTGTAGTCTTTTTTTCACTGGCTATCTGTAAGTGATACTACACTGTGATGATGATATTTTATATTACCTACGGGTGTACAACTTTTGAGATTCTAATACAAGGTCAACTTTTGCGGGATTTCAGTTCGGTGACTCAACTGCTCCACTTTCAACAGCACCAAAATGGCTTCTCATCTGAATCAACCTGTTGTCATCCTCATCGCCAGGTGCGATCGTTCATCCTCACACACATAAAGTTTAACTCAGGTTATCACAATTATTTGCATATAGTTGTCGAATTACTTTTTATCTTTCTTCATTCGATTGAGAATGTCCATAAAAAAATAAAAGTTCGCTAAAGTCTCATCGAAATCTTTTTTTATTCCATACATTGAGACGCAGATACACAGAAAGATAAATAAAGAATATCAAAACGAACCTGACATTACGGTGCAATAGCCCAAGTTACCAACCCTCATACCAACAACGGAATACCAACGGAATGGATCAATGGATCATGAAGCTAATGTGTGAATACACATGGATCACCGATATTGATTCTGAGCCATGTCACCTAAAATCCCACCCACTGGCTTCCGTTTCCACACGGACCCTAACCGACAGGTAACATTTTCTATATGGCTCGAACCAACAGCCAACGACTTCATGCACTGATGCAATGTTTCAGCCTGGATGCATCTAACCATTTTCCAGCCTAAATTTACTTTAACTTACATTGAATGCCAGGGAAGGCCATAACTAGGCATACTAAACACACATCCCAGCCACCTTAGTTGATGATAGTACACAACTTCAACGACCGACTTCCTTCCTCTTCCTAAAACGCTAAACTTAACTTCTGCGTTACTGAAGTGGTGACACCACGATATACGGCCAATGCTACGAAGATAACGCCGCTCTAACAGCTGAAGCTTCCTTATGTTCAAATAGCTAAGACAGAGATACAATAACAACCAAAAACCTGACATTATTGCGTAGCAGTCCAAGTTACTACACCACATATCAGTATACCAGGTGAGAATACAGAGATTAAAGATGAAGAAATAAAGAAAAAAGAGGTCATATCCCCTATCTTTAATTTCTGTGTTTCAAAATCATATAGTAGATCAGAGCGAAATGAAGCGCAAAACACTGAACCCTTTTTAGATAATCGAATACCACGGCAGCACCATAAATGACAGAAGTTGATAAAGGCTGATCAAGCCTTTTGAATCCACGCAGAGATTTGTCGGTCACTGACCAACGCAGTAGAGTTGGTTCAACTTCCCAGGTAAATGAAGTAGTCAATGTACTCATCACTTCACTTCCTACCGTTAGTCAGGGTACCAGTGTCTACCAGTTCTGTAGAGACAATTCGTGTTTGGGTGATCGGAAGCGCATAGCATTCTCAAATTACCACTCATGGTGTACAGAAGATTTTGCATCTTGTCAGTATCTTTCACCCAGGAAAAACTGCTAACTGCTTACACCAGGTAAACAAAGGAGTTCCCAGGGGAAAAGTCAGTATGAGCGAGTTAGGACGAGGTGATAGAGAACTTTGATGACACATCCGTGGCAAAGTTGGCAAAGAGTGGATACAGTGGACATCACTGAAAGATACTACTACTGGACGTATACAACTCATTTGGTACCTCGTTGTGTGTTCTAGCACAACTATCCCTGTCTCAATACACAGCCTTAGATAGGGTGATGTTTTCACCTGGCACTCCTCACAGTAAGAGATACTGCCATAAGACCTGTCAGTCGATGGAGTCAAATCCCACCTTCAGGTCATGAAATACAGATGGTGTTGTACATGGGTAAATGTTCCTGTGTTTCAGAACCTGACATAGAATGAATCTCTGGTCGATACATCCAGGACCAGGTCTGAAACCTGCCTGATTTTCTTGGCTTTGCTGTTTCTGAGCTTCAAGTAGGCATCTGTTGGTTAAAGAACCAAAAATCTTGGATACTATATTCGTCAGGCTGATTCCTCTGTGGTTATCACAAGAGGACTTCTAATCTTTCTTGAAGACTAGGACAGTTAATTATTGAAACCAGTCGGAGGGGTGTCATATCTGACTCTCATACACTAGCCAACAGTTCCGTCTACGTAACCAATCGTTCGCGATCACTGTGCCTAAATACCTCCAGGACTAGTCTGTCGGGTCCTCTTCCCCTTACTCAATTCAGCTTACTTATTACCTTTTAAACCTCTGCAAGAGTTGGAGGGTCTATCTTAGTGTTGAATTCAGGATTCAACTGGATAGTGAGCAACGGAATAGTGGTTGAAGGTCAGTTGAACTGTTCGCTGAATTGATCTGCCCAGTTTTCCTGGTGTATCTCCAGCAAGTGAGTCACATACCCATCCTCTCAGAGATAGTCGTCCAAATTATTGAACTTTCGCACCAGTTTCTTGACAACCCTGAATAACTATCTGCTGTTATCTACCCCCGCTGTCTTTCCATCATATCACCCTTAGCTACCAACCACTATTCAGGGTAATTGCGTAGACCTTTTCCAGTCTACATCTCAGTTGTTTCTACTCGTCATTATGCTCGGAGCCTGCAGCAGTGCATTCACGTACTTTCATTGATTCTAAAGAAGCTACTGAGACCAACTGACCCTTACTAACCACTTCCTGAGAGCTAACTACGGTCTGTAACGCTGCTTGTATAGCAGACTAAAGATGGCACCAGGCTTTTTCTAGATGAGTCACGTTCTGTTTTGATTAATGACTACCCAGTTTATCACTAGAAGCAGCCCTAGTATTCTCGTTATCGTGCTGCACTCGGAATGGCCTTCTCGCCATAATTTTTCGCTTTCGTTTAGGTGCAGACATACGCGTGATTGTTGTCTAAACAAGTGCTCCATAAGGAGCAGCAATCTCCCACTTTCTCCAGAAATAACTGATCGGGAAACAACGAGATATCATAAATAAAAGAGTAAGGTTTGGGTAATGTAGTAGAATGCGATTCCACTTTGGTTGATTGATTAATATATCACATAGTGAAAAAGTCTTACTTACTGAACTAAGTTTCAGACATAATTTACTGTTCACAGTCATTTCGAGATTACTCCACGACTTTGAGACATGATTAATATAGTTCTAATTATCTCGCCTTCATGATTAAGATAGTAGAATTTTCCTGTCGTACGTATTTGATGTCAATTCGCTAAACAAATGTCCAGTTGACAAGGTCCCCTTTCAATCCACTAAGCTCGGTTTTAAAGATTATCACTCTGCCCCTGCTTTGTGCAATTTCATGCACAGCTATGGATGATCTTTTCTGTAGATTCACTATCTGACTATGGTCTAACAGACTTGAATCAGATGGGGTTTTGTGCGCCGACAGACTTATTGACCCTCGTCGGCTACTTCGACCTACATATGTGACCTTGCAATTGTTCCAGGGGACTTGGTAAAGTCAATTATTCTGCTTAATTGGACCAATGGGATCTTTCAACCTAGAAAGTTTATTTCTAAGTGAGTTTTCAAATTTACATACCACTTTAATCCCAGCCTTATTGAGAAACCTACGCAATGTCTTTGATGTGCTTCTATGTATTATTGTCATTGTTAGCAATACCGCTGTCACCAGTATTAGTCATAAACGCTAAGCTTACAATTCCTAATGAATTTGTTGATCAATTTAGCAGAGTAATTATTAATGGGTAAAGCTTCCTTAATATATAGGACTTCTCAGCTTAGCAATATTTTTCGCCAAGTTACTAAGACATTTTACTGAGCCTACTTTAACTAATACGGTTACATGATTTGGCATATGAGTAGCTATTCGAACAACAAAGTCTCCCATAAACACTACTTTTTAAACGTCCTTCTTGTTTTCATCTTATTCTGCAGCTGCATCCCTCTCCCCACTCCCTGATTCATAATTCAGAGTAGACATTTTAACTGAAAGTCGTCCAAATACCTAGCAGCAAGATGAAGAATAGACACATGCATGCCAATTTGCGTGATTCGCAGTTGGTTACATTACATCACGTTCACAACTACCGATTTCGGCCGTCACATACATCCCATCCAAGTAAACTATATTTCTTCACACAGAAAAGATAAAGACTGACAATCTTATGGGTTGATAGAACTCTTGTTGTAACTGCCTTGAAACTTTCTAAGCAAATCTGACTCGAATCAATATTCAACATTGAGGAAGGTGACAGCCCAGTATGTGGGACACATTCTTCAGTCATCTTTGTCACTTTAGCATCCTAGATACATCAACTTATCCAACTCACTCACTCAACGTTAACATTGCAAGGGAGTAATGTATGAGTGATCGAAAAACAGTTATATTAACATGTTAAAGTTAGGAAAGCTGTTAGGCTAGAAATAATGATTCAAGTGAACTTTTCTTTCATTCCCCCCGATAATCTTCACGTGGCCTAAACTAATAAATAGCAATCACTAAGTGTAATAAACAATACAATACGCAACAATTTGATACCACTTTTAAAAGGTTCCATTCAGGACTTCACAAAAACTTACTGTATCTGCTTTGAAAGGCGGCGTAAAACGCCTGCGGTACGAAGAAGTCCATAGTTATGATTACCGGAGAGCTCCGACAGAAAAGTGTGAATTGAGTTTTCGTAAGTACTCAACCAAGTTTTCAGTCCCTGAACAAAACATGTCCAAATTTGTCCCCGCCAGATAGGACCATCAGTTGTTGTAGGTGTCGGGATGAGTGAGATAACGTGGTAAGCGAACCAACACAGTTTCCTATACTGAGTTCCAGCCTTAAGGTGACTACTCAAGAAGTTTGATAAACACTGAGATGAAACACCCAATACAACAGAATCTTGGTTGTTTGGTACCCACATGAAGAAACCGGTTAACGGGTGAGAAGAAGGATGTGTCCGATTTTCATTCTGAACAGATGTCCATCTGGAGTCAGAAAAGTACTGAAACCTTTCAGACTGAATGCCAATTCTCATCAATAAAAGATCACGAATAAAGCTGTTGTCCTTGGTAGGAACTGATTTGAGTGCAGTGCTATGGAACTGCAAGTCGTCTGATAAAGTATCTTCTCTTTTTTCGGTGTCTTCGCCACTACCTGACAGGAAACCAAACCTTTCTTTTCTAAGTGCCAATACAGCTTCCACAGAAATCGAACCAACTTCACTCAAATAAGGCATTTCTTTGTTAAAACGTCCGCTGAAAAGAATGAGGGACAAAGTATGAAGATGGTACAAACATAGTAAAAAGCGAAATCTACTATGGAAACTGAAATGTCGATAAATCGCTGTATTTTGGTATAACTGCAACTTTAAAAAACTCCTCCTGATGGCAGTGTTAGATACTTTTTGTCCCCTGATTTGGTGACAAGTGATTCGTTATTCTCTAACTCAGTGCAGTTTCCCGGATCTTGATAAAAGCTCACAGGGAGGTATTATGCGAGTACGTAAAAGTGTATTGTCCCTACTCAACTTGGGAGCTAAATTATATGCTCTCGAAACAAGGGATTTGACATTTTGGTATCGCTAGTAGAATGACAAGTTTTTGAAAATAATGGGTGATACGAAGGAAGATTGATTATAACTATACAGCTAAAGTCATTCTTGACTATTTCTCTATCGTTTTTTCGCTCATAGTTTACCACACCATTAATACAACAGTAAAAGCGCGAAATGCACTAACACGCCAAGTTTTAATACGTTTCAGTCACATTTAACATTCCCTAGAGTTCATAAGTCAACATGAATACTATGTTGCAATTACGAAGGCATGGCTTTTTATGTATTATCACTAGTTATCACCGCACACACCCCACAATATAATCCTAGTTGACATGACATTACAGTTAACAGATAACGTGTTCAAAACACTTTCAAACAACTTGGGGTGAGACCAGATCATTGACTTTGAGTTCATAATGTAAATAACTATCTTTTATAGCCTGTCAAATAAACTAAAATATCCAGCCATTAATACTAATAATTTGTCTTTTTACGATATTACCAGAATATCACTGTTCACATAACTATTTGCAGACTACTGATAAGTTTGCATTCAAGTCGCTATGTCATTACGGACTCAGTTGCGTATTCTGATGTCAGGAAATAAAAAAAATATTTTCTTAAAGCAGGTAATCTTCATCCGAAATACAGAGAGATTTTAAGAAACTACAAGTGTATAACAAAAACAAAAACTTACAGGCCTCTACATTCCCAAGAAAAACGTTGGACAGAATTTGAGGAAATTAGCGGCAAAATAGTCTTCAGATCCTTGTTAGCTAACAAGGTTTCATCACCTGGAACCCAACTGCGATGGGTTTCGAAAGATGGAAAAAATATTTCATTGACCAAAAGTTGACCAATAGCTGGGGAGTGTTGAGAAAAAAGACGCAATACAATATTCTCAATATCTTCGCAATTCAATAGGCGGTTATCTGCTCTAAAACTTAACTCGCAATAACCTTCATCTTCCTCATCTATCATCCTGGGCTGATAAAACAGGATTAATCAGAAGGAAACATGAGTTACCGAGGGACGAGTAAAATTTGCTTCTTCACTAAGAAATGAAAACAAGAACAGAAATGTGTCATGAAATTCAGTACACTGCATTCACCAACAATATATTCACATGTATGCATTATGGTCTATGAAACTTCATAACGTAGAAAGGGGTGACCAAAAGTTCGATCTTTAAACAAACCTTTACTTTTAACTTCTTCCACTTGGTGTTCCACATGATACATGTCATTTTTATGAGGCACTAGTCCTCAAAAATTTGAAATCGTAACAAATTGCTTGGGGTTCAAAACCAATACCGCCGTTTATCAAAGACGCAAAAAGAATGTTATCCTATAATCTTGTGTAAAAAAATGGTGCAATTCGACAACTATTGAAACACGCATTCACTAAGTGCTGAAACACAACTGTTTTATAAAAGTACTACGCAATCAACCAAACGCTCGTCAAACTGGATAGAAGACTGAGTGTATGTGACTGAGTTAAACGTGACAAGAATTGAAGTTTAACTAGTTCAAATTCTGTGATATTAGGAACGTCAAGCATATAAAGCAAATAACGTAGAAAACAGCTTAGGCGTCCAGTTAAAAATCTTACATTTATAAAGAAAACAAGGAGATAACAAGAAAGAAGAAAACACTGAAATGAAACAATAACGAAATAAGCAAACGTAGATAAAGGTCCTAAGATTTAAAAGAGGATAAAGTGAGTGAACTTGAACATTCTTATTCCTTTGCAGTTGGTCACCAAGTCTCTAATCACTGAACTTGTCCATATAGACAAGTTTCGAAGACTACACTATCATAGGATTTTGGGATGGTGGAAAATATTTGCAGATCAGGAGGATACTTTTGATGGTGTTGTATCCTCTGAGCTGGATTGTTTAATCATGGAGCTTTCGTTGTTATTTTAGACAATATCATCAGCACAAACTTCAGATGTCTAGAATGACAACGAAAGCTCCACGACTAAACAATTCTGCTCAGAGAAAACAACACCAAAGCTTTACACTATCATCTAACATGGGTAACAAGAAGTTTTGTACAGACTTCGTAACAGAACTATGTAACATAACTACAGTTCGCAATTTGTAATAATTACAGTCTTCATGCTATATAGTTACGGCTTATTGGTCTACGCATCGAAATTTCAAGTGTTGCCGGTTAAAATCCTGACCATACTATTTTAACCTGGGCAGCTGGGTATTCTCATAGACTCTCATTCACCAAGAGTGGTTCTAACTCTATTAGATAAACTCGAACTGTACTGGGTAGATGAGTAACTTTTGATACCTACGTTGTAACACGCTTATGTTTAAAACCATGTTACGTAATAACTACCCGAACTCATATATTCAGATCCATGCAAGGGGAACAATAACTGGAATTTTAGTATTTTTATCCACAAAGCAATCCAGGACTAAAACACCTTTTGCCGTTCAGGAAATTAAAGAAATCCACATACTTCTTGTATTTCATGTTGTTCAATAACAATTACATAAACACCCATTTATAAGAATGCAATAATCGTATTCACTTTCATCAAGTTCTCGTGGTCTTATAAATGTAAGCACAGAGTTAATTTTTAAGGCTGGAAGCGCACTGTTTGAATGGATTTCAGTTGACAATCACCTATGAGCACCTGAACTGAATGGTGAAGTGAGAAAAAAACAGTGAAACTCGCTGCTGTCTCATTGTAATCTCTACTTACGCACTCAATGACTGCAGTTCAGATGAGGTGAAAGATGAGCTCTATGGAAAATATTCTGGCCTCCTACTGAAAACTTGGAACCAAACGTTGAGATTTGATTATCACAGCAGGCGATTTCGATGGGTAAATGGGTAGGATAAGTAGGGCAGAGTCACTTGAGTGGCATTTTCAGAATCCCAGCCCAATGAACGGATTACGGTGATACCTGCTACAACTTTGCTCAGACACCTACGTATTTCTGATTAGCAAGAACTTCAGACACAAAATAGACATTGTCTAACGTGGCACCCACCAACCTAAACCCAAAGATAGACATATAAATCTTACTCAAAAAAGTCGAAATGCAACCAAATATACACTGATGTACTAGGCAGTTAGACATAACTAGTGTGTGAGAGATAATAATACCACCTGGCTATCTGCATCTCGTTAGGTCGAGAGGGGTTCGAACTCATGATCCATTGATTGAAAGCCTAGAACCTAGACCAATGAATCACAGCTACACATAGACTACGTTGCTATCAAATGCTGCTGAGGATGGTCAGTGGGAGAATGTCACCTGTTCTGGACATGGTTCAACAGTGATGACGCGTTATTTCCAACATGCGTATGTCTGAAACTAAATGGATGTAGAAAAACTGTAGCCAAAAAAAACGTTCCAGATGCAGCGCAACGATGGAAATACTAAGCTTTTGTTCATCAAGTAGCTGGCTAGATATCTATCGGAACACGACAACAGCATTTATCCGGAAGAAACCTAATGTCATCTCAAGTCTCCTTTAAAAACAACGCTGGAAACTGTAAGAGCATCAGAAAGAGGTTAGAAAGGACCAATGAACCTTAACACTGTTTTCTGAATAAATGGGTACGCTTGAACTCATTCGTGCAGGTTCCAACTAAAATTTTGTTACTCATGAGAAACATGTTTAAGCTAATGAGAATATTTCAGGACGACTACTTTTTAGATAACTGTCTTCATCATGACCTAGAAAAAAAGGCTAGACCTCAGAATCGCTTGCATGGTGGTTCCAAAGGCGAGCAGTCTTAGGAAGATAGCGTAGATCAAACATAAAACGGTCAAATATCCTTAGCCCACAAGGGTTAAGTTTCACATCCAAACAGCCAAACTGCCCACATATGATTCTCGTATACCAGAAATCGAAAGCGCCAAACAAAACCCAGATTGACCAAGTTACTCTGGTTTTCTAATTAAGGTTTGAAATTTAATTGAACATACCCCTAACAGTATCTAAGCAACTAATTAGACATAAACTTTCAATAACACACCACTAGGGACGTTCATAAACAAATTCTCTGGCCAATCTTGCGAAAATATTATGCGCCTTGATAGTACAAACCGTATAACAGACGCAGACAGTCAACTGACTACGCACGATAAGAATTTATAATGCCATGATCCAGTAAGACGATATTCATATACTCAGTTGGAAAGATCCTTCATGGGTAACAGATCCACACCACCATGCAATCCTTTATAGAACTATCTCAGGATGTCACTATCAAACAAATATAGGTGGCGAAATTAGAAGATATCACTCCTAATTTGAAACAAAAGACAGGTGACTTATTGGGATGAGCGTTCGATTTTTCACCAATGAGTTGTAGGTTGGAGTTCAGCTCCACGTACTTGAACCTGGACAGCCGGATAGTATCATAAGCCCTCAAAATACGTAGCTAATAACCTAATATGTAAACACCTACACCGCGATAAGTTGAATGGGTCGTTACAGTTTTCATTTTGATCGCTATCAAGGGACTTTCAGAAAAAGTATTTACCAACAGGAAATTTTTCGAAACCACGAGCAACTTTACTCACTATTTCCAAGGTATCCTTTAAGTGATGCCCATACCTGTATTTGATTTATAAGAAACAGACAACTAGCCTTGAATCTAGTTCAGTTTCATATAGGATGGCAATATCAGCTACAAATAATTCACTTTTTAATCTGCCCAAGAGGATACTTTTGTTAGCTGCCATGATGTGACATCTAAATAACAGTGAAAGATAACTACGGTGGAAACTCGCCCCCAAAATACGGCAATAGTGTTGTACACCTACGGTTAGGCCTACTGATCGCAATAGTCTGATAAAACCAGCTCCTTAGTGATGTGGGGAGAATACCTGTAATGGTTACGCAGTATGTCAATATTGGTTAAAAATATTCTGTAACTTACGAAAGTGAAAGAGAGGAAACATTCGCATTAGGTAATATCCGGTAACTATTTCGGTTTATTAAGGATACGGATGACGGTGAGACCATCATCAAAAAGGATGATACCGTGATGACAACTCAGGACAAACGGTTAGATAGTTGGGTCGAACACTGAAGCACAGTCCCATTGGCCCCTAGCAAAGCTTAAGTTCCCCAACATCTAGCCGGAACCTGAACAGGACACAGATTTAGGTCGCCCAACTCTCCTCAACGCTGAGAAGCCTGTGTTGAACCTGAAACGATGCAAAGTAGCACAGCCTGACAGTTTGATACCCGGAGTTTTTAAGGATGAAGGCAGGAAACTGCTGATTAAAGCGACGGAGGTAAAAGGCATAGTAAGGGGATGAAAAGTGGAAAGGAAAATAAGTCTTCTTGTGAAAACCATAGGAAAATTGGTTTGCCTAACATTGCATACAAGATCCTAGGACCCATAGTTATCGAACGTCTAACTTGAGCGCGAGAACAGAAAACTTGAGTAAACTAAGGAGGTTTCAGACAGAGCTGGAAGAGGATGCATCGATTATATTTTCACCCTACGACAGGTTCTGGAACACAGGCATACCTACCAGTGGCTGACGCCTGCCATATTTATTGACCAGAAGGCACCACTTGACCCAGTTCATCGTGAGGTATTGTGACAATCTGACCGTGAAATGAGTGCCCAACAAGTACATAACGCCACGCAAATCCCTCTGGTCGAACCCACCCAACTGTATAACGGCTTACGGAGAGCTGGCATCCAAATTGATGACAAGTAGTGGTGTTCACCAGGGATGCCCGCTGTCATAGTTCTTATTTAGTTTCGCCATAGATATACTGATGAACATAACCTTAGGTACATCTGACTTTACAGCGGTTGACCTACCCCTTGGAGGGTATCTGGTTGATTTGAAGTACGCAGACGATAGTCTTGCCAGATGAAGATGCTGACAAAATACAGGGTTTTCTGAGCATGTTGGGCAGAAATTTGAAATGTATCTCGCACCTGTCAAATGCAAGATGATGCTTCAAGACTGGTCTGCAACTACTAGTTTAAGGATAAAGAATGAAGTGGTTGAATGCGGCGACCAGTTAACTTACTCAGCGAATCATATTGACCCAAACGGCCTCGCTGATGACAAAACTCCGGCTTGGATACAAAAGATCCTTCGGGAATTCGCCAACTACCGTCATCTGAGGCGTCTGAGAAATAGTCATCTACCAAAGGAAGAGTACACTGTGCTACAGTCCGCTCCGTCCTGCCATACGGTTGTCATTCGAAGCTGAAGATATGAAGCTAGATTAAAACAACCCTATCTTCAGAAAAAACTACTGTCCACAACAGACACAACTGCACTAAAGGATCCTTTGATTTCTGAGTTCTGACCAAGATGTCAAAGTTATGTTGGAGATTCATGAGTTAAAGTTCGAAAAAATTTAAGATAAAATTCTATCTGTAACTAAATTCATGTGAAAACTTCAGTAAAACTACTCACCAAGAAGCTGTTGCACACTGTGAAGACCTAAGATTATCGCTCGTTTGAATGCAACCTGAGATAATTCCAGGAGTGATACTGCATAAGTTGCCCCGGGAAGGATGATCACACTGTCTGGTGAATACAGAATTCCCGGATATGAACTTATAAGCCTATAATGGAATCGAATACAAAACAACCGCACAGTATTACACTTGCTGAAGCAGTAGACGAAGCCCGTGGTTGCACAGAAGAAAATACGCTGAGATGTCGCAATGCACTAAAGATAATATAAGCAGAATTTGGAAGCTTACCCAGTAGGATTACTGTAGGAAATTGAAGAGCTAGGATTCAGGGGAACCTAAAGGTGATGATAAGAACTAGACAAGCCACCTGGTACTGCTCATATGCCTCAAAGTCGCTTGAACTCTCTGGTGCAGAGGTAGCCACAAGGAACAGAAACAGCAGGTTATTAGTGCATTCTAGACTTTGTCAATTCAGAATACCACGGTACCCGTATTCTTAGGAAGGTTGCTGACTAAAACAGCAAGTCGCCGAGCGCTTTTGTCCTTCCCAGAGTTCCTTAAGTCTGCTACCAAAATTTCGGAGATTCTCTCACAAAGACTGCTCCGTGGATGAACGACAGTTCCATGAGAATATCTACAACATGCATCTTAAACTATACAACCAAACTTGTGGGGCCCCTTCTGAAATATAAAAGCCAAATCAAATGACTGAATCCTAAGTTGCCTCCTAAGTCTTTTCAGATTCAATTTGTGACTATTTATTTTGGTTGTCCACCTTGAAACCAAACAGTCTAAAAAGCTGAATAGTGATATTTCACCCTCTTCCTTCATAACTTGACCTAGAGTTTGCATATCCCGCAAATCCAACATCCAACCTCAATAACGCGACCATAAAAACTGATAGTTTGTGATTTCTGGCGTCCACTTTCTTGTGCTTTTTTCTTGTTTATCGGTTGCCTCCTGCTGTGGGCAAATAAATCCCTCCTGCCTTCTTGTTTTTTCTCTCCTAAGAGGTATGTTTTGTTGGTTGGTTTGTGTGGGTTGTGGACTGACATAGTTAGGGAGCTACATATGGCTGCGTCGATTAGGCGTCTCTCGTGACCCCTGTCTGCATGGGTGACTGAAGAGGAATGGCAAAATAGTCGGAAAAGGTACATGGAACTTACCTGAAAGGTGGAAGTAGATAGTATGGGTTTAGTCACCAAAGAGGAGTTAGTAGATACTGCCGGTGTATCAACAACAAAGATGGTGAACGATAAATAGGAAGGAAGTGGTGGCGGGCTAGTGAGGCCAGAAGGTTCCTATCTATGTCAAGGACACTCCATTCGACTAGCGTAACTGTCTAACCGTCTTTTGAATGAGTCTACAAGGGGGAACTGTGACCGCATCCCGCAGCAAGGCATTCCACAAAGCGCATACTCTCGTGAAGAAAAAGCCCGACCTAAGCATGGTGTTAGCCGTTTGATCTGCCACCAAGGTGGGGGTCCCATATCGTGATCACCATCTTCCACGCAAAGTTAGTTTGTTTGCATGACCTGCCTGATGGATGACCTGGCAGGCCATCAGGTAACGCCTATTTCTGCGACAGACCAAATTCAGTAGGTTTTCGCTCCATTAGGGTAGAGAAGAAAACATGTGTTGGCTTTATTTGGTCCCACCCAAAACCTCAAAAGTCTTAGCATTCAGCTGAAGCTTAGAAGCTCAGCTATCTCTAAGCTCCTTAGCACATCTCCCTTGAGACCCGCGATAAGATTATACCCTTCGCTGGTTGACTTACTTTTCGACACGAAGCGGTTCAAGCTTTTCAGGTCAGTTTGTTGGCCCAATCTATCTCTGTGGACTTTAATGTTGCAGTGGCTGAAAATTCTTCAGTACTGCAACAAGCCGGACCCCCTAGGTGATGAATGACTCTTGAACCAAGCTTGCTTTCCAGCGTGAAGTAGCCCAATTACCCCGTGCTTCAGCCTTGAAGGTCCCGCTGGGAGCCAGTGTGCCACCTCTGGCACACTGAGGCTGACGGTTCCAGGGGTTGTTTCCTTCACCCGTCTCTAGGGGTTATCCGCTGTAAGACAAGTTCAGTCTACGGACTGGTGCATCCATTAACTGCCCTCTCAGTTTTTCATATCTGAGCCTACTGAGAATTTCAGATTCAGATTTATTGTCTGAGGATGGCAGGCTATGAGCCTATACCATCCTTTCCCAGTATATCTATGTGCTTGCTCAGCCTTCTTTTGAACAACTCAAGTGATAACTCCAACACCACCTCTTCTGAGGGCCGGCTCCAGGGTTGATGACTCGAAGCGAGAATCGGTACTTTATGAAGACTACGTTCATCCTTCGGTCTCGTATTCTCCTGCTACATCCTCTGAGCCATGCCCACCTGGCGAGAGGGGAAAAAACGATAGATCATGTTCAAAGTCATCCCCCTGGAACCTGAATAGCGTGATAGGTTCTCATCTCTGCCTGCCGCTGCATAAAGAGAAATGGTTTAGATCCCTACTTGGATCACCGTCGCTAAGGCCGACCGCCACGGGAATCATAGGAGTGGCTGATCTCTGAACCTTCTGTAGGTCTGAGTCACCCTTCAAACAGGCATTTACAGTCTGTGTATAATTTTCTAGTTTGAACCTGACCCAGGATGTGTGTAACATGATAAAGGATTGCCACTTCTTGCAAACGCTCTGCGAGAGCAGCCAACAGTGTGCCATGGTCTTTAAATCGCAACTTACTGCAACTTCAAAGTTATTGTAGGTCAGCGGCTAAGGTAGGGGCACCCCATATTTGTACTCCAGTTGCCAGTTTCATAACCTAGTCGCCGCTTGTTGTATCTGCAACCTAAATTATATATGTATGGACGCTTGAGTAATAACCTTCATATTTCACCCCTTGGCAGTGGCTCGGTTTCTCGATTAATGGAAAGAGCAGCAATGTAACGGAACGAGAGTTGTGACATCAAAATGTGTGCAAAATATGGGGGTTTATGAATACTTTCGATGGACTTGACTACTGCCAGGCCTTTCTAGATTTGAACGTCTTACCGATTTTAGCTCCTTCAACGAATCTGATATTTACGCTGGTTCATGCGCTTTCCCTAAAACTTCCGGTGCGATATGATTGGTCGCTGAAAGTTTCAGGGATTTGTGACCTTCTACGTAAGTTGCAGCAATTTTATTCCCACCGTATTACTCACCAACATCCTAGGTGTTTCCAGCTGTGTGCGCTACGTGCATTGTCACACATTTAGCTGTCTTGGTAAGCATCACCCAGTCCTCTGACAAGGTAAATGAGCTGCTCGGGTAGGTCTGAAGTGCGTGTGAATCCTCATCATCCCTGGTTTCGCGTCCGAACTTTACGTCATCAACGTTGAGAGCAACAGGCGGTATCGTGATTTTCGTAAGCTCATTTATGTGCGGGAGAAATAGCAGAGGGCCCGGGACTGGGGCTCGAGGTGCTTCCTTTCTTACCTCCTCCCCAGAAAACAGCTGAGAACTGATCCCAAATGTTTGTCCTCCACCAATAAGGAGCCCTCCAACGCACGTGAGTAGACTGCCAGTGATTCCGAAACATTTCAGTTTCCCGAACTGCCTGGAGTGAGGTGGCTTGTCACACACCTCACTACGCCTATGAAGGTGACGTCTGTGGGCATCTTATCACTCTTGGACCCAACTAGAATTTTTCTGGCTATGAGACGGGTCGTCAGGCATGAGAAATACTGTGAAGGCCATGCTGCAAAACAAGACGAAAGAGTGTTGCTCACTTGGTGAACCGTAATTGATTTCTTGATTACCCCTCCTGGGATTTTCAGTGTAGTACAAACCAAACTAATCGGTCCATAATATGATGGGGGCTCCATGGAACCTGCTTTGTACACAGAAACGGCCAGGGCGCCCTTCCAGTCATAGGGGAGAGTGCCGTCAAGAGGGACAGTCTTAATACAGTGGCAGCTAGGCTGGCTGCATAGAAACAAAGCTCTCTTTCCCTACGTCCCTTCGGAACAGTTCACTGGAGCATATAACCGTTTGAAGAAACACCATTAAGCCTCAACTTGTGCCTCTGAATTGACGGTTGGGTCTTTGGAACGGGCTGTTGAGTTGATATCTGTTATATTCGAATTCCATGTATTGGGCTCTGCTGGGGAATCGACTCGGAGCAAAATGACTGCCACGAACCCTAGAGCTTTTCGCTTTGCCAAGGGGTGGAATGCGCCATAAGAGGCCTACATCGTATGTGTGAGAGAATACCAAGTCTAGAGTTGATGGAGCGTGCTGATGATTGTATCTAGCTGCTGCCGAAATGTTCCGCACAATAACCAAGGATACTGGTGCTTCCGCTAACCTACGATCAGACGAATTACGGAAGTCTTAAAATAGACAGCCAAATTTGAACATAGCAATGGTAGCACACCAAAGGTTGAGCCCCAGAGGAACAGCCTGCTTCTCCTCTGAAAAACTGTGTGGCCCAAACAATGCCCTACTACGATAAGTGACAGTGAGTCATCACAACGAAGCCATTGAGAAGATTCTTAGATTAAGGTGTCGACACGGATGGTTTGGTACAAACTTACGAAAAGCGTTTCTCACCTCAGGCATGAAATACTTGCGCAGTAAAATTCTACGTTTTTCGCGGTTCTGACTTTGGACAGATACCTGCAAGTATTCACTTATTGCTAAGGGGAATTTCATTCCGCTGTATTCCATCTGATTATTGTCTTCTACCTGGAAGGGTTTTAAATCACTCAAAAGCGTACAGCCCACCTTCTTCTTCTGCAAATTTCCAACTGTATGCAGGATAACTAAATAAATAAACAGATATTTTGTTCTCACACTGAAAAAGTCTAACGTGAGAGAAGCCAGTTTACAGGCTTCATCACGTTGATACATCTCAAAATATCTACGAGACTACGAGTTTTGAGTGGCACGGACGGAATGTCATTAAACTCAATTAAAAACAGCAGAGGATCCTGCTAGTTACGAAACGAACATGTAAATATCACTTTACAGCGTATACAGAGTGTTAAAGTTTAGATAATAATATATGTCATCCTCAATTAATGCGTTTAACTTGAGGGATACCAGTTTACAAGCACCGTCATATTCATTATTTTTGAAATTTTACAAACCGGTATTTATTGTTAAACAATTCACATATCAAGTCATCAGTGTGCGTATTCCTATAAACATTTGCTGAAACTCCGGAGACGGGAATGGATTTTTATTTTCATTACACAGACACCTTTCACGATCAATATCAAAGGCGTGCGGTGTTCAAGGTTAGCTTTTTAACCAACCAGCGTTGTTAGTCAATCCGCATAGTTTGCTAATTAGTAATATAACGGTTTATTCCCCAGAATGATCTTCAGTTTTTAGCTCTGCATACCACAAAGGACCCATTTTTACAATTCGTAGTATCAATAAAGTGTCCACAGTTATATAACCAAGGTGTATGTCTATATCAATGCTTTTCCAGGTCACCGCGCCGTGTTTAAAGGTAATATTAATCAATTCCACCATGAATATTTGTTGTAGTCGATTCACTTAGACGTTGAAATGATCAATAGTCCAAATGGCAGTATTTAGACCTCGGATGCCTTTTGTATTAGCGTTAGCAGCATCACTCAAGAGGTGTATTTGTTGCATATTAGCTTTAATATGAAAAGACCACTTGATACAGAGTACCAGAAAATACGTAGTGTTGAGCTACTGCAAGTAACTCGCGTTCCGAGCCAATAAGTAAATTGGTCGTGGCCTAATCATCTGTTCAAAATATCCCTGCAACTAGTACCGTTGTGAAAGTTTAATCGGTTCGTTGCAAACAAAAATCGTGACCAGCAGGTTAGGCAATCGTGAGGACGGGCCAAAATTCGTGAAAGAGTGGGAGCAGTCCAATAATTATTGGCGTCAATGAGCAGGTATTAGTTCCACAAATTAATTATGTTCAGACTGAATTTGTGCATCAAATGTCGACATGGAGCTGTTGCTGCAAGTGGATAAAGAAAGAAGAAGTACCAGCAGGCATGGAAAAGGGGATTACTATGCAATCAAATTTGGAGAAGAGAGAAGTCCCTGTTCTATTTGGCCTATTCGAACTTCATGTACGTTTTCATGTATACATGTGGAGTCAACTGCATAGTTTTTTCATTATAAGGTTCTCAAAACTTCCTATATCTGGGGTGTGCACTGTGGTGGCCTTGAGAGGAAAACGGTATTCATAAAGTTCATTACACGGGGAGGAGCCAGTAATCACACCCCCGCATGCAATCGTAAAGCCATCCGCATTAAAGGAACTTGATAAAATGCCTCATAATCGATTAATTCTTAAGCTGCATTCATTTGGAATTACTGATCCCCTATTAACGTGGATAAGCTCATTCCTTAGGCAGCGTACTCAAATAGAAAAGTTCAGTCAAACCTATTCCTCCCCGTAGTCTATTTTGGGTGGCGTCATTCAAGGTAGTGTGTTGAGGCCCTTACTTTTCCTGTTTTACATAAACGGTATTTCTGACATGATAAAATACGGTAAACCCTACCTGTTTGCTGACGACTTAAAAATCGTGTACAGCTTTCCCCACTCATCACTAAGTGAGGGTTTTAATAGAATCCTGGAAGACCTGACGAATTTGTTTGCTTGGAGTGAAATATGGCAACTTCCACCTAACTCTGGTAGGTGGGGAATTCTCTGTTTCAATAACTCTTATCCAAACGTCAGTTTACACCTTGGCGATTCTACGCTGCAATCTTACAACTCAGTATGTGATTTAGGTGTTAGGTATTCTCGGAACTTAACGTTTACGGAATATGCCCAGTCACTTGCCTTCAGGTGTCGGCGCAAACCCAAACCTCTCAGGGCATCAGCAATGACGGTGAAACAGTCAGAGAACACACTGCTACCGTCGTGTTGGCCAGACATTGCAGGCTCTTGCCCCATAAAGATGAAACCAAGCAAACCTTGGGTCACCAAATAGGCGGAGAGAAAATCCTCTCTTAGCAAGCTTCCAAAAGCTGCAACCACGGTGGTGCGTGGAAAAGCCGGACTGGCGGGTGGATCTACAAAGTGTAACAATCGTCTCCACAGTGTCGGACAGTGGAGATGGTCACCGGCGAAAATGGGACCTGGAAAGTTGCCAGGTAGCAGCGTAAGTAGGTTACTATGACCTGTGCACTTGCGGGGCATTTCCTCACCAAGATTGCTAGCCGTACGCTTTGACCGCAAAGCATCACTAGCACAAGCTCCCACAGCATGGTACCGCGTAAAGACCACATAGGTGCCATACGACGCTGTAAGAGTTAACCACGAGCTGCCAGACCAGAAAATAGGAGGCAACCTCCGAGAACACTACAAATAGCACTGGTCAGGAAAGAACTGGTTAGTGAATTACCTGCAGGCATAATAAAAATGCCGCATTTCAGTTTCGACGTTTACTCAACGAATTCTTCCTTTTCACGGATATCCATAAATTTCTTGACATTCATACTGTATCCACAAACACGAAGCACAATGGAGCGATCGGCACATAACAATGGTCAAGCCATTGCGTCCGCTATGAACGTACTCAGATCTCTAAATGTAAGAATCGGTTTTATTAAAGCCCTGAAGTTCGTTTAATGCAGATGGCCTCACGATTGCATACAAGGGTACGAATACCGGCTCCTCTCCGTATAATGAACTTAAAGAATGCTGTTTATTACTGAAAGCCACTACGGTACACCCCCCCCCTCCCAAAAAACGACTTCATAACCCTATGATGGAAGGACTATGTAGTTGACTTAACATACATACATGAAAATGTACATCAAGTCCGAATAAATAAAAAAAAGATAGGGACCCTTCTCTTCTCCAAATTTGATGGCGTAGTAATCTGTATTTCCATATCTGCTCGTGCCTCTCCTTTCTTTCCCCATTTGCAGAAACAGCTGCAAGTCAACATTTGATGTTCAAATTCAGTCTGAACGCGATTACTTTATGGGAATAACACCCGCTCATTGACGCCAATAATTATTGGACTACTCCGACTCTCTCGCAAATTCTGGGCCATCTTCAAGATTAACTCGCCTACTCGTCATGATTTTTCTTGCGACGAACCGTCTGACCATTCCCACCAGTATTGGTAGCAGGGGCATTCTGAACAGATGATTAAACCAGAGGCCAATTAAAATATTGGCTCAGGAGGTCACTTACCTGCAATGGCTTCACACTAGACATTTTCTAGTACTCTGTACCAACAGACCTTTTCACATTGAACTTACTACGCATCAAATACACTTCTCGAATGATGCCGCCTATGCTAATACAGGAGATGCTCGAAATCTATGGACTATTGACTGTTTCAACGCCTATTTTCATCCAACACAACGAGTATTCCCAGCAGAATTAATCTATATCACCTTTAAAAGTAACATGATGACCTGGATATGCATTGATATAGCCATGCACGTTGGTTATATAACTGTGGGTACTTTATTGTTACTCCAGATTGTATAAATGGGTCCTTTGTGGTTAGCAAACTAAAAACTGAAGATCATTCTAAGTAATAAACTATTATATTATTAATCAGCAAACTCTGCGAATGGGCTAACAACGTCGGTTGGTTACAACGCAAACTTTGAACAATGCGCGCTTTTGATATTGATAATGGAACCTATCTGTGTGATGGGAGATAGCAATCCATATCCGTCTCATGAATTTCAGCAACTTTCAATAAGATTATGCACACTAATGACTTGATATGTAAATTATTTAATGCTAGATACTTTCAAAAGATATGAATTTGACGGTGCTTGTAAACTGGTGTCCCTCATGTTAAGCCTGTTAAATGAAGGCGACATTTACTATTATCTAAACTTTAATACCCTGTGTACGCAGTAAAGTAATATTTCCTCGTTCATTTCATAACTAGCAGGACCTTCAGCTGTTTTTTTTTAAATTTTTTTAATTGAGTTTAATGACATTCCATCAGTACCACTCAGGGCTCAAATCTTGTAGACATTTTGAGATGTATCAACGCGATAAAGCCTGTAAACTGGCTTCTCTCATGTTAAAATCCTTTTATTAACACGAGAATAAAATATTTATTTATTTATTTAAGATGCCAGGAGGGACCAAAAAACGAAGGCCTTCCGGTCCATTAAGGACTGATAGTCAGAACCCGGTGCACTGGCATACTAGACTCCGAACGAGCTCCCATATCTCACCAAGCCCAGAACGCAGCTCCTTGACATGCTCCTACAGCATTGTAGGAGGTCTTAAGAGTAAACCGCTAGGGCCAAAAACAATGCGCCATAATATGCAAGCAGATATAATTCCCATCACAGGGACATGGCTGTCAGCAGACGTTGTGGATGGGGAAATATCTTTGCCTAACATAGCCCTGTTCTGAAGGGGTAGGGAGTTCGAAGAAGGTGGGGAAGTTGCCATGCATATTAGCACTCATTTAGAAGTCAAATAAGCTACTGATGGTGTGCTCAGCCTACTACCAGACTTCTTATGGTGCTATTTCACCATAAACCGAACAATGTACTTACTAGGAGTTGTATGTAGGCGTCCCGTTTGCACGACAGAGGATATGACACAACCGATTAGTGCCGTTTCAGCAACCACCTTGGCAGCTTATGACCAGTTAGTTCTCACTGGAGACTTCAACACGCTGACACTTAACCCGGAGTGTGAAGTGCCATATGGGAATAAATCTTTCGAACACAAACTTCGAGACACATTTATGGCACCAGGACTGATAGAGAAGGTTGGAGAAAACACTGAATGGGGACCAAATGGAAAAGGATCACCATTGGATTGCTCCCTAACAGACGATGATTTTTTGGTGGACGACATCTGTGTTGAACCCCCGCCCAGGTAAAAGTGACCACGCATTGGTGAGATTCTACCTGATAACCAAGGGGACACCATCAAAAGTTGAGCCAGAAGCGTTCCGCTATTACTGAAAGGCAGACCAGCTTCTCATGAACAACGAATTTCTGGAGGATGCATGGCCACAAGAATGGCACTGGCTATCAAGAGACGAATACTGGATACATATTAGAGGTACTATCTGGAGGGCTATCGAAAAGAGCGTTCCGAAAATAACCAAACGGCCGCCTTTCAAGCAGTCTTCGGTAACTCGCGCAACCCAAGGGTAAATGCAGAAGAAAAAGAAGGCATGCTGTCGGTGGCGCACATCACGCAAAGTATCAGACTTTTTTAGCCAAAAGATGTTAGGCAACATGTGGAATACAAGGATTCCTGATGACAGGCATACATACCAAAGCCACCTGGCTAAGCAGCCAAACTGCAATCCGAAAAGCCTGTATCGGCTTCTGTCACAATGAATGGGGCTCAGACCTGATCACGGGGCCACCAAGAAGACCTTTGAACAGCAATGAGATAGCGTAGGTATTGAGCAGCCGATTCGAGGAGCAACTCAACCCAGCAACACATCCACGATCAACATCCAGCAATGTAAAGAAGTCCCAGGACTGCGCCATCAAAGCTGAACGTAAGGATTTTGTCAAGCCAAGTGTTTGCGAATTTTTCAACACTGAGAACAGGGAAATCCCCGGCCTGTGATGACATAAGACCGGTTGTCCCACGCAACTGCTCGGAAGCTCCGAGCATGCCGATACGCAACCCGTCCACGCACTTTCTGGAATTAAGTCAACTCCCGAAAGAGTGGAAATGCACCATCCTTTACCATTCTTCAAGGGAGGAGACTGAAAAAACTGGCGTAACCACAGCCCAATGGCACTAATCCCCATACTTTTCAAAGTACTGGGAAGCCTAGTTGCATTTGTTGTTTGGGCCTACCTGAACAGAAACAACAACTTCCATCCCACCCAGCATGGTTTTGGAACCGAACGGTCATATGCCACAAAACGCAATACAGTATGCTGCGGAACAAACTTCCCGCTCCTATACGAGCATGCCGTTCGCACGGCCAGTTTCAACGACTACTTAGTAAATTCCTCCTATCTAACGAATCTCATCAATTCGTTGACGGCCAAACCACAAACGGTAATGCCATGCACTAAGGTACTACTGGTACCTAGACTCAAGGCAGACTAACAGCAATGACATAAGTATACAGTGCTGAGAACTAAACGCAATAGTTAAAATCTAATTTCTTTGAAAAAAATGACCAAGAGTGAACAGGAGGCGGAGTGCGACACGATATGCTACAGTGAACTCATTAGATACTCAAATGTAACCTACTTTTCTTCACAACCTAACCGATCTCACGACTTAACACCTATTTCCTAAAAATCGCCCCTTAAAGTGATCTCTCTACTCCGAAAAGATAAAAGAACTGTCTGTCGGTGCATTTTCATAGCATGCAACTCTTTATTATTTGCCCTTTGTCATCAGTACTTACATCTAAGTACTCCGCACCAACATAGTTTCGGTAGACCCGATATGGTAATACTCAACAGGCAACACCATGATCATCCCCCTCATGACCAGATAAAGGGTGGTGGTCCGAAGAACAAAAACAACTACGAATTTCACCTAAATGTTTATAACTTCATCATACGCTTGTACATAGGTATATAACAAGTTAATACCTGGTCAAATATCCTCTAATCTTTCTATTTCGTAGTGATATCTTCAGCTTCAGAATGACTTTCATTACTGTCGTGCGCACCTTCATCTTCTTCCACCTAAGCTTACCTCTAAACAGTTGGTTCTGGACACTTCCTCAAGTAAGTTTAACAGTCAGTACAAACTCACCCAGATGTATCATGGTCGATCTACTCCTGCATATTTTTGTGCTCCTGTTACAAATTTCGCCTGCTGCTCGCTTTTGTTATTCACTTTTCAGATTTACTTAACCAGTCCTGCATTCAAATGGAATCCTACAAATCGCATTCGTCAGTGGGAAATATTGCCATCAAAACCTGATGACGAACGCACACACCCCAAGGTCATGACCGTGATGCGGCCTCACCTTCGAGAATATTGGATGATTCAAACGATGACCGGATAATCTTCAAATTCGAACTGAGCCTGCTTCAACACACCTCCTATATGCCATAAATCACAGCATCTAATGTATAGCATAACATTGTACATAATAGTCATCTCTCATTACCAAAGTGATCAGACATGTAAAATGGTTTGTATTCATGCAACCTTTATTGTATGAAATATATTATTATTATTATTGAAATTGGTGACCACTTGGGACGACAAGACTACTAGATGGGACGACAGACAACCGGTTCAATGCATGAACAGAAGTTTCTCGAGAAGCAATCCTTGGGCCACCCCTGTTTTTCCTATTCATAAATGACTTCCCCATCAAAATCTCCTCATCTATTCTCTTATTCGTAAACTGCATCCAAATATGGAGGACGATAGATGACGAAGAGGATCCTAAGATATTCCAAAACGACCTGTTGCGGCTGGAGTCCTGGTCAGCCGCAAGCGGTTTAAGCTTTAACCTGTAGAGGTGCAACTTGATGTGTCTTCACAAACCAGAGGGGAGGAAAACCAGGTACACTCCAAACAGGCGTGCAGTCACAAAAGTACCCACAGAGAAGGACCTAGGACTAAACTTCTCTGATACACTGGATACTGCCCCTAATTATAAGGGAATGGCAGCAAAGGCGAACGTCATTATGCACTTTCTAGGAAGGCAGCTTGGATTGCTGACCCCAGAATAATTGCTCATGGTATTCAAAACCTATGTTAGACCACACCTAAGGGTGTTCAACGCGACAACCCTCTCGTTACTAAAAAGCGACCCGAATATTCTCGAGAAGGCGAGAAGGAGAGTCGAACTAACAGGCAAAACGTATGCGCAACGCCTCAGACAACTCAACTTGTTCACACTAAGTTATCAAAGGAAACGAGATGGTCTGATAACAGCTTACAAGATCATTCACCAGATGGACCACCGAAGTGGGATGGCGTTGTCGGTCCAAAACCAACAGTCCCGTGGGAACCTCACTCGCGCACCCCTCCACAGGGCAAAGACTGGAATAAGGTCTAACTTCTCCCACGCAGTATGCGCCTTACGAAACGCTCTGCCGAAGGAAGTGGCGGCAGCTACGTCACCCAACTACTTCAAACGATTAAGGGACGAATATGTGAGCGCAGACGGTTCACCACGAACTAATGACACGCCCTTCCATCCTCGTATTCCCCAACCCTAGTATCTGCAGTAAGCCGCGCCTATCCTCCATATTATTACCAGTCACACCTATCTTTTCATAATTACTTTTCACTCCTCTTTTTGTCATTCCCCACTCACCCTGTTTCTATTACTCTTTAATTAACGCCTAGCACTTGCTTGCAGGTGCCTACAAGAACAGGAATCGCAAACGGTTGGCTGACCTTATCAGCAGCTCTGTTGCCCCCCAAATGGACAGACACTACCTCCAAAACTGTAAGCAGGAAGACGCAAAGGTTCCTGCTACCATCGAAGGAGTACAATCAAACAAAAAGAACCGAGCCTTAAGACCTAGAAGTGAGAGTTTGCAAACTATGAGTTTCCTCTACTCTCGCCACATTTGACACACAGCTCAATATTCCATCAAGAAAGTGCGCACATCAAATGCACGAACAGCCCTCAACGTTACTCGATGCTGCGGTGTTGCACGAAATACAGATAACGGGCACTCTTACGCTCAACATGGCTTCCGGAGGGGGATGTCCCGTGCCCCCAACCTCCTGACGGCCCATGATCACTGGACGGCGTGCTGGGATCTCAAGGTCGCGGTCCAAGCAATTTTTCTGGACCTCGCCAAAGCCTTTGACACCGTCTCACACATGATCCTAATACCTAAGATATCTCGGTTAGGTACATGCAGCCAGGTGCTAACGTGGCTGCAGAGCTACTTAGCCAGCAGGGAGTTCTGCACGAAAAGTCAACGGGGTCTACTCAGCCTGAAGAACACCCTCATCTGGTGTCTCATAAGGAGTGATCCTAGGTACACTGTTGGTTCTATTGTTCGTAAATGACCTGCCGCAACATATCAGCGCCCCGATTCTCCTATACACTGATGATGTCAAGCTGTGGAGGGCAATAACTTGCGAAGCGGAATCTATGGCATTACAGAATGACCTCAAAACACTAGAGGAACGGGGAACTAATAACGAACTGGCATTTAACCTGGATAAGTGCCTATCCATGTTTTTCCGCACTCCTGATTCCCAGAAGGTATCTTAATATCTATGTGCTTCACGTCTATCCCATACCACAGTAGAAAAAGACCTGGGTTTAACGGTGACGGCGAAACTGAAGGCCGGTTCCAATTACCCAGGTGATACTCCAAAAAGCATATGGGGTACTACACTTTGTGCGTAGACAACTGGGTGCCCTCAGCGCAGAACTATTTCTGAAGCCCTACAAGACTTACGTACGGCCCCACTTAGAAGTCCCTAACGTATTCGCTTCCCCACAGCTGAAAGAGGCACGGACTTACCGGAGAAAGTTCAGAGGCGAGACACAAAAGAGGTTGTTGAGTTGTAACGAAAACCATACAGGGATAGACTGAAAGACGTAGGTCTGTGCCCTCTAAGCTACCGAAGGTTACGGGGCGACTTAATAGTAGCTTACAAGACACTGAGTAACCCAAGTCACAAGAACGGAGGAATTCTACCAAGTGGCCACTACGGAGATCCTCGAGGAAACCTCAAGAGGATAGCCCACCAAAGGTCAAAAACTCATGTGCCTTCACAGTTCCTCTTCCTTCGAGTCTGTGGGTACTGGAACGTACTACCAGCAGAGGTGGTCTCCGCCCCAACTGCTGAAACTTTAAGAAGAGGCTAGACAGTCATGCAGAGACTCATGGTCTACCCATATATAGCTTGGAACACGAAGTGATATCAAGCCGCTCAACCAGTTTTCTTACTATTGTAACCATTTAGGCCCTTTTCACCCCTTCCGCCTGCCATAAGTTAGCCTCACCAAAGCTCTTCATACCTTTGTACCCCCACTCACCTTACTTGGGTGTCAGAGGATTACTCCATTAGTTCACTTTTCTTCTCCTCCTTTACTCACACAAATACTTTCTAGGTTTTCTCTTCACCATCCCAAACCCTCTCTAGCCACCAGTCCGAGCAACTGTCTAGCAACTCGATATCTGAAGGAGCCAACTGCACCACAGTCCATGGCAAATGAACCAACGCCCAACTTCCTGTTCTGTAAACCAGAGCTATAGCAGACGAGTTGCTGGATCCGCTGCATTGGAATCCATCAAAGATCTGGAACCATTCCGCAAGACCGGGAAGCGTGCAAGAAGAAATCAACTGGTTTACAGGCTCGTTAAAAGATATTGGATGTTGGACAGTCACTACCTCCTAAGCTATAAGCACGAGAACCCTAAAGACTTCTGCGACCGTCAAAGGACTACAAAAGAAAAAAATAACTGAGCCTGGAAACCTGGAAGTGAGAGCTCATACTATTGAGGTTTGAAGGTCACAGGACATTGGATATTGCTTGTTGCAGTTTATGAATGTATACGGTACGAAACAAATGATTTCCGTTTAACTTGATAGCCAGTCAAATGTTTCGTAGAATAATTAATGCAGCTATGCATTTTATTATTGACACTCACTCAAAATTCCTCATAACTCCAGATGACTTCAAAGGTTCATATACAAAGGAAGTGATGGATATGGGGTCAAATTAATGTGTAATGTTAATATGTTGGGTATAAATTTCCTTATTTTGGAGAGTAAAAAGTAAATAACTTCTCAGAATCCTTATGGAAATGCCGTATGCAATAAATAGCGACTTCAATCTCGGCACCATCAAGCACAGTTCCGTTTCATGTTTGGTCAAACACGATAAAACATACATATGTGTTTGTTGTACATTTTCTGTCACGTGTTGTTTTACCCTTGTTACAGTATTTCTCGGGATATTTATGGTATGGATGGTGATTTTTGGAACTTTTTGAAGTCATAAAATTTACAGGCTGATTTTATAGAAGTACGCAGATAGACAAAAACAACGTAGAACCTCACATAAAATATCATCGGTCCAAGTTTTTACGCTTCACTACAGCCTAAAAAGGATACCTGGTCGAAGGAAGTGTGACATCATGATAGTCAAAAGTGTACGAAAGGAAAGAGAATAAGTTGATAATGGGAATTAGAAATGTCGAAACTTCTGATATCAGAGTTGTTACGTCTATGGTGACGTGACCAATTTTTATCTGTGTTATCAAGGGTAACCAACCACTGGTTTCTACTATTTTAAGGACCCTGATCGGGCAGTCTACACCTTGCACGGCTATCACAAACAGTCAAAGCTTTCGTGCAGTGATACCACGACCTGGTCTGGCCACGCTTTACCATCTGCTAATTCAGTCCTGCTTCAGCTAATATTGCATGTGAAGGTAGCCAGTAGCTAGGCATGTGCAACTCATATCCAAGCCACCTTAGTTAGTAAATGTTCGCAACCCCATCAACTAACTTGCCTTCTTTACTTAGTGCTCTCTGTTGACATGGCTGATTTGCTCCATTATACTTAATTAATGGTGTGAAGACAAATGTGGTAAAAAGTCTATATCCTCTGCATATCTTGTGTAAAACAATCGTGTCTCATCTGTATTCTAGGAACGAGCGGAGTATAGTGTAATATATCCCTCCTTTAATGGTTATTTAGATATCTTGCTAGTCGCAAAGATAGCGCAAGTTGGCAAATGATAAGTAAGCCGTTTGTATCTGAGCTGAGACTTCGTCAGCAAGCAACATGTTTGGGTTGGTTCATCCTGTCAACCAAGTGAAGTGATCGACGTATTCCACCATTGGCTTCGCTATACTTGCGCCGAACGTAGCTACAAACCTGTTGTGAAGCATCGTCATACTTTCGACAGCTGCGAAACGCATGCTAAACGACACCTACATCCCACTAAGGTTCGGGCTAAATGTTCAGGAATCGAAGCGTTACTGTAGGTCAGCTAAACTCTTCCTCAAAATTCTCTGCATAACTTTCTGGCCATCTCTGCTGATGAATTTCCAGGGTCCCATCCTTTTCGGTTGTGATCACATCAACAATTGTTGTTGTCGTGCCAGTTTCTGTGATACTCTTGAATAACTGTCGAGTAATACCTAGTGGTGATACCTTCTCTTTCTCTCGTTTTCACCACTCACCACTGCTTCGGTTCATTGTCAAAGCTGTTGGTTATTCACGTGTGAGTTGCTGTTGCTGCTCATTTTTGTCAGAGCCAGTTAGAATAAGTCTTCAAACACCAATCAGTTCGGATGACTTAGGGGAAATCCATTGGTGTTTCCTAACCTTACGGTGTACATTACCAACTATCTTTACCGTTGTTTCTACAGCAAACTGAATATCACACCCGATTTCATCAAGATGAGAATGGGCGTCACTTTAAGATAAATGCTTCTCTGTCTCTTGAAATGTGCACTTGAAATACTCATCTTTCAGTCATGCACACAGGGGTTTCGCTACCACTTTTTCTTTGTGACCACTAAGGTGCAAATACACGCCCGTAATAACTCTTAGTCGAAGCTCAAATTGTTACTTCGGAAAGAGCAGCAATCCTCCAGTGACCCTCTGCAATGATGGCCTACAGCAAAATGGTATATTTTTGTCCATCGTTGATTTGATGTCGGTGGACACCACATAAAACTGTCTTTATGCCTGAAGCCAATGGTAACCAGAAACAAGGGATTGCTGGAAAATTGCAGGACGTGATCATCGTCGTCGGTTCTTTGCTATGGGGTTCCGTAGATACCCTTTCAAATTGGTTCAGTTTCTCTGTTTGGGCGTGCTACTATGAATACATCCGAAAGTTTTGCCTTATGTGATAAAAGTGACGTTTTTTGTCGAATCCATCTATCCTATTGTGCGAACTGCAATCGGTGGGTGCTTAGTCAGGGATTGCGAATAGACATTGATGAGTGTAACTGTCCTCAGTTCTTACAGATGCACTCAAGATGGCACACAACTAACTGGTATCCAGCTGAGAAGTACGCTTTCTGCTCTGGAACCCAATGCTTTACCTACTCCTAGTCCACGAGAGCTAACTACTTAATCTCTGGACACTTGTTAGGTGAATTTTGGAGATTTGCTGCACTGACCGGGTGAGGTCTAGTCAAGTACCGCACACGGTTCCTGTTTACGTGTCTCGGAAACGCAGCATACATCCATGAATCGAAGTTCTAAAGTTATGGCAACAAATGCCCGTTTTCTGATGTGGGATAGAGTTCGGACGTTGGAGGCTTTAGTGTGGAACGGACAGCGGAGTCTTAAAAGACTGGAAATGGTGTTTACTTGCTTGGAGCTTTGGCAATAAATGCATAGTGAGATGCTAAGCGGTTGTAAAAGGCTTAATATTGGCAGCAGGAGGTAAGGTCAAGGGAGGAAACAAAGCTAAAAAGGGTGGGCTATAATTGTTCGTCTTTGGTTTATTACTGGAAGTGTCCAAGAAGCGGGTACTTCTTGGCTTCCCACAGCATGGTAGTTGATTGTGCAGGGTACCTGAGAGAGAAAAAGAGAAAGGTTTGTGTGACTATTTAGCCAATAAGACATACTCTGAAGGCTGATCACATGTGATCTTAAAGCTTTGTTGGGTTGAGATTCCATTGTGCTGACTTTGGACAAGAATAAACCACACTAACAACATAATAATGCTGAACATGTAGGGTTGTGCTGTTCTGGGAGCTGATGTTTTTCACCCCGGGTTTCACATAAAGAAAGCAGCACCAGCATGGCACAGCTGGTCATCCACGAGAAACACCTTACTGTTGTCACATACTATCCAACCAGCATTACGACTTTTCCCTCGGACCCACATAATAACGTAGCTATTTACATTGTGGTGGAAGCTGTTTTTAATCCCACAACTATCCAACTACCCTTTTGATGTAGTTGAAACTCAAAGAACAAATGTTCCCGCCAACACAACTCGTTGTTTCATTGTGATACACAAGCTTGACCATCATTTCAAGGTAGCGTCTGTCATTCAGGCTGGATATACAAACTGGTCTTAGGTAGTTGCACGCATCCTCCTCGCCAACCTCAAATGTATACTATAGTACTAGGCAAGGGGTAGGTAAACGACAAGTGTGGCAATGAAGTGTCAAATACAGCACATACTGCCTTAGGTATAAACCGCTTAAAAGTCCAAATAGGAAACAGTGCATTTAATTCAAAAGGATAAAAAGGAACATACTAGCAAACTAATGGAAAATTTTTATGTGTATTCAAGGAAAACATGGCCATTTTATTTGCAAAAGTTATAAAAAGTGTATGCAGTCGTAAATAAAAAGTAACCAGTTCCTTATCTACGGTAAAATAGTCTGTTTACAAAATAAGTAAAAGAATTCATCTTGAAGTAGTAGTAGTAGTCGGTATTTCATATCAACGTCTTCCTTCAAGTATAAGTGTACGTCTTCTTTGCTCAGTTCCATTCTCATCCGTGTTTCTGAGCTGCGGTGAGCTACTTAATTTATTACCGAATGCGTAATCATCTTCAATAACTTACTCATTCCCCACTGAAATAACTGACAAACTATGTTCTGAAAAAAGTTCCTAATTCGCCCTTCAAATTTTCCCTAATGTTGTGGGGGCCATTGCTGTACTTCAGTGATGATTTGTCAGCAGTCTGAACAAATATTATGGAGGATCGGAGGACAGAGGCATCAATCACAGTCTTTTAAAAATTGAGTTAAAATCCACCATGTTTTCATTGAGTAAAATGAATGCTGCGATAGACAACTGAAGTCTAATTTAACTTTCAAAACGGTCGCACATTTTTAAACAATGCATATTTGTAATTAATTCCACTTTATTTGTCTTCAGTGTAAAACATAAGCATCATAACTACCAAGTGCAACATTGAAAAGCAAGTGTTAATGAAATCAATTCCTTTCCGTGTTGAAACAGATATTGAGGTCATCTGAATAAAGTTCGTGGATAAAAACAACTGGTGTATCATAAGACTGATAAGGGCATTTTCTGTAACTGCACAAATATCCATATTAAAGAATTTGAACACTATATCATGTTGCATATTCCAACAGAAGCTCGGATTTTTCTACTGCTGACCTTCTATGAAGTAATTATTATCCTTCCTGGAATAGTAGTCGGGAAGTGAGTTCCATCTCACAGTCAAAATGCACGTTACATGAATCCTCAGTTTCCCGGCGATTCGCTTTTACTTAATAATTCCACTCCTCATGGGCCGCACTGTCAACGATTCTGTGGGACTAGGTTATATAGAAAATCTGTGACAATATAAGACGTTTCTCGTCATTTGATGTGACTTTCTCAGCATATATTTCTCTGACCACTTGCAATTTTTGGGTGGTATGAAAAGTCCAAAGCTGTTTGTTAGCCATTGAGTAAAATGTTGGCTTAACTTCCTGATTACTTGTGACCCAGCTTGTTCTTTCAAAAATGTGATTATTTCATCTGTTGGTTAACCAAAAGTAGTATTATACCGTAAGACGAATAGGCTTAAGCGGAGAAATAATAGTGAGTAAAGGCGAAATGAGACTTAACATTAACTTTTTAAACCTTGTTTCTAGCATCCCCTTCTGTGTTTCTTATTCCCCTTCTACCTGGATTGTAGCTGATTGGTCTACGCACTTAAATTCCAACTAGAGATAGGTTCGAATCCAGTTCCACCTACTGAAGCTTGGGAAGCCAGATAGTATCATTAGCTATTGCACAATGGATGTGAGAGGTAGAATCGGCCCTAGTACACCAGTGACTATCCAGCCGATACCAAAGATTCGATTGACCATTACCAATTTAATCCATTTGTGGCACCACCATGATATCCAATTGCTTATTAAAAGTCCAGTGTATTGCACCTCAGTTTGCTTTGTTATATCCTATGTGGCTGTGAGACGTAGAAATTAAAGGTAGAGGATATGAGAAGGCTTCTGGTGTTCCATCCCCGTTGCATTTACAGCACAGACTGTGTCATATTGTCAACACATCAGTAATGCAGAACTCAGGTGTAGAGTTTTAGGACGAAGTAACAAGTCGGTTTATTAGGTTGTTGCTACGTATGCTTAGTCACCGTTTGTCTCGGCGCATAGGGTTAGCTGAAGTAGGTTTAAGCAGACTAAAACACATCACCAGTTCATGGAATCTTTAACCGATGGTCTGAGACGTGTAAGGAAATGTAGACTTCCAGGTTGGCTCGCGTGAGACATCTCAAACACTCTAGGTGATGTAACTCAGGATTGGTCGCGGTGACTAAGATTCATCTACACCCTACCTTTGTCTTAACTGTTACATCTTATTTTGTTTTTATTTCTTTCAGAATATTAAAAATTCCCACTATGAAAATTAAAGCAAGACATGTAAGTGTACAATATTGTTTTCAACTAGATCTCAGGCTTCAATCTGATAGACATAGCTCTCAACACATATTAAACATGAACCAGTCAAGGGATTTGAGTCTACGATAAGATGGGTGCAAATTGTATACTTAAGAATAATAAAACTAAATTAGTGATAGTAGAAGGGATAGTACTAGTGTTAAGAGTGGCATGACAACATAAACTGGTGTTCATACATACAAACAAAGTAGGTCAAAGCTTAGAAAAAGAAAAGAACAATAAATTTGTGTGATACTGGGACATGAAGGGAGTGAATAAATAAGGTTTCAGTGTGAATGTCGTAGTGGTGTGAAAGGGGTAGCAAAAATTATATAAAAAGGGGAAAAAGGGCATTTTAAAACTCTATGGCTAAGGTCATTCATTAAGTCTTCCCTGGCCAAGACGTGGATAAAGGGTGTACAAATTGCTTTTGGATGCACAGCTTTGGATTGTTCATTTGAATTCATATAGTCTTAGATATACTTAAGGAGTGAGTTTGAACTACATCGGAAAGGTTCGATGGGATGGGGTAAGTCACTTTGAACGCTTTTGTTTTATCCACCTAGTGACCGCTGTCATTTAGATGCGACAAAATAGAGTTTCTAATAGATTTAACCTGTCGCTTTCCTGACCGCGAAGCGTTTGGCAATATATTAGTTAAGTTGCCTAGTCCGGCGTACTTGTCTCCACAGGAACAACTAAATTCATGAATACGCATGGGAGTGGCTAAACTCGGTAACGTCTTTCGTTTGACACAGTACACTTCGCCAACTAGGAAACAATAAACAGTGATTAGCTACACAAAAGGTTCAATTAATGGTCTTCGGTAGTCTGTGAAATAAGATCTCACTAAGTGTATCTTCATCACGTAGCTTTATGAATAGGGGTTTCTTCGAAAAGTTATTACCTCAAGTCCTCTACCGACCGTGTTCATATGCCTTTTTATAAAATTGCGAGGATAACCTTAAGTTTAATGAGTTTTAAATGTACTTTAACTCACTCTGTAGAGTGTCGTCTGAGCAGATTTTCGTTGTTCTGGCTGCGAACATTTGGCTTAATTTCTTTTTTGCCTCATAGGTATGGAACTAAGGTGTGTATCGACATGCAGGTTTGCTTCCTCTGTAGAGGCTTCTGCAAAGTGAGCTATCTCGTCTTTTTGATAAAACATCAAGGAACTTTAGCTTGCCATGTTCGTCATAGCTGAAGGCAAGTGAAAAGTATATGCTGTTAAGATTGTTCAAAGGTTCTTTTTATCTATATTCTGACTAGTGATAATAAATATTTCATTCACATATGTTATAAATATCCAGCTTGTTGATGAAATCCTTCAGTGGTGAATTCTCTAGTTTGCCTAGGAAGAATTCTTCAAGAACTGGGCCTGTTGCGATTCCATCCACTTGCCTGCAATATGCATTATCGAAAACAAAGTGTATATTCATTGTACACCGACGAAGTAATTCCTTTAGGCTGAACTGAGGAATTCCAATGTTGATTTGCTGCTCCACCGCTTGTTGACGTATGAAATCAACTGTCTCAGTGAGAGGTGCATTGGTGAATAGTGATGATAAATCTAGCGATATAGTGTTTTTTTCACTCACATTCACCTGTCACCTTCAAAATAGAATCGAAGAAATCCTTCACTATATTTTAAAACTAGTTTGTGGATTTTAGACAGACCATAAAGCTGCGGTATACTACAGCTTGTAGGCTTCATTCAATCGTTCAACGTTGCTGAGATTATGCATGTTTGTTTCCATTCTTTAAGACAGTCGGCTAATTTTCCGCTCTCGCATTCAAATCCCTAGAATCGCTTAGCTTCTGAAACTTTGTTTGATCGGTCAGAAGACAATTCGTTTTATTTATATAATCTCTTTGGTCCGACAACAGAAAACTTCCTCCCTTGTCCAGCCTAATCATAACTAGCTTTTCATTCCTCCTTATCTTTTGAAAATCTTGATGTTGTTTCGTCAACAAAGTGTTTGTAGAACTAGTACCATTTTTATTTTATTGGCAGCTGTCAACTAACGTAGTTTTAAACTTGGTTTGTTCATTATCTGATGGTGCAACCAAGTGAGATACTTGAGAAAATAAGTTTTCGACTTGTATACTGGTGTCAAGTTCACTACTTTTCTGTACATGATCGCTAGATTTGGGATCCAGAGATAGAAACTCTAATCGAAGCTTATCTAGTGCAACACTAGAAAAGTTGTGAACATACCAATTTTAGTCAGAAGGAAGTTTTCTGTCTGGTCTTCGAATTTTCTATAGATTTGACTAGGTTTATTTTCTTCTTCTCTGTCCTGTTTTGTGTAAGTTGATTTACATGATCGTAAAACACTAATTTTAACTCCTGGGGAAGTTCATCAACTGAAAACCTTTGTGATAAATTTGTTTCCGGTGTCGATATTCACATTTCTAAAGAGTCCAATTGACTAAGTGCGTATCTTTCAAGTGTATCAGAATTGGAATAAACCTAGTTACTTCGTAAAACTTCCAGTATGATTTGGGATATCGTTCCTTTTGTATACATTCGTCAGCAAATTTCACCGACATTTTCAACTCAGGAACTCGTTGAGTGCCTTAAATGCAATAGGTTTTCCTTCAACTTCAAAATATTAAAATTCCTATCATAAAAATCATTTATTTCCCCCTTTTATTTTCGTGTTACGGATTTTGATTGTAGTATTTTCACTCTTTGTCCTTTCTTTTTTTTTACTTTGTTTCTTGTTTCAGTAATTTGGACCGTTACACAATGATGCCAGATGGTTCCATGTTAATACTGACTAGCTGACCGTTTGTTAGCAGACATTCTATAACACAACGAAATTCAGTTACCTGAACGCTGCCAGTGAGAAACCAACGGTACTTTTAGAAGTTACCGAATTCAGATTGATACGTCAATGTTTATCTGCACCCACGTTTAATTTGACTACATACGGATTGAAAAGACTTTTGGTTTGGACCAATTTGCCAGTTTAAGCGATCAAAGTAGTTAGAAAAGACTGTCAGTGTTGTTATTTTCACCACCATGCTTTTCACTTGATTGATTCCCTATTTGTTATTCCTTAGACCAACAAAAGATTGTACTAGGTTTTATATTGTTTCTATTCATCTGCCCTTATTGTCAGCGGGCATAGATAGTACCCGTAACAGGTGAACTTAGCTGATTACTGTATTTCCCCAGTCCCACTATGAGAGTTGTTTGTGCTAATAATCTCAAGAATTACGCTCAATCATTTTCGAGAACACTGTCGTACATAAGACAACTACTTGTATCCAAAACATGCCACTGTGAATTTTACCACACTTATGGAGCTGGAACTGACTGGTCTAGGCGTTTAACTTTCAACCAATAAACCGCCGGTTCAAACCCTCTCCCGAGGTATGGACAATCATTTAGTATCGCTAGTCCCCACTGTAAGTGTAGCTCATTGCTTACTGCATGAACATGCACGTGGTTGCTTAGCGTATTTCTGTTTAAAAATCTTGATCTTAGTATTGACAACTTGTGTATAACTGTACTCTACACGGCCATTGGGAAGGTGACTTACCATTGTCTGGGTTAGACGGTTAACTAATGTGTGGCTCTGAATCCGAATGGTCAGTTACTATCTCTCACTTTAATATCATTATGCTAATATCAACTTTACGTGATATTACTGTGACTTTCTTTTTTGTTCGTAAGTTGGTTATATGCCTTTACGTCTGTTGACTTCTAATTGTTCTGAATGCTAAGCCTTCTGAATACTTCCAACACTGTGTTTCACATTTCTTGATTCGAATTCAAGCCTATTGCTGTGATAAAAAGTAGTCTTTTGTAAAATGCAACCACTAATCTGCTTGCAAATGCAACTTAAAAAGCGTTTTTTTAGTTATATTCGCTTCCGGATGCAGTTAATGGAAATTATTATTGAATTATAATACTTGTTTACTTCTGTTTCATGTTTCACTGCTCAAAATCTGATATAAATTGACCATGTTAATTAGCTGGAGGCAATTCAAAGGAAGCCATGTGTTAATTTGTGTTTGAAAACAAATTACCAGAGGTCTCGAAAACCCAATTTCGGTTTTCATTACTTGTTTTCATTAGGTTACTGAAGTTGATGTGACGTCCAAGAGTGAACTACACAAATGTCTTCTTCTAAACCTATGTTGGTGGTCATTTTTGCGGGATATAATCATATGATTTTCTTCAGCTTAATGTAAGATAAAAATGCTGCACTATGCATGAGCCATCAATTTTCTGATGTGACTGAATGTTTGCCCACTTTTCATGATATCGATAATTCTTTTGTTATCAAAAATAACGTCTTGTTGCTGTCCTTATTGTTTTCTGTACGTAAATAAAGTGGAATTCTTTTATCTTATTCTTATGCCATACTTTCGCTAACAGCTTACATTCTTCAATTGAACATGAGTGATTATGTGGTCAATGTCGAACCAGAGAACACAAAATACTCATTATTCCAATCGCATGCAAGTTCATCTATTGGTCTTGAAACTGGAGCTGAGGTATCTTGTGACCAATAATATTTCATGGTATAATTTTATTCTATCATAGGTGACAGCACTGTGTTCATTTTCAGACTTACTGTATGTAGGAACGAGCAAAGGGTACGTTATAATATTTATGTTGTGCGAAAATTCTCTGCTGTTTAAAGTGTAGTATTGCAGTTAATTTTACAGGAGTTATACAGCGATGAAACGTACTTTTGTTTCCACGATGCTTTATCCAAGAGAATATGTGTAAGTTCTTAACCTATCTATTTATGGGTATGTTTTATATCTTGTTGATCAGTCCAAACCGATTTCAAGACTTCAAGCATCTCCCAAAAGAAGTACACTTGTTATCTTTAGTGATGAAAGCCTTATACTATGTGATGCTGAGAAACTAGAGGTAGGCTTAAAGTGTACAACTGTTTATTGTCTATCATTTTCTAGACTCTTAATTTTGTTCCATCTTTTAAAGCTGTTTCATCGTTCCAGTTGTGGTCATTTGATGATGAAAAAGAAAAGGTATTCTAAAGTCTCAATTAAATAATACTTACTTTCAGCTTTGCATAGGGTTTAAGTCGGGTCTGATTCAATTACATCATATTTTCGTATCCACATCTCTGCTTGTTTTTGAAATAAAGTTAGCAGAAATACCTCTATGTGTTGTAATTTCACATTATTCATGCTTGAATAGAATTATTTTTAGTGTATCTCTCCTCAGTTTCTGTGTATTGGACTGGAGAATTGTTATATGTCAGTGGATTTACGTACAAGCTGCATTGTAGAACTCTTACGCTCAGTAGAAGAACCAGCACGAAAATACATAGCCCATTTTACCCAAGTATGTTAGAATACTCTTATTTTTGATAAATATATATTATTTTAGAATGAATTCATCGTTTCAGGTCCTGGGTCGTTGGCTATTATTGTTGATACGAATGGAGTCTCTCATCGAGCACCGCTTCAATTGTCATCAAATATAGTAGATGTTTTTGTGTGGAAAAATTATTTTTTCACAATTACTGATGAATTTTTCACTGTTCACAAGTATGTGTAGTTTGAATTTTCCTCCATAACTTGATTATATATTGATATATTTGAGAGTTTCACTTAAAAATCTAAAATCTAAGTAGTAATCCTTAGATAATTTTTAATCGATTAGTACAACGTAGAAGTTGTAACAATCACGCATCTGTTTGGATAGCCTTAATTACATAAAGCGCACAAAAATAATGTCCAGTGACGGGTCAAAACGATCTAATTTACAAGAATATTGAGTAACAAAGATGAAAAATAGCATTGGTATGCTTATATTATTATAATTTCATATGAAAATTTGAAGTAGACAAAGAACAAATATGACACTATGTTTCATATGCTTTTTGACTTCTTTTAACCTTTGGTGCTTACAGTAATCACATATAATAAAGACAGGTTAGTTAATGTCGATCGAAAAGTAACATCGTACGTGATGTGGTAACTAGTTACTCTGCTTATCTTATTGATATGAATTCCTTACAATTGATAAAGTAAGAATATTATGCATTTTCATCACATATATAATACACGCTTTATACGAAATTCTAATTTGTTTCAGTAGTTCCAAGGAGGATACATCTTGACTGTGAACAAAAGTTTAAATATTCGTCAGAAAGAGGATGATTTTAAGTTGGAATTCATCATGGACTAACATCAGTTGGTGGAACATTGGAAATCTGAGAGCACTAGACAGCTGTTTCATCCTAGTATGGAACTCCTCAGCAGCGCACACCCATGACCCCACCCACCAGGGCCCGAAACCCAGGATCTTCAGGTTCCGTGGCCAGCACTTTAACATTGAGCCACTAGGTTGAAATCCAGTGGTCCACACTTCCTACTTCTATCAATAGCGCGACCTACATCCAAAGTCATCGCTGAGTGACTGTCCTCATGTTTGACTTGGTTGACTACACTGGTCATGACTTTTCATTGAAACTTCGGGAATCACCTCTCGAAGCTAGTCACCAATGAGCGCTGGATTAATTCTGTCAGTTTATGATAAATTCTGACCTAAAATCAATTAGTAAACCTCCAGATAGAATAAAAAGAGGATGAGTAGGCTAATTAAGGGAGTGCTGTTATAAAACTAATTAATTTGAAAAGAAAAAACGTTATGACTAATGTACTCTGTGCACTGTGGTAAGTGGTCCTGGTTATTTATTTATTAGATATTTTACACAGTAATACTCTTACTGGATGTTCCTTGCATAACAAAACTGGAACCTAATTTTAGCACTTTTAATCCCTTTTTTACTCATGTAAAGCAGTCAGTATTTAGTTTGTATCCTGCACTTTCGGATGTGATTCCACTTATCAAGGTTTGGACAGTCAGTTAGGACTGTTAACTGTCAAACTGTTAATGTACTTCTTAGCCTAATATACAAATTTATGCGTTTTTGAATTACTTTCCTTTCCCTTTCTTTGTTTTGGCGCAACAGTTTTTTCCTTATATCTGAAATAAATTATTGAATGTTTATTGTGAATCTAACTGTAGATATTGAACTAACAAAAGACAATTCAGAGAAAATTTTCTTTTCGACGAATCATTTTCAAAAGCTGTACATCGTGATCATAGTTACGACAAAATATATAACCATTAATAGCTAATGAGTCCGTATAAAGTCATCAAAAAAAGTCAATAAAGTTAAAAGATGATAACGGCTAGAGGGTCAACCCAAGATAACCAAAAATTGCTTATTGGATTGTGATAAATAAACAAATGGTAAACGTATAAAATGTCTTAGGTAGATTACGACCAAGTTAAAATTAGATATTGAATGCATCTTTTGACAACGCAAAAATCAGGCTTGTACCATTGGATTGCGAAAACCTTTGCTGTATTGAAGTGGAGAACAGGCACTCCCTTCGAAATGATATTGAAAGAAGACTCTCGTGGAGAAAAGCGACCCGAGTTAATCGTATCCTTAAGAATCGAGCTGATGATATTGAGTTCTATCCGAAAGGTTGTTCAACAGTTAATACTGTTCCACTGTGTATTATCTAAAAAAGACTACTTTAGTTCCATATTTGTACTCTTATAACGTTCTGTAACAATTTTCTTGTTGTGTACATGTACAACCAGTATGATAATGTGTTCTGTACAAAACATTATTAGGAAAAATGAATAACTGAGACTAAAGAAGTTGTGAAGAGTGTCCTGTGATGAATCAATGTTTGAGTTAAGTAGCATAAAATGTAACTTAAAGTAAAGAAATTGATTTTTGTATGTCCTATACATGGACTTTCGGTATCCAAGTTTGATAAAAGGAGTAGTTTGCTTTTTGTGAAAGTAAGGCTATGCTTCTAAGAATATAATAAAATTGCTTAAGTGGTATGTGATGCAGGTGCTAAAGGAAAAACTAAAAACATTTGCTGGATGATTTTAAGCTGAAAATAACCCTGTTCGAAGACAAATAGATCTCTCATAAAACTTCATTGTCTGAATCTACGATATGTGACCTGAATGAAAAAGTATAAGAACGAGCCTACGACCATATCTAATGTTTGTTTTAATTTGCATTGATATATTTTATATTTTCAAAGGCTCCATATAAAGAGCCTTCGATGGACTTAGGAATGTTCATTGTTGAAGAGTTCTTGCCTCATGAAATGAAAACTTCCCATTTTGCGTAAACATGTATTATAGTTATAACTATGGAACACTAACAGATTCTCATTAGCTGTATTTACATATCGTACTGTTCTATGGGCCAAGTGTCTTAATATTATGCACCGATGTGGATTTTGATTTCAGTTGTTCAGGTTTATATGCAGATCCTATCAGGAATAACATAGCTAGCCAGTAACCTGAACTCAGTAACTTAAAAACTATTATCACGCAGGATGAACACTGTTGCACTCCTCAGACAATCTTATAGAGGTGTCTTTAACTAATATTGTGCATGTAAAATACCATATTGATAGTTAGCAACTATTGATATTCGTTTTCGGTAACAGAATATTGTTTGATAGTGAATAAAAACACTGTTCACTGAACATGTCTAAATAGCCTAAATAGCAGTCACTTCTACTGAAGTATCTTCATGTAGGGGATTTCAGACTACAACTCTGTATTATGAGTTACTTACCTGTTGTGGTCTACATGCATACATAATTTTTCAACGGTAAACATTTGCATTCTTATTCAGTGTCTATACGATCTTTCAAGTGATCATGAACAATAAAACTAATATATGCTGCCAGTCCATGAAGTCTCTTACTGTTGGTTGTAACGGTGTAGGGTAATGTAGACAAATATTTGCTGATAGGAGTGAATAATAGCTGTTAGGGATGCCTATATTCCTTATATTCCATACTTATCACTTGTGTATTTTGAACTGTTTTTCTTCCCGCTTTTTTTTCCACACGTGGATCACATTTCATATAGCACCCTAGCATTCTGATTGGCTACCGCCTCTTTAAATGTACTGATTACTCCTTGTCTTTCAAGGTTTCTGTAAACTATAAATAGAGTCCCTTTTTACTACTAAGCATTTTCAGTTCGAAGTACTATAAACTATGTTGATTTACGAGTTTTTTGATTTCCCTCTGCGAATCACTCGGGTGGAAACGTCCTTACCCCGGACTATCCATCAATAATTTCCGTTTGTTCTCACAGCTGCTCATCATAACAATAACATGCTGGAGATGGCGGTCCCGGGGTCGATTTTTGCGGTGTCATGGTAGACACTGCTAAGGAGTCTTGCGCTGTGGTGGGACAGCTATCTAGTGCTCCTAGGTTTCCATTGATTCTCCAACTGATGTTAATCCGTGATTAATACTATCTTAAAATAAATACCGTTCACTTTTTTTTCATTATTTTAGTATCCTGACACAATGCCAGCTACAAACTGTGAATCTCAAAAAGCCGTCCGTAGCTTGTTTTTCTATGGATTTGCATTTGCTTTTCATTGCTACCTCATCTAACTCATCGGATTACAGTACAAATATTCAGGTATTAGGCCCAGAGCGTTGGGATCTTGTCGCACGCAGATTCATTATAACCGGTTGCCTAAAACAAGCATTCTGTATACAGGAAAACGAGCGAAATCGTCTTACTCAACTTATACAAGTTCAAGCTGAGAAATTTAAGCATGAACAGCAGTTATTTGATATGGTAAGTTTAGTTTAGTTATTCACATTTTACTTCTAGTTGTACGTTGCTAGTTTTTACTTCTTCATTGAGTTTAATTGCTTTATTCATTTCATCGACACCTATTAAATATGCTTTAGTTTCATTCTTGTATTTGTAAACGAAATATCATCATCCCTAAGAGTTTTATTTGAACACTAGAACTTCAGAACATTTCGATTAACATGAGCTTTTCTGTTGTTTTACCTGTTACACAGTTTAACAGTTAATTTATGCTAATAACTTCACCATTTCAGCTGATATAACTGACTTATTTCTTATCACTACTATCACCTCTTTGGTATAAATGTTTTTCATTATGAACTAGATGACTGAAGTTCATAGTGAAACCATGGTTTCAAATAACAGGTCAAGGTAATCAAGGCTATCAAAGTATATGTAGTTTTTGTTGATCACTTTTTTCTTTTACTTCCATTGTTTGTTTTCAAATTGATCGATAGTGAGATGAACCACTTTTTTATAGGAAACCATATAGTACTATTTATATTATCTTCAGAGACGCCAGCGAGTTCTTGGTCTTTTGGGATTTTATCATTTCGAAATGGGTGAATTCAAGAAAGCAGCATCCTATTTTGAACAAAGTGTTATAGACATACGGGAAGTGAGTTGACCATCGTTATTATTATTATTATTATTATTATTATATTGTCAGGCGTCTTTATTCTGGCTAAGCGACATCTGTTCTTTTATTTATTCATTTTTAAATTGACGCTTTGAAATATGTGTTACATTTAAGAATACTTTTTCGTATAAATTAAAAAAAGGAGAACTAGGAATACTTGTACCTTTACTCCTGCATTATTAACCATTAAGTTCTCATTGGTTCAGTAGTAAGATTTCCTTCTGTATTTCCGTACATTTTGGGTTGAATTATGAAATGAGTCAACTGTGAATGAAATTTACAGAAAATGTAATTTTTCTACTCTCCTGTAAGAGGTTAGCTTCAACACAAATTCATCAGTAACGAAATCTCTGACTGTAGTGCCAATTCCTTTGGAGGTACACTGGCTACTGTGAGACGGCAAATACTTCTTGGTGATGACTGTTAACACACTAAAAATAGGATCTTAGTTTCATATTGAGTACTTCTATCAACTTATAATCACTGAGATGTTATTTTTTTTCTTTCATATTATCGAGTTTCAGTAACAATAGATTTCTAGTTCCCAGTTGCTCCGCTAACAAATTTGATAAGAAAGCACTACTTTCTGTATATCATAGGTTAATTTTTGCAGGAAGTATCTAAAAGTGTTTTGAAATTTACCAGAATTTATCTTTGTTCTAATTTATGAGGTAGAAGACTATGCCTATCCAGTTTGAGCATCTGTAGGGTATGTAATAGTCATATATTATTTTTTTTCTACCAGATTGTATCCTAATGTATGCCAAATAAATAAAAAAACTAGGAGTCAGTTTACAAGTCTATATGTTAGTACTACACTTAGTTTGGTTTTCGAAGAATCAAGATTGAAAGAATCCTATTGTAAATTTATATACCCTATCCTACCTTTTCTTTCTAAAAAAAATAACCAATTAGATCCTGTTTCGGTATACTGATCTTCTACCAAAAGGTTGTTATTTTATGCCGAATTGGTTCTATAGATTACATCAGATTAGTAATACACAGCCCAGTTATGATGAAGATCCTCAAACTTCTGGAATCAATTTAGTTAGTGATTTATGCATTTTAAGAGCTTCAGAAGATTCAGACAATGATCATGATCTCTTGTCCAGTTCATTTTGGCTATTGAAGTATGAAGAATTTCTTTTCAACTTTTTACGGAAACATCATCAAAGTAAATTTGTTGAAAAATACTTACATGTAAGTATTATTGTCATTCAATGTTATTTATACATAAATTAATTTATAAATGGAGGTTTTAATTTCCTAATTTCTTGTTGCAAAATACTTGTATTCTTGGTTCCAATACTACCTGTAAACCATTATCATCAGAAAGTAATCAACTTTTCTGAGAACTCGTATGTCAATGGAGTTAAATGTGTTTTCTGTTTTAAATATATATATGTAGAATTAACTTTACTGGGAAATAATACCTTTGTTTATGAGTTTAAGTTCTTAAAACTGGTAGATTCTGAGTTAGAGTTTCTTCGCTGAAACATCGGGACATTCACTGTGATTTAGATTTATCTAGCTAGTGAATCGAAACATACTTCCTGAATGTCTACTCACAAACACTAACGTTTACTGTTAATCATAATCCTTACGCACCAAAAATTAAGACAGTGGTTTACATTACTATTAACAGTTTCTTATTTATTTTAGAATGCAGGTATGTTTAAAATTCACTAACTGAGTACACATCCGTGTAACAAGTTGTGAGCCATATGTAGTGTGTGAAAATCATCTGCCTACAACAGTGAGCTTTATCTCTTATAAATAAGGCTGATATAGGGTAATGAAAGTTTTTGAAAGTGAAAAAGAATTATTGATAGCGAAGTCAACCAAACGCTTAGTGTTTAGGTGTGTACTAGGCTCACTTCTGATACACAGATTCAATGTACATAACTAAGATTCTCGTGATAAAGGAAATATATTTCAAGTTGTTATTCATCGTAGACTGATATCAGTTGGAGGAACAAAGGAAATCTGGGAGCACTGAACAGCTGCTTCGTCCTAGTATGGGACTCCTCAGCAGTGCACACTCACGATCCCGCCCTCCAGGGATCGAACCCGCGACCCTCATGTTCCGCGGCCAGCGCGTTGCCATTGAGCGCTATGTGGTGAGCCAACAGAAGTTGAAAATATGGACCGCTGGATTCCAACCCAGTGGCTCAATGGTAACGCGCTGGCCGCGGAACATGAAGGTCGCGGGTTCGATCCCTGGAGGGCGGGGTCGTGGGTGTGCACTGCTGAGGTGTCCCATACTAGGACGAAACAGCTGTCTAGTGCTCTCAGGTTTCATTTGCTCCTCCAACTGATGTCAGTCTACGATGAATAACAACTTGAAATATTTCCAAATCTCCACAACTCCCTCAAAAATTCAATTGAAATATATTTGTAAAATCCTAATGAAGTAGAAGTTTATTTTTCTACTCCATCGGGATTTTAAAAATATTTTATTTATGATTCATTTACCCAATGCTCAGGTCAAATTTTGATCCTAAAGTTTACAAAATTCCTGTGATATTTTAATGGCCTGTAAACAAACTAAACGTATAACTGGCAACATTTTGATGGTTGAGTAAGTTATATCTACGCTATTATCATCATCAAGATCAACATAGGACCAGGTGTTACTGCGTAACAATCCAAGTTGTCACACTTCACATCAGCATATCAAGTAACAAGGCAATAAAATGAAAGGTGAGGAAATAAAAATCGGTCAAAAAAAGTAGAAGGAAAAATGAGATAATGAGATTAAGTATGGCGGTTAATGCGAGTATAATATGTGTATGCATCTCCACCATTATTATCACCAGCTACTTGATATTGAGTTTATTGCACCGATGAATTTAGGCGTTGGTTTTATAGGTAAGGCGTAAATGTACAGATGGATAAACGTAATTACTGTAGAACTTGGTATAACTGTATATTAGTGTGAGTCACTACACTTCACATCAGTACATCGAGTTAAAGTTGAAAAGAGGAAAGAAAGCGAAGTGAGCATACTAATGTCATCAGTTTTAGAATCATGTTAGACAAAGCAAAAAAATGTAGTGGTAACGAAAGTGTATGAAAATAACTTATAAAGTGATAAAATGTGGATTCATCTGCGCTTTTGCTATAGATTCCTACCTGTTCCTACCAAAGTCAATGAACATCTATTTTGGTTCTATCTCAGATTGCAACCAAGAAATATATTTCCTGACACCTGGCTCAGACCAACAGTAAGAGACTTTATAGATTCGGTACCATGCCCACATGTAATAATGCTTTCCATACTTTATACACTTACAGTTATCCTCATGAAGTCAACATATCCTCAAATACGACTAATTACTAAAAGTATCTGTTCATATGAATTCTACTGATGTGTGGATATACATAAATTCATAAAATACAGCATAATAATACATATGTGTATGTATGTCTATGAATAGCTTATTACAGAACACATATGATGTACGGATGTACTATACAATATTCAAGTATGTGAAACTGTCAGGATTTCAAACTTTCCACTCGATATTCATTCTTAATGTTCTTTGTTTTCTTTAATGTGTACTGTACTGTTGTGTATGAAATACATTGAGATAGTGTTCTCGAACTCGGAATTCCGACATACAGTTCTTCCTTACAATTGTCTTTCTTTTTCAAAGTGTAAATAACTATGTGAAGTAATGCATATATGCAACAGATGAGATAGACTGATCGATCTGATTTTTAATTTTTTAGTTGTTTGTTATGCTCTCTGTAATTGAATTCGAGGAAGTATCTACATAGTACGAAAAAATATTTTATGGTTATATTGACTACTGATAGTAGTATCATTGTTGCTTGATTTTTTTTCGCTAAACCGTATCAACATGGGTATAATATGACAGCTTATATGCGAATATTTGTTGTATGAGAATTCGACTAAACTTTCCTATTTAAAAGTAATGTAGTACAGGCATCATTATATGGGTTCCATAAACACGTCTGATGTCGAATATTTTTTATCTTCTACCAGCGATACTTGATAATTAGCATATCCACTCACATCAGTAGCATAATTTTGTCTGATTAATTGAATATTTGACGAAGGGGATTGTTCCACTGGCTCAACAGAATTCCGTTGTTTGCCGTTTGCCTTCGCCTTTACTTTTTCTTCATCATTTTCAGTTAAACTTTCCGATACAATGACCACACTGTTTCCAACAGAAATGCAAGATACGGTCGTATCTTCTTGAAGCATGATACATGTATTTTTCCCTTGGGATAAAGATGAGTTTGATCGTTTTAAATATGCCAGAGTTATTTCACGTCCTTTGGCTACAATACACCTATGTCCCCATAAGGCTACAGGTAAATTTGTACCTTTCTTCCAGCGTGAATTATTTTGTTCATCCACTTGATGCATAGGTGTCAGCCAAATCGGTCCAATATTTTGGTTTGATGTTGTCACGCAAGTATCTAGTTGTGAAATAAATGATTCGTGTATTGGATAGGGCTGATCTGATTCCGGTTTCGGTATCCATGGTTTCCATGTTTCTACTTCATCTGTACAAAAAGCTTCCCCACCACCTCCCAGACAGACCAGTTCATTTTCAAATAGGCAAGCTGCAAAATCAGCACGTTCTTTTGCTGGAGGCATTAGTTCCCATATACCTGTTTCTGGGTTATAGCGTTCCACTGTGCTGCCGTAACCTATATTCGCTTCACTTCCAGTCAGTCCTCCACCGCCAAGTATAAATAATACACCTTCTACTGAAATAGCCTGAGCATAATAGCGTGCTTGGGTCATAGGTTGAATGAATGTCCATTGGTTTGTTATTGGGCAGAACATTTCACAGCTGTTTGTCAACGTCTCCATTCTACTTTCTGTGTATCCACCACAAACGTAAAGTACTCCATTTAAAGAATCAGCAGCAGGAGCACCGCGAGCTACTAACATACTTGGTGCTTCTGTCCATCCTCGACTTACCATCCAACTTTCCACATTTAGGTCATACTTTTCCACGCTGTTCAATACACTTTTATTATTATCTCCCCCAATAGCATATAACGTTCGGTTGTTCAAGTTGACCAGAACTAAGTCACGTCTACTTTCGTGTAAGGGTGGACAAGTTTTCCAGCCAGATCTTCCTTCATTCCGTGCATTACCTGCGTTAAACTTAGCTAATAGGTCTAAGCGGATAACATTGGGAGTGGTTTTTGTGTCTACATGCTCACCACCAGCTATGTAAATGTATCGATTATTCACTAGGCATATACCAAAACTCATCAATGCTGTCGGTAATACAATCCAATCATTAAGACTAAATTCGCTGTTACCTACTTCACTTTGTGGTTCAAATGTGATCCATTCATCTTTACGAGCATCAAAAACATAAACATTTTGAGAAGGTCGTCCTTTTTGCCATCCACCGAATACAAATATAGCTTCATGTGGTATTCGTGGATTATTTATCAACTCTATCTGCCATGATGATGATGATGATGTGTTTCCAGTAATTGTGTCAATATTTTTTAATGAAATACCACTAGTGTTCATATCATGTTGTAATTGTTCTTTTTGACTAATCGTTATTACTGAATCACTTTGTGATTCGCCTAATCCGTCTAACGGACGAAGATTTCTATAAATTCTCAATAGTTTACGTCTAGCTTGTCGAAATGCAGTAACACATGCAATTCTTGTAGCTGTTAACTGTCTAGCTGATGAATTGATCTTTGAATTATATCTTGGCAATCGTTTTACCATTACTGTATGACTATTACTATTTGTTGTAGTAGTGTGATGAATAATTTCTATATTCTCTTGATATGGTTTATACTTTAGATAAGGGAATTCATATATTGTCTCTAAATCATTTAATTCTAAAAAATGAATACGCACACAGTGTGATAATAGTCTAGGTGCTGCGTTAAAGCATAGATTGATATTTTTTGTTCTTTCTGGGGTTGTTTCTAACCATCTCTGAATAGCATTAATTACATCACCTTCCCGACTTATATTTAAATAATCCGAGGTTAATAAATACTCCAATTCATCAACTGTTAACTCTTCATATTTTGTTAATTGTTGTTCATAAATATGATTGTATAATTCATTATTATTCCTAAATGATAATAACTTGTTAAAATTAATCAATATATAGTCTTCAACTAATTTACTCGCATTAATATCAATTGTTTTTATAACTATTTTACCATTATTTAATGGTAAAGATTGAATATTTTTTGATGAAAAAGGTCTAAGTGTACTTTTCCATAATTGCCAACAAGTATATGGATTACACACTTTTTTTATGTAATTATAACAAATCTCAGTTAATTCATATAGTCCATATTTATTAGCAATATGTAATCCTAGTAATAGTGTACAATCAATTGAGCATAATTTTATCATTAAATTTTCTTCATAGTAGATTATTTCATTCAAATTGTTCACTTGTTTCATACTCATCTCATTTACTGTTATACTATTAAAATGATTTATTCGTGTAATGTAATCACTTATCTGTCTGTATGTTTCATTGAAACATTGAATACTAGTAATATTACAATTTCCTATATGACAATAATGTATAGTAAATGCTAATTCTTTAATACAATCTAAATTTTCACAATAAATAAATAATGGATTTTGTGACATAACATCTTCATGTGATTGTTTAAATTTGTTTAGTTCCCATTCGATTTTTTTAATTTTCCATGAGCCCATTGAATATTGAATATTATCATTTCTTGTTTGAATAATCTGCTGATCTTTATTGAACCGTAATAACTCTTTAAATTGTTTACTTCTAGTTGCTAGTTTATATGCATTAACGTAGATTATTTGTTGGGTGTTTAGTATTACTAACGGTTGGTTTAATGCCCATTGCATTGAATAACCTGCTAATATATTATTTGGTATGTACATTGAAGCTTTTCTATCGATGATATTATTTCTCAGATTTGAATCCATTATAACACTTAGTGTATCACCAGCCTCTGGGATTCGATGTAAATGAATCATTTGCTTATTTTTCCTGTAATTCTCTCACTTTCAGTGTCTTTTTTATCTTTTAATGTGTATTTATGTTTTGATGGGGACTTTCAGCTAACATGATCATAATATGTGTAGTCAGACTGACTATTGATTGAGAGTTTTCAAACGCAATAAATTATCGATTTTTTATTATTAGTAAAGTATCATAACAGTTTGTGTAGGATTCATTCGATTGTTTCCATGTGTTCACTGTAATCTAAATTGGTTCAGATGAGAAATACGGATTGGCTTATTCCCAACATGTATTCATTCTTCTAGTTTGTTGTTGACCTGGAGATGAAGCGAATTTTTATTGAGACTATGACACTGCAAATCTTAAGATATTGAACGTCCCGTATAAGTTACATAGAAGAATTGTTCCGGTATAATCTAATAAACCGTATTTATTATCTATTTGATTTGTAATTGAATCATCAACACAGTATTGATGTTGATCTCATTGAAATTATTGGCGTGAATACAACTGGCTATTAGAAAGGGACTATGGAATGGCAGTGTACTTTTGAGCTAGTAATAGAATACTGTTAAACATGTTACTACATATCTATTCGAATGACTTCATATGATCAGTACTTAAAAATAAACAGTATGAATGAATCAATATTTCGAAGATGAACGCTAAATATCACGATTAGCGTTCGATTTTTAAGTAATATTGACGTATAAACGGTCAATTGGAATGATAGTGATATCTCGTTTCATGATAATGTATGTTTTCGACATCAGTCTAGATTATCGCATATATAGTTCTAATAAAATTTAGAATTCACTCATTTATATTTTAGTCTATCAATTCCCTATTTTAAAATACACTTCACTACTATTTGATATCATTTAGTAAGCCTCCTTTTAATGAATTAGTCCTTGTCCCCTGCATGTGAACATGTTTCTACTTTGTTTCGTAGTTAACGGCAGTGAAATTAGGGTACAGTGATATAGCATTACTTAATGGTTGACATTTTGAGCAGAATTTATTGCTCATCACCATATCAGCGTAATCATACAAACTTTAGTTGTTTAGTTCAACAATTTTTCTTTTATTTAGGTGGTAAATAAAATTTCCCAGATGTTTTTAATATTTCATGAATTATCCCTGTTAACGCCTATTAGGTGTTGATCCAATGAACAAGGATTCTGTAACCAGTCTCTCTTTCTACCCAGTTATATTCGATTTTAAAATTGTCAATCTATCCCACTTTATATTGCAACTGAGTCATTTTAAGCATAGCAATATCTAACTTTTCATCTGAATTACTTATCTTAGTAACGTCTATCATTCTACGCGTCGCTATATTTTTGTGCTCCACTATCTTGACTAACCCTGCTTGGCTGGTTTAACCTCATAACCATAACATGGTATTTGATAGATTCAGGTATTTTGCTTAATTGTATCTACCAGATCTTTGAGCCTAATAGGCTTTGAGTGAGCTTTTGGGTTTAAATTCCACCATAATCGAAGCATTCTTAAGAGTATGACTTGAAACTTTCGATATGCCTTCTTTATTTACTAACAGTGTAGAAAGTTTGAATTCCCACTTTTTAATCTTGTTCACAGCTATGTCTGCAAGTTTCTTAATTTCCTCATATGTTCTTTATTAGACATGTTCCTTGACTTCCTTTAATTATTCTGCCCTATCCATAACTACTTTCTAGTTGCCTGGTTAGAAATTACCAGTGGGTCTCAGTAGCTTCTTTAGAATTATTGCATGCACTTGGACGCATTTTTTCCGGCTCCGACCTCAATGAGGAGCGGAAGCAACTCAAATGCAGACCGAGAAAAAGCGGATACCCGCGAACAGTGATGGGCAGGGAAGGCTAGGAAGATGGGAAAGGCAGCAGTGATGTGTAACAGTAGACAGTTATTTAGATATGTCAAGGAAACTAGTACTAAAAGTTCAATAGTTAGTGAGGGTACAACTGAGAAGGATGGGTCTATGATTCACTTGGAGTTGAAATGACTGGAACAGTGGACAGAATGCTTCGAGGAACAGTTGAACTTCCCTTCATCTACTATTGCGTTGCCTGCTATACAATCAGAGCCTGAACAGAACGCCGACATAGCACACCAACACTTGCAGAAGTCGTGAAAGTTATAAGCAATCTGAAAGGACTTAGAGCAGCAAGGTCAGACATGCTAGCACTAAGGGTATTTATGGACGGTAGTAGCGGATTATTAGTAAAGTAAACTGAACTTTTCACTGGTGTATAGAATTCAGATATGACCCCCTGTGACTGGTTCCAATCATTGATTGTCCCAGGAAAGGAGAGTTCTCTTGTGATAACCATAGGGGAACCATTTTGACCACCATGATGTCTAAGATTCTAGGTTCTATAATCATTAGATGTCGAAGTGGGGCTGGCGAACAGGGAATGCGAGAATACCAGATAGGCTTCATACCTGGTGGTGAATGCATCTATCAGATATTCCCTCTCCAACTGGTACCAAAACTCGGACGCACTTGCCGACGCCCAACACGTTGTACTTCCCGACCTAAAGGCTGCATTCGACCCTGTCGACTGGTAGGTTTTATGGCAGTGTATCTCACTGAAAGAAGTACTGGGTAGTTGCACCACTCTGTTAAAGGCTCTGTACTTGAACACCCTTGGGCGTGATATAGCCTATGATTAGTTGTGAACGTCAAGTCTTATCTGTCAAGGAAGTCCACTTTCTCCACTTTTATTCATCTTTATCATAGACATACATGTAAAGGTTTCCCTCTCCTCGTGTAACTTCACGGGAATTGATCTCATCACAGAAGATTCCATAGTAGATCAATAGTATGCATATGACATGGCCCTGCTAAATGAAGACCCTGACAAAATACAGAGTCTTCTGGACACCCTAAGTGACAATTTGAGAATATTTAGAGTGGGTTCCTCACCATCTGAATGCAAATGTTTGCTCTGGAACTGGTCTTAAGTGGTACTCTGTCTAACAGTAGGAACTGAAGTAGTTAAGTGCATTGGCCACTTCATCACTTACCTTGGAAGTTACATCAACATTGAAGGGTCAGTGACCGATGAGATCTCTGCATGGATACAAAAGACTCGCCTGGCTTGCTCCAACTTATGCCACCATGATATCCGATTGTTGATTAATGGTCGAATGTACCGCGCCTCAGTTGGCTCTGTTTTACTGTGGTTGTAAAGGCGGAGGATATGAGAAGGCTTCAAGTGTTTTAGGGAGGAGAGAGGTGTCAGTTGATGGAGTTGTGAACCATCATCGACTGAGGTGGCTGGGACGTGTTTTACCTATCTCTAGCCACCTTCTGCCTCTTCATACAATCTTAGCTAGAATTGGTTTAGACTGGGGGTGTTAGTGACTGCCGGACTAAAATATAGTATCGGTGGATGCAGTCTTTGACTGTTAGTCTGAGCCGTGTAGAGGAGTGTAGACCTCCCCGTTGGCGTCCGTGTGAAAACAGAAACCTGTGGTTGGAGACTGTAGGTGACATGGCTCAGAATCAATGTCAGTGGCACAGATGTATCCACATCATTCTTATCATCATACTGAATTCAGTATTTTCTCGTTCCTGTTTGTTCTCTCTTCATGACTTTCCACCACTATTTACTACTTTCTTCAACTTTTCTTTGTCTTCCATCTTGATGCTTTCTGTTTTGCTTTGGTGATATTAAATGTGGCAACTTGGATCGTTCTGAAGTAATGTCAGGTCCCGTGTTGCTATTGCTTTTCTAAGGTAAATATTCTTTATAGTCGAAGCAACATTCTGTTAGAACGGATAGAAATACAGATGACTGAATAATGTTTTTCATGCCCCTAATCTTGATCAAAGGTAGTGTCTTTCACGTTTGTTTGATCGGTTCTCTACTTTAGTGATGGTTAGTGGCTAGCAGTGGAATCCAAGATGCGTGTTTCATCCCATTTGGAACTCCTCAGCTGGATGTGCCTGCTTTCCAGTGAGCGATGTTGTTCCCACTAAAGCTCCAGCCCCGGAGGCAGACACATCAAGCTGGCCAGTCCCAAATAAGATAATAAAAGTGTCTTGGATTCCACGGCTGGCCACTATCCGTCATTAATATAAAATGAAACCTTCACAGACTTGTCTTTTGTGTATTCCAGTAGTATAGGGACAGTAATCAGTATCCATCGTCGTCTGACAAAGTGTTGTGGGCACATAATGATAGTTTCTAATTCGTAACCAATCAGTTAGAAGAAATCCCACAACCCAGTGTTATTGGTTCGCATCGCTTTTACGCTTCATGATATTCAAAAACAAATTTATTTGTTCTTCTAGATAAACTGTTTTGTAACTGTTTCTGCTTCAACGAAGACGCTGTATACCACTGCCGGAATGTGTAACTTTAAGTACTAACTATTAGTTTTGTTATACTGTTTTAATATTTAACCATATTATTATAACTGAAAAGACCACTATTGGTTCAGTCATTTTCGTAGTAAGTGTCATCAAGGATCTCTGACTTCCAAGTAGAGAAGTTATATTAAATTTAAGTTGCCCATATTTCACTTTCGTTACCCAGTCTACGAGTTCTGTGTCTTGATAATCGTCTACTCGATGTAGTGTCCTGCTGATATCTGTGTTTACACCCTTGCACCAAGCCTTAACTTCATTATATCTTGTTTCTTTATTTTGTGACAATAGAACAAGCATAAAAATGATACAAAGGTGTATTGAAAGGTACATTTATTCAGAAAGCACCGGTATTCATAAACTTACAGGTGGCTTTGATACGTTCTACGTTATTTGGGTATTTAAACTTTTAGTCATATGACTATTTGGAAATTTTTTAACTAGATTTCATTGGTTTTGAATGTATTCGATGATTTCTGGCTTCTTAAAGTAAGATATCAAGTTTCTTATCAATGCCGAGTAGAACAGACGGAATCAACAGGTGCTTAGCCCCTTCTAAACACTTTTTGAATAACCTTGCAGCTTTAAAATACTAATAACCATATGATCTCTGTTTTGTTATATTGGCATAGTTATGGTCGTCTGTTGTCGATAATAACCTAATTTAATGTAGGTCAAACTCCATGTGATTAAATAACAGTTCTGACTGCTTCTAAATGTTTCAACTATCATCTGATTATTTTATCGCAGCATAGGAATCATGGTGACGACACTTAAAACGTGTTATTTTTTCTTACTTCATAGTTTGTAGAAACTGCTTTAGTCAAATTATACGTCCGGTTACAGCAAGCTGGTATTCAACCTTATTTTTATGAATTATGTATTGATCCGAAAACATCTTATAATGATTATGATCAGCCAACCGGTGGTTTCTCTCCTACAATCAATAAATCAACGGATAATAATGATGACCAAGGTCTAGTTGATCTTATTTCAAACCTGATACATATTGATGTAGAAGATCTAACTATGTACTTAGAAAAGAATAACGCCTATCATGCTCTAGCGCTTATTTATCGTTGGCAAGGCAATCTTTCTGGTGCACTGGAAATATGGAAGAAGTGAGTATCAGCATTCTGTTAACTTGAAGTTTGTCTCTCGTTTGTTTTGTTTTGTTTTTCATTCATTGGGAAATAAGAATATCCAAACGATCAATATGCCTAAACATCCGCCTATTTTTAAACCATTAAGCACGAACTAGGTGTGCACATTGGTTCATTATTGTTACAAACCCGGTCCCAAATGCGTTTACCTCTGTGCAGACAACTCATAGTGATGCGAATATATTCATGTCTTACCTTCTTTGCAAAAAATCCCACCCTATCATATGTTTTATTTCTTGTCTTGCCTTGTTTTCTTTATTTAGTCCTTCTAGTTCCCCTTTCATTATGGCTAATATAGCTTTTCTCACTCACCTACCTTTCATCTTGTTAGCTTTCCCCCTTACTGCAATGGCGTGATGAATAACAATTTATGCTGATGGACAACTATGCCAGTTCATGCATCGTTTCACCGCCTTTCAACCGTGAGGTTAGCACATGAATTTGTTACGTCTTAGGTTGGACTACATACATAGACCGTTGTCGAACAACAGTCAGATTTCTTTCAGAATTCTCAGTGCTCATAAAATTTAGTCAAATACTGCATAATAACCAAGTAACTAGGTGACCACACATTACAGTTCTGCAGATTGTCCCTCAACTGCTAGGATATGTTTATTCATTTGAAACGTAGTTAGCATAACATGAGCACCAAAATATCATGTAACGGCATGAGGAGGAAATGAAATGTGATACAGAGGACAGAAAAAAAAGGCAAAAACAGGAAAGTAAACCTTTCATCAAAAAAGGAGTCTCAAGCATATATTCGAGAAAGCTTTTCGGTATGGAGCAGTTTCTGATACCGTTTGAAATGCCTTATTTTTTAGATCCAGTCCATGGAGTCATGATGCACTGATGAGACATTTTCAGTCTACTACACCTGGAACAACCTAATCAGTTCCCTGGCCCTAGTCTCATTATAATCATTAAAACAGCTGTGGTTAGGTCGTGTGGGCCGGGTGTATCGTCGAGCTTCAACACTTGGAGTTCCTTCTGGGATACCTCTTTAGCGAGATGGGTCAGTTTTAACATGGGGCACACGATACTGATAAAGTCGGTCGTACTAGAGCAGTAGGTCAGGTGAATTGGTTTTTTAAGTTTTCCACCGTAAACACTTCTTGACTTTTGAAGATCGCTTACCAGGATTCCATCTACTTCACAGACTGTTTCATTAATATCAGCCTTGTTGCTGCCGGCAGCTTGCATGAACTGGAGTAGCTTCCTACGGCTGTCAGATACTGTATCCCACTTGTACTTTCTGAATTCCAGGCTTTGTAGTCCTTGCGTAAATATGACGTGACCTGTCACTTACGGGACTAACGCGTGCTAATGTCCTAGTTGTCTGCCAGAACAGACCGATAATTGTCAAGAAGTTGCAAGAAATACACAGAAACTCAGTATTCATCAGCCGGACTTTGTCTCAAGCTGCAACCAACTTTGCTTGCTATTATCATGGTGTTTTGTAGATGCAACCAATACTCGTCTATTCTCTCTACCGGTTCAACAGCAAGTCTCGAATCTAGCTCAACTTAGTATTTATTTACGATACCGGATATAACCAATTTACTTGATTCAGTCTTCTTAGGCCGACATTTTTGATGAACATCAAAACGCAAGATTAACTTAGCACACTAAAGCGTGATCAGAGTCCCACCAATTGCTTAGGAAGGAGCGGCAGTAGTGCTTACACCCATGCATTCGGGAGCCAGTTGAAACATGATCTACTTGGATCTAAGCATGAGTAGCAGAGAGAGGACCCTAGTTAGCCCAAAGTGGATAGCTGTGACAGAAGTTGGGGCTGGCTAGAAACAGGCGGTGGTCTACACACAGTTAAAAGTAGAAGACAGAAAGAGGCCAAAGGTTTTTGACCATATGTTTTCATATTTTCGCTCTCATTTGGTGGAATCACCATACTGGCAGTATGAAGGTAAGTCGAAAGATACTAGGCAAGGAAGGAAAGTCAGTCGATGAGGTTCTGGAATTTCAGTGACTGAGGTGGCTTGGAAGTATGCTTCGCATGACCAGGCCAAGATGTGGTACCACTCTCAGAAGTTTTTGACTGCTAATCTGAGGCGTGTAGGAAGTTCTAGACTGCTGCCTCGTTGGGGTCCTCGAAATGACTTTATGGGATGTCTGTAAATTGGTCACAATGACACAGATATGTTTATTTTCTCATGTCAACTTAAACCCATGTACTTGTGTGCGAGGTTTTACGTTGATTTTATGCATGTCTGCACAAAGTTGTAGAAGAATATTCTCACCATCCATTCTATCACTTATTGGCCACCTAAGTGACTCTCATGTGACACTAAACTCTCAGCCTGTGCATTTAACTCCCCAGCTTTTCATTAAGATATTTATCAAGCGCACTTGGTGGTACAGTTCATTCTTACTTGTATACGTGATGAAGTACGTCGAAGTCGAGGTGGTGATGAAAATAATACATCATTTCTCTTGCTAGATAACTCTTATTTTAATTGAAACGTACAATTTAATAGAACGTAAACCATTGTTGATAAGTATCCAGTTGACTAGTGAAAGCTTCGGTTCCTCCACTTAGTGCGACATATACATCATCAAATGTGAGTGCTTATTCCACAAGATTGCTATCTCTATGTATGGAAAATGTTTTTTAAACTGTTAGATAGTTATTCGAAAGAATTATGTGGGTCTCTAGGGTACAGAATGCTTTGATAACGGAGTTCCTCGAACTGTAATTGAAACCTGTCAGTCTCTCGGTCGGCATCTGGATCCAGATTTCGAAAGTGACAATCTTAAAACTTACGTTGGGTTTTGAAACAGTTAGGTTAATTATCGTAGTGAATGGACAGCTTTGTGAAAGTAACTGTTAAACAACTCAAAAGTATACATATAGTCGAGATCTTCAAACATCTATGAGCAGTTGAGCCGATTAACGATGACGATAAAAATAGTGCAAAGAAGGCCCATGCAAAAATACAGTAACAGAAATATAATAGTAAAACGAATATTTGAATTTATGTTTCGGAGCGTTTGTAAAGAACGTTTCAGGCAAGCGTTTTAGAGTCTTCATTGAAGTTCTGTATCACCAAAGAAAACTGGAGAGCTAAAGTTGTTGTGACCGAATGGAATTACGTGCGCGGGCATAATGATGCTGAGACTCAATAGACACCTCAACCAAATACTGTTACGACTAACCTCCCTCAGTTCCTTCTGCTTCACTGAGCCACGATGTCAGAATACAGAAGATGAGCCTGTGACCGTAGGAATAACAACTTTACTAGGCAAATACATGGTATATATATATATATATATATATATATATATATATATATATATATATATATATATATATATATATATATATAAAACCCTCAAAAAAATAAGCCATAAATAAACTAATCTGATTTATCTAGGAAGCACTGTTTCAACTACAGGTGGCACTGACGAGGATGTCAAAGTTAGAATCGGAAAAGCAAGACAGGCGTTTGTTTGCCTGAAACCAGTGTGGAGATCTGCACTTAGCACAAAGAACAAGATCCGGATTTTCAACACCAACGTCAAGTCGGTGCTTCTGTATGGCTCAGAGACTTGGCGCATTACGAAAGGGATTTACAACAAACTACAGACATTCATCAACAACTGCCACCTTCGCTGGCTCGTTACTGAAGATCAGATGGTCAGAATAATAAGAATAAGCAACAAGGAGCTCTGGGAACGAACCAACCAAGAACCTATCGCTCAACAAATATGCAGAAGAAAGTGGAGATGGATTGGGCATACACTGAGAAGGCCGGCTGGGGACATCACGCTCCAGGCCAGTTGCTTGAGTGGAACCCCGATGGGAAGCGACGAGTTGGACGTCCGAGGGTGACATGGAGGAGATCATGCGAGGAGGAAATGAGAGGTTGTGGGCTGTCGTGGAGCCAGGTTCAAAAGATTTCAGAGAAGAGAGTGGAGTGGAGGCGTGCTATTGAAGCCCTATGTTCCATTAGGAACCCAAGGGACAAATAATAAAATAATAATAAACTAATCTGATTGGTTGAATGACGTCGAATTTGTCCAACCAGGTTATTATGTCAGCACATGTATAAATCATGATTTGAAAGCAATTTCTCTATTTGGTGCCTTTTTGCCGCTACCTGCCAAAGGTATTGTCTCGAAGCTTAGATCGAAACAGGTGGTTGGCTTATGCAATCATCTCACGAGCCTTTGACTCGAAGTCTGACCCATAAGGCAGTACAACAATATCAGGTTGCTGGCTGTCAAATTAGATTTGAGCACTATTCATCCGTTTTGGACCCTATAGCTTATGTGCACACCTGGTTTGAATCAGGGCTATCTATATTTGAACGCTAGTAATTCAGTGATAAGCACCGTATACAGGCTTGCGTCTTTTTACTTCTGTGGAGACATCTTCGTCACCTGACGGACGAGAATACGATTTCTCTGATGGGAATAATGTAAGCACGGCATTTTGAGAGCTAACCGCTAAATACATGTATTTAAAATTTCTTACGGTTAAGACCCTTACAATTTTCTTATATTTTTAGATTAGTGTATAATGAGCTGAATGATCCAGGTTTTCCAGGAGTGGAATTCTATGTTTCAATTTTATCTGGGTAAGTAAAAACTATCATTAGATAATTTTTACGTATTAACTATTTTTGGCTATTTCGAAAATATCACCATCTATCAGTAGGCAGTGACTATTAGATATTGGTCACTGGCAAATAACCAATTTCATATTTTTATAGTGTTAATCAAACAAAATCGATCATTTAGTAATGTGTTTACCAAGTTGGTAGAGTCACCATCGCTGTGAACTTTTGATTGGTGGTAGTTAATTAGTTGGAGGCCATCGGGAGAAAACCCTAGACCACAGAGTCGTAGTTGTTGACACTTGTCGACAAGGTGTATCTTCAATCTCGAGGAAACTGACGTCTCTTCAGGGATTCGAATCCGTGTTACCCAGTGCTACAGTCAGATACCTTACGACTGAGTTACTCCTTTTTCACGAAGATTTGTAGTTTGAGTAGTTTAGTTTAGTTCGGTGGACTAAAAGACTGACGTTGGACATAAATAGCTTATGAGTCTATTGACAAGTACTTATTGCTTATTTGCTGTCATTTAGGATCAAGTATTATGATATGAATTGTCAGACCACTCGAGCCCTAACCAAGCATGGCAAAACTCAAGTTTTGACTTGTGAATGACTGGCGATAATAATATCTCTGAACACAGTTCATAGCCTAATTCATGAACCCATGTGTATGTGGCTGCCGAATCAAACGTGATTGGAAGGAATTCTAATTAATTCGTTGGTCGAAGGTTAAGAATATACAGGCTGATTTTAACCTTATACGATAAGTGGTGTTATGGGATACACTTCATTGAGAGTAAGCTGTTTTGCACAAGTTTTCACTCAGAAAGAGGTTAATCTCATCTTTAATGTCATTTTACACTCAGTAATGAATATTCTATTGGGAAATAATAGATGTTTTTGTAGTGCGCCCCATTACTGTTTCAGTTAAATTTTGTTTGGTATTACAATATGACTGTAGTATCTTTATAATCTGAAATTTCACGTCTACTCCTTGATTCATTTGGAGTTGTTATTCAGTGTGAAAAGTACCTTCTTAGCTTCACAAACCTTTCAGTTTACTACATTGGATACCAAGCAGTCATATGTTAGTTGATAACTAGTAATAAAAGGCTATATATTCGCCATAAAAAATCCCGCTGTTATTGAGATTCGGTTCGGAGATTTGTAGGGATTTATTTGTTGACTTCAGGTTGGTATTCACCATGGACTGACATTAGTTAGATAGCCATTTCGTCGTAGTATAGGACTCCTCAGCAGTGCGCACTGGTGACCCCCGCCAGCGGTCGAGCCCAGGACCTTCAGGTTCCGTGACCATCACGTTACCATTGAGCTAGTGGGTTGGAATTCGATCATCCACACTTCCTACTTCCGTCAGTTCACGATGTAGCGTGATCTCTAGCCGATGCTTCGTTGAGTATCTATCCTCATATCCGACTTGGTTGACCCCACCAGTTACGACTTCTCATTAGCAACAAACAACATCCATACGATTAAAGTCAACTTCTTACTAGTTGTCGCCATTCAAGGGATACTTTCTGCACCTTACTCTATAACAACATCTATCTTAAAGTAATGAGTAAGTACAAAACATGATGAAAATAATGCTGTTGAAACTGTGCATTCAGCTCATGTCTAGCGAGAGGGTTCTTTAAATCTTTTTAAAATATGAAACTCTAACCTTTAAGATGATCGTCTTCCTACTTTCCAGAAATTTTATATATGTACACCTATGAGTTAATTATTAATAAGAACCCATTTGATAACACCTTGGGTTAATATAACCTTCAAAACGTACTTCGTATATTTATTTACATTTCAGTTTATCCACAACTAATTCGAGTAATCCCCCGAAATCATCACTTCCTAGTACAGCCATTGACTTATCTAATGATGTGAACTATGAGTTTCCTGTGTATGCTGAGCTAGTTTGGAATCATTTTCTAGAAGCCTTAAGTACTGGCCATGAGGATATAGCTAAGGAACTTATGCTTCGTTTTCCAATTCCTGCTAGTTATATTGATTCAATCTGTGCATCACCTGTTGACGAAATTGATACAAGTGTAAATCCTATTGAAATTACGCTGGCACCATCTCAAATTTTATCTCCAAATCATATTGTTCAACAACTCCTTTCTTCGCATCCAAATTTAGCGATCACTTATTTGAAACATTTGTGTTCTTCCCTGCCCAATTGTGTAAGTTTTGGAAATTATCTTGATTTTGAGAAATTACAGCTTAATGTTCGCATAATTTCGTTTCTTTGTACGAAAATTGTCCTCACTGTGTGGGAGCTGTTGGAAGGAAGTGCTATTGCGTGTTGACGACTTGTCAGAAAGTTGTATCTGTATACATTCTTCTAGTGAAATTGTAGTTTGCATTACCTGTGACTTCATCAAAGACATTACAAGTTATCTGTGCTTATCGTAATGGACCTCTTTCAACACATTGTCAATGCACTAATTGATTACCGATTCTTCACGAATGATCATATTGTTTGATTTTAGGCATTTAGAGATCTCAGAAATAAATTTATTCATCCATTTTCCAATGTTCTCAAAGTATTATTCGGTGCAACAAAACAATTGGGACGTTTCTGAGGCCATAAGTGTTTTGGGGTGACTGCTTTTACGGTTTATTTCTTCGAACTCTTCTTATTGGTCACTTACCAATACACTTTTGTGACAACCTCGTATTCATTGACTCGGAGTGTATGCTTTGCTGGGCTTATGGATTTTTCTCCTAGTGCATCTTTACATTATCCTGTCATATATCTAATGCGGCTAAAGTCTTGCTCACTGACATCTGCTTGGTTAGGTTTTCTCTCGGAAACCACATGACAGCAAGAAAGCAGATGTATATTAATATTTAGGATATCCGTTGGGAGGCACATATGAAGCCTGCTGAATGTTACTAATCGCAATCAAATACCAGTGATAGCTTCTTTTTATGGAAGTGATTGGCACAACTGACAAAATCAAAGTAGAACCTCGCATAAAGGTGCATCGCCTCAAGTTGCCACACTCCACAGTAGTATACAAAGAAAATGTAGAAAGAAAAAGTGATATCACGTTCGATAAAGTTGTGTGAAAGAATAAACAGTTTGATGATAAAGGTTAGTACGAATATTCAAACTTTAAAAGATGTCAGGGAGTGAATATATCTGGGACGTTGTGACCGATTTTCAGCCATGTCACCAAGAATCCTTAGCCACTGATTCCTTTCGTCTTGAGGACCCTAATCAGGCAATCTACATCTCCCCACACGACTCACACCAAGAGTAAGAGATTTCTTGGACTTGAACCACGTGTTGGTCTGGCCATCTTGAACCCTCTTCCAACCTAATCCAGCTTACTCTAGCATAGCATATCGAGGTAGGCGGTGACTCAGCATGCGCAAAGCATATTCAAGCCATCTCAGTAGACTGTGGTTCACAGCCTCGTCAACTGAATTACTTTTCTTGCCTAGTACCATTTTGTCTGACCTCAACATTGCTCACACGGTGATTCGATCACACGCGAGTAATGCTACGAAGATACCTGTGGTCGAAATCCTGTATTTGCTTCATGTCTTCTACTTTTAATGGCCATGTTAGTAGATGTTAGTTGGTTGGAGGCAATGGGCAGGAAGCCCTGGACCTAGGTCTCGTGCTTTTTGGCACTCGTCAGCAAGACGTGTCTGCAACCCCGACGGAACTGATGCCCCGCTTGGGACTCGAGCCAGCGTCACCCAGTGTTGTAGTCAGCGACTTTACCACTGAGCCATTCGGGCCACGACTAATCTCCTGTAGGATTGGCTTACATGTATTGATTGGTCATGGAAGTGCAACCAATTTCTTGTTGTCTAGTCCTGAGTGCAGACCGAATCCTATCGCTGACTACAGCACTGGGTGACGCTGGTTCGAATCTTAAGCGGAACATCAGTTCCGTCGAGGTTGTAGATACGCCTTGCTGACGAGTGCGAAAAAGCGTAAAACCTAGGTCCAGGGCTTCCTGCCGATCGTCTCCAACCAACTAACATCTACTAATGTGCACTGCGATGCTGAGCTTCCTAGCGTGGTTACCGAATATCTCACCAGTCGGTGCCACAGATGACGTTAGAAGTAAATTCATTTCCTTAATTTCCTTATGAAAAAATGATATACCTTGATACTTCGATATCCAATCTGTATCTCTGATTTCTCATAGCGTTATTCCCAACTCACACAAGGGAATGGTTTCTTTGTATAAATCAGTTTGACTTTGTATCATCACGACTTTACGATCTGCCAAATTTCCTAAGTGTTATTCAGCGAGAGTTAAAAGGAAATATTGTTTGTAGCCATCACGCAATCTCATAAAAAAAACTGATTATTTTCATAAAAAAGCACACTTCATATATGATAGTTGAACTGTAGAAGTGTATTAGAAATGTTTGTGAAATCAGAGTGAAATATTTCATCCTAAATATATTGACGAGAATTTGTAGCTCAGTCAGAAAACAACATAATACTGAAAATAGTACCTTGGGTCAATACCTTATTCTCTATCCACTATTTGTTTATCCATTAATTTATCTTCAAGATGGTTCTTGTGAAATACGTTATGGTATTATTTTGATTTTCATTATAGCATCCAGAGAATCACAATTTATTAGCCAAACTCTATTTGAATACTTTGTTGAATAAAATAAAGAACTCTGACGTCTCATCAGATGAAATGAAAAGACAAATTCGTGAATTAAGGTAATTCTTATTGTAACTATTATGAATGATAAACAATTTTTGTATACATCGTTTATTTTATAGTGAATAGCTTATGGAACGGGATGAATCTAACAGCTTCATCGCTTGACGCATCAACTCAGTACACAATAATTTATCAGTTTTCAGAAAACAATGTATTATGATGATAATGATACGAATTGTGTTGAAAAACAGTTTGTAGTAGTAAAAAGGTTAGTAGATCAGACTGAAAATGATAGTTGTTAAGTGTTGTCCCAGCTTTGAGGTTTGTTCTCGGACGTTTCATCACCAGGCTATGAAGCCTCATCAGCATTTCATATATATGAAGTCAAGTCACAATATATATAAGGTAAATGTCGATGAAATCGCCTAGCCTGGTGATGAAACATTCAAGAACAAACCTCAAAGTTGAAAGAGCACTAAACAATTGTCACACTTTGTAGTTTTTCTGATGTTTAGCTTGAATTGTAAACACTTGACGAAGAACTCTACTTACATACATTATAGTCGTTACGGTGACTGGAGGAGATGTTCCTTGTGCATTAAGTATTCAGAATCTCGAACTTCTTTTTTACTTACATAAAGTTTCTTTGTGTCAGTTTAGTGAATTATTTCATTCCTGTAGTGACTTACCTTCCATTTTGCTCTTTGAAGTATTGCCGCATAGATCTCAACTGAAACTCACCGACCATATGCAGATTCATCTCCTAGGCTATAGTCCGTATCTGTGTGACAGTTAATAATATTTCCAAGCTGTCGAAATCATGATTTTCAATGAAGGCTTTGGTTCGTAATTCATTGGTTGAAAGTTGAACACCTAAACCGATAAACCGCAATTACGAATCTTTATCTTAGGTATCCCATCGAAAGCACAGACAAAAGTTAACACAAGTAAGATATGATTTTGAAAATAGGATATACGTTTCACTTAAGAATGAAAATAAGACAACTAGAAAAGTATGCGGCTTAACGTGTCTTGTGGGACAACAACTGTACCACTTTTGGACTGTATCAAAGTGTTGCTTACTCAGTAGGAAAATGCAGATGAAGAAATTTGTACTTCAGACAGAATTTGAACATAGCTGCCGAAGATTTGACTGTGAAGGTTGGATTATTATTACACCTGCAAAGTTCTGTAGTTTTTGTGTTTTCTGCATATTTATTATTCTAAAAACATTTTACTGTATGACTGACCCCCTAGTGTTTACGATCACAAAACATTTTGATCGTGTTCTATTGACTATCATACTTTCTTTCAGTCATTAACTTTTAAGAACATGTTTAGCAAAAAAGAGGATGCTTTTCCCCCGGCTTTTTCTTGTTTCTAAAAGTGAGCATAGATTTCTCTCTACATCAGATTCATTTAGTGAGCATGTGTTGTAAAATGACATCAATGCCAGTGTATGGAGGACACCTTTCTCTAATGCTGCATTGACCATCCTTTCTATTCTTCTTGCCATTTCGTTTCCCTTGGAAATTAGAAGGAAGCTGGGGTTTTTTTTAAAAACATTTACATTTTCCCTTCATTTTCACCTATTCCCACCTATAGTTCACTTTAAACTTCCTAGGGAAGCCAGTATCCTCAAGGTTCCTTTGAGCAACGACTGATTCTTCCAGCTTGTTTGCTAAACATGAATGTGCTAGCCATCTATTACCTTTTTTCAACAAAATAAAGCTATACTAATTCAGTTTTTATCCAGTTTATTTTACTTACTGATTTCGTATACTAAGGTCAAAAAATGAAACTTCTTGTCATGTTTGCAGACGAGATTGAATAAGCTTGCTATATATTTGTGATGCAGTTAGATTTGTTGCCAACGTATTTGTAGTGTTACGTTATATCTTTGATTACCAAGATGAACAATGGTTGCGTCACCTAGAGCTATCCTCGGTGAAGAAACCACCACACACTTTTATCGCATAGATCTATTGCCTGTCTAATGGCAGTTTTGAAGCAAAGTAACAAATTAGTTTGTCAACAAATCACACCTAGAATTTCATTTGGTAGATTTTTCGATAATACTGGAATGGGATTATTTCATTTTGTGAGTGTATTCCGAATGTTTATCCGAACTGGTTCTCATAGTAACTCAAGCGTATTTTTCAAGTTGTGAAACCGAGATTTAGTATATTTCAGTGACTGAAATAGTTGATTTCAAATCTCCGAGAAGGAAAATCAGTTATGGACAATATGTATCTGAGAGTTGTTAATTTTTATATTACAATTTGAGTAGATTCTCAATTTCCTATCTTTTTAATCTTATGACCGTGTCCCGTCTAATTTGTCTGTTGTTTATCTCTCATCTTTTGTGTTTTTTTCAAAATAGTAATCTGTTTGTTGATATGAGAGTTTACTGTTGGTTTACAAAATGTTGATATACCATATTCCATCCTAGTATACATCAAATATTGTTATATTTCAAAGAATCAGGTACATAAATTACTTCATATGTATTGTTGACTGAGATAAATAGTTAGAAGTCACTTACACCAACCATATATGCTGTCTAACAAAATGAGCGTAATCGAAAAGTCGGGTCAGTATTGCGCTCATACATCTGTATTGATTCAAGTGTGATAACGGAGTCTGAAATTTCTAGTTAGTTACTCGGCTAGCCTGATAGTAAACTGAACCAAAGCAAGGGTCTGAAATACTCATAGTCCTTAGTGCATATTGATGAAACTAGATGTAACTTATCGATAAAATGAGCAACAATTTATATATGAATTTACCAATTGGGTTGTGATTAATCATGCTATTTTCCCCACGAACTGAGAATCACGCAAACACATTATCGATATTTTCAACTTCGATATTAATGATGGCTAGTACCTAGTAGTGGAATCCAGGACGTGCGTTTCGTCTTACTTGGAACTTGTCAGCTGGATGTGTCTGCCTCGTATTGAGTAATGTTGTTCCTGCTGAGACTCGAATCCAGGGCTACTCGCTTCAAACGGCAGAGACCATTGATTCACGACAACTACTCCTTATGCGATGGGAATATCATGGTATTTTCGCTGTACAGCTTGTAAGTCTCCGTCGTTGATTGGACCGAATTGATCGGTCATTGTTGGCATATGAGCTACTGTGTGGATGCTTCGGTATTGCCGGTATTTTCAACTTTGATATGAATGATTGATAGTGGTTAGCAGTGGAATCTGGGCTATTATATCCAAGTTATAACATCAAGAAAACCATGCTATACAAGTCGCATAAGAAAAATGGCTATTGCGACTTAGTGGCCTAGTTAATAACGCTCTGTTCTGTGTTCAGGTCTTAGTTGGAATAACAATATTCACTAGGAGGCAGGTACACCTAGCTGACGAGTCCCAAACAAGACGAAATGCAAGTCCTGGATTCCTCTGATAGCCAACATCCACCATAAAAAGCACACAAACATTTGTTGTCTTTCTGGTGCCTAAATTATTTACATCACTGGTTCTTTCATGTTCAGCCACTGCGTATATTTCTACTGCTTTCCTGATTGGTTTTTTTATACTGTTTTATTTTGTTATGTATTACAGAATTGAGTTTTGTCACTTGATACGTTATTCTTTGTTGATTTCACATGAAATACTATTGGAGCGTTTGTATAAGGAAAGTGTCTCAGTGCAAAGGAAGCTGGCTTATGAGTTAGCAATATTGGAAGGAAAGGTTAGATAAAAATTCTTTCATTTGTTGTTGTAATACGGTGAAGTGAGTTTATTATGGGAATATATTTTAATATAATCCCAGCGTGTTTAGAAAATCAAAACAGGATATTTCTGAGTTTACTTCTAATATTGTTTATCGCTTTCTTTCTATCCGTAAAATTATTTCCACATTAGAGCAGGAAACTGTATTTTTTTGGTGTCGGCATTAGACTTTCAGCCAGTGGATCTAGGTTCAAACACGTCTCTACCTACCCAGGTCTCGGTAGCTCAGGTATTATGATTATCCCTCACATTGTCTATCGCATGAGCGTACCTATTGTTGTTAAGGCTATATCAATTTTTCGTTTCTGTTTCAAGAAAACAAACAAAAAAACATTTGTTTGTGGTCATCCAAATCAAGTGGATTCAACTTAAGGAAAGCCTTACTTAATGTTATATCTTCGTACGCCAACGGTTACATACATATTCCGAATAATCGGATACGCACGATTAGCTGACACCCAACCTAGTACGCAAGAGCCACTGAATGCAACCCCGGGGCGAACACAGAGAAGACCGAAGCTGGCAGATGGGAGAGTTTATTACTCCGAGAATATAATCAATCATTCAAAACACGTGAATATGTATACACATAAAATATGACCTTGTCCGCAATTGGAGAAATTCGCATAGGAAGAGATAAGATTAACCAATCAGCGAATTACATTACAATGGGGCAGAAATTAACTACTGTAAAATGATGTGAGAATGCGAAGCTAAAAATGTTCAGATCGATAACAATGTTCTATACAAAACTGGCGCCTTACAACACTTAATCTTTCAAATTACAGGAGTTTATTCTGTTTCGATAACAAAGTTTATATGTTTTTATTGTGAGTAGTCAATGGATAGTGTATGGTATCATTATCCGTAGAAGAAACAGTCCACAAAGAGGTCATACATTTAGCGATTTTATTACGGCCACCAAATATTTCAGTCTTACATGCAGATTATCTTTTGCTTTTCAACAGGAAAAAAACATTTTGCAAGTTATTAGAATAAAAATTCGCTTCATATGAAAATTGAGAAGATAGGAGAATTTTTTTTTCAATATTGTAGGTAATGTATATAAATAAATATTTATTCAGCCTAAATCAATATTGGGCTACCGAATTGAATGGTGTAGCGGAAGTAATTACATTGGGCATATTTAAAAATATATAATTGGGTGTCAGTCATAGTTTAACACAGCAATTAATGTGATAATGATGAGATGAAATGAGGGGTCGTCTTTGTCTCAGCTACTAAATAAGTTTTAATACTGTGTATCTTATGGGGTAATATGTCTTTTATGGCATGACCTCATCTTAATTTTGTAATTAGATTGTAAGCTTTTATCACAGTCACTAGTCATTATTAGAACAAGGTGTAATCAGTAAATTAGATTGGTTTTCACAATTATCTATGATTCTCTAGGCTATATTAACTAATGCAAACTGGCAAAGAGTTCTATGGCTGTCTTCCTCTTTGTTAATGATACATGTATCGAAGGGCTAAAAGTAACAGCTTTACCTTTGAAGTACAATACGTTTTCATGTCAACTTTTTATGGTAGAAATTAGTGAAGGAAAGACTGATGGAGTCACTGGTTTTGAGATGCATCGTAGAGGCAGTGTTGCAAACTTTAGGCACTATAATTACACTACTGAATAAACTAAGATTTCAGGTCCACCACATAAATGTTATGTCTTTAATCATTGAAAGAGACTTATCTGAAAGTACTTAGAAATTAATCAACGTATAGTTCAAACTAGAAAAGTAATCAGACAACGACTGAATCGTTTTATAAGGACTAGAAACTTAATTATGTAAGAAATCGACCCACTCTGATAAATTTCTCTGTAACGGTAGCGAGAATCTTACAATAGGAAATCAGTTTCATGCAAACACTAACTAACTCAAAGAAATTTGCTGTGACACACCCACTTTTTAAAGAAATAAAGGATACCATTTACTAACCGTTTCTAAATGAATGATTATCCACTCAGCTTCGTCGAATTACGTTTATGAAAGTTATTTTTGTCGGTGAAAAGACTTACCGTCCCATTTTTCATGATGAAAGCTTTGAAGAAAGAGACTAAATTGTCGAAGTCGTTCAGGATTTGTGTAGTTCATGGAACTAGGACATTTCTTCACTTTGCCAGTGTTGAAACTGAAATGAAAAAAACAAACTAAACTACAACAACTGCGGAAATCGTAGCCGGTTAAGGTGGGTGCCTTTAATCATCTTTTTCTGTGTGAACATTATCTCGCTGTTAAATGTCACAACGTGGCTTCGCTCATATCAATGCATAATGTTATGAGAACTCAACTAGGAAAATGTGAGACGAAGAAATACGAAAAATGTACCTTAGTGTTATAGCTAGATTTCTAACCGTGGCATTTGACGAGACAAATTTTTATTTATTAGTCGGTAACGGATACTTTTTTCTGGATTGTAAACATTGTCAAGCCCAGCTTACTTTGCTACTTACTACTTACTGACTACTTCCGATTACCATCGCTTTTATAACTAACATATTTCCTCGTATAATTTTCTCTTCATGCATAGTTTTATTTCGCTTTCCCATGATTAGGCCAACAATCATACTAAAGCTGTGAAATATCTTATTGAAAATATGAATGATTATAAAGCTGCTCTGTACTACTGTCTTACGTTTAGTCAACAACCTGTACAGATTGATACAAATGGTGATGATCCTACTGCTACTTTAATCAAGTATGACTCATTAAAAAAACATTCATCACATACTTATCATGCCACTCAGTCAGAATTCGTGGGACAAGGTTGTGATAATCAATCAATGTCTTCTATGCTGTTTACAACCTTTGTTGACGTCTGTTTTGACAGGTAAGGCATTCAATCGTATGTATATTCACCTTATTTTTCTTTCAAAACTATTACTGTTAATTGCTGTTATCATGAGTTATGTGAATTCAAACAAGGAGGCCTACCTACTATTCCGTGCATTAATCTCTGATAACCGACTGCTGACTAGTCGTCATTGAATTTCAGTTATCAGTTGCTTCACCCTAGCGTCATATCACGTAATGGATTATAAATTTGTGTTATTCATCTCGCCAACTAGTTGAATCACTATATCAGTAATCTGACGATCGCTTATTGATGCAGTTTTCGGGTTTTATCCTGACTGCTCATTGTATGTAGCATGCAGTTGTATAGTAATCATTGTACACGCTGAAATTAATATTGTTGAACGGAAAATCCTCATATAAAGTTGCACAACGGTTACTTTTTTGTTACCAATTATTACTTTTACTCTAGCATGTTGCCCTGTGTTATCAAGACCGTCATTCAGTAGCGTTTGTCTGTAATTTGCTAGAGTGTGCCACTAAACTCGTAAATCTGTCTATGCTGTTCGAACCTTTATAACTTAACAGGAAATGTAATGTTTCTAGTGTGATCCCACTGTATGTGCAACTATGGGTGATGACAACACTATTCTGATGTGTTTAACTGGACCTTAGACACGTATAACAGGATCATTACTGTAATCAACAATTTGACAAGAATCTAGTGTCGACTATCTCTCTGATGCCTGACCGAACATCAAAACATGGAACTGTTGACCGAGCTGATTGTGTGTTTACATTATTTTGAATGAAACAAGTTATCAATTCTAGTCAACAAACGTAATTGCTATAACATAGCTGCAATCTAATCGTCACATCACTGGCATTCATTCAAGGATAATGCAAAGGTTTGTAAGCAATAAATTTGTCTACCACTGCATTTCTGACCCTTATGATGTAATGGGATATCCAAATAATTACCTGTGAACAGTAATCGCTAATTTCCACCCTTCGATGGTTTCTACTTTCCTAGGAAAGTGAAAAAACGATAGTCAGACAAATTCTTTTTCTCAATATTGATTGTGTATAGAAATACTGCGGTATATACATTTATACACACTGGTCGTCGTTATTTCCAGATCTTTCTAGAACAGCACTGTCTTGTCAACTAGTCTGTTGTTGATAAGTATAATTTCATATATTTCTCTCAGAAAATTGCAATGTGTTAATTAGTCCTGAAGGATTTCAGAATTATTGACAGCATCTAGACAATAATGTCCACCACAACACCTTATCTTTCGAAAAAGAGAAAAGCATTCTAAAAATAACTCTATATGCTTTTTTTTGCCGCCCCATTGCTTCTTACTTCATATATTTTATACTATTCTTGAGGTTTATCAAATCTTCATAATATTATTTCACTGTATTTTATGGTACCCGTTTAATTTACTGGGATTTTGTATATTTGTATTCAGTTTAACGGAATGAACAAAATTATTTTTAGGATAAACATTTATGCGTTATAACTGACGTGTATTTTTCGATGTAATCTTCCCTTATGTGAAAACAGGGTTTGCATAGAATGGTTAGACAAAAAGGTTGTATTACTTAACCTGTGGTAATATGAAGGCTTTATAACAATGTGTATTTACATACGGCCTAAACTGCTTATAATAATAATGTTCATAAGAATCTAAGCTAGACGTGAATTACAATTTGTCAGCTGAACCTGATCATCTCATTCCAATACCTTTTCTGAAAATTTTTTTTTCAGACTTTTTGCTGATGAGAACAATTTTACTGGTATTAAAGAAATAATTTTAAGTCTCTTGAACAATCCTGATGTGAAATTCGATTTTACCAAGGTCAGCAGTTATTTTTGTATTTTTTTTCTTTAGTTCATACTTATTGAACTTCTGGTAGATATGTGCACCTCAGTGTTTTAAGAGAGATGCTCTCTCTGGGATGTGCTTTCGTCGACAAGGTATTTCTCGCCTGGTTCTTATGATTTTGTTCTTCATATCGCCGTACGACTGAGTTGTTTAGTGTTTTTTTGATTGAAGTTGATACAGTTAATCCTGTAAATGCCATTCAATTTTTATTTCGTAGATAAGATTCACTAGCTATATATCATTTCCGAAGTTGAAAAAGTGAAATAATGACCATATACTAATAATTAAGCCAGGCAAAGGTTTTGAAATTCTCTTGATCAACAAGTATGACTGTATACAGAACGTTTGTTGATTCTGTAAGACACCTTTTGATTTGAACCTTAAAAATCAAATAAAGACAGAACGAAACCAATCTAAAGCGAAATGAATAAATAATTAAATATGTTATTAAAAATGAAGACAATCGATTGAAAAAAGTGTAATGACTTTATGTTTACCAGTTATGCATGCACAGGCGAGACTACGCCTAATTAAACGTTGAAACCATTCACTCAAATTTTCTATTTCACAAGTTGACATACTGGTTACCAAGTAAACATGAGCCAATTTGAAAACAGTTATCTATCGAAGATAAGTCTCTTTGGGGAAGACGGTTGCATGCAACGATTCTAAGGCAGTGGTTAACTCTACCTGAGAGTGGAGAAGAATAAACCATAAAAGAATATATAACTTTAAGCTAACATACTGAAGGTAACCGGATGGCTAACACAGTTAGTCAGAAGTTTAAAGCTTCACTTAGCTGCATATTTCCACAAGTAAGATTACTATCTTATTGTAAGATAAACTGTTCAGAAATGCAAATCAAGGCTGATAAAACCCCTTTCAAATGTATTACTTCCAAATGAATTTACCGATTAACATATAGGTTAAAAATTAGCTACTTAAGTTTGTCACGATAACAAGCATTTACACTCTTTGCTGATAATGATATTGTAAAACATTAGAGCACATAAGAACGAAATGGCATTGGTAGTTCGGTAGCAAGCTAACTAATGGATACAGAGAATATTGAACACTTTGAGCATGCTTTCAAAATAATTAATAAACACTACAATTCTTTCATATTCTACTTCACAGAGACCATTGTAGTTATAACGTTAAAGCCTGACCTTCATATTAAAAAAACAGTGGTTGACGTTGTAATGGTGTAAGCAACCACGCTCTCCTTTTCTTATAGCACTAACTGGGATTGCAATTTATTCAGTTGGACTCAATTATTTTGTCCTTTCCTACCTCTATTGTATTCTAGTTCATTAATTTGTTGTATTACATAATATGTTATGAACAATACTTTTAAAACTGCATTAAAAATCTGCTTATGCAACTATCTTGCTTCATTACACTGCTTTTTAAACAGTTTCACTGTATTCACCACCACCTTATATCTGGATTTTTAATTATGTTATTGTATCGTACAACACCTTCCATTCATCAATTTCAGCAAAGTAAAAATACAATAGTTCACAGAATAAATCGAGTCCATATTCTCTGGGTTAACGGTTTCTCTTTAGCTGCAAACAAAATAAAATAAATCCTAAATTCATATGGGATAATTTTAGAAACATACTTTTGTTTAGAACAAAATAATGATGTACATTTGGAAAAGTAAGTACAACAAGTAGAATCAAATGAAGGTTATTGGCAACTTGTATAATGAAGAAAGTTTGCTTATTCGTAAGTAGTTCTTAATTATCAACAGAAGTCTACAAAAAGCAATTATTATACCTATTATATGAGGGCTGATGATACCTTTTTGGCCTCCGAACCTCGTCAGATGGATCAGGATTCCAACACGTGACCCATCAGCTAGGAAGTCGAGTGCGTAGACCAATAAACCATAGATTCACAGTTCTAATAGCTAGTGTAAGGAATAATGACAACGAGGTAATCATTGTACTTATAGCAGGTTTATCACACTGGAACAAGTATACGAATGTAATATTACGTTTGATTTGTAGAACGGATCAGAAAAGCAAGAGAGAAACAGGGGATTCACTTGTTTCCACTATCATACACTAGCCAGGAGTGGCTTTAAAGACCATTTTAGCAATTACTGAGGTAATCTATTAGGCTTCTACGTTTTATGAAAAGGTGACATTTCTAACCGGAAAGCCGAAACCGGATTGGTTAACTCAGCAGTTACCAGAGTGATCTTTAGAGTTACCCCTAACCAATGATAGTGATAATAGCATGTAACAAAAAATATAAAGTTCATGGTATTAACCAAGGGATTTTGCCGCAGTCAATTTCACGATAAACTGTTAGCCATGACATCTCATTGTTCTTAACTTGATCACACAGATAAATCAACGTAAAACCTGGCATATAAGTGGATCGATTCAAATTATCACACTTCAAAGTTGCACGCAAATAAGAAGCGGTTAGAAAAGTGATATTATGATCATCAAATATGTAAGTGGTGAGTGAATGCGTAGATAAAGGTTGTATTTCGTGACCTAGAGGTGACATTTGACTCTGGAGGTCTTATGGGAGTGCCTATTACTCTTGAGAGTACTGGGTGAGTACATTACTACTGTGAAGGTTCCGTATTATAGGAATTATGGAAGTGTTATGTATGGTGAATTCTTCACTGAGGTTTGTGTCTATTCACCCTCACCATTCTCACTAAGTTTTGTCAAACGGGTGCTTCTGAAATTTTCCGTCTCCTCATCTGGCCTTATTCGAATCGACCTTACCACAGGTGACTTCTTAGTAGACCTAGAGTACGGTGATGAAATAATCCGGTTAGGTGGAGATAATGACAAGATACAGAGTCTATTGGACATCTTAAGTGGCGATTTGCGAATGTTAGGGATGCGCTTCTCATGACTCCAATGGAAAGTTTTGCTGTAGCACTGGTCTGTGTAGGTTCCTTGATAAACAATGCGAGTGAAGCGGTTGAGCGCGTTGACTGCTTAACTTACTTGAGAAGTCGGATCAACCCTGGTGGGTCAATATCCAGAGCAATCTTTCCATGGATAAAGGAGCCCTCTAGGTTTTCGACATTTATGGCACCGCCGTGATATTCGATTGTTTATTGAGGGTTGGGTGTACTGCGCTGCAGTTAACTCTCCTACCATATGACTGGGAAACATGGTCATTAAAGGTAGAGGATATGAGAAGACTTCAATTGTTTGACCACCGTTGCTTTGCAGCATAGGTCGTGTGTTGTGGTGTCACCTCATTAGTAACATAGAATTCAGGTACGTGAGCCAGCTGATGAGGTTGTGAATCTCCATTGACTCCACGGGTTGGAGTATGTGTTACACATGCCCATTCATCAGCTGCTCTATTGCGCAATCCCAGCTGAATTAGGTTGAGAATGGAAAAGGTCAGAGTGGTTAAACTTAAGTGTTGCATCAATGTATGAAATCTTTGACCACTGATCTGAGCCATTGAGGATAATGTAGTACCTTCTATCTTGGTGTGCTGATACAAGGTGTGGCAACTTGCGCCATTATGTCATAATGCCAGGTCGCATGTTGATTTTAACTGGTTAATTCAAGTCTTTAAAGTTAATTAACAGTGAATATCACTGCACTACTATGACTGATTTTATCCATATCACTGGGTCTCCAACTGTTGATTTTCCTCGTCTACATGACCATAACCATGCGGTCTGCAGCTCCTTGCACCCTTTAGACCATCAGTCATATCTTGGGCTGAATGCTCTTAACCTTCCAACTTCGTCCTGGTGTTGCTAAAATAGCATCCAGGTAGATGGTGGGTTGTAGTGTAGATCACGGGTTCAAACCAGGTTATTCGATAAAGGTGTACAACTTTATCCGCTGGCTTATCTTCCTTACTTTGTACCGTCTGCCTTATCTCGAGATTGCTTAGACTGATTTCAGCATACTCGAGCAATGCCACGAAGATATATGTAGTCAAAAATCTGTAAGCACTTCATGGATTCTACCTTTATGGTTTATATCTCGTCATCGCATAATGAGACAGAGTGAACTGCAGGAATATACACTCGTCTTAAGATCGGTAGTTAGATATCTCATTGGCATCGGATTTGATGAACGAGTTTTCGTTATTCAAGCTGAGATTTGGTCACCAACCAATCCCACCTAATTAGGGCTGATGCAACTTTCTAGATAAGTGATATTGTTAACGCTATCTACGATTTCCCTCTTTAACTTTAAACTGAGTATTGCTTCAGAACATTTGTGACGGATCATCTATCATAGGAAGGTTTAGCACTTGTGATGCACCCCGAACTACATCGTGTTAAATGACCGATGTCACTCAACTATTAGGTATTGTTTAACCAGTAAAAATGTTATAGAAATAGAACTTAAAACTTGAATATAAAGTGTTCTGACATCTTATTCAACTTCTTTAATCTATAGATATTAACTCGTCTACCATCGGAATGGAATCTTCTGGAGATAAAATCATTTTTGCACAATGCAATTCGTTCTACTTTACGTGAATGGTCGGAACTCCATTTCAAATATGGTTTAACTAAATACGACGCAAAACTAGCTGTTCTCGATCTTCCAGAAAATTCACAATCACTGATAATTAATGAAAACACTCCATGTTCTATATGTCATCAAGCAATTAATGTATATGGTCCATCTTATAATTTTGCATGGCTTATCCGTACAAATGAAGTCGCTCATATTCATTGTTTATCAAATAATTAACCAATTTATGCCATATTTCTCTCTTTTTTTTCTAAATTAACTTGTTGCTCTGTTGAATGATTTCTTATTTCTTGACTTCTCATTTTTTATTTTTCCAATTATTGAAGAAAGTGAGGTGAGATGCATTGTTTCAATTTGTCTCCATGTGTGTTGATTCGTTTGTATATAGAACTTTGCTTATCATTTTACCTCTGTCATTTAACTAACACAATCTCATCTCTGACTGACATCAGATAATCTCCATTTGAGAGTAATTTCAATCATATCGGTTTGATCATGAAGTTCAAGCACACTTCAGCTGCAACTTTTAATGGTTAACAGTTTGATTGTATATAATACATGAAATTAGAATCAGTTTATTGACTAATTGTTGAAGGTGTTCTGCAAATGAAATAGGCAGTTTTAAAAGATACCGTTCAGTTCATTGTATGGAACCAATGATCAGATCCTTTATTCGTCAAATTTTTCTCTAGAATTCAATTACTTAGGCTGACTAGCACCTGTCAAAGATGAGATTAGGCTTCTGAAGTGATATACACTGACTCTCACTATAAGGATAGTAATTGAAGTAAGTGGCAAACTGTTTACCAGTCCTGGTGAGATAATCGACTTCCTACCAAAAGGTGAGTTATTCTGCTCTGTCCTGTTGTACAGTTAGGGAACGTTTCCGTTGAGCGAAGAGACATGGACACTCAACAGGTTTTCGACTGTTAGTGTCTCTATGGTATAAATTACTTTTGGTGAAATCACAGAGTGAGCTATTTTCGGTGTGCAGTATTACTATATGACAAAGCTTAATTAATCGATAAGGTTGTGAATGTGTGCTCATTGAGTTGGCTTAGCGTACGCAGCGCGTTTCCTAGGTGTCTCCTCCTTCGACGCACTATTTTAGTTATGACAGAATTAAATTGCGAGAAAGCCAAGAGTAACTACGTGAGAACATTATACCTATACTAGTAATACGCCACAGAGCTAACACTCTTGGATTATCTTTGCACGTACCCACGTTTATTTCAACCTTATGACCAATCATTCATTTTATCTTGACCATATTATCATTAAATCTACTCAACATTTCCCTCAATTCAGAAAGGGTTGGGGTTACTCATTGAAAATTCGAATATTTAGGTTGTATGTCTGTATAAAAAGTGAGCATGTTAGGTGGTTCGTTGGAGGTACTTTGTAGCCAGTTGAGTACCCATGACAGTATGTTGGCCTTGTGTGCAAATCACTATTTACTTCTAACTGATTCCAAATTTAGACACAGCGATAACCATTATTTTAACTGTTGTCTTTCATCACTATAAAAACAGGGTGTCAAAAGTATAGAATGAGATTCGATGTGAATATAATTCATAAAATGTGTTTGAAATGTCAACCAGTAAATAAAAATGTTTCACTGTGTGAAATATCCAGTGAACTTTTATTATTATTATTTGTCTCTTGGATTCCTAGTGGAATATAGGGCTTCAGTAGCACGTCGCCACTTCACTCTCTTTTCTGCAGTCTCGTCAACCTGGCTACATGACCACCCACGAGCTTTCATTTCTTCCTCACATGATCTCCTCCATCTCACCATCGCATCGGACACTCAACCCATCATTTCCCATTCGAATTCCACTCGACGACCTGGCTTGACACGTGATGTCCTCAATCGGTCTTCTCAGTGTATACCCAATCCAATCCATCTCCACCTCCTTCGTCTGCATATTTGTTGGGTGATGGGTTATCGGCTGGTTGGTTGATTGGTTGGTTTCCAGTCCTCCAGTCAGAGTTCCTTGATACTTATTCTTATTATTCTGGCCATCTGATCGGTCTTCATTATCGAGGGAGCATAGGTGGTAGTGGTTGATGAATATGTGAAGTTAGTTGGGAATGCTTTTGATAACGTGCTGAGTTTCTCAACCATCACATAGAAGCACTGACTTGACTGATATTGGTGTTGCAAATCCTGATCTTGTTCATGTTTTGTGCTGAGTGCAGAAGATCTCCACACTGGTTTCAGATTACTGAAGGTCTGTCTTGCTGTGTTTCCGATCGTGGCTTTGACATTCTTATGTGTGCTTGTGTTGCCTGTAGTTGAAATGATGCTGCCTGTGTAGGTAGGTAGGTGAAATAGACAACTTCCTTTAGGTTTCTCCCGTTCATGGTGCTTGTTGTTGTCGGTTGGGAATCTTCATCACCTCTGTCTTCTCCATGTTCACTTGAAGTCCCATTTTATCCAGCAAACAAATTAGCTTCTATTTATTCACTCTGTGGTTACCCAATATCTTTAGTAGTTTTTAGAGTCTTAAACCAAAATCCTTCACTGCATATTCCATTACAATTCATTCACATATTTCATATGCTTTCATGTAATTAATATTAAGTAAGTAATATATATATATATTCCAAAGAAAAGTTCCTCACTCAGGCTGTTCAGTAGATATTGATCAATTGCATGTTGATATAAATGTGTAGGTACATTAAATGCTCAAATAGAAAAAAATAGAAATGTACAAGTATTATCGATCGGTTCTCTTTCATTTCTTATTATTCAGTTTATGCTTTAACAAAAAAACCGTATGTATATTTACATCATGTGATATATGATTCATTTTAGTGAATCAAAATAGTTCAAAAATAGGTGGATTATACCACGAATTCCCATAATTTTTGTTTTTTGTATTCACTTCATTATTGTAGAGACTATGCCATTTTTAGAAAAATACCTAAGATTATTAATTCTGTTCTCATTACTATATATTGAAAGAAATGAAGACCAATTTTATCTATTTTGGTGATGAATTCATTGAATCCTTGTACTTTTTAATAGTTGAAATGGTTCACAGGCCTCTTATCCTCAATTAACTTAAAAAACTCAGTAATGGTAATGGTAATGTTATTTTGTTTTAAATGGTCTTCATCATCTCCATACAACCTACATAAATAATCACGGTGAACAATTTTAAAATACTTTTACATAAAACAACTTGATGTATGATTTCGTGTTTTGGAGCTGTCATTATGCTATACAATGGAAGGAGGAATAGTGTCGGAAAAGCTGACTAAAAGCAGATATGAGTGCATGTGGTTACATAATGTTTTGAGAAAACGTTATACTAAATGATAACTAGTGTATGAGACAAATTATCATTGTGATGACAAATGCAGTAATATTACCCCTGGTGGGGTCATGGGTGCATACTTTTTAGGAGTCCCAAACTACTCTTAGGTTTTCAATGTTTCCCCAAACGATGTCAGTTCGTGATGAATACCAAGCTGAAATCAACAAATAAATCCCCACAAATCTCCAAATTGAACAATTATTATTGTTATTATTTTGTCCGATTGTGATTGTCTTAAATACGCGATTTTGCCGATTCAGTCTCAACTCTGGCCTTACACTTGATTGGTCTCGAATATGCTTACCTAGTCTCGTATATCCAACGTACACGCGTAATGAGTCACGCAATTCGGCTATCCCAACCGGCTTACAAGAGAACACTAAGCCTTGTGCTCATTCTCCGTATATTTAGGACGATCTGGTTCATCTGGATTTACAATTGAATTACCTGACTGAAACGTACAACTGATTACAAGCACAAAACGTGGGATGATGCACAATAACAAATGGTTTCACTAAGAATACAGCATTAATTTCCGAACTATAAGTCATGCGTAAATGAATGAGGGGTTGGTTGAAAGCTCTTGAACTGAGCTATACAATAATGTTACCGTTCAAATCATAAGTAAAACGACTTTCATAATAACAAAAAAATGACACTTCCCTGAGATTCACGTTCCCCTCTTTTTGTTTGATACAACACCAACAAACAGTATTTTAAATGAAGGTGGCTGGGGATAAACACAAACAATACAAAGGTACGAAAGTGGCTTCAACTGAAAGTGCCACTTCCCAGTAGAGCAGTAAGAAGTAATCACGGTTAAAATCGTTGAAGGAAACTGAAAATGACAACTCAAAGTCTTTGGTCAGTTAACTACTATCAAACATTTTAATCTGTATAAAATAAGCGTTAAGCTTTTGCACAACTGGTCGAGAATGGATTTCTTAGACATTGACCTCTCGGTAACCTTCGTCATTATTATCTTTCTAAGTACTCTCTTCCTCATGAACATATTTACTGTTGTATACAATTGAAGACAACAGAAATTTGTTTAATTTGATCTGTTTGATTTGGCATACTCCCTGATGCAAGGGAAGTCTAGCAACCTGGTAGGTCTTGAACAGTATACTCTCAGTTCATCTGTTAATTCTCGATGCATCATCATCGCTTTGGGAACCTAAAGTAAGAAACGCTAGTTTCTTTCCCACAGTGTTGCATATCCTGCCTCATTTCTTATTTTTACAGTATTTCTGTACGAAATATGTAGGTTAACTGTTGCTGTGTAAACATTATTCGATCAGCTGGAGTTTATTTTCGGGAGCACAGTTCTGCCATACGATGTAACGTTCTCACTACACTTCTCCCCTTAGATGATCGGAAAAAAAATTATTCTTTTAAATATTTACTGCTCAACTTGATTTTGTTGCGAATTTTTCCTTCTGTTCTAATGCCTTCTCTACATCTTATGCATAATTTGAGGAAGTTGAGCTCTACTGTTCTTCACATTCTGTCATAAACGTTGTTAGAAAGATTCATTAGCATCTTTACTGAACACTTTCATATGTATTAAAGGTATACTCAACATACTTAAGCTACTGACTTCAAATTTTTGAGTGGTGTTTTCAAAATATAACAAGAGTCCACCATTACTGATTTCAGGAAAAATTTCATAACCAAAGTACCAAATGATATTGGTTAGATTAAAATTGAACATCTTTACTGTACATAAACAAAAGAAGCTTAAAACCAGTCTTTTGTCTTAGAGTGGCTTCTGTTTACGGACAAATGATGCTCTTTTCAGGATAAGGTATATCTCTTAGTAAAGCAGTTCTTACGTCATGAATTTGTCGTACGAATTCAGGTGAGTTATTCTTTCTACTAAATGGCGGTATACTGTCAACTGACAGAAGGTGTAAAAACTTGACCATTGGATTTCAACCGAGTAGCCGAAATAGTTGGTAACGTTGACATGTACTTATATGGTGTTCACAGTGATCATTCGGTTCTTATCGTACTTCTTATACACTTTCCGAACAGTTGTAGTTGATGTTTCTTCCCGTTTAACATGTGACAGCCACGACTGATATACACTTCTACCCATTCCTATGCTGTCAGTGTTTATCTGCCTGTCATCTCGAATATAACGCGTATACTACGCACTTTCCACGATCAAATTAAAAACCATTGGCAGCCAAAGGGATCCAACTTCATACTTTTTATGTGTTCAATGCATCAATATCTATTTCATCTAATCACCACAGGGTGTCCGCCGTAATCACTAGGAGAAGTATGAGATGTTCAAATCTAACATAAATTTTATACGCAGAGTGGATTATATCAGGATAAATAAATTAAGTTCCAGTGTCAGATATTTTAATGTTTAATTTTGAGGTTTGTGGGGATTTATTAATTGATTTTCGGTTGTTATTTATCATGGCCAGATATCAGTTGGGGAAACATTGAAAACCTAGAAGCATTGGACAGCTGTTTTGCCCTAGTATAGGACTCCTAAACAGTGTGCACCCATGACCCAGCTAACTGGTGACTCATTTCGAAAGATGATTCCCAAAATTTTAATTATAAGTCGTGACCGGTAGGGCCAACTAAGTCAGACATAGAGACAGTTACCCAACGACGACATTAAATGAATGTCGTGGTACATCATGAATTGACAGAAGTAGGAAATATAGACGATTGGATTTCGACCCATTGGTTCAGTGATGGGGTGCTGGCCGCGGAATCTTAAGGTCTCGGGTTTCAATCCCTGGCCGGGGTCATCGGTGCGCATTAATGAGGAGCCCAATACTAGAACGATTTGGCTGTACAGTTTTCCAATGACTTTCCTGCTGATGTCAGTTTGTGATGAATACCAGACTGAAATTAATTGTTTACTATGTATTCTTGTGTGTTTACATGAAGTAGTCGGTTTTATGGCATAAATTCCGATGTCAGACAATAAAATTAGTAACACAGTAAATAGGTATCAGCCTTCGACACTTGTTTGAGCTCTCATCTTATCAATACTTACTTATGTATACGTGTGGAGTGAATGGTATTTTCTGATACATCTGCATATTAACATACAATATTAGTTTGCTTTGCAGTAGTGAACATCACCTGAATATAATGCACTTCATTAGCAAACCAATAGGAATATTACATGTCAAATAGTTGATTGAATTAAACTTATCTTTAGGATAGAAGAAGACTTATAGCTCTTGTGCACTATTCATTCCTGTCAGAAAGTGAATGAAGGTTGTCTGTCGTTTACATTTACTATTGGCTAATTTAGTTACATTAAAATAACTATTAAACGATTTAATGTCATTTTGTTTTTCTTTAGTTGCTATATTATTGTTGAAAACATAAACCAAAGTTGTGATTTTGAATACCAATCTTTGTATCTAATTAAACTTACAAAGAATGTGATAAAATATTTGTGTAAAACCAACTTTTAAGATAGGATATTTGTTTACCAGTTTTCCATCCCCTGAGAAAGACAGAACCTTAGGTGAAGATAAGAAAAAAGGTAGTCACAGTAGATGAGCATACCAGTGTAAATCTAAGCTCTTGGTTATCACTTCATGGTAGAGTAGGGTAGCCTGTGTACAAAATGGTAACCAGGGTAGTGTAATTATTATCTGACTTTTATTCAGAGGTAAAATGGAGGTTAGGAGCCAGCCAATAACCTTCTGCTAATGTAAGTAAGACTACTCTTTCATCTTCTCTAACAGATCCTTCGTGCCTGTTGGAACTAGTCACTGGTTGCAGCTTATTCGCGAGCTGCAAAACATTAGTTCAATTGATAAACACCTCATATGATGAAAAATGGACGACAGCTTTTCACGCAAACATAGAACAACTTTGAAGCTTAGATGAATCACTCTGAGACTGATCTATACTGATTTTCTGGAAGCAGAGTCGGTAATTATTATCCTATAATTCATGATACTGATGTAAAAATACATGCGTGCAACACAGTTTCTAACTGGCTTAGCTCATCTCTCATATATTCACTAATTACCGATTGGAAGGGACACTCAACTCCACAAATGTAATCTTTGTTAAGGAAAGTTTACAGTGTCATTTCTAATCAACAGACACTCAGATATAAAGTATTGTCAACTGATCATTTTACTTATGTGGATATATCTTTTTGTGAAGCCTCTTGTGTGATATTTCATGATTATGTTGAGGAATATATTTTCTGATTTGAATGCAGAGAACTTTATTCATAGATTACTTTCCTAAAAAGGATGTATATCAATATGTGAATTAGTTTCAAGAATACCAAGGACAATATACCTCCAAAATCACTTAATTTAAAAATCCAACAAAAATTCTGATAAAAATTAGCGTCCCATGGAAATAACGTTCAGAGCATGAATATATTTGAAATTGTATTTGACCGACAGATGTCAATCTTACGAGCTTTCATCGCAAGTTATTGCTGTTTTACAAATATCTCTGGGGACTTATACAGACATTAAACAGCTCTTTATTCATTCATATTTAGTAATTGTGGAATTCTTTGAATGTCTACAATGTATGACAAAACCATTTATAGGGCATTATAGAGACGGTGATTCCACGAACAAAGTTTCTGTAACTATTTTTCTCCTCGACCTAGGTATATTAGATTTAAGAACCTCTATCGTGTTTCACGCTATACTGTGACTATAAGTCATTTCAAGGGTAAGGAGATCAGAGTTATCTCTGAATGAATTGTCTTAATAGTGTCTATCATTCCATATTTCATTAAACTTTTGTGATCTGCTATCTAGACTGACTGCAATGGGCTAATTTGACCTATGCACTTGATTTCCCAACCATTGAATGATATTTCATAGAATAATATAATCTTAATAATTGAGTTTATTACATTCAAAATGGCAGTTTATTTATCCCACCTCTCAAGTAATATACACTAAGCAGCATGGCACATGAGGTTTTCAGAAACGAGCCCACTACTGACGATGATCCTATTAATACAAATACAGTGTTAACTGAAGAAATCATACCAAAGGTACATTCATGTCTAACTTCCATGATAATTTAGTCTCCAAATATAAAAACTAACAGGAGTGGTGATGAGATATCCAGTATCACTGATCACACGTACATTTAGGAATAAATGTCACTAGAAATATTTCAACACACCTAAAAATTATGGCAAAGATAAGTATACAAAAGTTTCACTGTATACTAATCAGAATATATATCAGAGCACAAAAGTTGGACGAAATATAAAATGATAGACCCCACAGAGGTAAATAATATAGAGAAAAGCTTCGATATCACTATGCCTGAAATGACTCACAATCAGGCTATCGAGTAAGATAGAGTAACAGTTCTGAAATGCAGTGTACCTAGGTTAAATAGGTCACTACAACATAATAAGCGATCACGGAGTATCGACGCATCTGCCAACAGGGTCAAGCACTTGGACTCAGTGTAGCATTGAGAGACTGTAAGTACAAAATAACAATTAGCAAACCTTAATTCATAGAATCAATGTTGCATAAAATATGCAACATGAGTGATTCATTACACAATGCAGACATTTGAAAAGTTCTACCACCGCTAAAAATGTAAGGACATAAAGCTTTTGGACAATAAAAATGAGGTTTGAAAGTGGTGTGATTACTCTGAAATAATTGTGAGCAGTAAATGTTGCCTGAGTCATCCTACAGTGAACATTATTGTATTGACGTTCGTTATATATGATAAACAATTTACTATAAAATGAATGATGATTCAAAAACATGAAATTTTATTCAGTTATGTTAGATGGTTCAAGGTTGTTGGCAGGATGCTGCGTACTTGCTGGCACTTGTTAACAGGGCATATCTGCAACCGATTCCAAAATCCATCAAAGTTTATCATGATGTTGGCTTTCCTAGCTTGGTCGCCACGTTACAAAAGTTACCTTTAGAATTCGGTAAGTACCTACCTAGACCAAGGAGAAATGATATTGGTTACTGCAATAGTGGAGAACATTTTTAGCTCATGTGGATGGTCTTGGTTGTATTTTGTTCTCTGGGCTGAATTGTTTACTTCTGGGGCTTTCATTGTCTTTCTAGATGCCATCTTCTGCACTAACTTCAGACTGTAGTTAGTACTGAAGATGTCACCTGAAAAGAGGATGAAAGCTCCACGAGTAAACAACTCAGCTCAGAGAACACAAAACAACCAAGATATTGGTAACTCTTTAGTGGACAATGAACGTATTCATTTAACTTTGTTCCTTCAAACCACAGTAATGATGAAAGATAATGTATCTCAGTGAAAAGTTTGTGAATTCTGGGACGGATTAATATATTCTAAGTAAACTTTTAGTGTAGTAATAATGCTCTAAATATTACTGAAATAGAAATTTATCATTATGTGCAGACTTTGCATTAAAAATTTACTTATAATACGATAAGATACCTGTTTATTATTGATCCTTAGGAATGAAAACGTCATCACTGATGATAAGTATATTCTCCACGAGAAAACTGTCCACGTAATCGATAAAATAGAGAATTGTTTCCCAATAATCCCTGGACTTTATTTATAGAGGAGGGTAACACTAGGTGAAGAAATTCACTGGCTCTAGGGAAACTGAATGGAAATGGAGTGCTGCTAATGGATGCTTATTCATGTTTACAGTGTTAACGGTTTTTAGCAGTAATGAGCAGCATGCCAAGGGGCCAAGTTGAGTTACTCATGTCAAGTAATTCACAACGGGAAGCTCAGTGATGCTTTTGAAGTGAAGACAGGAGTGAAACAATGTTGTCTACTATCACTCATGATATTTCTGACTGTAGTGGACTGGATCATGCAACAGCCAACTGTGACGAGCGAGAAGAGGGGCATACGATGGCTAAACCGCAGAAAAGAACCTAGAAGACTTGGGTTTCGCCAACGATGACTTGTGCCTGATGTCACACAAACTCGAAGATCTACAGGCGAAAACTAACAAGTTGACAGAAGAGGCAGGTGGCGAAGACGGGACTACAAGTGAGTATAGAGAAGACAGAGGTGATGAAGATACCCAACCAACAACAACAAGAAGCTCCAATCACCACATAGGGGAGAAAGCTAAAGGAAGTAACCTCCTTCACCTATCTAGGCAGCACTGTTCCAACTACAGGCGGTGGCGGGACAGATGAGGATGTCAAAGTCAGAATTGGAAAAGCAAGACAGGCATTCATCAGCCTAAAACCAGTGTGGAGATCTTCTGCACTCCATTCAGCATGTGGAACCAGATCCGGATTTTCAACACCAACGTCGGTCAAGTCATTGCTTCTGTATGGTTCATAGACTTGGTGCGTTACGAAAGGGATTTCCAACAAACTACAGACATTCATCAACCACTACCACCTATGCTCCCTCGATAATGAAGACCGATCAGATGGCCAGAATAATAAGAATAAGTATCAAGGAACTCTGACTGGAGGACTGGCAACCAACCAATCAACCAAACGGTAACCCATCACCCAACAAATATGCAGACGAATGAAGTGGAGATGGGTTGTATTGTGTATACACTGAGAAGGCCAACTGGGGATATCACGTGTCAAGCCAGGTCGTCGAGTGGAATTCGAATGGGAAATGATGGGTTGCGTGTCCGATGCGATGGTGACATGGAGGAGATCATGTGAGGAATAAATGAAAGCTTGTGGGCTGTCGTGGAGTGAGGTTCAAAAGTTTGCAGAGAACAGAATGCACTCGAGACGTGCTACTGAAGCCTTATGTTCCATTAGGAACCCAATAATTATATAGTGACAAACGATCACCAGTATAAAGTCATATGATAGTACAAAGCTTTTTAGTTTAAGTGTTATGAGTTTATTTATTTAAGTGAAAAGTCAGTGGACTGAGAATAAAATTCCTAATGTCGTTGTTCTTACTGCAGTCGTAAACCACTGAATTGATAAATTTCGATAACGCTATTAGAAACAAGACACGTTTGAACTTGTTGATTATCTTACTGATTTGAATATTAAAAATAAGAAAATGTATTCTTTTGATGTTAACTCTCTGTTTACAAATGTGCCTCTAACGAAGACAATTAATATTCTTTGTGACCACATATCTTCGAATTATCCTTCTTTCCCTATTCCTTCAACTTATTTGAAAGAACTGCTTTTATTATGTACTGATAAGGTTCATTTCACTTTCGAAGGTGAACACTTTCGGCAAATTGATGGTGTAGCCATGGGGAGTCCATTAGGACCGTTATTAGCTGACGTATATATGTCACATACTGAACTAATGGCCCAAGATTTAATCACCAATGTCACACTTTATAGAAGGTATGTGGATGATATCCTTGTAATATGTGACACAGATGAGGATGCCAAGAGGTTATTAAAAAGGCTTAATACCGTACAAGATCATATCAGTCTGACATGTGAGGAAGAAAAAGATCATCAACTTGCATTTCTTGATATACTCTTGTGCCGGAGGGAAGATGGATCTATAAAACGATCAATATATAGGAAGTCTACTTGGACAGGACAGTATTTGAATTTTCATAGTTTTTGTCCGATGAAATATAAGAGAGGCTTAGTAAGATGCTTGTTCAATAGAATCCAACGTATTTGTACATCTGATACGATGGATGATGAGAATAAGTTTCTGACAGACACTCTAGTGGAAAACGGTTATCCATTACAGTTTGTCAACCATTGTAAAAAGCAGTTGACCCCAAAGCCTACAGTTTCCTCGGTCCCAAAGAAAAGCATATTTCTTAAAGTACCATACAGAGGGGAAACAAGTAGTATGATATTGAAGCAGAGATTAAAATCTGTTATCAGTAAAACATACTATGCAGCTCAGCTTATAATTGTTGAGACGACAAAACACCTGCTTCACCACAAACCTCAACCTCGCACAAATGATTACATCACATCCAACTGCGTTTACCAATTTACATGTATGTGTGGGCACACATACATTGGGAGGAGTAATCGTTCAATGCAGACTAGGGTGGGTGAACACATCCCCAAATGGCTAGAAAAACAGTTTAACACACAAACTTTGATAAGTGCAGGTGACAGACATCCATCGTCATCTATAGCAAAACATATTATTGAAATGAATCACAGGGTTAATACGAAAACAGCGTTTAAGATAATATACAGGAATAATCAGGGGCGTATACTGAAGTTTGCCGAAGCGTTAGCCATTCGTAAACTTAATCCCCCGCTGTGTGTACAAAAACAGTTTGTTGTTTCACTTAATTTACCTTGGTAATCCTTATCTGATTATGTTACCAAGACTAGTGTCACAACCTTTTCATATTCACTATATTTGACCTTTAATTTTCATATATAAATTGACTTGACAAGTAAATGTGTGATCAGATTGTTCGAAATGTATTGCGCAAATACATCACATTTTTCAGATAATCTTCGTCTTCTAATAGTCTTATCGAAATTTATTAAAGGGACCAGTTGTTTCAAATTACTGAATTGATAACCGAAATCAGCAGAATGAATAACCTATCGAAAATAAAGCACCATTTGTTAGTGATGCTTATGCACGAGTGGATTGTTAAACGATGCAAATGAGAATCTTTTACTAATGGGTGATGTCAATTTCAGTTTTCCATCTACTTGTAGCTTATATCAAATTCACAACAGTTTCTTTTCATCTAAAGTAGTAACTAGGTGGCATTCTCCAAACGATAAACTTCTATCAGACTGGAGGAATTGATCAGAAAATTAATGTGTTACTTTTGTTTGTCAGTGAGTAAGTAAAAAACAAACCTGGAGAAATAATTACTAAGAAGAAATGGACCCTAAATTCACCAGTTAGGTCATTCAGATTCCTGTTTATTACTTCTGCACTGTTATCACCTTAAAAATCAGGAAAAGATTGTACTGGTCACAGTGAACACAAAAGCTAGTTTAATTCTCACATTTCTATCAACATGTTAACTAGTGCCATGAAAAATTGACAGGTAGCCTTACTATGCTTATGTAACTGTGTATACAAATTGATATGTGTTGCTAACTGAAATGAACCAGAAGGATAGACAGAATAAAATGTCAATTTTTCAAATATGCTTTAACTAGCAACATCTAGACATGTCAGCACCACAATTGCTAGACAGCAAGTAAAATGTTGAAATGTTGTAACAAGATTGTTATTCCTTCTGTTTTCAAGTTCATTGAGGAAAATATGCATGAAATACTAATTATTGATTTCTTACCCCCTATGAATATACCCACTGGTTAATATACAATCAATGCACCTCTCTTGAATTCCTCATTCAAAGCAGTCTAAGATTATGACAAACTGAGCCGTTTTACCATGAATTTAAAAGTTATATCGTTTTGCCTGTCTTTTTATTATGATGTACTTAGATCACGTACGTTTTACTTACGAGTGGAGACATGTATGTATGGAGACATGATATGTATTGAAATTATTACTGTTTGTTGATATGCTTGCAATTCTTCGTTGTTTTACTGGATCACATTGTTCCACCTCTACTTGAATGTATGCTCCTTCGAGGATGTCGTAATATTGCCTGAATCTTTATTATGATAATATCTTTGTTGTTGGCTAGCAGATGGATCCAGGACGCGCATTTCGTCTTTTTGGGACTCGTCAGCTGGATGTACCTACATCACAATGAGTGATGTTGTCCCAACTGAGACTCGAACTTCGTATCAATCGCTCCAGCCGCTAAGGTGTTATCCACTAGACCAATGAGGCACAATGGCCACCTCTTGTACAACGAGTATTAGTTGGCACCAAATAAGACGAAACGACTGTAGTTGATCCCTCTGCTACCAACAACCAAGTAAATTAACATATACAATTTATTTACAGTTGGAAAATGCAGTCATTGGGATTCTAATGCAGCCACTGAATGATGTGGTGACATATTTGGAGCTCAAATGTTCTACGTTATATCTCATTTCAGTTCGAACTAGTTACTAGTGAGCGAAATCCACCTGTTAAGAACAGGTGTTTAGTATTTTCGGGTTTGAAAAAAGCTCTCTGACTCACGTCAAGTTTAACATGAAAAACCACCTGCATATTAATCTGAGACTTTGAGAGAAGCATATTTTCTACTGTACTGCACTCAGCACAAAACATGAACAAGGTCAGGATTTGCAACACCAATGTCAGTCAAGTAAGTGCTTCTATGTGATGGTTGAGAAACTCAGCACGTTATCAAAAGCATTCCCAACTAACTTCACACATTCATCAACCACTACCACCTATGCTCGCTCGATAATGAAGACCGATCAGATGGCCAGAATAATAAGAATAAGTATCAAGGAACTCTGACTGGAGGACTGGCAACCAACCAATCAACCAAACGGTAACCCATCACCCAACAAATATGCAGACGAATGAAGTGGAGATGGGTTGTATTGTGTATACACTGAGAAGACCGATTGAGGACATCACGTGCCAAGCCAGGTCGTCGAGTGGAATTCGAATGGGAAATGATGGGTTGCGTGTCCGATGCGATGGTGAGATGGAGGAGATCATGTGAGGAATAAATGAAAGCTTGTGGGTGATCATGTAGCCAGATTGAGGAGACTGCAGAGAAGGGAATGAAGTGGCGACGTGCTACTGAAGCCCTATATTCCACTAGGAACTCAGGGAACAAATAATAATAACAATATTTTCTACTGGTTGTAGTAAAATGTCTGTCGAAAAATGTGAATAAGTTCCCCTTTGGAGTGTATGTCAGTTGCGTATAATGGGTTTCTAGACATAAAGAATTTGCTAAATATTCTGATAAGTGTGTGAGCATGTCGTTTCGAGAAAGAAGTATGAATTGAAGACTTTCAAGGATATTATATCGAAAAACAAACACAGAAAAAGTTTGATGATTAATTATGCGAAGAGTTTAGATGAAAAAAGAATGGATCAACAGTTCCATACTTACCTGTACATACCAACTTACCATTCAAAATGATGATATACTCAGATTTTTGAAGTAGTTCCTTGGCAAACCATGAAAAGTACTTATTTTACTGTACAACATACTTCTCACTACTAACAACTGATTGTTTCAACAACAAGTAAAAATACACCACCAATTCTTGATAACCTTAGCTGTGCATACCAGTAAGAATATGTCTGTGGTAGCAAGTGCATAAATTGTGCAAGAAAGATGGTAGATGTAGATTATTCACATTAGTAATCAAAGTGAGCATCACGTGAGATTCTATAGAATTCATCATCAGCTATCTGAAAGCAACAAATGCCTCACACACGTAAAACCTTAAGTGGTTGCATTTATTAAGGCTTGTTAATTCCGATTAAGAGAATAAAGTTCTATCTGCTACATGCTTTTATTTGCCTCTTGTGCATTACATTGACATTTTTTTAATCTTGAAGGGTCAGTGTGCAATTCTTATCCAGATAGATTTATGCCCATCATATATTCGTGTCTACGCTAGAAGTCCCCTTATGTAAAAGGGATGTATATGCAGAATTCCAATTTATCTACAAACATCTATCATCGAAATGCATCAGGTTGTTTAACCAATCACATAAGGTGAATCAATGAGGAAGCTATCAGTTCAAAATTAACGGTAAGGAACCACTGGTTCAGTATTCCTTATAAAGCTACCCTTCTGTTCTTGTTAGTGATTATTCCTTATAAAGTGTTACTGGATATTTAAGGATGCTGAATTTAGTGATAAACTAGATTTCGAAACGATATCAACTGAGTGTTGTGCTGACTCAGTTTCAGACTAGCTCAAGATATACTCAACACCATTGACGCTAACGTTTTAGCTTCGATCGTACAAACAGTCGTACCCCAACAGCATTTTTATCAAAGGTTATGTGAGAGATTTCAAAACTGTCATTATATACAGACATACTTGTTAAGACAAACATTCGTGAAACGATGTCTATGTATACTGCTAAAATAAGGTTGAGAATTATTATTTCCTTACGCAAACTCGCTTTCTCTTCAATATAAAATTGCTGTGGAATGAGAGAATCAATTCTGCTTGAAATAAAACAATTGTACGAAAAAAATATTTCTGTTCAGTGAGCACCTCATCATTAGCTGAAGACTATTCTGTCTTTGCTTAGTCCATCTTTTAACTTTCAATGCTTAAATCGGAATTTTTACTGGATTGAAAACTATCACGTACGGAGTTGTGTCAAAAGGCTTTGCGAACAGTTCAGTAAATTGGAGTCTACGTGAATTCTTGCATCACTTATGATTTCAACTTCATGGAAGAATAATAAAGCGTTATACTCTCAGTTTGACTCATTAAAATCGTATGCTGCTGAAATGTTGAGAAACTTATCATAGAGGTTTGTGCAGCTGATGAGCTTCTTTAAGACTTGAGGCAGTTATTTGTGAACTAATTTGGTAAGACCTTGGAGAAAAGATCGAAAATAAGCCTATCAAGCTTATCAACGGTTTAGGGGATTGAACTATAGAGATGAGATCCTCATGGAATCAATATCAGTAAGTATATTACTTCTCCAGTTTTGATCTCCATATCATATAGTTAGAAATGTTGTCCTTTGCTCCGAAGTCTTGTGATAGCTGCAATAATGTTAATAAGGTGGATATAGTGATCCACTTTGAAAACCTATGCTCATAAACCTACGAACTGGTGCCATTATCGAGTGAAAAGGTGAAACAATTTCAGGTGACACTTGTCGACTACTGTTTGTTGGCAAATAAACAGTAAGTACAATCAATACACAGTCACTCAAACAATGGTTCATTACTAAAGGCCGTGTTATTCACTATATAGAGTGTATTTACTTTTATCCTGATGAAGTATATACGAAAAAACAAACAAAATAAATATTCTGAGTTATTCGTCTACTTTTTTAAATCTTACTATAAAGATCCTTATAAAGAGCATAGATCTTATAATAAACTCTCTGACTAATATTCAGTTTTAGCGCAGAAGGTGGGTTTGCAATCCAAATGTTGAGGAATAAAGCAAAGTAACCTATTTTGTTTGTTCTAATGTAAAACTATTTTTGGATTAAACACGTTTTATACAGTAAAAACATCAATATATTTTTAAGATAAATAGGGATTTTAAATAGAGTTAGTTTTCATCTTGGACTGACATCAGTTGGGAAACCATTGGAAACCTGGGAGCACTAGACAGCTATTTCATCCTAGTATGGGACTCATTAGCAGTATGCACCCACGACTCGGTTATGGATCGAACTTATGACCTTCAGGTTTCAAGGCGAACGCGTTAATCGTTCAACTACTAGGGTACTTTATATTGCAATGAATCCTGTGTAATTAATTACCTTACCAATCGATTTGCATTTTCTATTTCTTTAACTGTTGACTTCATGAGTACGCTTACCAATATAATGATTGATTAAACCATAGCCATCGAAGTGTTACTCATTTATTAATTACGAGGCCAATATTATTAGTCTAGAGACTACAATAAGGATTGAATTAAAAAGAAATATTTCCGATTACTGAATCGGTCGTGTTTCAAATATTGAAATGAGGGTTTTCAATGTGGTGAAATCTGTTTGCAGGCTTTTTTTATGTGTACATAACTAACCTTGAGAAATATTATATAGTCCAAATGAACCTAAGGTCGAAAATGATTCATTTAGCACTATATTAAGTAGACCATTTTGTGTTATATATCTGTCATGGTTTCAAACTGCTACAGCCGCTAATGATGTACGGATATCAACTGACAGCCGCTAACGTTCAACATTTTCCTAGTTGATTCTCGTCTCAACTAGTTAATGGAGAACACACAGTGAGACGCTTAACAATATGTCTATAAAAGGAGAATACATTTAAACATATACATAGTCCGGAGCTTACAAATAATAATATTCATTGATTAGTCGTTTGCCAGTCTGAATATTTGTGTAATTAACACAAAGAGCATTTTGACTGCTCTATTTCCGGATTACCTTGCTCAATCAGCCTATCAGTATCTCAATACAGTTGGTAGGCTACCTTGAATTTAAGCAATGTGAGTGTAAACACTCATTTACAAAGCGTTACTACAACCTAAAAGAATCTAATATTCTTAAACAAGATCAACACTTATCACTCATTGGCGAGGTCAGAGATTTTACTAATAAGCTATTCAGGTTATAATTGATCCTTTATATGACTAATGTAAGGGACATAAACTAATTACTAGATAATAACCGATGTCATTTTTATGCTGTTAGTCTTGTTTGTTAGATAATAACATTTAAATGAAGCAAACTTCCTAGCTCCTCAACAGCTAGACGTATTACTGAAACGCAACATAAAATGGATGCACAAACGTCATTTAAGCCCATGAATAAAACCTGTTGAGAACATATTTTAAAGTTTATTGAAGCAGTTGCCGTTGAGAAGTTTAAACCAACTTAATGCACTGAAAAACAATTTGTCTTCACATTAAACCTCCTTTAGTAAATTCGACTTTGAACTCACGGTTACTGCCCAATCGTCGTTGCTCTGTTGACGGATTTTTACGGATTATTATTTTGACCTTCAATATAATATTCTCACATGACTGTTAATTATTTTCCTACCCTGTTCAATTTGTTATTTTTCATACAAATGACAAGTACATGTGTTTTCAAACTGTTCGAAACGTCTTGCTCAGATACACTGCATGATTCAGACAAATTACGTGGTCTTATTGTTTGATCAGAATTCACTAAGGGAGCTCACTGTTTTAAAAATATTTATTATCAAAACAATACAGGAGCCGGATTCAGTATTCAAGCAATACTCATATATTTAGATAGTTTAAATAGCTGCAGTAAAATAAGTTGTTGATGGATAGTGACTAGAAGCGAGGTCTAAAACGTGAGTTTCGTCTTATTTGGGACTCGTCAGCCGAATGTACCTATCCCCCAGTGAGCGACGTTGTTCCCAGTGAGACTCTAACCAAGGACCAATCGCTTCAAACGCCACAGGGTTATCCATTGGGAACAACACCGCTCAGTGTGAGCCAGGTACATCCAGCTGACAAGTTGCGAACCGGACAAGACGCGTGTCCTGGATTCCACTGTCAGGCACTACCGAGCACTAATATAAAATTAAAACATGTGTCAAATTGAGGCATCCGCGCAGGTGTCTGTATACCATTCGGCACCATTCATTTCAGTCCCATCAGCGATATAATGATACAAACAACAGCGTAATGAAGCAGAGTTTACGCTAACTTCAGTAAGTACCACAGAAATGATGACAAAAGATTGTGTTAGAAAATATCATTGGTCCCCAGAAAACTACTTACGTCATATGTATTATTATTATTATTAGTCCCTTGGGTTCCTAATGGAACATAGGGCTTCAGTAGCACGTCTCCAGTGACCTCTGTTCTCTGAGACCTTTTGAACCTGGATCCACGACAGCCCACAACCTCTCATTTATTCCTCACACGATCTCCTCCATGTCACCCTCACCTCGGACGTCTAACTCGTCGCTTCCCATGGGGATTCCACTCGAGGAACTGGCCTGACGCGTGAAGTCCTCAGTCGGCCTTCTCAGTGTATACCCGATCCAACCCGTCTCCATTTCCTCCGTCTGCATATTTGTTGGGTGATGGGTTGCCGGTTGGTTGGTTGGTTGCCAGTCCTCCAGTCAGAGTTCCTTGATACTTATTCTTATTATTCTGGCCATCTGATCGGTCTTCATTATCGAGCGAGCATAGACGGTAGTGGTTGATGAATGTCTGTAGTTAGTTGGAAATCCCTTACGTAACACGCCAAGTCTCTGAACCATATAACAGCACTGACTTGACTGATATTGGTGTTGAAAATCCGGATCTTGTTCCACATGCTGAATGGAGTGAAGTAGATCTCCACACTGGTTTCAGGCTAATGAATGCCTGTCTTGCTTTTCCAATTCTGACTTTGACATCCTCATCTGTGAATGCGTCGCCTGTAGTTGAAACAGTGCTGCCTAGATAGGTGAAAAAGGCTACTTCCTTTAGGTTTCTCCCCTTGATGGTGATTGGAGCTTCTTGTTGTTGTTGGTTGGGTATCTTCATCACCTCTGTCTTCTCTATACTCACTTGTAGTCCCGTCTTCGCCACCTGCCTCTTCTGTCAACTTGTTAGTTTTCGCCTGTAGATCTTCGAGTTTGTGCGACATCAGACACAAGTCATCGTTGGCGAAACCCAAGTCTTCTAGGTTCTTTTCTGCGGTTTAGCCATCTTGTGCCCCTCTTCTCGCTCGTCACAGTTGGCTGTTGCATGATCCAGTAGACCACAATCAGGAATATCATGGGTGGTGATAGTAGGCAGCCTTGTCTTACTCCTGTCCCCTGTCTTCACTTCAAAAGCATCACTGAGCTTCCCGTTGTGATCAATTACTTGGCATGTGACATATTCATATAGTTGTCGAATGAGGCTGATAAAGGTTTGTTGTACTCAGTAGTGTTGAAGCAACTGCCAAAATACTTCTCGATTGACACTGTCAAAGGCCTTCTCAAAGTCGATAAAGTTGAGGTAGAGAGCTGATTGCCATTCTATGCTCTGTTCTATGATGATGCAAAGCGTTGCAATTTGGTCTGCACATGATTTGTACTTCCTGAAACATCATATGTAGCGTTATCTTTTAGTTCTATCATTTTGGTGTATAATTTTAATTTATAATTAGATCCGTTTGACTGCATCAATATCACTTACTCGGTTTTAATAGTAATTTAATATTAATTATTATTTGTCCCTTGGATTCCTAGTGGAATATAGGGCTTCAGTAGCACGTCGCCACTTCATTCCCTTCTCTGCAGTCTCCTCAATCTGGCTACATGATCACCCACAAGCTTTCATTTATTCCTCACATGATCTCCTCCATCTCACCATCGCATCGGACACCCAACCCATCATTTCCCATTCGAATTCCACTCGACGACCTGGCTTGCCACATGATGTCCTCAATCGGTCTTCTCAGTGTATACACAATCCAATCCATCTCCACCTCCTTCGTCTGCATATTTGTTGGGTGATGGGTTATCGGTTGGTTGGTTGATTGGTTGGTTTCCAGTCCTCCAGTCAGAGTTCCTTGATACTTATTCTTATTATTCTGGCCATCTGATCGGTCTTCATTATCGAGCGAGCATAGGTGGTAGTGGTTGATGAATGTGTGAAGTTAGTTGGGAATGCTTTTGATAACGTGCCGAGTTTCTCAACCATCACATAGAAGCACTTACTTGACTGATATTGGTGTTGCAAATCCTGATCTTGTTCATGTTTTGTGCTGAGTGCAGTAGATCTCCACACTGGTTTCAGATTACTGAAGGTCTGTCTTGCTGTGTTTCCGATCGTGGCTTTGACATCCTTATGTGTGCTTGTGTTGCCTGTAGTTGAAATGATGCTGCCTGTGTAGGTAGGTAGGTGAAATAGACAACTTCCTTTAGGTTTCTCCCGTTGATAGTGATTGGTGATTGTTGTTGATGTTGTTGGTTTGGTAATTTTCATCATCTCTGTCTACTCTACGTTCACCTGAAATCTTGTCTTCACTGCCTCTTCTGTAAACTTCTTGGTTTCACGTGTAGACCTTCGAGTCTGTGAGACATTAGGCGTAAATCATTATGGGCGAAGTTCAAATCTTCTAAGGTCTTTTCATCTATCCATTGTATGTTCTCTTTACGCTGCTCACAGTTGTCTGTTTCATGATCCAGCCCAGTTCAGTCGACCACAATCTGGAAGATCATGGGTGATAGTGCGCAACCTTGTCTTACTTCTGTCTTCACTTCGAAGGCGACACTGAACATTCCATTATGAATCGCTTCGTATGTGGTGTCATCAGATAGTTGTTGAATAAGTTTGATAAAGGTTTGTGGTACTTCGTAGTGTTGAAGCTGCTGCCTGCCAAATTACTTCACGGACGAAGGCCTTTTCAGTGTCGAAGAAGTTGAGGTGGAGAGTTGACTGCCATTCTACGCTCTGTTCAAAGATGATGCGTAGCCTATCGTTGCACTTTGATCCCCACACGATTTGTTCTTCCTGAAGCCAACTTTATCTGGTCGTAATTTTGAATCCATGACATCTTCAAGTCTCTCCAGGATGATGCAGGTTAATATTTTGCTTAGTATAGACAGGAGCATTAATCCTGCCAGTTCTTAAAAAGACTTAGTTCTCCCTTCTTTGAAAGCTTGACAAGGTAGCCAGTCTTCCAACCTAAAGGTACCTTTCTTTCCCTCCAAACCTTCTGTAATAGTGGTGTGAGCATATCCTCTGTTGTCTGTGCGTCTGTTTTCAGTGCTTCAGGTGGAATTCCATCTGATTCTGCTGCATTCCTGCAGCCTTATGGTTTTCAAGACTTCACTTCTGGTTTTGTGGGAGGACTGGTAGATCTGTGGCTGTATAGTTGGCGGCATTTCTAGAAGAGTTGCAGGTGAGGGTGTTGGTTGATTCAAGAGTTTTCTGAAGTGGTCAGTCCATCGTTTCCTTTGCTTCTTTTCTTTGGTAACCAGCTTCCCTTCACTATCTTTCATTGGCTTCGTCTGTGTTGTTCTCTTCCCAGATAGTAACCGGTTATTTGATATAGCGCTGTCAGGTCTCTCCTGCAGCCTACAGCTTGTTCTGCTTCACTTGCCAATGTGCCGTGGAAGTGTCTTTTGTCTTTCCGTGCATTCTTCTTTACTTCTTTGTTCAGTGTAGTGTTTTATAGGCTCAGTTCCTCTTTTCGTTGTTCATCCGTGCACAGGTTTATCTTCTGTTTCACTATCTTCCTCTCTCGATCAGTTTCCATGTGTCTGTCAAGATCCAATCCTTGTCTTATTTCTTCTTGATTCCTAATATGGTCATGCAGTTTCCTCCACATCTCTTTCATAGAGTTACAGTGTTCTTCCACGCAGTTCGTTTCAAAGATGTTGCTCAATGTCTCCCATTTTGTCCTGATTGCTGGCTGACGTGATGTCCTTCGTAGTTTCGTCCTTCACTTTCTGTTATGGGTGGGTGTTTCCACCCTAACTGTGGAGGATCGCCAACTTCTGTGAAGGCTTTCAACTTGATTTTGAAGGTTACTTGCACTAGATAGTGAGTGGTCTGGACCTACATTTGCTACCTTTCTTGATCTGATCTTGTACCCAGTAGGCTGCGTCTTCACTTTCTTCACATTGAGATGAAGTCAATCCGATTTTTAGTGTGTCCATTAGCTAAAATCCATGTCACTGCCTTGTGAATATCCTTGTGTTTTTACACGCTGCCTTCAATCAACAAATTATCGCATGCGCAGAATTCCGGAACAGTTCCCTATTCTCATTCATTTCACGGAGTACTTGTCATGATAAGTTCTCTTCCTGTGTTATCCCCTCCCAGTTTGGCATTCAGGTCACCCATTAGAATTTTGACATCGCCAACTGAAGTGGTGTCTTGTCCAGTGTTGATTGAAGTTGTCTGTAGAATCCCTCCTTCTTCTCTCCATCTGCATTATTTGTAGGTGCATAGCGTAGCGTAGCACTGAATGATTGTGACTTTCCTTCCTTCTGCGTTGAATCTTGCTGCCATGATCCTGCAGGAGGAGATTGGTTCCCACTGCATGAGGGCCTTCGATGCTGTTAGGGACATCATGATAGCCACTCCAGAACTCAGTGTGCTGTGCTCGTGGTTGTCGTCTGGGTGACAATATCGGAGTAGATTATTGATTCTCCAAATGTCAGTTTGTAGAGTCCACTCCCATTCCATCTGCTTTCGCGAATTCCAAGCACTTCGATGTGATACCTCTTCATCTCGTTTGCAATCTGGACTGCCTTGCTGGGTTCAAACATGGTGCAGACATTCCATGTCCCCACGTTTAGTTTTGCTTTTATCGAGGGAGAGAAGACACATCGGCCCGGCTAATTGGCTTGCTGAAGGCAGGCTTTCACCAACTGACGTCATTTCGCCTCTCCGATTCCAGCGAAGAATAAGTTTAATTTTATGTTTAATATTTTGTTTGTGCTTTGAAGTTTCTTTAGCGATTGGATTAGTTTTCTGGGGTAGGGTCGCTAGCCGTATGCCAAACCTTCCTTTTTTATATGGGCTTAGGACCGGCTAGTAACTAGTGAACTAGTTAACTAGGTGATGTTTTAATAGTAATTAGTTTACTTCAAGAAGCAAGAAAAAAAGCTAGTTAGTTAATTATCGCAAAGTATTCGAAGATTCTGTGCAGATGCAACATAATTACGCAGAAGTGATACTTATTCACATTTACTGTGAAGAACTTAATTTTAAAGGATGATAATGAGAAGGTTTCAAAGAATATTTATAAATGTTCATTTCAAGGGTGATGCAGGTCTGGTTGCCGAATTACATAACACCTTATGAAGTTATCAGATAACTCTTGAATGATAAGAATAGGATGTTGCTTTGGTTCATCTCAGTGTGTCTACAATTCCCTTCGCTCCTGCGGAACCCCTTAGTCATGTATGCTACAAAAAGCACCCATCTCCCGGACACAGTTCCCAGCAATACACGACACAGCTATCCAGAAGAGAAAGCAGATCAAACGTTAGTTCAATTCTTCATCATTCTGTAAATTCTGGCGACGTAGCTCCACAACATTTTGGCTCGAAGATCATCTGCGAAATAAGACGCAAAGGGCTAAAATGAGTTTGATTTCACATTTTGTCCGTAACGGAAGAAATGATAATTCGTTAATTTAAGCCACATCTATTTATATGAAAGGGGTGTGTTGGATCCCTTCTTTTATCATAGTCTTATCTTCAATGTATTGTACCTTAATTTCTTTTTGCTGATTGATTAATAGTAGACTGTTACTTCTTTCCAGTACTTAAAAATTCAAATGAATTCATCCATAAGACACTTTCTTGATAATTTCTCTTTACGAATAAGCATCTACTAATTTCTTTATGAAGGGTAACTGATTACTTTTGTTATCTAACGAATGAATGAATGACACTGATCTGTGATAATGACTTATTTATGTATAGTGATTTATTCGATTATTAAAATTTTGTAGAAAGAAAGACATTATTACATTGTAAACACTACTTATATATATATATATATATATATATATATATATATATATATATATATATATATATATATATATGTCAGTCAAATATCGAACTATTACGTTTGTGACGATGATGATAAAGCATTAAATTCATTGGCCGTCTAATTACACTCAATTTCTCCTTGATCAACTTGTGGTTAGCTTCAAATGAGTTGTAAAACTATGGTTTTCAAACAGAATATAAAAGCTTTGTTGTTCAGCAACAGAAATACATATTCATTTATAGAAATCAACAATCTGAAGGAAGAATATTCTTTTCAATAAATTCTCTTCAGTTTCTACAATTCTAAAATGCAGTTGTACAGTGTAAAAACAAGTTATGTTAGGGGCAGGTACATTTCCGAAATGGAGTGAGATCTAGAGGTTGTAAGGAAATCGATTTCTCTCTTGAAATTAGTCAATATTGGAATGATACATATGCAGAAGATGATATGACGATGATATGATAGTGATCAAAAAGATAGTGAATAAGATGGCATGAGTAGGATTTAGTTAGCTGAAGGTCAAGAGAGAAGTGAGTCTTGGACATGTTCTTTCTAAATGCAGAGTTCTGGCGTGTTTCAATCTTATTGTGACATCAGGAGTTATTTTAATAAAATTGAGAAATGTTTATTCCCTCATTTTTTTAACAGCTTTAATAGAATGCGACTTGTTATTACTGTACTTAAGTTTACAAGAAGGTTGGTGTCCTGTTGCATTCACTGGGATAAAAGGACACTCGATGAACTAAGGGTTCAGTTACACTTCTTAGTATTGGTTGTGATATTTAAGATGATTTCAATCATTAATTCATTTAAATGAGAAATGACTGCTGATATTAATTCATTAAAATACCAAATTATCTTCCATTCGTGATATCTACTCATGTTTGGAGACATAAGTGTCATGGAAATGAATTTTGATTTACTCTATGCATACAATGCTACCTAGGTGACTAACAAAAGAAATACACCATACACACTAACTTTTGGTACGGGATGGTGATTTACCCAATCTGACCAATCAGCATTGCTCGTTGGTTAGATTTAAGCGACCTGAATACTGAACGGTCAATTTCCAACTGGATTCAACTTAGCTGTATCAATCTTAGTAATGACCAAGATTTCTGATTCTAAATACTACTACTGTTCGGTTTAGAATCACTTGAACTGGATGTTGGCTTGGCGTCTAAATCAATTCCCTTGAACCATCAGGCATAGCTTATTGGTTTGCGTGGTTTTCTGCCGCTCATTATAGCCAGATGTATAAATTAGGCGTTTCTTAATTATAATATTTCATTCAGACAAACTTTTTGATTTACGATACAAAACAAATAAGGTTACATCACTTGGGTAGAAACTTCTTATGATCAGAATTTAAATCAGAAATTCGCAACGTAGATAAGGGATAACGCTTAACCTGTTGTGCTGACAGTAGTATATCCACTTGAAAATTCACTCAAGTTTTCTGGAAAATAAAGTCACTTTAACATCTAGACAAGATACACACTATCGTATGAAATCATTTATTGCACAGGTGTCCAGCAGTTCGGTTCTATATAGCAGAGAGAAATTATGAGTATGAAATACCAATAGATATTCGTTGCACACGATGTAGCTCTCGTGTCTCATTGGATAACGCTTAGGCATTTGAAGAGATGGGTTTTGGGTTTCAAGTCTCAGTGGGAACAATAACACTCAATGGGGTACATGTACATCCAGCTGACGAGTCCTAAAAAGGAGGAAATGCGCATTCTGGACAACATTGCTAGTCATAAAGATGAATATGATGTTTGTTATACGTCTGAGTGATGATCAACACTCAAACCATGACTACATTCAAATGACTTAGCTAGTTACATCTACTGACAGCGTATAAATGACGAGTTAGAAAATCCTACTGGACACTTTTTATCCTAAATAAATATCACTTAATGAGAATCACACCTTATTTCCATCAAGCTTTTAAAAAATGTGCCCAGGAAAAGGCAAAGTAATTACATTCTATTTATAGGTAACGAATGAATCAGACTTTATGAAAGCTCTTCGCATCATGCTTCCACCTACACTGATTTAGTAAAATTAGTTTAAACCTTTAAACAACTGTTTAAAAATGAAAACAAGTGTGGGTTTAAGAAATTAATTTTCGTAGTATGTTTAACCTACGCTTAAAATAACTAGTTGTAGTAGTATTAGTTATTCTGACGTTTAGAATTTTTATGCTACTGCTTAGCTTGAGGTCTTCTCTCTTACTCTTTTCATTAAACTGTCTTTACTATGAGAAGTTCAAACAAACCAATTTCCCTAAATGAACTAAACAAATCTCCTAACTTCCGATAATGGTTGGAACCACAATGAGATAGAAAATGAAAATGTGAGATCAGATTAATGTCCAACAATACTTAACAATATCTCTAACATTTTGTGTTCGATTTGTTCTTTATTCAACCCTGGGATATTAAGGTTACTTTTTGTTAACCCGTTCAAATCATAAAACTAAGAGACTGGTGGAGTCACAGGTATACGTTGACACTCTTTGGAGCAGTACACATCGATCATCTGTTAGCTGCACATTAGACCTCTGTTGTTATTCATCATTTTCCCATATTTTCTCCTTTTTTACCGATTAAGGTGGGCACATTAGTCGATCACTTAATCTGTCAAGCTCCAAAGTAACTCAGTCTCTCTTAACTTATTTGATACTCTTCAAAATACTATTCATCATTTAATCAATTAGTGGTTTCTAGTAAAAAAAAAACTACATTATTGACATTACTACTCAACAGAATATTCTTAATTAAGTATAAATATATTTATGTACGCGTCAAACTAATCTGCCTTACCATTGAAGTGAGTATACCAGTTCATTTTCAGCGCGTTTTTTTATGACACAAGGCATAGCTATTGTTACCACGCTTTGGGACCCATATTTCAATAATTTAGTTAGTGAAAACAAATACTTATATGATGATCATTAGTTTGGATAAAAAATATGCAGTGAGTATTGTAATGATGTATACAGATCTGTCGACACAAAAACCGATTATTATATTTATTGAAGATGGAATAAAAATTAAGCAGCTTAATTCTGTGAATTGCTGTTGTATGTGTTGGTATGTAGTAGATGAATAACGGGATCAACTAAACATAACTTCTATGGCTGTTACAACTTATCATCAACTTCCAGAAAACTAGTGATTTGATTGTCCGATTTGCATAATCCAATTCGCTTCTTAAACTGAGTCATTTTCAGTGTTATCAACTCAACGTCTAGCAAATCTGAACAAAATTTAGTGGTAAATCAGTCAGGATAAGGCAGAATATATTTGTCAATTGATATAAATCAACTAATACAAGCCAGTGTTTCAGTCTTACATTCTCACGATTAAATATTTTGTTGTCGCACAAAGCAGTTATTCTCTGGGCACATTCTAGTTGTCTATAAACCGTTGATCTTGACCAGTACTTCCAAAAAATTACTCTCTCCGTCAAACAACTGACAATCTGATTTTAGCTGTCGCTTGAAATCTCACGCGAATAAAAGTTAGGAACTTAATCATCACCGAGTAATAACAACACTTCTCGGAGATTTCATATAGGTTCTCATGAAAACATTTAGCCAGCATCTAAAGTTTTCCTATACTCGGAGTAAATAAAATCTTAGATGAGTAAAGTGTTTACCTAAATTAATTCATCAGTGGAGATATATTTTCAGTAAAATATAAACCAAGCAAAATTCCAAAACCATTTACAGTGGAAGCATAATCACTGTTCTGGGTGCAAAAGCTTATTTTCTTTGAAAAATACTTCTACCTGTAAAGAACTTAGTAAATTTGAAACAGTAGCCAGATGGTAGATTCATGAAATGAAATCCAACACTTCTGAGCTTAATTAATCATGGTTGATGATTAAGCACTACAGACAGACATAATCAACGTAGTATCTTGCACACAAGTGCATCGGTTCAGGTTGCCACAATTCACAGTAGAATGCAAAGAACAGATGGATCGAAAAGGAATGGTATCAAAGTAGATAACGTTATCTGACAGGATAAACAATCTGAAGATGAGGCCTAGTCTAAATACTCAAGCTTGAAAAGATGTCAAGTAGTAAATACACCTGTGCCATTGTGACAGATTTTCAGCCATATCACCAAGATTCCTCAACCACTGATTCCTTCCATCTCGGGGATCCCAGCAAAGCAGTCCCCATTTACCTACACGACTGAGACCAACAGTTAGGGACTTCATGAACTGGGACCACGTCATGGTCTGGTCACCCTGATCTCTCTTCAAACTTAATCCAACTCCGCCTACCATTGCAAGTCTAAGTAGGCGGCGTGGCATGCCCAGTACATATACAAGCCATCTGACTTGATTAGGGTTCACAATGTCATCAATCGATTTCCCTTTCATACCTAGTACCCTTCATCTGACCTCAATATTGCTCACATAGTGGTTCCACCAAACGCGATCGATACTACGAAGTCTGTTGTGATCAAAACCATGTAACCCTTTCATGTCTTCTACTTTCAACCGTCATGTCTCACACCGTACGACAGGATAGAACGGAATGCAGCGCAGTATACTTGTCCCTTGATAGGTAGCCGAACATCTTGCCAGTCGGCGCCACAAAATATGATCTGAAACTGACACCAGAATCGTTGAAATTCTCAGTTAGGATTGCTATTGCCCTACTGAAGTAGTACCTAACATTCTAAAGAACTACACACAAATTGAAGATAATTTTACGCTTTTCAGTTTCGAATGAATTCTTTAGAATGGTGAAGGATTCTCACTGAGTTCTACTAAACATTATCATAAGAAGCCAGTGAAACGTGATATCAAGTTATATAGTTTGTAGTCTGTTGATGAATATACTTTGAGCAGCATTCAATTACATTTCCAATGTTGATTTTCATTTTGTTTCATTCATTCCAATTGGATGCATGTTTGTCTGCATATTGAATAATGAGGTTAAGCGAAATATATGAACAAATCAAAATCGTAAATATACACAGCAACTCAGTATTTCCTATGGTACAGAATTGTTTCATTTAAAGATGAATTAACTTGCGCCTATCAGTGTTCTATCCTCTCACTATGAGTCATGTTCGTTTGGTTAAATGTAGTAGCGTATCACTACTACTGTATAGTACTCAGTGTATGTTGTCACTGAATAGATCAAATGTTTTTTTCCACTAGACAACTGAAAAGCGATCAGTAGACATCAATATTAAAAATTTGTGCTTTTCTATTTCTTAATTCAATGTTTAATCTACAATTGAAGGAATCTGAGACTAGGTTTAAACAAATTTGAATGCACAAAATAAATTTGTCAACGGAAACAGCACAATGTAACTTTTTTTTAAGTTTGCTAACCATTTTCAATCTCAAAGCCTATTTACAAATATCATTTGAATACTGTTAGGATTGAATCAATAGAAGTAATTATATTATCTTCATTGAAAATGCGTAGATAGTATGCGATGCAGAAACAGGACAGATACTAAGAAACTGAAATTAATGACTGGTATTTCTCTTTGATCTTAACTTAGTCGACTTACAACATAGCGAATTCGATACTAGATATACTTGATATTTGTGGAGGTCATAGTATGTTTGAAATGACCTAATCCCAACGTTTCTCACGGAAGTCTAGTCCCAGCTTCTTCAGGGAAATAATCAAAAATTAATGAAGCTGGAACAAGACTACCGTTCGAAGCTTTTAAATTAATTCATTTCCAAACTATATCTTATGTCAACCTTTTACTCAGAGACCAATATTTGCGATACTGTACGGTCAAGTTTTGGGCATAGTTCATATAAACTATCAATGTTCTTTTAAAATATATGTATGTGGGATATACCGAAAGACTGATGATTAGTTTTTGCACTACTTTGTTTGGATTGACTATTTGGATCTAATTCATTCCGCTGGACTTTATAGAAGTCATTCTCAAGCCTTCTTTTGCTACAGTTGTCCTGTGTTAGGTTTTTGAGTATGAAACGCTCTGTTTTTCTAATGGAGCCATGAAGCAGTTGATGCGCAACTGTTGCATACGACTACACTTTCAGTGTGCGGTGTTTATTAAGTAGTAAAGACTGTTCATCAAATCTGATTAGCTTCTTTCATGTATCTAATAGTCCATGTGTAAGGAAGAAAGTAAATTTGGTAAATAGGCATCATAATGCTATACGGGACGAATACCCAACTCAGAGGTTAAGTTAACCACTAGGTTATACAACTATTGTATTGTCACTATTTCATACTTCTAGATGAATATGCGAAAACACCACTACGTACATGATATCCTAGGTTTCTAATGAGAGTGGCATAAGACCAAAAAAGGATTGAAGAAAAAAGATTAATCTCAAACCACCGACTTCTGAGGAAGATTATAAATATCAATAGGTTTCAGTCGAAATATAGTCAGTTGAAAAACAGTGGTAGTTAAATCGCTCAAGTACAAATCTTAACCTTACGACATCAGGATAAGCTACTAGGTCATTGAAAGAAAATGTCATATGTCACGAAGTTTTCATGGTCAATACTGATGTTTCTTACAGTGACAAAGAAAACTTCACTTGATGATTCAAGCGATACAACAGTTGAAATTGAGTAGTCAGTTGGTTAACGAAGGATAATCTATCTGTTGAATGTTTGTTGAAGCCGGAGATGCATACACAGATTGAAAACATTTAGCAAGGAACTGAGTTGCGCAACAATGAATGACAAAGTGTGAGGTCACAAAACTCAGAACTTCAGCTCCCATCACTGAAAGTAAGTGGTGACAATACTGTGTTTATTTATTGAAAAAATATATGAAACATGATGATTTGACAGTCAGCACCAATAAAGGATCACATGTAATGGGTTAGGCAATCAGCGATAGTAACGATAATTATAATAAAATAAGTGATGGTAAGAGTATTCAAAATAACAAAGTAATAGGAATTAATGTCCTAACATTGGAAATAGACCAAGGATTGGTACATCAAGGTTATATAGTGCTATAACAAGAGGAAATGGGTAATCTATTTCGGATGGAAGTGAAAAAAGAATGATTCAGCGAGAATACCATTTCCATAAAAAAGTGGTCATTTTACTTTACACAATTTCAGTCGACTACATGCAACCCGAATAAAGAAGTAAGTTATCACTCTAACGCATAACTATATATAGTACATGCAGTGTTTTAAGATACCTGAAAATATATCAGGTTACGTGAGAATGACCTACTTCAAGTAACTAACTGCAACTAACCGAGTATTGCAACTAAACATCGAACGGAGCTAGATTCAAGCTATCAACATACTTATGTGGAATATAGGCAGGTATTACATCTGGCTACAGATGCATCAACAAAGAGTCAACCCTTAATCAGATGTTAGCAAACAGACACAATTACCGGTTTTGGGCACTGGCTGTGAGTGGCTACCTAGAGACTTAAATGCATGGGCTGGGCGTCCTCACGTTAAGGAAGTTAGAGAGGACGAGTTGGTCGCAGGTTGGATGATGAAAATAAAATTCTGCAGTAGTGTGCGGATCACAACTAGCATAAACCACAGTTGTTGTGTTAGCTGGTATCCTTCCTTTGCCACTCAAGTATGCACTCAATTCGATTACACTGCAAACAGTTGATATTAGTGTATGCAAAGCCACTATCACTCGTAGAGTATCCATCTGAACATTGGTCACGTGCGAAGTTCACTTTGTGACTTGGTGATCATCGCAATCATCATCCTGAGTAAATCAGCGTAAAGAAATTGGTTACTTCCAGTATTGACATTAAATATCGAACTGAGCCAGATTCAACACTAGCCATCAAACCTCAAGAAAGTATAGGTGAGCATTGGCTGCATTCGCAAGAAGCCTACATGAACGTCACAAAACATGGTGGTTATTTCGTACCAATGAAGCAAAAGTATCAATTGTATTTTTCAGCAGTTGGAAGCTGTTCTAACCTATCTCGACCATCAGCAGTTACAATTCCTAACTGTGAAGTTGCTTTCTCACACTCTGCCTTATGACGAACCTTTAAAAGCTAAAACTCAGTGAGCAGTTATTCCATTATTATTGTGTTATTCAGCTATACAAAACCTCAGAAAGCTCTCTTAGTGTCCTTCAAAGTTAGTTAGGTTGCAGACTTTCGGAAAACCACAAACTTGCACAATACATTAATAATATGGCTGAAAATGGGACACTGTGGCAAGTTGTAATTCCATCTCTCCTTGTTTATTACATGTTTCACACAGTGAGTCAGTATTGTTTACTAGGTAACATTTTGGACACAATTTATTGTCCATATTCATATCAGGTTACGCCACCATATCTGGAAGTTACTGATTCATCTGATGTGAATATGGACAATGGATTGTTTCTGAAACATTATCCAACAAATAATACTATTTCACTGTGTGACACATCTAGACAAACTGAATTTGGACAAAACAACCATTTAACTCTTCACCCTTTTCAATTATTGTCCAACAGACATTCGTATTATCTTCACTCATGAATATTATTGACGAATATTGGGAACACAGCAGTCATGTGATTACTATTGTGACCGAGAATGCAGATTTGGTAGTTGAATTTGTGGAAAGTAAACTTTTCTCCACTCACTTGCTTCTTCTTCTCCTTATAGATTAACGGGTAGCCTTCATCATTCGAATAATATTGACTTTTTAAGACACTTCGAATAAATAAACCTTATGCTCTACAGTTGGTCCACACCTACCTAGCCAATGAAGCTGCGGTCCGAGGACTACAAGTGCTAGGGAGCCATAAGGCACACGGCGCAGACACAACCGACCAGCGACCTTCTTTATGAATGGTGAGGAGACTGTAGTAAAGGAATTTACAATATTGTTCGCAAAGGTGAGGCAGAATGGGGACATTCCGCTGATCGAATTCATTGCTGTAAGAAACATCTACGTGACAATTACAATAATCATTAGGGTATAAGTCTGCTAACCTCGCCTGGTTAACTAGTTCACTAGTTACTAGCCGGTCCTAAGCCCATATAAAAAAAGGTTTGGCATACGCCTAACAACCCTACCCCATAAAACTAATCCAATCGCTTAAGAAACTTCAAAGCACAAACAAAATATAAGAAATAATAACAAAATTATTCCTCGCAGGAATCGGAGAGACGAAATGACGTCAGTTGGTGAAAGCCTGCCTTCAGCAAGCCAATTAGCCGGGCCGATGTGTCTTCTCTCCCTCGATAAAAGCAAAACTAAACGTGGGGACATGGAATGTCTGCACCATGTTTGAACCCAGCAAGGCAGCCCACATTGCAAACGAGATGAGGAGGTATCACATCGAAGTGCTTGGAATTTGCGAAAGCAGATGGGATGGGAGTGGACTGTCCAAACTGTCAACTGGAGAATCAATAATCTACTCCGATATTGTCACCCAGATGACAACCACGAGCACAGCACACTGAGTTTTAGGGTGGCTATCATGATGTCCCCAAGAACATCGAAGGCTCTCATGTAGTCGGAACCAATCTCCTCCTGCAGGAACATGACACCAAGATTCAACTCAAAAGGAAGGAAAGTTCATAATCATTCAGTGCTACGCTACGCTATGCACCTACAAATAATGCAGAGCAAGAGAAAAAGGAGGGATTCTACAGACAACTTCAATCAACACTGGACAAGACCTCAGTTAGCAATATCAAAATTCTAATGGGTGACATGAATGCCAAACTGGGAGCGGACAACACAGGAAGAGAACTAACCATGGGTGGAGAAGCATTCGGTGAGGTGATGAAGGAGAATGGGAAATTGTTTGCAGAATTCTGTGCATTGAACGATTTGGCGATTGGAGGCCAGAGAGTGTGTTCAAGCACAAGGATATCCACAAAGCGACATGAATTTCATGAGAAACCAGGACACACTGAAAATCAAATCGACTTTATCTCAATCTCAAGAAAATGGAGACGCAGTCAGCCTACTTGACACAAGGTCAAGGAGAGGAGCAGATGTAGGTTCATACCACTCACCATCTAGTGCGAGAAATCTTCCAAATCAAGTTGAAAGCCTTCAAGAAAGCTGGTGATAGACCACAGTTCAAGCACAACACTCGGAAACTGAAGGATGAAACTACAAAGATCTTCAAGGCAGCCATCAAGACAAAATGGGAGACGGCGTTGAGCAACATCCCTGAAGAAACCTGTGTGGAAGAACACTGGAAGTCTTTGAAAGCTATGTGGAAAGAAACCTGCGTAACCGTATTAGGAAGAAGAAAGAAGACAAGGAATGGATCTCGACGGATACCTGGAAGCTGATAGACGAGAGGAGGATGGTGAAGCAGAAGATAAACCAGTGCAAGGATGCTCAACGACAAGAGGAAATGAGAGCAATGCATAAAACACTGGACAAAGAAGTGAAGAGTGCACGGAAAGATAAAAGACACTTCTACGACATATTGGCAAGTGAAGCAGAATAGACTGCAGGAGAGACCTGACAACATTGTATCAAATAACCAGGTTGTTATCTGGGAAGAGATCAACGCAGATGAAACCAATAAAAGATGATGACGGAAAATTAATTACCAAAGAAGAGAAACAAAGGAAACAATGGGCCGATCACTTCAAGAACCTCTTGAATCGACTACCACCACCACCTGCACTTCGTCCAGAAATACCACCTGCAGCCCAGCCACTGAACTACAAGTGAACATAAATCCTCCAACAAAAGTCGGAGTCCTGAACGTCATAAAGATACTGAAATGCAGGAAAGCAGCAGGACCAGATGGGATCCCGCCAGAAGCACTGAAAACAGACGCAGAGACAACAGCGGACATGCTCACACCACTAATGCAGAAGTTATGGAAGGAAGAGAAGGTACCTGGCGATTGCAAGAAGGGTTACCTTGTCAAACTGCCGAAGAAGGGAGACCTCAGTGTTCGTAAGAACTGGCGCGGAATCACACTGCTGTCCACCCAAAGCAAGCAAAATATTAAGCCGCATCATCCTGGAGAGGCTATAGGATGTACTGGATTTAAAACTACGACCGGAACAGGCTGGCTGGATTTAGGAAGTACAAATCATGTGAGGACCAAATTGCAACGCTACACTACACATCATCATAGAACAGAGTATAGAATGGCAGTCAACCCTCTACCTCAACCTCATCGACTTTGAAAAGGCCTTCGAAAGCATCGACTGACAAGTAATTTGGCAGGCAGTTAGTTGCTTCAACACTACGGAATACCATAAACCTTTATCAATATCATTCAACAATTGTATGTAGAAGTCACATGACAAGTAATTCACAACGAGGAGCTCAGTGATGCTTTCGAAGTGAAGACAGGTGACAGGAGTAAGACAAGGCTGCCTACTATCACCACCCATGATATTCCTGATTGTGGTCGACTGGATCATGCAACAGCCAACTGTGACGAGCGAGAAGAGGGGCATACGATGGCTAAACCGCGGAAAAGAACCTAGAAGACTTGGGTTTCGCCAACGATGACTTGTGCCTGATGTCACACAAACTCGAAGATCTACAGGCGAAAACTAACAAGTTGGCAGAAGAGGCAGGTGGCGAAGACGGGACTACAAGTGAAGATGGAGAAGACAGAGGTGATGAAGATACCCAACCAACAACAACAAGAAGCTCCAATCACCACATAGGGGAGAAAGCTAAAGGAAGTAACCTCCTTCACCTATCTAGGCAGCACTGTTCCAACTACAGGCGACACATGCACAGATGAGGATGTCAAAGTCAGAATTGGAAAAGCAAGACAGGCATTCATTAGCCTGAAACCAGTGTGGAGATCTACTGCACTCCATTCAGCATGTGGAACAAAATCCGGATTTTCAACACTAATGTCAGTCAAGTCAGTGCTTCTATGTGATGGCTCAGAGACTTGGCGTGTTACGAAAGGGATTTCCAACTAACTACAGACATTCATCAACCACTACCGCCTATGCTCCCTCGATAATGAAGACCGATCAGATGGCCAGAATAATAAGAATAAGTATCAAGGAAATCTGGCTGGAGGGCTGGCAACCAACCAACCAACCAAGCGGTAACCCATCACCCAACAAATATGCAGTAGCAGGAAGTGGAGATGGGTTGGATTGGGCATACACTGAGAAGGCCGACTGGGGACTTTACGCACCACGCCAGTTGCTTGAGTGGAACCCCGATGGGAAGCGACTAGTTGGACGTCCGAGGTGAGGGTGACATAGGGGAGATCGTGCGAGGAGGAAATGAGAGCTTCTGGGCTATCGTGGGGCCAGATTCAAAGGATTTCAGAGAACAGAGTTCACTGGAGACGTGCTACTGAAGCCCTATGTTCCATTAGGAACCCAAGGGACTAATAATAATAATAATAATCAGTCGGCTATCAGCTTCTAAGGTGTTGGTTTCTATTCAACCTTTCAGACTTCAAAACGTGTGAAAATCTTATACGTATAAAGCAGTCTGGGTGTCATTCATTTCATGGATGCATTTATTGCATGTCCACACCCCTCAAAATGCTTGAACACCTCCATACGTATTGCAGGCTAACGATAATTATTTCTCGATAATAGTGCTGCATTCGATTAACTGGACACGGTTATACGCCGGAATTATGTTAGAGAGAAGTATCGTAGAGAAGTATTCTAGCATACTAAAAGTAATTTACTTCAAAACCTCACGTGAAGATGCACAACTACTTGTCTCCACTGTTCCAAACCAATAATAAAGTTGGAGAAGGCTTCTCAGTTTTACCTTTCCTCTTATATTTTGCAATCGATATTCTACAGACAACTCTGAAGGAAGCGCGCAGTGGTGGTGTAGACCTGCTACAAGGTGAAGGACGTGTCAACCTCAAGTATGCGGACGACGTAATTTTATGATGTAACAGGATATAGACTACTCAAATGGCACTCAATCAGTGTACGTACGCACGATATGTGCTTTGTACCATCGAAGAGCAAAGTATTTGTACAAGACTGACACAAGTCTGTACCTGCACTCAACCTTGTTGGTCAATGGCTTGAAGTTGTCGAAATTTTTGTGAACCTCACTAGTAGCATGAGTGTCTTCTTAGTGTTGATGAAAAGACAATATGAACATATGATATTTCTTTCCAATAAATTTTCACCAGGTTCTACAGTTATAAAATGTGTTGGATTATTACTTTATATGGAGTACCCCTTGATAATAATGCTGTACTAAATTTGTACAATAAACAAAATAATTCAATAACATACAAGCCCACTGCATATGACTGGTAAGTGAAATGCAATTTCCACAGACAAATAACAATTGAGGAATTAAGATAAAATAACTGCCAAATACAGTTTATTTGTTGACTAAAAGTGGAATCTAGGAAGCGCGTTTCGTCGTACTTAGGACTCGTTAGCTGGATGCACTTGTATCCCAGTGAATGATGTTCCCATTGGGACTGGAACCCAGTGGCCATCGCTTCAAACGCCAACCACTAGATGGCTCTCGTGCCACAGTGGGCAACGCTTTGGCGTTTGAAACGATGGGCACTGGGTCCAAGTCTTAGTGGGAACAGTGTACGCACTGGGATGCAAGTGCATCTGACTGACGAGTCCCAAATAGGGCGAAATGTGCATCCTAGATTCCGCTGCTATTCACCAAATAAACTACAATATAATGAAAACTCGACAGTTCCGAAGCACCCACGTAGGAGCCCTACTGCCAACAGAAGTAGAGGTTGTCATCTCAGCACAGTAACGGGAAATTACAAGTATCAATAAACAATAACTGTTGAATACCTCATAATGCTTCGTTATGCATGTTACTTCTGATTTATCCGTAATGCTTAGTAGCTCAACCAAATCCAATAGCAAAATATTGTGTTGCTTTGCACGTAAAAAAGTGTTTATTTTTAGGTACAAGAGATAGGAAGTACAACATCATAATAGAGTGGAAGAGTATATATATATATATATATATATATATATATATCAAATAAAACAATGACATTTTGTTTTTTCAAAACCCATATTACGTACCTACACAAACATACTTATTGTGTCCATTTTTGCAATAGAAGTGTTCACGGCGCAATTCAATTGTATTCTGCATAGTCTTAAGTAGCCAATTTTACTTTGAAAAAGAGAAGTAGCTTTTATGCATCTTATCAAAAGAGAAGGTTAACGTGTAAAAAAGGATTTTAATCAAGTAATCAAATCGTTGAACAGATTGTCAAGGGAAAAATCAAGACACATGGGATATTTTTTGTCGGATCCAAGGAATACAGACAAACCAACAAACACACACACAAAGCAATCAAACCAAGATATGTTAGAAAGAAAATAAACTATTTATCAGGATAAATTTTAGGGTTGAGCAGAAGGCTGTCCAGGCAAGTATTGCCCTTGATGTCCACTAGCATTGTTACCACCGCCCATATGATGAGGAGGCATCATAGGTACAGGAGGAAAGGCTGGATTTGAAGGCATTGGCATTGGAGCATAACCACCATAGTAAGGATACATAGCTGGATAGGGAGCCATACCTGAAACGGTGGTAACAAAATACAAAACAGATATAAGAATACCTACTGCAGCAAACAACAGAGATACTTTTAAAAAAGGGACTAGTTATGCACAGATGATTTGTATTGAGTTATATATCATAAACTTTAGGTCCTAAAATGCATGTTATTGTCGTTTAGCAGTCTAAAATATAATTCTCAAGTCCGTAAGAAAGCTCATAACAGTCATATATAATTATTTCATTTAGGAGAATCGATAAGCTTGTTTATACGCTTTCTTCAAATTCGACTCGACAATGACCCCCCATTTGTAGCAGAGAAAATCGGAAAATTAACCTAGAACATTCTGGAGGTATTATTCATTTCATGAACACAAAATTATATTGCAACATGGTTTTCAATTACAATTTCCGCGACGTCATCCGAACTCAGTGGTGCAAGAAGACTGATTCTAGATGCCTGTGACCATCATGAAGAGCGAACGCAATTCAAGCGTAAGTCGGCCAACATCAAAGCGTAAATCGCCAGCAGTAGTGAGTGGTGAAAGCGAGAGATGATAAAGGTATCAGCATTGGGTAATACTCAGCAACTATTTAGGCTTATTAAGGTAACCTGAAAGAAGAAAAGGATGGGAAGCTGATAACCTCCCAGGACAGGTGGCTAGAACGTTGAGCAGAACACTTGGAAGCACAATTCAATTGGACCTCAGCAACGCTTCAGATGCCTAAAATCCAGCCTGAACCTGAATGAGAAGATGTCGGTCCTTCAACTTCCCATGAAATTGAGAAAGCTGTATCTAACTTGAAACGATCCAAAGCAGCACGATCTAACACTTTTCAAGGATGGAGGTAGTAAGTTGACAACTGAAATAACGAAGGTACTGCGTAGTGTAACGGAATTAAAGGTAGTGCCATCAGACTGGTGCACTTCATTGATCATCCCAGTTCATGAAGAGAGGAAAAATACTTCTTGTGACAACCATAAGAGAATCAGTTTGAGTAACATCGTGTTCAAGATTGTAGACTCTATAGTTATCTGACGCCTAGCTGGGTACCGAAAACAGAAAACTCGAGAAAACCAGGTAGCTTTCATACCTGGAAAAGGATGCACCGATCAGATTTTTACCTTTCGACAGGTTTTAGAACACAGACATACTTACCGGCGGCCGACACGTCATATTTCTTGACCTGCAGGTGGCATTCGACTGTTGACCGTGAGGTTTGCTGGGATGTCCACAGTCACTGTTTCTGTTTAATTTCCTTATCCACGTTCTAATGGACATAACCTTAAGTAAGTATGACTTCATAGAGATTGATCTACTTTCTGGAGGTCTTCTGGTTGACTTGGAGTATTCAAACGATGTCGACCTGTTAGGTGAAAACGCTGACAAAATGCAGAGGCTTTTGGACGCGTTGATCAGATATGAGTATATTTGACATGCGTTTCCGCTTGTCAAATATAAGATGACTCTCCAGGACTGGTCTACTTGCAAGTATTTCTGGTTTGATGAAGGAGAGCGAAGTGATCAAATGCATCGAACGGGCTGGCTGCTGACGAGATCTCAGCCCGTTTGGCATTTTCTAACTTGCCCCACCCGTGGCGCCGTTTCACGAGATGTCCGACTATCTATCAAAAGACCAGCATACTGCGCAGCAGTCCGTTTTATACTCTTGTATGCCAGCGACACGAAGTGGTCTCAGGGTTCTGACACTGTGACACACATTCTGTGTTACGAAAGTCATATTGGTCAAACACCTGAAGCCTCAACATGTTCTCTACCTTTAATGGACATGTTTCAAAGCCATAAAACACAGCGAACTGCAGCGCGATAATCGAATATCATGGTCAAACAGTATCATTTTTTAAATTCACCCTGCATATTGATTGACTTGGACATCAAAGCGCAGCTACACAAGGAAGTGCGCCAACTCACTACCCAAAATTTTCAAAGAAAAACGATTCGGCCTTTCCTCAGTTTAAATGCGCTTAAATAAAGCAGTTAATTTTTTTTATAACAACAAATGAACGAAAGTGAAGCATTTCTAAATCTTACCATATGGTGGTGCACCTGGAGCCATCATGGGAACTGGATAAGATGAAAAACAGAGAATAAAGGGAATATTTGTTACAATGATAACAAAAACGGTGCACATAAAGAAAAACATAACAGAGATGTAGATTGCATGAACCGTTCATCCGATCGCTCCATGTACTTACAAGTTACTTCGGAAAGAAAATATCCGCGTGAATTTTTCAAATTTTAACGTAATTGGTGATCCAATCTCCCCAAGTACGCGAATTGACATAAGGTAAGACGATAAAGATGTGGACGTAACAAAAATGGTTCACTAGGTAGGCTAAGGGAATTTATTAGACGTTTGCGACTCAGTCTGCGTACTCTCTAAGTTTGAGTTTTGGCATGTGTACCGTAAAGTTGGTAAAAGATACACAGAGCCAAACTTATTTCGTGCACAAGTTAAATCATCCATCGTGACAACAGTATAAAGAGTAACTTTGAGGGCACGATCCAGTAGATTGGAACCAAATGCGTGAATTATTAGATAACATTAACGATACAAAGCAACTACAAAATACCTAAAAACACCCCCCTCCCCGCCGTATGGGACCATAAATTAGTTACTAGCTGAACAGGAAAAGTGGTATGAGATTACAACGGCTCAGCATAAATAAATGCAAATATGAATAGGTTTTCCAATCCCTGCAAAAACAAATTACGTAGTTGGTTATCTAACCCGTTTTGAGTGGGAGATGATGACTTGATATAAGTAGCTGTAATATACAATAGATCCACAATTATATTTTACAATTAAAATAACTTACAACCTTGGGGAACCCACGCTTGTCCAGGCATTTGGTACTGTGTATTAACCATACTACCCATAGGTGGTTGTGGCATTGAAACCGTGGGCTGTGTGGGGGTTGGATTAACAGAATTAGCATAAGTAGGATCAGGTCGACCAGGAGGTACTAAATGAAAACCGAAGTATAACAAAAATTGTTAGCCAGAAACAGAAAATATGCAATCAACGAGTTATTGTACAAGTATTATAGCTATAGGTTACTGTCGACATAGAATGTTATCTGGGAAATATTTAAGAAAAGCTATTGAAAAAAAAACCTTATGGAAACATGCCGGAAATTAAAACTTAAACTTACCAGCTGGTTTTGGCATTGGCTGTTGGTCAGAAACACGAACTCGGCTTAAATTGGATGTAATGTCAGACATTAATTCATTCTTTTCTGTTGTACGAGCAGCGCAAAAATCTTCGATCTATAAGAGAAACAAACAAAACGTAAATATAAGCGGCAACTGTGTGAAAAAAAACAATAAGAATGCATTCTTTTGTCTGTCACCTAGTGTATATATATATATATATATATATATAACCAGTGAATTACGTAGTCAAATAATTTGTACAGAAATGAGAGAAATAACTTTCAATGGCCATGTTAACAACAATATAACATACTGCAGCGCAGTATAGTCATCATTTGATAGATGGTCGGATATCTCGCTAGTTGGTGCCACAGGTGATGCGAGTTGACAAATGCCGAACGGGCCTTCTGTAACCGAGTTGAGATTTTATCACCAACGAGCCCGTCCGGGTTGATGCAACTCCCGAAGTAAGTGAAGTAGTCGACACATCCCACCACTCTATTCACTATCATTGAACCAAAGGTAGGTGCAGCAGACTATTTTGCATTTGACAGTTGGGAAATGTATGTCAAACATACTCAGACTTCTGCTCAATGCATTCAGAAGACCCTACATTGCGTCAGTATCTTCCCCCAGCTCGACAATATCGTCTACATACTCTAAGTCAACCAGATAACCTGCAGGGAGTAGATCAACTTCTTGCATATTACCTCCAAACACTTAGTGAAAGACAATTTGCAATGCAATACTGTACCGATCAGAACACTAACCAACGACATTACTGAGTACAGCATCAATTAGGTTGTAATCGGATGATTGTCTCGTATTAGTCAAAGATATTAACGAATGACATTACTGTGTATGCAGTTCCGCAGATAGTTAGGAAAAGTTTGAGTGAAACCCAATAATTGCTTTCACAGTAATAAATTCCACAACCAAAAAGGAGGATAATATAAGATGCTGCTTATAAATAAAGGGATTCCCGTATTGTGAAAACAATTTGGAGAGAGAGTACTGTTTGACCCATAGTTTTATGAGAGGGAAATACATTCTAAAACGGCGTTTCACCATGAACTGACGTCAGTTGGTGAACTATTGAAAATCTAAAAGAACAGCAGAGCTAGTGTTAACCCATAATGAAAAATAACGGATGCACTAGACTGCAAAACGTGAACAATGCTTAAATCAATAAAAAGTGATTATCAAAACAGCAAATCATGACAAAATGATTTCATTTTTTGAACAGATGAATTTCAGTCTACTGGATAACTAACTACACTTTAACTTAGATGAGTAAGAAACAGTCAACAATGAATCAGAAGAATTGAAATCAGTTGAATAACACCAGTACGAATTAAACACACACCAAGGTACCCGCCTCAGCGACTGATAGATGCAAAAAGTGAAGGTGGGTTCAATCGCAAAAGATATTTTAATCAAAACACTTCTTAGTATTTTTTTTAATTTTCATCAATTGCTTTATTAATAGCAAGTCATCAAAACAAAATTTCAACAAAATGATTTGCAAGAGCTTACTTTCGATTGTGTATTTAAACAGATTTCAGTGAGTTCAGCATAAAATTTCATTGCATCACGAACAGCTTCTTGAAGTGCAGAATATTCATCTGCAGCAACATTAAGCATTGTTAGAAGGCCTTTACTTTTTAAAGTATTACTATCCGATCCACCATAAAACATATCTGCTTTCATTTGCAATGTATTTAGTAAGGATTCTTGTTTGTTCAAATTTTCTCGAATAAGTTCACGAATAGTTACCATTTTTTCATTAAGCATATTAGTAGCAATATCTAAGTCGATTATTTCACCATGTTCACGATGGTATGTTACGAGCTTATTGACTACAGAGGAAGAAAGAAGTACAAATATACATAAAAATGTGTACAAAGTCAGATTAAGAAACGGGAAAATTCAACTGTAAATAAAAAGTTAATTTAACTTATTCGCAACTTTACCGAGTACAGATGTTTGACAAGCAAAAAGTTAATTTAGTGGCATATTTAGACCTCAAGGAATAAAATAAAATTAGAAAGAAAATGTGATACACTGATAAAGTATACATTGAGATGTTTTTTGTATATTTATATACAGTGTATAAAACAAAAGATAAATAAATTCCCCAGTTGATGCTTATGGTACTAACTTTTATTTTCACTCCATAGGTGTTAACTCAGACAGACAAACCAACATAAATCCTAGCATAAAATTGCATTGGTTCAAGTTGAAACACTTCACAGCAGCACGAAAAGTAAAACCTGATATTAAAGCAAGCCAAAGTGTATAGAAGATGAAAGAATTTTAAAAGTGAAGGTTAGTGAATATGTTCAAACTTTTGAAAATGTCAAAGAGTGAATACATCTGCACCACTTTGATAAATGTCAAGTCAGATCACTAATAGTTTCTAAACATTTATTCCCTACATGGTTCAACCAACTCAATCCTACTTCAGTATGGCTAGGTATGCAGAGTCTGAGCATGCCCAACCTTATCAGTAGGTAAAGGTTCACAACTTCTGACTTGCTTTCCGTGTCTAGTATCCTCCGTCTAATCTTGGTATTGAACACGTGATGACATCCACACACGAGCAAAGTTACGACAAGTAGTCAAAAACTTGTGATTTTTTAATATCTTCTTTTAGTGATCTCAGAGTCATACAATAAGACAGAGTAGACAGCAAAGAAGTATACTTGTCCTCTGATAGATGATCTGATATCTCACTAGCACTTTCGTAATAGTTAGTCGAATATTGTCCGAAAGAATGTGCCCACTAGAGAGAGCTGGGAAGTAATCCTGTGAGTTAAAACTCAATGAACAAGAAGAAGGTGTTATTTCCAGCAATAAGTGTAGCCTAGGCACATATTTCTGTTAAACACCGCTTATGAATATGAACAATAAAATAGATTTCAGTAAACAAAGCCCAAATTATATCATAAAAATAGGCCTCAGAATAAATCGATAATTAAAATTGCAAAGGTGAAATTAAAAAAATAATTTAAGTTGTTTTTTCTGTTGTACTAAACCAGATTACTGGAGGAAACTGATTATGCAACAATCGGTGAGAACTGTATTTTATTGTGGGTGATGATTGAAAGTGAAGTAAGAATTTTGACCGCTATCGGATTCGAACCAGCGACTACCGTGTTTCCAGCCCGATGCTCTACCAACTGAGCTGCGAGGTCTACAACGGTTGGTAGAGCATCGGAGTGAAAACCCGGTGGTCGCTAGTTTGAATTTGGCCACAGTCCAAATTTTCATTTCACCTGCAATCATCACCCAGTATAAATACTAGTCTGGCAAATTACGGCTATCTCAGATAGTCAAATGACATGTATTTTATTGGTTTAGGCTTACGTTCGTGAAATTAGTAATATGATACACAAAATCAATTGTGGTGGTGTATGTACACCGAGATGTTAACCATTTTATTACTGTTTCTCACTTTTCTCTTTAATCGATAGCCACTAATATTATTTTTATTTCTTCACATTGCCCTTAGTCGATGTTCACTTGATGCCCAGATGTGAATTTTGGACAGATTCACAATTGTCAGGTCCCATATTGTTTTTCCCTACATATACGGTAGGTTTTGAAAACGCATTCCTATTAATGAGAGTCAGTCTTCCTAACCAACTTGTATCACTAGCTTTCACAAGGTAGGTGTGATTCACATCCTAGTATTTTGATCTCTGTATAAGCTACGAATAGAGAATGGTAAATTGCTCAACAGATACATTTACGTTACTGAAGTTGATCTTATATCGTGTCATTATGCATCACCAAACTATATATTACTCTTACATTTCTTAAACCAGACACAAAATATAAAGATTCCGCAACGGTTTTAGTTAACAATAAATGACAACAATCCTTGTTTAATTACCCCAAGTCATGGTGTACCTTAGTTTGACTCTAGTCAATATTGTACAATCTACTACCATACGAAGTAGTTATAAAAAAATATAAAAAAAATTAAAAATCAGTGACTATTATTGTTTATTGGCAGAACGCCTTATTGATAGAATGATATAACGAACATTTTCCTCTTCTTACTCTACTTAATACATACATTTTCTTGATAAAAAAATGTTTCAGGTGGGATTTAAACTTATCACTCTTATATAAAGCGCCCTGATATACCAGAACCATACATACTAATCGATAGCCAGTATACTTATTAGGATGAACTATAAATCACTGAATGCTGTTACTGGGATAGACTGCAACGACGGTCGCATGCACTGGTCACCTTTCGTCAGTTGACACTTAGGACAGGTCAGAATAATCTTTACAACGTCATCTCATACCCAGGTAGTATGCGATTTGATATAAGTTTTTCAGTTAACAATGCCTGTAAGCACTAGTGCGGACATTCGTGATCCATCTTGTGGGGGAGGTATTCCGAAATCACCGCCACCATTGCACATACATTAAGCTCGATTATGGTATTAAGTCCTATACTTCCCATAGTATTTCTTCAATAAGAGAACGCGTGAGCTGTTAAAACTATTAGTTGCTGAGATCATTTTCATGTCTAATGCATCAAGGCGATAGGTGTGGAGCTGACTCTACATGAACATGAATTTGAAGAGTTCCAGCTATCATCACATTCCCTGGTTTTTTTTATTGGAATCTCATGTTTAACATCATTACAAAATCCAACGGGTTCCCCATCTCCAGTGAATAAATTGTTATGTTTCATCACTAACTGGTTTACATTCAGTGATTTTCACAAAAATGGCTGTAATTATTACTTCTGCTTCCGTTAATTCTCTGCTTTTAAGTATTAGGAATTTATCATATTTCTCGGTCACTTTCTTACCTTCCGGGTAAAGTATCGCTCTTACCTCTCTCATGAAGTCCGTTCCCAGTATCAATCACTGTACATCTGTGGTTACAGTGAACGGATAGGACACTTTGAAATCACCTATTTTCAAGACAGCTTGAAATCTCTAAAACCTTTAACACACGCCAACTGCTTTTGTCCATGGTTTCAACGCTGTGATATTGGCAGTTATCGATTAACGAAAATTGCCAACCCTGAATAGACCAAAGGTAGAAATACTTGCTCATTTATGACTATTCTTCCACAAATTGCTTCGCATCTATTACTTTGACTCCCCACCCCTCCTTTATTATCGAAAAGAAGTAGAGAAAGATGTGCTGTATTAAGTACCTAGTGGAACTGTAGCTCATTGGTTTAGGAAGGTGACTTTCAATCAACTAGTCACGGGTTCGAGCTCCGCCCTACCTGCCGAGGTTTAGGGAGCCAGGTATTATCACTAGCTCTCATAGGTGTGGCTCATCGCCAACTGCACGAATGTGCAATATGTTGCTGAGTCCATCCAGACTTTTTTTCTCCCATTGAATAGCTACATGTTTCTCTTACTAGGCGGTTTCTTTACTAACACTCTGTTCTTTTGTAAGCGAAGTATTTACTGTCCTTTTTGACTTTTAACCGGATGGCCAATGCCTGGTCTCAGAGTTCTTTCCCTATCTTCTCGTCAAACCTCATTTCTTGATACTCACTCATCATCGGTACCACAGGTCAACTCATTAGCTACATGGTCACTTCAGCCGATTCGTTATCTATCAGTTGTGTGGCATTTACTGTCTGTAGCTTTAGTGTGATAACAGTAAGGATACTCAATTAGGTATAATGCTGGAAACTATGCTTGAAACTCCTTATACTAGATGGGCAATGCTCAATATTAATACTAACATATAGTCGTAAGTATTGAGCTTTGCAAACCTAAGCCTCAGCTTGGATTCCTGTCTATCTGTTAAGCTGTCCAGTTTGGCGAACATCAATTCCACAACACTGTCCCACGACGCTTGTGTCAGCTGCCTTCACGCTGCCGTACACCTCTTTCATTTCACACATTGAAAAAACCACGTAAATCTCCACTTTTGCCTTTGGAGTTTGGATGTCTACCAGCTCGATTTTCATCAGAAACCTCATCATACCGCGCTAGTCGAATACCTGAAGTCAGGTCAGTTTCATCCCGTCCAAAGAAAGTGATAACTACTTTAAAAACAAAACTGTGCAGAACTAACAGAATGGTTTATTAGCAAATTACACTAAGTACTAGTAAAATATGAAAACCTTGCATTAAACACATTTCAGGAAAAAATATATCTGAAACCAATTTCTGTCACTTCATCGCTTGTCTTTTGTATTTCCTTCCGATGCTTCTTGTTTTCACCTCAATAACTCCTACTGAGTTAGTAACAACTCGTCGACATTACATCACATATTACTTATTTTCATCTGTGTAAATAGTACAAGCCACAATATAAAACTAATCGGGTTAGCTTTGAGCAGATTAACTTTTTCATACAGTCATTAATGAAAGCAGGATTTAAACTTATGACCATTGCGAACCTAGCAAAGTTTACATGTCAGGTTAACTAAGACCAAGTTAGGAAAAGGTTTCCGCGCGTATAGATCACAGGATCATAAGCAGTCAGTTGTTAAGTACTGACCTGAACAAGTATCCTGTATAACCAAATCAATGTTCCACAGATGAAAAACTGGTCAAATAACTATGGTCAAAATATGTATAACAAATTGCATAATGTACTTACCTAAATCTGGTGGGAAATCAATTAATTTCAGTTGGTCCATGATGTCACTTCTTTCAGTTTTAACTACTTCCAAATTGTTGCATAGCTGACTCAATTCCGTTCGTAACTCTTCGTTATTTCCACCAGTCCTCGTTGTCGAAGAATTGGCATCTGATCGAATTGCATTTACAAGTTCGTCCTCCGGTTTGCTAAGCAATTCTATGTAGCTCTTATGCTTTTCAAATCTTTCCAGTAGGGATGCATCTGTTTTTGTCGTCTGAAAGGGAAACAGAACAGAATAGAAAATGTTTTCAATATTAAGCTGAAAAATTTCGTAAACATGACAACCTTAACTACACATTATTTGTGTATACACAATCTGGAAAAATCTAACCGAACATAATACAAACAGCATTATACAAGCCGGCATCTTGCGTAGCTTACTGGATTAACATCGATACCTTGTAATTACTGAATTATAGGAAAGATATGAACATATGCACGATGAAGTTAAAAAGGTGAGATTGTATTTCCGAAAATTAAAACTTCTGATTTAGTATTTGTGTAGTGGGCGTTGCTGATAACAATGGATGTAAGTAGTATGTGCTGAGAGGGTGGCAGGAATCATAGGTAATTACCGGCAATGGGTAGGAATTCTGCCCACGGGTTTCTGCCAAGAGCAACGCAAGGGATAACGCAGGCGTGTTACAGTGGATGCTGCTGATAAGAATGTATGAAGAGCAGATCAAGAGCAAATTAGGAGAGGAACAGAAGAGGAACGAAGCACATTTGTAAATGACTGGGTTAGTGCAAGGTGTATCATATGTAACGACTACCGTTCCAATTTTCCGAAATGAACATTATTTCCGTCGTGTTTGTCTTTTGTCTCTTCATATGTACCCATAAATTTGGATGCGTTCAGTTAGTCATTATCAATATAGGACTGATATTACTACATAACGATTCAAGTTACCAGACCTCAAAAAATCACAGAAAAGGTGAAAGGCAACAAAAGTGAAACCAATGAAATGGATATCATGACACAAATATCAAAGAAAGTTGTAAAAGGAAAAGATCAAGGTAAGTGACAAAATGTGACACAATGGTTAGGGTGAAGATAAGATGTAAGTGAATCTGGGCCACTGAAATGAGAACTAAACAGTTAAACTAGGAGATTAAAACCATCGATTTCGGTTGTTACACTGACTCCATTCTAAAACCAAAAAGCTAGGGGTTCAGTAGAATGATGCTGCTCCTCTATTCTACTCTTCCTCAGCATATGTAACCATGGAAAAGAGAAATGGGCGATTTGAAATATCTATAGAATGAAAAAAGCACTACGGTAGTGTCGCCCATTGTGTACGCAACGTAAGACACTCCTTCAAGCTAGAAAATCTCAGTTTGTAACCACACTGACATTGCAATGAAAACGGGGTTTTTCTGGTACACAAGAATCAGCTAACCTATATTCTCAGTTGCAGTTTGGATTAGGCTGTCTGAAAAATAACTAAAATCGCCAGATAGAAACAAATAAAAACAATGTACTACAGGTAGATTTTTTAATGGCAGAAGCAAATTTACAAATGCATATGAGTCTCTGCACAAATATGGCAACCATACAATCCATGAGAGGTAATGATACCATCTAATTGCTAAATTCAAATAACGGGATGGGATTTAGATATATTTCTAAATTTGAGTGCTGAAATTAGTCAGATGCAACTCTACGGAAACGAACTGATATCATTGGAAGTAGTAAGTTTATGCCTTTCGACCAACGGACCTTATATATTAAAATTAAAACTGCTGAATGATAAAGTATATACTTTACAAAAGATCTACAAATAAAAAGCCACAAACCACAGAATTCATCACTTACTTGTTCAAGTAAATTTAAACATTTTTGTATATCAGAACGCCAAGTCATAGTCAGCTCACTAGACCGTTTTCGTCTCCAACATTCTCCATACTGTGCTCGTAAATTATTATCAGATGCTTCTTCACTGTCCAATGATGTTTGCTCCTAACACAAAAACAACTCTGTAATAATAAAAGCTTGTGGAACTTAAAGATGCAAGTAAGGAAATTGTGCGCATCTCTCAAAACTACACTTTAAACTATATACAGGAGAATTCAGCCTAACCATAGCCAGCACAAGTTTCAGATATAAAGAGACATTGTCTAACATAGCGAACACTGAGCTCAACCAAACAGTAGACAGTTATCTCTGGAGAGTCAGTTAAAGATTGTCACTTCTTCTGAATCAGGTGTTTGAACAATGTTCACATGCTGGTTCAGATATGCGTATATCTGCTCCTACATGGACGTGGGGAAACTACATCCAGACCATTTCAAATATGGCTTGACGATGAAAAATACTAAGGTTGATTTCAGTAAAAGACAGGCTATACCGTTGTCGGAACAGAACAACAAAATTTATAGAGCAGAAGCCTAGTGTCATCTCCAGTTCACTGTAAAGACAGCGTTGTAGACTGCAGCCAACTACCAAAAAGTGACTAGAAAGGGTAAGTGGATTACAGCAACTTCCTCTGAATTGATGGATGCAAACGAACGCACCCCGGCAGGCTCCGAGTGCAATGAGGAGCGAATGCAACTCAAATGTAGACTGACAAAAGGTTTACACTATGACTGCCAGTAGCGGTGGAGGGAGACGGCTAATCAGGTGGAAAAGACAACGGCGATATTCAGACTATTAAAGGAAACTGGGACGAAACGGTCGGTGGTTAGTGAGAATATAGCAGAGGATGGGTCTGCGGTTGAGATTACTGATACGATGGGTGGAACATTTGGAGGAACAGCTCAACTAGTCTTGAGTTACTATTCCGTCGTTCTCCGCTCAGTTTGATCCTGAATGGGATACGTAGATAGGCCCCTATACTCTTGCAGCAACTGAGGATGTGGACAATCCAAAACAAGTAAGGGTACAAAGACAAGATGGGTTAGTTCCAGGGTATTTAAGGACAAATTACGAAGATTATTGCTCATATTGACTGAAGTGTTAGCCGGTATATGGAGATAAGTACATAAATTTGCTTGAGAAACATAATTTTTCAGCTTCTAGTTCCTTTCATCATTTGATATTTAAGTGAAGCCTTGGAACAGCAAACTTAAAAAATCAGGCAGGTAGTGAGTATACTGATCACATATTCACTCTCTGCCAGATTTTGCAAAACATGCACGCATATAGGCGCCGATACTAGCTATTTTTTCCAACCTGAAGGAACTATTCGGCTTTATCGATCAACAAGCCTTTACAACAGTGTTCCTCACTTAAAGGTATGCCAGGTGAGTGCGTCATACTGTTGAAGGCTTACAGCTTGAGGTGAGTTATCAGGTGAGCTGTGTACATCAGGTGAAGTTCGCGAAGGAAGTACACTCTTTCTATGTTTATGTCATTCGTAATAGACGTGATTCTGAAGGATAATGTATCCTGTTTGACTTTACAGGGGTTGACGTCGTAGTAAATAACAGTCGTTTTATATGAAAACGCTGAAAACATGTTGTCTTCTGGACGTCATGAATGGTTATTTGAGGATGTCTCGGAACCGTTTCTCGCCAGCTAAATGCACACTGTTGTTCCGGGACTGGTCTTCAGCAGTACCCCGGTTAACTATATGGAGTGAAGTGGTTGAGTACGTTGAACACTTCACTTACCTGGGGAGTGGGATCAACCCAGGTGAGTAAGTGATCGACAAAATCTTTGCATGGATACAAAAGGCTTAAATGGCTTTCGTAAACAAGTCAAATATGGCGCCGCCATGATATCGGATTGTCTATTATGGGTCAAGTGTACTTCGCTATAGTTCGCTCTGTCCCACTGCACGCCAGTGAAACAAGGACATTAAAGGTAGAGGACATGAGAAGGCTTTAGGTGTTTGACAACATTTGTCATTGAAGCACAGGCCTTGTAGTGGTATAATCATGTCAGTAAAGCCGTAGTCATATGCAGACTTTCATTTAAATATACTGAATGAATTGGTGTGGTTGTGAACCCTCAGTGACCTTCATCGATGGCTTCAGCGTATGTTACACAGACCCGTTTACTGTTAGGTGAAGTGAGTTCAACCTGATAAAATGTGACCAGACTGAAACATTATTATTATATTATTAGTCCCTTGGGTTCTTAGTGGAACATAGGGCTTCAGTAGCACGTCTCCAGTGACCTCTGTTCTCTGAGATCTTTTCAACCTGGTTCCACGACAGCCCACAACCTCTCATTTCCTCCTCGCACGATCTCCTCCATGTCACCCTAGGACGTCCAACTAGTCGCTTCCCATGGGGATTCCACTCGAGCAACTGGCCTGACGCGTGATGTCCTCAGTCGGCCTTCTCACTGCATGCCCAATCCAGTCCATCTCCACTTCCTTCTGCATATTTGTTGCGTGATAGCTTCTTGGTTGGTTCGTTCCCAGAGCTCCTTGTTGCTTATTCTTTCTTGCAATCCATCTGATCTTCAGTAGCGAGCGTAAGTAGTTGTTGATGAATGTCTGTAGTTTGTTGGAAATCCCTTTCGTGACGCGCCAAGTCTCTGAGCCATACAGAAGCACCGACTTGACTGACATTGGTGTTGAAAATCCGGATCTTGTTCCACATGCTGAGTGCAGAAGATCTCCACACTGGTTTCAGGCTAATGAATGCCTGTCTTGCTTTTCCGATTCTGACTTTGACATCCTCGTCTGTGCCTGTGCTGCCTGTAGTTGAAACAGTGCTTCCTAGATAGGTGAAGGAGGTTACTTCCTTTAAGTTTCTCCCGTTGATGGTGACTGGAGTTTGTTGTTGTTGAAACATAGTATCAGTCAATGAGGTCTATGATAGTTAGTCTGAGTCGTGTAGAGAAGTAGACTTCTCCGTTAGAGTCCATGTGACAACCGTAACCAGTGGTTACAGAGTCTAGCTCACATGGCTCAAATTCAATCTGTGACACATTATTTCTATTTTATTATGATAGTCATCATTCTAAATTCAGTATTTTCTCATTCATCCTTCTTTTCTTTTTACTTCTCTTTACCACTTTACACTAATTTCTTCCTTATTTCGCTATTTTTGATTCTGGTGCCTTCTACCCTAATATGCTATGAGGTGTGGTAACTTGAACTGTTGTTACATAGTAATGCCAGGTCTCACATTGATGCTTACTGAATGACTGGTGGACAGTATACGTCAAGATTACGGATTCTGATTTGTTGCTTCTATTTTCTATTTCTATTTGCCGCAAAAGCCCAAAAGATAGAAGCAGCTAACTACCTAGTTAGTAAACCTGTGGTCGGTGGCTAGCATATCTGTAGGCTACGTTCGGATTGATGACTAAACGAAATCAAGAAATAACATGGTAAATGTGGAAACGGAGTTGCTGAAGATGATTTTATGGGTCGGATAAGACAATTGCGCGAGTTAAAATAAAAGGTGTACTCAGTAGTAGAAATGTGGTTTAGTGGTTTTAGCATCCAACTGGCAAGCAATCACAAATTCAAACCAAGTCTCATCAAGTTTGATTTGGGCAACTGAGTAGTATCATAAGCCCTCATACTCTAGTACATTAACGGCTGTACCGGGTGTGGTTGGATGTCGATTATTTATTGTTTACCATAAACTTGATGACTGAAACTGAAAGCTTGACGATCAAACCATCCAGCTCAGAGAACAAAGCATTATCTAAATCATCCTACTGAACTACAAATATTCTCCAACATCCCACGAGCGCCAAATGCCTCTCACTGTACGGAAATTGAGGAACTCCATCAAGAGGCAGGCCTCTAAAAGATAACCATATTTTCGCCACAAGTATCCATGTCAGCACATTCTGCCAAATATTGTCAGATACAGACCACCTCTATCGACTGTTCAATGGACTGAAAAATAGTAGAAGTGGAAGGTAATCACTACAGCTAATGATCACCGATGCTCTTTATCGGATTCGAAAATACCAACAGACTATTGACAGTCAAAAGAGAAAGCTTCATAGAATACTTACAACACAACACTTTACAGCATAGGCAATTGCGATCGAAAAGTCAAGCAAACGATACAAAGAATGGAGAAGAAACACTGTTTAAGAGAAGTTAGTTTAATTTTCAAAACTATGGGCATCAGGAGCGGAAGAAGCAAATGACCGCGTAGTCAACTCGTCCAAGCAACCACTGACCAAATCCAAGGAACTTCTCCTTGAGAAAGAATCAGATTACAATACTGGAGACACTAAAAGACTGGAATTCTTCGCCTACCTACAGTCACGACTGAAGACTTCAGGACTAAACAATGAGACCCAACAGGAAATACAACAAATAATCGTGCATCTAGCTAGACGGAAGCAAAACTGTATTCAACTAGCCAATGAAGAACCAACAGCCTTCAAGAAACTGAAGAATAAAAAGAACATCGTTACTGTTCCACCTGACAAAGTGTGCACCACAGTAATCATGAACAAGGAAGACTAAATAAAAAAGGAGGAAGACCTACTCATAGACCAAAATGTCTATCAACCAACTGAAACAAACCCTATCCAAAAGTTTGACTCTCATATTAGCAAAACCTTAAACAAACCCGTCAGAGCGGAACAAAACAGGAGCAATGGCGAACGAAATCTAATGGACCCGCTGTTCCACGCTTCAATGGTAGACAAAAAAATATACAAACCAAACATCCCACTACGACCAATTGTTCCACTTTTACAGCAACTCCAGTATACAATTTACCAAAAGACCTCTTCAGAAAACTGAAATATCTGGTAGAATCATGCAACTACTCTATCAACTCCTCAACAATTTTTGGAAAATATTAAACATTTGCATATTGACAACGAAGAACTAGTGGTCTTTCTAGACGCTAAAGCTCTATATACTTCAATTGAAACAAATCTGCCTAAGGATAAAATTACTCTTCTCCTCACAAGTGATAGACACCTCTCGGAAAACACACCACTAGTGTTTAAGTTTGACAGAAATAATTGATCTATGCCTTACAATACACTTCCGATTCAATGGCAAGCTCTACAAACAGACGAAAGAGACACCAATACGATCACCTATATCAATACTGATTGCGGAAACAATAATGGAAAGTGTGGAAACTGTGTTATTGCCGTTGATCAAACCAAAACTTTGGGTACAATATGTGGACGTTTATCACTTTTAAAAACGAAATAGAAAACACTTACAAATCAATCAACATTTTTGACGACATCAAATTCACCATCGAAGAGGAATCAAATAACAAACTTCCATTTTCAGATGTTCTGACCACAAAAACTGATTCAAGAAAATTTGAAACTGAAGTATACAGAAAACCAACTCATACATATCAAATCCTCAACTAAAGTAGCAACAATACACTTGTATAAAAACGTAGTACATTAACTTTAAGGAAGAAAAGTTACTGAATGACTGTTTTCCAGAAGAATGGCTATCCATGCGAGATTCATCAAAAGATGTTTGTCTAATTCACCGTCAAGCAAAACTTCATCCACGGAAACCAACAGATAGATTGTCTTATCTTACATGAAGAAAGTATCCGAGATCACGACAAGATTATTGAAACCTTTTTGAATCGCTGTACGTCACAATCCCACAAAATCTCTTTGCCCTCTGTTATGCAAGCCAAAAGAAGCAATAGCAAAGGAAGACAAATTAAACATTATCTACAAAATCAACTGCAGAAACTGTGAAAAACACCTGCATCGGACATAGTGGCCGCCCCCTTCGTACCCCTTCTACAAGAACATCAACTAGAAGTGAAGCGTCGTAACATACCCTCGTTCATATCAATGCATACGAACAACTGTAGACATGAATTTGACTGGGAAAATGTGGAAATTCTGAATAAAGAAAATACAAAGAATGCCAGAGAATTTTTAGAAGCTTGACACTCAGGTCAGTTAGTGATCAACAGACATATTGACAACCCAATCTATCAGACAACAAGAAACAAAAAGAAGATCAGAGTTCATGTCGGCAGGACGACCAATCGAAATATGCATGAAGATAATGACAAGATTTAAGCAGAGACAAGAAACCACACACAAGCCCATCAGGACAATCAACTAAACCACTTGTGTAGACAATCCCATACCTCCCTTCTTTCTGAAGTTTTTATTGAGGATGTTGTCTAGAATAATAATGAAAGCTCCATGATTAAACCATCAAGGTTGGAGAACACAATACCACCAAATTACTTCTTTTCATTTCAATGTTTACATGTTCTACTCTGTCGAAATTATTATTCCATTGCAGTTGTTTTATAAGCATCACATCGTGGAACAATATTATTTAGTGATGACATTTCGAGCAGAATTTATTATTCATTATATAAGGGTAACGACACAAGTGTCTGGTGTGTGTGGTACAAATTAAAAAGTTAATATACAGTCAAATACGAACCCACAGACAAAAACTACTGAGTAGAAAATAAATATATTCCCCGACAAAAATTAGTCGGAAACAATTTTATTCTTGAACCTAGCAGTCTAAACCACGAAACAGTAGATATACAACCATACAAAAATCTGGCTTTTGTGTGAGTCTTAAAATAATACGGTACTCTCAAAACTTTCTAGGCTGTGTTCAAATTGGGTTGTTGAGCTGTGGTTTAGTTGGCAAACGTTTCAATGTCACACCATACATCGTCGTCAGTGCATCCACTCCCCACAAGGAAGTGAAGTAATTGTTTTGGAAGGATACTAATAACGCACTACTCCGCCTGATTCACGTTACACGAATAAATTAAACCTACGGTTTCAAACTGTGCAGTAATCTTTTTTTTAGACTTGTAACTTTGAGGCTTATATTGTTACTCTTACTATGCTACTACTTTTAATGAGGCTAATAGGGATTAAGAGGGCACCGATCAGAATAAAATAGCTGCTTAGTATCAATTGGTGTCCAGTAACCGATAAATATATGTTCGGTTCGTCAAAATCATGTTCAGTCTAATCAAGCTTAAAACACTAACTGAATAAAACTCTAATACGTTCAAGTTCTAAAAAACCTTAGTGAAATCTTACGGCTTGAATAATCTCTTTATTACGTTGCACACATTCAGGTATTGATGTCAGCTGTTCGTATAATTTTCCAGCCCCACCATCTCGACGTATACAAGCAGCTTTAGTCAAAAGAGTATCTGGAATTACGGCTGATCCAGTAACCTGTAATGCTGCTGGAAGATTATATGAAGCCAATATTCTGAAATGTTAAAATACCACATACAACTATTGTTAACGAAAAAAATAATCAAAACAAGATTGTCTTAAAAAATCTTTTGAGTGACGGGATTCGAAGAAACAGCGCAAATACATAGCGGAAGATACTTTTCTCCCTATTTTCAAGTAAATTAACCAGGTGTAAAACGACACACGCAAAGCTTCTTGACATTACAAATCCGAGTTAGTTATAAACTCTCCTCTAGATGAAGCTACTGAAAACCTTAATAGGGTGTTACTTTTGGGCTTAATCAGAGGAACAGATCCCCACCGATGATACTCATGATCAATAATCGGACGTTACCAACTAACGTTACTAGGACTTCACCGGATTCCCTCTACAGTAAACTAGCCACCATGTGTTCCGAATCATATCATTTTGACTTTCAGGTTGGTATTCACCATGGACTGACAACACTTAGAAAAACAATGGAAGCCTGGGAACACTTGACAGCTGTTTCATCCTAGTATGGGACTCCTTAACAGCGTGCTTGTTTATTTTAGTAGTTGCCAGTGCGGCCTTCAAAGTGACTCATTCTTCAACAAATGATGCTAACTCAAAAGTGAGCTAGCGAGCGATAACGAGATTTTCTAATCACTAGCGCAACAATGCGGTATTACGTAATGAAAACAATCAGGAATATATGGTAATAATAATAATAATGCACATTTTACATTGTGCAGTTATTTCATTGATAGCGTAATATGATTGAATGTAAGTCAAAAACCTAATAAATATTCATCACAAAGGCTAAGACGCAGGCTTATTGCATGACAGTCAATGATAATATCATGCAACTGTTCAAACCTTGACGGATAGTTCAAGCATTGACTCTGATAAGACTTCAAACCTAACTAATGAATTATCAGCAAGCCAAGCTAAGCACAAGATTGAGATATAAAAATTGATCTGACTTTCAACTTTCAATAACTTCATCATAGAAGTGAGCATCAACTGAGCATTACCTTTTGATAAGGTTGCACTAACAATGATGATCACAGAGAAATAGATCCATTTAAATAAATAAAATTACAAAAAAAAAGTCTCAGTGAGCTTGTTACAGCTAATTTAAAGGTATTTGCAAGTTTACTTGCTCCTCTGCAGAGCAGATGCACACTCGCAAGCACACCTTAGCTTATTTACTGAGAGGTGAATATAAAACCATTATACATCAGACCTATCAACCAGAACGTAACAAACTAAAGACTTTTTCATTCTTTTGAAATTTCACCCAAAGTTCTCCATAAAGTCTAATTAAATCAATGAAATGGAGAGAAAGTAGGATGCATACGAAAGAAGCATTAGTAATCAACAGCTATGTAATCAGAATTAATATATACAGTCACTTTCTTTACCGTGACCTCAAGTCTCACTTGTTTTTATTTATTTCAGAAAAATTCTCATGATGAAATGTTTATTTTTCACTGGTTAGGCTTTCATTTTCAAGAATATATCTCATGACAAACTTCTTTTCTAAGCCTATTTCTTATTGTTCTACTGATTTGGAGGTTGACTGAAATTTTATCGGGGATTTTTGATCTTTTGTATATGTACAAAAGCAAAGTGATGAAAATGAACTAGTCAAAAGCATAATTATCTTCGCTGCAACCGTATTCGCTTTTTAAACCTCCGGTATGTTGATGAGAAGTTTGTCAAACTAAACTTTAAGTTTGTAGATTTACTGAAAACGATACAGATATATACAGATAAAAATGTCTGTAGTCAGATGATGAAATATTGTAGAACACAGTAGTACTTACTCATTCAGTTTAGTGGAAGCTTCGCGTAGTCTACACACTTCTCCCTCGACTAGAGATGCACGAACACCTTTAGCAGTGTTAAGCGCCTCTGTAACAGCAACAGGAAGCAGGTCTACAAAATAATCTTTAGCTGATGTTGACAATGGGAATGTCAGTTGAGATTTTTTGATCAATTCAACACCCTGAACAGGAGTTAGCCCCATTCTATTTGGTACTTTCTCATGATAGATATGATCATTGTCTTTGGTTGCAACCGTTTCTTCGTGTTTAAACTGTTCTACCAAGTTTTTACGCTGAAAATAACTGTTGCGAGCAACGCTTTTAATCAATTCGTAGGCCCACTACATAAAAATTGAATATGATTGGAAAGATAAAATCAGAGGTTGAATAATGCATGATGATAATTAACACAGATATTTTTCATTAGTTGATGGAGTTGAAAAAAAGTAAAATGTTTGACTCAAAAACATATCGCATCATCGTATGAAGTTGAATGCTGTTGAGTTGTGTAGAGCTTCTCCAATGAGGGTGACCACATGACACAAGTGCATCACTGAAGTAAGATAGTTTGAAAATGACAAGAGTTAATTATTTACTGTCACCTACTTAGCGAAATTCTTTCAGGCTATTTTTCCAACTGTCTGTTATGCAATAGTCATGGTAAACGGATAAACACCGGTAACATATCCCACATCATTACACTTGGCACCGTAAAACTACACATTATTTATAGTACCGAACAACTAGTCGCATATCAGCCAATAGGCAGCGGTTGGTAACCCGCCCTACCAACCATCTGTGCAGTCAATTAGCATCATTGTTCCATATACAATGGATGTGGTTTATTGCCTACTGCTCGAGTCTCCATGTAGTTGCTGAGTGCACCTCGATTTCCAGCAGTGAAAGTATACGACTATAATTTAACAACTGTTAGTGTCAATAATAGGAAGTTAGACAAAGCAGTCGGAGAATAGCGAACCTATGTACACACTTCACAGTTCAAAAAAGTATACACATGCTCGTACTGCTGACTAGTAAACAAGTGAAAGTGTCAAATATTGATGCTTCCAAGTGCAAATCTTCAAAGAATTCTTGGTGGACATAAATGTAGTCAGGAATACTGACTATCGTTAAACACAAAACAAATACCTGGGAAGAAATGTTAATTAATAATCAAAAGTGTGTGGTAAACCCACTTCACAGGAGGAATGTTTAGGAACATAATGCAGCAAGACCTGTTATTACAAATAAACTCTCAGTTAACAGAAAACTGGTTTAACAATTTCACATATTGACAGAGAACAAAGTTTAGCCCATGTTGACGTCCCGATGTCAATCTAGCACTAAACCTTCAGATTCATTTTTTTTTAAATTGCAGTCTCAGTCTACTCTTTCCTACTTTTTCACTTAGAGAAGAGAAAATGTGGTCGCAGATTAGCTTCACAAGCGAATTTCTGCTTCACTGCTGGAATTCATATTTTTATCAATTCCGTTTGACATTCTAACTAATAGACAAACTGACTGAATTTGTTTATTCATTTGAAGGGTCTTAAAAAGTCAATATTATTCGAATGATGAAGGCTACCCATTAATCTATAAGGAGAAGAAGAATCAAGTGAGTGGAGAAAAGTTTACTTTCCACAAATTCAACTACCAAATCTGCATTCTCGGTCACAATAGTAATCACATGACTGCTGTGTTCCCATTATTCATCAACAATATTCATGAGTGAAGATAATAAGAATGTCTGATGGACAGTAATTGAAAAGGGTGAAGAGTTAAATGGTTGTTTTGTCCAAATTCAGTTTGTCTAGATATCTAGATGTGTCACACAGTGAAATAGTATTATTTGTTGGATAATGTTTCAGAAACAATCCATTGTCCATATTCACATCAGATGAATCAGTAACTTCCAGATATGGTGGCGTAACCTGATATGAATACGGACAATAAATTGTGTCCAAAATGTTACCTAGTAAACAATACTGACTCACTGTGTGAAACATGTAATCAAGGAGAGATGGAATTACAACTTGCCACAGTGTCCCATTTCCAGCCATATTATTAATGTATTGTGCAAGTTTGTGGTTTTCCGAAAGTCTGCAACCTAACTAACTTTGAAGGACACTAAGAGAGCTTTCTGAGGTTTTGTATAGCTGAATAACATAATAATAATGGAATAACTGCTCACTGAGTTTTAGCTTTTAAAGGTTCGTCATAAGGCAGAGTGTGAGAAAGCAACTTCAAAGTTAGGAATTGTAACTGCTGATGGTCGAGATAGGTTAGAACAGCTTCCAACTACTGAGAAATACAACTGATACTTTTGTCTCATTGGTATGAAATAACCACCATGTTTTGTGACCTTCATGTAGGCTTCTTGCAAATGCAGCCAATGCTCACCTATACTTTCTTGAGGTTTGATGGCTAGTGTTGAATCTGGCTCAGTTCGATATTTAATGTCAATACTGGAAGCAACCAATTTCTTTACGCTGACTTACTCAGGATGATTATGATGACCAGCAAGAGACAGAGAAAGCATCAACGTTGGGTGACCCTACGTAGCTATTTAGGCGTATTACGGATACCGGCAAGAAGCAGACGATGGCTAGTGAAACCATCACTAAAAAGGATGGGACGCTGATAACCTCCCAGGACAGGCGGTCAGAACATTTAGAAGCACAGTTCAGCTGGCCTTCAGAAACTTTTCAGTTGCCCAAAATCCAGTCTGAACCTGAACGGGACGTAGATGTCCGTCATCTAGCAGTGTCAGCCAGTTGGAGCTGGATAGAACTTATAATCTTTTCCTCTTTTTTGATAGCCATACTAGTTTTTCCTAGATAGTTGATTCCACAGGAGCAGTTGAATTCATAGATATACATTGACATGGAGATATGAGAAATCCTAACTTTCAGATGTGCTGAAAGTCAATCTCTTTCTTAGATGTCCTACTACCGGGGTCGCACAGAAGAGAGATCATCAAGAGTGTTTACCACATACCATCTAGTTTTGTTCCGCTATGGCAGAAAAATAACTTGGTTCAACTTCTGTTTGAAGGGACAAAGATTACGATGACACGACAGATAAGGTAGGAAGATTTGATGGACACTCTCAAATAAAATGGATAACTCGACAATTTCGTTAAGAATACGATAGATAGAACAAAAAACCAGTCATCTCCACTTGTGGAAAGAAAGAAATATTCACCAACCTTTCATTTAAGGGTGATAACCTAGCCTTAATCATTGCAAGAAGACTACAGCGTTCATTAAAGAAGACATTTTCTGCCGACCGTGTGAGATGGGCGTTCAGCAGTAGACGTATCTTACCGACACATCTGAAAGTTACGATTTCTTATATCTCCATGTCAATGTATATCTATAAATTCAACTGCTCCTGTGGAATCAGCTATTTAGGAGGAACTATGCGAACCCTTCCGAAGAGTGCGAAAGAACATTTACTAGCATGGCTAGCAAAAGGATAGATAAAAATTATGGGTTCTGTCCACTCCCATTTAATTGATACTAGTCACAATGTTGACATTTAGTCTGCTTTCTCACTAATCCAAAAGATACCAGGTTGAATCCCACAGACAGGAAGAATTCGCCTTTTTTAAACTGCTGAGGTTATTGCAATAAAAATCATGAAACCCGAGCTCTGTATGCAAAAACAATTCAAACATTCTCTTACTCTTCTGTAACCATTTGCAGAGACGGAACTTACATAATTCAGGTAACCAATGCCTCAATTAACTTGTATCTATCAATCTGACTTGTTGGTTTTGTTTTTCCCTTTGATTGACATTCGTATGATTTTTATGCTTCTAATTTTCATTTGGCCCAATATCCCATAGTTACTGACTGCTTGTTGTGATTTCTAGTTTGAACGCAATTGTAAATGATAATCTCCATACCCGTTAATCTTTTGGTTTTTAAGCTTGAGATATTTTATTCAAAGATGGTGAGACTTCAACGAAAATACGTATTCACTCACATTACAGATACAATAACAATAAGTACGCACACTTGGGACAACTTTCTTGTAAAAGTAAAAAATGCATCTTTTTGAACTACTGAAACCAATTTGCAACCAAACCACTTAGGCCCTTCAGCGATCTATTTTAATCATCTTCGTGACTCAGGTAATAAATCATGAATCCATTTCAGAGTATTCTAAACTGGCCACTGACTGCAAGAGTGGTATTGTTTCTTGTTCTGACTACGCATAGTTTTAATACCTCATTTTCACCCTTATCACGATCAAAAGTTCAGCCAGACGTTGACTATGTACAGCATCTGCTAAACACCTCAGAACACCTTTAACCTTTTAAAAAGTTTTATCCTCTCAATTTAAAATTATAACCTTTGCACCAGTGATTTTTCAGAGGTATCTACGACCAGATAAATGTGGTGTTTGAAGGTCACCTATGTTTAATGATCATGCCATACAAACTTCTAGGATTACAGTTCTGAGAAGATACATAACAAACTAACCGATAGTAAAGCACACAAAAACGTGTAGCTTATGAAAATTATATGAACCGAATACAAGAAAAGCTTGAGATATGAGAGACCAACTTACTGATAAACGAGCCAATTGTTCACCATATTGTTTGCTTTCACCACAAGCTCTGGACTGATAATATTGAGTTAAAGCTTCATATAAACCCTTTTTCATGTTTAAAACACCTGGCCAATCCTAAAACAAAGATGATGGAGAAACCATATATTACCTTTGGGACAACATTTTTAGCACCACTAGAACAATTCGCAACACATTCCTCGTAAAGAGTAGTTAGTGTCGATGATATTCTTGCTAGAATGGCAGGCTTTTTCTCATCTGCGATAAACAAAGAATGTCATTAAAAGGATAGAATGTTACCTTTTTCTGCCTTGTAAAATACACATTCATAAGCTTGAGCCAGCATAAGGTTACTGAATAATGTTAATGATGCTGAAGTCATATCTGGTAGAGGATCTTTTGTCGAAGCTGTGTCCGATGACAAATAGTCAAACGTACTGGAAGCAATCTTTACGAAAGAAAAAGATTGAAAAATAAGATTTTTGAATAGATCGTATAATAGATTTAATCAAGCAATAAGACAATATATTTCATCATATATTGTTGAAATTTTATAAAAGGTTCATACTACAAAATGTTCAGCAATATCATTACCGACAGGTGTTTAACAACAAGTTTAAACCTCAAAAGGATTATACTCTTTAGGCTTACAAACATGTCCTACTGATAAGCTTCAATAAATACGAAACCTATGTTTAATGCTTTTCAGCAACTATTTCCACACACCTAACAGGTTAGTGCTGTGCAAACGAGTAACCGACTATTCTATATAATACAGTCACAGATTGAGTTCACCTGCAAAGGAGAACAAAGTTTAGAATTCAATGACCGATAAATACATCAATAGTCGACAGAAGCGACTCGTAAAACAGAAATAAAATGTCTCACACTACACTATGGTGACAACGGCCTTTAAAACCTATGAAACTAGTACCAAGAAAGCTTAGCTGCTTCAAAAAGATGTTAAAAGGATTACTTTTAAATACTGTTTGTCTATATGAGTCAAGAAGTAATTTCTGCAGTATAAAATAACCAAAGTGATCGAGCTAAATAATCAACCAATAATCACACGACAACTTAAGGTTTATCCGTAATGCCACCCAGTCCAGTATAGGTTTGTGTACTAGACAATGAGCCACAATTGTTGTGCTGACTCAGTCTTGAAAGATAAAATTATCCCAACAGATTGTGTACCTTCTTTTTCTGTTGGTTTGGTTAATAAAGCGTTTCAAGTCGATTTTATCTTTTATCCATTTGTCATGGAGTGTCAGCAAGGTGATTGATGCTCAGTGGGTAGTTTTATGAAAAGTCTAAGTGACCTCGAAAGTTTTAAGTGTTTAGTGTATTCTGGTTTTGAGCACAAAAAGATTAGTATGAAGTTTGTATCAAGAAGATTTAATGATAAAGACCAGTAGGATCCTCGTCTACATATGCAAATCTTTTTGTTTACAGTCACCCAATTTATCCACTGACTGCTTTTCTACCAACAACCAGGGTAAACATGACGGGATACTGATGTACATATCAAAAACATAATCAGAAATATGAACAGTACTTTTGTGACTTTTAAAAAAGTAACAACAGAAAACTCATTTTGAGAAAAACCATTCTTAACAATAATCGACTTGATTCAACTGAAAAATACATATTCAATTCCAATCTATAAAGTCAAGAATTAAAATCCTCACTCACACACACACACATACGATACTGGAAGATGCTCAAACGCTGGTTGCACACTATAGTAAACTGAAAACTACTGGATTGTATTATTACGATTATTTTCGATTATTCAAAGAGAATTGAGCAGTGAACCTGTTTGCTAGAAAGCATTTCAAAAGAGTTTACTAGGATTTTGAAAGTCCTAAATATTCTCTAGTAAAATTGTAGCATGTGGTCATTCTCTTCATTGTTACACATTAGGAATAGAGTCAAGAGTTAAATTGTTTGTTTGGGATTTTGTCATAAATAAAATCCTTAAAACAGCTCTGAAAGAGAAGGTTTTCTACGACGACCATTCAACCTTAAATAGATGGAATATATGAACATACTGTGCAATAACATTATCTACTCAGATTGAATTCAGTCAGTTGATCAGTGTCTGTAGATATGATATGTTCTTTGAACCACTGATATATAAAAATACTTTAGGAAGACTGACAAAGGCATGAACGTGCATTCACTCTAACTTGTACGTCGTTATGAATGGGAGGAAGGCTTTTGTACTTGAGGAGTTCCATGAGTACTGGTCGGAATGTGGTGGGCAGTAGTAGTCTTTATATCAGTGACAGTAGGCCTTTCGGCTTTGTCACTATAATCAAGTGATTGAATTCGAAATGGTGGAGAATATTTGTAGCTCATGGGGATGGTCTTGGTTGTAATGTGTTCTCTGAGCCGAGTTGCTTAATCATTCAATCGTCTAAACAACCCAGCTCAGAGAACACAATACAACCGAGTAACTGAATTTTCATATCTATGCACGCAGTTTTACATTATATTTGTGAAACCTTAGGATTTGAGATCAGGATGCTCGGTTACTTCATCTATTCAAAACCGATGCACCATTCGATGAAAAAATACCATAACCTTATGATATGGACATGATAAAGGTCAGTGTTTATTTGACAACGTTACCTTACAACATCAAATTAATGTGTTGCGGAATGGGTTAATGTATCATAGGTACATTTTTTAATGAAACATTTACACACAATGATAAATTTTTATTTCGAGCAAAATTACTGCTGGAATAAATAGTCCTAAAAAATCCTAGCTGTTGGTGGAATCACGTGCAGTAGTTTTACTCGAAATACTGCCAAAATGAAAACTTATCATTGTGTGTAAACCTCTCATTAAAAACTTACTTATAATGCATTGGTTCTTTGTGGGCTGGCCTTGAAAATGGTTGAAAAAAGTGGAAGGAGTTCTTGGGACAAAAAGTGATATTAGTGCATCGTGATCCCGTAGACAGAATTGTAGGCATCATGCAAGTTAACTTCTTGAAAAACTGCAAGATATGATTCTGAATCAAAACCAATGATGATCGTAGTAAAGATTTTCTACGCTTTCCACTACAAAAAGGAAGTGCTGAAGTAACGAAATTTCCTTAAATGTATTTCGCTGCTACCTCTATTTGACTGTACAGTACGTTTCTTGCCTTTATGCTGCTTTACTATCGCATTGATTGATCGGTTGTAGTCTATTTGGTGGCTGGCAGCGGAATCCAGAAGGTACATTTCGTCCCATTAGGGTCTCTTCATTGGAGATGCCAGCACCTCAGTGAGTTTTGTTCCCACTGAGACTTAACTGATGGTTCGGTAGTTGGTCGAAAGTGACCACCTTAGTAACTACAAAAACAACCAATGAGGTTTCTTTAATTTATAAAAGAATTACTTTTGAGATAAAGGAACTAAATTGGTTATTTACAGCAGTCGCTACAGTGAATAATCAATAAAATGTTGTCTCCCTTCTTAGCTCCTTTGATGGAAATCGGTAGAAAAATTAGCAGCACTTTAACTTCACGATAAAAGTAAATTCTAAATAGAACTAAGTATAGACAGAATAGATACTGTGTGCATTTTTATGAAACATTCATTTTTGATCTCAGATTACATTTAAATAACTAGGTTGAATGTGATGTGCATGACAAAATAAACTTTTTTCCTGTGACTGATATCATTACGAACGTACCGCACCCTGAAGTGAAAAACTTACTTTTTTACTCCCTAATTAGATACATCGTCCTACAACCTTGTACAAAAGTGCACTCCTGCTTCAGATACTATAGTAACTGGATTTCTTACCAAAAAAAGCAAACCACTTTAAAACTCAAGAAATAACCCTTAATAAGTTGTATCAGGATAACAGGTTAGGTTAACCAAATAAAAAACAAACACTATTTTTATTACCTTAAAAGACTTTAGGGCCTGTTGAAGTGAATTTTCACAATTGGGACGGCAAGATTCACCAAGTTGACTGTGAGCAGCGGCATAACAGAAAAGAACATTCATCCTTTCAAATTTAAATGAGTTTTCTTCTGTGAGGAAAGAACATATCATGACCAACTCAAAATTTACTTTTGGTATTTTTTCCGGTAATATCACTCCACTTGAATTCAACTCGAGAGTTGTTGGTCAGATTTAGACGTCCTTCTAGTTGATCCAATGCATCATGATATCTGTCACAATCAATCCAGGTAAAGTGAGGAAAATTTTTCAGAATGAAGGTATGAAGAATTAACATTATTGTTTACTTGCGTCATATTATTTTTGCCCATTAGGTGGAGAGGGGTTCGAGCCCATGTGAAGTAATACAACTTGACTCCATGCATAGATTAGACTGAAACACTTGTGTGAGGACTCGTGATCCTAGGAGGTCACCCAGACAGCAGTAGGTGCAGTGGGATTTGAACTAGAAATTCATTGCTTGAAAGTCAAACTCTTACGTCGATGAGACAAATCTTTACGAGCCCATAATCCACTGTTTGAAAGCTAGTTGTTTATAATCATTTGCCGCAGCGGCTTAAAGCAACGGGTGTCGGAAAGATCATCAAGTTGGCAAGTCAGTCAGTACTAACAAACGGCTTAGGAACACTGCAGTACGGTCACAGTCACGAAACCTCATATCATGGCATAAGATGGTCAGACAAAATATGACAGGATGGAAATGGCATCAAAACTTTTAGAAAGTCATGAAACAGTATGAAGGGAGATTGAAGCAAATAATGACATGTAGTATAAAGACTCGTGTCAGAAGTTCAAGGTGGAAGACACCAAGGTGTAAAATGGAGAAATAAAGTGATTAAAGGTGGAAAGTTATAAGAGGTGGAGAAGTGCCAGACCAGTAACGAAATTCGAGACGACTGAAATGAAGATAATGTGTGAATGTATATACATCATTTAAATCTGTTGAGCTTTATCACCCAATTTTCAACCAACGATTTCGGTCGTCATGTATGCCCCTACTGGAGAGTGTACCTTATCCTATACTGCTAAGCCCAATAGTCAAAGACTGTGTGAACTGACGCCAGGTTTTATTCCAGTCACTTTGGATCTTTTTCCAACCTAAACCAACTTCGAACAACATGGCGAAACGGGGTAGACAGTGATTAGTCACATAACATATCTTAGTCACCTCAGTTGACGATGGCTTACAACCTAACCAACTGGATCGCTCTTTTTCAAAACACGTACGTTGCTGACATGGTGGTTCCACGACACATGACCGGTGATACGAAGGTAACGTTGGTCAAACACCAGAATCCTTTTGATGTCCGCCTTTAATAGCTGTGTTTCACAGCTAAACAGAAGAGAGAGAACTGCTTGACAACACATTCAACTCACTAACCAATGCTGGAAATTAGCGGAAACTTACCTACCCGTCCACCCCACCCCCAAAAAATACTTTTATCACCTTGCCACTTTGATGGTTCTGAGGCTGTAGTTCAGGGTTTAGGCAATAAAACCTTGGTCAACTAATCACGAGTTAAAAACAAACGTCATATATCAAGGTTTGGATGAAGAAGTATAATTACAAAAATAACAGAGTGAATTTACCCCATAGCCTCGTAGATGAACTGCAAAGTATTAGGTGAGTTAGATGACTATTAATTTTTACATACCACATACCTACCATAACCATGTATTTAAGAAGGATGACGGGTGTTATCAGTCTACACCACAAGAGGATTAACAAGACGAAACAACAACCAAATGACAACTACTTCCGAGACATTTTCATAACCTAAAATAAGAATTCGTTACTGTGCAACGATGTTTAACATTCTTGAATAGGCATCGGATAAGACCAATGGTAATATGCATTTTTAGCTGGGTAACTTTATTCACCTGCTCAGGTAAAACAGAGTCTTGAACACATGATCAGGCTGACAACTCCATCACATTATTATATTTGTAACGAATAATTACACAATTTTTGAACTTTGGTTACTGTGTAAACATCCACTACTCTGGAACAATACCATCAGCATTCCATATTCAAACACGGGTCTTATGTTACAATTGTGTGGGTATTGGTTTTCTACCAGTTGCACTCTAAATGTTGGCTGCTATCACACTTCACAGGATTTGAAAAATTCATGAAAGGTAACATACTGTGTTCCGTCTATGTCACGAGTGGAGTGAGCAAGTTTCCACTCTACGTTGGAGCTTAAACAATGTCAAAATTGCTGCATCCCAACAGCCGTTCTGCTCCTCAACATAACAGCTGACTTTGATCAGGTGAAATGCACTCCACTCTGGAGTTACCCATTGGAGAGACATCCTTCAGAAGTTTATCAATATCATAAGAGCATATTACCTCCGTCAAAGTTAGGGAATATAATCACCTCTTCCCACTGCTTCGGATCAGAAGTGCAATTTGAGATTGCTGCGCAAATTCCCATTTCTTTTCAACTTCCCCATTGAAACAGATTTGAAACAAATTTGGATGTTAGCAGTTGCGTGGATTAGCTACTAAAATACCTTTCGATCTTATGTGGATATCGTTTTCTTTTAAATAGAACTTTATCAGTGACCAATAAGTGACCGCTATTTGCTTTGCATCACTGGATTACAACACACGTTTACAAGATTCGTAAAACTTATGCTTTTACTCACTTTAAATGGTTAGCTTTTGGAAGTGGTTAAAAAATGCTTGCATGGCTATTAGTACGAATGCTGACAGAAGTTTGACTCATAAAATTTCTAACCAAAAGCCAGATCAGCTGCTTGGTCTAAGCACCCGACTTCCAACAGACGAGTCACGATTTCGAATATCGCCCCACCTACCGAGGTTTTAGTAGCCAGGTACTTTCATTAACCCTCACAAAATAGGTGTGACTAACTGCCAACTGCATGAATGTGCGCAAAGTTGTTAACAGCATTTCGATTTCTATTGAGGATGAAAACCTAGTCTGATTATAAAAAGTCGGGAATATAATAAATCAATGCAAGTAGCTTTTCTTTGTGCGTGCAAAATTGCTCTTTTCGTTGCACGTTTGATGGTTGTTTTTCATCAACTCTGTTTTTGCACGACTGTTGGCAGCTGGTGAAAAAAAAATGTAATTGAGGTGCAACAGTAAATGGAAATAATAGATCTTTATCCGCTAAATGAAGTAATCTTGAAAAACTGATTTTGACGGCTTTGCCATGCATTATGAAGGTTGTCTCTGCTGCTCCCATACCACATATTGTTTCCCAACCCTGCAACAGACTAGAATAAGCGGAAAGATAACCAGTGGATGACGCGAAGTCATCTGATAATTAATAGCCGTTTATTGTTGGTATCTATTCACACTTCAATCAATCCCTGGGTAAGGTTTGAGAAGTGCAAATCAGTAGCTACAGATGTCATACATAGACAGACAAAGTCAGAAGCAACAACACACAAAGACCAAGTGGGCAGAAAGAACGTTATATCAAAGTAGACAAAAAAGAATGAAATGAGAAGCAATATGAAAAATGAGGGCTACGCCAGCGATCACAACCAACTTTCCGCAGTCACTAAGGTTCTCCAACTATCGATTTTTAATATCTCGAGGAACAAAGCCAAGCAGTCTACACCTTAATAAAAAGTTCAAAGACTCCATCGACTGGTATCACGTCTTGGTCTCACCACCCTAACTCTTTGTCCGACCCAACCTAACTTCAGCTTACGTTGCGTATAGACGAATGAAGGGCCTCGGCATGCGCGACACGCGTTCAAGTCAACTCATTCATTTATTTTCCTTGCTTAACCTCTACGTTGCACACATTGATTCCAAAATAAAACAGCAATACTGTGAAGACAACCATGGTAAAAAAGAACTATCACATCCTCATGTCTACTGTCAGTGCTTATCCCCCCTCCACATAACGGTACAAAACGAAGCACAGTGCAGTATACCGTTCCTGATTAAGGTTCACAACCTCATCAATCCTTCGCCTGACCTCAAAGTTCCTCACATGGTAATTCCACCAAACACGAGCAATGCTACGAAGACACCTGTGATCAAAACCCTGTAACCGCTTCATGTCTTCTACTTTTAATGGCCATGCCTCACATTCGTAAAACAGCATAGACTGAACTGCAGCACAACACGCTCGTCATTGATAGATAGTTGGATATCTTGCCAATCGGTGCCGCAGGTGACGCGAGTTGGCAAATGCCAAACGGCCTTTCTGAATCCGAGTTGAGATTTCGTCAGAAACCGGTGCGTTCGAGCTGATGTAACTCCGCAAGTAAGTGAAGTAGTTGACACATTTCACCACTTCACTCACAATAATTAAACTAAGAGTAGGTGCAGACCAGTCATGGAGCAACATCTTACATTTCGCAGATACAGAACGTATGCCAAACACTTAGAATTCTGCTCAACACATCCAGAAGACCCTGAATTTCGTCAGTGTCTTCACTTAGCAGGACAATATCGTTTACACACTCCAAGTCAGTCACATAACCTCAAAGAAGTAGGTCAATCCCTGTGAAGTCAGACGTACCTAAGGTAATGTCCATTAGTGTCTCTGCAACGAAATTAAACAGAAACGATGACAGTGGACATTCCTGGAGGACACCAATAGTTGACATCAATTCAAATGACAACTCTCCTCTTGTCCCCTACATTTAATGTCCATGTTTCACAGCCGTACAGTACAGCAGAGCGAACTAAAGAACAGTACACTCGACCCGTAATAGACAATCAGATATCGTGGCGGTGCCACAGATGGTGTAATTTGGCAAAATCCGTTCGAGCCTCTTGTATCCACCTCGAGATTTCGTCGACCACTGAGCCACCAAGGTTGATCCGAATTCCCAGGTACGTGAAGTGTTTAATGCACTCAACCACTTTACTCTTTGTTAGCCTGAGCACCACAGAAGACCAGTCCTGGAGAAACAATTTGCATTTGGGTGGTGGGAAAAGCACCCCAAACATTCTCAAATTAGCACTCAAGGTGTCCAGAAGACTTTCAATCTTGTCGGTATCTTCACCTAGCAGGACTACGTCATCTGCATATTATAGGTCGACCAAGGGTTCTCCTGTGATCACACCAACCCTTGTGAAGACAGACGACGAGACGGAGACCTCCATATGCACGTCTGCATTATTATAATTATTATTATTGCTGAAACACAAACATGGGCAAGGGCAATAAGAAATTCGCCGTACAAAATAATGTAATGACGCTGTGAAGACATAAAGCGACGGGAAGTGGATAAGTAAAGAAGAAAAACACGACGATGATAATAAGTGTGATTAGAAAAGCAGTTCAGTAAGATACATTCAGAACAAAACATTCATTACTTTTCAGTAACAGAAGATCGAAGGAAGCTACAGCATGCCCCCCACTGGTTTTTATTCTGACTCATATCTTATGACGTCTCAAGCCAGTAAATTGTGTGATCTCTCGGACCCAACCCAGAGAGTCGTGATGCATCAACAGATGCTAACCTGATACAACTATCCTTCATACCACGGGGTTACGCCGTACATTGACCACCCCTCCACTTCTTCCATCCAGCAAACAATGAATGGTACGGAAGCAGTTGCGACGACATGCGTGACACATGTCCAAGTCACCGAAGCCGAAGTTTACAGATGACCTCACTTACTGGATGACGATCTCCATTATACCCAAGCACACGCTGTTGTGCTTCAGAATGATCTACATAGTGTTACTACCGGATACGAGAAATTCTAAGAAGACAACGGTGATGGAACACAGAGAGACGTCGCATATCCTCAGCTCGCAGAAGCCAGGCTTCATAGGCGTAGATCAGAACTGCTCGTATCGAAGCACTGTAAACTCAGCCTATTACGGTCAGACTAACATCGCGACGGCGCAAAAGGTGGCCCAGATTGGTATCCGCCACTCTGGGTCTCGATATGGGGTTAAAAAAATTCACCACTCACTCAACTACCTCGATACACGAACTTGTCAACTACTTCCGACGGCTCTTCACCGAGGGTGAGTGCAGGCACAGACTCCTACCAATCTTGTCACACACAACCATTTTGCAAGTTCGAGATCTTGGTGGTTCGCTTTATTATCAGATTATGAACCCATGCCGCTGGCATCAGTATGTTGATGCGTAGTGGGTGTTGTTTTTACGGCCCCCTCCTAACCCTATTACCGACAGCGTTAGTGTGGTACTGGTGTCACACCCGTCTAACCGACAGTACGACTACTCCTCAGACTCCTATGACAGCGTAGCAATCTTTACTACAATGGTAACCGCTTATTGTCTAACCGCTATCCCGGTGTAGGGCGCTGGGGCTCAGTGGTTCAGGGAGATGAGTATCAACCAGTGGGCCGCCAATTCGAACCCCGCCCCATCTACCGAGGTTTCAGCAGCCAGGTAGTATCACTAGCCCTCATACATATAGCTCATTGCCCAGTCCACGGATATGTACAAGGCGGCTGTATTCGGAGTGACTATAAAGGCCACCCTAGCAACGACTGAAATAACTAATTAGACTTCTTTATTTTACGAAAATCTGCCTTTTCATTGGAAGTGGAGAAACCTAACTGGTTATTTCGATCTTCACTAAAGTGGCCTTTAAAGTCGCCGGTGTGCTCCTTTTAGGTAAGGTAAGACCTTGAGGGAATATGAATTTTATCAGGACATCGTTGGGTCATTGTGATATGCAAGCCAGACTACCACGTCAAGATAGCAGCTATGTCAAGAGTGTCCGTTGCTCCACTCAGTAACTTACGTCTCTCTTGAAAACCTTCAGGTGGCAAACCATTAAACCCTGGTGCTTTGCATCACTTCAAGTTAGAAACAAACTTATCAACCCCGAGAAGAGTCAGAAGATAGACGTCAACGAACTACTTAGATTTGGGTTGGACATTGAGCAAATGAAGTATTGCTATGGGCCAGCTGAACTGTTTTTCAGAGTCCAACGCCCAACGCTCTAGCTACCTGTCCTTAGCAGTTATCAAAGACTCATACTTCTCGACGATGGCCTCAATAACCACCATCCTCTTGTAAATGTGCTTAATAAGCTTGAATAATGTTTGGGTTCTCTCTAATGCTGGTGCCTTTCCCTCTTTATCTCTAATCGCTTACCCAAAATGAGAAGATAGGCATTACAAAACAGTCTTACGCTGTTAAGACTGTAAATTTTTATGTGCTTTTGGTTGCTTAAAGTCAAAGCAATCGGAAACTGAAAACAAACCACACACGATTTATGAACGAGTTGTCAACGCCATACCCCCAACAATAACTAAACCAAGCTTAATAATTTCACAGTATTCTCTAGGACCCAAAATGACAATAGACCAAAGAGTCCCCTTCATGCTGAAAAGACGACAACAACTCTGGCATCCTGCTCTTCTTAACATTAATTCTTAGTAAGCAAACTTCAATATCTTAACTCTGGCATTGAAAATAATCCTGTGACTCTTTAGCCAACAGTAATAACTGAAACTGTTGGCTTTCATCAAATGAAACGACCAGAACTTCGTGGTCAGTGACAAACATATCATTTTTAGCTAGAAAAATTTCCCAGTTAAAGCAGGATTTTACCAGGTAAGAAAACTCAATCTTTAGCCTGTCAAACGCGAACAAACAACTCGCTTCTAAATGCTGTCAAGTACGGTTGAATTCTCGATTATATGGCGGCATGACTTTGATAAATCCTTTCATCGATTAAGAACTTCAAACTTAGTGTTATAGAATTCGCAAACGACAGTTCCTTAGGTTCTACGTGTCTTACGTTAAAATGTAGAACGGCTTGGGGATTCAAAATACAAATAGCAAGTGCATAAGATATAACTGTGGAAAATTCAGGCTTAATAGGTCAACTTACGCTGCTATTCTTTCAACTGTAGGATTATAGTTATCTCCTTTGGCACATACAGAATTCCGTATAGTGGCGAAATCCCCAAGAGAATGGCTGCAAGACTCAGCAACGTTCGAACCATACTGTGTAGTGATTAACTGTTTCAAGCTGTTGAATAAATCGCAGGAAGAGGACTTTTTTATTGGGATGCTAAGGAAGTTCATAACCCGCGCTTCGTTTCAAATGGAATGACAAATACATCACCACTTGAAGGTCAAGCTATACAAAGTGCTATTGGCTGGAAAAGCTTTAATTCCAGAAATAAAAACTATTCAAAATGCATCATCTGTTTGTTTTCGAAGCTTACGACTTGAAAATGGTTGAACGAAACTGAACTAAGGCCCTAGTTTTTCCAAGAGGGAGAGTTGCGGAAACCAATGGTTTCTGAACTCTCACATCTTTCTTGAGGTTCCGTTCCTTTCGTTCAGTCACACTCCTTTGATGAGCGCAAGAGTCTCTCTAGTTTGCCTGCCTATAGCACTGGATGTGATGGTTGCCCCTTTAGTTTACAAATGCTTGGCTGGTTTGCTTAGTCGAGCAATGGAGCTACTGGAGAAATCGGCAAACCCCCTGAAAATATTAGAGATTACCATAGAGGCACTACCGAAGACTAGGTGACTGCATAAACAGGAAGTTAAATGTGAGGTATTAATAATAAGTCTAACTAGCAGTGATGTTTTGTTGATACTATATTTGAGCAACAGAAAAATGGATAAATAAATGTTTGGTTACTACCGGAGGGTTTTCACGAAACATTGTACAGCCTCGTGTAGTAATACGGTATTTATTTGAAATGGCCAGCTTAGAAGGACTTCGGAAATTTCTTTTCCTCAAACTTCAGAAAAGCAGAAGTTTGTGTAATAAGAAGATGGAAATTATCTCAGAAGTGTGACGCGTTCACCGTCGATAGGTAGGCACACTGTAGAAACATGTCATGGGATTGATGCCAAAACAACCATTAGACCACTGCATAGAGGCCGTCAAGAACGTATACCTAGTTTCATTGAAGTTTTAGCTATACAAAAGTTCAAACTCCCCCTTTTGTGTATTTGAAAGCAGTTTGTCCTTAGCTTAAATCTACCTTGGTAGTCTCTATCTCATTTTAATGCCAAGGGAGGTGTAAAAACACATTACTCCTCCTTATCACCCCAGCGGCGATGACTGAAAATGAGGCCGTTTTCCCAAGTGAATGAAGACATCGGTTGTTTGAGGTTGAGCAGGAGTAGGCTTAACTGAAGGCACTGCGTTTGCAGGCATAGCCACCGAAGACATTCTATTAATAACGGTTGTCAAAGTCAAAGCCATCTGAAGAGTAGTTTCGTGGCGACTTCTGCTGAAATGCACCAAACATCAGCTCACTAAGCTTTCCGGACACAGCATGAAAAGAGGTAGTGCCTCATTCCACTCAGGCATGTTTGTCTCTGGAATGGCACCCCTGCTCTGCCGATGGAAAAGTTCTGCGATTTTATTTGTTCGCGCATGCTACTCTGTCGTCTGGGACCAAGCCCACACTAAAACTGCTTATAAAGCATGGAATAAATTCAAACTCCGGTTGGTGGTTTTGGTTGGTCATAATAAAAGGTGGATATCCAATGTTTACCACCGATCTTTCCACGAAAGCAAGAGCGATGGCCTCAAATGTGATATTTTTAACGTTGTGAAATGGTCCATTAGATTCCAGACGAGGTCTACAATTTCTATGTGGAGTTGATCAAATGTAGCGTTTCACGCTAGAAAACAAACCTGACTAGCATTTTGTTTAGCGGATGATTTTAGACTTTCGACAGGATACAAGTGGCCACATTCTTCCATACCCTTGTAAGTTCCACGCCAGCAAAAGCACCGCGTGCTGACCCTGTTATTGGCTAATACATTTGGATGAGAAAGTTCATGCAGTGCGTTGATGACATCATGTCAACATCTTTCCTGCACTATCGGAGGTGGTTGGCTACTAGATACATGGCACAAGGTTGGATCCTCAACAGAATTTCTGAAAGCAGACCTAGTTTGGGAGTTGATAGAAAGGTAAGCTCAAAATGCTTTTAATCGACAGAGCTTTCTGGACCTGAAGCAGCCTCAAAGACAATTAGTCCACCAGGGGTAGAAAATATAGGCCGTTTGAACTTAGAAGTAATTATTGGGGATTTAAGAACATCAGGTTTACATCCAAAATTACTCTCGGAGAAGATTAGTGAAAGACATCAAGCTGCTTATAGTACAGAACCGATGATTCCGCCGGCAGCCCAGCATCTACCCATCAAACTCAAATGTGTGAATGCTACTCTCGAAGCATTGGCTAGTTGCATGAATGCGGAAATATAAATCAGGTCCTGTCCATATAGGACCAATTATACTAACTCTCCTCCGATCATAGCTCCTGAAACTAGTTCGCAAGGATCACAGGGCTGGGAGGGTTATTTCTGTATTAATGTTGGAGTGCCTGAATGTTTTCCAATCGTGACTGACGGACACATCGAGGTCCTTTAGTTCCAAAACAAGAGGTGTCTGACCAATGATAGACTGGGGGTGGTTGGCCGGATCGATGTCCATTTCTGAGCTCTCGCTAGAGGAGACCTTTATGAACCAAATGGCGATTCCGTGCACACCAGTTCATGTCACATGTAGATTAGCAGTGATTAGGGACCCTCTCAAAACGTTTCCATCACCCCCTGAAGAAGAGTATTGAAGACGCGTGTGTTCCTGTAAATACGTAGACATGGGACGTGAAAGTGAGCTGCCTCAGCACTGGTAAACAACCTGGATTTACAAACGCCTTCAGCTTCAAAGCGTTCATCTGAGCATAAACCTCCCATCCTTTCACCCAAGAAGTCTCCTACGGAGATTGTTGACAGAAGTATTCGAAATTCACTTTATCTGAGTTAGCAGGCAAGAATGCCTGCCAATTTCGTGGCCACGACATCCCTAGTAATGTAGAATTATCTACACAACGATAGGGCTTTTTGGCATAACCTCAGACTTATTCTCCGAAGTTGCAGTTTAAAACGGGCGGGAAGAGAGTATATTTATTCATATCACTCTGAAGAATGAAACCGCAAGACCAGGAGGCACCTCCGGTATTAGAAATCATCAAGTGGGAGACTGCAGTCAAGGAAACATTCCAACTCTTGATTTCTGTACTGTTAGACGATAGGCAGGAATAGTTTGGAGACAGATTGGGAAATGTGAAGTGTGTTTCTACGCATGTGGTACATAAATATATCTACGAAGACGATCCGAAAGCGGAGAAAGAAGCATTAGAGGTAGTCATCGCTTCGTGACGATTCTGAAAAATGATATAAATGATGTGAGTATGAAAGGGGGATAGGAGTAAAACGGTAGAAGGGAGATGAATGGTACATTTGATGTGATAGTATACATGAGCGGAGTAAGATTTGCGTGTATTCTCACGACGATGAACTTATGGTGATGTGTGTGAAGTCTGGTATATTTGATTTACCCATGAGAGTGAAGAACGTCGTACATATCGGCTTTGGTGGATTAGCAATTGCTGCTGGTTCAGAAGTAAAAGACGGGGTGCTGTTGAGAGCCAGTAGAAGCTGTATGCGCTCGACGGTGTTACGGATTTTCCAACGTGGAAATATCTTCAGGCTGTTTGAGGGTAGTGCACCACAACATAGTCCTCAAAATGAATCGTACTATTCAGCGACTTCAGTGATTATAACACTTATTATCCTGATCGGCATCGACACAAATGTAAGTCCTTTAACTTCCAATTATGAGGACAGAGCAACTATGAAGTGTTGTTTAACTTCCTCCAACAATTTTTACCGAAAGCACCTTCCTATACTACGTTAACTTTCACTATGAGTAGATGTTTGATAGAAGAAAGTGAGCACTTGGCAGGGTGGTAGATGCGTTATTTTGCGAAATATTCTCAAAGAAATCGGTGCTCAGGGCCTAGTGTCTTATAAAAAAGTTGGCGACCGCTGTTCAACAGAATTGACGGTGAGAACATATGGGATTCATCCTAATATGTCATGCAGTACATTGAATATTACAATGCCCGTTCATGAGTGAAATGATAAGACTTGAAAAATATAAAGCGCAAGTGGTAACGAATGCAGCTGCAAAGCACAAAAGAAATTTTTCTTCCAAAAGAGATAGGCGTTTGAGTGAAAAACTGTCTCACAGCCTGTGCTACGAAGAGATGTAGGTCTCCCTCTGGCACGAGTAAGTAGTATGGGGTTACTACTTCAGTCATACGTCAGTGAAGAGTGATCATATATTTTAAATGCTTGTTGGACGACATGACTACTTACTGCTTGACTCTTCTACCTGCAAGTCGTGGGCGTAGCTCCTGTCTCTCCGTGCCAGTGACTACTTTCAAACCTCTCCTTTGCAATTGACTTCGTACCTCGTACTTCGTACTTCGTACCTATTTTCACCATACCGCCACAAATCCCACTCCTACCTCGTCCCATCCCTACGTCTTCTGCGTTCACATCCACTTACCATACAACTAAGGCCTTGCTCAATAGAAGCTACTGCTTTGAGATGTCCGTCAACAATCGTTTCTATATACTATCCGAACGTTTCGTACTCGGACATTCATAGTAAATCTGACTAAGACTGAGTGCTATATAAGAAAGCACCGCATAAGATTATAATTGCTATCCGAATCATTACGTGGAGTGACTCACAAAACTGTTACGACTATTACTTTTAGTGACAAATGTTACCAACAAAGCTCCATTGATTATAGCTTCCAGTTTTTATGAGGCACTTTTATTGAACATTTCCGGTCCTCTCCAAGTGCGTTCCCTCATCGTTCGTTTTGTCTTGCACTCTGCAGATGCTACCCCAGAATCACGCATGGTGAAAATGATATTCCACGCATTCGGAATGCTGCAAGAAAGCCACATTTCTATCTATCCAGAACCAAGTCAACAGGTACAAAAGTAATCTTTCCCTCTGGTACCTCATGGGAGTAACAGTTTTCATTCAAAGATGGACCCAGATACTCAAGAACTACTATATAACATCCTCATGGTGTGCTCACTAGTGGTTCCATGCCCAACAAACCTGTTATGCGGTCGAAATTACTTTTATGTTACTTGTGACTGCTACATTCAGAAAATTGGTGTTTTAAAAGCTCCAGAGTCTTTACACTCATACTTAGCTTTCAGTTTTCCTTCAAATCGCCAGCCATTTCACAACTCAAGTAGTGAATTTCGCGCAGTAAACCGCCCATTGCTTTTTCTCACTTCGCACTTATAATGATTATTGTCCCCTAAGTACAATAAATTGAATTTCTACTCACCATAATGTGAAACGGAATTGCTGGCATAGTGAAGTCACTGCTGCTTTGAGCTTAAAAGACACAACCAGTCAGATAGTTTTGAAGTTGATAAATTGTATGATGTACATGTCACCATTTCCGTCTGTATCAAAAGTGAGTAACTTTTAATAACGCATTTAACACCTGTCCCGTATTCGTTTCTCTCGGGAATCGTGCATGAATTTAATTCTGGCGAAAAACCAAAATGTGTATAAACCTAAGTAATTCATGATAGTATCATTTTCTTTACACTTATTCTACTTATTTAAGACCGCTGGTTATCTTTGAGCGATGACGCTATATCATCTTGAATTGTCAAACTGGTTCGGGTATATAAAGAAGCCTGTAACCTGGCGTTTGTGTGTATTTGAGGGAACAAATTGTTAGCGTTGTTATTATTACTCACTTAATTGCGAGTCGAGCAGGTGACATTGGGGCCAGATAAATCCATTTTTAAGACACCACCGAGTATGTGCAAGATGATCCAGACATTGTTCATCTTTTCGCTTGGATTCTGTTGAGCTACTGCTGCGAAATTGTTCCTTATTTTGTCACCCTACTTTTTTCCGTTGGTATGTTGAACGCGATGAGCAGGACTATGCCAATTCGTTGGTATCATACTCACAAGGCTCGCACCAAAAAAATAAACTGCATATCGTGAGGTTGTAGAGGTGATCAACATAAACGAGTACCGGGGAAGAAGTTAATGTGGGTTTATGCTGTCCTTTGTCATAACATTCCTCTGATGATTCATCACTGTCTTTCAGATAATCATCAGTTGTCATCATTTGGGGTATCGAGCGATGGAGTAGCATCTGACGTTCGCGGGGATGATATGTTCGCACTTTAAATTCGTCATTTGAGAATTCACGCCAAACCAATATTCTTATACTTATGATTATAACCATTCCTGAATATGCACACATACACCATTTTCACAGGTATGACCAACTTGCTACATAAATTACATGCATCTTTACAGCAGGCGATCCCAAGCGCCACCCATTCTGTCACTAGAGGGTGCAAGAACTACATGTTAACGTGGTGAAACATCCCAGCAGAATAAGAATGTTAAAATTTGCAGGTTAGACAAGCGGAAATACTGACTTTGCATGAACAAAAACCGGGGTTTGTACGTGGACATTACGTGCATTACCTGGGGAAAAATAAAGCTCGTCAAACCTCGTAGCGTTTGCTCAGGGCAATGATGAAAAGTTCATGAGATGATTTATACAAGTCACTTATTTATTGTACTTCATTCAAGATATTGGAACTGTATAAATCATGTGCGCCCATACTATTTCACATCAGAGATTCATGATCTTATTAGATAATACTACAGAGAGCTAAATATCTGCATTTTTCAACTGCACCTGGATGCGATAGATCTGTTCCGACTTGTCAAGCGGACCTCCAGAACGTTATGTCCACCATTTTCATGGGTTGTGGCGACCTTGTGGTTGGCAAGCGTCAGACCTTCCCAGCCGCTTTCGTGATGAATAAATCCTATAGATTTTGGTAATTGTGAGGTTGTGGTCCAAGGAACATTTTTTGTTTCTGTTTGTTGTAGTTAGGTATGGTGAACGCAGCAATACCGGCTAACTTCCATGAACAGCAGTTTCATCCAAGGTCCGTTCCTTAAATGTTTAATTTTCACTGACAGCCAAGCCAGCATTTAGGACTGAATTGCCCTTCTAAAGTGACAAAAAACAAAAAGGAAGCAGCAGGCAGATAAAGAAGCAAGAATTTCAACAAGAGGTGTGTTTCTCGTAACCTGACTTTCTTTGCTGTGGCTTTCGTTGTATGTGCTCTCCCTATGAAACACTCGAGAGCGTAGATTTCATCAATATAGGTCTCATGCTTTCTTGTAATTTGGGAGTTTTTCTTATGCTCACTATGTCGTAGAGAGCAGAATATGTTGTCAGTATGAGATGAGAAGTTATGGATATCTTCTCCATGCCTCGCATGAAAGGTCGGTGCATGTATGGCAGATGTCTCATAGTACGTCGAGAGGACCTAGAATATGGAAGGTCATAGAGGATAGTGATGATGTACTCCGTAGGCCGCATAAGTTGCCAGATCATGGAAATTTAATTAGCAACACCAGGTGCCCTGTAAACACACTCCATTAGTAATGTAACACTCCTGCAGTGTATGGCGACCCGTAGAGAGTTACTCATCTTGTCAAGAACCACGTTTTTCAACCCAAACGCAGTGAATATTCAGGAAACGCATCCGGTGACCTCCCGCTTTCTTGGAATAAGCTCCCACTTGCACGTCCCCATTTAAGTTTCAACGTCCACTCAATGAATTCCCTCATTTCATGGGTACCCGTTAATTTCCCGACATTTTATACTCACAACCACGGTCAGGCCACTGAGTCTACGGTTGAAGTACTTGAACCTCTGAGTATATTAACCGGAGTTATTTAATTTCTCGAGGTCCTCCTTTACTGATGGATTTATGGTTGCACGCAGGTGTGTTAGTACTGGTCCCCCTCCGTATAACGAGCGTAAGGTATACTGTTTTCCTCTGAAACCCACTGTGGCACGCCCAAAATATAGAAAACTTTAAGAACCTTCTAATGGAAAAACTGTGTAGTCGGCTCCATATACACACATGAAAATGTACATGGAGTTCGAATAAGCCAAAAAGAACAAAGGCTTCCCTCTTCTCCAAACTAGTTGGCATAGTAATCCCTTTTTCCGTATCTGCTCGTGCTTCTTCTTTCTTTTTTCATTTGCAGCAACAGCTCCATGACGACGTTTGATGCTGAATTCCTATATGAACACGTCCACTTGGTGGAAATTATACCTGCCCCGTGGTGCCAAGAATTGTTAAGCTACTCCCACTCCTTCGCGGTTCATGGAACGCCTTCACGACCAAATCACCTGCTGGTCATGATTCTTCAAGTCATGAACCATCTAAACTTTCTCAGCAGTATTAGTAACAGGGACATTCTGAGCAAATGATTTAACCAGAGACCAATTTACATACTGGCTCGGAATGCGGCTTGCCTACAGTAGTTCCAGACCACATTTTTGTAGTGCTGTGCGTCAAGCGATCTTTTTGCATGAGAAACACTATGCATCGGAAACACCTTCCGAATGACGCTGCCTAGGCAAAAAAGGATACCTGAAGTCTGTGTTGAAATACTGTCACTTGGACCATTACCCGTTTCAACGTCCATTTCCATCCACTGCAACAGGTATTTCTAGTAGAATCATTCTGTAATACCTTTAAATATAACATGATGTCTTGAAAATGCATTGATTTAGGCACTTACCTTCATTACATAACTGTGGATACTTTGCCGATGCTCCGGATAGCATGAAAAAGCAAAAATGGATCGTTTCATTAAGAAGGTGACATACTGTCATCAGTACTATTTATTGTTATCTATACAGTATATCTTGACATTTCAATGAACCTGGAGACGCGCGTCATTTAAAAAATACATTGAATCTGCCATGGCACTTCGCTCAATATATATGATCCGTCATCTTAAAGCACTTGAGTACTTTAGCAAGCATTACCTTTTTCGAGAAAGAAACTCCTGAATTACTTCCTCTTCTTTTTGAGTGGTGCTTTTACGCATTCATTAGACATGACCTTCATCTCTGTCAGACAACCTAAGAGTATAACGCGAACTCCAAATTTAACTTGAAGCGCACCATTTGTATGTGATGTTACGTTCTCTTCCTTTCAGACAGAGGAGTTCCACTGCCTTGGCTGAAAGGGAGATGGTAAGAAATTTTTTTAAATATTACCGGGGATTTTCCACCGCTAATTGTTATAGCCGTACCTATAAAAATGATATGCACCTGTAAATTCAGGAATAAAACTACTATTATTATTACATGGGTCCTTAGTGGCTAACGAAGCTGAAACCTGACGAACTTTCTAATGAATAGACGGTTATATTCCTGAATAACAAACTGTGCAGGTGGATTGACATAGTCAGCTGGCTGTAATGCGAACTTTGGTCACTGCGCGCCTTTGTTTCTAATAGTGAAACCTATCTGTGTGACAGGAGATGAAAATCTGCGCTGCCTCACGAACCGCAGCGAGTTTTAATGAGATTATGCAGGTCAGTGATTTGACGTGTGAATTATATGACACTAACTACTATCTTGTAAACTTTCAAAAATTATCAGTTTGACGATGCTTGTAGCCTGGCATCTCCCATGTTAAATCCACTGTATGAGGATAAGAATTGTTGTTATCTGAACTTTAACACTCCGTTTACGCTGAAGTGTGATTGTTCCACGTTCATTTCATAACTAGCAGGATCTTCCGATGTTTTTAATAGAATTTAATGACACACCCTCTGCACCATTCAGGACCCGCAAAATCCTGCAGACCTTTCGGCATGTACCGATGCGGTGCCACTAAACTGGTTTCTCTCATGTCAAATTAGTATTATGGGAACAAAACATTTATCTATTTATTTGTTGCTCCGGTCACATTGGAATTACGTGTACATACCAACACTTATTCCTTCATCTGGTACATTTGCGTGGCACCCAGACCCAGTGGTAATTAGTACACGCTATTTAAATATAGGTGCGATTCCTCGCAATACTAATATTTTGCTAAGGACAGGCCCCGCGTTTATGGGAACGATGTATAAGTGGACAGACTAAAATATATCTCAGTATTGCTTGATCGAACATGGCCTAATGCCACTGCTTTACAAGACTTATCTACACCTTGCTCACTCGTAGTTGGTAGATACTCGCGATATCCCAGCGGTAAACTGACCTCTGAGTAGCTAGTTTTACCCATGTAAGCAGTGGGTTTGTACAGTTGGTGAAATCGCCAACAGGGTTCACCAGGTCTGTTGCATATTCACATCTGTTGAAGCCGCTTGGATATTTCTCGCCTGGGGTTTATGCATTTAGCTGATTGCATTTTTTCTGCTGCCCGGCGGGCGCTGAGATTGGAGGTTCAGATTGACCAGCTCCAACATCCCCACCAGCTGTTCGGCCAGTCTACTAAAAGCGACCCGACCATTAAATGGTAACTGAAGTTGCTAATATTTACACGTCCATTTGAATTAAAAAGTGCGATATGGACTGGATATAGAACAACCAAAATGATTCTACAAGCGCTACGCTCGAAACTGTGTTACATTTCAACGTGACTTCACGACCGTTTTGCAACCTTGCCATTAACGTTGTCACAAGACCAGTTTAGTTTTCAAACAGCTTTACATATTACCTGTAGAAAAGGAGACATGGTCAGTGAACGATAAAAGGCATGGGAATGGCCATTTGTAGATCAGAAAGCAATGGCCCAGTCAACATTTACGCAGAAAAAAACAATGGGGCGCGTTGTAAACTGAAATGCAAACTTGGGACGAAGCAGGAGACGAAACGCAAGGCTCTACAAACTTCCCCTGAAAATTTTCACTCTCACACTCTGCTCCTCGTTTACTCACGAAATGCCCTCGATTTTACAGATTCACCCATGACACTGCCACAGGATTGTGGCAGGTATCAAACTTACTGGAGGTCCCATACCTGGTAAAGGTAAGAGGACATAAAAGATATTTCTGACGTGATGAAATATGGTAGACCCCACCTCCCTACTGACGACTTAAAAATTGTGTATAGCTTCCCTCATTCGTCATAAGTGGGGGTTTTAATAGAATCCAGGAAGACCTGACGTGTTTGTTCGCTTGGGGTGAAACATGGAAACTTCCGCCTAAGTCCAGTGAATTCGGATTTCTCTGCTTCAACGATTCCTACTCAAACGTCAGTTTACACCTTGGTGATTCTACGCTGCAATCTTATAGCTCAGTATGTAATTTAGGTATTAGGTGTTCTCGGAACTTAACGTTTACGGAACATGCCCAGTCACTTGCCTCAAAGTGTAGGCTCTCAATTAGCCTTTTGCTTAAACACTTACACACCACTGAGGTTAGACTGATTTTATTCAAAGTAATGATCCATCCAGTACTTGAGTATAGCACAATCATCTTCAGCAATATGTATGCTTCGGATGGGATAAACACTGAGAATATTCAAAGAAAGTCTGCCGACTATGTACTGGGCCGTCATGAAGAACTTGATTATGAGGGAAGGTGTAGGAAACCGAAAATTGACCCACTTCGGCTAAGACGCCTCAAGCTCAATATTAACCTACTTTTCCCCCTATTACGTGGTAAAAACCATGCCTGTTGTGCTCCTGCTCTAAGCCTGTGTCCTCATACAGTCTACGCAATCATGAGTGTACTGTGCCTGTCGAAAAGCACCGCCTTAAACTTAGGTCACGATCCTTTATGATACAATATAGCAAGATATGGAATAAGCTTTCACATTATACTCGCTCTTGCATGTCTGCATTTCAGTTTCAACGTCTACTCAACGAATTCCTCCTTTTCAGGGGTATCCATAAATTTCTTGACATTCATACTGTATCCACAAATATGAAGCACAATGGAGCAATCGACACACAACAATGGACAAGCCATTGCGTCCACTGTGAACGTGCTAAGATCCCTTGATATGTGAATAGGAGTTATTAAAGTCCTCCAGTCCCTTTAATGCGGATGACTTTACGATTGCATGCGAGGGTGTGATTACTGGCTCCTCACCGTGTAATGAACTTTATGAATACTGTTTCCCTCTCAAGGCCACCGCGGTACACCCAAAATACAGAAAATTTTAAGAACCTTATATTAAAAAAACTGTGCAGTTGGCTCCACGTATATACATGAAAACGTACATGAAGTTCGAACAGGCCAAAGAGAACAGGGACTTCTCTCTTCTCCAAATTTGATTGCATAGTAATCCCCTTTTCCATGCCTGCTGGTGCTTCTTCTTTCTTTTTCCACTTGCGGCAACAGCTCCATGTCGACATTTGATGCACAAATTCAGTCTGAACATAATTACTTTGTGGAACTAATACCTGCTCATTGACGCCAATAATTATTGGACTGCTCCCACTCTTTCAAGAATTTTGGACCGTCCTCACGATTGCCCAACCTGCTGGCCGCGATTTTTTGTTTGCAACGAACCGATTAAACTTTCACAACAGTACTAGTTACAGGGATATTTTGAACAGATGATTAGGCCACGACCAATTTACTTATTGGCTCGGAACGCGACTTACCTGGAGTAGCTCAACACTACATATATTCTGGTACTCTGTATCAAGTGGTCTTTTCACATTAAAGCTAATATGCAACAAATACACCTCTTGATTGATGCTGCTTGCGCTAATACAAAAGGTGTCCGAGGTCTAAATACTGCCATTTGGACTATTGATCATTTCAACGTCTAAGTGAATCGAATACAACAAATATTCTTGGTGGAATTGATTAATATTACCTTTAAACACGGCGCGGTGACCTGGGAAAACATTGATATAGACATACACCTTGGTTATATAACTGTGGACATTTTATTGATACTACGAATTGTAAAAATGGGTCCTTTGTGGTATGCAGAGCTAAAAACTGAAGATCATTCTGGGGAATAAACCGTTATATTACTAATTAGCAAACTGTGCGGATTGACTAACAACGCTGGTTGGTTAAAAAGCTAACCTTGAACACCGCACGCTTTTGATATTGATCGTGAAAGGTGTCTGTGTAATGAAAATAAAGATCCATTCCCGTCTCTGGAGTTTCAGCAAATGTTTATAGGAATACGCACACTGATGACTTGATATGTGAATTGTTTAATAATAAATACCGGTTTGTAAAATTTCAAAAATAATGAATATGACGGTGCTTGTAAACTGGTATCCCTCAAGTTAAACGCATTAATTGAGGATGACATATATTATTATCTAAACTTTAACACTCTGTATACGCTGTAAAGTGATAGTTACATGTTCGTTTCGTAACTAGCAGGATCCTCTGCTGTTCTTAATTGAGTTTAATGACATTCCGTCCGTGCCACTCAAAACTCGTAGTCTCGTAGATATTTTGAGATGTATCAACGTGATGAAGCCTGTAAACTGGCTTCTCTCATGCTAGACTTTTTCAATGTGAGAACAAAATGTCTGTTTATTTATTTAGTTATCTTGCATACAGTTGGAAATTTGCAGAAGAAGAAGAAGAAGGTGGGCTGTACGCTTTTGAGTGACTTAAAACCCTTCCAAATAGAACAGATGATTAGGCCACGACCGATTTACCTATTGGCTCGGAACGCGACTTACCTGGGGTAGCTCAACACTACATATTTTCTGGTACTCTGTATCAAGTAATCTTTTCATATTAAAGCTAATATGCGACAAATACACCTCTTGAGTTATGCTGCTTACGCTAATACAAAAGGTATCCGAGGTCTAAATACTGCCATTTGGACTATTTATCATTTCAGCGTCTAAATATGACGAACATTCTTAGTGGAATTGATTTGTACTGCCTTTAAGCTTAATATAGTGACCTGAAAATGCATCGTTATGGCCATACATGTTGGTTATATAACTGTGGATACTTTATTGATACTCCAGACTGTATAAATATGTCCTTTGTGGTTTGCAAGGACAAAAACTGAAGATCATTCTAAGTACTAAACTGTTGTGCACTCATTAGCGAACTATGCAAATGGACTAACAATATCGGTTGGTTCCAAAGCAAACTTTGAACACTGTGCGCTTGTGATAATGACAGCGGAACCTGTCTGCGAGATGGGGGATGAAAATCCATTCCCGTCTCATGAATTTCAGCAAATGTTTATGGGATTATGTACACTAGTGATCTGATGTGTAACTTATTTAATACTAAATACCAGCTTGTAAACTTTCAAAAATTATGAACTTGACAGTGCTTGTAAACTGGTATCCCCCATGTTAAACCTGTTATGTGAGTATAATATTTATTATTATCCAAAGTTTAACACCATGTATACGCTGTAAAATGATATTTCCTTGTTCTTTTCATAAGTAACAGGATCTTTGGCTGTTTCTAGTTGAGTTTAATAACATTTCCTCTGTACCACTCAGGACTCGTAAAGTCTTGCAGATATTTTGAGGTGTATCAACGTGATGAAGCCTGTAAACTGGCTTCTACCATGTTAAACTTTTTAATGTGAGAAAAAATTTATTTATATTGAACGATTTAGGTATCACTTTATTGTGGAAAAAGAACAGTGAGTGGAGATAATCAAAATTTATAAACAATCTCGATGTACTGTAAGGTGATATTTTTCTGTCCTTTTTATAACCTGCAGTCACTTGATATCATGGTAAACCCTGATGCAATACCTTCTGTATCATTTAGGATAGCTCAACAACCGAAGACTTCTTTACCATTATCAATCTGATGATGCCTGTTAACTGGCCCCCGTCATGTTAAATTATAAGTTTGGGAAAGGGATATTTACCTAGTTCTCGCGGCTCGTAACCAAAAATACATGAGATGAAGTAGCTGATTGTAGGTGAACTTTCCGCGAAAGAGTTATTTACGAACATTGTTCACAGAAGACAAAACGGATGCTAAAAAGCTCCACATAATTGGAATTGCCTTTTCAAAGGATGAAGGACTAAGTTTTACTTCATACCCTTATATTTCACCAACAGTCTGTAAGATTTCCTTACCCACAATGAGCAATAAGTATTATCCTTTAGATTAGCATAAGATAATACAGATTTCAATGAGTGGTCGAAGTCCTATATTACTCACCAGGAGCTTTTGGGATTGTGTGAAAGAACTCGGCACAAACCTAACTGGCATCTTTGGGTTTGAGCCCCCTCACGCTCATGTAATTGGTGGCTTGAACATTCTTCTTTTTTGCAGCGGAACCAGATACTAGAAATTGCTGCAAGAATATCACCTGACTGAAATATGTTTTATATTCTGTCACTGGGGGATCCGTAGGGTAAGCATAGGGGCTTGAGTGTATTTTTCAAATAAGATAAAAGCTAGATTTGGCTTGAGCCTCTATCGGTCTCTAAGACTTGGTCATCACGGGTTTGCTATGTTTCGTATCTCATAACCGAAGTAATCTCTCCCTTTGCAAGTGCTATTTGTGAACAACGGGAAAGCCGACTTTGTGAACGTCAGACGGGATCTAAAATACTTCGCCTACCTCAATTTTAGCAAGTAAAGCACTAAAATACACGTTTCGCCTAGAAGTTATGGCGAAGACGCCTGTGGCCGCTCCAGAAAGAAGCAAGACAAGCCATGTTCCGACTTAAAGCTTAGTGTCCGCAATATTTCAATACGTCAACTATCAGTGAGGAATCATCGAAGATTAACCAATACATAAGTGACTGAACAGTTCGCATACATATCTGTATTAAATATACGATGGAAGTCGTAATTAAAAAAAGCAGTGTATTGCTCTCCACACGTTGTCCTGATATGTTAAGCCGAATATCTAAATAATTAATTCCAAGTCAACCCCTACTAGCCTTTTGCATAACTGGAGTACACGGAATCATGAGTGCCCATCCATTTTTTCAAAGTATTAATCATATTTCCGAATCAACACAGGAATAACGGATATCCATCTTTAGGTGAACTTTTCTCAAATCCAGAAACAAATGCATGAAACCTGCAGTAAATCAACAGAAAAGTGTGAGATAATGATATTGGACAGGTGCGGGTCGAATTTTAGTTCCTGCTCAATAGTTGAGGCAAATAATACTCATTCTGACGTTGAAAGGCATCATAGAGACGAATATGAAGCTACTGACCACTGTCACCCTTCAGCTAACAAGGGCTCAGTGTCATAGCTTGTCACTTCCAGACTTTGGGCATGCTAACTTCCGACTTGTTCGCAACTGTATATTGGCCGTGCATGTAGGTCAGAACATTGTAAACCCCCATTTTATGTCCACCTACCTGGAGAAAGATATTGTCATCTTACAATGATTTCCATACAGGAATACGAAAAATTCGTCGCTCTAGGGAATGCGGCAAATCTGGATTGCTCAGATGGTCATAAGCTGCAAATGGAGCTAGGGGGATAAGATCTTGTTTTACCCCGTTGCTCATAGTATTCAAATTCTCATCAGGTTCGTCTTCAGGTTCAACCAAAAGCCTTACAATGACAATTGTCTACTAGTGCGAGTGAGTTTGTGGTCAGTGGAACACACTACCTGCCAAGATTTTCAATAAACGGACTGTCGATAGCTGGGATACAGTCTAGATTGATACAGCGGACCGAATCCGAACGGTGTGGCACAGTTAACCCCGTTTCGAAACTTTCGAACCACCCCGTCACCGCGAACTTGACTCAACCTTATACATTCCTCTTAGACGCTTCCCCCAGCTTCCAACTGCCCACCAACATCAAACCATTTTTATGTTCATAATCCCTCCTGTAATCCCACTTGACCCTTACCTTTCCTCTGATTCGATGATCTTATCCTATTTACTAAGTTTTTTTGCATCGCTGTTATCTCCGTTGGATCTTAGTAGGTTTATCCCTCCCTTCCGGTTTGTTTCCATTCACCTTGTTCTTTCACACTTCTTCTCCATTGGTTTCACCGGGGATCTTTTCTTCATTTCAGTCTTATTTTTGCCGCCAGCTCAAACAAGCCGCTCAGAAGAAGCCTCCTGTCTTAGTTCACACCACAGTTAGCAACAACATCAGAAGATAAGTGATTTAAGGCGATTCCAGGCTCCACGGTAAGATGCAAAGAATTGGGACAGTTTTGAATAGAGAATGCTTTCTGATGTTTATAACCAAGTTTTCGAAGAAAACCTCTTACCATCTCTACAACATAAAGTTTCAAGCTTTTGTTTTACTACTTCAAGTAACCATTACACTTTGTGTACGGAAATTGCCGCTGTGGACGACTTACTGGATAATATGTCGACTAAGATTCTGTCTGATTACTTCCATGACGATTCAGTTGATTCCACAGAATCCATAGATTACGAATTTTACAGTGAAAATCGGTGGGTTTATTCTGTTTGTGTCTTCATAGTTTTTAAGCTATCACATCCTATATATATATATATATATATATATATATATATATATATATATATATATATATATATATATATATAAGTAGCTTTTAGATGCACTGCCCCTTAGTGGGATGCGGAGTCATCACATTTGTAGTGTCATAACAGTTTTTCAGTTTTCTATAATAACGATAGTAAGCCTGTTGGCATTTGAAGATCTTGTTTCTCCTTGAACGCGCCGATAGAAGGTGCTGATAATGTTTGCTGGGGTAAGAGGTTTCAGTGGTTAACCCTACGGTAGAAGAAACTCAGATTCAGACCAGGTTGGTTCGATAGTGACTTTAGAATTTTCTCATAGTCTCCTCAGAGATAATCGATCCTAGCGGAAGAGAAGAGACGGTTCATATTATTTCCGAACTCGTTACTAAAGATGCGGGATATTAGTATGCGATCAACCCTGTTTTTTATCGTAAGACAGCAGGAACGAGTTTCGCCAGTCTAGTCGTTCCTAATAGAGCAAAGAGTTTCCATAGTCTTAAGATCTGACCTCGTTGCACGCTTAAGTACGTCAGCATTCTTCTTCAGACACGAAATGGCTGCTTCAGTTCAGTATTCCAAGTAGAATCTAACGTAGGCAGAACAGAGTATCCTAATCTCTTCCTGACCAGTACTTTTGAAGTCTCTGTGGATGGACCGTAGTGCACGAAAGCCTTTTGTTTTAGCTGGATGACAGTGTGGCGAAGTTTTCAAATCATGACAGCCAAGTTTTTTTAGTTCATAAGCTGGAAGCATTTGCCCACCTCTAGCGGAATGCCGGGAAAAATTGCTATGACCAGTGTACATTTATGCCTTTTTACCGGATTTAATTTCAAGAGCAAAAACGTTTGGACCAACCTACCAGTTTATCCAGATCCGCGTGAAGTGCATATTTATCAGCACCACTACTTATGACTGTCCGAACTTTTATATCACTGGTAAGTAGCAGCACCGAACAGTTGGGCATTTGCGGTATTTCTTTGATACATAAGGAGAAGAATAGGAGACTTAAAATTGTTCCTTATTGAACTCCACTCATCACAGGTTTTCACCTTGCCGGTGTTGCACTTGCCCTTACTTTTTGCCTTCTGTCGTACAAAAGGTCCCTAATTCAGAATTGCAGTGCTGAACCAATCCAGAAAGAAGAGGGCTTTCATGTCAATTTTACATGAGACTTTATAGAATGCCTTAGTGAAGTCTGTAAACACGGTATCTCTTGATGGCTTGCAACCATAGGCTGCAAGCCATTCCTCTCTCACAATGAGGTTTTTTAAACAGGAGTGTTCAGTACGGAAGCATTATTTCAGTAGTGCCAAATGGTTACGTTACACATTTGCATGTCTTATCATGAATTATTTATCCTGAAATCTTAGTAATTATATGAGACTCACAGGGCGATAGTTAGCCACCAACTGGTAACTACTAGCCTTAAAGACTGGACTGATTATGGGATTTTTCCAGTTTCTAAGTACGCGATTATGAGATAAGAACATTCTGGATACATCAGTGACTTGCTCAGCAAAAGTTGCTTTCAGAAAGGATAACAATCCAGATTGCAGTCCATCGTGACCTGGCGATTTTCCAGGTTTAGGATTAATAAGTCGCTGGAAGACTGTTTCTCTTATTACGGGCACTGTATGCATTAGTGAGGCAGTGCTGACACCACTATCGATCAATTCCTCCTCGAGATTTATGGAGAGAACTTCACTAAAGCAATCCGATAGGCATTTAGCTTTGGATAAATTGCATTCTTCCATAATATCAGACTTTAAACCATCATCAGCGAGGTAATTTCACATTCTCTTTTAGTCCCCCTTCTGGTGCATATGAAATGTCTTTTAGGACAGTTTTGGCAGTCATTTACAAGTCGATTTCTGTAAGACATTCGAGACTGTGTAACCAAAGTTTTGCACAAATTATGAACTTTACAGTACAGTCCAGTTTTTATGAACACGTTCCATAAACGTTTCCTCCGCTTTAGTAGTTTATCAAACCACGATGGGCGATGTGAGGATATTCGTGTAGTTGACTATGGAATAAATGGCATCGTTATCTCTTCGAATAGAGTTCTAACCTATCGCAGGTGCTCTCGTCTAATAAGTTTTTGTCGATAGTCTGTCCCATATCTAATGAGAAATCCTTTGTGCTTGAAATATCTCCTTGCTGTACATTAGGTCTAGGGGAGGCAGTGTAATGATCAAACTCATAGGTTTGGAAACCGAAATTTAGCACTACGTGATCGCTATTAGCTAACCAGGGAAAGTATCGTCGATGCGTAATATTTTCACATTGGTGGATTATAAGCCAAATCTGATAACGATGGCTTCTGCTCAGAACCGTATCATGTTTTACAGGTTGCGTAATGAACTTAAGCAGATTCTAGTACTGCCAGAGGCTGAGACTGTTAGCTACATTCAGTTTACCTATGAAGCGTTTAGATCCCTAAATATTAGGAATCTGTTTTTTCTGCTCGAGTTACTTATACGAGTTAACACGAAGTCATTAGGAAGGCAAGATAGACTACGGTAAACAACCCTAATAGTACGGAAACCTTACTTTGACTTCAGCCCACAACTGGCCACTTCGAAGGTATCGCATTCATTTGCTTCTGAAGTGACCGATCGTATGTAGACATCATGACGAAAACAGAGTAGTATGCTGCCACTTTTGCGACACAACCCTATCTGCCCTTACACAGTAATACTTTGTTAGAAGAGGCGTAAAGTCTGAATCCTTTGTTGGTAAGTTTTCAGTAACGACCACTGCACCAGGACCTCGTTCATAGACTGGGGTCTTGAGATCTGTTGGATGCAGATATCTAAATTTCGTAGGCTGGATGCATTGTTCAAGATTACATCCGTTTCTTCTTTGTTGACTGGGCCGACCTTCAAAATCCTCCCCTCGTCGGGTTTGCGATGCTTTTTCCCCTAACTCGACTAGTTTGGAGATTTATAATCCTTTAGACGCATCAAGTAGGATATATCTAATGGGTGGTTCAAGCAGCTCCAGATCATGTGTATGATGCATTTAGGGGTATTTGTCCACTGATTCCTCAACGTTCCAGAAGGTCACACTAGACGTTTCTGGTTAGCCCTTGAATGGCGTGTTGAAGGCCTTTGAAGCTTTCTCAACAGAAGTCGCCTCGCCCCAAACAGGGCATAACACTGCCAACAGGCAGTATGAACGATGTTTCGGTCGCAAAATGAAGAGAAGGAACTAAGATAGGATTTTGAAGCTGTCTATTCGTGCATATAAATGCTAGCGTTGTTATTTTAACCCTTCATCAGCTCTATATTCCCGTAGGACTACTCTATTTTGTGTGTGCGCAAACATACTTATCCCTTGCGTTAGCTGCACTTCAATAACTGCTGTTTTGGCATTTTTCGTCCCAATACCAATTCGTCTCGTTCGAAAGTTTGTCATTGCCGAAAAAAGCCTCTTTTCTGAATATCTTGTAACAGCTTCTCAGTGGTATTTTCTGGATGAAATCTAAGTATGTTTGCCTAAACAGCGAGTAGTGAAATAAAAAACCCAGTCGACAGGATAATGTTAGATCAGAGGTAAGGTATAAATCTGATGTGGTTCGAGACGTAATGCACATAGTACTAGAAGTTTGGCCACCTTCTAAGTCGGGCCGAATGTCGGGATGGTACGATCGGATGTAAGGCCGTCGCAGAAAATGTCAGGTCAGTCACTGGGATATTTGTAAAAACCCAAAGCCAAATATGCTGGATATGTGGTCGAATTCGGGGCCTGTAAACACTGGACCATAGGTAAGGAGAATGTAACAAAAACCATGCATCAAGTCTTACATTTATCCTGGTGTTTTCCATAATGAGTGGTCTAGAATTTTTGTACCTGGGCCAACGAAAATGCTGACTAGGAAATACGAACGAAATGGAACTTGTTTTTTACAAAGTGATGATAAGTTTGAGAAAATTTTCAGGTGTGGTAGGTGGGAAGTTGGGAAACGATCTAATGTTTCCGTTTCCGTCCTAGGTAAAGATTGAGAATAGTGACCCAGAGCTCAAATCTTACCAGCCCTTGGACAATACAGTATAAGTCCGGTTTCATGGTTTGTTCAAAGGCTTGGTTTGAGCTCGTTTTGACGTAACTCGAAGTCGAAGAGAGTTTCGGGTTGACTTGAGTTAAAAGTTGGAAAAAAGCGATACTATTAGTACGCACCACGTTGAACATTACTTTATCGTTCTACTTAGTTGCCAGGAATTTTTTTTAATTTTTGATCTCTGGGTACCCACTCTTCTTCTCGACACCAGCTGTTTTCCTCATTTTGTCTCTTCCTCATAAAGTGAAGAAATACAAAGTATGCACACGATGTTTGTGCTTGTAGAACGAAAATCATTTGTTAGGAGTTGTCGTTCTGTGCTTTATTCAGCTTGACTACGTTGATATTATTTGAGCGAAGAAAAAAATTGTGGCACTTGTTTTTTGTCGCCTAAAAGCCTTACACAGTCTTGCAATCATAAAAGTAATACACACAAGAGTATACCTCCAATCTTGTAAATTCTACTCTCGACGTAATAAAAGAATCGGCACACATTTAGCAGAATTCCTCATTCACTGATGAAGTTATTAAGGAGCAGCTAAACGTTTGTATATAGCAATTGGTAGATTTTAAAAACAAGCAACGATAACACCTCAAGTCTACTCATCACATACCTGTTTCCAAAAGTGTTCAGTGTATCCCGTATTTTACTCATCAGCCCTGTCCTCAGCTTTTGAGGAGCAAAGACTATCTTATTCTTTTCAGTCATAAACCCAAGCTTTTTCAGGCTTCTTATGAATGGGTCAATCAACAGTGTGAATAATTACTATTCTACAAACTGATGTCTAGTTAGCTGGTCAAGAATGAAACAAATACTTCTTGTTGATGTAGTTTTCTTGGCCCTTTCACTCTTTTAAAATATCTGTTGGATGTGTTAACCTGGTTACTTGGAAAAAATTTTGTGTTTGGTCTTTTATCTTTGTTCACGATCCCAATTATCACGGTTAGATTTTCCTCCAGTATCTGAAATAATATCATGAAGAAGTTAGAAATTCATAGGGGTTTCCTTTTGGGATGAAGTTTTATGTCCTCAGAGTTACATGTGTGACTGAGTCCTGAACTTTTTCTAGTAAGTCTGAGTTTTCCTTCATACAACCAGCTGTTAAGTCTACACAACTTTTATTTCTAGTTAAATTAAGGCTATTTAACACATTAATGATGATCCTATTGAATTTTTTGATATGTGATAAAGCCTGAGTCATAACTTAGTAGCAGTGTGATACGATGTTTAATTCCTGATCCGCTTTAACTCTTAGATTATCAAAAGTTAGTGGTGAGTGCAGATAGTCGAATTTAGTGCCATACGTACAGCTAATTGTATACCTCATATGTATGGCTATACATTTAACTACATTGATATCAGCTAGTTCTTTTACCAGGTCAAACATTTATTAAGGTTCCTTTAAAAAGAGAATATATCTTCATCTGCTTTCAATATCAACTAGACATCTACCTCATGAACATAAGGAACCCTGGGAAACGTGATACCCGGTTACCAGTTATTGTGTGAAAGAAATAATAACGAACTTAATAGCATGCATTGTGGCATTTCGCTCTACAAGTGATTCCAAATCGATATTTTAGAGCTGACCCTCACATTTTACCATCTACCACGAATGAACTCCCTATTTGATTCAAGCAGACTATAAGAAACCTTCGAGATTCAAAGCCAGATTGGTGTCTTTTACCTTTTTAAAAGCTTGCATGTAATGTGTGAGAATTGGATCTACTGGTCTTCCACTACTATTAAATGTTTCTGAGGTTTCATTTGCTATGACGTCTTTTGTCCTGCTAGATAAGTCTTTATGAAAACCATAATACAAGCTGAATAATAATAACTTGCTCTTCTTTGGATTCATGACAACGTCCCAATTATCTTTTCAAAGGTTTTCATTACGGCATTTTCAAGACTCATTTAGAGAAGATTGCATTAATAAGTAGATTGTTCTAGGTTTTTAAGTTTTTGAAGATGATATGTATTGTATACTCCACATCTATTGTTCTTTTATCAGTATGGAGTTACATTCTATTGTATCTACAAATTACGAAACTATTTGTATGATCAGGTATGCTTCGTTGTATGTGATAAAAGGGTCCAATTATGAGTGTTTTACAGTAGATATGTTCAAAAATCATGTAGTTTTTCCCTGAGAAGTAGCTAGAAAAACCTCAACCTATAGAAATAGGTTAGGACCTAAACAAAGTATTGTTAGTTACGATAGAAATTATCATCCGTGTACTCTTAATTGATAATGGTTCCTCTCAGTATACGAACAGTTCTTAGGGAGATCCAAACCTTACACTATCGAACCTTTTCTAGTGGTAATGATATGGCCTACAGAAAACGTTTATAATAGTCTAACTATGTAACCCTTGTTGCTTGACGTAGGTACCTATTTTCAGTTTGTTTTGTTGATGATTAGCTGCTTGCATCAACAATGCACTCCAATGCTTATTAACATTGGTCATCAAAGTTGGCATTATCGACTACTTGGTGTTTCATCATTAACACAGGGAAATAACCAAAATTATAGTGACAGTCATTAGGGAGTAAAATCCTCTGCAAACAAATTTTTTCCTTTCACAGAAAGACTGAAATACCAAAAAAGATAGCTAACACTTACTAAAGAACAAAATCTCCAAACCAATTTAGAAAAAAATCAATCAATTATTTATTTATGAAGTTAAATTAGGTAGTTGGTATGCACTGTACTTAAAAAGTTATGTTGACATCAGCTGAACATTTTCTGATGAAACTCTTAAGACTTGAATCCGAATGCGGCAACAAAACACATTTAGGGTTAATATCATCCTGTTTTATGTTTGTGGCTGATTTTCAATAACTACTTCAGTGTGTGCATGAATTCCTAGAAATATTATCATATTAACCTTGTCATGCTACGGAGAAGCCTCAGAAACCATGGTTATTCAACTTATACAGCCCATTTGTTTGGCTATTTCTTATGTTCATTGTTAATTAACACAAGATACAGTCATAGATTGTTATAGAGCTCTTGGCTGTGATCCTTAATATTATTTTTCCATGGTATACAGCTGTATGGCGTACCAGTCTCACTGATTTCTAACTTCTGGAAGTTGGAAATATGTAGAAAATTTTCGTTACCCAATTTATGACGAAAGTGTTGTTAGTAAACCTTACTCAATAATTAACACCTTGACAATAATAACAGAATCCAGTGTGAAAAAGCACGTAATATGATGTGAAGTTTTTCAGATGCTGCTGCGTTTATGCTTCTGAAAGATAAATCTTGATTTTCCTCTGTAAAATACATTTGGATATAAGTACTATATTTCGTAGAATAATCAGAAAAAAATACTAAAAGTTCTATATTTATTCATTAAGAGTCGACTGGTTCACTCATCAGTTTTATACCATTTCTTACTTATATCAAACTGAATCAATTTTGTTGAATATTTATTCTACTGACACATATTGTTCTTACTGTATAATTCATTGATTAATTATATTTTTGTATACTATTTCAAAACACTTAGTGAAAAGGCTCCAGAATCACTTCAGAAGAATAATGTAACAAGATTTGAGAACAAAAGTGTTGATTTATCAGAAAATATCAAAAAAGTGAAGAGTAGTCAACAACAAGAAAGCAAACTGTATGAATCAAATGAAAAACTGGTATCAAATTCATTATGTGATGAAACATACTGCACTTCTGAAGCGGCACACAGTGAGAATGATGAGATAAGCTACTCAAACAATCATACTGAAAATCCAGCGTTAGCAGAAACACCAGTAGTAAATTATTCTAATAGAATGTTCCCAACTGTAAGTGAAACTAGCAGTAAAAGTGTTCAGAATAACGTTAAAAAAATAAGTGAAAAGAATGTGAAGGGAGAAGAGAAAGATAATGATGAGGATGGTGATGAGAATGATGATTATGAAGAAGACGAGCTAGTTTCCTTTTCTAGTGAAAATGAAGATGTCAGTATACACAAAGATGACTACCGGGTGTCCAGAAATTCACCTGTTCAGAGAACTATAAATGCTAAAGGTCTTTCTTATCCTGAACAAAACAGACACACATTTCATAATGAATTGAATAATGGTATTTATAACATGAACGATGAATGCATTAAAGTTGCACAGATTGCAAATGCTCTAAAATCTTTCGATAAAAAGATTCATCGTCTACATATTCGTCCACCATGGAGGGACCCCAATTCAAAGCCGTTGCCGAGTGATAGAACAACCGCATTTTATACTATGTATGAAGATTACTTAAAATATCAAAATCAGAGACCGTTTTCAAGTATAGAGCATTCGACAAGTAGTTGTATCAATACTGAGATAGCTGTGCGCAGATTGTATCACTCAACATTAAATCGCTATCGTCAAAATGAAAAGATCCAGATGGAGAACTATGTAAGTATAATACATGTCATTTGTCTGAGGACGTATATACTTTGTTGCTAACTGTAGGAATACAGACACACTAGTCGTTACTCAGTATTGATCCCACTACTTCATTTGAAGTTTTCATCTATATTAGTCGATCCAAATGTTATTTGAGAGTGTCTTTCACCCAAGAAGGTGGCATAAAAGCATACCACAGTACTCAACCTTGTTTATGCAAGAACCTACGTTGATTTGAAGGTTTATGATAATCTCTTACGCAAACTAATCATTTAAAGTGAGTATCTATTATGTTTTAAAGTAACTTATTTGCAGATAATCGTCTGGATGTGATCCTTTACCTATTACTAAACCTTTTGACCAACTTAGCGTACGCAAACGAATTTACCATTTCTTACAAACGCTGATACTGTACAGTCTTAAAACTAATGAAGGAGCGATATTTGAATATGTTCTGCATGTGTAATGAATTCTAGTCTACAACTTAGTGACACTTCACAGTTGGTCCGTAACTATGCTAGGCTAACAGAACAGAGGAAGATGGTGAAACACAAGACAAACCTGTGCAAGGATGCACAACGAAAAGAAGAACTGAATACAACATACAAAACACTGGACAAAGAAGTGAAGAACAGTGCACACAAAGACAAAAGACACTCCTACGACACACTTCCAAGTGAAGCAGAACAGGCTGCAGGCTGCAGAAGAAACCTGACAACACTGTATCAAATAACCAGGTTACTATCCGGGAAGAGATGAAGGCAGACGAAACCAATGAAAGATAGTGAAGGAAAGCAGGTTACCAAAGAAGAGAAACAAAAAAACAAATGGGCTGACCACTTCAAAAATCTCTTCAATCGACCACCACCACCACCTGCAACTCGTCAAGAAATACCACCAGCAACGTCAGAACTACCAGTGAACACAGGACCCTCAATAAAAGCAGAAGTCCTGAATACCATAAAAATGCTGAAATCCATGAAGGCAACAGGATCAGATGGAATTCCACCAGAAGCACTGAAAACAGACACAGAGGCAACAACGGTGGATATGCTCACACCACTACCACAGAAGGTGTGGAAAGAAGACGCCACATGCCGAGCGATTCACGATGCGAAGCTCAGTGATGCCTTCGAAGTGAAGTGAAGACAGGAGTAAGATAAGGCTGTCTACTATCACCTATGATATTCCTGATTGTGGTGGACTGGATCAAGCAGCAAATCGTGAGAGATGAGAAGATAGTCGTACGCTGGAGCGGGGAGAAGATCCTAGGAGATTTGGATTTCGTCGAAGACGATTTGTGTCCAATGTCTTGTGGCACAAACTCGAAGATCTACTAGCGAAAACTAACAAGTTGAGAGAAGAGGCAGGGCAGTGAACGAAGACGGGACTTCAAGTGGTTGTGGAGAAGATGCAGCTCATAAAGACACCCAACCAACAACAGCATCAACAACAAACACTAATCACCACCAATGGGAGAAACGTAGAAGAAGTAGTCTCTTCCACCTATTTAGGTAGGCAGCATCGTTTCAATTACAGGCGGCACAGGCACAAATGAGGACGTCAAAGCCAGCCACAATCGGAAAGACAGCAAGACAGGCCTTCACTAATCTGAAATCAGTGTGGAGATCTATTACAATCAGCATGAAGAATAAGATCTCGATATTCAACACCAAAATGTTGAGTCAGTGCTTCTATATGGTTTAGAGACTTGGTGCCTTACGAAAAGCATCTCCAACAAACTACAGACATTCATCAACAGCTGCCTACGCTGGTTCGATATGCAAGATCGGTCAGATGGCCAGAAAGAATAAGCAATAAGGAATTCTGGTTGATGATGAACCAACCAGGAAGCTATCGCTCAACAAATATGCAGATGAAGAAAGTGGAGATGGATTGGATTGGGCATATACTGAGAAGGTCGACTGGGGACATCACGCGTCAGGCCGTCGAGTGTAATCTGTATGGGAAACGACGAGTTGGGCATCGGAGGTGAGGGTGACATGGAGGAGATGATGTGAGGAAGAAATGAAAGTTTGTGGGCAGTCGTGGAGGGAGGTTGAAAAGACTGCAGAGAAGGAAGTGAAATGTAGACGTGCTACTGAAGCCCTATGTTCCACTAGAAACCCAAGGGAAAAATAATAATTATTATAATAATATGCCTAGCTTTTTCAGGAGGTTAAATGGTGGACTACTTTCTGCTAACTGGATATTTCTTTTAACACCAGTTGTTCGATCTGAAACAAAGCCTCAGTCTGTGAATGAAAAACTGAATTTTCGTCCACTATTCTCCGCTACTGATAATAGTGGTCGAATATACAAGAATTTATTTTTTAAAATTCAATATTGTTTCTATAAGTCTTTAAGTTACCTTTCTGAATGGACTTATCTGATGATTTATGAAAGCATGAGGCGATTAATGCAAAAGTTAACTATATATGATTATAAAACGTGAAGAGTACAGTAAGAGTATTTATATAATTTAGATTATACCTTCATACAACTGTAATGTTTACCGGCAACATTGAACTGACCAACAGCTAGGAGTAAGTTAAGAAAACAGATAACAGTCTGAGAAGATATTGTATCCATAGCATTTTTTATAATACTTGTAGAAACAGTCATTGATGTGATATAGTGTATCTGATTAACTATCAACTAATCGTTTAGCTGTATAATACTGGCCTAATTATTTGTTTATATATGTTGGGGGTAGATAACTGTATTTTCCAAAAAATTATCAGACATCATGAACTTCTGGTTCATATCACTTGCAAGTTTTGATAATCTTTTAATAATGTTAGCTATCAAGATAATTTACTGAATTGTGGCTAATAGAGGAATCCAGGACATGCGTTTCATCCTATTTGGGACTCGTCACCTTTATATACCTTCATCCCAGTGAATAATACTGTCCCCACTGAGACTTGAACCTTATAATCATCGCTTCAAACGCCAAAGTGTAATACACTAGACAGATCAAAGTAAATTATTATAATAAATATTCAGGCAATATCAAAACATCCGCATAGGAGCCTATTTAGCAATAGAAGTCGAATGATTCAATCCAGTGAAATAACGGAGAATTACAAACATATTAACAAATGGTAATAATTTGTCCTATCATTTAGATTTTTTCTTGAGGACTGACTAATTTCATAGCAGTTTGCACCATGAATCAACATTAACTGAGGGATCATCAAAAAGCTATGACCACTGCATAAATCTTTCGTCCTAGTTTAGGAGTTCTTAAGAGTGAACACTAATAACCCTTAACTTCTTTCATAGATTGCAAACAGTATGCAAACCAGTCAGACGATAGTGAGAAACTTTCATCCTGTTTCACCTTCAGACTTGTTTGGTTTTCATGATTGAAGTTTTAAAGGTATTCAGTGGAATTAATTGAAATTATATTATAATGCACTATTTTAATGGTAGATGATTCAAGGTCAAGGTAAAAAATCATTCAGCTTACATTTCATTCTTGTCGGTACTCATCAACAATATATCTTCAAATTAGACACAAAAATTAATTCCCACTCATTGACTTGAAGGGATTTCACTGAGTGTTTTATTGTAGATATATGTAAAGTTTCAGTTAATAATACTAAGGCTTCGCAATCTAATGTTCTTTAACCGACTACTGATTCCAATGAACAATCTCGTAGCGACTGATCTTAAAGGTTTAGATAGTGTAATGCGCATATTTCGTGGATGATCGATTAAAAGTTATCTACAGAGTTTGCTTAGGCAATTTTCAATGATAATTAAAAATAATTGGTGGTGAGTTATGTTTCAGTAAATCTTGGAAGTCTTTCTGTCAGTTATAACATTTTATATTTATCAAATGCTCAACTCGTATTTTCTTAGTCAATATTACGGACAGTATCATTTAAATTAAATTAAATCATACCGCATTCAAGTTATTTTACTGATAATAAGCCATCTTTCATTTTTTTATATTTAAGACACGTGGTAAACTAGTTCACTAGTTACTAGCCAGTCCTAAGCCCGGGTAAAGAGGGAAGGTTGGGCATAGGGCTAGCAACCCTACTCCGTAAAACAAATCTAACCGCTAAAGGAACTTTAAAGTAAAAACGATATATAAAAAATAAAAACAAAATTATTCCTCGCTGGAGTCGGAGAGGCTGAATGACACCGGTTGGTGAAAGCCTTCGAGAAGCCAATTGGCCGATGTGTCTTGTCTCGATGAAAGCGAAAGTAAACGTGGGGACATGGAATGTCCGCACTATGTTTGAACCCAGTGAGGCAGCCCAGATTGCAAACGAGATGAGGAGGTATCATATTGAAGTGCTGGGAATTCGCGAAAGCAGATGGAATGGGAGTGGACTCTCCAAACTGTCAACTGGAGAATCAATAACCTACTCCGATATTGTCACCCAGACGACAACCACGAGCACAGCACACTGAGTTATGGAGTGGCTATCATGATGTCCTCAAGAGCATCGAAGGCTCTCATGCAGTGGGAACCAATCTCCTCCAGGATCAGGGTCATGGCAGCAAGATTCAACTTAAAATGAAGGAAGATCACAGTCATACAATGCTACGCTACGCTATGCACCTATAAATAATGCATAGCAAGAGAAAAAGGAGGAATTCTACAGACAACTCCAATCAACACTGGACAAGACCTCAGTTAGCAATATCAAAATTCTAATGGGTGACATGGATGCCAAACTGGGAGGGGACAATACAGGAAGAGAACTAACCATGGGTGAAGAAGCATTCGGTGAGGTGATGAACGAGAATGGAGAATTGTTTGCAGAATTCTGTGCATTCAGCGATTTGGCGATTGGAGGCCAGAGAGTGTGTTGAAGCACAAGGATATCCACAAAGCGACATGAATTTCATGAGACATCAGGGCACACTAAAAATCAGATCGACTTTATCTCAATCTCAAGAAAATGGAGACGCAGTCAGCCTACTTGACACAAGGTCAAGGAGAGGAGCAGATGTAGGTTCACACCACTATCAAGTGAAGGAACCTTCCAAATCAAGTTAAAAGCCTTCAAGGAAGCTGGTGATAGACTGCAGTTCAAGTACAACACTCGGAAACTGAAATGAAGGACGAAACTACAAAGGAAATCTTCACGGCAGCCAGCCATCAAGACAACATGGGAGATATCGAGGAACATCCGTGAAGAAACCTGTGTGGAAGAACACTGGAAGTCTTTGAAAGCTATGTGGAAAGAAACCTGCGTAACCGTATTAGGAAGGAAGAAGAAAGAAGGTAAGGAATGGATCTCGATGGATAGATGGAGGCTGATAGAGGAGAGGAGGATGGTGAGACACAAGATAAAACAGTGCATGGATGCACAACGAGAAGAGGAACTGAGTACAATGTATAAAACACTACACTGGACAAAGAAGTGAAGAAGAGTGTCCGAAAAGACAAAAGACACTTCTACGAGACACTGGCAAGTGAAGCAGAACAGATGGCTGGTAGGAGAGACAGAGACTTGACAACATTGTATCAAATAACCAGGTTGCTATCTGGGAGGAGATCAACATACGTGTAACCAATAAAAGATGATGAAGGAAATTTAATTACGACAGAAGAGAAACAAAGGAAACGATGAGTCGACCACTTCAAGAAGCTCTTGGATCGACCACCGCCTGCACTTCGTCCAGAAATACCAGCTGCAGCCCAGACACAGAACTACAAGTGAACATTAATCCCCCAACGAAAATGGAAGTTCTGAACTCCATAAAGCTACTGAAATGCGGGAAAGCAGCAGGACCAGATGGAATACCGCCAGAAGCACTGAAAACAGATGCAGAGGCAACAGCGGCCATGCTCACACCACTATTGCAGAGGGTGTGGAAGGAAGAGAAGGTACCTGACGATTGGAAGAAGGGTTATCTTGTCAAACTGCCGAAGAAGGGAGACCTCAGTGCTTGCAAGAACTGGCGCGGGATCACTCTCCTGTCCACACACAGCAAGCAGAATATTAAGCCGCATCATCCTGGAGAGGCTAAGGGATGCACTGGATTCAAAACTATGACCGGAACAGGCTGGCTACCTGGATTCAGGAAGTACAAATCATGTGCAGACCAAATTGCAACGCTTCGCATCATCATAGAACAGAGTATAGAATGGCAGTCAACCCTCTACCTCAACCTCATCGACTTTGAGAAGGTCTTCGACAGCGTCGACCGAGAGGTAATTTGGAAACCGCTTCATTACTACGGAGTATCGCAAACCTTTATCCGCCTCATTCAACAACTATATGAAGATGCCACATACCAAGTAATTCACAATGGGAAGCTCAGTGATGCCTTTGAAGCGAAGCGAAGACAGGAGTGAAAAGAGGTTGCCTACTATCACCACCCATGATATTCCTGATTGTGGTCGACTGGACTGGATCATGCAGCAAACAGTGGGGAGCTAGAAGAGGGGGATACACTGGATTGCGGAAAAGAACCTAGAAGACTTGGATTTCGCCGATGACTTGTGCCTGATGTCACATAAACTTGAAGATCTACAGGCAAAAACTAACAAGTTGATAGAAGAGGCAGCGAAGACGGGACTTCAAGTGAATATAGAGAAGACAGAAGTGATGAAGATACCGCACCACCACCACCAACAACAACAACAAACTCCAGTCACGATGAACGGAAGAAACTTAAAGGAAGTAACCTCCTTCACCAATCTAGGAAGCACTGTTTCAACTACAGGCGGGACAGATGAGGATGTCATGTCAGAATCGGAAAAGCAAGACAGGCGTTCATTAGCCTGAAACCAGTGTGGAGATCTTCTGCACTCAGCATGTGGAACAAGATCCGGATTTTCAACACCAACGTAAAGTCAGTGCTTCTGAATGGCTCAGAGACTTGGCGCGTTACGAAAGGGATTTCCAACAATCTACAGATACTCATAAACAACTGCTTACGCTCGCTACTGAAGATCAGATGGCCAGAATAGTCAGAATAAGCAACAAGGAACTTTGCTTAGGAACGAACCAACAAAGAACCTATCGCTCAACAAGTATGTCGAAGGAAGTGGAGATGGACTGGATTGGGCATGCACTGAGAAGGCCGACTGAGGACATCACGCGTCAGGCCAGGCCCTCGAGTGGAATCCCCATGGGAAGCGACGAGTTGGACGTCGAGTCGAGGGTGACATGGAGGAAATGAGAGGTTGTGGGCTGTCGTGGAGCCAGGTTCAAAAGATTTTAGGGAACAGAGTTCACTGGAGACGTGCTACTGAAGCGGTATGTTCCATTAGGAACCCAAGGGACTAATAATAATAACAATAATAATAATAATAATAATAATAATAAGACAGGTGGGCCAGTGAATAAATAAGAAACGTCAAAATTTGATAAATGATCATATCTGTTGGTGATATCCACACTTTAAAAATATTAGACTGGACAGGATTAAGCAAACTGAAAACAAAATTATTGCCTAAAATAACGACAGAGATGAGGGTAAAAACTATGAAGGGTATAACATTGAAAATGACAAGATGATGATAAGTAGGATTAACCGTTATCTTTGCGACTGATTCTTTGTTATATCATCTGCAGTTTTCACTCGATAGTTTTGGCTGTTTTTTGATCACAGACAAAAGCTTACGGTCACTAGGCTGGAGAGTATTTCACTATTTCATGATAGTTTTCATAATCTGTTTATGCAAAGTAGAATGGATATACATTTGTTGCCAGACGACTAAAGTTAACCACTGTTTCTAAAGTTGTGCTGCAATTCCATTGGTCAGGGAATGCCATATGATCCTTGTTTCCGTTGATTCGATTTTATTATAGAGAAGAGACAGAAATAGAATTGTATTTTTGAGATGAATGGCGATTTTTTTATTTTAGAAGTAGTATAGTGCTCATTACTGACTTGCTTCCAGATGGATATCAGGAAGTTCTAATGAGAAGCCGTGACCTGTGTGGTCAACCAGTCAGAAGTGAAGTGGATGCTAACTGAAGACCTTGGGTGATAGTTGCGCTATGTCGTGAATTGACAGAAGTGGAAAATTGTGAGCCGCTGGAAACCGACCCAGTGGCTGAATGGTTGACTCGCTCGCCGTGAAACCTGAAGGTCTTGGGTTCGATCCGTAGCCGGGTCGTGGGTGCGTACTGCTGAGGATTCCTATACTAGGACGAAACGGCTGTCAAGTGCTCCCAGATCTTCAGTGGTTCCCCAACTGATGTCAGTCCATGATGGATACTGCTTCAGAAATAGAATTGTCTGGATATATGCTACTTATGTTGTTAGACTTATATGCAGGTTATTTACTCTTAACTATTCTAGATTTTCTGGGTTCCCTAATATAGCACGAAGGATTTATATTTGACTTATTCAGTTCAAACATGACAACAGGTTATTTTGTAATAATTTTGAACACGGAGAAACTTAACATTATCTCTGGATATAATCATCCCTACAACTCAGGCATTCCACATGTGAAGTGTATTCCTTTCTTTAAGTCATTCTGTTTTAGACCAGTATTTTACTGGTTTCAGACCTGATCCAGTCAGTGGTATACCTAAAACCAGGTGGATTTATTCCATACACTACACAAAAAGGTGTACCTTATATCTTAGTGCATGAATCTGCATATGTTTGTAGAATTGTAAACTATAGTGATAAAAACCATCCTATCATATTAAATATCATCATCTATATTGAATTTGTTTCTTTTCTTTTCACTTACAAAAACAACTTTACAAGGAATTAGCTAAACGTTTACAAAAATTCGACCAACAACCGGTATGACAAAAGAAGAACAACTAAGAGATTATAAAAAGTATTTTATTACACCCAATGCACTTCCTTCCTATACAAAGCCAATTTTACCACCGAAGTATCAACAAGGTTCTCGCGTAAATCACAGAACATATATTAAGAATAAAACTGGTAAACAAGTAACCAGTTCCAAATCAAGAAGCTTTATAAGAGATTCGCATCAATCAAGTGAAAAGCAAAGTGATACTATTACTACTAGTAGTGTATCAGACCAAACATCAGCTAGTTTAAGTAGTAGTGTTCATTCACTACCAGAAAAGTATAGTAGAAGTCAAGCAAAAAATGATAATTTTAAACAACAAAGTAATAATAATGGGAGAAGAATGAATCCAGTAGGGTCTCCAAATCGTCAACAAAAATACAAACCATCTTCAACTTTCGCTTCAGACTACAAAACTGAAGATTTGAAACAAAAACATAAACATGTGACAATTAAAAATTCATCTGATAATCACTCATCATTATCGTCAGCTTCATTTCATACATCTTCATCGTCTATTAATGCTTGAAGTAAAAAAGTAAGATATTATCATTACAATATATTTTGGGAAAGTTATATGTATGACAAGAGTATAAGGCTATGACATTTATTAACAGAATTTACAATAAACAGTCATCATTTATTCAAGATGAAATGACATTTTACAAACATTTTAATCAAAGTGTAAAGCTTGGAACACTGTTCAATCATTCAATTAGACTTGTTTTAATTCTTAATCTCTTCACATTCATTTATTCAATTATACATTTTGTTTGAATCAGCAAAGAAGCTAAAGTGTCGCGATATTTTGATTAAGATTTTCGATAGAATCCATTCAAATGCCTTTTGTTTTTTTGTTATATAGTAATATTTGATTTGTATTCTATCATATTTTACTTCGATAAATTCTAAGAATGAAGATTTCTGTCATCATTAGAAGTTGTATGATTTTCTATTTGACCTACTTTACTGAAATAATATATGTAACTAGTAATTTATTGCTCAGAAAGTTTTATCATTTTCTACCCTTGTTTACTTTGAACTGACCATATGAGTGTTATATTATTTCACTATTGATAATAATCATGTCAAGAGTGATAAGTTTGGTAGTTTTGTTTATTTCAATGATGCTACTAGACATTTATAAGAGTCAAGTCATCTATATCTGATTGTACTGTATAGAACACGAATCTTGTTTGACTTACTGTGAAAGTTCTGTTTATTTTGTATATGGAAATAAATTTACGCTTCAGAATTAGTATATACCGTAAGCACATTTGTTTTAATCACTCAAGAAGAAGTGGTTTGAAACATGTTGGCCAGTTGAGGTGAACCAAGTTTTTGTTATATTTTTTATAATAAATACAAATGTTTACATTACTCTGCCTTCTTATGGAATGTAAATTCTCATTCACAGATATGAGTTACCTTTGTATATTACAATATCATTGAATCACTGAGGGCTATATCAAATTAAGTAATGTAGTTTGGAAAATGTCTGTTTAGTTTGAAGTATAGGGAGATAGCTGACTGTTGCTGTACATTCAGTTTCTGTAAGATACCTATTCTAGAAAAATTATTCACATTTTAAACATTTACAACCATAGACCTCCAAGACTGACTTCCCATACATAACTCAAGTTTCTAAAACATAAATCACTAAAGAGAGAAAATGATGCCGTAGTTTGGAACACTCAGATTTTCTTGTATATCAAGTTTAATGTGGAAAAAAGGTGGAATAATGATTAATTAGCATCCTTTTGAGTAGTGTATCATAGTAGTAATGTAATAAATTCGTTTTTAATGTAGCAATAATATTGACATGCAGCTTTCTTATCTTAATCGCACAGTGCGGTGTTGAAATTGCTGAACTAATGGATAGGAAATCATTAACTTTGAAATAAGCATATTATAAACACACTTATAAGCTTTACAAATCCCGAAGTTCTACCAATGATAAATAGCCTTTTGAATGAAATTCTACATCTTGCTACTGTCATGTTACAGTTAACGTGACTATCAAATACTTGACAACTCTTTTCCGCTTTCTATAGATAATTGTGGGTAAAATGAAAGTGTACAACTAATGATCAATTCTTCAACATTTCTAAGTCACAAAAAATAACTAATTAGGCTATCAGAATTTGTTGTTACAGTTACCTCATAGCTGTATTACACATTTCCTTATCGCTCAGTCTACAGTCGTAATATTAACTGATTAGCCTTTACAGATAGATTGTACTACGGTAACGCACCAATTCTACTTATCAACATAAACATATAGGTAGAGAAAGGTAGCTTAGAAGTGTGTGGCATAGAAATTGACAACAAGGTACTTGCTAAATATGTACAGACTGTCGAAGTTGATACCTGATCCGAACAATCTAAGATCATCTAGCATGCACTTATAGAGTGAAGAATATTTCAGCTAGGATACTGCAACACAAACTTTCTTTTTGAAAGAATTGCCTTTGTTGCCCAACAGGCGAGTTAAAAGACAAAATTATTCTCATTTTGCAAATATTCACTTGTGAGCTCTGTTCCTACTTCTTCGTTCGCAAGTCAGAAAGTTTTCAAAAGTACAATTCTAAAATGTAGGATATCAGCAGACTTTGACGTAGCATTCTAAAGAATTAGGCACTAAAAAATGCGTGTATTATTGTTTATCCCTTGGTTTTCTAGTAGAACATAGGGCTTCAGTAGCACGTCTACATTTCACTCCCTTCTCTGCAGTCTTTTCAACCTCCCTCCACGACTGCCCACAAACTTTCATTTCTTCCTCACATCATCTCCTCCATGTCACCCTCACCTCCGATGCCCAACTCGTCGTTTTCCATACAGATTACACTCGACGGCCTGACGCGTGATGTTCCCAGTCGGCCTTCTCAGTGTATACCCAATCCAATCCATCTCCACTTTCTTCATCTGCATATTTGTTGAGCGATAGCTTCTTGGTTGGTTCATCATCAACCAGAATTCCTTACTGCTTATTCTTTCTGGCCATCTGACCGATCTTGCATATCGAACCAGCGTAGGCAGCTGTTGATGAATGTCTGTAGTTTGTTGGAAATGCTTTTCGTAAGGCACCAAGTCTCTAAACCATGTAGAAGCACTGACTCAACATTTTGGTGTTGAATATCGAGATCTTATTCTTCATGCTGATTGTAATAGATCTCCACACTGATTTCAGATTAGTGAAGGCCTGTCTTGCTGTCTTTCCGATTGTGGCTGGCTTTGACGTCCTCATTTGTGCCTGTGCCTCCTGTAATTGAAACGATGCTACCTACCTAAATAGGTGGAAGAGACTACTTCTTCTACGTTTCTCCCATTGGTGGTGATTGGTGTTTGTTGTTGATGCTGTTGTTGGTTGGGTGTCTTTATGAGCTGCATCTTCTCCACAACCACTTGAAGTCCCATCTTCGTTCACTGTCTCTTCTCTCAACTTGTTAGTTTTCGCTAGTAGATCTTCGAGTTTGTGCCACAAGACATTGGACACAAATCATCTTCGACGAAATCCAAACCCTTAGGATCTTCTCCCCGCTGCAGTGTACGACTATCTTCTCGCCTCTCACGATTTGCTGCATAATCCAGTCCACCATAATCAGGAATATCATAGGTGATAGTAGACAGCATTGTCTTACTCTTGTCTTCACTTCACTTCGAAGGCATCACTGAGCTTCGCATCGCGAATTGCTTGGCATGTGGCGTCTTCTTTCCACACCTTCTGTGGTAGTGGTGTGAGCATATCCACTGTTGTTGCCTCTGTGTCTGTTTTCAGTGCTTCTGGTGGAATTCCATCTGGTCATGTTGCTTTCCTGGATTTCAGGATTTTTATGGTATTCAGGACTTCTGCTTTTGTTGGAGGTCGAGTGTTCACTGGTAGTTCTGACGTTGCTGGTGGTATTTCTTGACGAGTTGCAGGTGGTGGTGGTAATGGTGGCGTTGGTCGATTTGAGAGATTTTTGAAGTGGTCAGCCCATTTGTTCCTTTGTTTCTCTTGTTTGGTAACCTGCTTTCCTTCACTATCTTTCATTGGTTTCATCTGCCTTGATCTCTTTCTGGATAGTAACCTGGTTATTTGATACAGTGTTGTCAGGTTTCTTCTGCAGCCTGCAGTCTGTTCTGCTTCACTTGGAAGTGTGTCGTAGGAGTGTCTTTTGTCTTTGTGTGCACTGTTCTTCACTTCTTTGTCCAGTGTTTTGTACGTTGTATCTAGTTCTTCTTTTCGTTGTGCATCCTTGCACAGGTTTGTCTTGTGTTTCACTATCTTCCTCTCCTCTGTCAGTTTCTATATGTCTGTCATGATCCAATCCTTGGCTTAGTTCTTCTTTCTTCCTATTACACTCATCCAAGTTTCTTTCCACATCTCTCCCTAAGAGTTCTAATGTTCTTCCACACAGGTTTCTTCACGTTTGTTGCTTAATGGCTCCTATTTTGTTCTGATGGCTGACGTTAAGATGTTCTTTGTAGTTTCGTACTTTGGTTTCTATTCCGACTGCTGAACTTGAAGCGTGGTCCATCACCAGCTTCCTTAAATAGAAGGATTTCAACTTGATTTTGAAGTTAGGTTCCTTGCACTAGATAGTGAATGGTGTGAGCTTACATCTGCTCCCGTTCTTCATCTCATGTTGTGTCCAGTATCCTGCGGCTCCACCTTCTTCAGACTGAGATGAATCAATTTGAATTTTAGTGTGTTCATGTGGTGAAATCAAATCCATGTCGCTGCCTTGTGAATATCATTTTGTTTGTATACACTCCCCACCATCACAAAATCTGCAAACAGTTGTCCATTCTTATTCATTCCACCCAGTGTTTCTCGACCCATGATGAGTTCTCTTCCTGTGCTGTCCCCTCCCAGTTTGTCATTCATGTCACCCATTAGGATTTTGATGTCGTTAACTGCAGTGGATACGTGTCTAGTACTGATTGCAGCTGTCTGTAGAATTCCTCCTCCTTCTTTTGATCTGCTTTATTTGTAGGTGCATAGCGTAGCATGTATGATTGTGACTTTTTTTCCTTTCTTTTCAGTTGAATCTTGCTGTCATGATCCTGGAGGAGACTGGTTCCCGCTACATGACAGCCTTCGATATTCTTCGGGAAATCATGATAGCCACTCGAAAGCTCAGTGTGTTAGCGGTTGTTGTCTGGGTGACAATATTGGAGTAGATTATTGACTCTCCAGTTAAGAGTTGGGAGAGTCCACTTCTATTCCATCTGTTTTCGCAGATTCGTGGCACTTCTGTGCCATACTTTCTCATCTCTTTCTCAATCTGAACAAAAGCCTTGCTAGGTTCATACATGGTGCGGACAGTCTATATCCCCATTTTTACTTTGGCTTTCATCGAGGGACAGAAGTCACATCCGCAATTAGCTTCTCGAAGGCTTTCACCAACTGGCGTCATTTCGTTTCCCCGATTCTAGCGAGGAATAAGTTTATTTATATTTTTTATATTTTCTTTGTGCTTTGAAGTTTCTTTAGCGACTGGATTGGCTTTACGGGGTAGGGTTGCTAAACATAGGCCCAGGCTTCCCTCTTTATCCGGGCTTAGGACCGGATAGTAACTAGTGAGCTAGCTAACTAGGTAAAGTTAATTTAGTTGCCCAATTCTGGTGCCTCGTTTAGTTTGCACTTAAGTAGACATTTTTACAATGTCAATAAACAAGCCAGGATTACAATGAAAGTGAATATTCGGATAGTTTAACTCAAGCCGCGTAACCATTGTTAGTTAATTTTTTCCGTCCTTACTCACGAGACACATGCACAGACTACTTCAAGCTTCTTATTATATCAAACTTTAGAACTTCACCGAATAATGCTATAACTGTGGGGCCCAGAATTCAAAACTGGGAACAAGAACAGATGATTCAGAGGCCCTTTGATGAAATATCTCACTATGACTTTCGAATTTCGCACATTTTGTCCCATCATGCGTCAGAAGTATATATGGACCTTTCTGCATCATTTCAACTCAACGAAAAATGAGTCTTGATCTCATAGCTTGTAATTTCTTGTCGTTAATCCGATCAAACTGATCGATCACTATTGGCATATTCACTTCTGAGTGATTGCAGACATGTCCAGCTGTTCACTCCCAGTTAGGTCTATACACATCCTGGTTTTCACCTGAGGCCAATATCTGTCATTTTTATCAGACTGAGATTTCCAGCACTATCAAGGCAACCTCACAGGAGCCCACATACCATTGATTACCGACCAATTCGCTTGAATCAGCGATGGGAAATTAAAACCCTCAGCATCAAAACTATATTCTTCTCGAAAAGATAAGGTATTGGAGCTAAATAGCCTTGTTAATAACTGTATAGCACTTACAGCGATAAGTTCTGGGTTAGAGTAGGAGGTAGATACACCCTGCTGACATGTCCCAAATAGGAAGAATCACGCATCTTCGATTCCACTGCAAGTCAATATTCATCATTACTATCAAGTACAATCAATGTTATTGAGTTCACATTGCAAGAACATAGCTGTGATTGAAACCCTACTCAGATTATAGATGGCCATAGCAACTTGCAAGGCAAAAATCCCTCTTTATGGAGCTATGCATGCATTACAAGAAATTAAGGATGTTGTCGAAGACAGTGTATGATTTTGAACTTCAGGATTTCTTGACAAGTGTGTCGGATGAAATCTAAGCTTGTAGACTTTTTTTCACTTATGACTAAATATCTCATAATATACGACTTCGTTAGGCATAACATGTAATAATCAATCAACTGCACTGATAAAACGGTTTTCAATCATAATAAATTACCAGTCTCAATGCGTGTAGATAAGAGGAAACTTTAAAATATCTCATTTTTCTTGGTGAATTTAGTGTGTACTTGAATTAAGCTGCTTAATGAAATATCCATAAGACTAAAACTAGTGGATAAAAGAAACAAATAAAAATTTTATTTTATAAAGAAGAGACCTAATAACTGATATCATCTGTGGAAGTCTTAAGAAATTCAGTCAAAATTCAGCATTGTTCTCAGTGAATAGTTTGAGAATAATTTTGCTCCTTCTTTCTTTTGAAGGAGCATGTGATACAGATCTCTGAGCATGTGATTTGTGATCTCAGTTAAATGAATGTGGTTTTAAAAAGGTAATTTCTTGATAAATTTTGATGTCAAAGAAAGAAATTCTGTTTTTTTCCTTCTCCCTTTGTATAGTTTGTTACTTCACCTAGCAGTTATATATGTATTTTTATCAGAGTTACATGCTGATGTAGTAAAAATGATAAATTAAAGTACTACCATTCATACATTTACTATTTATGTGAATTATTTCTTGTACATTTCTGAACGCTTCCTGTTTTCCTCACTTGTGTAAGTTGATGTCATTGGAAAAGGTCTTTAATACATTGTGATTGGGATGTACAAAATACAATGCTAAGGTAAACTTCAGCAGGAGTACTCTTTCTGTAAATTGCTTAAATGACTTGATAGACAATTTTATTTGTCAGGAAATGGGTACTAGGCGGGGAAGCAAAGTCAGTCAACGAGGTCGTGAACCTTTGTCGACTGAGTTGGCTTGGAAATATGCTGCTCATGCTAAGCGAGTGCCTACCTTGATATGACATCCCAGCGATAGTTGGATTAAGTTGAAAAAAGGGTTCAAGGCGTGGCACTAGTGCATGAAGTCGCTGACTATGGTCCGAGCCGTGTAGGAAGGTGTAGATTGTCTGGCTAGGGACCCCCAAGACGATATAAATCAGCGGTTGAGGACTCTTGCTGAGTTGGTTGAAGCTTGGTCACAGCGGAGTAGATACACTCACCAACCTTTGCATTCAAATTGTTTATCGCCTTCTACAACTTTGTCTATTTTTATATCAGTCTTTTTGTATCCAACTGTTTTATATATGCTACTATGTTGTATGGAACCTTGAACCCATGCATTTGTGAGCAAGGTTCTTTATTGATTTCGTATGCTTGTCACCATTTTTCCTAAAAACTTTGTGAATACCACTTCTGTAATTTTATTTATAAAACCATTTAACACAAAATTCTTATATAACTGTTCTTCAGTAGAGATGAAGGGGATGAGATGGATCTCACTAAAAACAAAACTGGTTGATCCATCCACCAGACTGCAAACGGTGGCCATCATAACTCCAAAAAATATACTTTATTCTATCAAGAAGTGATTACAATTCAAGGTGTCAATTTCTGTAAAATAACCTGTCAATCAAAGAATAATAGGATTAGTATACAGACTCACAGTTTGATATTTTACTCCAGAGAAGTTAACTTGCTGTAGGAAACGTTGATAGGTTTAGAAAACTGACTATTACTCTTACTTTTTTCCCAAATTTGTTTCAACTAAGTTGGAATGAGACAGAAACTCCCTTGAAATTAGTCCGTTAAGTTAACAAAGCACATAGTCATAATATTTTTCTTCTGAATGAAATTTTGGAAATAATTTACTCTCTACTAGTAGTAGGAATGTCTAAATACCCTGAATGAATGAGCTGCAGCTCAATGGTATAACCAGTTAACTTTTAACCAGTGATTCGTGGGCTAAAACGCTGACCCACCTACTAAGGTCTGTGCTTGGTTACCATCATTAGCCCACACACCATAGATGTATCTCATTGCCTACTACATGAATGTGAATAAGGTTGTTGAGTGAATTTTAAAAAAATCCTATTCAAATGAGTGTCGAACTATTCTCGTTGAATTCATCAAGTATCAGTTTGTTGAGTAAACTTTAGATAAGAACCTAATGTCGTTCAAAACTAGAGAATAGAAAGCTTCATGACTATAAAAACGAAGCCTGAAAGGCATTATATTTGTGATCACGAATGGTAAACTGTGTCAGAAATGATTTATAGTAGGCAATATTGTATCGCTTTATTTTATATCAAATAAAGAAAGGAATAAATAATTGTGCTGTAATACACTACTCAAGGTCTACGCTTCAGCTGTGAAATTAAGCGAAAATCATCAGTTTACATGCTTCAGGCCTGTTTATTTTTGTATAATGCCTGATTTCATAAAATGTAGTATGGAATTAGCTGATTTAGTGAAGTAACTATAAAGTTATTTTTATTCCATGGTTACTTTCAGTGTTTACCATGGATCATGTAGCATACATTTAAATGCCAGTGAAAAAAAATGGTTAGTTTTATTGAGGCCAGTTTGTATACTATATACTGATTGACATTACTACGGAAGCAGTTAGAAATGAGATGAATAATGACCATAAATTTACGCTGTGAACTAATGTACCAGTAAAGAAGATCATGTTGGTTCAGCTTTGCCTGGCTTCTACAGTCTTAGTTTCAGAATAAAATATACAAACAAACACAATGAGTTTGCATAGGATTACTAATATCCATTGGCCTGACAGACATATTTATGGATAGTTGAGAATGGGTGGTTCTCGAAACGTCTAGTCCTACTCCAAAAATATGGTTTCGATGTGTAAATAACACGTTTACAGTGCTAAAATCGTAGCACATAGATAATTTCTTCACACATATAAATACAGTGGTCGATGCAGCCCAATTCATCTATGAGTTAAAAAATGATGATGGGGAGTGAGTAATTTGGATTGCAGAATAAAATGAAAACAAAATGTAAGTTTACACACTAGTGCCGATAAAAAATCTTCACACTTGAGTTGTTACTTTGACTGCAAGTCATCTTACCCTAAGTCAGTTAGAGTTGGCTTAGTAAAAGGTCTCAGTAACAGAATCAAGAAACTTACTAGTATGACAACAGATCTAAGAAAACAAGTTAGATACATGAAAGACGCTTAATTCATCAATAATTACGCTCCTAAATTAATTATTAAGTGCTTTAGTAAGCGTACTAACGCGTGTTTTGACAGTAATAGTAATAAAGACAATACTGTACAAAAAGAATTAGAAACTTCTAAAGTATTACCAGACAAGGAAGGTGCCTCAGAGACATTACGTAGGATTCTCAATAAGGCTGGGAATCAGAGTGTCGTTTTATCTTACAAACTCACTTAGAAATAACCTTTGCTGGTAGAAATATCCTACAGATTCAATTACAAAGGATAATTCAGTATACTAAATCTCCTACAACGATTGCGAGGTCGAATACATTGGTCAAAGTAGTTGACTAGGACCAATTAGGCTGTCTGAGCACAAAAACCAAACTAAATCGAAATTGGCGGATCTTTTTCAGATAAGAAATCTACAGAGGAGCTCGACCTTAGCTGTGCATCCAGTTACACAGAAAAATACAATAAAATGGGCATGCTGATAATCCTTAAACCTAACCAGTGGAATGGAAGGCGAGATAGAAACCTGAACTTTTGTTTATCCAGTCAATAGCAAATTAGTGAAATATGAATGACTAAGAATCTTTTCCAAATACATGGGAAATTCTCTATCGCGGAGGAAAATGAATTAGAAGTATGTAAACCATTTCTCAAAGTTATGGAGTTATCTTGATATGTCTATGTACAATAAATTTTTTCCGAAATGGAATCCAGTAAATGGTACTATTTTACTATGTTATACATCTAATAAATCAATTAAAAGGGGACTCGGTTTTCTCTTAAGTTCATTCTTATAACCATCTGAACATGTTTCTTCAAACGTTTCATGGTAACAACAGATTACAATTGAGTTTCTTTTGGATTCTCTGTTACATTTTAACAGCCTAATTACTCTGATGATTAGCAGTGCATTAAAAAGGCTTCTACTACATTAATTCATAAAATCAAACAAGAGGAATCGGTCCTAGCATTAGAGATTTCTTAAGGCTTTTGTTTTCGCTTCGTTATCTTATAAGTATTACCTGGTATCGTTAAAGGTGACAAAGTTCTGTCACTCAATTATGTATTATGAATAACTACATGACTGAATGAAGTGGCATAAAAGAGAGCTGTGCTACATGGCTGGAAGTAATCAACAGCAATCTCTAGACTCAGGTATCTGAATCGTTTTGCTATTAGCAGAATACAGTGGCAACCTAGAGAAATGTTACACTGTAGTGACTTGAATCAGTGTCCCTTAACATCAACTCAAGAGATTTTGTAATTGAAATATTATGATGGAATGTAACTCACCGTATAAAACGTTCAACCAGCCTATATCTAAAGCCATCCAATCAAATAAGTAGCTTCCATTCGTTAAAGATTTCTATCTTCCACATCACATAACAAGGTCTTACTTTGCTCTGGAATATTCATCTTGTGTTTGTTCAGTAACCTCTTCACAACTTCATCAATTTATGTCAACCCGAATCTCCATTACCTACCTTCTCAATCAAAGCATTCTTGATGATTATTGAATGTTATCTAATATGTTTCCTTTTTACTATAAACATGATATTCCATGGGTTGTAAAGCAGCTGAGGAGAATCAAGTAAATACATATATGCTAATCATTTAACTATTATTGTTCCTGATTTATACGCATAACAAGCAACTGATTGCATTATAGAGCATGAATTAAATCGTGGATTAAGACATATTTCAATAACAGGTAGTAACAAGATTACAAATTTGGTTCCAAACTGTCTGTTGAATGCTTACCAGGGTTCAAAATCTTAGTGTGGTCAAACTTATTTACGAAAAATATTCCTGCAACTAAAAATTTCTAATACAGTATTGAAAAATAGGCTTATATAGTGATGGTGAAAGCCTCCTTTTTAGCATGAAAAATATGCGCTGTCATAAAACAAAAAACAAAGAAATTCTCTTCTGACAATTAAATCTCGTAAAAGCTGTCCGAGCTAATTTATGCTCAGCAGTAATTGACTCAAATCAACCGAATAATAGAAGTAAATTTTGATGAACTTCGGCTCTTTATTGAGGCGATACAAACAAAATGGAACCCCAATCCGAGTGACAAAACTAAACATAAAAAGGGATGCAATGTATTAGATAGCAAAAAACTAAAAATTTCCAAAACACTCATAAAACGACAAAATAAGGAACAAAGAAAATTCTCTTCAGATTCTACAGTTATAAAATGCATTTATACAGCATGAAATCAAGCCAAGTTAAAGGCACATACATTATCAGAATATTGTGAGATTTAGGGACTGTGAGGAAATCGGTTTTCCACTTTCGAATTTGCCAATATCGAGATGACACATATACAGATGAGTGATGTGATAGTGAACAAAGAGATAACGAATAGAGAAGGTAGGAGTGGCGTTCAATTTACTGAAGGCTTAGGGAGGGATAATGCTTGTACCTGTTCTTTCTGAATGCACAGTTCAGGTTTGATCAAATTTATTGCGACAGTCTCCATTATGCAAGCCAGGAGTTGGCGAGCCACACATGTTGTTGTTTTTTGAATGCGATGATTGATGTTGAAAACTTTATTAGCATCTATGTATTGCCCTATGTCTACCAGGTGTGCTAAAACTGAACTTTTCAACACTTTGACTTTGCCCTAGCAAATCAAAAAACTTTATAGAATCATTGATTTCATTTTCATATTGTAAGTGAAGTGATGAGTAAGCGCTGTTGAAATGGTTCACGATAGAATTAACACCGATGCATCTATCAGAGACTGAGTAGATCACATCAGCTACATTGATCCTAAACGAGAACTGATGGCAGCGGAGAAGAAGCCTTTGTTTTTGCGCTTACAATTCAAGGGAGACGCTACAAGTGACAACCTATTACAAAGGCTAGCTACAGCAGTCAGTCGGACATTTTATGAAGGTTGGCCTTTATTATCATTCAGTAGCCGGCCAATGCTCAATCCGAGACTAAAAGACATCCTACTTAATGTTAACTCTTCATCTTACATATATCAGTTTGACTGTACCTGTGGAACTAGTTGTACAGGGCGCACAATTAGACAGGTGCGTCTCCGGATACAACAGTATTTACCAGCTGAGCTCAGAAAGGGCATAGTGAAAGTGTTGAAAAGTTCAGTCCTAGCGCACCTGGTAGACATAAGGCAATACATAGATGCTAACAAAGTTTTCAACATCAATCATCGCATTCAAAAAACAACAACATGTGTGGCTCGCCAACTCCTGGCTTGCATAATGGAGACTGTCGCAATAAATTTGATCAAACCTGAACTGTGCATTCAGAAAGAACAGGTACAAGCATTATCCCTCCCTAAGCCTTCAGTAAATTGAACGCCACTCCTACCTTCTCTATTCGTTATCTCTTTGTTCACTATCACATCACTCATCTGTATATGTGTCATCTCGATATTGGCAAATTCGAAAGTGGAAAACCGATTTCCTCACAGTCCCTAAATCTCACAATATTCTGATAATGTATGTGCCTTTAACTTGGCTTGATTTCATGCTGTATAAATGCATTTTATAACTGTAGAATCTGATGAGAATTTTTGAAGAGAATTTTCTTTGTTCGTATTTTGGCCTTTTATTATGTTGTAGCTGTGAATAATGGACAGTCAATTTCAAGTTTATAAAAACTCTGGCCTAAATATAGTGACTATTCTGACTTTATCACCACAAGATATCATGTTGTTTCGTTAATATGATGGTCTAAGGCAAAGTTCCTTTCTTTACCATTAAAATCATTCTGTAACTATGTTTTTCAACTTGTTTTCTTATGATATCTGAATGTATTCTGATTTAATGTTAGATCAATTTAGGAAACACGTTAATTGCCAATGATTGTGAATTTGAACATAAGTTCTTCTTGAAATAATAAGCTTATGTATCCATTAAATCTAAGCAATTTTATAAAATGAGTTCAGGAGTTACACAAGTTCCGTCAGGTATTCTCGTCAAAACAGACACATAATATATTTTCAAAGTCAGCTGAATTCATTCTATTTGGCTATTTCTCCTTCGAACATTTGCAGATGGCGTTAAATAACCATATCAGGATAACACGAATGATGGACAGTGACAAACAGCGGGATACAGAACGCAAGTTCTGTCCTATTTGGGACTCATCAGCTGGATTTACCTTCCTCCCAGTGAGATATTGTTCTCCAGAAGACTTTAACCTAACAAGGATCACTTCAAACGTCAGAGACTTATCTGCAAGGCCACCGAGTCATGATAACCACTTCTAGTGCAATGGGTATAGTTTATATGATATTGCTTGTATTGCACCGTGGACCGAATTGATCGGTGTCTGTTGGCATATAGATTCCACTGATAGCTAATACTTATCGTTATTATAGAATTGAAACGCATAGAAGCCCATATGACAATACAGACACATCAATTCAGTTCAATCAATGAGGGGATAATACAAGCAACAACATAATAACAAGAATGTTTCATGTGAAAGGTAGGTGAAAAACGAGAACAGAAAGTGACTTTATGTTGATAATATCTTGTTCCAGTTCACAAACACATCTCTGGAGTATAAATTGGTAATTGAATGCAAGCCTAGAGGATGGTCTCAGCTTATCTTGATTTATCTATTACTGCATATGATGAAACATTCGGAAGAAGAATTTGCTGTGAAAAAGTTTCAGTTGCATAATGTTTGATTCTCAAAGGATTTTTCCCAATGAGACATAAGAATATACTGGTCAAAAGTGGACGGAGTTCAAAATAAATGATATGATGGTCAACAAGACGAAAATTTTTGTTAGTTTTTGTAATACAAAGCATTTCTGAATACTTTCATTCAGATGTTTTCAAGAAAGTGTATATCGAAAAAGAAAGTAGCTGTAATTCGGATAAATCACTGTTTCATCAACTAGCCTATAAGAAAGCTCAAGCATCAAAAAGGATCCTTAGTTAATGTAAAATTTTCCCCACAGCTACTTATTTTAGTAATGAAACTGACTTCTTTTACGTCATTAGTTACAATATATAGTAGTAGAAAACGAACATAATATGAAAAAAGACTAAGGTTCAAAATGACAATGACTATGACAGAAAAGAAATCACTGGAAGTAATGACAAAGTACTGTCTACACGTATCGGTTGACTTATTCACTAATCCAAATGCCTAATGAACTTCATCACTTAGTTTCCTTTGTCTTTGAGGTTTGGGTTAGTCTAATTAACATTTGTATGCTTTTGCTACTATGTCTTTTTTACTCTTCTAACACTACAAAAAACATTTTGAAAATGTTTCAGAAAGAATTATAAAATTGATGAAAATGTACAGAAAAGTACTTTGATTTCTAGTGACATAATCTTTTGTCCATCACTTCATATTTGTGCGTGCCTTACAGTTTTACCTTTATTCTTTGCTAACACCGTATTTTCTTCATTTTAGACTAGTAGAAACACATATTATCGGATGCAGTTTATACATGGATGGTACCGACTGGATCGTTCTCCTGTTTCTTTCATAGATTCCCCCTTGTACATTTCCCCCTATAACTTAAGGTTCACTAAGGAAATGTAGATGAAGGCTTCGGGTAATCTATCATCACAGCGAGAAGGGTTGCATCTGGACGTAAAGATTTTCGCCCCGTAGGTGTGAATAGTTGCTCTAGCTTCGGAACCTCATACTTCATCTACTCCATCCCCAATATGGAAAGGTATTGTATGTCCCCCTGGTAGTCGTTTTCTAGTGTCGAAGGCTTCCACCTTGTTAGAAACCTTCCAGTAAGGAAATAACTTGTAGTACACCTTCTTGGCACCAGAATAATACCAGAAATAAATAAATAAATATCTAAAATACTTAAGTAATAACTAAATAATCTACAGCATTGAAGGATGACTCTAGTTCTGTATCTTGTTATTACGTCGAGAGTTGCCATTTTCGTGTCCTCTATTTGCTGATCGGCAGCAATGAGCTCAGAATCCCTAGCTGAGCCATTAATAGACGTCTGAATAATAAATAAATAAATAAACTGAACACTTTTCACCGTGTATGTGGTTTCTAATTTGTCTTACACGTAGGTAAGGTACTGATTACTTTGGTACTGACACACACTGATTTACTTAAGGCTGGTAAAGTGGTGGACAAGTGTAACACAACCAGACTCTTACAAGTGTACGGTTATGACATGGTTGTGTGGATTTAAAGATAAATTTGCTGAAAAGATCTTTCTTCTCGGAACTCTTTGTTCTGCTGAGTTGTTTATGTGAATGTAGTCTAATTATCTATGTTTTAATCATCTGTTTTATCAATATATAGGCAGAAGTTCTAATCACGACTGGTAAAAGTCTCCCAAAATTCACTTGGTTTAGGCTTTTAGTAACTTCATGTATTACAGTAATGTTGTCTGGAATAAAATGGTTATTATTACTATGTTGGTCATGAAAGAATTTTAGTCCGTTAGCGTAACTATCGGTTCTAATGGATCCGAGAAAGCAGAGAATACATTCATTTCGTGTATACAATAGGTCCAGTTTACGTTGCTAGTAATTCGATTAACAATGACGCGTATTGAAAAGACCAAAATATGAATGTTGCGAACGATGTATTTCAAGCGCATCTTGATCAGGAAACCGAAAATCAAAAGAAGCACGAAGTGTACAAGGGTTGAAGAAAGTGTGTAGAAAGTACTCAAACATTCTTGATGCAGACAAACATCTCAACAACGTACAATGTCTAAAAATTGAATGATATGTCCGAGGGAACAAATTGAGGTTACTGCAGACTGTGGACTGCTGAATAAACAGAACATGCATAAAATGTACAATAAATATTCAGGTAATTATTTCTTTTCTACAAGTTGGTATTTATCATGGACTGATATGAGTTGGAAGAACATTGGAAACCTCTGAGCACTGGGTGGCTGTCTTATCCTAGTATGAGACTTTTCAGCAATAGGCACCCATGCCCTCACCAGGGATCTAACCCAGGACATACAGGCTCCGTGGCCATCACGTTACCATTGAGCTACAGGGTAGGAATCCAATGGTCCATATTTCCAACTTCTGTCAGTTCATAGCTCATATCATTCCATGATGAATATTAACTTTTAAAATCTCTAAATCTATGTAAACCCCAAAATTAAATTATTTTTTGAACCAGAGCAGTAGGATACTACTGTAATTTATTGACACTCAAGAATTAGTCATTCACTGATCAAAGTAAATTATACAAGAAAGAAACGTCTTGTTCAGTAAGATTACAGTGTAGTTAATGTGTATGCAATATGCAGTAGGTTTTAAAATGATGAACTAGAAAGTCTTGAAAGGGTATATACACAGGTAACATTTTATTATTTATGCCACTGTCTAAGGCACCCATTCGATAAATTCTGACATGAAGAGTTTGTATAGTCTCTTATTAATAATCAGTAGTATTTGAAATCATGGTTAATCAAACTTCAGTAACTATAAAGCATTTTGAAAAAATCAAAGGCTACTAACAGTCTCATCTTCAAGATCTAATCACAAAACCTCGCTTCAAAGATAATTTATATATGTGACTACATGATACACAAATCATTCTCTGTCCTGAAAGTTTTGAGATAAATTTGATTGCTCCACATCATGACATAGTTACAGGTGTGATTTTGATCGAAGTTTACTACATACCTAATTGGTTATTAAAAATATGCACTACACATAAATATAAGCTAAAAACGAAAGTAATATACTGTAACCAGGTAGTTTTATTGATCGTTGAAAGGTAAATACTAAGGGTTTCGAGCTCTGAGTGTTGATCAAAGTTTGTTGGTCTGGTTTTAAATTCGTTCACTTACCTAATAACGAGATATTTCAGTGCAATGTATTTACTGTTCAATATTTGCAGTCAGTCAACAGAAAGTTTTGTAACTCGATCTTTTGTCTCTTGGTATATCTGCAGTCTTGAGAAAAATAATGTAATATTGAATATTTAAAACTATTATAGCCAGCAATGAAATCACAGAGTTTACTACTCAGCTATTCAGAAAAAGACTAAACTTTTGTAGGAAATAATTATGCATTCAGTTCAGTCTTTAGCTAATAAGCATTGTGATTCTCGAATCCCAAATAATGGTTCAAATTAAACAAATATTTTTAAAATCTAGTCATTATGATAAATAGCACCGTAGTTCAATGAAGTTCTTAGATATGGATTGCTCAAATGCATTTGACTGAAAACCTTGAACCATGATTTAATGTTTATTGTTAATCAGCAGCAGTTACAGACACCGGATATCACTGTTAATAGAAAATTAAATTGACCCTAGCTGTATCAAGTTTATTCAGATTCTAATGAGAAGAAATAAAACAGTCAGAAGTAAAATATGTATGCAATAAACCACTTATTTCTACTTAAAAACACTTAAGCACATATGATTATAGGCGTATATCCGAAAGTAATTAGTAAAACAAAGAGATTAGGTAAAGTCTTACCAGCAAAAAAAGAAACATTTGTTTTTTATATTTTGACCAAAAAAATTGTGGAAATTGAGTTTACTCAATCGAAAACCTTGAGAAGAAGAAAGTAAATGAACAAACTACATTTATGTTACCTTGACAATATAAACGACAAACAAATGTAGTTGTTGAATGTGATCATATGACCTTCTGTGTATTATAATATCATTCAAAATAGCTAAATTGCTAATACATGGAACTTAATCAACCTAAATTGAATGCTTTTTGGAATACATTGTAATGGTACAGCAGAATTTCGTTTTTTGCTGATGGAAATTACAACAGGGTCCTTTAACGCATTAGTAAGTTATTCCTCAACTCAGCTTACCATTCAAAATTAGTTCGCGAACACGACTACCCTTTTCTATGTAATTAGGGAAAGAAATAATTGGATTTCAAATTTTCAATAGTGGGTATTTTCTCTGAAGCAACTTATTCCCCTTCGTGAAATAGTACTTTCAAAGTTATCAATTCTATTTCAGATAAGTCGGAAATTGTGATGCCTAGAAAAAATCTTGTGTGATACTCATTCAACAAAGCATACTGTAAATTTCTTGCAGTTTGGTTATATTTTTGTATTTAAAATGGAAATTTTACTAACCATGGGCAGGGAGAAGTATACTCAAAGTAAATGCTACGATAAAGTTACTAATCTAACCTGAAATGTTAACGTGATGAAGCTCTTAAACGGCCATCATTCTTGTAAAGTATCTAAAAGTGACGACTGGGATTAGTAATACCTATAGAAAGCTATTGATTCCCTAGCATGTAAATAGTTTACAAAGTATTGATTTCTATGGGATAATAACAGATCATGAACACGTAGAGTGTGACCACTTCTAGTGCTGTGATGACGAGGAAACTGATACCTGATTACTATATATACATTGAGTGATTATTTATCTCAATTGTGTTACAAACCTTGAGATTCATGTTCACCTGCAATCTATCCTTAGCTGTTCAGTATCATAAAAAGGAATGATGGTATTGTGATAACATACCTCATGGTCAGATATCACTTTGCTGTCTACTACATGTAACTTTATTCAGATATCTTTGCAAATACTCCATGTACCAATATTACATGAGTATTAAAACTAGTTTTGTCAATACATATTGGATAATGAACATTCTATCTACTTGTGCTTGTTTTGAATTTATTGGTTTATTATCAATACAACATCACAATTTATACTTCACTTTGTCTCCTTTTTCTCACACTGGTTGATGTGGATGAATCAGCAATGTTCAGGATAATCAGATAGAGGACTCAACAACATTTCTGATGAGCTTAAAATAGCATAGATTTCATTTTACCTCTTTGTTTAGCTTACCATTCATTTAAAAATACAAAAGTTTCAGTAGTCAATATATCATCTTACTAAGATAAGAGAGTCACATTGACTTCAAGTTAATGTTTCTTAGTGTCAAGCATGATGATTTTTATACCACTGAAGTGAAGTTTCTGCCACCTAGGAACTACATTGTGATTATTTTTGCTGTTTTACCTAAACAATATTGGAAATGACTTTTGAACTTCACTTCTGAAACAAAGTGTTAGGAATTTAGTGGGTCACATCGACTAACACTTTAATATTCTTGTGTTTATTTCAGTATCCATTGTATCTGTAGCAATTTCTAGTAGGCATGAACCGGTTGAAATATTGAAATATCAAGCTGTTGATGACTATCGGCGGTTATTTTCTTTAATTCAATTCTGTTCGCTGTTGGGACTATCCTAGTTAAGTGCGAAGAATGACAAAAAATATAGAAAAAAACTGTAAAGGACAAACAGAGAAGCAACAAAAACTTAAGATTAGCTCATCTATAATGCAGAATATAAAGACTATTTGTACGAACCTTTTTTAGTGTAAAGTTTTCTCATTTTCCTGTAACTTACTGTAATTTCCCTTTAGCCAACTTTACCAGTCCTGAAGTATGCCCATTTCATAATATAATGATAACTGATAAGCTTTTGAATCCACTTAGAATTTACTCTTTTAGTGTTAGTTTTCAAGTTATTTCATTCATCTTTTTGTAATAATAATAATAATAATAATAATAATAATAATAATAATAATTCACTTTATTCCAAACAATTTGTGGTACAATTTGGAATTCTCAGCGTAATATATATTGCAATAACAACAAAATATAAGTATATACATACTACTTTGCAGCCTTTTGAATTGTTTTATTATAAAAATTTAAGTTATATGAAGAATATTAAAAACGAGAAAGTTTTGCATTGTAAGTTAAATTATTGAAATGAGATTTTTAACTGTCACAAAGTTGATGTGTGATTTCTGTTCTAACACTTTTTTCCTCACAAAATATGCGTGCAATGTAAGGTACAGTCGATTTCTTATACTTAGCTGTACCAGCATACAGTCTTATGTAGTTTCTCCTTGTCCTCCCTGAGGAGATACATGGAGATAGCTGTAAATGAAGTGGATGCTCACTGTCAGTTAAAATTTCTGTAGCTAGTAGCTTGCAGGAATTTATATGTCGATCAACTACAGTGTTAATCACTTTAGCCAGATACACACCACTCACCCTGCTGACGGTCTTCAAAGCCCTACGCAACATGAAATAGTCCTTTCTAAGAAGACCAGGAAAGATTAATGGGGAACAATATAGAAGAATAGGTAAAATGCAGGAATTGATAAATTGTAAAAGAAGCAGTTGAGTTACACCAGAAAGCCTCAGTTTCTTTACGTAATAAGTTAAACGAAAGATTTTTTACAAGTCAATAAAATATGGGAAGACCAACAAAGGTCGGAAGTAAAACTCAACCCAAGATAGTTCACACTCGATTTACTTTCTGCAGAAATACCATTGATGCAGCAGGCATCATGAGATTTAAGCAGCTCACATAAGTCTTGTTTACATCGTCTTGTACATCGTCATTAGATCAAAATATTCTTAATCTTAGGATTATTGTGATGCGAGTAAAATACTTTACTGAGCCATTAAATCATTTTCACTATCTTGTACGGTTTAGTATAGTGCAGAACCTTTTGAGCATGATGGAATGTTTCCCGCACCACAGTCGTCTGTCACATTCATTAGAAATGAGTAGTTTCAGCGTAACAGCGACGAAAAATTTGTTCTTAGTAAATCATAATGAACCTATGATTTTAACCGCTAAAATATATTGCTTTTCTAGTCAGTTTAAAAACAAACTAAAGAGTATTTTAGCAATATTTGTTGTCAGTACTTACAGGCTAGGTAAAATACTAGTCAAGATATTACGTATGCACACTCTATAAGGCCGACAGTGTATTGTGTTCAGAGCAGAAACGATTATTTATACGTTCAACAAACATTTACTACAAACACTTTGCTCAAAGGCATCACATAACTCAAAAAGCCGATATCATATGCTGTTAGATAATCAGTGTTGCTGTCCACGCAATGGTTCTTCAAAATATATTTCACTTGCTGTTATGACGTTAGCGAATGAAAGCTTTTGGCCATTCCAAGTAACTTCATTCATACATTAGTGTTAATATCATTTGTAACAAAATTACATTACTACTGAAGATAAATTTGTTTACATCTGCTGCATATTGACAAACAATGAACGACTTTAAAGTTCATCATAGCAACTGATGAAACAAACAATCACGTTTCTCTATTCTACGAAGAATGGTCTTTCCAGCCGAAATACCAACACCTGATCGGTTGTTTAAGCAGTTGCTAGGGTGGCCCTCAAAGTCGCCCCAAACAGTTAATGACAATTTTTCAAATCCAGCGACATTTTTCTCCTGCTTCCTTTGCTTTTGTCATACGTTTTTTCTGACATCTTTCGGTTATTGCATTCAAGTCAAACTGTATTTATCTTCACCAAAATATCTGTATCTAAGTTGAAATTTATGTGTATGGCTCACATATTATGTTAACAAAAAAGCTACTTCCGAATAAACTGCCTTCATAATAATTTTCAACAAAATAAAGTGTCATCAGGAAACATACTGAGATAGCTACCTGTTACCAGTCATCAAACGACATATTTCTACTTTGTTTTTAGTAAGATGTATTTCATTTCCTCGTTAATTGTTTATCAGTTTTCCAGGTTTTGTCTGATAAGCCTTCTGATCATTAATGCAGGCAATATGACTGAGTAAAATTCCATATTATATCATTTACTTCATGTAGCACACAGTGACATTGCATTATTTTGTTGGATGACATTTCTAGTAGAACTTATTGCTCTTTATCATATCCAAATAATCACTCAACCTGGCTTTTACAGGTCGACAGTTCTTCACTCTTTTATTTTAATGGTAATAAAATTTTTGGAATATCTGCAATAAGTGGTGAATCATTCTTCTTACATGTTTTAGATGTTGGTTCAATGAAATAAGAGCCTACTGTCGACCTCTGCCTTCACTTAGTCATACTGGATTCTGGATGTCACTCTACCGCACCTTATATTATGATTAGGAATCGGTACATTCAGAGCGTTATCCGATTTTTCTCCGAGCTACTTACCTCAGTGGGGTCTATTATTCTACTTTTTGCTAAACATTTGTAATGTGATATTCTGATTGACTATGATGGGCTACTTTGATGTATGTAACTGACCTCATAGCCATTGCATGGTATTTAATCAATATATAAATAATAATAGCATATCATTTCGGGGAAATGCAACAATTAATCCCCATTTTCAACAGTGTGTTCTCTTAAAATAAAACTCGCTTCTACTGAATTCCCCTGATTTCTCAGGATGCCTCTACAAACGTCTCATTGCTTTCACGAAGACCATTAGCACTTCCGTTTGATTTTCAGCAAGAATTTCCCATCCTGCTTTATGTCGGTGTGACTATGCCACACTGTTTTGTGTTGCATACTCTTTCAGACTGCAAATTCAATTCTCATAGTGCAGTGACACAAATCTTCCCACTCTTACTGCTATCACCATGACCCGTTCCACTTTATGTTCCAATGAACAATGAAGAAGGAATATGTGGAAAAAATGTATTAAAAACGTATTCAAGAAACGGAACAACACGTACATAAGTGGTAGTGGATATTCAACAGTTTATGAGGTTGCTGAGGCTTAATCCTATAAGCTCTGGAGCATATCTTTGACAGCAATCCACGTTCTCCTTTCGGGTTTCTCCTGGCCAATGACTGCATTTCATACATCATTCCTGAAGTGGTTATTCTCAATTCTCTAATAACTATTGTCCTTTCGGTAGGTTTGCAAAACATGCGAAGATACGAATGAACATCTCGGAAAACTTACAGAAATCACGGAATAGACGTCTGTGCTTATGAATAAATAACGACGGGGTATTAGCGTAACTGAGCTGGGGCATATCGTCATGGGTCAGTAAACTTTTGAACAAATATCCAGCATAATTCGTTAAAGAATGCGGCACATAAGGGGTGATACCGTCCACCTGAAATGAAGATGACCAGAACGACGCACTAACTGTAACGGAAATCTGATCTGAAAATCCCTCCCGATCACCCCATTTGATTGTAATGACATTTATTTTAATAGTTTTACCCTCTTTATGGATGGTGTACCTTTGACCCTAGCCGATGTAATCTTATTTGGTTGTTTGACTGTCTTCTTTGACCTTTCACTCAGTATTCGCCTTTGCATGATTGAGACTTATCATGAATGTTTCACTTTCCTATTATGTGACCCTGGACTGTTGACAAGATGATGTTGTTTTACTGCGCCCGACATTTTGTTTTGGCCCGACTTACGGTTGTGCAGTGATTTGACTGTTTGTCTTTTGACTGTCTACAGGAAACGTTTGTTTGTTGATTCGGTTCCTGTAGGCAGAGTTTTGATCCCTTTTGTCGGGAATATTCCTATTGACCGACAGGTACTTAACAGATTCACGTCAGTTGGCACCGTCTAGTTATTTCCGGCGTTCAGGCGAAGATTATTGGATTCTGGCCACTACAGTACTCAACAACAAGTCACTGCTGTAACTGGAAAGTGCAAGGTGTTCCTTGAGTTTGTAGTGCATCTTCCTGGCACCAAAATATAACTAGGGCTAAAATAAATAGCTTAAATCAAATTAACTAAATAAATCTCTAGCTTGCCTCCGGATGCTTAGGGTGTTTTAAGTTTGGCTTGGACGCCATTTTGCGCTTCATTGTTCTGATTACCACACACGTACTCCGAGTCTCTCGTTCATCCTTATGATGTTCGAAAGACAGCCGTCATTACACCGTTTGGTCCTTTTGAGTTCCTTCGTTTGCCTTTTGGTCTTCGCAACGCAGCACAAACCTTCCAACTTTTTATTCACGATGTTTTACGTGGACTCGACTCCGCCTGTGCCTACTTAGACGACATACTAATCGCTAGTCCTGACGAAGACACTCATTTTAACCACTTGAAACAGGTTTTCGCCAGACTGTCGGAGCATTCGATGACAGTCAACCTGGCCAAATGCCAGATTGGCGGTTGTTCTTTTTTACCTGAATTTCGAGCCTATGTTACCCAGTGTTGTAGTCAGCGGCGTTACCACTGAACTATTCGAACCGCGGCCGACCCTTTGTATGACTGGATCTGGTGCATTGATTGGTCAACGGAGAGTAACCTGTTTCATGTCGTCTATTCTTAAGCGCTGATCAAATTCTAAGTGCTCTACTCTGGCCAAAAGCATTTGCGTTGGCTTTTCTCCGAGTGCTTCCGGTAGAACCCAACTCCTTTCTTTGTCTTTTGACGTAGTTTTGCATTGCCTTTTGTGAGATATGCTGCACACATAAGCCAACTCACCAAAAGATTAGGATTGATATAGGCCAATGCTGGCTGATATTCTACTTTTTTGTAACGCGCCAATCCAAGAAATTCAAGAAATTATTATATACGGTTGTGATACCTGTCACAATGACGAGTGTATATCATTCATCAATGCGAAAGTTTACATTATTGATTACGGAACTGGAGGTTGCTCACTTCTTTGTACACAACTTACCTTATTATTGAAAGGGTGTATAGCATGAAATACACACAAGACAATGGAAAAGGATGGGAACTGGCCGTGATTAGCTCCCTGCTCGTCTTCATTGTTGCTGCCAATAAATAACTCAGTTCATGGCATGTCACCTGCGGTGATTTTGAAAAAAAAACCACAACACACATTCCACGTCCGTAGGGGTTCCCAGCGAGTTACATAGTAAGTCACGGGGAAGCTGTGGTGGAGGTCATTCGTGAAAACATGCAGGGGGCTTAGAACCAGAATTGATGTTTTCGGTTACATTCCCGTCCTTTGGGGCGTTGTACGTAGAATCCATACCCACAAATTCTGGACTTCTATTACATTGCACTGTCGTTTCCCCAGCTGTAAAGCTAAACGTCTCAGCTTGCCCCTTGCAGTCTAACACAAACCACACCAGAACTGTTCCCCGAATTTCTTCAGCCAGCGAGTATATATCACGACATCCAAAGGAAAGAACACGTAACATTACCGAGGAGCATAAGTCCTCAGAACTTTCTATAGTCATAGTACACTATTGGCTTCCCGAACCCAACGTCAACCATATTATTAATTTCCCCTGGTGGTGTATTCTATTAGATCAGTGGCAGTGTGTTCCACTGAGTCTTTGACCCTCTGGATACAACGACACCGGCAGTTGTCACGACAACTCGCGGTCACGCATTGTGTTAATAGGCTCTATAATTTCATAACGCCCAAAATCCAGTCTATTTCAGAAGGTGAGTAGGCAACTCAGGATCGTAAACCTGCAGTGCATATATAATGCATATTACATCACAGTGCTATAAGTTTCGCTGCCTTCTCCTGCCCAACCCCCTCCATCGACCAACATGACGACGAAAAACAGCATACTGGTACTTGTATGTCGGGTCCACGTTATCGTTTTCGTCCTTAGTTGTACGAGAGCCTCGAATATTGCACAAAATTTGGCCTAATTTGGCATTAAATGATGATTCCACTAGTTGAACAACTCACCTCTTGCATGCTTCAAATTCCTCTCATGTTCACAGGCAATGATTCCTCACAATTTGACCAAATTCAGCAACTGGATTTGGTGATAAAAAAATTCAACCTTTTCCTCTGATGCGATTATTATACAGATGTGTGACATTTCATTTCACAGTATTATGTTGATGTATTCAACGACACATAATTGAACATTTCGTTTAGTTGCACTGATTTAAAAGGTTTTGCCTGCTTGTTGGCCAATACAATAACCTGATATATACTCCGAGTTAACTCCTGATATTAACACCGTCCGACTCAGGTGGATCATCACTGTCGGGAATAATAAACAGGCGATAGTGTATCTGGACGCGTATATAAATTTGAAGACCGATTTCAGAGCCCAGTAGGTGCATCTGTTAAACGCGAAAAATAAACTTAGAGGTCAACAAGAGTAGAGACTAGTGCCACGGCTTTTTTGAGGGCTATGTTGTGCTGGACGACTGGAGCAATGAAAGCTGACTATTTATCCCAATTGAGCGAGGTAGGCTATTGCATTTGGGGGGCTAGGATTGCATCCGGTGACCGGCACCCAGCCATGCAAATGAGCGCTGCTGCCACTCAACACGGCCTGCTTTTTACATTACTAATGCATAGAAGGTATGTAGAACGATGATTGCAGTGCTTGTAAAACGGTTACGAGGCGTAACTGACGTGGTAAAGGTCCCAATTTAAGAGGTTGCCAAGCATTAAAATTCATATCGACGTGGCCGGATGTAATCGCCACTTTGAAAGAAGTGCGACATGGGTAACGAACATGCCCCAGTCAACATTTTTGCATGGAAATGCGGAGCTGAATCCAAGACTAATTTGCGAACGCGGGGCCTATTAAGGGAGGGGGTAAAAGAAAAGTGTTGCGAAATTTAAGCATCAGAGGCGAAACTCGAGGTCGTGAAATATGTTGTCCCCAAAGGTACACTTCCTACTGTTCATTAGCAGCTAAAAATTTCCGGCAGGAACCGCTGATTTCATTTTATGAATACTGTGCGGCTGCGGATGACAGATTTCAGTCAGGCTTAAAGAAGCTTGTATTTCACGCTGTTAACGCCATTGCAATCCATAATACATTTCCTCTAAATTATCTTCCAAATGTAAGCGTCAGCCACAGCTAGGTAGGCTACAACACTGACAAGTGAGCTACAGTTGTCCGTTTTTGTTTGCTAAATGGTAGACATTTGCGCGTTATACCTCCAAACGACTGTCTTTCTTCTAACGACCCTAAGGACCACCCTGGCATCAGCTAGAACAACCTATCAAGTTCATCCACCTAATGAAGATCTGCCTTTCCAGCCGGGGTGCAGAAAACTACTTGATTGTTTCGCCTGCTCCCAGGGTGGCTTTTGAGATCGCTTTCCAGTTCAGGTAATATGGATCTCGCCGTTTTATTAATCTGGAGGGATCTATAGCTGATTTCAGTGCGATGCCTTCTAGTAGCAAAGCATCTAAAGGTCGGTAGCATACTGTTAACGGTACTTCAATGATAATTAAAGTTAAATGCATAATATTTTGTCGTAATTCTTATATAACCGTACTCGTAGATGGAAGAAAACCTCTGCCTATCAGAAGTGCTCGGCCCAGCATGAATACGGGAGCAATGCCTCCGAATTTAATACTTGTCTGGCCAGCCCTTTTTCGTTTCTTGGCCTGGTAAAAACGGATTCGGTTCTTTGGTGGACTCCGGGCACCGGACGGTCATTCCGTCCTAGCGTAGGACTCCTCAGCATTTGCATGCATGATCTCTACCCGTCAAAGGTCAGACGTCTGACCTTCAGGCGGCTAGCTTCGGTAGGCAAGTCCCTAAGTTCCAGCGAGACGTCATGACCAGTAGAGTCAGCCAAGTCGAATGTGGGGACAATTACCCAACGGTGACATTGAACGTAGGCCGTGCTGTGTCGTGGGCTGACAGAAGTAAAAAATGTGGACCACTGGATTCTGACTCGGTGGCCCAGTGGTAACGTGCTGGCCGTAGAAACTGAAGGTCCTTGGTTCGATCCGTGATACGTCGCGGGTGCGCACTGCTGAGGGGTTCCATACTGGGAAGAAACAGCTGCCCAGTGCTCCCATGTTTTCGATGGTCCTCTAACTGATGGTCTCCTGCGATCGATTCCAACACAGAAGTCCTAACTGATTCCCAATCAGTGGAGAAAGCGCGATGAACGTGTAGAAAGTTTTATCGAGGTGCAAAGACCAAAGATCGAAAACGAAGGGGAACATACCTAAAACATAGATAGTTACCTGTTTAAGGTAGTAATATTGATTGGCTGATCCACTGTCTGCCCGTCTAATTATCAGTGTGATCACATAAAGTGCGCTTTGATTAGTCCATCTCCAGACTGCGCCTTTCTCCCCATCCCCATATCACCTGCACGTAATGTGGACCCTATCTCCGGTCGGTAAATCTGTGTGCCAGGTTAGCTGATTACTCCTATGCCCTTGCTAACGGAATCTTTGCCCAAAAAACCACATGTCCTTCTGCCAAAAATTATATTCAAGTCTGAATTCGAACCTATAATACTACGCAGATGGAATAAATGGAGTTATACAAATACCAACAAAAATGCTGTCCGTGGCGGACACAATGAACAGAAAATCACCTTTCGTGTCATATCCGCCTGCGGCTTTCACGTTCTCCTCCTAAACGTTCAGATTTGAAGCGGAACATAGGTCCAACAGAACAAACGGGTTGTTGCAGTTGGAATCCACTGTCAGTGTACTACATCCTCCTGTGTAGATGGCAACTCAGGGAAGGGTAATTCGGGGGTAAATGGATGCGTTCACTAAGTCCTACTTCCATAACATACGGATAAAGTAGTTGGGGGTTTAAAGCCCAAAGCCTACGTAAGTTAAATGGTAGATGCTATTCGTTTATTTGCCTCTGCTAGTGACTGAAGCCTTTTACGTTATCCTGAATTTACCTAAAAGTGGTCCAATCGAGCACTTTGGATGACAAGCCGGTAAAAAGTAGGCGAATTTCAAAAGTGCCAATTCGCTTTAATAACTAAGTCATGGTTTCCATGCGAACCTTAAACGTCATATTTATTTTTCCGCAGAATGTCCCCCATAACGACTGACCCAATTTGTGATTCAACTTTAAACATGCACACGACTTGTAGATATTTATTCATAACAAATATGTATATATATGCTAGCATACCGTGTATATTACACCCTATCAACAAATACGTCGGCTAAGTCAAGAATGGGGCGGAGTTGTACGTAAATAAGGCAAGTAGCGTATAGGTGATACAGAAATAATCCCTAAATAGTTCGAAAATAGCGTGGGTAGCGCCGAGATGAGGCAGAAATGTCCGCAAATAAGGCTGGTAGTGTGGGAATTATCAATAAGTAGAGTGGGATGAAAGCTTCGTCTACGTACTCAGGCTTAGATTATGCTGCAGTTGCGCAAATCATGCTGGTAGTCCGTAAAAATCAGTTAAATTTCTCATTCCAGCATTATTTTCGCTTTTGTGACCAAGACATTAGCCCGCATTATTTACCTGCCATCCTCCCCTCTATCTTCGAAGGAGATAGACAGAACCCTAACCCTAACCATAAAAAATTTTACTAAAGATGCCAAAATTTATGGCAAGCGCGATAGATGACCACAGCAAGGAATATGTGGACGCAAAGCAGGCACTTAATGACGCTCAGTACAGCTTCCAAAAGTGTAGGTCGTGTGTCTCCAATCTCCTGACAGCCCATAAACACTAAACAGCGTGCTGGAACCTCACGGTCGCTGTCTGCGTTGATTTAGCCAAATCCTTTGAGACAAGCTCGCACACCATCCTAATGCTCAAAATAGCTGATTTGAGTATCCAAGTTATGGTGGGCAGGAACGTGCGAAACGGAATCACATGCACTACAGAACCACCTTGAAACACTAAAGAAGTGGGTGAAAGATAGTGAATTGGGATTTAACCTGGAGAAACGCTGGTCCACATTCTTCCGCTCCCCTGATCCACAGGAAACGTCATCGCTGCACCTGGTTCACATCTTTCTGATATCGCAGCAGAGAAAGAACTGGATTGACTGGCAATGGAGAGAGTGAACACTGGTGGCAACCACTGAGGAGATGCTGTCGCATCACATGCCCCTAGAATTAGCGGCTCAGTGTTCGACGAGGTAACTCATTGATGCTGGTCATCAGACTTTAATTGGGCTCGCTAAGTTGAATCCACACTGCAAGCGTCCGCCCCATTTGGCACCCTGTCGTGACACATTGCATTGTTCGTAATCCACCCTCTGGCCAGCTAATCGGAAGGCCTCGGTGTTTTGGCACGATCTCTCAAACGTAATACCCCATCTGATCAGGCTACCGTGTTCTTTCTTGGTCCCATATTCGCGGATATATTGCAAATAAGAATAAATAGCGACTGACCTCGGCGTCTATCAAGTTTGCACAGTGACAATTTCTACAATTCTTCAAAAGCATACGACATACTGCACTTTGTGTGCAGAAAAGTAGGTGCCTTCACCCCATAGCTCTCGCTGAAACCCTACAGGACGTAAATACCGCTCCAATTGCAGGTCCACAACTTCTCCACCCTGCCACGTGAAAAGAGAAACGAACCCCCTGGAGAAAGTTTAGAGGAGGGCTGCAAAAGAGGTCACAGAGACGCCCTGAAACTTTACGAGGACAGACTATAAGACCTAAGCGCTCTTCATCACAGCTGCTGAAAGTTATGAGGTGATTTGATAACGGCTTACGGAATACTTAATAACTCAAATTACCCGGACAGAGGAATACCACCAAGTGGTCATCATGGCGATCCTCTAGGAAACCCAAAGAGAATCGCCCACTAAAGGTCATAAACTGATGTACGTTCACATTTCTTCTTTCTCCACCCTATCGGTTGAAAGTTTCAGGAAAAGGCCAGACAGTTATGCAGGGACCCATGCTGTAAGATCAGTGAGCGTCCAAATTCTCGATGCCCGCCATGGTTTTTCAGTTTGGTTTTGTCAACGTCCGAAGGGAATTGGAGGATGACGAGGTTGTTTGTGCAGTTCGGATAGACCTAAGTGGATTGTTGGCCCGGTAGGTGAATAGGTGACGCCTGTCAATGCGGATAAATATGTGACGATGTACATGTGGCACATAAGTGGCACACTTACGCAACGGTGGGCTCCCCTATCCTCATTATTGCTTGAAATTGATATAAGAATTACTGTATGTTATGATTTGAAGACCGCAAAACACTGTCGATGGGTCTCAGCGTAGAGTTTTAGGAAATTTCGGGTTTTACGCAGAACATTTATAAAAATAAGCGGTAATATTTTCACCATCCTATCCGCTTCCTTAGTTGGGCCTGAACTAGGAAACTGTATACAGATGACACATCCTTGTTCAGAAGCAGACTCATACCTTCTCGAAAAAGACGGATGGTAACTAATCGCCTAATAGTTGTGATGGTCGGACTGATCGATGTTGATCGAACTAAGGAGCTGCATATCTCCGTATCTCATGGTAGATGGAGATCTTATGGGGTTAAACGGGACCACAAGTGACTTTGGACGTGATCTATCTCCCTCTTTTATTCCCGGTAAATGTGAACACCTCGGGAGATATAGAACAAGAATACAGCAGCGAAGGACGAAAGTAGTCTTCGAAAGGGAACTAGTTCTCATGTGAAGTGAGTAATTCCTAAAATCAACTTCCAGAAGAAGCGATATTTTCTTCATGAGTTGACTCATTCAAAAGAAGACTAGACAAGCGCAGACACCAGCCAGGAAGAAGATTAGTGTAGGCTCATAGCCTTCTATCCTCAAAATACAAATCTGAATCCTAAGATTCTAATACAGAAATACTACAGTGTTAAAAGTTGTGTTTCAAAATAGCCCACTTAATTTTTACTGAAATCTGGTATCAAAAACTTCTTCAATTATGATCTTCTGTATAAATGGCTTATTTACGATGCAGTGGATATTGAGGAAATGTCAGAAATTTTATCAGTTGCGTTACATTTCTGCCTATGCCTAATAACTGCAAAAGTATACGTAGATAACACACGACTATAAGAGTAAGTTATTTTTTAAAGTCCTCTCACCTTTGTAAAAGCCGTATATATGATGAGAACATGTATGTTACTAATTTTTATAGACACGTATTAATTTGTATATATATATATATATATATATATATATATATATATATATATATATATATTCCCCAACTGTACACTTCGCCTACTGTGGACTATTTTCGATGTTGTAACTGCTTGCAACTTTGTGGTGTGGTAAAGATGGTCCTGAGTTAATTATTTGTTGTTCACTGCGAAAGTGGTTTTACGGTTTCATCTAAAAACGTATAAGATATACAAATATATGCTTGATAAACGTATAAACTTTGGTGATCCTATGTGAATGATAAATTACCATGAACGAAAATCAGTTATTTCTGCATTGTTTTTTTTTTTTACTGTATCTATGCATGAATATAGCTTTTAACACTGTTTAGAAACTCAACAACACTTCAAATTTCCGCGTTGTAAAAGTAGTGGTCGACGGTTTATTTGGTTCTGGGTCTTTCTTAGGGTACTTTTTTTCTTAGCAACTCACTTTTCAGTTTTCTAGTGGACGTGAAATGGCTGAGGTCATTTGTTATTAGTGAGTCAGGTAGCTGTATTCTGTATTCTGTAAAGTGACAAAAGGCTTCTTAACTTTATCTCAGCTTTAACAAAGGACACTAATTGTGTACCTGTTCTCCTTTTGAAAGCCTCAGGATAAGAGGCTACAACGTCTCCAGGATGGACTTTCCACAGTTTACATGCTCTAACTATAAATGAACTAACACGGATCTTCGTACGTCTTCTCATGTTGCTCTCTTAAAGATAGTCGAGCTTTCTGATCAAAGGTCAGGAGAAATTTGTTGCGATGAATTAAGCGATGATCGATCTGATCATAACTTCTCTTATCTTCCAGTATTATGCCGTTTGGAGCTCACGAGCACTTAACCGATCCAGGTTAGGTTTGCACCTCACATCAGTCACTTTTTCCGAAATTATCTGATTCAGTTTCCGAATGGCAGTATTCTTCAAGTGTGACTATAACTACCGTGTTCTGCTGATGAGGACGAATATATTGTCCGCATACTGCCGTGAAAACGGCTGAAGTTTAACTCCATAGAGTTCAAGAAAGAAGCCTCATGACTGAATAAGCCGTGTTGACTGAAAGACAGAATTAAACAGTAGCTTTATACGTGTCGCATATGGTAACCCATAGATCTTTTTCACTAAGTGGCAGATATTGAGTCCCCTCAGAGCGTAAGAAGTGAAATTACACCTATATTTTATACAGCGTTTCTCTATGTTGAGAAGTAACCTCATCTGGTTAACTAGATCACTAGTTACTTGCCAGTCCTAACCCGGATAAAGAGCGAAGGTTGGGCATAGGCCTAGCAACCCTACCACGCGAAACCAATCCAATCGCTAAAGAAACTTCTAAGCACAAAGAAAATATCAAACATAAAAACAAACTTATTCCCCGCTGGAATCGGAGAGACGAAGTCACAATCATTCAATTCTACTCGCCAACAAACAATGCAGATCAAGAGAAGAAAGAGGAATTCCATAGACAGCTGCAATCAGTAATGGACAAGACTCTAGTTGGCCACATCAAAATTCTAATGGGTGACATGAATGCCAAACTTGGAGTGGACAATACAAGAAGAGAAATCATCATGGATGGAGAAACACTCGGTGGAATGATGAATGAGAATGAAGAACTGTTTGCAGACTTCTACACATTCAACGACTTGTGTACAAACACAAGGATATTCACAAGGTAGCGACATGGATTTCACCAGACACCAGGACACACTATACTAAAAATCAGATCGACTTCATCTGAATGTGAAGAAAGTAGAGATGTAGCCTACTGGACACAAGATCAGGAAGAAAAGCAGATGTAGGTTCACACCACTAACTGTCTGGTGCAAGGAAACTGCCTTCAAAATCAAGTTGAAAGCCTTCACAGAAGTTGGTGATAGACCACAGTTCAAGTTCAATACCCAGAAACTGAAGGACAAAACTACAAGGGACATCTTCACGCCAGTCAGCCATCAGAAGAAAATGGGAGACGTTGAGCAACATCTCTGAAGGATCGAGCGTGGAAGAACACCGAAACTCTTTGAGAGCTATGTGGAAGGAAACCCGCATAACCGTATTAGGATGGAAAAACAAGGAAGATAAAGAATGGATCTCGACGGACACATGGAAGCTGATAGAGAGGAGGATGGTGAAACAGATGAACCAGGGAAAGGATGCACAACGAAAAGAAGAACTGAATACAACGTATAAAACACTGGACAAAGAAGTGATGAAGAGTGCAGGCAAAGACAAAAGACACTCCTACGACACACTTCCAAGTGAAGCAGAACAGGCTGTAGGAGGGACCTGACAACATTGAATCAAATAACCAGGTTACTATCCGGGAAGAGATCAAGGCAGAGGAGACCAATGAAAGATGGTGAAGGAAAGCTGGTTACCAAAGAGGAGAAACAAAGGAAACAATGGGCTGACCACTTCAAAAATCTCTTGAATCGACCACCACCACCACCACCTGCAACTCGTTAAGAAATACCACCAGCAACGTCAGAACTACCAGTGAACACTCGACCTCCAACAAAAGCAGAAGTCGTGAATGCCATAAAACTGCTGAAATCCATGAAGGCAACATGACCAGATGGAATTCCACCAGAAGCACTGAAAACAGACACAGAGACAACGGCGGATATGCTCACATCACTACTGCAGAAGGTCTGGAAAAGAAGAAGGAAAGGTATGTGCCCATTGATTGGGAGAAGGGCTACCTTATCAAGCTCCCAAAGAATGGAGACCTGAGTGTTTGCAAGAACTGTCGCGTAATCATGCTCCTGTCCATCTCGAGCAGAATATTAAGCCACATCATCCTGGAGAGACTAAAAAATGCACTGGATTCGAAATTACTACCGAAACAGGCTGGCTGGATTCAGGAAGAAAAAATCATGTGCGGATCAAATTGAAACGCTATACATCATCATAGAACAGAGTATAGAATGGCAATCAACTCTCTACCTCAACTTCTTCGGCTTTGAAAGGGCCTTCGACAGCGTCGACCGAGAAGTAATTTGGCAACTGCTACAGCACTTTGGAATACCACAAACCTTTATCAACCTCGTTCAACAACTATATGAAGACGCCACATGACAAGTAATTCACAATGAGAAGCTCAGTGATGCTTTTGATTTGAAGGCAGGGGACAGGAGTAAAACAAGGCTGTCTACTATCACCCATGATATTCCTGATTGTGGTGGACTGGATCATGCAGCGAACCGTGAGGAGTGAGAAGAGTGGCATACGTTTGACCGATGAAAAAATCTAGAAGATTTGGATTTCGCCGATGATTTATGCCTAATGTCACACAAACTTGAAGATCTACAGGCAAAAACTAAGAAGTTGACAGATGTTGCAGCGAAGGATGATGGGACTTCAAGTGAGTGTGGAGAAGACGGAGGTGATGAAGATATCCAACCAACAACAGCATCAACAATAAGCATCAATCACCAATAACGGGAGAAACCTAAAAGAAGTAGTCTCCCTTACCTACCTAGAAAGGGTAGCATCGTTTCAGCTACAGGTAGTTCAGACGAGGATATCGAAACTAGGATCGGGAAAGCAAGTCAGGCTTTCACTAATCTGAAATCGGTATGTAGATCTACTGCACTCAGCATAAAGGTTGAACAAGATCCGGATTTTCAACACCGATGTCAGTCAAGTCAGTGCTACTATATGCTTCAGAAACATTGCGTGTCACGAAAAGCACTACCAGCAAACTGCAGACATTCATCAACAGCTGCCACCTATGCTTGCTCGATAGTGAAGACCGATCAGATGGCCAGAATAATAAAATTAAGCTACTAGGAACTCTGGTCGGGCAACGAATCAACGAAGAACCTACCACCTAACAGATATGCAGAAGAAAGTGGAGATAGATTGGGCATACTCTGAGAAGTGCGACTGGGGACATCATGCGACAGGCCCTCGAGTTGGATCCAAAGGGGAAACGACGAGTTGGGTGTCCGAGGCGGGGGTGACATGGAGAAGATGATGTGAGGAATAAATGAAAGCTTGTGGGCAGTCGTTGAGCGAGGTTCAAAAGACTGCAGAGAACGAGTGGGATAGAGGCGTGCTACTGAAGTGGTATGTTCCACTAGAAACCCAAGGGAAAAAAAATAATAATAATAATGTTGAGAGGTAGCAGGTTTTCACTTGTTCACTTTTTGATTTTAGGAATACCCTACTGAACGACCAAGGTAGCAGTTAGCCCTTATGTTTACCTCTAAATCTCCAGACCTTCAGAATATATTTATGAATGAGAATTTAGGGTTTCTCGTAAGTCACTGATAAAAGCGAAAAACAATAGTGAACCAACATTGAAACCTTTAGTATCCAACTCAGCATTGGGAACCAATTAGAGGAGGAGGAGCCGATTCTAATTGGTCTTAACCGTGTTAAGGTAATCCCTAAACCAACTGAGTAACTTCATGTACCTCCATAAACCTGAGTTTTCAAAAAAGGATATCATGAATAACTCTGTCAATGGCCTTAGCAAAGTCAAGTAACCCAATATAGGTGGACGCTTTTTACTCAACAGAGAGTGTAACTATTCCATGCAACCAACAGATTGGTGTTACATAACCTTTCAGGCAAAAGCTCGTGTTAACAGTCATTTGGGATTGAGTTTATTAGTAAATAATCATAAGACTAATCATTTCTTACTCTTCCAATAACCTCAACTGAAGAGACCAGGGAGATTGGTCTGTAGTTAGAGGCCACTAGTTCACTGCCACCCTTTTATACTGGGACGACAGTCACTCGTTTGCAATCAGAGGGCAACCTACCTTATAGAAATAAGTATATGAAGAGGTTCACTTGTAGAAAAATTTTATAAGAAGCGTTGAAAATATCACCATGCTTTTTCAGTGCGTATGTGAAATGGTTTTTAGTGTCTGAAGTCGGATTACATAAGACAAAGATATTGCCCCATTTTTCCCAATGTTTGAGGAGAGAGGCCTCATTTCAGAAATATCATACATTTACTTTTCATGACAAATTTGAACAATGCAAGAACAAGGACATTTTCGGAACAAAATGAGCTCATTTTGTTTCACTGACTTTCATAAACCCCAAAAAACCTACAATTTAAATGACGTATTAGTAGTATTAGTGGCACAGCACACTTTAAATGTGTAGAGATAAATAGAGCTTTGAAATCGAGGGTTAACAGTAAGGTAGTGGGTCAAAGAAACACGGGATTGATAATCGCAAGTCTCTGTCAAAATCAATGGCAGTTTATATCTTATGAAATAAAAGATTCTGGAACTGCGGAAAGGAGGAAGGACAACAAGCAAACAGCGGCGTAAAAGAATGGGTATTTAAAGAGCTACTAATTTACCTAATCGCATGAAAAACAGGAAAATCGTCTAGTGATTAACATTCGGTAAGTAATTAATGAAGAGATGATGCAATCAAAAAAGGAAGACTATGTACAAATTCATGCAAAAAGTTATATACGGTTACCAAAGTAAAGAAAATTTAATTACAGTCTCTTTATGAGTACATAAGTCAGGTTGAAAATGTTTGATGACGAGAGCTTCCACAAACCGTGTGAATCGTGGCGTTCTTTGTTGATTATCCTGAAGAATCGAAAGACATCTATTTGATGCCCTGTTTCCATCAGGTGCCTGGCGATTGCGCTGGTAAAGACCTTGCTGTTTCTCAGACAGACTCCTCGGAATATGTTCATAAAGTGAAGTAGATGCCTTTCTTTCGGTACTTCCTATGTATCTGTTTCCGCAAACACACATGAACTGATATGCACAGTTCGGAGTGACGTTAGATGGGTGTTTGTCTGCTTTCGACTATATTATTGAGCATAATGTATTGTAAACTGTCTGGCAGCAGGGAAGCTCGTTTTCAGTGCAGCTTTTGTTCTTCTGTCTATTCTTTCAGATGCTATATGAAGGAAAATAAGCTTCTCAGTAGTTGAATCTCTTGGTGTCTCAATAAATTCTTTTCCATGCTTCATGACGAATTTCTTTGGATATCTATTTCCTATAGGAGCCTTCTCAATTATACCGAACTCTTCTTCTTGTTTAGCTTTTGAGCACAGCTTTCTTATTCTAGTGAAGTGTTCTGACCGAACCACGCTTATAGCTGACAGGACAGAAACTATTGCAGTGACTGTAGTGACCAACCCACATATTTTTCCCATGGATAGTTTACTCAACTATACCATCACTTCTGTGTCTTATACTCAGATCCAAAAAAATTGAATCTGTTTTCATTTTTGTATTCCATTGTGAAATTCATGTGTAAATGTGCTTGGTTGAAGGTGTCAAATAACTTTGACGCATGATTCATATTATCAAAAACAATGAAAGTATCATCGACATACCTTCACTAATATGTCGTTTACTTGGTTGCAGAGTTCATATATGTTCGTTTGAGATGAGCCATAAATATATCAGCTAAGGTAGGTCCTAGTGGTGAACCCGTAGCCACTGCATCAGTTTGCCGGTATAGTTGATTATTAAACTGTAACTGAACACCTTTTGTACAGAGGAGCAATAACTATTTGAGTTCTGCTTTTGGCAATAGGAGTATATCAGACTGTTGACAGATTATGTCTATCGTTTCGTCCACTGGTATGTTCGTAAATAGTGAGGAAACACCACATGATACCATAAATGTCTGCGATATCTAACCTAGCCAGTTCTTCAGGGAATGGGAATTTCTTCTTCAAGCTTTTTATGGTTGGTTGAAATTTCTTTGCTACCCAACTAGCCAATTTGTGACAAATTGAATTTGTCATGGACAAAATGGGTCTCAAAGGGACGCTAGACTTATGGATTTTCGGAAGGCCATGCATGAGAAGTAGTCGTGAACCCATTGGTTTAAGTTCATTATAGGTTGCGTAATAAACCAAATGCTTCTTCAAGAGTTCCCTAAGGTGCTTGTTTACTTTGTTTTTAATTGAAACCGTCGCATCCTTTTGGGATCTATCAACTTTAAATCCCGACCAAGCGCCCAAAATCATCAGCATTTTATGCAAGTAGTCATTTTTGTTTATTAAGATGACACTAGACTCCTTATCAGCTCTAGTTATAACGACTTTTTCATTATTGTGGAGCTTTTTCAGCCCCAACATATGTTCCTTAATCAGGATTTTTGAATGTTGATATTGATTTCAAAAATTGATTGGCAATATCGACCATCTTAGCTTTAAACCAACTTCTTTTAGCCTCATTTTTAGGCTTCAAGTCATGAAGTTGTTGGTATAGGTTTTCAAATTGCGTTTCTGTACCATTTCGATTAACGTGTTCGTATTGGACATGAAATATAAATCGAAGAGTTTCAGTTCCCATCTTATTTAGTGTGATATTGGAAAGATTGCGTATATACGTCTCTGGATTTTCAGGAAATCCCTCATATACTTTCTCTGTTACTAGGGCTTTCTACATATTTCTACATATTTAAAGTATGTTGTGCCATTATTACTACTAATACTTCATTGCAGTTGTAGGCTGTTAGCAGTTGATGAAAGGCTGTGAAATAAAATGAGCCTATTTAATTTTTTGCAAATGCGTTTGTCCTTGCATTCTTCAAATTTCCCAATCTTATTAAATCATTTGAACGTTGACAAATTTTAATGTTTCCTCATAACCTTTAAATTGTTTCTTTGTACCCTGATAGAAGGACTTAAGGATGAGAGTTTGAGAATTAGAATTATGTATATATTGTTTAGTTTCAACATAAGTGAAAGTGGTTTATATTTGTGGTTATAAAATTCCAAACTATTATAGTTTATACAACAGAAGAGCCTGGTTGTTAGGAGTTTACATGGTATTCCTGCTTTATGTATATTTACTGTAATATGAATGTGCATTAGCAAAAGATCCGGTCTGTTACTGCAAATGACAGTCGCAATGAATCGTTACTGTTCGCATTGTTTCTAGTGGACAGGTCACATGAAACTTCCGCAGTAATAATAGTAGTACTTAATTTCAAAGAAACTCACTGTAAATGGCAACATAGAGCATGTTGTGTTTGGATTCCTCAAAATATCCGTTGGATAATTTTTATATTTTTAAAAGGCTACCTGACCCTAAATGTTTCTTGAAAGGCCAGTAGCCTGTGTGTGTGATACGAGAGCAAAAAATATTACTCTTAGACGAACGTCTGTATTATCCATATAATAACTCTTAGGTAAGTTCATAGTGCTAAAAATCTTTATTAGATCTGACACTGGATTTAAGTCGACAGAACATTTTTATGAATGCGTCTGCAGCATAGACCGTTATCATTCATGCATGCAAGAATTTACAGATGTTGATAATTTTTTCTGGAATCAGTAACTGACTGATAAACAGTTGGATGTGAAAACATGAACTGTCTTCCAAATTCTATTTCTTTCAGGAAAAATACCTAAACCTGTCGGTCCAGAAGTCACAGCATATAAACCATTTTTGATTGTGTTGATTGTGTGACGGTAGAAGCATACGTTCATGATAAGCACTAACTCAGGTTATCAAATACAGTGATAGATGTTTAACAACTGCCATTCAACTTCTTGAAATGCATTTTCAATTCATTTCGTGTTATTAACGAAGTATTTCAACCTTTCTGTTTAGAATATGCCTATTGAAGTAAGTTGGAATGCACGCATTGACCATATGCACTTTTGTGCAGTAATCAGTGAGCTACACCTATTGTAGGATGGCGAAATTATGATACCTGACTGCCCAGACCTTGGTAGGTGGGGTGATGTTCAAACACATGACCGACTGGTCGAAAGTTCAGTGTTTAGACCAATGCTCCATAGCTTCCTTACAATAATTCGGTATATACTGTACCATGGCATAGGGTTCAGATCTATCAACGCGTTTCAAAGTACCGAAACTTGTCTATTTGGTAAGACAATATCAACATGCGGCTTGGTATTAACGTGCGATGGTTATCACATCTTAAGTCAGAATACATAGTATGACAGCGAATACTGAGCAGTACAGTATACCCTTAGTGGGTGATTTCACATCTTCTTGGGATAACAAGTAATGTGTTATAAGAACCCAACCGAACCCTTAATATTTGTGCCGAAATTCCGCAGGTTACTGACCTACCAAAGCTGTTCCAGATTCTCAAGTATATGAAGTGGTCAATATGTTCAACCACTTCACTCAATACTAAAAGATAAGGTGTCATTGTCGGCCGGTTTTATGCAACACTTTGTATTCGAGATAAAAATGAATCCCATACATTCACAGATTATCATTCACGTTCACAGGACTCCCCATCTTGCCAGCGTTTTCAACTGAAATGACAACTACGTCTGACACTAAGTCAAAAAAAGGAAACAAGCACCAAAACTTTTGTTTATGGCAAAGCTCAACAAAAAGAAATGAGGTAGTATCATTTATGGAAGTGTACTGGCTGATAATCACTTTCAGTAAAGGTTGTAGTTTGGAGACTTCTTGATTTAAAGGGATATATGTTACCCTCAGTTCAAGGAATATAGCTTGTATCGGGCTCCGATGAGACTTTATGCAATAATGATCACATATCGAATACAAAATCTTAGTCATACTGTTTACTAGTATGTTTTCTAGAAGCACACAACTGTGCAAACACAATATCTACTCGAACCAGTTAGAGGCAACTGACCAAACACGAGCTTTAAAAGCAGCAACAGTCTTCTATTAGCTCTGGTAGTAACTGGTAGTAATGTGGTCTGTCTGTGTGTATGAGATTTCAGAACTAACTTTTATGCACCTTTTTGCCTGATTAAACCTTCGTACTTGTTCATTGAGGCCTACCACTACAACCACCACATTTAAATAATAATCTTTTGGTAGATGCCAGATTTTTTCGGCTAAACTCCATTCTCACTTTATCCAAACTTCAGTCAATAGGTGTGTGAGTAGAGATTACGCAGACACCGGTGTGTTTCACTTCTTGTTTGATTTCATATTGTCACTCAGTCGAACTGTGTATGGCTGACTGCTAGCTTGGTAAATTTCTCAGATTCACCACATCACCCACCTAGGTTAAATGAGTAATCCAATTTGGTGAGGGGCGAAGACATTGAAAACTTTGTTATTTGTTTGCAGTGCGATTATAGCTGTTCTGAACTAAGTATATTCTTTTCAATAAATTCTCGTGTGGTTCTACAGTTATAGAAAACAGTTGTCCAGCTTTCACAGCAGGCCGTTTGCAAAATGAAATGTGAATTAGTGACTAACCAGGTCGTTTCATCTTTCCTAATTTGTCAATATTAAGGTGACCTATCGACACGCAGACAGAGTCGATGTAGAACCTGGTATTACTGGGTAATAATGCAAGTCGTCACACATTATGTCACCATATCCTGTGGCTGTTGGTCGTACTGTTTTAGTAACTGTTAAGTAAGTTGACTTATTTAGGGTCATCAACAAAGCTTCTTTTATTAGGTGTAAAAATGGTCGATTACAACTGCATAAAAGTTGTGCTCAGTCAATGCGATCCAGGTAGTAAGTTAATCAGTCTCAACTTTTATCTCGTAAGTTATTCTTTAAACATCCCAAAGATATCTTATGGATACTTCTGGTCGTACGTAGGTTGTGATAGCCTTTTAAACCCTGTCGAAGTCGGAGGGCTTCTATCCGTAATGTATTTATATTGTGACCGAGCATCGGAAAATTGTTAACCACTGTATCTCATAGAATCCCTTTTAATGTTTCATCCATCTTTCCAACCGTGCAGTATTCGACTTTATTAGGGGTCTGCATTTATCTAATCACTGCATTTCTTGAACTTGTTCCACTTATAAGTGTAGATCTGATGAACATTACACATAGCAGTTGCCTTCATGGTTATAAAATTCCTCTTCCCTCTATCACAGCTAACTATTGCTAGAAATATTCGGTTAGCGAGTATCGTAGCATTTTTCATCTATTTTCATTTTCGAAAGTGATTGGAAGAGTGTTTTTATTTGATAGTAGGTTAGTTAGAAAGTTCTATACGAAGGTTTAGGAACGTCAACAAGCGACAGCTGTTTAACCGAGTGCGACCAAGTTCACCATCGACATTATCCGTCCGTTTCGTTTGGTTTTTAATTACCGTTATGTAATATGGGATGAAACTTTCGTTTTAAAGCAAGTGCTAAATGCATAAACGGAAAATATGACAACTAATTTGTGAAGCATCATAACTGGTTCATCTTTTTCATCACTTGGTTCATTGATAGTTTCAGATAAAGTCATGCAGACTGTATTTATGGTTGCTGAGAAGCCTTCATTGGCTGAATCAATTGCAAAATCGTTGTCGAATAAACGTAATTCAAGTAGACGGGATTCAATGGAGCATGTTCTGTTCATGAATGGACTGGTCAATTTATGAGTGAACAAGTTCGCTTTAAAATGACCTCAGTGTGTGGCCATGTAATGAACGTTGATTTTTTAAGCCGTTACAACAGTTGGGACAAAGTGGATCCTGTAAGTCGATTTTATATGCATAATATGTAAATATTCACTAGGCTGAATTGTTTGTTGCCCCGATTGAGAAAAAGGAAGCGAACCCTAAGTTGAAAATGGTGGACTTTCTTCGTCAAGAGGTTTTTTATGACTGTCGTAAAGTATTATTATCTAGGGGAAAAATGCGGGTATACTAATTCTTTGGCTGGACTGCGACAAAGAAGGTGAAAATATATGCTTTGAAGTCATCAACTGCGTTCATTCAGTTATGGTGCATCCTGTAAGTTTTGTTGGAATATTTGTATATTCACTGTGATTTCTACTTTAAAACCAGCCGCTATCCTTTTAAATTGAAAACTGTGTTTTGGACTTCTTATTTCTTATTTAAGTAGTGTATTTTCATAGTAGTCGAAAGTGAGAATGCTAATACCTTTGATATTTCGTTTTTGATTACATTATCACAAATTGTGATTGACTCATCACTGTGCAAGGAATTAATTGCCATGTTTTTTCTCATGTACACTTTGTTGATCTACATTTCGGTTGCATAGCCATATATATATATATATATATATATCTTCGGATGTTCTTTAGGACTCGAAGTGGATAGACAATATTTGTATTCAGTTAAACTTCAATTGATAAGTTTATTCGTAACCTCTTTTTCTACTGATGCGAATCCTAAATAGACTTAATCACTAAGGCTAAATAAGATTAGTAAAGTGGAAATTCTAGAGGGATCGAATCAAGTAATAAATTTCCCTGACTTTTCAAGTAATTGAGGAAGTTATGGTATTTGTTTTTAGTAAGAGTAATGGGCTTTCCAACACCAGTGTTAAACAGTCAAACCAGGTCTCCATAAATTCGATGGAATTGTTACTTATGATTGAGGACTATTTGTACAAATGTACAGTTTGATAATAAGTTGGTTGGGAAGAGATCTGTTCATACAGTTTATTTTATTTTTAAAGAACAAAGCCTGATGGTCGTGAGGACAGTTACTCAACGATGACATTGGGTGGCGGTTGCGCTATATCGTGAGCTAACAGAAGTTGGAAATATGGACCACTGGTTTCTGACCCAGTGGCTCAATGGTAACATGCTGGCCACGGAACCTGAAGGTCGCGGGTTCGATCCCTCACGGGGTCTTGGGTGCGCACTGCTGAGGAGTCCCATACTAGGACGGAACAGCTGTCCGGTGCTCGCAGGTTTCGTTTGTTTCTCTGACTGATGTGAGTCTACGATGAATAAAAACATAAACCAATTACAGGGTTCCCCAACCTAATAGGAGAGACTTCTGCATACAAACATGAAGAGCAAATCACGCTATTGACTGTACATTATTTCGTGAGATTGGTGAAATAACATCTACATATTCAAACTTGCAGTCAGCGCTTAAAACTTATTAGCTACTAAATGATCCTTTTTTACACTTCATTAATTATCTTACTATCAGTTATTATTCAGTCATATATCAACACTAAGAGTTGTCAAGAGGAACCAACCTGCGAAAGTTATGTTGGCGATCGATTAACTAAACTCCATTAACAAGATAAAACAAGTTTATAGAAAAAAATTACTATCTCCAATTAAATTCATATAAAAACTTCAGTAAAACTACTCACTGAAGAGTTATTGAACACTGTGAAGTTTTAGGAGTATTGAATTTCGGGGGGTTCTCACTAACCTTGATTTTCAAAATTTCTTTTTCTGCCATACATCCTTTTTTATTTTGGTGTCAGTCTTTTTCCATCCACTTGTTCTTTGCATGCTACTGTGAGGTGTAGCAACTTGAACCGATAAACTATTGTGTGGGGTTATACGTTTATTTTGTCTGTCTGTTGTCTGTGATGTCATTTTCTGAAAGGGATGATTATCCGGTACATTAATTGACTGTTAGGTAAATCAGCGTTTGACCTTCCATCAAACTGCATCAGTGCAAGGTGCTACACTTCATAGTGGTATGCAAAGAAAAATTTCCATCGAAAAAGAATTATACTGAAGTAAGCCAAAGTGTGTAACAGGCGAAACAATAGACAAATAAGGGTTGGTGAAAATGTCCAAAATTTTGAAGACGAAAAAAGTGATTACTTTCGCCCGATTTTAACCACCTTTAAGCTATATTATCAGCGGTTCCCTATCTTATCTAGGACCCCAAACAGATGGCATGAATCTCTCCCACATGGATAAGACTGACAAACAGAGACTTCATGGAATAATGCTGTATCTTGGTGTTTCCTCTTTTGGCCTGGTTCTAAAGTAATCCTGTTTCAGCCTACATTGCACATGAAGGTAGTCAGAGGCTCTACATGAGCACTCCATTCATCAAGATGTTTTATGGTAATGTTTGTAACTGATATGTAAAACAGCATACTTAGAGGTCCATATTCAAGCACTCCTCTTAGACCATAATGTAATGCCTCATATGAGTCGTGTACTTCGTGGCTTTCATCAAGGATATCTACTCCTTCAATTCTTACGTAATTTTGCCACGAGTGTACTTATGGAGGTCTCCCTCACCTCCTGTGACTTTGCAGAGACTGACGTCTTCACTTGAGATCTCTTTTTTGATCTGGATTACGAAGGTGGCATCGCCCTGATAGGCGAAAATGCTGACTAGATGCAAAGTCTTCTGAACGTTTAGTGATGATTTGAGAATGTCTGGGATACGTTTCTCATCACCCACATGCCGACTTTCGCTCTAGTAATGATCTGCGTTGGCGCGTCGTCTAGCGATAGAGAGTGACGTGGTTGATTTCATAAACCACTTCACTTGAAAATTCGGATCAACTGTGTTGTTTCTGTGGTCGACAAAAGTTCTGCTTGGTTACAAAAGGCTGGCTTGATTTTTGTCAAATTACGCTATCCAATGGACCGGAGACATATCTACACGCTTACAGAAGGTCGAGTGTATTATACAACAGTTCGCTCTGTCCTTCTCTAAACCTGTAAAACATAGCTATTAAATATGAAGGACATATGGCTTCAAGTGTTTGACCACCGTTACATTCGTGTGTTGTGAATTCATCACATTAGTAACATGGAGGTGAGGTCTAGAGTCTTAGGTAAAAAAGGTAAGTCAGTTGATGAGGTTGTCGATGTTCAACGATTCAGATGGTTGGGACACGTTTTGCTCATGCTTGTTCAACGTCTGCTCTAACGCACAATATTAACTAAAGTGGGTTCAACCTAGAGAACAGGTAAGGACGGCATGATTAAAAATTGCCATAATTTCATGAAGTTTATGACTGTTGATCTGAACCTTGTACGAAAATATTATCTTTCAAGTCGTCATCTATTTAACAACTGAAGTCGATGATTGGAACTTTAGGCAATGAGGCTCAAAACCAATTTTATCAGGTCAGATGAATCTGCACCTTATCATCTTTTCAACTGTTATGTCATTTCATTTCTTGTTCCAACCTTTCATCTCCTCTTGCGGTTTTCTCATACCTTTCTTTTAACCTGTTATCATGCTTCCTGGTGTGTTGATATGCGGTATAGGTCATCTGGGCAGTATGGGAAAAAGTGAGACTCGATATCTGCAATGTCCGCTTGAAGTCCTACTGTCTAGCGGTTGACTCAGTCAAATTTGTGTATTTCAGAAGATTGATTCAGAATCAAATTTTGTCGAATCTGATGGTTTGACTAACCATCTGCTGCACTTTCGATTGCTACCTCGATGCCTAGTTTCTCTTTGAAACATTGTTACGTAATGAAATACTGTAAGGGCTCACTGTTAGTTTACTTAAATCAGTGTTTAAGGGAAAGCAGAGATTCAGTTTCCGCATTTCATCCCTCATTGTTTAGTAGCGTGATTACAAGCAAATTCAACCTATCTTGTTACATAAGTGTCATATGACATTCGGTAAATCATATTTACTGCACTTTCTGGGGCAAATAAACCTCATGTCTTTTCATACAGTATCTATTTCATTTATGATTCCCTTCAATCTTCTTTTTACTCCACCACTGGTTATCTTTCTTCAGATCTGAATGTCAGATTTTAGTTTTTTGCTGCTAAACTTGGCAACGAAATGGTTGCATCACCTTTTGTTCGTAGTTACTTTTAAATCAGAAAACAAACAGTGCCTACGAAGGTCAGCGATCTTTAGCTGTGCATCAATGCCTTCTGGATTGCGTTTGTGTTTAGTGTGCTAGTTTCCATTTACTAAAACAAGTGACATTTAATATACTGAGAGATTTTGATGTCAACCTAGGATGTCACTTATGTACCGACGGCTCATCTCAAAACCCACAGTTACTCCCAAATTTACTGTTTTTATAACGATCGGTTTTTGTATCCTAGCTACAAATAAAAATGATCACTTCCATATTGAATATGTAGCAAATAATGTTACAGTTTTATTTACTGGATGGTATTCCGAGGTGATCATATGATCTACTTGTTTGGCTGACTATGTTCCATTCTTCAGTCTTAATGTTAGTCCAGTTTTCCAAATATCCGAGAATGGCGTTGAGTCATTCCTACTGCATATGTTAGAGGTTAGTTTACTGAACAGAAATTCGCAAAGTGAAGCCAGACACAAACCATGACGTTTCCAACATTCGCTGTATACATAATCAAGTTATACCTAAGTATTTTTGTCTCCGTAGATGCATTTAAGCGAACAGAAGTGGAGTGGCAATTTAGGGAGTTCGCCGACTTTGTATAAAAGAACAAATCTGCAGATTTGACCAAAAAGTAACATGTATTTTCAGTGAGACCGAGCACCCCAAATTTGACTTTATGTAGACAGTAAGCAGCGGACACTGCGATTTCCCGGTTAAAACATCCAACAAAACGAAATTGACTAATTGGCTGGTTTCAATAAATCCAAAAATGATCAAATTAAAAACTTGAACAAATTGGTATAAAAAAAATATCCATCTGAGAAGAATTTAGCTGCCAACAAAACATTGTAAACCTGTTCGCCAAATCAATATATAGCACATACTCGGAAAGTTGCATTCTCATTAAAACCAAAGAATCGGAGTAACAAAGCTGTATAAAGCAAACAAGAAGCAGGATGATTGTGAGCAATAATAATAATAATAATAACAATAATAATGTATTACTTTTTGCTGTATCAAATGAACGTATTCAATGTAGAGTTGTACTTTATCACAGTTCAACTCTTTTAAAAGTGATCACTAGCTATAATTAATTCCAAGTGTGTCTTTTATTCATAATTGGTAATTTTAATTATATTTTATTTCTATGTTCAGAAACGAATATTACGCGCACATTTCAGTGCTGTTACTGATCAAGAATTACATGGTGCTATGAAAAATCTTAGAGAACCTAATAAACACGAAGCGTTGTCAGTGGATGCTAGACAAGAACTTGACCTTCGAATTGGTTGCGCATTTACTCGATTTCAAACAAAATTCTTCCAAGTGAGATTTTTCAGTTGACTTTTGTTTTGTGTACTAATTAAGAAGGATGATTATTGTATTGAATCAAATGGATTTATTGATTACAACTTGACAAACTGACTCGTTTTCATATTCGTACCCTGAAACGACTCCTTTGCAGGGGAAGAGACTCAGTAATCACTTTACTGTGTGCAGCGCATAGTAACGCAAGTCAAAGCCATAGAGGAAGCTTGAGACATTTCGAAGCCTTAGATGCCGCTTCCTTTATAAATGCTAAAAAATACTTATTTCTCATATGCTCGGTTATCAACTATCTGCAAATACTCACGAGTGTCACAAATGTACTAAATAAAGTCATATGGAGCTCTCTGTTTAACTTTTGATTTGGATAATCACTGCTTGATCTATTTCTTCAGTTGTGTTTCTTTTTATTTCCTCATCCTGTCCCTGTAGCTAGTTGCTACATTTAAAACTGTTTCCAATGATAAACCCTTCATATCAACTAACACAGCCAACACAACACCTGTTTATGATGATAACATGAGAATGAATAGAGTTTTTATCGAGTTGTATGAAACGGCATAAGCCCCAAAAGTGCTTACATGTTTCATTCAAGTTGTCGAAAATGAGAATGGCTGATGAGTAGACCAAGGTCACATGCCTCTGATTTCCAGTCATTTTCTTTCTTCAGATATTTGGCTAGTGGTCAGCTGGTTACTAATACTTTTCACCCACTAGATCGAGAATGCAAATTCTAATCTACCTACTTAACTGTAATTAATCGGGTAGCACTGTAATACTTTGAGTACCTGTCTGCCCATTAATAACTAAAAATACAATTCAATGTTGCATTTTTCTGCAGTAAGACATCAAGTTTAAGCTGTTTTATGAAAAGATTATTGTTTGAAGGTCATCGCCCCCAAGACAATAGTCACAGTTATCACTAAGATTTCCAGAGCACACAATAAGGTATTGTCATATAGAATAATGTATTATATCACTGTGTGCTGTGAAATAAGATCTATTATGGAGTTACATTCCATTGCAGTACCGAAGTTCTACTCTTAATATCATGAGATTCGTAGTTAGGCTAATGAACGAGCTATTTGTCTTTTAGCAATTAAGACGGTAATGTGAAGTACTGTACACTTGCGCTGGGGAGAAAATGCTTTTTTTTAAAAATGATTTTCTGTTATCGAAAGCAAGTGGTTTTACAGGATCGTAAAGATATTGTGAAAAGTGCACTCCAACGCCTAAGGAAAATGTTTTTAACCATTTTGTAAGAAGTGCTCGATACACGCACTTGCGGTATGTATAAAGAGTCATAGAATGCAACTCCAATTTGCATAAGGAATTATTGAATACGAAAGGTATCACTTTAGCTGTAAAGCTGGCACATAAGTTTTGTTCATTTTTAAAGATAAATAAATTAACTCTACAAACCTACCTAACCTATTGTTTATTTGATTGATACACAAATTTACTATTCTCTTTTAACAAAGGGTAAATATGGTGATTTGAATAGTAATCTTGTATCATTTGGACCTTGTCAAACACCTACGCTAGGATTCTGTGTAAAACGACATGACCAAATCCAATCTTTCAAACCTGAGACATTTTGGCGAATAAAAGTGAGTACAACCTTATTGTTCTACTTTATTATATTAACATATTGTTTGAAAAAAATACAGTGAGATATGAAAAGAAGCTGTAAATTGAAGTTTGACTTTTCTTGAAACTTACTGGTAAAGCAGTTTGACATAGCTACAAGAACTTTTTTCTTGGTTATAAAGAATGAACCGTCTTATCTTGTTTCAAGTTTTAGTCATTAATAACTGCGTAGACTTCAACGTTGGCTTCGTTAAATAGATCGGCTGTTGAATGATAATATCTGCTGTGTTTTTGAGTAACTGATGGTGAAATCAGCATCTTTTAGTGTTCATGTCAATAATACTCTCTAGTAGTTCATTAGTTATACTATTCCGCTTTTAAGTTTTGGTTTACTTGACTTCAGGTACGTTTATCTTATCATTTTATTCCTCACCAACTGAGTGAATATATTTCATCTTTAAAAGCATAAAACGTTTGGTGATTTTATTCTCTACAGGTGTAAAAAAAACAGTTTTGTACATTTAAATCTACAAGATTTCTTCAGTCACAGATGTTATAATCATTTTGAATATCTGAGATAGAACCGTGGTTTGGCGGACTAGCATCGATACTGGGTGATGATTGAAGGTGAACCGAAAATGTAGACCTCGGTGAGATTCGAACCAGCGCGCCAGGTTTCTAGCCCAGTGCTCTACCAGCTGAGCTGCGAAGCCCTGACCGGTCAGCCAGTGTAAGTACGACCAAGCGGTAGTAACACGTCACGAATTCAAGGGGTAGTCGGGCAAAACCCTTAGTGGTTGACGCGAAATAAATATCTAGTCAGCAGTCGGGCCGGGCCTCGTAGCTCAATTGGTAAAGCATCGGGTTGGAAACTCGGTGGTCCTTGGTTCATATCCCTCCACGGTTCAGATTTTCATTTCACCTTTAATCATCACCCAGTAACAGATGTTGTCTTTTATTCTAAACTTGAGAATCAGTATAGATCTAAATTGTAGTTATAATAATTTCGTATTTTCTATGAAAGAAGTCAAAAGTTCCGTGTAAGATGAAAACTAATCATGCTACAGCATACTTACTAATAAAGCTAACAAGTTTCAACGTAAATTCATGTAGTATACCAAGATCAACTGAAGCGTTTGAGAAACCCACTTAGACATCATGATATTATATGGATAGTGATAAATAAATAAAATTCAGTTAATTTTTACAGCTGATGAAGTGGTTTTGTGCGAAAGTGTCTCCTTCAGATTACTAAAGACACATTAATCAAGTGGATGTTATGACTACTAAGGTTAGCGTGAAGTCCTTCTTTAAGCGTTAGAGGTTTTTATTCTTCGGATTTTAGCACTACAATCTTTTTCGAAGTTTACTTGCAATTAGAATATTCACTTCGTAAATGAAGTAAGTTTTCCCTTTTAAAGTTTAGCGCATAAACTTTGTCACAAGATCGTACTGAATATCTGTTAACGAATGAAACTTCTCTAAAAAATGTTAACTCTTCTTAAGGTTATGGATTTGTTGAATGTATTCGGCTGTTAACGTGATTAGGTTTCTCTTCTGTCATGAAGATACCCGACTAAAGTATTTACTAAGACATACCTACAGGCTTCGTGTAGTTGACCTCTTCAATGTTTCATCGTTTCTTCTGGTCAATTCTATGTCCAGAAATCGAAGTTCTTATTCACTTTTAACTTAAAGTGTGAACTTATTTAAAGGGTTGACCGTTTTCAAATGTTTGCAGAACATAAGTCGAACCATAACTTTCATAATAGATAGTGGAGATGTCGTCTGTAAACGTTTTGCACACTAGAAGCTTGTCTATTGTTGGCTGATAATTACTTGCATTTTCAACAAACTACAGACATTCATCAACAGCTACCTACGCCCGATACTGAAGATCAGATGGCCAAAAAGAATAAGCAACAAGGAACTCTAGCAACGAACAAACCAAGAACCTATCACCCAACAAATATGCAGAAGAAAATGGAGATGGAGTGGATTGGGCATGCACTGAGAAGTCCGACTGGGGACATCACGTGCCAGGCCCTCGAGTGGAGTCCAAAAGGGCAACGACGAGTTGGGCGTCCGAGGTGAGGGTGACATGGAAGAGATTATGTGAGGAAGAAATGAAAGCTTATGGGCAGTCGTGGCACCAGGTTGAGACTGCAGAGAAGGGAGTGCGATGGAGGTGTGCTACTGAAGCCCTATGTTCCACTAGAAACCCAAGGGAAAAAATAATACTAAGGTCTCCAACACTTTTGAAAGCCAATTTTAAGAAAATTAACATTGTTTCACGTTGCTATATTTTTGTCTCTTGTTGTTTTGAAAGTAATTTACAATGAATTTTATGGGATGCTCACTAACCAGGAAATATAACTCTATCAACTTCGGTTCGGTCTGAAGCCTTTTTTAGACTATGTTCACTCTCCACTGTTCCCACCGACTGCCTCTTGTAGACGGTTGGGTAAAAACGATTGAAGTTTGGTTATTGATCATTCAGAGTAGTGTTTCATGCGAATATAAAGAAAACTCAGTTGGTTCTCTTTGAATTCCATCATAAACTTCATGTTATGATGAATGTCATTAAAAATATGAAGCAAGTTTGACGTGTATTGATCATCGTCATCAAAGTATATTATCTGGGTTGCATGATTGAGTGGTAGTAACGTTCAAACCAGATGGACTTCTGGGCTCTGCATAAACTGCACTGTGTTTTTTTAATCTCTAACATATCATTTAACAAAATCACAGTTACTTGATTTCATTTTTTGAAGGTGTCAGGCAAAGATGACACTGGTGGGATACTAGAAATGTCATGGAATCGAGACCGCATTTTCGATAAAGAAGCGGCTATGGTATTTTTGAATCGTGTAAAATCTTGTAAAACTGCAGAGTAAGTCAATAATATTACACTTTTAGTATGCATACACATATTGACGGTTAAGGTGGAGTTCTATCTCGAATTGGCTTATAGGTGCATAATAGTGCGGTCTTCATGGACAAGAGAAATATTTGCCTTGCTCGTTTTCCTTGTCCGGGTGATACGAATAGACAATGAAAATAGTCCTTGATGCCTTGAATTGGTAAATAAACTTATCATAGAAAAGCAATCATTCTTTGTGGTCGCAGAACATTTTGATATTTCAGGCACATTTTAAACGCTAGTTTTCTAACTTTAGTCAGTTCTGTCCAATCATCGGTAGGATATTATAAGTCATAACATCAAACTTTACCTATCGGACGAAGAATGGGTATGATGACTAGGAGATAAGGCAACGGTATTTGAAGCGATAAATGCTGGGTTAGAGCCCCAGCAAGAATTATATCACCCACTGAAACCCAGGTATATTCAATTAGTGAATCTCAAGTGGGACGAAATGCATGTCATTGATTTGACTGCTAGCCACTGTCTATCATTTGTATCAAACTTGAATCAGGAACAATATCGAGGCAATCCACGCAGGAACCCATGTGGTAACACACTTAAATGTATAACATTTATGTGAATAGTATGCATTGATATGCAATTAATTTGGTTTGCATGAGCGCTTAGTGTAACAGATCTTAGAAATAATAGGGGGGTTGTTATGGGCGATCTAATTCGCCGATTCCTCATCATATATACAATCTAGTCTTGATATTAAAGTAATGCTTTCCGTAACGTATGTGCTCTTTCTACCTGTCTAAAGATTGTTTGTTCATTCTTTTTGTGTTTATTTACCTGTTTACGCACCATGAAATGCACACACGATGACATAATCATTTTAAGGTGACAAAGTGAAAGGAAGAGATCAACTTTGATTTAATAGAGATGACGATTGACATTACTGTGTGACAATAGGCGACGATAAGAAACCATTAAATCCTCAAGTAACTGAGTGACATGATCTATTGAATTTGACACGAGCAGTTATGATATATTAACAGATGCTGCATACCGCGGTGCCATGGCATGTACTTCAGATCCGTCCAATCAGCTTTAGATTCAGCAAATGGTAAATGACATAGATAATCTTTAGGTTCTAAGAGTAAAATGTGTTCGAGTCATTGACTTAGATGTTTCAAAATAAAACCACAATTTTCACCGCGCCCAGAGATGCCGTTGTAGTAGGATTCACAGTCGAAATGCAGTCAGCAACCATGTGCACACTCGTACAGTAGGCAGGGAACCACACTTATTATGCGATGAATTAAAGTACCTGACTCACCAAACGTCGATTGATGGGGTAGGGTTTGAACCCGTGAATAACTAATCAAACCTCGAGATTATTTTAACCGTTATTCCTGTCAGACGCAAGGAATCCTGTGAACGCGATGGTAATCGGGTACAGGTAATCATTGGATATCCTTGACTGAGAGAGACCAGGTTTCTTGTGTAGAGAAGAGGTATCTGCATGTGTGAATTGTGTATTATATCTTGTATGGGCAAGATAAAAATTGGGATGATGTCTTAAGAAACTAAGGTTGATATGTGCTGCTCTGTCCTTCAACATGCGAAGTGAAATTTAAACTTTCACCCCAACCACATGAACTTTCAGACTACTTTCGATGAACTACCGCCAAAGATAAGTGAAAATATGAGCTCCTATCAACCATGCAAAAGTACCCTGACCACTGACAGCGAAAACAACATATACCTATCAACGGTGCCTTATGATGTCCAGCAATAAATTTTCTCCTTCGTTTTTACACTGTTCAGTGGATCGAAAGTCAGTTTGGAGTCTGACAGGAAGCAGTATAGTGTTCACATTCTTAAGAGTGCATTCTTTCTAATTGTTTGGTAATTAGTACATTTATCTTTCAAAGTTCTGATGAATAAACAGAAACTTTCTGTAGAATGCGAGAAACTAGCGTAATTTGTTCTCTCATGGTTTAAGGTTTACACTCTACACTATTTACACGTTAAGTCGGTGACGCCGAACATTTTATTCAGGTTATATGAGGATAGTCTCCGGAAACAGTAATATACCATTCACATACCACTTAACAAATCAGGTATCAATAAGGAATATACTACAATGTTACTGGTTTAATGACTCATTTCACAACTTCTAAACCCTTTTGTCTACATTTTTGTTGTTGTAACTGAATAGTATTTTCAGCCCACATAAATGAGTTACACATTGTCTACTTTTTATTATAATCGTGGCTCAACGGAGGTAGCCTATGTCAGCTCTGAACTCTTCTAACCTACAATACTTGGATAACTGGATGTCAAAAATCGGAATAAATTAGGAATGGCTCATAATCTTGTACATAAGAGTTTTAAGCATCGAAAATATGGTTCAACGAAAGAAGTCCTTCTCGAGGAAGATATTTTCGAAAAGTTATACACTCGGTTATTCGTAAATCGCTATTGTGACATGTGTCTGCGTTGATACAGAAGTTGTACTTTATAAAATCGATACGTGGTTTTATCAGAAGGGTAGATACTAAACGGGCTTAAGCAATCTACGAATTCATTCCAGATAGTTTCGAAATTTTTCATAGAAATTAATTACCTTTCAACTATTCTAGTTGTCCTAAGAAATAGCTGAAAATCTAGTTTGGTCGTAAATTCTAGCTAATAAAAGCTTCTATCATTCTGCTTGGTAGGCTAAGTATCGTATTCAAGCATTAAGAAATGAGCCATACTTATATTATTTTAATTCATTTTCTAGAGTTGTACAGGTATCTGTTAAACAAAAAATTAAACCACGTCCACAAGGTCTAAACACAGTCGAAATGTTACGAGTTGCAAGCTCAGGTTTAGGCATTGGACCTCATGCTACAATGGCTATTGCTGAACGACTTTATACATCTGGTTATATAAATTATCCACGTACCGAGACAACTGCCTATCCAAGTACATTCGACTTACGTGGGTTGTTACAGCAACAGGTCAGTTAATTGTACGATAATAATTTTAACCATTGGTTATAAGCTCATTTTCTTCTGAGTTACATATGAAAAGGCGTTTCATCACAAACTTACATGTCTATAGAATCATTAAAAATCAGAAGATGCTTATAATTTGTTTCTATCAGGTTTATAACTCTTTTGGAGTCTATCTGCCCAACTCCCTTGGTTGAGTGCTTAAGCACTTGCTATGAGACTTGAATTTTCCGGGTAAGGACAAACCAACTAATCAATATTTCTTGATCTGCTTTGTTCATTTTGCAACCTTAAGTTATAATTAAAAATACCCTTAAATTATCTAACTTCCCACAAATCACTTAATTCAGTCATTGTTAAGATAATTCAATACGTCTGTTATTTTATGTTGTATTACCACATGAAGAACGATGGAAGTACGATTCTTCTGCTAGTGAACGACAGTAACAGTTACTTTGTAATATGATTTAGTTAGCGCAACTGGTTTCGTGAATCATCGATACACGTAGTAGGCTGATATTAAATAACAAGTAGAATATACAATGGGTACAATACCAGACTAAGAAAATGCACCAACGGTTATGTTTCATTCTATAAGGTGTATCTTACTTGTATCCTATACGATGAATCATACAAACTCGACGCCCAAGTTTTTCTAATCCATCCAGTCCATTGTTGGTCAGGATACGTTCTAACTGATCATATTTGTTGTTTGAAATCGGTTTTTTTCAGTGCAATTTATTCTGTTAGTACTCTGTTTATGTAAAAATTAGTCTTTATTTGTTTAAGCAGTGGTTTTGCTTCAAACTTCGTTTCAACCTAATCCACCAGTGAACCACTCATGCTTGCGTAATACTAGATCACATATATGTTTTACTAGTTAAAACTAAATAAATATTGTCACAATGTTTGAATTTAGCAGGAGAAAATCACATTGTTGACGATGTGGGTTCTGTCGAGTAACTCACATTTCTGGATTTAACCATTCAGTATTCAATCATCCTTCTGTCGTCAAAAAAAGATATAAAGTACTTTAAATATCTGATATATCCTAGTTCATTGTGATTTTCTGTGGATACACTTAACTCACAAAAATAACATCAAGGCAACTTTGATGAAAGTGTTTTCAACTGGTATCAGTCTGGATAAGCGGATCATCGATGGATCAACGAAAACATACACCATGCTGTTTCCCTCACAAATCTTAACAATCATTACGAGAAATCAGTGGCGATAGCTTTTTTTGTTTGTAATGCATGAGTCAAGACAGTTGGTAGGTAGTAAAACTGAATACAGTAAATTGAGGTTTATTTTCAGGCTTACTACAGTAACACGAGAAACTGTTTACAACCTAACCGACAGCGAAAAATAATTTTAAGTCACCTTCACATAGCATATCGTTAACTGACAGAAGTAGGAAATGTAGACCATTGGATTGTGACCTAGTAGCCCAATGGTAACGTGCTGGCCGCGGAACTTGTAGGTCCTCGGTTCGATCCCTGGCGGGGTCGTGGGTGCGCGTTACTGAAGAGTCTCATACTAGGATGAAACAGCCAGTCAGTGTTCTTTCAGTTGATGTTAGTCCATGATGAATTCCAACCTGTAACTCAGTTTAGTCTACGATAGTTGGATGCGGTTTCGAAGCTTGGTCGTTTTTTATTTTCACTATTATGCAAAAGATAACAGATTCGTAGCGAGAAATGATTATCTCTAGATTTTTGATGAATTTTCATATATTTGAAGATGGTTTGAAAAGCCGTCAGATTTTTATCGTAATTGTTAAAAGTTATATTGAAGGTAGAGTTTGTCCTTTGAGTGTCTGGCAAAACCTATGAACTACTTAGTGATCATAAACATCCAGGCTATAGTTGTTGCGAATGTCCTGAAACAAAACTTACCTATAAACTTGGTGATTAGTTTGACAAATACCGTTTCACTCTGAATGATAAAAGTTGCTGAATATCAATGAGCACAAGTTGGTTTAATCAATTTTAATTATATCCCACGTTTCGCATCGTTAATTTTTCCTCATAATTAGTTTTCAAGCGACATCTACTTATTATTACCTAGGTAAACAATCCCGTTTGGGGAGATCTAGCGCGTGAAGTCTTACACTCTGGACTGACTCCCCCACGTGCTGGTCATGATGCCGGTGATCATCCGCCTATCGCTCCAATGCGTTATGCTTCTTCACAAGAATTGGGACATGAAGCCTACCGATTATATGAATTTATTACTCAGCATTTCATTGCTACTGTAAGTGGATTTCATTTGTTGTTATTCCTTTGAAGACAGTTTGCTGAAAGTATTCGTAAACATGCATTCATTCCTTGTCGATGTATATCAATCAACAGGCTGTTTCTGTAATTTCGATAAAACTTACCTTCCTTCTTAAATTCCATCTTACACCACTTGCAACGGTCTTCTCCTCTCAGTACTAAACAAAGGAAACATCTTGTTGCTAGATAGTGACGATAACTTCATACTGGTACTAATTATTGGTGTGCCTATCGTTTTGAAGGTGAATACGGTGCACCTTGATGTCAAGTTACTCAAGACTCACTTGTCACTATGTACTAATTGATCGGTAGATTCTGATCAGTTTTCAGGAGAGAGACTGTGAATAGATTTTTGGTTTTTTGACTAATATATTCATATTTCAAGCAGTTGGTCACATATTGTAATACTGCTCAACCGACAAAGATTTTTAGAACTCAGCGAGAGAATAACATTTGGCTGTAGCTTAAAACCCATAGTATCAAATTACATTTAATTTGATAGTTTAATGCCTGCTGTTCGTCGTAATAGATAGACAGAAACAGGAAAGAGCCAGGACATATATTTATAGTCTCGAACTACTTACCAGCTAGCTGTAGTAAGGATGATGGATAGTGTAATTTCTTAAAGGAGCTATCAGTTTATCTGCAAAAGTTAAAACGTTTAGATACTGTCCCGTCACCAGTTGACTTCATTTCTCAATTGCGGACGCTGAGGTAATCTGGAAAGAATCTCAGAGATTTCCTTGGTGTACTTCAACAATGAACTAATAACTGCAACTATAATTTTCATTTTTGGCCTGACAATCACTTGTTTTCTAGCTCTAAATTAGGTAACAAGCAGGGATACTGTACCACTTGGCGGATACCAAAATAAAGCCAACGATAAACACACTGATCATATTACTTAGCCTCTCGGTAATAGTTTTTTAAAATGTTTTCTGGTGCACCTACTTTAAATTTGATCATGTTCTTTTATGAGTATTTCTATATCTATCTAAACCTGGAAAGGCGCAGGAAGCAAGGTGTATTAAATCCCCTTTATCCCAGGTTTAGAGACCGAAACATCCGATCCGTGTTTACAGAAGAACTAACTAGTCGTTTTTTTTTAAAAAATAAGAGGAATTCTTATTCTGACCAAGCCCGGTATAATATTCAGTTTGCTATGAAGACAACTGTATGGATAGCTAGTAGCCTAAAACAAAAAGCTATTTAGAAATACTGTTTCAAGCCTGCAACTATACGAAGCTATAGAACCTGACAATTTACCGCCAGAAGTCTCTGAGGACGGGTTTGGAAAGTTGCTAGTCATGGCAACTGATGTACCAATTAGTCTATAAGGATCAGGGGAAGTTTGGTCTAGGTGATTGATTGTTTCAGACTGCAAGAGACGGGACAAAGTTTCCTGCGATTTTATAACATTAATAATCAGCAGTAGTTACTATAATAATTGCTTTATTCCAGGCAACGTGTGGTACAATACAGAATTCTCAGCACTTAACATTTAAACAAACTCCATGTGCATTATTTTTAAACGAAATAATTATTGTACATTAACTTCCCGTCTGAACCGGTGAGTGAATAGAAAGTAGAGCAAAATTTTGGTGGTGGTAGTTTATTTAGCCAGTACAGAAATCCGCAATTCGACATAGATATCCTAGGAGTAGCAAAGTGCTGCACTTTTGTGTATTTATAAGTCCATTTCTTACCGGTCTAACATTTTCCCTGTTTTTTTGTTGGCTTCAGAAACTGCAGTTTGAAAACATTTTAAAAGGGTGCGAGAGTTCATGACACGTTTAAAAGACATAGATGATTAAAAAATTGAAAGAGAAGAATCTAATAAAATATTCTGGTGGCCTAATGTTTAAACAGACAGCATATAAACCGAAATATGATAATCAAAAGGAAATCAGTCAAGTTATTCTGGTATCCAAGATACTAGGTCCCACAGTCATTTAGTACTTAAATGAATCTCAAGAAAACCAAATAGGTTTCAAACTTGCAGTTGCTCTATGTCTTAACCTGTAGGTGGTATTTGGTTTTATCAGTCGGGAGGTGTTGTGCCAGTGTTTGATTGTAAGAGGAGTACAGAATAATTATGTTATAATAACTCAGGCAGGCATGTAAAGAAAGGCCTACATAGGTAATAATAAAGTGAGCCGTCTATCAGAGCATCTGGTTAACTCAGAGACTGTAGACGATATAGTCCTGTTCGGGAAAAACGGGAACAAAATTTAGGGTTTTTTTAAATCACTTTCCGTAAAATCTTTAATATATTTAATACAATGACGTTGAAACTGGCGTATATCAAGTCCTAGTTTAAGAATAGCAAGTAAGGTAGTGGGGTACATTAGCTGATTAACTGATCACCAGTCAGAAGTATGTACGTCAGTTTGTGTTGATTATCTAGAGTTATCGAGCCCAAGACGTTGAGGGATAGTTATCGAAATTGATCTCATTAACTCTGTATTATCTTCGAAAATTTGGAAACTTCCTTAATCTCCATTGATCTGGTGTCTTTACTGTCACATCCCTTTGTTTAGGTTACTGTCATTATATTCCTGTTCACTTCTATCTCCCATAATTCCGCAAAGTTTAGCTGCTTTAAATGAATGCTCTTCAGTACAAAACTTGATGTTTACCTTCGTTCGGTAATTTTTACGCAACAGTTGTAGTTCCTAATCTGGTATGAGATAGATAGATATTCCTAAATCAACTACTTATACCATTTTTATTTTGAAGATTATGCCTGACTGTTGTTATGAGCAGACACAAGTGGTAGTGTCGATTGGTGATGGTGAATTATTCACAATTACGGGATTAAGAGTTGTTGAACCTGGATTTACGCGCATTTTGACATGGCAAGCAATGGAGGATAAACCTTTGCCTAAATCACTTGTTCAAGGCTATCATTTATCTTTACTTGAAGAACCAAGTTTAGTTGAAGGTCAAACTGGTCCACCAGATTATTTAACTGAGGCTGAATTAATCACTGCAATGGAACGTCATGGTATTGGAACTGATGCATCAATTCCTACACATATAGAAAATATTGTTCAAAGAGGCTATGTTCAAGTAAGGCCATTTTATTAATTATGTTATTTGCAAGTTTTCGTTATCTGTTTGCAAGTCATGAGTATTGTGTATTACGTTTGTAATAAGTTACTATTGCACAAGGTACATACACTCATTCATCCCTTTTGATGACGAATGCTCCTATAAGATCGCTATCCAATAACCACTGAGAAAATGATAACACATAGAGTAAATAAAATCGGATACTTTTGATGGTGTTGTGTCCTCTGAGCTGGATGGTTTAATCATGAAGCTTTCATTGTCCTTCTGGAAAACATCATCAGTACAAACTTCACCGCAAAACTCGATATCTCATCCATCCCTTTTGACGAGGAATTCTCTTACAAGACTGATATCGAATCAACAATGAGGAATACTTGACAACACAGTAAGTAAATCTTAGCACAAATAAATGATTAGTGAAGACGAATATTAAAGATGTAGGGACATTTAATTATCTTTGTTTTCGTCGAATATATGCTAAAACACTGTATATAAACATGAAACAAATAACCTTGAAAACTACAGTTATTATGTGTCTAATGTTTTGTGTATTTCCTTTCACTATTAGTTCCTTTTCTCTTCGTTGTTTCATCATGTATTAATTTGATACAATGTACCATTCTATCAAGTTTTACCCTGCCTTACATGTGGACACCTTTTTTATCTCTTAAAACTCTCTGAAGACAGTGCTTCATTCACAATCAATAGTGTGCGAAATAAAACTCAAACTTATCTTTGTTGCAATTTTATTGTTGTATTTCAAAATACTCAACATTGTATTTAACTATAATGGGCTGATGATAATTTACTTGGTTGTGGCTAGCAGAAGAATTCAGGACATGCGTTTCGTCCTATTTGGAACTCGTCAGCTGGATGTCCCTCTAAAACTCGAACTCAAGATTATCATTATTTAGGGATGTTACAAATTCACATTGTCAAAATTAGAAGACATACAACCGAACAATGTCGTTTTCAATTAGCTCTCATCAAGGTTAACGCTAATATATATGAATCTCCTCATATATGAAACATTAAACCAGTCATGGTCGATTCTTTAGTCTGTGTTAACTAGGTGTTAGATGTATATTTTTATAAATTCTTGCAGTGTGTGCTTAAGCACACAGTATACCTTTTATAATAAAGGGACTACACTGATTTAACGCGAAACTTTTTCGCTTGTTCATGAAAGTGATAATAAGTAACTTGTAAAACATTTAACGATAATTCTTGTTGATATCATTTTTGTATGCTTCGCATATTTCTTCAGTGCTTTTGTTTCGATATATATTACTTCTCCTATTACATTTTGTTTTACTTACAGCTTATTTCCGGACGTAAATTACAGCCTACACCATTGGGTATTGTGCTTGTTCATGGTTATCAGACAATAGATGCAGAACTCGTCCTTCCACATATGCGTAGAGCTGTTGAAGAACAATTAAATCATATTGCTCGTGGTCATGCTAAATACGATCTAGTATTACAGTTTGTTTTAGCTATATTCGCTGCTAAATATCGTTATTATGTTGAGAATATTAATGCAATGGATCAGTTGTTTGAGGTTTCATTCACTACCTTGGCCAGTTCAGGTAAACCTCTATCTAGGTGAGTTATCATTTTATTTTTGTCAAATATTTCAAAAAATCACCTGTTTTCTATATAGACAAAATCAATGTAGTATCTACCGTATAGTTGTATCGGTTCAAGTTGCCACACTTCATAACAGTCGGCAGATAAAGCGTAATATCAAAGTAGACAAAAGGGAGGAACTTGAAAAGCAAAGTTAGTGAGAAAAAAAAAACCCAAACTATAGAAGATGATTGATGAGAGTGGATGCATCTGCTAAGCTCGTTGGATCACTGTGATATGCAAGCCGAACCACTATATCAACGTAGCAGGTATCCATCTGGATATATATATATATATATATATATATATATATATATATATATATATATATATATATAAAGTAGGGAATATCAGAAACGCTTTATTATTTTTAGTCAGTACTAAGTCTTCAAGTTCTGGGAAATGTGGAAATGAATAGTAGGACACCAAAAGTTTCTAGGTGAGTTTCACTTCGGACAAACACGGTTTTGAATCATGTATCTTTGATCACAAGAAACTGATCCTTTTACTTGTTATTGAAGAACCTTATTTGACTGATATGACTTGGATATATGCTGTTCATGCCAAGCCACCGCCTTCCTCGACGTGCCATGCGAATACGGGAAGTTAGATTAGGTTGTAAGAGAGTTTAGGTAGGCCAGACCAAGAAGTGGCATCAGTTGATGAAATCTGAGTTGTGTGGGGGTGTAAACCTTCTGGTTGAGGTCCTCGAAACGGAAGGAATCAATTTGCTGAAGATTCTCAGTGATATGGCTGAAAACCGGTCACAATGACGCAGATTTATTCACTTCTTGATATCTCCTAAAGCTGGGATATTTTCACTAAACGTAATCTTCAGATTGTTTATTCGCTTACACAACTTTGTGTACTATGATATCACTATCCATTAGAGATGCTCTATGCTATTCCTAATGTTGGTTTGTTTAGGTCGTTCTTATCATCTATTATATGTTATTCAGATTACCCTGTTTAGTATCTCTTGTACGACTAATAAAACAAGGTGTCGCTATTTTCATTGCCAACTTTTCGAATTTGAGTGACTGAAAAGTAATTGTAAAGAATGATAATGAATAAATAGAGTAACAAGGGTGAGAAGTGACTTTATGAATGTTCGTGCTCTGAAGCACATCCCAGTATGAATTCTTTCTGAAGATCATTTAAATTTTATTAAGTCAATTGTATGTTTGTATTACTGTACCATCATATTCACATTCAGGAATTTAATTAAGCTTACGTTACATTTATTTGTAGATAGATTTTCATCGAAATTCAGTCTTTAAGAGTGTATTTCTTTTCTCTATCACACCGTCATCTACTGATCATTTTAATATGTATGCAGTTTTGCAAAATCAAATCACATCTATAAGTTCCATACAAATATTCCCTTCTATGAACTTGAATAGAAACAGGATAATGATAAGAGTAGAGTAACATGGTATCATTTTATATCTCTGATTTCTCTTCAGCCGCTTATAACCTAAAAGTAATTAAATAACATATTACAAAAGAATGAGAACATACGGTTTTTCAGTTACACTAAGTTAACAGGAAATAACATGGTTTAACAGAGAATATACATCCAGATAAAGCTAACAAGTTTCAGTTATGTATCTCAACAGAGAGTTCGAGAGAAGAATATGAATAGTATTGAGAGATTTCGACTAGTTGTTGGTAAAGAACAGACAAATAATGTTATTCTTCAAGTTTGGTATTCATCATGGACTGACATCAATCAAAGGAACATTGGGCAACTGTTTCGTCCTGGTATGGGACTCCTCAGCAATGCGCACCCATCACTTCACCAGAGATCGAACCCAAGACCTTCAAGTTCCGTGGCCAGCACTTTTTCAATGAGCCACTGTGTCGGAATCCAATGGTCCATATTTCCAACTTCAATCAGTTCACGACATAGCGTGACCATCACCCAATGTCATCGTTGAATCCTCACGGCCACCAGGTTTCCCTGGTAGCAGTCAGAGAACCTAAAGTACTCCCCTCCTCCTACCGAAGATGTTCATAAGCTTGTATACATAATTAGACGTAGCATTATAAGGGAACCTTTCGACTTTGGATTGTGCGAAGGAGCCCGTCGTTCTGTATAGAGGAGTCGACTTGGCTGGAGGATACATTCTGTTCAGTGCAGTTTTCAGCCTTCTCTAAATTCCTCCAGAGACATCGTCACCTATGAAGTTGAGTTCACTGCCTATATCCAACATGTCGTCGCTGAAGCTTAATGTGACAATGTAGCTTAAAAATATTACAATAAATGCTGATTTCGTACTTTTTGAACGCAATAATGACCCTCAACATCAGTCAAGCGACATAAAGCTTAAATGGCAACATGTCGGATACCGGCAGTATTTGCCATCAATAAAAATATGTTTTTTGCTTACTGTAATTTGCTTTAATTTATTGCTTTTAGATCTTCCATAGTTACTGGTAAACATCTGAGAGTAACAGTTGTCTCAGACAGTCTTTTCAACACTCAGAAAACCTTTCAACTTACCACTTGAGCATATCTTTTTAGTCGTATAAAATAGTGTTTTGACCAATTCTAGTTTAAAACTGATTAGACAAAAGCTGTTGAAATTTAAATATAATCCATTCCATGTAATCTTTTTATGAATAAACATTTAAAGTGTACTATAATTCCTACTTTGCAAGGTGATTTCTTCAATCGTATGTTTAGGTGTTGTCTTCTCACAGTTAGCCGTAAAGATTTTTGCCAGTTCTGCGCTCATCTTTGCCTATTGCTACTCTAGCAATTTGGCGGTATAGAGTATTATCGAGCTGGAACTGAATCTGTTTGTTGCATATTGACAGAAAGCATCTGAATTCCGACATCGGTAGAGGAAGGAGTTTGAGATGTTGACAAATTATTTTTGCAGTCTCATGAATAGGAATCTTCAGGAACAAAGAAACGACATCAAATGACACTATAAACTTATTAGGAGTGGTAATTTGACTTGTTTCTTCAACGTACTGAATTAAATCTTTCAGGGTGAAGTTTATAGCTAACCACGTCGAACTCACCTTAGAATTTCTAAACTTAGTTGGCCTCATTGTTATCCCTGATAGCAGCTCTCTATACGCTTTTGTGATTGTTAGAGTGGTTCATGACAGCAACGTTTGTTAGGAAGAATATCCAATTAAATCTGGTAAATTCAACCGATTTGCACTTTCAATATTCCAACCGTAATAGAGAATCTTTTAAACAGTCGTAGATCAGAACTGTTCTGAATACAAATTCAGATATCTGTCGATCAGTACTGAAATGATCTGCTGGAATCAATCATATCCGTAATTATAAACTGTATTAGAAGGAGAATGTAATGAAAAGGTAGTGGCAAAAAAGGTTTTCTATGTCAGAACTGGAGGTTGCTAGCATATATTTTAAGCAATCCACAGATTTACTAAATTTTCATGTGTTTCTTTTTACTTTTAGATGTGGTAAATGTCACCGATATTTAAAATTCATCGACTCCCGGCCACAACGTCTTCATTGTTCAATATGCAATGAAACATATACACTACCGCAGAATGGTACAATCCGACCCTATAAAACTGAAAAATGTCCATTAGATAAGTTTGAATTATTATGTTGGTCTCAAGGTTCTAAAGGCAGGGTAAGCTTATTCATACTCTTTATGAAAATTGAAACTTAGACAAATTTCGCCTATTTTAAAATAAATGTCTATACCACCTAAAAACCTCGCTTGGTTAACTAGTTCACTAGTTACCAGCCGGTCCTAAGCCTGGGTAAATAGGGAAGGTTGGGCATAAGGCTAGCAACCCTACCCCCTGAAACAAATCTAACCGCTAAACAAACTTCAAAGCACAAACAAAATATAAAAAATAAAAACAAAATTACTCTTCGCTAGAATCGGAGAGGTGAAATGACACCGGCTGGTGAAAGCCTTCGAGAAGCCAATTGGCCGATGTGTCTTCTCTTGATGAAAGCGAAAGTAAACTTGGGGACATGGAATGTCCGCACGATGTTTGAACCCAGCAAGGCAGCCCAGATTTCAAACGAGATGAGGAGGTATCATATTGAAGTGCTTGGAATTTGCGAAAGCAGATGGAATGGGAGTGGACTCTCCAAACTGTCAACTGGAGAATCAATAATCTACTCCGATATTGTCACCCAGACGACAGCCATGAGCACACTGAGTTTCGGAGTGGCTATCGTGATGTCCCCAAGAGCATCGAAGGCTCTCACGCAGTGAGAACCAGTCTCCTCCAGGATCATGACAGCAAGATTCAACTCAAAAGGAAGGAAGGTCACAATCATACCATGCTACGCTATGCACCTACATATAATGCAGATGAAGAGAAAAAGGAGGAATTCTACAGACAACTTCAATGAACACTGGAAAAGACCTCAGTTAGCAATATCAAAATTTTAATGGGCGACATGAAGGCCAAACTGGGAGGGGACAACACAGGTAGAGAACTAACCATGGGTGGAGAAGCGCTCGGTGAGGTGATGAACGAGAATGGAGAATTGTTTGCAGAATTCTGTACATTCAACGATTCGGTGATTGGAGGCAGTGTGTTCAAGCAGAAGGATATCCACAAAGCGACATGGATTTCAACAGACACCAGGACACACTAAAAATTTGATCGACTTTATCTCAATCTCAAGAAAGTGTAGACGCAGTCAGCCTACTTGGCACAAGGTCAAGAAGAGGAGCAGATGTAGGTTCACACCACTCACTATCTAGTGCAAGGAACCTTCCAAATCAAGTTGAAAGTCTTCAAGGAAGCTGGTGATAGACTGCGGTTCAAGTACAACACTCGGAAACTGAACTGAAGGATGAAACTACAAAGGAAATCTTCACGGCAGCCAGCCATCAAGACAAAATGGGAGATATCGAGGAACATCCCTGAAGAAATCTGTGTGGAAGAACACTGGAAGTCTTTGAAAGCTATGTAGAAAGAAACCTGCAGAACCGTATTAAGAAGGAAGAAGATAAGGAATAGATCTCGATGGATACATGGAAGCTGATAGATGAGGGAGAGGAAGTTGGTGATGGTGAAGCAGAAGATAAACTAATGCAAGGATGCACAACGAGAAGAGGAACTGAGTACAATGTTTAAAACACTACACTGGACAAAGAAGTGAAGAAGAGTGGGTGGAAAGACAAAAGACACTTCTACGAGACACTGGCAAGTGAAACAGAACAGACAGCTGGTAGGAGAGACAGAGACCTGACAACATTGTATTAAATAACCAGGTTGCTATTAGAGAGGAGATCAACGCAGACGAAGCCAATAAAAGATGATGAAGGAAATTTAATTATCAAAGAAGAGATACAAAGGAAACGATGGGCCGACCACTTCGAAAAGCTCTTGAATTGACCACCACCTGCACTTCGTCCAGAAATACCACCTGCAGCCCAGACACAGAACTACAAGTGAACATAAATCCTCCAACAAAAATGGAAGGCCTGAACGCCATAAAGCTACTGAAATGTGGGAAAGCAGCAGGACCAGATGAAATCTCACCAGAAGCACTGAGAACAGACGCAGAGACAACAGCCGACATGCTCACACCACACCACTATTGCAGAAGGTGTGGAAGGAAGAGAAGGCGCCTTGAGATTGGATGAAGGGCTACCTTGTCAAACTCCCGAAGGAGGGCGACCTAAGTCCTTGCAAGAACTGGCGCGGAATCCCGCTCCTGTCCACCCCAAGCAAAATATTAAGCCGCATCATCCTGGAGAGACTAAAGGATGCACTTGATTCGAAATTACTACCGGAACAGGCTGGCTGGGTGGCTTCAGGAAGAACAAATCATGTGCGGACCAAATTGCAACGCTTTGCATCATCATAGAACAGAGTATAGAATTGCAGTCGACTCTCCACCTCAACTTCATCGATTTTGAGAAGGCCTTTAACAGCGTCGACCGAGAGGTAATTTGGAAACTGCTTCAATACTACGGAATACCACAAACCTTTATCAGCCTCATTCAACAACTATGTGAAGACGCCACATGCCAAGTAATTCACAATGGGAAGCTCACTGATGCTTTTGAAGTGAAGACAGGAGTGAAACAAGGCTGTCTACTATCACCTATGATATTTCTGATTGTGGTCGACTGGATCATGCAACAAACATTGAGGAGTGAGAAGAGGGGCATACGCTGGCTAAACCGCGGAAAAGAACCTACAAGACTCGGATTTCGCCAAGGATGACTTGTGTCTGATGTCATACAAACTTGAAAATCTACAGACGAAAACTAACAAGTTTTCAGAAGAGGCAGGGCAGCGAAGGAAGACGGGACTTCAAGCGAATATAGAGAAGACAGAGGTAATGAAGCTACCCAACCAACAACTCTAACAGCAACAACAAACTCCAGTCACCATCAGCGGGAGAAACTTAAAGGAAGTAGCCTCTTTCACCTATCTAGGAAGCACTGTTTCAACTACAAGTGGCGGCGCAGACGAAGATGTCGAAGTCAGAATCAGAAAAGCAAGACAGGCGTTCATTAGCCTGAAACCAATGTGGAGATCTTCTGCACTCCATTCAGCATGTGGAACGAGATCCGGATTTTCAGCACCGTCAAGTCAGTGCTTCTGTATGGTTCAGAGACTTGGCGCGTTACGAAAGGGATTTCCAATAAAATACAGACATTCATCAACAACTGCTTACGCTCGCTACTGAAGATCAGATGGCCAGAATAATAAGAATAAGCAACAAGGAGCTCTGGGAACGAAGCAACCAAGAACCCGCCGCTCAACAAATATGTCGAAGGAAGTGGAGATGGATTGGACTGGGCATACACTGAGAAGACCAACTGGGGACATCACGCTTCAGGCCAGTTCGTCGAGTGAAGCCCTGATGGGAAGCGACGAGTTGGGTGTCAAGTCGAGGGTGACATGGAGGAGATCGTGCGAGGAGGAAATGAGAGGTTGTGGGCTGTCGTGGAGCCAAGTTCAAAAGATTTCAGGGAAGAGAGTGGAATGGAGACGTGCTACTGAAGCCCTATTTTCCATTAGGAACCCAAGGGACAAATAAAATAATGCCACGTAAAATGTTTGTTATTAGTAAAATGGTTGATTTAATAGTGATTGTTGTTATTCGATATCATCTAAAGGGTTATCTCTAATTTCTAAGTATGTTTCTTGCCTGTTTTCGATTATTCAGTAATTCATACTATTGATTTGTTTTTGTTCCAACCGAATTCTATGGTCAAGGTCTTTGGGTTACACTTCTCTAAGTTGTTCGCTTGACACTTCATCTTTGACATCAAGCTTCTACATGATCCAGATTTTATTTTACTATCTCATCGTCTGAACCTTATCGCTATGGGAATATCATTGTTTTTAGCTTTTTGTTTGCACAGTTATTGATGCCTATCACTATCGTAATATGAGGTTCAGAAACTTCAAATGACATCAAATTACCATGTCTTAATTTTTGAAGATTTTTTCCAAAGTGATAGTATTTGTTGTAATCAAAGCTTACCATGGCTAGACCTTGTGTAACTGTAAACATTTTACATTACTAAACTGTCGTAGAAGTATACTGTATGATTTTTACAGTAGAAGTAACATAATGATAGGGAACCGAATTTCCTCTTTGACATCGAACAAATGTTATGTGTGTACTCACAGTACACATTGATTGCAGCATGAGCAGCAAAAAGTGGACCACACAAAATAATGTACAAACAGAGTGAAGAGAATACAAAATAGGTGAAACGATAAACAGATCTGAGAATCAGTTATTTTTTTTAGGATTTTCAACAAAGCTGAAGTCACGGTCAATGCTGTCCTAGACCCTGAGTAATAACGAATAATGTCTAAAGCTACTATGTATCACGGTTTTTCGAACCCTGTCCAGAGAGTCGTGGTTCACCAGCAAATGATGACTCAGCACAACTGTCTTTATTTTCTGCAGCTGCTTCATAGATTGATGACCTTGCCACTCCTTCGAAACTCTCTAGGAGCTGTCACATTCAATAGATGATCAACAAGAAGCATAGTGTCTATCATTATAGTTCTTAACAGACATTTTTATCGCTAATATGAATTTACTGAAGTGCATTTTCTTTATTTCTCTTGTTAGAATATGATTTTTTGTCCGTATTGCTTTTCTCATCCACCATTTGAATCAATGCCAAAAACATCTGCATGTAGTAGATGCCCTCATCCAACGTGTCCCTTGTCAATGGAGTCATTGGGTGTAGATGCTTGTCCTGATTGTCCGTATGGTATTCTTGTTTTAGATGATTCTAATGCGCCAAAATATCGTTTGAACTGTAATCGGTTAGTTTTATTTTTGGATATATATTATCTACCGAAATTTTGTGTAAACTAAGACACCTTTGCGTGTATAGGCTAGCCAGATGGGTACGATTTTCTTCATTTTAATATACAAATGTTCTGCATTTTACTTTTTGCAAAAGACCTACTCTACAACTCGAGATTTTTCTGCTTCGTTTCTGTTTTCATCAGGAAAGAGGAAAATTTAATTCAATTAGCTTATTTTTCAAAGTAGCTACAAATAAGTACCGATCTATTTATCGGTAGTGCGAAGCTAGGGTGAACTGGTTTAGAGACTTGGCTTTCAAGTTTTTCCAAACTAAGGTTTCAACATTTAGGTTTTATGTCGACGGTTATCTGACAATTGATATCATTCACTACTTAGTGTACGAAAGTGTGATTGTTTGATTAGCTGCATTGATATACTGCTCTACTCAGATACAAAATTAAACCTTCTAAATAGCATCCAGGTGGTGATAAACAGCAATTTATTCATGTGTAAACTGTTTATCAGTAGGCTTATGTTTGCCTCCTACATGTACCGCCTACGTTATAAAGTGGGTATTGAGTTACCACAGACTTACTTAAATTGAAACTATAGATTTCTGACTGTTTCACCTCCCACTTACTAGTCCTTGTTAGTAAAATAAGAACAAGATTTTTGTGTTGAATGGAAGTGCTGACGGCCAGGAACATACTGGTGAACCACTATACATTCACTTTGATTGAGAAATTGGTGTCACCACGTGAGTAACGCAGACGTCGGGTGTAGAGTTTTAGGTAGAAGAGGTAAGTCAGTTGACACGGTTGTGAACCTTCATCGACTGAGATAGTTGGCTCCAACATGTATTACGTATGCCTAGTCACCGATCGCCTCGTCACACAACGTTGGAAAAAGGCTCTGGCGGTGGGACGACAGAATGAAACATGACATCAGTGTATGAAGTCTTTGACTGTTGATTTGAGCCATGTAGGACGATTCAGACTAGGTGGCTGGGGTCCACGGGACAAGAGGAACCAGTGATTGGAGACTAGGTGATATGGCCCAGAACAGATGTCAGTGGTGCAGACGTATACACAGATTATCCTCATCCTAACGACACTATACCGAATCTCACCACTTTCTCATTCTTCCTTTCTCTCTTTTAGTACTTTATGTTTATTTCGACTGAATTTCCTTTTCTTCATCTTCCACTTCATTTTACTTGATGTACTGATATGAGCTGTGGCAACTCGGACCATTACGCAGTAATGCCTGGTCCCATGTTGATTTAGATGGATGGGTGATTGAGAAAATGCTGATGTTTGATTAATTTTTAATGAAGTTTGTGTACTGAAAACAGAACATGTATGTAATCTTGATATTCAAAAATAACGAGTCATGGTATACTTGTATAAATTATCTGGTTCTAGTGTTTGGCATATTCACGGTTGATTCAGTAGCTGATAAGTGATTTGTCTAACAAAAGCTTGTTTAAAATATACCGAATAAAATTTGGAAACTTGGATTTCAAAATAAAGCTGATTAAAATGTGAAATGTCATAGTGGTAAACAAAAGTAGCAGTAATGACTTCGGTAAGTTTTTTTTTTAACATATTCTTCCACGATAGTGTGATTGTACTTACACAGTGATAACGTTGTTTGTCTTTTACTGACCGTTAGTTCTTCTTTCTTGCCTATCATTGGTTGCTAGTCAAAATGTTTACTTTATTATTCATTAACTCAATTAAAATGAAGACGCAATATCGACTATTAATAACTTTGTACTATACTCATAAAACATGTACTTTCTTTTCGATTAGCTGTGATTATCTTACATCTAGTGATATGTTTATATACTTATTCAAACATAACTGGTTTTTGTTTCAGGAAGTCATCATAGCTTTCGATATTTACCAGATTCTTTTTTTATTTTATTACCATTCTCATAGGTGTCCAACATTCTTATCTGTTTCTGACACTGTGAAAAGTATGTCCGTGAAGAATGTCAGTTGTTCTGTTTGTACAGCTATGCATCTTAACCTGAAGCTTGATGCAGTAAGTTAAAACCTATATTTAATGAGCACTGGATATTGAGCTCTAGTATTCTATAATAATAATCGGCAGTTGTAAACATTTATTGGTGCTATGACAGGCTGTTACTTAACTACTATACGATAATAGTGAAGTCTTTTATTCATAGAAATTAATTGACCAGTTGCTACTTACATATTACTTGGGACTGATTATCCGTTATTTGAAAGTTGAATCGTAATTATTTTAATCTTGGTCATGTATTTTTATTTCAGTAACTGTCATAATCTATGCGTATTCTTGAAATGATGGGAAAGACTTGTAGCTCAGGATGAGGATAGTTCAGTGTTTTCTAAGCTTTGGTGAAGTTGGGATGAGGGTCCGTGGGCATAGTTGTACTTCTGATCAGACGGGGGTGTGGTGGCAGTACAGCATTCCCCTTGGATGACCAGCAGCGTTACGTTGTTGCTGTCATCCCCATGGGAAGAGGGCGGTGGTTTAGACAAAATAAGTTTAAGAAATAGTACACTTACCTTTACCCCATCGCTCGCAGTCTTGCAGGTGTAGCACTGACCACTAGGACAGAAAGTTCTCTGCTCGACTGGATCCCAGTTGACAGTCACCTATGCGCTGTTCGACTGAATGTCACAGCGAGGTCTAAAGGGAATAGTGGAACTTGCTGCTGTCTCTTTGTATTCTCCCCTTACGCACCCGCAGACTGCAGCTCGTATGAAGTAAAAGATGAGTTCTACTGGAAACTGTTTAACCTCATACTAAACGCTTACACGTGGTATTTATTGCAGGTGACTTCAATGCACAAGTGGGTGGAGTAAGTCAGGAAGAAAGGCACTTAAGTAGCACTTCCGAAATCCCACCAGAACGAACAGATAACGATAATCGCCTGCTACAGCTGCGCCCAGACGATCGTCATTTTTTGCCTAGCACAAAATTCAGACATAAAGAGAGACATTGTTTGACTTAGCGGACACCGACCTTAGGTCAGCCGAGACACTGACAGACCATATGCTGCCAGTAAATGCTGGAGTAGGTCGATGGAAGATTCCAGCTCCTTCTTGAGCACGTGTTTGTACAGAAACCACTCTTTGGTAGTGTGTATGTCTGCGTCTAAATGGAAGCAGAAAAGTTACAGGGACAAAACAATTGCGAAGGCAGTTCGACAATGAGTAACCGATCGACCGAACCTCTCGGAAAGAAACGACTACTTCTCGCAGTCGATATAGGATCTTAAGGGATGTTTGGTATGAGTTTTTCCAACGTAACTCTGAAGCTGAATTAAAACATTTTCACGCTAACACGTTTCCAGTCTTTTGTGCAAACTCGAAAGGTAACTTCAATTTACTTGTATTTACGAATACAGCCTAATTTTTTCACTGCTGTATAGTTGTTGTAAGGTAGTTTATAGGGCGCAATCTTTTGAAATATTGGTTCATTTGATTCCAATTCTTGGGGGGACTTTAAAGGTCCCCTGGTAACTGCTAAAATAACCAGTCAGGTTTCGGTATGCCGGCCTGAAAAGTGGTTTGTCGTAAAATAAATAAATGCAGTTGGCTATCTCGTCAGTTGCTAGGGTTGCCTTTAAGGTCACTCATTTCTTGGCGCAGAATTATCAAATGAAAGTAAACCTACATATCGTTTCACTTATTCCTAGTTCAACACTACAATTGTTAGAAAATAATTTTTAAAATCCTCCCAATATTCCGATTATCAACAATTATGTATTCCTAATCTAATGAATAGAATAGTAAAACTGTTCGTAAAAACCTTCAGTACTCACCTTTGCATTGGTTGACTGTTTTTAACATAAACATCATGAAACCGATTTTTCTATTAACTATGTGGTTTCTCATTTCATGTAGAAAAGAAGACTTCTGTCATCAAATACAATTTCTGGGTTGCATAATGGGTCCTCTTACAAGTTGCAAATTTCATAAGTAATTAGTCGTGGTCATCGCGAACTTTATCGCAGTTATCATCAAATCAAGTTTTTCTCTGTTGTCTTGGCAACTAAAAATAGGGCAATACTGGAAGTTACATTTAGAAGTTTGTTGAAAGCTGCATCTAGAAAGTATAAGCATACTACAACGGATGACAACCTGAGGAGACAAATTGACTACTTGTATATATATGACTGAATCTGTCACTTCATGACTAAGAGGAACAGAATAAATTTTTATCGCACTTGCTGTATTCCATTTTCAGACTAAAATACCTAATTCCACCGGAGAGGATAATTCAGAAAAGATTGGTGCCTCATTCTCTGGTTGTGCATTCTGTACAGAATCACTCTGTTCACTTTTCACTATTGTGAGAAGGAAAGAACAACCAAATAATTCCGAAACAAGTTTGCGTGGTACGCGTCATCGTTCTGGACCTCGACAACGTGGTGGTAGGAGAGGACGTGGTTTTCGATAAGTATTAACACCATACCCAATACTCACATTTATTAAAAGATCTATGGATGTACCTTGTATACAGTGGTATTTATAATCATATTACACTGTACATAGTCATCATTTTGTTGTTCTTTTTACACACTTTCCATTTTTACCTATTGGCAGCTACTTATATTATTCGCCAAGATATACATTCTAGTTATGGGTTCAACAATTCGCATTTTTTATTAACGAGGATGATCGACATGAACTGTTATAGTGTGCAGTAAGACTGCCATAATTTTCATGAAAACCTTAAATCTCTGAAGACTCACTAACAATCGTGCATCATCAAAGTTTCTAGAAAAAGCACGTGAAACAAAGTGTAAATACCAGGTTGATTGAACAGGCAAACTCAATAGGATATAGTTCCCTAGAAAGGCCAAGAAATAGTCAAGGCAATTGTAAATTTATATAAAACGCTATATTTTGTATATATTTGACGTTGCAGTATGACTTCTGTTACCTTACCGCCTTTCCATTTAACGAGGAACTAAACGACCATCAAGGGTAGAATCTGAAGGTTATTGTATAAGTCTTCACTCTCATATACATTCAGCTTAGGCTACATTAAGTAACTATATGGATAAAACAAGCAGCGACACGTTTATAACGTATCTATTAAGATCAGTAGAGATTTTGCATGAAGGAAAGACAGACTAGCTGAATAATTAATATGAATCAGCAACTTTCGTCATTTAAGTCTATAAGGTTTAGAGAGAGGTGGAGAAGGTATCGGTGCAAGGTAACGCCCTGAGACTATTTAGGCTTATATTAGACACACGCTGATAACCTTTCAGAATAGGCGCCTAACAGGTAGAGGTACTAGGTATTGTATAGAAATGAGAGAAAGTGCCGTCAGACTGATATACTCCACTGATCATCGAGGTCGACAGGAAGGGAGATAAATCTTCCTGTGATAACCATACAGGAATTAGTTTGACTAATAGTGTGTCCAAGATCCTTAGGTTCATAGTTATCTGATGCCCAAGTGGAGCTTGAGAACAGCGAACTCGAGAAAATTAGGCAGTTGTCGACAGAGCTGGGCAAGGGTGCATCGATCATATTTTACCGTCTGACAAACTCTGGAACACACGCTTACCTACCCGCAGCCAACACTTCTAGACCTGAAAGCGACATTCGACTCTATCGACCGTGAGGTGTTTTGGCAGCATTTGACGTTCGTGGGAATACGGAAGAAGTATGTAACGCTAATCAGAGATCTCTACTTAAACTCCCATGTGTAACGGCTTATGGAGGTTTGTTATCTGAAATGACAACTAGTGGTATCCATCAAGAATGCTCACTGTCACCGTGCCCATTCAATTTCGTTACAGATCTACAAATGGATATAACACTAGGTACGTCTGACTTCACGCAGATTGACCTACTCCCTGCCGGTTATCTGGTGGACTAGTAGTACGCAGACGATATTGTCGTGCTAGGTGAAGACGCTGAAAAAATGCAGCATCTTCTAGACGCGTTGGGCACAAATCTGAGTATGTTTGGCATGCGTTTTTGCTGGATCGTAAGATGATTCTCCAGGACTTGTCTGCTGCAACCACTACGTTTAATGATAGGCAATGAAGTGGCGGAATGTGTCGACCACTTAGCTTACATGAGTGTTTGCATCATCTCGAACAGACTGGTTGCTGACGAAATCTCAGCTAGGATACAGAAGGTCCGTTTGGCATTCACCAACTTGCATCACCTGTGGCGCCGACTGGCGATATATCCAAGTATCTGCCGACGGACGAGTATATTGCGCTGCAGTCCGTTCATTCCTCATGTACGACTGTAAGATATGACCATTAGAAGTAGAAGACATAGAAAAAAACAAGGTCTTGATCACAGATGTCTTCGCAGCATTCCTCGCATTTGGTGGAATCACCATGTGAACAACTATGAGGTCAGGTGAAGAGTATTAGACAAGATAGAAAAGTCGATTGATGAGGTTGTGAACCTCAGTCAACTGAGATAGCTTGGATATTTAATGCGCATGGTGGGCTACCGTCTACCTCAACGTGCCATGCTGGTAGGGGATGTTGGATCCAATTGGAAGAGAGTTGAGGGTGACCAGAACAAGATGTGGCACCAGTCGATGAAGTCTCTGACTGTTGGTCTGATTCGTGTGAGCAGATGAAGACTCGTCGGTTGGGCCCCAGTGACGATAGTAATCATTGGTTGAGGACTCTTGGTAATATGAGCGAAAAATAGGTGACAGTAGCACAGGTGTATTCACTCTCTGACATCTAAAGCTTGAGCATTCACACTAATCTATGCCCTCAAATTGTTTATTCTCATACAATTTTGTTTACTTTGATGTTATTCTTTTTCTATCTACCTGTTCTTTATGTACTACTGTAAGGTGTAACAACTTGAGCCGATACACCTATGTACAGAGTTCTACGTTGCTTCTGTCAGTCATATTGTTTAGAACGTTGCATTTCTTGGAAAATTCCAACTAAAAAATAATTTGCGGGTTTAAGACATCTTCCAAGCGTAAGTTCGGTTACTTGTAAAACTCTCACTATTGGTGACAATTTATAGCTTTAAAAATCCAGATTACGACCTTACAAATGCTCTGCTAAAAGGTTCCATAACAGGTTTTCCATGTTTCTTCAACTGATATCAGTCTATGATGAATACTATTTTAAATATATGTTTAGGTTTTATGAACGCTTCCTCTTTCATTTGAATTGTTTTCACTGCAGATATTCTGTTTAATTACTAAATAGTAAAAGAGGTACTGATTAACAATTTGTTTGTTTATCTAAGAATAGTTTGCTTTTGAAAGATGTACTGTGATAAGATCGAGTCATCTAACTAATATCATCTTTTAAATTTTGAGGGGGTTGTGGAGATTTGGAAATATTTCAAGTTGTTATTCATCGAAGACTGACATCAGTTGGAGGAACAAAGGAAACCTGGGAGCACTGGACAGCTGTTTCGTCCTAGTATGGGACTCCTCAGCAGTGCGCTATATCGTGAGCTAACAGAAGTTGGAAATATGGAGCATTGGATTCTGACCCAGTGGCTCAATGGTAACGCGCTGGTCGCGGAACCTGAAGGTCGCGGGTTCGATCCCTGCTGGTGGGGTCGTGGGTGCGCACTGCTGAGGAGTCCCATACTAGGACGAAACAGCTGTCCAGTGCTCCCAGGTTTCCTTTGTTCCTCCAACTGATGTCAGTCTTCGATGAATAACAACTTGTAATATCATCTTTCTAGAATGGTCAAATTTACTTATTTATTATTCTTTCCGAAGTAAATAAACTTCCAAAGTTTTGTTAAATTACTAGACTCTTGTAATTTTGTTGTATGTTAATTCATCGTAGCAACACTATGATAGGTATGATGAACAGATATAAAAAATTAACCAATTTTTAACAAGGAAGTTATGTTGTTCAGTTATTACAAATTATATGAAGAAATGTTTCATAATAAAAGAAGATGAAAATTAGAATGATTAGTGTAAAAAGTATAAATAATATATGCATAAAATAGTCTATTCTATAATTTTCTTCATTCTCATTAAAATAAAATATATTTTTCACACAATACAAATGTCAATGATGTGATTCTATTATTATTCACAAGAATAAGAAAAAAAAATTAAAAAAAAGAAAAAAAAGTCGAAGTAACAGAATTTATTATTTTTAAAATGATGATATGATGAAAGACTCCATAGAATATAACGCTTACTTTCTGATTTCATCTACTATTTCCTACTCACAGGTAAATTTAGAAGAAGAAAAAACATCCACTTAGTTTAGCGAACATAAGCAAAATGACTTTTAAATGTATCAACAAGATTGTATTTCTTTTTTGAAGAAGAAGAAGAAGAAGAAGGAAAAGGCTGCATATAACACAATAAAAAGTAAACAACAACAACAACAAATAAAATGCAATAAAAGTGATTATCGATGAAAATTTAAAGGAATAAGTATATGCAGAAATTATCGATTAGAAGTACTTTTATAGTATATATGTAATTTATATATGCACGTAAATGATAAATCATAAATCCTGAAAGTAGTTGTTAACAAATTTAAAATTAGTATAAGTGAACTGTCAGTTAATTTATCAAAATGTATAGTCTATGAAATATTTCAATGAAACACTTAAAATGATATCATTATCAATAATACAGTCAGGATCTTAAAACTGATCTCTTTTTTTAATAAAAAAAAAAGAAAAAAAATAATAATAATTAAACACTTTTATTTCAATAGTGTAATAAGAAGATGTAGATTATCTGATCACAAATGGAATCATCGAACTATTTATATGAAAATTTAGCAAAAAAAATCAATGAAATCAATAGGAAATAGGAAAGGCAGAGAAAAAGAGATAAAATCTTAATCATAATACTCTTGGTATGAAAATTAAAATCAACTTGAGTACAAATTGTTTTTGTATATATAAAGGGGGGGGGGGGGGGGTTGAATTTACGGATGCCAACAGCTTCCAACCTCCCTTATGTATACAAAAATAATTTGTACTCACGTAGTAGTAGTAGTAGTAGTATTGATTTTAATTTTTATACCATGAGTGATGTAATTTAGATTTTACTTTTTCTCTGCTTTTCCTATTCGCATGTTTTCATATAAATAGTTCGATAATTCCATTTTTGATCAGATTGTTCAAAATGTATAGGGCTAATACACCGCATGTTTCAGATTATCTTTATCTTCTTATTACGTTGTTTAAATTTATCAAACAGGGCCAGTTACCTTGGTCTTTCATTTCAGATTTACTTACGCATGATAGAACAATACAAGGTATTTATTTATTTAGCATTCCACTAATGAAGTGATGCTTACTTGGTTAGTGGAAATAAGTACATATCTTGTCAACACACAAGAAATTTTACCATTCTCTATCCATTCGGTACAAACAAATATTCCAGAATGATACGCATATAGCGTGAGGTCTACCTCGACGTGTCATGCTACTAGGGGAGGTTAGAAGACGACTTAAGGTGGTCAGATCAAGACGTGACACCAGTCGATAAATTCTCTGACCGTGGTCTGACTTGGATGGGGTCCTGGTGACGATAGGAATCAGTGGTTGAGAATTCTTGATGACAAGGTTGAAAAATGAGGTTATTCACTCTTGCACGTCTTCTTAAGCTTGAATATTCGCACCAACCTTTATCGTAAGATTATTCATTCTCTCACACTACTTTATCTGCTTTAATGTCATTCTTTTTCTATCCTCGTGTTATTTGCGTAGTACTGTGTAGTGTGACAACCAGAATCGACGCACCCGTGTGCGAGGTTCTACGTTGAATTATTTGTCAGTCAGTCAGGTCTACTTCACCGATGCAATGTTTGAGTCGGGATACATACCAAGCATAATGTGAGAGAATACAAAATATGGCTGATCAAGGTTTAACTCTCTCGACGATACAAAGTACAGCGAAGTTATAACTGTGAGACCTAACTAAACATTTACATGAATCTGTCGGTTACTTCCTCATCTATCGATTGCAAATGTTCAAGTAAAGTGTATAATTTTTTTTTCAATCCCATGTATATCATCTATCAGCTTAGCAACAATCTGAGTAGTGAACCACATCAGGAAATTTTATATACCCCCTTATTCATGGTCGGTTTTTAAGACTAGTACTAAACATATTACAAATAAACTGAATTTCTTTCGTGAAAATAACTAGTAGTCTGATGTGAAATGTATTTAATCTAACAAGTAATACCTCTGTGTTAAAAAGAAGTTCGTATTGGATTTGCCTTCAATCGTTTAAGACAGATTAATAAATAATTTTGGGTATATCCTATTTTGTACAGCCATTTCCCGACAACACTGTTTACATAATCACTCCACTTCAATCATATCTAATATCTTTAAGTGTTTTACTTCAGTTTTTCGAGTTTTCAATTGTACGGAATGCCTAATCGTTTCTTTTTCCCCCGCATTTTAAGTATTTCTTGCACTATTAATACCTAGTGACTGTAAACAACTAAAGGTTTCCATTTCATACATCAAAAATTAAATTAAATTCAAAGGTAGTCTTTCCTATAATGTTTCGTAAAATTCTAAAGTTATGAAATTAAATTTGCTGCTTATGAGTAGGTTTTTATTGTGCTAGGCGCTCGCCTATCATACGGATAGATCACTTCACATATTGGTAATCTGTGAAGACAGAAGATTCAAGGATACACTCGAAATTCACTAGCCTTGATTAATTACTTTTGTAATACTATGTCTTATTCAGAAAATCGACTGAAGATATCATATATTTCACTGGGAAATCACTTCCCATTCTCATAGTCATTGTGCACCAAACACAAAAGAATACTTCTTAAAATTTAACTAATTAACAAAATGCGATGAAAAACTAGTAAATGACAAGTAATTGAAAGAAAATTTCCTTTTTGATGAATCATTTTCAAAAGCTGAACAGTTGTAATCTTAGTTACAACAAAGTATATATCTATCACCAGTTCGATTCTTGAGCATTTAGTTAACTATCGGTCACCTTTCTCAACGAGAATCTTCTTTTCATTTATAAAGTGAAATCAAGAATTATCGAAGTGAGTGCTTATCCGCCACTTTAATACAGCAGACGCTTTCATAATCCAGCGGTATAAACCTGATATTTGCGTTGAAATCTGCCTGAGTCAATCTTATTCATTTCATCGTTTATTATTTGCTGATTTGTTGTAATTCTATAAGTACATTCTGATGACCTTGAGTTGACTTTCTAACTGTTGTCACCTAGTGACTTTATTGACGATTTATGATGACTTTACATTCATCCATTAGCTTATTGATGGATATATATTTTGTTTTAACTAAGATTACAACTGTATAGCTTTTGAAGATGATTCATCGAAAAGAAAATTTTCTTCGCTGAATTGTCTTTTGTTAATTTTTCATTAATAAAACAAACAATGTAAGTGAAGAAATATTTCTTTTCAATTAGTTCCTCATCAATGGCTCTACACTAATGTATGTAGCATTTTCAAACGTAAAATTACATACCAATCTAGTGGTGAGAGTTGTTCAATGAAAGGTTATCAATCTCAAAGTCTCAAGAAGGTGATAATTGATCAGGTAATTAAGACAGTTAACTAAAGCAAAGATTAATTATCGTATCGCAGAAGCCATAGGAATCCACCTACACAAGCCAAGTCTGTGTGTTCAGAAGAGATTCATTCAGCCTCTTTCTTTGCCTTGGCCATCTGTATAGCTCATTTATTACAACAAGACTCTTCATTTCATCCACCACACAATTCACTATAACTAATATTTCAATAGCTCCATTATTATTATTACAAACTTAATCATCTTTCTCTCCCCCTACTGTCTCTAATTACCGTCAACAATTTACCATTTTACGTAACAGTTCATTTTTGCTCTTTAGTTATCATTATATAAAATATCAATTATGTAAGAACCTGTTCACAAAATCTTTCTACGATAATTAATCTTTGCTTTAGTTAACTGTCTTAATTACCTGACCAATTATCACCTTCTTGAAACTTTGAGATTGATAACCTTTCACTGAACAACTCTCACCACTAGATTGGTATGTAATTTTACGTTTGAAAGTGCTACATACATTAGTGTAGAGCCATTGATGAGGAACTAATTGAAAAGAAATATTTCTTCGCCCACATTGTTTGTTTTACTAAATGTCTAAATGGGAATTTTTGCATTACTGAAATTGTTCATTATCTAGTGAAACTACTTATTTCATTTTCTTTACATAACAACTTTGTAATAATTTAGTAAATGAGAAGTTTTCTAAATACTTCGTTTCCATTTGATACTGCACTAATTAAACACGTGCATAGCTAAACAAAAATGCAAGAAAATGATGGGGAGATTTACAACTTTACTGCAAGTCATATCCATTTAACAGAGTATGTTGTTTATATATTTCTGCAACACTCACTTTACAAGATTAAAACATAGAGGCATAAGAATACCAAAATAGAATGGTCAGAAGTTAGCTCATTTCCTTAGGCCGTATAGTCAAACGAAGGACTCGTGAGACATTAGTACTTGGTTAGGTATATAACAGAGCGAAACCTCTTTAATACACCATCGTTCTTAAGATCGCGAGCAATTTTGATTCAGACAGCTGATTTAAGATCCAAATAAATCTTAAAGATAATGCCTTATTGATGGATTATTGGATTACTTAACTCGCAAATAAAAAACAGGGTACTGTATGATTTTTTCACAAAAATTCGAATAGTTAATGAAGTTTTCTGTAGAACAAAAAGGATCGTTTCGAACACAGTTTACATCATTTTCAGTGAAGCAATACAAAGAATAAATTAACGGCTAAACATTGCAGCATTATATTACAAAACAAACTCACAGTCTGTTGATTTCAAGTCATGGGATATCGATACCCATTGTTCATTTTCAGAGATAATTTGATTAATTTCGTCACTTCGGGCAAGACAGAAATCGTTGACCTAAAATGTATGAAAATGAAGAAACAATTTATCATTCTCAGGGACGAAAATACACAAATGTAGGTCAAGTAAACATGAAGTCTCTGGAAAAGATAGATTTTATGCCGTTCATGGCACTGGTAAGACATCTAAGTACTTATTGTACTGTACAGCTCTATGCTTTGTCCCATTACAAAGTCATGAAAAACGATTAAATGTGAAGGTTTAAAGTATTCTCCCAAGATCGCCTTGGTGTCGAGGATCCATAACATGAGTAATGGGTTGGTTAAAAAGTACCACATGAAGAAGGTAAATCAGTTGAGGTCATGAAGCTTCGTCCACAGATGTATTTAGATCGTGTAACGCATATCAAGTCACCGTCTGCTTCAGCATGGTGTTTCAGGTTAGATAAAATTAAAATGGAATAAGGCTTAAGATGTGCAGATCAGTGAATGGTACTGATACGTGAAGTCTTTAACTGATAGTATGAGCCATGTAAGACAGTGTAAACTTCACGATAATGGTTCTCAAGACAAATGAAAACGACGGTTGGAAACTTTAAATGGACACAGACAAGCATGCTTACCTTTATCTAAACCTTACTACGATATGCCTCTATTTCCTTTACACTTTTCTCTCCTATTTTAATGATTTTATACCTTCATGTTTTAATATCAACTGTGATAACTTGCACGGATATGCAACTATGGTATGCTTTGTATTCTTTTTGATGTCTGCTATATTTTCTGTAAAAATTAATTCCAGGTCGATGAACAACTAGTTCACCTGTTTACTATAACAGTCAGCAAGTCTTGTCAATACTACATATATTCTTGATAACACTTTGTAAACACATATGAATATGAAATGTAAGTATGTCACACATCGTAAAACTGCATTGAAAGGCATAGATCTTAACAGATTGTATAGACAAAAACAGCTGATTATATAAATGAATTTTCTGAAAAAATATACATTCAAACAGAGTTTTTATTTTCTAAACATTGTGTTCACAGTCCCAACTCTAGTCGATTCAAAATCACACAGAAGGCCTGATTATACTCACAGGAAACTATAACAGGAGGAAGTCTCTTCCACACATCAGGCCGAAATGAGTATATCTGACAAAGTTTAGCATATGTAAGATGATGTTTCAAGTTTGATTGGACTGATAAATCTTTTAATCATACAAAAAAAATTGATTGAGTACATAGACGAATTCACTTATATGAAGAGTTGCGCTAACCCAACCCAAGGGCCTAAATAACTAATGATATACAGATGAAGACCTCATTGAATTATCGATTATTATCCCTTAGTTATGTGTATTCCACTAATTTTTAAAGGAAGTGTACATTTTACAGCAGTCTACTATGTACACTAAAATACATGGCTACAAGAAATAGTTTTTGAATGATATAAGGCATCAGTAATTTAGTTATTCGATTATGTGTCTTCATAAAATTACTTTTATGATGAAGCTACCGAACAAGGTCAAATGTGTAGTTAGTCGACGGAGTTATGAATTTGTATTAATTGAAGTGACTAAGATATGTACTGCAAATAATGCACCATCGAATATTTTGAAATACGATGATGAAAGGAATGCAATGGTGAGCAGCAGACAAGAACAATACCAATAAATGAAGAAGCTGAATATGAATATAAGCCGAATAAGCTACATGGTCCTCTGAACTCTAGGAAACAATGTTTGCAAACGCGAATTGACGGTATTCAATTATTTTGGTATTTGTATTTCACAATGAATGTCAAACAAAATAAATTTGTTTTCAGTATCCCTCCACCTGATATCAGTCCACAATGAATCCCAACCTAAAATAAATTAATAAACTTCCACAAATCTACAAATTCAATTATCCTAGCACTTATTGGTGAGTAGATTCGGGAGGTGATTCCCGAAGTTCCAATAAGAAGTTATGACCAGTGAAGTCAACCAAGTCGAACATGAGGGCAGTTATTTAATGATGACCTAGAGTCAGTCTCCAACCACTGATTCCTTTTGTCCCGCGGACTCCAACCACCTAGTCTGCATCTCCCCCCCCCCATACGTCTCAAACCAACAGTCAAACACTTCATCCATTCGTGCCATGTTTTAGTCTGGCCACCTCCGGCCTTTTTCCAGCCTGGACCTACTTCGGCCAACGTTGTGTGACGAGGCAATCGACGACTAGGCATACGTAACACATGTTGGAGTCAACCATCTCAGTCGATCAAGGTTCACAACCATGTCAACTGACTTACATCTTCTCCCTAAAACTCTACACCTGGCGTCTGCGTTACTCACGTGGTGACACCACAGAATACGGCCTATACTACGAGGGCAACGGTGGTCAAACACCTGATGCCTACTCGTGTCTTCCACCTTCAATGGCCATGTTTCACAGCCATACAGTAGAACAGACCGGACTGCTGTGCAGTACATGTGACCCGTAATAGATAACCGGGTATCATAGCGGCACCAAATGTGGTGTAAGTTGGCAACATCCGAGCCTTTTGTACTCGCGCAGAGATTTCATCGCCACTGAGCCACCAGGGCTGATCATACTTCCCAGGTAACTGAAGTGGTCGACACACTCAATCATTACACTCTCTATTGTTAACCGTGGCACCGTTGAAGGTCAGTCCTGGAGCAATAGTTTGGATTTGGGTGGTGAGAAACGCATCCCAAACATTCTCAAATTGCCACTCAAAGTGTTCAGAAGACTCAACATATTCCCTTGTTCAATAGAGTCATTAGTGAAACACCTGAGTAAGGTTTCTCATAATAGAAGTGATAATGATACATATCTTATCGTTTTTTATTCTTCGCTCTGATATAAAAGAGCTTCGAAGAGCAAACATCCTAGACTTACTTAGTAATAGATTTAATTCACAAAAATAGAAAGCTGGCAGTCAGGGATATATACATAGATATATAAGCAAACATTGGTCCCGTAAGATCATCATCATCATTATCAACATAGGACCAGGCATTACTGCGTAACGGTCCGAGTTGCCACACCTCATATCAGCACATCAAGTAAAAAGGTAGTGAGGTGAAGGATGAAGATAAGTGAATGCAGTCAAAAGAAATATAAAGTAGAGAAGAAAGGAAAGAGGAGTGACAAAATAGTGAGATTCGGTATAGCGTTGTTAGATGAGGATAATGTTGTATACATCTGCGCCACTGACTTCGGTTCTGAGCCATATCACCTAGGGTCTCCAACCACTGGTTCCTCTTGTCCCGTGGACCCCAACCACCTAGTCTGCATCGTCCTACATGGCTTAAACCAACAGTCAAGACTTCATACATTGGTGCCATGTTTTAGTCTGGCCACCTCGGGCCTTTTCCAGCCTGAACCCACCTCAGCCAACATTGTGTGACGAGGCAATCGGTGACTAGGCATACGTAGTACGTGTCCCAACCATCTCAGTCGATGAAGGTTCACAACCTCGTCACTGACTTACCTCTTCTCCAAAACTCTACACCAACTTCTGCATTACTCACATGGTGACACCACGGAATACGTCCTATATACGAAGGCAACGGTGGTCAAACCTGACCTTTCTCCACTTTCATGGCCATGTTTCACAGCCATACAGTAGAACAGAGCGGACTGCTGTGCAGTACACGCGACCCTTAATAGACAAACGAATATCACGGCGGCGCCATAGGTGGCGCAAATTGGCAAAGCCATCGAGCCTTTTGTATCCGTGCAGAATCTCATCGGCAACTAACCCACCGGGTTGATCCTACTTCCAGGTAAGTGAAGTGGTCAACACACTCAACCACTTCACTCTCTATTGTTAACCGCGGTACCGCTGAAGACCAGTCCTGGAGCAAAAATTTGCATTTGGGTGGTGAAAATCGCATCCCAAACATTCTCAAATTCCCACTCAAAGTGTTCAGAAGACTCTGCATCTTGTCAGCGTCTTCACCTAACAGGACTATGTCATCTGCATATTCTAGATCTAAGAAAATTCACCTGTTCGGTCAACGTCTTTGTAATTAGGTGACGAGAGGGAAACCTCCATAAGAATATCTATGATAAAATTAAATAAGAATGGGATAGTGGGCATCCTTGACGGACACCACTTGATGAGTATAGCTCCCTGGACAACTCACCATAGGCTCTAACATGCCCACAAGTGTTCGAGTAGAGAGCTTTCAATAAGGTGATGTACTTACAGGCACGCCTTTCAGTGACAGACACTGCCATAAGACTTCTCGATCAACGGAGTCAAATGCCGCCTTCAGGTCGAGAAATACAGCTATTGTCGGGCGTCTGTAAGCATGCCTATGTTCCAGGACCTGGCGCAGTGTGAATATTTGGTCGATACACCACGGCCAGGTCTAAAGCCTGCCTGGTTTTCTCGGGCTTGCTGTTCCCGAGCTCCACTCAGGCGTCGGAGAATTATAGAACTTAGGATCTTAGACACTATGTTTGTCAGGCTGATTCCTCTGTGGTTATCACAAGAGGACTTCTCGCCTTTCTTGAAGACTGGGATGATCAGTGACTTAGACCAGTCGGAGGGGATCGTATTTGATTCCCATATACTGGCTAACACTTCCGTTAGCCTGACTAAGAGAACTCTACCACCATTCTTGTATACCTCAGCAGGTAGTCCGTCTGGTCCTGCTGCCCTTCCCGTTTCAGGCTACCTACCGCTTTCTCACTTCTTCTAGTGTTGGGGGACCTGTCTCTATGTCCCATTCAGGGTCCGACTGGATAGCGGGCAGCGCAATGGTGGCTGGAGGCCAGTTAAACTGTTCCTCAAAGTGTTCTGCCCATCGTCCCAGTCGCCTTCCCTGCGAGTGAATCGCCGATCCGTCCTTCTCCGCTATAACCTCACTAACTGTTGTTGACCATTTCCCCCAGTCTCCTTAATAAGTCTAAATAACTGTCTACTGTTACCGATCGCCGCTGCCTTTTCCATCTCTTTAGCCTTTGCTGCCCACCACTGTTCACGATCGTTGCGCAGACTTTTCGTCAGTTTATTTTTAAGTTGCGCTCGCTCTTCATTGTACTCAGAGCCTGCAGGGATGCATTCACGTGCATCCATTAGTTTGGAAGAAGCTGCTGATATCCACTGGCTCTTTTTAGCCATTATCTTGGAGTCGGCTACAGTCTCCAGTGCTGCTTTTACAGTAGACTGAAGATGGCACCAAGCTTCTTCTGGATGAGTGACAGTTTTGTTCCGATAACTGCCTAGCCAACTTCTCACTGAACACGGCTTTGGTGTTTTCGTTGTCCAGCAGACTCGTAGTGGTTTTGTTGCCAAATTTTTTCTACGTCCATTGAGACGCAGGCATATACGTGCTCGGACCAACGCATGATCGCTGTCCAAACACGTACTCCAGAAGGAGCGGCAGTCTTCCACCGATCCTCTCCAGCGATGACTAATAGCAATGTGGTCTATCTGTGTCCATCGCTGAGTCGAGCTCGGTGGACGCCAGGTCAGACAGTGCCTTTCTTTATGTCTGAAATTTGTGCTGGCTAAAAATAGGCGGTTATCTGAGCATAGTTGTAATAGGCGATCACCGTTATCTGTACGTTCAGCTGGGATTCCGAAAGTGCCACCTAAGTGCCTTTCTGCCTCACTCAGTCTACCCACCTGTGCGTTGAGGTCACCTGCAACAACCACTACGTCCGAACGTTTGGCTTTCGAGAGGAGGTTAGACAGTTTATGGTAGAACTCGTCCTTCACTTCATCCGAACTACAGTCAGTGGGTGCGTAAGCAGAGATTACAAAGAGACAACGGCGAGTCTCACTATTCCTTTTAGTTCTCACTGTGCCGTTCAGCCTCATAGCGCAGAGGCGACTATCAACTGGGATCCAGTCTAGTAGTGAGTTTTCTGCCCTGGTGCTTAATGCTATACCTACACCTGCAAGACCACGAGAGCTAGCTATCGAATCTCCAGAAACTCGAAGGGTGAATTTTGCAGATTCACCAGATTGGTCAGGAGAGGTCAGGTGAATAACCACACTTGGGTCCTGTATGCGTGTCTCACAAACACAGCACACATCCATGCCCGAGTTGCTAGAGTCTTTGCCAACGAAGCCTGTTGGCCAATTTGACGGAGGGTGCGGACATTGAAGGCTCCAATATGTAATTTGGAGCGTGGTTTAAGGAGACCAGGGACTGTTCTGTGGACTCAGATCGTTGTCGAAGGCTGCAGAGGTAGGAGAAATTGAAGATGATGCAGCATCATTAATTAAGAGACGTGAAGGAAGATTAGAAGGTAATGATGGAGGAGGAGGATAGCAGTCAGAAGAAACTTGGGTGCTGACAGAGTTGTGAGGGCGGTTGACACTTCCCGGCTGCCCACACCGTGGAAGGCTATTTCTTCTTAAGGTACCTGAAAGAGATTTGTGTGACCGCAGAGCCCATCGGACATCTGCTTGAGGCCTGTCACACCCAGCCTTTTGAGTATGATTATTTTGAATTTTTGTATTTTTGGGGCCGGATGAAAGGAAACGACAAGTGAACCAACACCCCGGCCCGCAGACCGTGGGGTGGTGGAGTGTGTTATTTTTGGGGCCGACCTTTTCTAACCCCCCCTTCCACTGAGAAGGCAGCATCAGCTTGGCACTGCTGGTCATCCAAGGGAAACACCTTACTGCTGTCACACCCCATCCAGCTAGCAGCAGTACGACTTCGCCCTCAGACCCCCATCATAGTTACAATTTACACTATGACGGTAACTGCTTTTCGTCTAACCACTACCCAACAGACCTTTCTGGTATGGTAGGACCTCGAGGGAACAAGCGTTCCACCAGCATAGCTCGTTGGGTCATTGTGATATGCAAGCCCGACCACCACGTCCGATAGTCATGATATTTGAAAACTTATTCACACTAATGAAGTGAGGATTGAAATATTCACATTTTGAGCTTTATTCAATCAGGACAGTTATTAAAAATGGATCAGTGTGAACTCATCCCTTCTCTGAACTGTAAGAATTCCTTAAAAAGCTATACGGTCACCCCTCAGAAATCAGGTTAATGGAATGCTAAGTATTCATAAAGTATATATGTGTGACTAAGTGGTAGATATTTGACTTTGAGTGACTTGATCGTCCCACATGCCAGTAATTTGGGGAAGGGGGGGGGTTGAGGGTATCAACATATGGTATGAGCAAGCTGTTCATCTTAGGTGATCTCTACAGACCTCATTAGCTGTATAACCAGATAGATTAAGCTCGAAAAAGTAAATATAGGACTTAGATGTTGCTTATCGAAAAGGTGAATACCGAGTTGTTACTACTAATTTACTTTATATATTAGTAGCATAGTAATAAACAGTGGAAAGAACTTACCGTTTGTAGCTCTTCATTGCAAAATCTTTCAAACTCTGAATGCCAATGTAAACTTTTCTCTACATCATTACGTATTGTTGTAAATATTTTACAGGCTTCTTGTAAATCTGCTATAACTTTACGTTGTCGATGCTTGAGAATATGATTAAAATAAGGCTCACATTTTATGCGTAGTTGAGATAACAGATTTCTTTGTTCATCTAGATTCTCATTAACACATATACGAGCAGCATCAACTTTATCACGAAATGTTTTTGAAGTCACCGCATTATGATCAATTTCTCCATCTGTACGATACCATTTGTTAAGTGTTTGAACTAAAAGACAAAAAAGCGTATTATTTAGTTCGTATACTTTACATAGTATTAGAATAACAAGTTGAAGAAAAAAATCCATGTAGCTGTTGTGTTTTACGAATGTATACTTCCCAAATATTTTCTTGATGAGGACAAACAAAAATCTCTTCAATTTTAGCACAAGTGATAGTGTTCTTCAAAACTGGGGGCAAAACAGATAAGCACAACACTCTAGAATGAGTTAGACACATATAGGCAAGTTTGGCTGACTGAGAGTAGAAAGATGAGGAAATATTAGCGAATAGAAGAGAGTATTCACGATGTCGTAAAAGGTTAAATCCAAGTAACTGATCGGATTCTAACACAGAAAGAGACCATTATCAAAATCCCTTGCAGCTGTTAAACCAATAAAAGTAGAATTCAATTCGTAACTTCCTCTAGCCTATAAAAGCTTTCCATGAAGTATGTACAGTGCTGTAAGTGTAAGACTAACGCACCGTATTAGAATGTAATTCCATATTAGATTTAATTATTTGATATAAAAAAAACAGTGAAATAATACTGTGTGTTACATCAAATTGAAAAAAATTAATACGCTATAAATAATGGTGCTACACTTTAGGTATGTTTATCTGCTGTCAGAAACTTCATACGATGAAGTGGAGTCAAAATCACGTAATCGCAAGAGTGAAGTGGCTTGGAGAGGGAGAACATTCGTAGCTGTGGCTACGAAATACTCCCACACACATCAGTATACCAAGTCTACTTAGAGACAGTTAACTACAGGTAAGTGCATATGGCATATAAATGGAACTCGAAAAAATTGACTATATCTAATCATGTGAATGACAAGAGAAAAAAGAATGTAAAATTATTATCGTCCTATACAAGTGATGAAATATGCCATTGTTTTTCAAAATTCTAACCTAAGCTATTTCAGGAAGTTACAGAATTCTAAATATAGGTTCATTAACTCGTTCCATTACCAACGACAAATGAGCAAACTTTACTTCCTTTGATTCCCTGTTCCGAATAGTGACACCTTGGATGGCTGCTACGCTAACCATTACATTTCTGTCTGCAGCGAAGTAAGAGAGCTTTAAACGTTCTCACAAGTCAGGCTACTTGTGTGTAAAGGCTGATTATATTACTTCATTGTATGAACCCCCAAACATGTAATATGGTCTGAAACTGTGACGTATTGGTTGAAATTCAAGTGCGCGATAAAGCAAAACGCTCAGATATAGTCAGAATAGCAGGTGACTTAAACGCTCAAGAGTGGAATGTAAGCCAATCGGAAAGGCTTCCTACATGTATTCCGTTAAAACGATGGTCGTGTATTGCAATTCTGTTCTGGCCAGAACCAACTTCAAGCATAACAAGAGACCTCTCACTGACGTCAAACCATCGAAGAACAGAAATAGATCATGTCGTTAGAAGCCAACGTCACAGATATGCTAACTTCTGGAGTACCTGAGTGAAATCTGACCGCGCATATTTTTGCGTCTCACTGGTCGCAGTAAACAGACAACAGTGAAGCTTATTTGTGCTTTTCTGGAAGATGAGAACATAAAGTGTGTATTCAAGAAAGTGACAGAGAATTTAACTGAACGTGATAGCAAACCTCATCCCGATGAAGCCTGACATGATATTAAGTCTGTTGCAGAAATTGCAGTAAATACAGTAATTTACAGTCAAAGGTTACCGGAAGCCAATGGGTTTCCTTTGACTCATCTGACTTGATTGGTGCTAGATAACTTACTTCAGCCAGCTCGGATACATTGAGGAGTGAAAACAGCTCAAATGTAAAATAACTGACAGTCTTCAAAATCACCACGAAGAAAAGTGGGTGGCGAAAGCAAGAGAGGTGGAAAACGTATCAGTATTAGGTAATTGTTGGGAATTGTGTAGGTTTATTAAGAACACTGGGAAGATGAAGACAACAGACAGTGAGATCATTAGTGAAAACGATGGGTACATGACAACCACTCAAGACAGGCGTCTAGAAAGTTGGACAGAACACCTTGAAGAACATTTCAACTAGTGCACAGCAAATAGTCAACTGCTAAGCAACTAGCCCGAACTTGAATAGGAAGTTGACGTTAGTCTCCCAACGCACGCTTCTGAATGACAGTTGACTCGTATGCCATCTACCATCGATTTCAATGTCCGAGACGAAAATTAGAGAGTAGAAACACTGATTTGGAAAATAATCTGTTGTCACAGAAAAGACTGGCGATAACTAGAAACGAATATGTTGATATACATGATAATATGTGACCTTGTCCAAAACTAGAACCATTAACATATTCAAAGTGAGCGTCAACTAATCAGTAATGAACTACTGGCCATGGGGCAGAAAGATGCGAAGACAGTCATCTAGAACATATACGAAAATCAGTGTTTCATGCAAGTTTTGGGGCCTCCCAACACATTCGCAAAAGGTATTTTTAATACCTCTGTTGTTTTGTGTCTAGTTAGAAATGTACCATTTGAAGCTCTCTAGGATTCGTCAATCTACTTAGTGGAAACTTGTTGATTTCGGTTTCAGGCTCTGTTGGCGTTGCTGATAATGTCGACGTTTCCAGTAGAATGTCAGAAGGTAAGGTTGGATTCTCTGGCTAGATTGTCTTTCTGAAACGCAGTTGAGATTTTTGTCTTGTTCATTTGAAAGCGTATCTGCATGTCCAAAGTCTTCTATCAGGCGATATTTGGTAACGAAACCAAGACCAGATAATATTGATGACCAGTATTGTAGTCTATTGACGGAATGAGCTCAAACACCACTTTATGACCCGAAAGTTGAGAGAAGAGGTTTGTGAGCAGTGAACACAAAGTAAATTGTAGTTCATACAACATTTTGTAAAAACGTCTGGAAGCAAAACCTAGTACGAGTGCTTCTTTTCAATCTGTGCTTAGTGTTTTTCAGTTGTCATGAAAGATTGAAATGAATTTATGACAGCTTTTCGTGAGCCACTCGGTTATTCGTGAAATTGAACAGCCTCAATACCAGTGAAGGGAACATCAGCTGCAACGAAGATTGGTAGACGTGGATTATATAATGCGTTAACAGATAGTCACAGCTGAGAGTGAACTTAGGCTGTTTTAAAACAGCGTCACATTCTTTTGACCATGATCACTGAGTATCTTTGCGTCGACAATCGAAGGGATCCTAAATTTAATGAGGAGAGGGCAAGAACGCTGAGTAGTAGCTGATGAGACCTAGGAATGGTCGGAACATTACAACTTCTGTCGAGGTTGGTATTTTTGTTCCGTGCTAATGTTTTAAGGGTTAGGATATTGACTAAATGCATAAGAAATGAACCCAAGTATTTTGCTGGTTGCATGAACAACTGATATGTTCCTGCTCACAACCAAAGGTCGCTGTCTAAGATTAGTTGCATGACTGACTATATTTGATAATGTAACTCTACTGAAGTTTGCGTCAACCAAACAGTGATTTGCCTTGGTATAAGAAAAGAAATGTACTAGCGGTAATGGCGTCAAAAGGTGAGAAGACGGTAATACAGGTTAAGAAAATTATTAATGTTATATACAAATCTAGTGATCTCCCAGCAAACTGTCGTCATGATTTCGGTTAACTCTCAAAGTTGAAAATTAGATTTCAGGTTTTAAGCTACTGAGAGTAGTAAAACTAACCATAATGAAAAATATTTGTGCACAAGGTTGCTATTGTGATAGATTCTAGAGATATTTGAGGGGGGGGGTGGGGGGGGGGACACATCTACTGTCATTTTTGAAATATAACTACATCAGAAATTGAATCATTGTTATCGGTTGCGGCCTACTACTATTCGCATTTCTCAAAACAGTAGTCAATTATTCTACAGCTTCATGGCGTGTTTTTGTGTAAGAGTCGAGAGATGGACACATCAGAGAGCAATCTTGCACACAATTGCATCAATTCAATTTTTCACACTTCACAAAAGTATCCAAAGAGGAAGCGGGCAGAAGATGAATGATACTGCACTGAATAAGAGTTTATGATAGGATACCAAAAATACCAAACGTAAGTAGAAATTTCGAAGATGGCAAAAAGTAAATAAATCTATTTCACTGTAATTAAGGTTAAAGTGTCACCAAAACTTTCACAATATTAAGTTACAACATTTTGAGGATACAGTCAAGTAGTCTAAACCTTTTTGCACAGTCTAAGTTAGAGACTTCAATGACTGATGTCATGTCTTGGTTTATGCCCTCACGACTTTTATTCAAGTCAACTTATTTCAGCGTACACATTGCATGTCAGATTAGGCGGTGGTTCGGTATGCTAGCCAACCACATATCCAAGCCAACTTAGTCGGTGAAAGTTCATAATCTCATTATCTGACTTGTCTTCTATGATTAGTACTTTAAGTCTGGACTCAATATTTCTAATTAGGTAGTAATACTACGATAGATGTTAGAAGCTATAAACATACACTAAATCTTTTTTACCAAACCCATAGATTTCACTGAATTTCAAAATGGACAGAAAGCATATTGCAACACTCCTACATATTGTAGAATGTTTACTAGATGCAAGATATTTCAATCTTAAAAAATCAAGTGTTCTAAAGTACTGTCATTTTTATGAGTACGCATACGTTTAACATAGTCTTCATCAGTTTCAAAATGTTCAATTCATCACCTTTCTATTTGATAAAAGTTTCGGATTTATTAAATTGTTATCCTTGTAAAGTGATTGAGTTAGCCTATTGATTAAAGTAAATTACTAACGATACTGAATATATGAATAAACTAGAACTTTATACGAAAAATGACATCCCTCGCAGTACTTTATAGTTTACTGAAGACTAAACTGTATTTATTAAGCTCAAATAGAGTGACGATGACACATTATCCACCGTACTTGTATCATTCTTCACGTATATGAGAGAAATTGACATTCTGGTGTTACCATCTGCAAAGTCATTTTAGGATTTAGCTTGACAGGCAAGATAAGATCTTGGTGTGGATATAAGCATCTTTAAGCTTCCTTCAAATCGCGAATAAAAATCTAACATTTAAAATGATCCACTGTTAACTTCACTGGTTTTAAATTTTTCACATTCACGATACTCTTTGATAGTATGTCACATAAATATTGCAAGGTACTTTCAATAGCTGGAAAGAGTGGTAGTTAGTATTGAATATTACCGATCGTTCATCATACATTTAATATAAAATATTCACTGTATCATCAAAAAATTACTATGTAGATTTTTTTTGAAAGAATAAAATTGACCTTTAAAGTGCTTGATAACACCAAGCTTTCGTAGTATTAAATGAAATTTTGCAGCATCATGGGACGAAGAGTAGTCCATATGGAATACCTGCCTGTATCGGTTAAGCTCCTAGTGAAATACGCGACCAGACACTGGATTGTAGCTAAACTTACCAAAAGGATGAGAAGTATTTTCTGATTTATCTGGATGAGTAGCAGGTTAAAACCGAGTAGAAAATTTTCATATCAAAGCTACAATTAGCTTCAGCTGAGAGCTGCTCCGATTTGAACTCATCGAAGTTGTAAAACAGGTTTGAGATCGTTCAATAAAATACACATCGTAAATTGTTACCAACTACAAAGTGACCAAATGAATTTAAGGGTATAATGGAATAAATAAACATAGTGAATACGTAAATATACTCCAACTGTACACGAACGATGACTGTTTCCCTCCCTAGTAACTCATGGTTCATTTATTCGGGGAAATATTAGACAACAAAGCCTGACCTTTGTCTGTTAGAACTATGTTTTTAGACAAGACTACATCATATATACACTGTTTCTAGGGTAATAAATATACGTGCGAAAAGACTAAATACATTGTTCTGATTAGTCCACTGGAACGTTAATCTATTCCCTTAGGTCATCATGGTAAAACATCAGTATAGATCGAAAATTAAAGCTTCGATACTTCTTCCTCAGTGATCGGTTTCGGTTCTGACCACTTCTTACCATCTTTGTTATCTAGTTCAACTGACAGAAATGTCATAAACGAATACAATGTTGGTAAACAAAAAAACCTAAGGTATGCACAAATTACAAGAAAACTAAAGAAACTTACTGAAATTTGGCGGTAGACAAACGAGATCCCACATATGCATCACATCAACACGTTGGCACTTATTTACCTCAAGTTGTTCCCAGATACGTATTAAATCCTTACGAATATTTTCAATTTCTTCGATTGCTTCAATCTCCTTAGCGTCGAAACTCGATTGAATATACACTAATAGTTCATTACTAGACATGTTCAGTATTTGAAAAGCTGCTTCATGTTGTTTGAACAGAGATATTACATCGTAGTCTTTTTCAGATACCTATTATTGTTGTAAAGGATATTAGCAAACAGGTGAATACAGAAAAAAATCCATTTACTATAGAACATTTCAGAGAGTGAACTCAACAAACCACCAGGTAATACATCAATAAAAAAAGTTCACTTTCCTAACACAGAAAAACCCTTCATACTACAAAATTTCAAAAATCAAACTGTAAGTCATTATGGTGATGAACGAGTCAGTTTCATCACATAAATGCTGATATAAAGTATGCGAAGAATGTGATTTTTCAGTGTCATGTTTAAAAAGAAAACAGCAGAGATAACTAGTTAGCTTATCAGACACTAATCAAGAAACGTTCACGATTCAAAGAAGTCTTCCGTGCATTATGTTTTACATTCAAGAAGAAACACTTCTTCGTGTTCGTATATTGTCTAAAATTTGTATCTTGTAAGTGTTTCATTCAGTGTAGGCTTGAAACAATAAGTGCTGGAGTTAGTAATATTTGTGATCGATAGAAATCTTAACACCGGTATTCGACAACTCTATGTCAAACTGTGCATTATAAGAATACATTGCATCTTCATTATTTACATAAACAAGGCAAATATTGAGATTTGGTTAACAAACAGCATTCAGAAAAAATGGTTAATTTAAAACATCCAAGTGTCTATGGATTACTTTAGAAAGTAGTGTTGGCTCTAACAGAATAAACTAACAATAAGCATGATAAAAGTGTTACCAAAAACCTCCGTTATTTATCAGTGGTACGATCAGATTGACTGACAAAATCAACTTAGAAACTCAAACACAAATGCATCAGCTAAATATGCTACACATCACAGTAGTATACAAAAAAAGAGGACAGAAAAAGAGTGATATCAAACAAGATAAAGTTGTGTTACAGAATAAATAATTTCAGAATATTCAAGCTTTAGAAGACGTCAAAGAGTGAATACATCTGTGCCACTGTCACCACTTTTTAGTCATGTCACCAAACGTCATCAACCACTGATTACTATCGTCACAGGGGCCCAATCCAACGAGTCTTTACCTTCCCATACAAATCAGACTAATGGTCAGAGGCTTTATCGATGGACTGCAGCTCAGTATACTCGGCCATCGGTAGATAAATGAATATATTGCCAGTCAGCGCCACAGATGATGCAAGTTGGTGAATGCCAAACGGACCTTCTGTATCCGAGCTGAGGTTTCGTCAGTGGTCAGCCTGTTTGCGCTGGTGCAAATACCCAAGTAAGTGAAGTGGTCGACACATTCCGCGACTTCACTCACTATCAGTGAACTGGGAGTGCTTGTTGCAGACCAATCCTGGAGGATCATCTCACATTTGATGGGGAACAGCAAAACGCATGCCAAACATACTTAGATTTCTGCTCAACGCGTCCAAAAGACGCTGCATTTTGTCAGCGTCTTCACCTAGCAGGACAATACCTTTTGCATACTCCAAGCCAACCAGATGACCTTCAAGTAGAGGGGTAGGTCAATCCCTGTGAATTCAGACGCACCTAGTGTTATGTGCATTAGTACGTCTGTAGCGAAATTGAATAGGAAATGTGACAGTGGGCATCCTTGGTGGACACCTCTAGTTGTCAATTCAGAACCAAACCTCCATAAACCCTTACACGGCTGCGTGAGTTTGAGTAGAGAGCTTTGATTAACGTTCAGTCCTCCGTTCAGTCAGACACTGCCACAACACCTCATCATTGATACGGCCAAATGCCGCCATAGCGTCAAGAAATATGGCAAGTGTTGGCCACGGGTAGGTATGTCTATGTTCCAGAGCTTGTCAGACGGTAAAATATGATCTATGTACCCTTGCCTAGCTCTGTAAAAAACTGCCTAGTTTTTCGGGTTCGCTGCTCTCGAGCTTCACTTAGACATCGGATAACTATGGACGCGAGGTTCTCGAACAAAATATCAGTCAAACTAATTCCATTATGGTTGTTACAGGAAGATTCATCTCCCTTCTTATCGACTACGATGATCAGTGGAGTACATCAGTCTGATGGCACTACCTCGCATTCCCCTACATTACGTACTACCTCCACCACCCCAATCCTCGAAAAGTTTAGGTGGCAAACCGTCAGGTCCTGCTGCTTTGCATCATTTCAGGTATGATACAGCCTTCTCAACTTCAAGGTGAGTTGGAGGACCAACATCTACCTCCTATTCAGATTCAGGCTGGAAGTTGGTGAGCTGAAGCTTTACTAAGGGGCAGTTTAGGTGTGCTTCAAAAAGTTCTGGTAACTCATACGCTAACTTTAAACTACTCTAAACTATGATTTGAAGATCCCTAAACTTGTGATAAAGTGATCATCGATGCTGATTTAATTTTTCAGTCAATACTTAATTATCAGCGAAAAAGTCTATGAAAAGAAAGCACGGTCTCCATCAATCTTATGTTCATAAAACATCAAAGAATTAGTACTTGTGAATACATCTCCTAAAACACTAAGAAACGGTAGTTACTCACATCTAGTGTCTCAGAAATAAGAAAGTGGAGTAGCAAACAAGGATCGAATACAATAAGGATTCTTCAACAAACTATATATCCACTTGTCAACACTTTTTAAGAAGCATACGATTTTGTACCCTTATTCGACCACATTTCTGCATCCAAATTTATACAGAGTAGTTGATAAATTTCTGCTCATTAAAAATGACCTTGAACTGAATAGATTATTATCCTCATCCCCTCATTGAATTCATTCACCGTTCACTCAATTTTAAGTCATATACACTTTGTGGCCTAGCCACTGCCTACGCTTATGAGCTATACTCAAAACTCCACAAACATAATAATAGAAACTCCGGCATGGTCAAACTAAAAGCTATAAACAACCTGCGAAGTCTTTGCTGGCTGCTTCAGATCGCTTCAAGACATTTAGTCTTCCTCCGTTATGTTTCTTAGGCAATATAAACTGATGACTGGATATTTTGCATGACATGACTCAAAATTAGTTGTAGTAGCTTTATTTTGACACAGACTATTATTGACTCTATAAGTGGACTTCGTGTTCCTCCTACTGTCTGTTCACAACAGTTTGTTGTTTCAACAACAGGACTTCTTTCCTTCACAAATCTTCCCTCATTCTAGTTCTTCCTGACTTGAGGCAACACAAAATTGTATCCGTGCTTCACACTGTTTCGATATCCATATTCATAAATACTTCTAGAACATTATTTACAACAAACACTATTACTATGTTGTTACTTGTATCAGTATTCCATTGACTGGACCGGATTGGTCGGTCTCTAATAGCATATGAACTTGAATACAAACAGAACAATTTAGTCTAGTCAGTGATGGAATAGTATAAGCAACAACAACACACACACACACACACACAAAGTGGCTATCGTGGCTCGGTGGTTTAGTGGATAAGGCTTTAGCGTTTGAAGCGATCGGTTTCGCGTAACAGTCTTAGTGAGAAGAATACAACTCACTAGGAAGTAGTTGTATCCCGGTTGATGAGTCCCAAGTAGGACGAAATGCGCGTACTGGATTCAACTGCTACCCCCTATCCATCATTAAAATACTGTTATTATTAAACAGATGGGAGGGAAACATGACTGCTATGAAGGAAAGCTATACACATGCAGTAAATAAGATATCCAGACGAAAACATTTACTTAAATTTCAACACAAACTTGTTTGAAAGTTGAAAAATTACATATCATTCGACTTCATATTTTTCATAAAATGGATTATAACTATTTTTTACCAAGAAGACATTAAAAAAAGGCTAGGTTTTAGCAAAATAATTTTCAACTTCGAGTAGCAGCGTGTCTCAGTATGCACGAGCACTTCCGTACTAATAAAGAAGCAAAGCAAAACGAACAGTCAAGTATTTGGCACTTAGCTAGGCTTCCAAGCGTCCGACTGCCAAACCAATGTATAGCTACTCTTCGTCTTCTTTGATAGAGTAAGGAAATCTCTCCGCTAAACTGCACAAGAATGTTATTGTGGCTCATTGAATAACAGACTCAATTTCCGATCACTAGGTTGGACATCACTGGATAGTCTAGCCATCAACTAGAAAAGACGTAGTAACGGACGTAGTTCGCGGTCAGTATGTATTTGAAAAGTTGCATCGTTATTAATTACCATTCATAGCAACATGAACGATGAAAAAATGGTAGCAAACTTGATATTATTTAATGGAAAAACTGACATTATAATATCTCCACATAAACCTAAAGAACTGCTAAATGTTAAAATCAAATGATAGTTTGTGGGGATGTTGTTGCAGTTGAAAAATCTGTTGGAAACCTCGGAGTCTTTAGCAGCTGTTCAAACCTATTTTTTAATACCTCAGCAGGCATGCAACTATGAGCCCGCGAGGGGCCAAACCTGGAATCGTCAGGTCTTGCAGGGAGAGTGTTACTATCCAGCCGATGGGTTGAAATCCAATAGTCCACATTTTTCTACTTCTGTCAGTTCATGATACGTCGCAACGATCCTCACTTCCGATACAAGACATTAATGGGTTCAGTTTCTCAAAGTCTTGGGTTTACATACCAGAGGGGTCCTAAACCAGGGGGATATATCAATCCATATTAGTTGTATAGGTGTAGTCTATCGATGATAAAAGCTTCCTTGACATACAATTTAATTAGAGGATATGACAACCAATGGGGTGCAGGTACATTTTGTTCATTAATCTAACGTAGAATAAGTGCAAGTCCTGAATTTCATTGTTAGATACTGTCAAATACCATAGTTCCTGGTGATACTACTTTTTTGAACACACATTAAGTCATTTAAGACCGATTTATTTATTTTCTAATGAATTTTTCTGACTAGTTTTTAAAGTGTCTTAACTTGGTATAAGTCACACAAATCTCTTTCAGGTACCTTAAGAAGAAATAGCCTTCCACGGTGTGGGCAGCCGGGAAGTGTCAACCGCCCTCACAACTCTGTCAGCACCCAAGTTTCTTCTGACTGCTATCCTCCTCCATCATTACCTTCTAATCTTCCTTCACGTCTCTTAATTAATGATGCTGCATCATCTTCAATTTCTCCTACCTCTGCAGCCTTCGACAACGATCTGAGTCCACAGAACAGTCCCTGGTCTCCTTAAACCACGCTCCAAATTACATATTGGAGCCTTCAATGTCCGCACCCTCCGTCAAATTGGCCAACAGGCTTCGTTGGCAAAGACTCTAGCAACTCGGGCATGGATGTGTGCTGTGTTTGTGAGACACGCATACAGGACCCAAGTGTGGTTATTCACCTGACCTCTCCTGACCAATCTGGTGAATCTGCAAAATTCACCCTTCGAGTTTCTGGAGATTCGATAGCTAGCTCTCGTGGTCTTGCAGGTGTAGGTATAGCATTAAGCACCAGGGCAGAAAACTCACTACTAGACTGGATCCCAGTTGATAGTCGCCTCTGCGCTATGAGGCTGAACGGCACAGTGAGAACTAAAAGGAATAGTGAGACTCGCCGTTGTCTCTTTGTAATCTCTGCTTACGCACCCACTGACTGAGTCGGATGAAGTGAAGGACGAGTTCTACCATAAACTGTCTAACCTCCTCTCGAAAGCCAAACGTTCGGACGTAGTGGTTGTTGCAGGTGACCTCAACGCACAGGTGGGTAGACTGAGTGAGGCAGAAAGGCACTTAGGTGGCACTTTCGGAATCCCAGCTGAACGTACAGATAACGGTGATCGCCTATTACAACTATGCTCAGATAACCGCCTATTTTTAGCCAGCACAAATTTCAGACATAAAGAAAGGCACTGTCTGACCTGGCGTCCACCGAGCTCGACTCAGCGATGGACACAGATAGACCACATTGCTATTAGTCATCGCTGGAGAGGATCGGTGGAAGACTGCCGCTCCTTCTGGAGTACGTGTTTGGACAGCGATCATGCGTTGGTCCGAGCACGTATATGCCTGCGTCTCAATGGACGTAGAAAAAATTTGCAACAAAACCACTACGAGTGCTGGACAACGAAAACACCAAAGCCGTGTTCAGTGAGAAGTTGGCTAGGCAGTTATCGGAACACATCCAGAAGAAGCTTGGTGCCATCTTCAGTCTACTGTAAAAGCAGCACTGGAGACTGTAGCCGACTCCAAGATAATGGCTAAAAAGAGCCAGTGGATATCAGCAGCTTCTTCCAAACTAATGGATGCACGTGAATGCATCCCTGCAGGCTCTGAGTACAATGAAGAGCGAGCGCAACTTAAAAATAAACTGACGAAAAGTCTGCGCACGATCGTGAACAGTGGTGGGCAGCAAAGGCTAAAGAGATGGAAAAGGCAGCGGCGATCGGTAACAGTAGACAGTTATTTAGACTTATTAAGGAGACTGGGGGAAATGGTCAACAACAGTTAGTGAGGTTATAGCGGAGAAGGACGGATCGCGATTCACTCGCAGGGAAGGCGACTGGGACGATGGGCAGAACACTTTGAGGAACAGTTTAACTGGCCTCCAGCCACCATTGCGCTGCCCGCTATCCAGTCGGACCCTGAATGGACATAAACTTGGTATAATGCTTTGATATGAAAATTTTTGCGTCAATTCAGTCAACTACCAAGTATTGATAAAATAATTCAAGCTCAACAAAAATTTAATTGTTACATCCTATAAAAGAAAAGAGAATACCTTTTTAAACTACCTCAGTTACTTATTTACGCAAACAGATTAGTTTTAGGTAAAAAAAAAAAGAGCATGCAAATGAAAATATACATACCAGTTGTACAGATAAACGTATTTTATCGACTTTTTCACGGAAACCTGAATTCAGCTTCTCTGATGGTTCGCGAAACAAAACATTGGTATAGCCAGTTCTAAAAGCGATATCATTGTTCTCCTCTTTACGTAACATCTCTTCTATCTAAAACAGATTAAAAAAGTATCTCATCAAGAAATCTTTCCATATTAGCAATCTATAGAGAAGATGAGTAGAAGTTTATCGAAACCAACATTTTACAAAATGTGAATCATAATGATACAAAAGTTTAGTAGCATCCTATATCAATGTTGTTGTCCTAGCAAGTAAGGTAAATACTGGACAACTGTTCCAAAAGTATGCAGTTATTATGAGATCAATTTTCTGAGAACTGAAAGCACATGAAACTACGTGTACACACACTCGACAGGAGTTTGAGCAAGTGAGCTGGACCTTTACGCAATAATCTCAAATCCTAACTTGACTGACTGACTGAAGTGGCCTAGAAATATTAGCATCCTCTCACAAAACCTATTCCGTAATATAAGCTCTTGGGTGTACACTGATGGTTGCAACGTCAATAAAACCTCGAATTACGTTTCAATTTATTGTGAACTGATGACAGAAGATGACTGTATCGGATAGTTTGTAGAAGATAAAATAATTTGGGCAGAAATCTGAGCATACTTAATATAATTTTACACCTGTTAAATATGACAGTGGTTCAGTACTCGTCTCTATCGGCATTTTGTCTAAGCAAATATCTAAGTAAAATGAAAGAATGTATAGACTTCACTTCTTCCGGGTTCTGTGTAAACACTTATAACTTGTTTACTTACAAAATCTTAACCCAGCAAACAAATCCCGTTTAGTGTTTGCAAGCTTATGCTCTTACTGGTGATTTATTTATTTATTTATTTATTTTACTTATATAAAGAAATCAAGCACCATCAAATCGTCTACTTGGTGACAATCTTTATCACGTATTCACTCACCTTTATCTGATTAACAATTTGCTATCACGATCCACTAAAAACTTATTCTTACTTTCCTCTAGTATTTATGCCCACTTTAGCGATTGACTGGTTTACCCATCTGAATTTATTAACGTGTGAGCATTTATTTGTTTGCTCAAATAAACTCTCGTTCTAATTACTTTTTTTTAGACTGGCTGTGTTGCTGATACTAGTTGCTCACTTTGATCACAATCTAAATCCTAAGGACTTTCCCTTAGGAAGCGCTACAGTTGAAGGTTGTTTACGAGTAACGTGATTATATTCGTATTGGCAGTTTTGCCTTCAGAATGAACATCAGAATTGATAATATTCGATTTTTGATGTTTTTGTACATTATTTCTTCAGTGTGGATAGTGACATTCGTATTCTTCAATGGCCCGACATTCACAGAATGACTATACTATGCAACTGTATGTCTATGAGATACAGTTGTTGAAAATAGATAAAATTATAAGTTTACAGGTACACCATCCTAATTATGTTTGAAACACTGTTCACGCGTGATGTAAATACAGTAGAATAGTGGAGTTTGGCGTAGAATGCCAGCTAAAGTAGATAAGTCAGTAGGTAAGGTTTTGAGCCTTCGCCGAATAAGGAGACTTGAAATAGTCTGAGTGAGCAAAAATAATTCAACTAGACATGCTTTTGTCATGAAAACTTTGAGTTCATGAAATGTGATTCGTGCATATAGTATATTAGCCAGGTGAAGCGATAATCAATAGCCTGTGTTAGAACACTGGCGACTGCTGCCTGTTATCTTACTTAAAAGGACTCTCAGTTATGCTTCTGCATAAACTAGAACCCCTGATAGTGACTATAGGACAAGAAGATTAACTATCTGCTAGCAAATGGTCACACTTTTTTTCCAGGCACTGATGCAAATCAATCGACAAAAGAATGTAGCGTAACAGCTAAGAAATTCAGTTCACATACAAACGATATTTCACGTTAAAGATTTACAGTTAATTAACAAAGATCCTTAGATTTAGAATACCTCAAAAGGTAGATAATAGCAGAATAACTTACTTCAGCAAGAGTTTTGAATCGTTCTTCAGCCTTTGGTTTCAGTGAGCTAATTTTCTGCCTTAAAGTATCTAACCCGTCAGAATGTCGAATTTTAGCAGATTCTTTAAGTAGAATTTCGCAAATCAACTGAAATACACCCAATTTTAGTGAACGTGGGAAATTGTGTTGGTTCATTTCTCTACATTCAAAATTAAAGACAAAAATAAACGGTTACAAGGAAACGTTAAAAACAAGTACTTTAGCATAACTAACCTATAAATAGGCAGACCAGTTAGTAACTTATTCGTTCAAGCTATCACATTTCATAAACAGAGTGAAGAAGTAAAACCAATGCATAAGAGTAGCTCAATGCGAACAAGGAAGGTTATATAAAGGAAACACACGAGGTAGGTAACATTTGATGAAAATCAAAAAATGTCCTTTCTGTGCATTCGTCAATTAGCATTCAGAGGTAATTGTGAAAGTGGTTGGTATAACTTGGTAAATTGAAAAACAACAGTTAGACATACTGATATCAAAATCTATTATTTATGCCAAATAATGAACAGAGTTATTCTTCATTCAAAGCTCTCCGTAAGGACGCAGTAATTATTGTGTTTTCATCAATAACTTAAAACAGTGAAATGTAATTTTATGATATGATTTGCTTTAGTGGACTAAAAACCAATAGATAACGGTTTCAAACAAACTCTAAGCTTTCCAATTTGGTCAGTGGCTCAATGGTAACGCGCTGATAGCGAAACATGAAGGCCCAGGCGTTCGATCCCCGGCGAGGTTATGGGTGCGCACTGGTATGGAGTAACCTACTAGGAAGAAACAGCTGTTCAGTGCTCCCAGGCTTCCAAGGTTTCTTCAACTGATATCAGTTCATGATAAATACCAACCTTGATCAGTATCGTTAATCTTTTCCAATAATACACGGTTCAACCATTCAGAAATCATAGTTTTGCGTTATTTGTTTTATTTGACAAAATAATTGGTCTTTATTGATTTATGCACAATTGTAGGCAGTCATGCTGATATTAACATGACTTCCGTGGTACTCATTTAGGGGTGGCTAACAGTGCAGCCCAAAGTGCGTACTTCTTTCTTTATGAGACAGGATATATCCATATCCTAGTGAGTGATAACTACCCTGTGGTCAAATAGTAGGGTTTTGGTCACAGATATTTTTGTAGCATTGCTTGTGTTTAGTGGAATCACTATGTGCGCAATGTTGACTATCTTGGTTGGAGTTCCCGAGATGAAAGGAATCGGTGGTTGGGAATTCTCGGTGATATGGCTGAAAATCGGTGATAGTGTGACAGATGTATTCACTCTTTGACGTCTCTTAAAGCTTAACTATTTGCACTTAGTTTTATCTTGAGATAATTTGTTATATCACATAACTTTATCTTGTTTGATATCAATCTTTTCCTAACCAATTGTTTTTTGTATACGACTATGAAGTGTGACATCTTGAACCGATGCACTTACGTGCGAGGTTTTACGCTAGTTTTGTCTGTGTGTTTCCCTGTCAATCAATAGCCTATTGTGTAAAACGCTCTAGCATCTGAAGTGATAAATGTTGAGACCATGTCTCAGTGAAAATATCACCAATCACTGAAAGGATGTACATTCAACTAGTGCACCCAAAATAGGCGGGAACAGGTAACCTAGATCTTACTCTTGGTCATCTCTAAGCAAATAACATTAAAACCGGTAGGCTGGTTTTTTTCAACTAACTGAGGTTTATATATTTTTAGGGTTAGGGCATAAATCAGTAGCGACAAAAAATAATTTATGTTAATAAGTAGTCCGGAAGTGTCCTTTGTCGCTAGAAATAGGTTAATAATATTTCGATAAGTTTCTTATAGTTAGGCTGCATAATATTAATTCCATGAATCCCTTCAAAAGGTGAAGCCACTTAGCGCATTTAGAACTAATCAAGTCATCTAGAAGTTTCCAGAAGGTTTCATGAATGGACATTTATTTGTTGATGACGCAAATTTACAAGAATCAATGACAGCAACCTGGTGAATACTCTCAGAGTACAAAGGCTATGTAAATAACTTAATACCTTTGTACATAACTAACCATGCAACACACACTTTGCTACTTTACCGAAATTCACATGACAGATGAAGCGGAATTCGACGATTATTAACAAAGTATTCAGAAAGTATGCAGACAGACGTACATATTACATCATATGTTCACATTACTGAACAAACCACTCACTGCATCTCTGATAATTTATTTCCAAGAGCTAATCAGACAGGTGGTGGCTTTCGTAATCCAATGGCCTAGTAGATAACGCTTTGGTGTTTGAAGCGATCGGTCCCGGGTTCGAGTCTCAGCGGGAACAAGATCATTCATCGGAATGCAGGCAAATCCAACTGACGAGTCCCAGATACAACGAAAGGCGCACCCTGGGTTCCACTGCGAGTTACCAAGATAAACACAGCTAATCAGACAGTCTTTCACAGTGTTTCATGCAGTTATATTACACAGTTTAATTGATACTTATGAAACATAAACTTTCATGTTTTCATCAAATTGTACACAATATGATAAGCATTACAAATGATGGTATATACCATCAATTAGAGTACTCGACTATCGACCAATATGTCAGAGTTTTCAACTACACTGTACACATATAATTTCAAGGAGACCGGTGGTGTCTCACCAGATTCTTACATTACGTGTAAACGTGTACATGAATCTGAGCGTGTGCACTGACTGCTGAGTGCTTAGCTTCATCATTATCACTGATTATTAAAACAAAAGTGAGTAGAGAGTATCAAATGAAATCAAATGCTCACAATTATTGAAAATTGTAGAGATACACTGAGTAACTATATCCATTAGTGTAAAAATGTTTAACTGATCACTTTCATCAGTGAGAAAAGAGTGGGATTTAAGTAGTAAGATTATATAATTTCAAATTCTGTTTTCCATTAGGCTGACTTAGAGTGGATTTAAATATCATTCTAATTAATTTCATGAGTATTCATGCTTGAAATCTCATGAATTGAACTTTGGATACTAACAGAGATAAGAAATTTGCTTACAAAACTTTGAAGTTCCTAACCGAAATATAGTTTAAAATGAGGTAAGATACATACGATTCATGTAAGTAATGTTTATTTCCTAATTAGTAATTAAACACCTACGCAGTTAGTAACATAGCCGTCAATTTGTAATGTGTGAGATCAAAGGTCTTAAATCACATGAAAATATTTCAGATAAAGAACTACCAGTGATTCAACCCTTAAACATTCAATGTAAAGCAAACGTGAAATAGGATTAACCTATGTGATAACTGAATACTTAATACTACCTATTTAATCTACACGATAAACGTACACTTTCGACGCGTTCAAACGACTAAAACGCTAGTATATGGAGTTCATACTAAATAGAAAGCTTCATCCAAATGAAGTAAAAGAAATTAGATAAAGTATAATGTCCAGGATATGAATGTTTACTCTTACCAATCAAGAGTGTTTGGTAATCTGTTAGATAACATTTCTATGATCACAAGAGGCAATCATATACTGTTTAACCAAGAGGAAATATATGATGTTGATCGTGAAAACTATGCACTCTAAGCGTATTCCAAAACAATGAAAAGTTATATTTCACAGGCTATATAAGTAAACGGGGTTTCAGTTTGTGTTCCTTAGTTTTTCGTCACTTTGTACACAATGTCCACTTGTTTTCAAATCTAAACTAATTAGAACAAATTTGTTGATGACAGTGCTCAAAAATTTACTTCGAATAGCCTTTAGGTTAGGAATTCATCTACTACTGCACAGATTACTGAAGATATAACCCACAGCCTGCGGTTCCTGAGAGCTAATACTTCAAAATGTAGTATGTTATAAATGTAAACTAGAAATAAATTATAGGAGGAGGCTTTATTTATGCTTCATCACCAGGTATTCAGTAACCCATATAAACAAAAATTACAGTTGTGTTTACAGAGACTGATCATTGATGCACCAATTTTTAGTTACTTAATTTCTTATCACAACATGATGACTAGTGATTTGTTGGTTTTTTCACCAGAAAGTTATCGGTGTTATCACATAACTACCTTGCGAGTTATGCTATCATGAACTGGCTAGTTCTCTACTGCATTGTTCTGACCTTAGAACTGGATTATAATACAGCTCAAAAAGTATGTGCTTAGGAATGAACACTACTCTATTCGGTTTGTCTGCCTAGTATCTCATGTAAATTAACGTACTACAGTGTTGATATGACAGAAATATCAATAATAGAGATGACCGTCCAAACACGTGCTTACAAACAAAATGATAGTGCTTCTGCTTTAATATCTGCTACAATAGTGGTACAAAGTACTGGCATTTTAACCTCATCCACAGACCTCATATGAGATTGGAATCCCTTACAGTAGTACAGTCAGAATAAACATTCTAACATCTTATAGCTGAACTGTAAGTCTCAAGTGTATTAGTCAGCATAACCCGGTGGAGTTTTCATAGCAAGTGCATTCAATTATATTATAAAAAGAGTTTTTACTAGTCATTTCGTCGATCTGATATTCGTGTCTATTTGTTGTTATACTACAGTCGGCAGAAGATCAGTCTGAGAGAAAACTGTCATGCAGATATATAGCCAATGGAAAAAAGATAACTTGTACAACAAGCATCAGTACTCTTGATAATAGCATACCTTTCAAGAATCATATCGGCATTCTTCAATTTAGCAAACTCAGAATTAACAATTGACATTCGGGTTTCATTTGCAATAGTCAGAGCTTCAAGAACAGGAAATGGTACCAAAATTTCAAAAATATCTTCCGGTTCAGGAGACAGTAATGGTAAACGTAAAATTTCCCTTGCTATAATACCACCACCGGTTAGAACAGGAGCTGGGTGTGTTTCACTATTTGTATCTATCTCATAAACGGTAGAGAAGGTTTCAGACCAACGACGGGATGATAGACTACGCGTAAATCTAGAGGCTATAAGTCCGGCAGATTCCTATGGAGAAAATATGTGAAAAAGAGTAAATACACTAAAAATTATTTCTATCTTGCTGAAACTGAAATAACACTGTTAAGCGATTTGAAAAATAATCATAGTGGAAAGAAATCCAGCCGTATACCGATTCATATAGTTTAGTGAATGTCTAGTGATCTGGACTTCACTTCTGATTGGTTATTTTTTTCTTATTTGACGACTAGTTTATAGCCACTATCATCTTGCTAACAACTTCTGTGTGTAAACGACAATCTATTTTACTAAAAGTACACATATTCACTCTACATTAGATGGATAGAAATTTCTCCTTTAAATATTTATTTACCTTGGTTTCGGATAAAATCGTTATTCAAATATAGTGCGAGATTAATTACCGAATTTATAGGGAAATATCGACTTTGTCACACCAACCTTTTGTTTCTTTAACTAGACATTTAACATGGTATTTTTATTATCCACAATCATGCATACAATAGAAGAAAACTTGAGTCAAAGCAGAATTCCGACCTTCGGATTACTTTCACAATGCTTCTTGAAGTGAATTACCAGACTGAACAAGTAATTACATTAAAATTTTTGCTTCGGTTAATTATGTGTTGTACAAAGTGTTAGAACTGATAAGGAATATGTTTGTATTATGTTCAAATAACTGTTCCTTCATATAGACAAGGTCAGACAACCTGATTCTGAAGCAAACGCGGTCCAATAAGAAAAGATGTGTATCCCCCTACTATACAATAGATAATTAAGAGTCGGATTGCATTACTGAATTGACACAACACTAAATCACTACTCTGGATACTAGTAATTTAGGTCGACCTATATAGTAAGCTCATTTTTTCTTTCTTATTACAATCTTAGCACCTGATAAAATAGGCTATTTCTGCTGATCGACGTATATCGACCAAGTACACAATGAGCTTACTGAGACACTGTAATGAACTGTTATAGTGTTATCCATTACGAGACTTTGCCCGAAATCCTGAACTAAGGTTTCGAGCTTATTCACAATAATCGACAGAATATATCTACAAACTTAAAAGAATTTATCCATTCTCTGAGATTCGAACCCGCATCTCTCGGCACTCCAGTTGAAGGCATTTCAACAAGATAGTGTAAGCCGCAACTGACCTGCATTAAGAGGGTGATCATTGTAACATAATGTGATCCTAAGCTCTGATGGGTATTTAAGCTAAAGAATTGGAAACTTTGAAGCTTGAGAAGTGGATAAGAAAAGCCCATAGAAACGTCGTTTACAGATGTACAATTATTATTTTGACTATCTGAGTGAGATAGCCGTGGCCTGGTGGACTAGTATTGATACTGAGTAGTAACTGAAGATGAAATCAAAATTTAGGCGGCGGCCGGATTCGAACCAACGACCACAGTTTTATTTTCTGTTTAATTATTTCCCAGGTCTTCAGCTATGCAAAATGCATATTTACCCAAACGTCTAAGAAGACTCTGCTGTATTTGGTAGAATACAGCGTACGAATTTCCTGGAACTGTGCCCTTTGTCAAGTAAATATTGCAACCATAAATATGGAAGTATTGTCCGATATGCAATCACCTTCACTGAACTATGCTGGAAGATATTGGCAGCAACGGCAGACAATTCGCCTTTGCATATGTTCTATGTACCTAACTTCATAGAAACAGGTGGGCTAACTGAAGTGGCCAGGAGTGGTAGTCGGTTACGCATATAACTTATCGAGCAATCGGTATAGGTGATTAGCTGAATGGCTTCATAAATAACTTCGTCAAGTTTACTTTAGCGAAAAAAACTCAGTTTCGAGGAAGCTGTATTGCACGTCATCAATGCTCCAGGTATTACTACTTTCTTTTTTTCTCAATTAAGCTTACCTAAATTCGAGGAAATTGAAATGCTGCACAATAAATTGTAACGATGAAATTTGATCTGGTTTACCTAAACTACACTCATAGTACAACTTTTTGGATGAATGAAGAGAATTCAGGAAGCGCATGATTGCAATTATCAACTGTGTGCAAGCGCCAACAGCGTGCTAGAAAGTGTCAAATCAACTGACTTCACAGATACTTACCAACATCGCTTTCACTTCATCAGAACTGTAGTTGGTGAACCTGAAAGCACCGAATGAAGAAAGACAATGACGGAATCACTCTCTTAGTCCTTACAACATTAATCAAAGGCACACAGGCACTGCCGAGTGGGAACCAATCAAGCCCTGAAAGACCATGAGGAGTAGTCGTAGGCAACAAGATTCTTGAAAAAAGAAGTTTGTGGACTCACTACATTGTCTCAGTGAGCCAAAGTAAATAACCACGCTGGGATGCCCCATACATGTTTCAGGAATGCTACATACACATTCATGGTCCAAGATACCAGACCTTCCACCAGCAAGGCTTAACATATGATTTGAAGAAGCATGCGGAAATTAAAAGCTTCTATATGCGCTTTGAAGTGCGCTTAATAGAAACAGAATGAAAGTTGGGGAACTCGAATAATTATCATGAGCTTACAGCTACAAGCTAAAGATGGTGCAGAAGTACCATACGGTAAATGTGAAAAAAAGTTAGGAGAAAACGAGAGCAAAGATTGATAGCGTTGAGAGAAGGCTTGAATTATGACAGAGGCACGATGGTGATTAACAGTTCCCGATCTTCAACACTGTGAGCGATTACTTTTCACTTGATCAGTTGGAAAAGAAATTTAACTAGCAAAGACAGTCTTATCGACCTAATTTTATGACAGCAGAACCTGAGTGATGTCTATCACACAAATCTTTGTGAGGTTATTGAAATAGATCTGGCTGTATTGAAAAGTAGCTTCCCTTACAGTTAGCATCAGACGTCAATGGAGAAAGAAGGGAGTATACAAAACGAAAACGAAAGTCACTCAACAACTGCGACCTTGTTTACACACTAGGCAATAAGTCACAGCAGTTATGTGAAAGTGCGTGATAATACCTGACTGACAAAACCTCCATAAGTAGAGCGGATTGTAAACTCCTGTCGCACAGATTCAAAATTGAGTGCCTAGATGAATAACCTACAGGACAGTACTGTTTTCAGAGCTAAACTTTCCTAATGCATTCCCCAGAGGAGGAAGATAATATCAGCTCAAAATTCTGAGTGTCCTTGGAGAACATCTTACTGCCTCCAGATTTCATAGAATTGACAGAACAATTTTGCCCCCGGACCTCAATCATAAGGCAAGCCATTTGCACTGTGATAGGAACGACCTTTAGTCTCATAATTATCTAATAAACCTTTCTGCCATAGTAGAGCCATAAGGAACAGTTGTTACAGTCAGTATAGCTCGTTAGGTCATTACGATGTGGAAGCCTGACCGACACATCAATGTACCAAGTTTGCGGAAATTATCAAGCTGTTTCACTTACGTGCCTTGCAGTTAAACTAAATATAAACACCAACCAATCTAGGATCATGAAATATGTAAGGTATATAGTGAGGCTCTCATTCAGGATAGTGTCTTTCCACAGTAAGTTAGACCCATGTATTGAAAGAGATGAAGAGTGAAAAATCATAAGTCGATCTCGGAAAATGGATGTAGCTTAAAGCAGAATAGAACTCAACAAAGGGGAAGCAAATGATGAAAGCCACTAGTTCCAATCTTAGATAGAAATAGATCAGAATACATAAAAATGAGTTCATGCACAGATAAAGTAAAGAGCTCATACATGAACAGCTTTATTTACAAACCAATTTATCCTCACTAACAAACTACCATGATTATAATCCTAGTATTATAAAAGCAATAACGAAAGTAAAACGATGAATTTTTCTAGGTAACATTTCTAAACATTCAGAACTTTGGAATGATTACTATCAATAGGACAAGAAAACACCAAGCTTGTTCTTTTATATCAACAATACTGCGTCTATATAACTTCGTTTAATAAAAATATTACCTTAGTATTCTTTCTCCTTTTGTCTTCACCCAAAGGACCATTAACCAGGATACTGTAATATTTCTGTTTAGTCTTAATGACTCGATACCAGTCCTAAATAAAGGAAAATATAGTGTAAAAACCTAATACACTTACCTCAGGCACAGATTTTACAACATCCTCATCTTGTAAACAACTGGGAATATGTGAGAAAGAATCTAGACATTTTTTGTATAATTTATTGATGTGATTGACAATACGCCGATATTCAGGTTCATCTGAAATAAAATTCAATTTAAGTATCAGGTAATATATTGAAAACTGACATTTCATTTTGGAAAATAATTTTCATTTACCATAGATAGACCAAGCGGTCTGCTACATAGACCAGCTGGGAATTGAAAATTGTATGAAAACTTTGGAATAAACCTATAATTGTAATTATTTTATTAGGCAGTAGAATAACCACTTCAGACCTGGACGGGGGTGCACCGATCGTATCTTCACTCTTCGACAGGTTTTGTAACACAGGCATACTTACCCACAGCCATATTTCTTAACCTGAAGGCGGCATTCCACTCTGTCGACCGTAAGGTGGTGTGGCGGTGTCTAACTGTGAAGGGAGTACGGAGAAAATATATAATCCCTATCAAAGCTCTCGAATCGAAATCACGCAGCCGTGGGCTTAAGGAGCATTGTCACCTGAATTGATGACAACTAGGTGTTTACCAGGGATTCCAACTGTTACCTTTCCTATTTAACTTCGTTATAGACGTACTAATCGACAGAACACTGGGTACATCTGAATTGACAAGGATTGACCTACTCCCCTACCTGGAAGTCATCCAGTTGGCTTGGAGTATGCAAAAGATATTGTCCTGCTAGGTGAAGACGCTGACAAAATACAGCGTCTTTTGGACGTGTTGGGCAGAAATCTAAGTATGTTTGGCATGCGTTTTGCTGTTCCCCATCAAATGTGAGATGATCCTCCAGGATTGGTCTGCAACAAGCACTCCCAGTTCACTGATAGTGAGTGAAGTCGCGGAATGTGTCGACCACTTCACTTACTTAGGTATTTGCACCAGTGCTAACAGACTGACCGCTGACGAAACCTCAGCCCGGATACAGAAGGTCCGTTTGGCATTCACCAACTTGCATCATCTGTGGCGCTAGCTGGCGATACATACGACTATCTACCAAAGGACGAGTATATTACGCTGCAGTCCGTTCAGTCCTCATGTATGACTGTGAGATATAGCTATTAGAAGAAGACATGAAAAAATAACAGGGTTTTGATCACAAGTATATTCGCAGCATTGCTCGCGTTTAGTGGAATCATCATGTGAACAACTATGAGGTCAGGTGAAGAGTACTAGGCAAGATAGAAAAGTCTGTTGATGAGGTTGTGAACCTCAGTTGACTGAGATGGCTTGGACATTTACTGCGCATGTCGCGAGCCACCGCCTACCTCGACGTGTCATGTTAGTAGGGGATGTTGGATCAGATTGGAAGAGGGTTGAGGATGATCAGACAAAGACCTGGTACCAGTTGAAGTCCCTTACTGCTGGTCTGATTCGTATGGACAGATGTAGACTGTCTGGTTGGGGTTCCCGAGACGAAAGGAACCAGTAGTTGAGGTCTCTTGGTGACATGGTTGAAAATCGATCACAATGAAGCAGAGGTATTTACTCTTTGACATTTTCTAAAGCTGGAACATTTTCACCAACCTTTTTCTTCAGACCGTTTATTCTCTCATACAAGTCTATCTCCTTTGATATCACTCTTTTTCGATCCACTTATTTTTTGTATACTATTGTGAAGTGTGGCAACTGGAACCAATGCACTTGCTTCTAAGATTCGATGTTGATTTTTTCTATCTGACTGTCTATAACGGTGAAATATTTTATTTGGATGCAGTGTACGATAAGGCAGTACCATCCTAGATAAATTGAATTCTGAAGTTTTAGCTTTTGTCGTGACTTTGAAATATCCAACTGAAAAGTGAATGTGAACCTCGAGGCACTTTTGTTATTTGCCAAAGGATTGTGTTATTGCTTTGAAATTCACTGACTTCTGTCGACTCATCAGTTCGAAACCGAGCACGATACTTCAGTGAAAAGGTCATTTGCCGTATCTAGTTCAAATTAACTTTAAACTGAATTGAGATGGGTCCACCCAAACGTAAAATATGGGAAAAAGAGTTCTTTAACATTAATGTATTTCTGAATGTTCAAAACTGCAAAGTAATTGTAAAAATATGACAATACTTAAGCATTCACTATAAATTTCAACTCGGATTATTTGAACATCAAGAATAGAATACAAGTAATTTTAAAGACATAGTAAAAGTGGATAGTGGCTAGCAGTGGAATTCAGGATGCGCATTTTGTCCCGTTTGGGGCTCGGCAGCTAGATGTAACTGCCTCCTAGTGACTGATGTTGTTCCCACTGGTATTCGGACCCAGGAACGATCGCTTCAAACGCCAGAGAGCTATCCACTACACCACAGAGCCACGACAGCCACTTCTTTGTGAGACGGTTAAGTTTTAGTGTTATTGCTTGTACAGTTGTAACGCTTATACCACAAACAGGATGAAATGCGCATTCTGGATTCCACTGCTAGCCACTATCCACCTTTACTATAACTAGAACACAGGTATATCGAGGCATCCGCACAGGTATAATACAAGCAATAACACTAATTTCAAAGACAGCTTGAGAACGTGAACCAAAATAAATGTACGCTACATAAAATTTGAAATACAACTCTGTTGGTGAAAACTATCGCTTGAGTTACCTATAATACTGATGCTCCACAGGTTAAATACATGGAATGGTCTAAGAATGCTAAGCTGAATAATCAATTCGAAGGTGTATAGAAGTGGACAAAACATTATCTTAGACTATAGTACTAAGATAAACAAGCACCACAGTGGTTTCACAATACAGCTTACGGATTCCTTACAAACATTTAAATCTTATTTATTCGAAAAGTCAGAATAATGACATTTAAATGTGCCAGCTTTCGAAGAATCATTAATGTATGTGAATAGCTTCAAGTGTTCACATCTAAACAATAGATTATTAAGAATTCATAAATGAGAAAATGTTGTAAATTAAGATTCTATCCTTCTAGAACTTCGGTATATCCACTTATGAAGAAGTGACTAGGTTTTCCTTAGTATGTTTTAGTCAAATGTTCACTTTGAAAGGAAATTTTGACCAGTCTTGATAATTTGATCTTAATTGATGATAGTATTCTGTGAATATATTTATAATCTACAGTTTATTCATTGGCTGGAAAATATCAAATATCAGTCACCAGCTATTACTTTTCACAGCCATTCTCGCGAAAAAAGGTGAAATCAAAGAATGGAACACAACTTCAACTGCCTGACGATAAATTTGCTGTTGAATTAAAACTACGAAAGGAAAACAGTTCTCCTATGAATTATACCTCACTGTTTCTCTTAAGAAAAAGAGACAATATACAAACAAATTACCATTTCGAACTCGAAGAAAATTGCACTCGTTTGCTTGAGCTATCATGACATCACTAAAAATAGTTAGTACCTCTGGATTTATGTCCATAAAAGATTGTTCCACATGTGAGGCAAGATACTCGAATGCCTCAGCAGCGATCTGGAAAGTAGATTACATGTATTATAGGATATACACAAATATAAAAGGAACACAACAAAATACACATGCAAGAAGCCTTATACTCCAATCAGACTTAAGTCGTAAAAACCTTAAAACATAATACCCCAAATCGAGTTTAAACAACTTACAACCATAAGAGAAAAGAGATCACTAAGAGAACAAAAATTTGAAAATAAACTACAAGAAATCTGAAGACAAGAAGCAAACAGTTACAAAATGAAAAAATATTCAGTTATTACAGCAAAAGTGTAAGCGCAGCTGAGTAACCATAGACTCCAGCGTTTCATGGTAAGTTCATCATTAGATAAATAAACGAAACAGAGAATTTCAAGACAAATCATCAAATACTGAATACAAAAACAATATAACTCGGGCAGCGTGGTAGAGCGAAATGCTACAATGGTTCTTATAAACAAGTACTACACAGAAACAGTTTTATTAACCGATAACGCTCAAGCAAAATTTATTGCTAATAATCATATCAAAGTAATCTCAAAACTTTCAAGTATGGTTTAATGGTTCCTTTTTTATTTCATTCTTTGATTTAATTGATAGTAAAACTTTCCACATATTCGGAATTGGTAGAAAATCTGTGCCAAGAGATGAAAAACTCAACAACTACACCCGCCAATTTATCCAGAAACACATGAGAAGTAGTAAGAAAAATACTGCGAATAACAGATAATAATTCAGATACAACAATGTTAATAATAAAACCACGGCGAGGATTTGGAAACTACAACAGTTTTACCATGTAAAGAAGGAAAATCAAAAGCCCCATAAGGGAATCTCAATGCGGTCTAGATTAGAGTAGTTTTTAAACCGACAAACTCACTTAGAGACAAACGCTGTCGACTAAAGGGTCCAACAAAATAGTTTAGTCCATCAAATTTCATGTAATGACTGTGAAACCAAACTAATCGACCAATCTCAATTAAGCTAGTGGAAGACAGGAATCTCACTCAATATAGAGTAGTAGACCCGAATAAGATAGGAAATCTAGAAAAGATCTCAGTCATAACCGTGCACGCTGCCGCATACAATTAAGCAAAAGGATGAGACAGAATCACAATTTTAAAAGGTAACGTGGCTAGATGGAGAGATAGAAATTGATGACTGAAGTCTAGTTTATCAAATCGATACTGGGCAAATGATAGTAATGATGCAACATCAATTCCGAATATGTGGAAAGTTCTACTGTCAATTAAATCAAAGAATGAAATAAAAAAGGAACTATTAAACCATAATTGAAAGTTTTGATATTACTTTGATATGATTATTAGCAATAGACTCCATTCGAGCGTCGTTTCTATGTGATACATATTAAAAAGATCCATGGTGAAAGTAATTACTGACTTCTTTTATTATCTGTTTGCCTAGATACTCCTAAATGTCTTCCAGGTTCACTCCGTAACAGTTTAGTTTGTCATACTATGACTTTGAGAAGAATCATTGATGACAGAAAATTATTGGTTTCTGATATTCAACTGTCGTTACCATTTTCCAACATCTTCCATGTATGTTCACATCACGATGTCATCAGTGTGCAGGTTAAATGTAGGTTACTACATGAAGCAGGCAAACTGTTAACCACGTCATAGATTGCCATCAACTAACTGGTTTTTTTAATGGGCTACGAACGCTTAACCAATGCATACCCTAACATGTCACCAGGATAAGGATGAGATCCGGCAAAGCTAAAGGTAGTCAAAGAAAGACGGCAGTACACCAAAAAAATCTTGTGTAAGCCTGGTTTGTACGAGAACGAATAACTGTCCAGGTTACAATATGCGAAAAAACCAAACTCAACTATCAGAGACTTCAGGTGATATGACACAAAATTCATCCACCAATGAAACAGAAGGATCCACGTTTCATCTTCGTTTATATGCTGAAAATTTGATTACCGCATACTGTTATCCCCTTAAGCGTATGTTCCTGTTGTATCCTAGTTTTCGGTACGAATTATAGTACCACTACTCCTACCTCCTAGTCTTTCTTCTTGCGGAAGTCACTCGGACCTTTTGGTTGGAAGCATGAAAAGTTGTACCGATACAAAAATTCAGAACCTATGTTTTACTGCAGTGTTTTCTATAACATACATCATCGTGATCACCTTGATACAGTGTACTTCAACACCGTTCTTTTGAAAATATATAACAGTAAAGAAAATCTCATTTTACCTTAATACACTATACGTTAATCGAGGAATGTTTGCAGGTTATTCAACCGAAACAACACAGTAAAAAGTTCAGGTAACAAAAAGTCTGACAGTTGGTTATTTTAGCATTGTAGAACTCTGAGATACGAAACTCCCCAGAAATTCAGTGACTTCTCTAAAAACTGAAGCGATAATTGCTTGAATCTACACTTTCTATTGAAGCTTTATCCATGAGTTACTACAGAAACTCATCAAAAAGGCGAATGCTAAACAGATTCATTTCAGTTAGACAGATTTTATTCATACGGTATACTCTCTTAGCTTGATTATCTTGTTACCTGCTGGAAATATTAAATTATCCACCTTACATTTGTGAACATTTGGGAAATAATTTCTGACACTAAAGGCGTAAGTAAGCAGTGGACACCAATGAGCTGGAAAAAAACATTTATCTGAATGCAAAACACCAAATACATGAGTTTTAATGACCTGCCTTATAACTAGAAATAGCCTTCACTAGTGTATGCTCACAGTTTAAATCGTAAGTTTTAGCCAAAGCTGAGTGAACAGCAGCATAACAAAAGATGATATTCATCCTCTCGAAACTGAAGGAATAGTGTTCTAAAAACGAATTTCATGAAAACAAGTAACAAAGGTGATAAACCTACTCGAGTAATTTTTGTGCCATATATCACTCCAGTTCCATGAAATACCTATGTCTTCTGACGTATTGATTCTCTTTTCTAAACTTAACAGTACATCATGATACCTGGATAAAGATTGAAAGACAATTAGTCTGTTATATTCAAGTTACTGATACGTAAAGGATTCATTTAATCATCTAGGTAAGCACCAGGTCAGCTATGGGACTGAATCTCAGTTTAATTATTCAGTAAAACAACAGTTATTTGGAAAACCTTTCGATCCGAGTAAGTCTGCTTATATGAAAAATTAAAAAAGGTTACTGAACAAAATTGTGCATTTTGTTACACCCACAACTGCTGTTTGGCGTTATTTAGCTTCTCTGAAGTTGGTAAATGGAGCAGTGTTTGAACTCGACTCACAACCACAGCTCTACAAAGATAGTAGGCATATGTCATAGATGAGATACATGACACCCATGTCTCAATTTAGTACATATATTGAAAGTCTTGATAGTAGAAAGTATTTTCAGTGTTTTGAAATCAATGTCAACGTAAACAAAAGATATCAATGAGCAAAAGGACGAGATGAAGTAAATATAAGTAAAAGCAGGCATAAAATGATTAGTATTGACAATAACCATTGTCCAAGCGATTAGCGAGTTCGGTAACTTCCAAACACCGAAAACAAGATACCATACATTAAACGACAATTAAAATAATTTAGATAAGCATATCACGTTTCTCTTAAGAGGTCTAGTTAGCCTAAAGAAATGTCGCAGTTCAGTATCGATTCTGATTTCATCATCATAAACAAACTGACATGCTTTGTTTGACCTGATAACTGAAAAATATATAACTTTGATAATGTCATGTGATTTTAACTTTCTGCACGCCAAACTGGCGAAGTATCATTGCACTTACTACGCTTTACTCATCCAAGTGTACAAGTGAATTGCATGTTCACGGTGCGTCATAATTTAAACAATAAAGTAACTGATTTCATGCATAGAGATGGTGATAATGCTTAACAGTTGACTTTACCTAATATGCAATTATTTGGCAACCTTAAGTCGTACGGAATTGAGTGAGGAGTCAATGAAAAGTCCATGGGCTAAGCTTTGCAATAATGCTGCAAAGTAAGTCCTGAGTGAAATATTTTTCACGAGATAAAATAATATGAGTCATGATGACTCGGAGATTTCGTTTTTCACTGCTTCGGATATAGATTACAAGCAATCAAAGGTAGGAAAAATTTTCTTTGTTGATAAACTTTTGTGTCTGCCATCCAACTGACTGATGTGGATTAAAGTAAATGAACAGTGTTTTTGCCTTTTATAGTGTGCGTTTCCAATGAATCATGTAGCAACTGCGGCATCTATATACTATCTTCATCTTAATCGTCACACCGAATGTGATTATTGTTTCAAGCTTCCTTCGCTCAACGTTTTACCACTTTGGCCATTTCCTTCCCTATCTTTGTCACCTTGGTGATACCCGTCTTTATGATATGATGGTGAGGCCGGTAACAGACGATCACTCAGGAAGATCAGGTCCCACGTTCACTTTGACTACCTGTGGCTTATGACCACCGTTGTGGAGCTGTAGCTCATTATTTAAGGGAAATGACTATCAACCAACGGGTCAAAGGTTCGAACTCGCTTCACCTACCAAGGTTTGGGCAGTTAGGTAGTATTATTAGCCATCACACAAAAGATGTGGCTCATTGCCAGCTGCATAAGGTTACTGAGTAAATTTCGACTTTCGATGATCCTTTTCAAACATAAAAATCAAAAACGTATTCAAAAAGTTATTACATCTGGCTTTGTTTCGGTTAACATGTAATTCCTCAGCATATGCACCACATTTCCAAACCAGCTTAGTCGATGCAGGTTCACAATCCCATCTACTGAGAGATCTTAACGCCTGGTATTCAACGTTTCACCTCAGTCTTGCTCACAAGGCTGGTACACCCACCATATGAGCGCTATGCCATGAAGACAACTATAATCAAAAACTTTAAACTCCTCGCCAATTTCTCTTTACAACACAACTGTTCACAGCAGTATAAAAAATAAAGCGAACGGTTGTGCACTATACCTACTCCTTGATAGGTAGTACGATACCCAGTCAAACAATTAAGCGGATTTTTACGGACTAGACGCATAATTTATACACTTGCAGAATAATTTAAGCGTGTATGCATAAATGCAGCCTTATTTACGCACAATTTCCGCCTTATTTCAGCAATACTCGCATTAATTACGCGAAATTCCCGCCTTATTTCCGCAGGATGGTATGGGTTGACATGTGCCACAGTTTATTAGAAATTACAAAAGCGCTCGTTAGGTAACCGTTAGCCGCGACATGTACTGACTAACTCAGGAAAGCATAGTGATAAGTAAAGACAGCCGTATGGTTTTTCCTTAGCCGTGAAACACTTCAGATTTATCCTGAAATCCCTTAGTAAAATGGACGAGACACGCAATGTGCATGAAGAAATTTTCCGAAATCCTTAAGGTCTTTTGAAACTTTCAAGAGTTCCACTATTCGCGAAATTGGAAATAGTGGATGTACTTTGTAACTTCTCCAAGTTCTAGATGACAACTCAACAGTGTGTAATAAGAAAACCATTGGAACTGTCACAGAAATATTTTCGCTGGCGACATAACACATCAGTGAGGGCATTTAAAGCTTTTCCCCAAAAATGCATTTGAAACCTTCGCTGGTTAAATTATTTAAATAGGGATACGTGGTAAGGTCGGTATTACAAATTGGTTGTCATTCCGAACTTAGAAAAATCAGAATAACACTCACTACCATGTTAAATTGATCACATGTATCAGGATATGCGTAAATAACATCGAGTCCAATTCCAATATTGATAGTGTGAGTGTAGAAAGCTGACAGTTTTTTGGTCTCTCGAGTCTAGTGCTTGGGGCTACAACTACAGGCTAGTTAGTTACGCATGGAAACATCTGCTCAAAATGATATAACTAATATTTAACACAAAAATAATTTCCCAAGCATTTTGTAGAAAGAAAAAAAAGAACACTCACGCTGCAAGTGACTGTATCCGTTGGTTGAAAACGCAGTCAAGATGGAAGCAAGCTTCATCGCGCAATGAACTAAGTTTTTCCAAAGGTTTTACGCACTGTGATGCAACAGACTCGCCAAACTTCCCAGCTATGAACTTCTTCAGAGGGGTTATCAAGTCAACTTCGGTAGCAATTTTCGTCGGAACGGATAAAAACGTCATCATACGACAGGTGACCAACCTTCAGACGACCTAGAGCCCTAGATACTTTCAAGGAACGAGCGCTTCATAATACAGTGACGGTATGCAATAAGAGTGACTATATAGTAGCCCATTAAGAAATTAGGATAGCGGGTTAGTTGGCGAATATCAAACCCTGGAAGAGATATCTCTATGAAAATCTAGTTTCTCCTTGAACGCGATGGATGAAGATGCTGGTACTAGCTCCTAGTGTTAGGAAATACTGTAACTGACTACACGATGGCAGAAACGTTGATTCACGTCACCTTTATTCGACGGCAGCTTTTGGATTCCCTTATGAGCCCTCGGTGGTAGTTGTTCCTACCACTGATGGAAAGATAGGAAATGTCAGTGTCGAAGTCACCATTAAAGAAACAGAATGAAAGTATTAGACCACTCCCTTCCCTACGGTAGGACACTGGGAAATAGTTCAGCCGATCTAGTCTTTCCCTAAACAGCAGGTTTGACAGGCTTTCTACAAGCCCACTACCAACCCTTCGAACATGCTTGGGCACGTACGCATCCTTTTTAAGGACCGGTCTGGAAGCTTGAATGGAGTTTTCTAAGTTAGGTCTAACATAAGCAGAATAGAGTATTATGAACATATCCTAATCAAAACTTTTGAAAGGTCCGTAGATGGACGATAATGCACTGAAGCCCTTTGCTGCAGCCGCATTACATTGTGAAGGGGTTTTCAAATCATGAGTTATGATGACACCTAATTCTTTCAGTCCAAAAACTGGGAGTGGTGGTGTACCGGCAACAGAATACTGGAAACAATGGCTATGACGAATGTGCATTATCGCACTTTTGTTGTAGTTGATTTTCAGTTTGTGCCGACCTACCGGCTCGTCCAAACCTGCTCGAAGTTCAAATCTGTCAGCACCACTACTTATGACTCCGATCTCTTACATCGTCGGTACATAGAAGCACCATAGAATTCATCACATGCTGTAATCCGATGATATATGACAAGAAAGTAGGGGACATCAGGTTTTTGTTTGGGGGACTCAACTCATCACAGGTTTCCATCCGGACAGTGTTCCACTTACACCATTCGCCAAATCCAGGATTGCTGTGAATAACCAGTTTCGAAGGAGGAAAGCTTTCCTATTAATTTCATATGTGACGCTTTGTTGAAGCCTATAAACACGGCATCTGTTGGCGGTCTGCAATCGCTGGCTGCGGCTCATTCCACTCATTCATTGAGGAGGCTTGCTGAACAGTAATGTCTAGTATGAAAACCATTTTGCCGTTGTGCCTGAAGATTACTTGATTTAACGCTGTTGTAAATCCCACTATTAATCAGTTTTCCTAAAACCCTACTGGACATCTTAGTTAGACTAACAACATGGCAGTCAACCACCAAAAGCCTCAGAACTGGCCTGGTTATAGCATATTTCCAGTCCTTATGGCCGCAAACCTGATATAAGGGCATACTGGGTAGATCAGTTACCAGCTTAGCAACAATGTCCGCTATCAAGGATCTGGGCTGCAACTACTTAGGACCCGGAAATTTTCCGGGTTTTGGACTGCTGAGCAACTGGAGGACTGTTTCCTCTGTTAAGACCAATGTATCCATTAGTGGAGAAGTGAGGACACCACCACTGATCACTTCACCCTCAAGTCCTCGTTAGCAGTCCATTCCTTATCAAACGCGAAATCCATCATATTTGAATTTGTCTCCGTCCCACACATTAGGTCTGGAGATAAGCAGTGTCAACATCAAACCCATACTTTCGAAAGCCCAAACTCAGCGCCACGTGATCGCTGTTAGCTAACGGACGGAGGGATCTGAGGTGCATACCATTTTCACACTGTTGGGTTGCAAACGAAATCGGATAACGATTGCTCCAGTTCAAAATCGTACCACGTTTCACGGGTTACGTTTTCACTTTAAATAGGTCCTAGTACTGTTAAACGTCGATCCTTTTGGAAGCCACTGCGTGCGGCTTTGGCCGTGAGCTCCATTCACTTTATGTGTACGTCAATCGGATCCCAAATATCTGGGAATCTGTAGCTTCTACTTCAGATATATATACGATTTAGCGTGAAGTCATTTGCAAAGGAAGACGGTCCATGGTAAATAACTCCAATAGTATATAAACGCTGATTTCAAACCAGCTCACAGCTGGTGACTTAGCAGGCATTGCTTTCATGTGCTTCTGAAGTGACCGATTGAATGTGGACGTCATCAGGAACACAGAAAAGGATCATACCAGCGGTGCGACGCACAAATCTATCTATCGCTATACAGTAATATCCTTATATAGGCGGCGCGACATCTGAATCGTCCGCTAATCAGTTTACAGCAACGGCAAATATGCCGGGATATCGTGCAGAGACCAAAGTCTGCAGGTTCGGTATTTTATCTTTAACCATGCAAACATAGTTATAGGTTATGTTCACTGAGCTTGAAGGGTCTTAGGCCCCATACATAAGGTCCTTGGAATCATTGGGATTTAAGAACTAAAAATACGGAACCCTAAGATCTTAAGAATGTTTTCCATATTAATATATAGGAACTAAGTTTCTATCATGCTATTTACTCGTGAACGATGGATTGTCATGATGAACCAAATGCGACTAAGGTATGAAATAATCCACACTGGAATTGGAGCTCATTATCGGCTGCCGCGTAAGATCAGCATCCAAAGTTTGCCACCCGTCTTTCGACGAAAACACATACGACGGTTTCGGCAGTAATATCTTTCATGGACAATTCCTCTGGCCATCTCGTAAAATGATCCGCGTGGGTGAAAAGGTAAGTCCATCCATTAGATTCTTGTAGAAGCCCTACAATATCTTTATGGAGGCGGCCGAACCGAATGTCCGGGGATGGATAAGAAACCGGAGGGCTTTTCGTATTTCTCGTAACTTTGCACTTTTCCCACACGCGCGGCTGGGTCCGTTCTTCGACGTCTTTCTTCACTCCGAGCCTGCAGAAACCACGCACAATAAGCCTGACGTCGGCTTGTACACCAGTAAAGGGCAGGTTGTGCAACACAATGAAGACGCTGCGCCAGCTACCGGGCGTGGTTGACCAGCGGAGATATCCCATGGAATTGTGCCTTTGCCTGACGATACTGGAAAGAGTTGTAGCCTGAAAGTTGTGGACGACAACTCATGGTGCAGCTCAACATCTTCTTTTTGATACCAAGCCAGTCCAATAAGGTCAACTCTTTCGGCAAGATTTATCGAAGCTATTCGAGACAGTGCACCAGTCGCCTACTAAATGTACCATACCTTGTTTCCGCTTCCTGCAGCCACTTCCAGAGTGAAGTCTGCAGCGGTTTGCAGCCAACTGTTGTAAAACTGCTTCGACTGGTGAGTTAGGTGCACTGACACCAACACTCATAAGAGCTTCGAGGTCGCGTAAACATGGTTACATTCGAGACGGCTCCTTTCGTCTTAGAGATGGCATGTATAGAAACATTGTCCAGAGTGACGCACTTCGTAGTCTCTCGAAGTAGATTTGCGAGTAACCGCATAACAGGAGCACAAGTGGAAGTAGACCTTCGGTAACAACCTACCAGGCCAATGAAAGTGCGAAGCTGCCTCACGGTAGTCGGCCCAGAATAGTCCATGATAGCCACCACTATATCTGTCGATGGGCACATACCTTTGCCGTCAGTATGCCCGAGAAAGCTGGGCGATTCAACTCCTACTTCACACTTCTGTACCCTGACTTTGATACCATGCCTTCTCAAATATGCTGATTGCGAGGTCCAAATTTTTCAGGTAAGTTTCCTCATCTGGACTAGCAATGAGACAGTCATCGATGTATGCGTAAAAAAAATCCAAACCACGGAAAACATCATCCATAAAGTTTTGGAACGTGTGTGCCTAGGTCCGAGGACCAAAAGGCATTAGCAGGAACTCAGACAAGCCAGAAGGTGCAATAGTGTCTGTTCCTGCGACACCTTCTGTTGCCAAAGGTTCCCGGTTATACGCTTTTAAAAGGTTGGTTTCGGAGAATATGCGCACTCCCCATAGCGTCTCAGTCAAGTTGTGGATGTGGGGTATCGGGTACCAGTCTGATGTTTTTCTTAGCGATATTTCGTTGGCAATCACCATCCAGGAGTCAGTGGTTGCCATCCTTTTTGTGGACCGTATGGAATGATGATGCTCAACGACAGTTTGACGATTTGATAATGCCTAGTTCGAGTGTGTAGTCGCATTCGCTTTTTGCCTTTCTGAGCTTATCGGGAGACAGACACCGCACTTCAGATGCCAGAGGTGAACCCGCGTTTGAAACGCGACGCATAACATTGCTGGTTATGCACGCGGAGTAGGCACCGGTTGTTATAATTCTGGATATTTACCTGAAACTGCCTGATAGGACGCGTTGCCCGATTGTTAAGTTCTAACTATAGCCAAACTTAGACCTACGTAGGCGATGCCGCTAATAGATAACTTCGTGTCGTTATCTGACAGTCGCCGCCGACGAGTATCCACGAGTGGATCGTAGTGGTTCAGTAAATCTACACCAATGATGGGCATGGAAATATCAGCTGGGAGGAAAATCCACCGGTGACGTGCGGCAAACGGCTTTATCCACCAGCTGAGCCGCCGTTAACGCATGCCGGCAAGACATTCCCCTAGTTGGTATCCGTGTTGAACGCGCACGATTTTCGACAATTCCCGGCTTCGTCGTCATGACCGTTCTGAGAGCAGTACCAACTGGGGTATTCCACCATGTAAGGCTCAGTTTTCGGGCGACAACGAGAGTAGCCAAGATGAGATGAGACGCGTTTGTGTATTGCACTGCGTAACTCAGGGTTTCGGGCTCGCAGAAGCTGCCCAGAGGAGCTGCGTAACTCTGTTACCTCTGAGTTCCGACCCCCAGGTTTTTCGGAGACCGCGTACAGGTTCCACAAGTGCCTGCTAGAGATCTCCAACAACCTATCCGCTGTGGCCGACAAGTGACCATGTGGAACCAAATGAAGTATCATGGTTTGCACCGGTTGTGGTAGTTTCCATAGAAATAATTCTCGAACATTGGCACTGTCAAATGCCTACGGCTTCTGGCATTCGTGCGATCACGCCAGTTGCTCAGTTGTTCCCTGGCTCCATGTTACGAAACAATTCATTTAAACACTGGTGACCGAGAGGTTGCTGTTCCTCGGAAGCCCAGCTTTGAGGGGTGCACAGGGATCACTTCAACGCTAGACATAGAGCTGTAAGGTGCCTATTTAATTCCCTTAGTGATGGGCGTATGACACCAGGAAATCGAGAAGGAGGACCTGTGACCCCCTGTTCTCAGAAACCTGTCTCGGTACACAGAAACCATGTTTCTGTATTGTCCGGCCGGTGTGGCACAGGCCTGACGGTCTTCTTTATCGGCTTAACACGTGTAAGACTCGGAGCACGGTCAGACCGGTTTGGACTTCCGGTTCAGATTCATTAAAGTGCAGGAGACAGGATGTTAGCGTAACCATTATATGCCGAATAAAGCCGGCGGTGTCATCCCTCCTGTTGAGAATATCTTAACTGTGAAAACTATAGAATCGATCGCACATGGAAGTGGGACGTGTGAAGTGATGCACTGCCAGTTGAAATGCAAAAGACAAAACGTCAACCCAGTCTCAGAATGTCAAATCCCTGAATGTGAAGTGGTGGGCATCCTCCTGAATAAGCTGACCCCCGGGATCAATAGTCACCGATGCCTCATTATAGGCGACTTCAACGCACCATCGGTTGCTTCGGGCACGCTGATAACAGAGGCACCACGTAACTCTTTCGATCATCGGCTGACGAAAACATCAGTTTCTTTTGCCCTCATGCAAAAAGATACGGTCATTGGATTTCTTTATCGGCTCTAGGCTTGGTATTCTCACACACGGACGATGTATGCTTCACCCGGCACCTTACTCCTCTTAGTAAAAATGTTCGCACTGTGAGTATCTTCGGACTCACCGCTGCTATTTGGTACTAGGCCGATGCTCCAGCTAGACCCGGTGTGTGGAGAGCGAGTGTGGAGGCTATTGACTTGGCAGCCTCTTCGGGTCTAGTGAGGTTGTGTGGTGCTGCTTCAAACAGCCATATGCACGAGTTACTGGGCCGTTCAATCCGTGAAATGTTCCGAGGGGACGGGAACATTGTCCTCCGTGAATAAACTAAGAATTCCAAATCTTGCTACGATATGATGAAAAGTGTTAAAGTTTTGCCACCCACTTTGCTACGGGCAAGGTTATGAGGCATCACAAGGTATGAGGAGTTTTGTAATCGCTGGCAATCCGCTTGCATGGGAGAAGAGTTCCACGTTGGTAGGAGACAAAAGGTAAGGATCGACCCTCAACTTTCCTTCTGGAAGTCGGTAAAAGGTAGAGTGTTACGTTGACATTCCCGTATCTCTTGCTATTTTCGCTACACGCAAATGAGCTGCCAAATATCACGAAATCCCCTACGGTCCTCTACGCTGATGGTGTTAACGTCTGGCGGGAAAGCCGGAATGACGAGGATATACGTCCACTTCAGGTAGACCAAAACAGCTTGTTTGCCCTGTTAGAGAGGGGTCTGATGACTATCAACGAGGATAAGTGTACGAGAATGCGCTTGAGGGACACATATGGCAACACCAACGGTATCGATTGGACTCCGCTACCCTCAGTACCGATCCACAATGACCCAGGAGTCGCAGTGAGCTGTGGTTCGAAAACCATAGCACACTGTCGACTGAGAGCCGGTCCGGAGTTTTAGGACACTGGGCATTACGTAGAACGTTTGCAAAAATAAGTGGTAAGATGTTAATCTTATTCCACGAATACCAGTTTAGGTCTGAATGAGAAAACTGTTCACAGACAGCAAATCCGTGTCTGAAAGATGACTCAGACTTTCTGGAAAGAGTCCAGAGGGCAACCACTTGTACGATCCTTGTATGTCACAAGTGTCTAAACGAAACTATTCGCATTTTAAAAGTTATAAGCTTACTTGAAGCTTAAACAACTGGTAATGCAGTGCGCTGAGGCGATGGTTGCCAACTAGTGGAAGGCAGTGTAAATATGTTACAGGGACAACAAAAAATAGCTACCACGAAATAATTGCCCTAAAGAACTACACTAAATGTGCCATAAATAGGCGAGCAAAATACAGTTGCTCAAGCTCCCCGCTCCATTTTCCTTACATCCTCTTCCAACTTAGTACATATTACCATTATTATTTGTCCCTGGGCTCCTGGTGGAACACAGGGCTTTAGTAGCTAGTCTCCATTGCTCTCTGTTCACCGCAGTCCTTTCAACCCGGCTGCACCACTGCCCGGAAGATTCCATTTCTTCCTCACACCATCTCCTTCATGTCGCCCTCGCCCCGGACACCCGACTCGTCACTTCCTCTTCGGATTCCACTCTAGGGCTCGGCGCATGACGTCACCAGTTGGTCTTCTCAGTGTGTGCCCAGCCCATCTCCACTTTCTTTTGCATATTTGTTGGGTGATGGGTTCTTGGTTGGTTCGTTGCCAACCAGCCAGAGTTCCTTGCTGCTTATTCTCTCTGGCCATCCGGTCTTCGGTATCAAGTGAGCGTAGGGGGCAGCTGTTGATGTGATGCATGTCTGTAGTTTGTTGGAAATGCCACCGGCGACTCGTCAAGTTTCTGAACCACATAAAAGCACTGACTTGGCGTTGGTGTTAAAAACCCTGATCTTGTTCTTTATGCTCAGTGGAGCGCAGTAGATCTCCATGAAATGGCTAGGACACAATATAACTGGTGCAGATGACTCGATACATTCTTTCTGCCCCCATGGTAGCATCACACTCGATTATTATTCGCCTGTCTCTTCTTAGGGATCTTTCCGGCCTCCGGTTCAAATTTTTCTCCCCTATTTCTACACTTTTCACGATTTGAAGTGTGCCAGTGTGGAGCGGTAAGAACTAATTTCAAGTCCCACGTTTATATTCAAGGATTGAACAACATTTTTAAAAGTCTATTAACTGAAAGTCGATGATTGCATTAGCCACAAAAGCGAAGATGGAATACCTCATAATTACCGTCATAAATAGAATGATCAGTCCTAGCCTAAAGGTACAATTTACCTCTACTGACTGAAATGCCTTCAAAAATAATTGACTTTAAACCAACAAAAATGTTACAATAAATAAAATTCAACAAAGTCAAAATCATAACCTTGCTCCAAACACTGAATCCTACAATGTCAGCTGTATGCTGCAATACCTGGCTATTTCGGATTCAAATTCTGGTGTAAGACATGTTTTGTTGGAAGTAATTTGATTTCCTTGTAAGTAAATCACACTTATCACAGCAACTTTATCTTAAGAAACTCACCTTGCTATTGGTTCATTTAGTGTTTTCTAAAAATCTGAAGTACACAAAATATAAATGAACCGAACACAAACTTCATTTTGAAATGTTGTCATGTACACTGACAACTGATCACAGGACTAAACGATCCACCTCATGAGTACCGGTGAGCTTCATTCAGACAGAAGTCCTCAATTCTGATGATCATTCCTTCAGTATTCACCGAAATTGTAATAAATAAATGAGTTCAATGCCATAAGTAAACACGATTTCAGTCACTGCAGTCTAATATGTTACTGACCAGAAATCAGTACATCATTTTGGTAAACACAACCAGATGTAGAAACTGCTCAACGCTTAATTACAGAGTTCTTAATTTCTGAATATGAAAACTGCTCCGATAACAAAACCATCTGTGTGCTTCTTCTGATTCCTTTTATGATACGGTTTCGGTTAGTGAACTCCAGCGGTATATACGAAAATAAAAGGTATTGTTAACCCAAAACATTATATTTTCTCTTTTTCAAAACATTAATCACTGTCATTAATATCTGGTGTGCATTGTAGTCTTAACTTGTCGTCCCATAACCGGAGACGCCAACAGATAAACAATTCACTTCACATATGAATACACACACTACATCCCGTTATATTTCGAAACAAATTACAGGTAAGTACATGTTTCATTCATAAGTTGTGGGTATCTGGGAGAAAAAACATTGGTTGACAAATCCTACGATACATCTCTTATTTCTAGCGCCGTTCCCATTTCGCATTGATATTTTGGTAACTCATTCGGTAAAGGCTATTCTAACAGTGAGAAATAAAGAAGGCCATATTTTTCTATGGTGTGTTCTTAGTTATTTCTAAATACATACTACGTATGTGCATAATGGTTGGATATAAATCCTTTGTTTCGTCTATTCTATGTAAACACATTCTGGGAGTCACACCGAGTAAGAGAGGTAAAAGGTGTGAGGCTTTTAAGTTTGGAAATCTCGTTAGAAGGTAAGCAGAAGAAATCAGATCAGAAACAGCGAAATGGATAGTCAGTCAATTTCAGAAAGCAATATGAGGCTACTACACAGCACACAGGCGGATAGAAACAACACAGAACCCCGCACAGAAACATATCGGCTTAAGTTGCGACACTTCACGGCAATATATAAAGAACCGGTGGACAGAAAGAGTGATGCCAATGGAGGTCTTTCTGGACTCTGGGCTTCCATTCTTATCACAGAATATACTGCATCCAATATATCTCACTTACGTTGTTTTAATCGTTCAGTTACGTCAGCCAATTGTATTGAATACCCCTGCACGTTTTTAAAATCGTTGCAACCTTAATGAATCAACGAAAAAACCGTTAGCACGAAAACAGTCGTCCAAAATGGACTGCTAAGATGGCGGGAAGTGAATTTCGGGATTTGTCCTGGTGTGAACTTGACAGACGCAAAGACCAATCACTAATTTTTCGTACTTGTTATATACCCACCATATCGTAGTCGGATGAAATAGTATATTTGGATGGTTGTGCCAAAATACCGATGCGTTCCAACTAACTGGCTAGAGAGTCGAATACGAGCAGTGCAACGTAACACAACAGCGTGCCAAATGGCTAGGATGCTTGACCGGGTGCCTTCAGCTTAGCGGGGCCAATTAAACTATCAAGGTCAGCATCAGTGTCGAAAGTCGTCTAACCCTAGGCTGTTGATTCTGGTTAAGTGTGTGACGCTACAGACCACTACCCGTTTGTGGGTTCGTGAGGACCCTAAGATGATACCAGCCTGAAGTAAAAACCTAGTGGTTTCTCCACTGGTAAAACTCTTCCGATGGGCTCACTGCGTAAAGTGGCTCCCGGTTGTCTGAACTTATTCTAGGGTGTCTTGGCAATTAAATAATAAAATACAATGAATCGAATTGTACGTCGATCGCAGTCCTCAGTTCCTTTGACGTTCCGTCCAGTGCTCGTTGCACCTGGAATATAAAGGAAAGTCTTTAATGCCATGAAAACGCTTCGAAAAAATGGGAATTATGTATATACAAATATATCGAAAGTAAAGTTCACGCTTATTTTCACCATCTTTTTAAAAACGTTCCATTACATGGCAATAAAAAATTGACACCAAAGGCAAGATGTACGAGGGTTTGCGCATTGCCGGTAAATAAGAAGAATAGTACCTCGGAAACAAACTATTGAATTTTTAATAAAATGGTTGGTACATCTTATCTCACACCACTAAGTTGAATACAACTTCAAATACTCCGGGAACCTGACGGTTCGACCTGATCGTGTTTTCTGTTGCGCCGATGGTTGTTGCAGCTGCGCATTACCAGGCACATCGTCAAGAATTTCGATAATTGAGCTATCCGTCGGTTGGCTGTAGCGAGCTGAAACGTCACTTATAATGGGGTTGCCTTTGAAATAAGCTGGTTTCAAACGGTCAATACTGACAGTATCTTCAAGTCAGTCTCTCTCAATTATGTAGAATTTCTCGTGTCGCTTGATCACTTTGAATGGCCTGTCGTAGGGTGGTTCAAGTGGTCGACGAACGACGTCGTGGAGAATAAACACGCGTGATGTCTTTTGTAAACTGGGGTGAACGGAGACATCAGTCGTTTGAGGTCTAACCGGAGAAGGCCTAACTGAACGCATTGCGCTTGTAAGCCTAGTCACGTACGATGCCCTGTCGGAAACATGTTTGAAAGTTGAAGGAGAAACAAACTCACCTGGTAGGCGAAGAGTGGTCCCATAGACGAGTTCTGCAGGGGTACATCCAGCATCAACTTTCAAGGCGTTACGAATACCTAGTAGGACTAGAGGCAGAGCCTCGGTCCACTGAGGTGTGTTTGCAGCTGAAAGGGAAGCTTTCAGCTGTCGATGGAAACGCTCTACCATGCCATTTGCTTGTGGATGGTAGGCTGTCGTTCGGAACCCGGTGCAACCTAAAAGTGCCGTTAGAGCGTGAAATAGTCCACATTCAAATTGGCGCCCACGGTCGGTTGTGACGTAAGATGGACATCCGAAGTTCGCGATCCATCTTTCGACGAAAACACGAGCAACTGTTTCAGCAGTAATATCCTTAATAGGTACTGCTTCCGGCCATCGTGTGAAACGATCAACACAGGTGAAAAGGTAGGTACATCCATTAGATTCTGGTAGGGGTCCTACAATATCTATATGGACGTGGTCGAAACGCATGTCTGGGGCTAGAAAAGAGCCTAAAGGGCTTTTCGTGTGTCGCGTGACTTTACACTTTTGACAAGCTAAGCACGACTGAGCCCACTCCTTAACGTCTTTGTTCATCCCAGGCCAGCAGAAACGTTGTGCGATAAGCCTAATGGTGGCTCGTACACCTGGATGAGAGAGTTTGTGCAACGTATTGAAGACGTTGCGTCGACAACTCTTCGGAACTATTGGGCGTGGTTGACTAGCAGAGACATCGCACAAAATTGTATCCTTGTCTGATCCAACCGGACAAAGTCGCAGCTTGAGAGTTGTGGACGACAACTCATGATGCAGCTCAAGGTCTTCCTTTTGACGCCGAGCTAGTTCAACGAGATCAACGCCCTCGATATGATTTATCGAAGCTATTCGAGATAGTGCGTCGGCTACGGAGTTATTTGCTCCAGAAATGTGGCGGATGTCTGACGTGAACTGGGAAGTGTGGTCAAGCTGTCGCGGCTCACGCGGGGTAAAACGTTAACGGTTTGTGGTCTGTGAAAATAATGAAATCACGACCTTCCACAGAATGTCGAAAATGGCGTACAGAACAGTACATAGCTAGGAGTTCCCTACCAAATGTACTGTATCTTGTTTCCGCGTCTTGCAGCCGCCTCGAGAAAAAGGCTAACGGTTGCCACTGGTTGTCAGTCAACTGTTGCAAAACTGCTCCAATTGCTGAATCAGATGCATCAACAGCAATACTCAAAGGAGCATTGGGGTCATGATGCATAAGCATGGTTGCGTTCGAAATGGCTTCCTTGACTTTAGAAAAAGCAAGTCTAGCCGCGTTGTCCAGAGACACGAACTTCGTAGTTCCTCGAAGTAGATCTGTCAGTGGTCTCATGACAGAGGCACAGTTAGGGATAAACCTTCGGTAATAACTTACCAGGCCATTGAAAGTGCGGAGATGTTTCACAGTGGTCGGCTCTGGATAGTTTGTGATAGCCGCCACTTTATCTCTCAATGGGCGTATACCTTTGTTGTCAATGGTATGCCCAAGGAAGCTGAGTGATTCAACTCCTATTTCACACTTCTGTAAGTTGACTGTGATGCCATGTTTTTTAAGTCTTTCGAATGCGAGGTCCAAATGTTTGAGGTGATTTTCCTTATCTGGACTCGCAATTAGACAGTCATCGATGTAGACATGAACAAAATTCAAACCACGGAAGACATCATCCATAAAGCGTTGGAATGTTTGTGCTGCATTCCGAAGACCAAATGGCATGCGCAGGAATTCAAACAGGCCAAAAGGAGTAATAATGGCTGTTTTCGCGATATCTTCTGCTGCCATAGGTATCTGGTTGTACGCTTTGACCAAGTCGATTTTGGAGAAAATGTTCATTCCGCATAAGGTTGCAGTCAAGTCGTAAACGTGAGGTATCGGGTAGCAGTCCGGAGTTGTTTTGGCGTTAAGCCTTCGGTAATCACCGGTTGGACGCCAGTCGTTGCTATCCTTTTTGGGAACCATGTGCAATGGCGATGCCCAAGGACTGTTTGACGGTCTGATAATGCCCAGTTCGAGCATGTGGTCGAATTCATTTTTCGCCGTTTGAGCTTATCGGGGCTAAACGGCGCTTTGGATGCCACAGGTGGACCTGTGGTTGTGACGTGATGCATAACATTGCTGGTTATGCACGGAAGAGTGTGCTTCGGTTGCCGCAACTCTGGATATTTCTCCAGAACTGCTTGGTAGGACGCGTCGCCTGATTGTTTGGTTCTAACGATGGCTAAACTCGGACCTACATAGGTGGTGCCGCCAATAGATAACTTTGTGTTATCTATCAGTCGTCGACGGCGAGCATCTACGAGTAGATCGTAATGGTTTAGCAAATCTATGCCAATGATGGGCATAGAGACGTCAGCCAGGAGGAAAATCCAGTGGGCAGGTTTGTGTAAACCTAAGTTGAGGTAGGCATACCGTCTCCCGAATGTCGCGATTGCCTTGCCGTTGGCTGCTTGGAGATTGAAGGATGGGTCATGATGACGCCCCTTTGTCGGTGCGGGAAGAACGCTAACTTCTGTGCCGGTGTCGACGAGGTAGCGAACTTTCGTTTTAATATCCGTGACGTAGAGCCAACGGCTGTTTCCGCCGGCTACGGTTGCCGTGGACACGTGCCGGCGTGACCGTTTCCCGAGTTTGTGTCCTTGTTAAAACTGCGTGGTTTCCGACATTTTCTGGCTTCGTCTCCGTAAGTGTTATGAAACCAGCACCATTTCGGGCTTTCCACCCTGTTAGGTTTAGTTTCAGGGCAACCACGCGAGTCGCTGCTATTCACTAAGACGCGTTCTGTGGAGTTCTACGTGAACTAGGACTTCGAGATCGTAGCAACTGTTTAACAGAGTTGTACAGCTCCGTCACCTCTGAATCCCGGCTATCTGGTTTGTCACAGACAGAATATACGTTGGAGACGGGTCTGCTGGAAATCTCCAGTATTTTATCTGCCGAGGCTGCCAGGTCATCGAGTGGAACTGACAACAGTGTCACCAACACGGTTTGCACCGGTTGTGGTAGTTTTGAGAGAAATAGTTCTCGGAAGAGGCCATCGTCGAATGTTCGTGCGCCGATTACTTCTCGCATACGTGAGAGGACTTCAGTAGCTGGGTGGCTGCCTAGCTCGATGTTACGAAGTAATTCGTCTAGGCGCTGGCGATCTGTGAGATCGCTTTTCTTCAAGAGTGTGGCCTTGAGAAGTGCATAAGGATCACTTACTTCAGGATTAAACAAGTGTGCTGTAACATACCTGTTTAATTCTCGCGGTAGTGACCGTATGACCGCAAGAAATCGAGAATGAGGATCTGAGACTCCCTGTTCTCGAAAACCTGCCTCGGTATACAGAAACCATGTTTCCGCATTGTCTGGCCAATATGGCACGAGTTGGATCGTGTTCGTAGTCGGCTTAATACGAATAAGCTTGGGAGTGTGGTCGGACATGAGAAAGTGTAGTAAATGGATGTATAAATGTTATCGAAATGAAAACAATATACAAATATAAAATGGAACAGGCTCACCAATTCAATATCTGTTATTGGTCGGGATATGTGATCACGTCAGGATATTTAATCACGTCGGGCTCACTAACCTAGGATTTGTCCTGGTGCGAACTTGACAGACGCAAAGACCAATCACTGATTATTCGGACTTGTTATATACCCACGAGTACGAGACCAAAGAAGAACACGATAGCGTAGTCGGATGGAATAGTATATTTGGATGGTTGTGCCAAAATACCGATGCGTTCCAACTAACTGGCTAGAGAGTCGAATACGAGCAGTGCAACGTAACACAACAGCGTGCCAAATGGCTAGGATGCTTGACCGGGTGCCTTCAGCTTAGCGGGGCCAATTAAACTATCAAGGTCAGCATCAGTGTCGAAAGTCGTCAAACCCTAGGCTGTTGATTTTGGGGAAGTTTGTGACGCTACAATATCATTAAATATGTGCTCAGCACCAGCAGAAAATCTGAGCCTACTACTTTGGTGGTTGTTGATGACAAAGTGTCAGACATTATGCACGTATGTGAAAACTAGCACTAGTACTGATTGGTGGTGAGAGTTAGTGCGGATTCGTGTGTGAGCTTACCACGGGAACGGAATCCAAACATTTCGGTGCAGTGAGGCACCAATGGGGTTTCAGTGAGATGACCTTCAAGTGCTCAGCCACCTGTGTTGGGCGAGGACACCGTACGTTTGTCTGTATACTGGCTAGCGATTTAGGCACCGTCTATGAATACTGATGGGTCTTATTGGTGGTAGGTTGGGAGATAATTTTTAGTGGGGACAGTTAGAAATAACTTAGGATTTTCTAAGTTTATTTTGACTTCACATGGCCCCTTTTCCTAATACACTACACCTGATCTTACTCATGTGTGACTCTAGGCTGTCGGAAGCTGACTGGTTTCATACTCCATAAATTCCAGCTGATAGTGGCTTCAAGTCGATTTTGGGTTCGCGCAGAATCAAGCAAGACCTGTCAGTAAAATCGAAAAGTCGTGTTCATGCTGACCTTTCTTTGAATGGGGTTCAAACTCCATTGTTCTACTGGTAATTTGTGATACGAGTATTTGGCTGGTTGTCCTGTGTTAATTTCTATATTAGGTATCCAGTACAACATTACTTTGTCAGCTTGACTTTTGATTCCACCAATAGTTGTTCCCAGCTAACACTTTGCAAGGCCAGCCGAGGAGTCGCAATGTCGCCCGCCTCCACCCTCTGCCTCACACTAGACCGTGCCACCCTTAAGTTTCCTCATCCTGTCTTGCGCCTCATTTTGTCAATCTGGCTTCTCGTTTGACTCATCGTTATTTCACATAGGCAAGTCCTGTATTCTAAAACCTTTATGATCCCAATAACTTGAGGTGAAGACTACAGTGTTGGAACGCAGCTGGCTAGTTTATTGCATAAATACGTGTCATACAACCTGTGTATAGTGTCTATAGGAGTTTCTAGGTGAGAATAATGAGAACAGTTAAGGATAGAGATGACTGACTTTTAATAGTCATTTAATCTCATGCCATTGCCGGATGCCATCCACCCAAATACACTGGGTCACTATCCTCGTATACCTAATTCCCAGCCTAACATTTCACAAACCTGTTACCAACCATTGGTCGTCACATAAGTTGTCTGATGTAAATGGTCTGCATGCACGACTTAATCCTCCATCAGCATATCTATGCAGAAATGTGTAGCTCGAGGGTTGTTTTAGTGGAATGGAGTGGTAAGTAATAGTAGTGATATAATCAGACCATAACTTTATATCACATTATTGATTGCGATATTATGCGTAGTACATCAACGGATGCCATTTTAACGACCTAGCTCGAACGGACCAGTTTTTCACTGTTTCGGAGTGATGGTAGATCTTGTAAGGGTTTCATTGACCATGAACCCACATAGACCGTTTATAGGATGCTCTAGTGCGAAAATTCCTATCTGAGCTTCCTTGATCTTGAGATTTAAAACAAAAATGACCAACAAGTACATTGATTACACTGCCAAAGGTCTCATGAACAGTATTAGGCTGTTATTTCTACAGTGATTGGTAAGAATTATATTACTGTAAGACTTTTTTTCATGGAGGTTTGTCACGCCTGGACTGAACTTGCATTTCTTTCTGAAACCCTTATTCCGTGTTTAATTTCAGGCCACCTAAAATTAATGTGTAAAGGGGAGAAAAATAACTCTCCCTTTATCTTCTTTTTTAAAAAGTGTCACTGGGTGCATTTGTAGATGACGCTTTGTTTTGATTCTCATAATGATTGAATCTAATTTAGTAAGATATTCCTCAGTTTTGTTCTAGTCACTTTATCACAAATCTTAACTACAGTTTGTTCTTTTTTTATTGTTAGGACTTTCTATGAATTCGTTGGAAGTTGTCACACCTCCACTTATATCAGATTCCTATTTATTGGCACGGAGACATTTACAGTTGAGTCGAGCAAAACTGAAGGCAGCAAGTCGAGTGTCAGCATTATTGGCGGGTTTCGCTATGGTTGCCATCATCGAATTAGAGGTTATTATAACACTAACTCAAAAGGAAAATGGTGTAGGTTATCGTTGGTGAGAATAAGCCGCCTGAAGCATTGTTAATTACCTTCACAACTCTTGCATGTCTTCTTGTGGTTGTGCATATTATGGCTGTGATGATAAGTACTTGCATTCTACCACATATTGACTCATACATGGTTCCTCGGGACGGTTCCATGACTGAAGAAGCGCCACACAATCGACTACGAGCGTAAGATGTCTTTTATATTGCTTGTTAATTCTTCTACAGATTCGTTGAAGTTGCATGGATATTCAGTACTGTTGTTGGAATCACTTTGTTTTTAGCTGTGGTAATACTAGCGTGCTGGGTTAAATTTTGGTCTGTGAGTCGTCTGTCTGCTGTGGCTGGAACAATTATTGTGATACCGGCAGTGCTCATTTTCATGATTTTTGCTGTTCTGTTTCATCGAAGTCTTATCACATATAAAGTGGAGCGAGCTACAGAAATGATGCGTAATATTGATATGCGTATGTCTTGTCTTGAAAGTGGCATTCAAAGACCCATAAAGATGATCAGTTAAAAACGACCCATGTTTAGAATTCTTGAAACATTTTTTCAAACCTTTGTAAATCCTCATTCCTGTACATTTCACTCTTGATCGTTTTTGAATGTAACATCAAACCATATCTAATAAATGTGTTAGTGATTTTTGATTGTCACATTTGTGGTGTTTGCATGCAGTGTTTCAGTTCTGAAGTTATAAAGCACTAGTTATTTATGTTCATGCACTTGTGCGTTATTTTTCACAAGCTATTCCTCATACAACAATATAGTGTGAGTCGTTAACTTAGGTAGTCAACTTCCGATTAGCCGGTTAAAGGTTCAAAATCCACTAGAACTACTGACTTTTGAGCAGTTATGTAGAATCGTCATGCCTTATGCACTAGGTGTGGCTCATCTTTCTGCACGAACTTGCTTACGGTTACTGGGTTCATTATCATTTTCTTTAATTTACGTTAGTTCAAACAGTGAGACAATATCAAACAGTATGTGTAGCTTGGGGTAGTGCACGAACTGAGTTACGTTATCTACTTTTAGTCGCGTTTAAATTTTGCACTTGGTCCATATACAACGCGTAAGTCTCGACAACTGCTTCTTTTGGTATAACGAATACAAAAGTCTGACGATATTAGGTATTCATACTGATTCGGTTATGCAACGTATCTAGGATATTTTGAGGCCTAGTAAGTGCTCATGAAGTGTTAGCAAAGTTACACTGTGTTTTAGCTATATACTAGTATGTAGAGAGAGGACTTTGGTTCATCAGTGTACGAGTTATGGGCATTATTTTCGCGAAGATATGCATCATTGACTTAGACATCCCACTTTCAAGTGGATGGCCACGGGTTCCAATCCCGTTTGATATACTTTGGCTGGGGTTACCATAAGCCCTAATACTGTAGGTGTGACTCAACCTTGCGAATGTATGTGCAACAGATTGAATTACACATACTTTGTTGTAACAATGTAAAACATAAGTAGTTTTCGTCATTAATATCATTTATATCAAATGGAACAGTTGAGCGATTGCTTTGGTACTGGATTTCCGAGTACCACTGAACGCTTGCATACTTTACCATTTAGGATGTCATTTTTAACAGGTGAATCAGGAAATTCGCTTAGAAACTTAAAATGTCTGGTTATCTTATGGTATGCTGTTACGTATTATTTAATGTTGTCAGGCACTATTCCAAACCATTGTTTCCTGAACCTAGACTCCTGACACAGAGAAACTTCATCCCACACAATAGTGCATCGGTTTGATTTCCCACATTTCTTGAAGTATGAAAAAGACAGTGGGAATGAGTCAGGAAGATGTTAGTCAACCAGTCACTATCAACATGAAGGTTGATAGGTTACCACACCACATGTCAGCATATCAGGTGAGAATGTACCATGATAAAGGTCAAGAAAGTAAGGAGGGATGTTGTCAAGAGGCGAGAAGGAATAAAAAAAAATTCGGTATGATGATTATGTTGGAGATAATGTGTGAATGCATCCTTGCCAGTGAGATGTATTCTGAGCCATATTGCCTAGTGTCTGCAACCTGCAATTTCTGTTGTTGGGTGCACTTTGACTGGAGAGTCTATGTCTTTCTACGTGGCTCTGACCAACAGTAAAATACTTCACGGGCTGATGCCATGTTTTATTCTGGCTGCGCCTAACCTACTTCAGCTGACATTGCACAATAGGAAAGATAAGGAATAAGCATGTGTAACACTTGTTCAAACCGTAGGAGCCGATTGGCTTACTCAATTGCCTGAGGCTGCACTCCGGAATTCTACGTTACGCATGAGGTGGCACCACAACAACCTATGCTACGAAAACAAAGGTGATGGAACACCTCATGTTGTTTTTGTTTAATGGTCGTGTTTCTTAGCTATATGGTATAACAGAGCGAGCTGTTGTGCAGCACACTGAACACTTAGTATACAATCGAGCCTTTTGTATCTGTGTAGAGATTTTATTGCTCACTGACGCAGTAGGACTGATCTGTCTTTCCATCTAAGTGATATAGTCGACGCATTCAACCGCTTCACACTCGATTGTTAAGTGAGGCGTCAAAGCAAATCAATCGTGGAGCATCAATTTACATTCTACAGGTAAGAAATGCGACCCAAAGATTCTTGATTTGTAGTTATTGTGCTCAGAAGATTCTGCATCTTGAAAGCGCTATATCATCCGTGTGCTTGCTCTAGATCTATCAAGTAGCAAGATAAATCCTTGTAAATTCAGTCGACGAGAGTTGGACGTTTGGGAGTACATCTATGACGAAATTGAATAAGAATTAAGTTAGTGGGCATCCTAGATGAACACCACTTGATGTACACAGCTCATCTGATACTTCATTGTATGCTCTGACACGTTGTAGAGTGTTAAAATACAACACCAGCAGAATGATGTACTTATCGGACACCTCTTTCAACTAGAGACTGTCATAAGACCTTTCGATTGACGAATTCGAATACCACTTTCAGGTTTGAAATACAGCTAATGTCAGGCATCGTTAAGTCTGTGTTCCGGAACCTAGTGGAGAGCAAATATTTAGTTGAAATGCCCATGACCTATTCGTTTTTCTCGATGTCTTGTTCTCGAGCTTGACTTATTTATTTGAAAGTAAACGTGGTACAGCAAGAGAATCAAGGGATGAGCCACACAAAATAGTATAACACTATTTTAAAGATATAAAGCAAGGGTAAGTGGATGAGTAGAAGCGAAAAACAATAAAAGTAGACTGATTAGAAATGCAGTTCAATAAGATGCATTCATAACAAGACATTCATTACTTTTCAGCCGCAGAAGATTCAAGGAAGCTACAGCATGTCCGCCACTGATTTTGATTCTGAGGTGTATCTGATAACATCTCAGGCCACTGAGTTGCGTGATGTCTCGGATCCCATCCGGGGAGTCGTGATGCACCAATAGCTGCTAACCCGATACAACTATCTTTCATCCCACGGCGCCACGTCGTAGACTGACCAGCCGTCCGCTTGTTCCATCCAGTCTCAAGACTAACAAACAATGAACGGTGTAGAAGCCGTTGGAACGACATGTATAACATATGCCCGCGCCACTAGATGACGTTACTTGTTGAATGACGATCTCCATCATGTTCAAACACACGCTGTCCTTCCTCAGAATTACTTACATGTTGTTGGTACTGGGCACGAGCAATCCTACAGAGGAAAGGATAGTCGAACACAGAGTCGCTGCATATCCTTAGCTCGAAGAGGCCAGATTTCATAGGCGTAGAGCAGAACTGCTCGTACCGGAGCGTAGTAATCCTGGTCAAACTAACATCACGACGGGACCAAAGGCGATATGTGGTTTCACCACTTACCTCCGCCAGCACTCACTCGACTACTCAGATACACAGACTTTTCGACAACTTCCAAAGGCTTACCACACAGGTTGAGCGTACGCACAGGCTCCTGGCAGTCTTACAATCGCACTTTGATAGTACAAAGAACACACCATACTTACAGACACTAATCGCCATCTGGTTAAGTGCGATTTGAGTAGCCTGTATGTTATTGCACAGTAAGACTATATCATCCTCATGTTCATGTTGAATAACCGTTCATTGAGTAGTAGATCTACACTATCACGCACCTCCTTCAGAGCTGTCTCAAAAATATTATCGGTGACAAAGTTAGGGAGGAATCAGGCAGCCTTACCTAACATTATGCAGTGTATATGATACAGTAGTCACACTTCCTGTGTGAGACCAGATGAATGACTACACTTATGATTTATTAAGTGCAGGAACTTTACTCGTGAACTCTTGAGTATTGATTGGTGGTGTATGTGCTGCATGACATAGTGTCCAGGAGTAGGAAAAAGACTAGCGGATGCTATTTCGTATATTGGAATCATTAGCAGTCTTTCAAAAATAATCAGATGAGGGTGTAAAGATTTTATTATTAGGAATGGTAGGAGAGAACTAAGGAAGGGAACTAGATGGCTGAAGAATGAAGGAGAATCATTTCGATGCTGATTCAATGTCAAGTTGGAGTATGGGATGACTAAAATGCGGTCCGAGCCACCACACCTCAAAAAATGGAAGTAATCTGGTTACTATCATATTCTTGAAGTAGATGAGAGGGATTACTGCAGGTAACGAAATGTGATATAGTGGTTAAGATATAGGTTCGTCTGGAACACCGATATCTGTTATGGGCCATATCACCTGGAGTATCTAACTGTTTCATAGACTCCAATTAGGAAATCTACACTCTTATGCAACTGGACTCTAAAATAGGAGACTTTATGGGGTTTTGGCCTATCTTTGTCTCGTCAACCCAGCATAATTCTAGCAAACTTAGCGCATCGAGGTAGGTGTTAACGAAGCGTAAGTAACAAGTATACTGGCTTCTTCAGTAGATGATAGTTTGCCACCTCATCAAATTATCCACCTCTTAAATGGAAGACTGCGTATCCTCTACATTGTAGACATAATGGTTCTGCCAAAATTCACTTATGCTATGAAAGTGATCATGTTATCACTTTCGTTATGTTGGTGTAGTATAACTAGTAGTTGGACTGTGCTCAGCTGGAACAGCTGTTGGTTTCGGTCCTGGTATCCTCTAGTCAACTTTTCATCGTGGAAACTTAGCACTCCTCTATTCCAGTCAGCATAGTTCGACCCACTTACTGAAATAGGCAAGCTTGAACACCACACTAATATATAGACTTTAGAGTAGATTCCATTTGCTTTGATTTCGTAAATCGATTGGAATCGTTATTCTTTGTGACTAGTTTTGGGTTATGCCTTACAGCACAGAGGTCTTTGTTCTATCAAAAGTTTCAGATGAGAACTAACGTACTCGTCACTAAATACTTTTAATTGAAGCTTATTCGCTAGTAGTTGGGTAACATTTGTGGCCACTAGATGCGAACTCAATTTATGTAGTTAGTGAAAGACAATTTTTCTGACCACAAGTTTACAATTGTATTACCGTCTTATTCATCTTGGCGTTTTAGTTTTCTTATCATTTTACTTCATCTGTTGCATTTCTTATATTTTTAGGTCATTAAAGCTAATCTTCAGACGCAAACATGTCCTCAATTCCCACTGGATGTGAACTCAGTTACTTTGATTTTGTAATTGTTGGTGGCGGGATAGCGGGCGTTGTCTGTGCAGAAACACTATGTGAACTTCTTAATCCAAGCAGATTTTCAGGAGCTAATTTGTCACCATCGCATGATGCACGTTGCCAGTCCAAACGAGTAGCAATAATATCTGCTACCAAAACGGTCAAAACCACAATCAATCTGCGCCGTATTACCAATTTGATCGAAGCTTTTGATATCGAAGAGAAATCTGGTAGTTTATGGTCAGACACCTGGCCTAATACCCTTACTGTAATATACGATGCATTAATAAAACTGGAGTAAGTTGCGATTACTGAATATCGCAAATGAATTTGATTCTGGGTTGTTAGACCCGATTTCTGTCAGGAAAACCCAAATTTTAGTGTGATTTTGGGCTATGGTTTTCAAGTTAGGTTTTGATATGCTTGTTTTTTGAATGTCCTATCTTGGTAAGTTTGCAACGGAGTGAGCGATTAAATCAGCAGGCAGTCTAGCAGACGTAATTACGGGTTCTTACTGTCACATATAGAAAAGCGTAATGAGTAAGTGGAAAACAGGAAGCCAGAAAAAAAATCAGGGTCTCCTGTTTTTAGAACTAACTAAATCTAGTTCACTAATATTTTACTGGTGGTCTGTAGTCATTGGTTTTCGATAGACATGTGACTAATATGTATTGAATAAATAGATCAAAATCATAATCGTCGAACCAAAGTATCTGTTTAATGTTTTGCTTTAGTATTTAAGGGTATGTCTGTGTACTAAAGTTGTATCAAGTAGTGCGGAACAGAGGTTTGTTCGTCAAGTATATCCCAACCACGTTAACTTGTACGGCAACATAGGTGAATTGCATTCAGCGGTCATATGGAGGTTTGTGCAGTGGACAGGGATCCACATCTACTGTGTAAGGGCTAATAATGCTGCCCTACCACCCAGACCTTGATAGGCGAAGCGCGGTTTGAACTCGGCTGATTGGTTAAAAGTCGTGTGTCTAGGTCAATGAGCCACAACTGCAGCAACAAAGGCCTAGACTTACAAGGGATACTTCACTAATTATCGCCCGGTACATCTATTCTGTACAATAGCCAGTAGCTTACACTTTGCTTGAGATTTTTAGGTGCTTATAATGGTCAGTTAGATGCAGTGAATTTGAGGTTGTGACCTAACAGTCAATATGTAGACAATTATACCAAGTGAGTATAACTTAATGAAAAACTAATTTGTCTTGTATTTCATGTGCACACTTGATAATTGATAGTCGTATGATGTCATAGAGTGCATTTTAGCAGTGTAAATTTGATTCTGTTGAATGGTCAGCGTTTGCTTTTTCAGTCATCCACAAGATATCAGATCGAATGTCACAGAGAGTAAAAATTCACCTTCTCTGAATTTGCTGTGGTTATCGTAAAGACCATGAAACCTATGCTCTATTTGCCAAAACCTTCTGTTATTCTTCTGTGGCCAAGCGCTAAGATGGAGTTTGGATAGCTCAGGTACACGATGACTCAACTAACTTGGCCATATTCTACATTTTTATGGGTTTTTTTAATGTTTCTAGTTTTCATTTGGCCTAATTTACCATATTTCTACCAAAGAAGCAATGCTTATACAGCGGAACGTTCAAAAATATCTTGTTTTGATTTTCCAGACACGCTGGGGTTATATCAAAATATATTCTTATAATGTCTAATTTACAATAGTCGATCACTGCATGTTATGATTTTCAATTTTGATTCAATTGTAATTGATAATCTCCCATATCTGTTAATTATTTGAAATCCTATGAATTAATCTGTTACACGCTTTTAATCCTAAAATTAACTTAATGTACAGATTACTGCTGAAAAATTCAACGTCATGTGGTCACTTGATGTGTATATGGTTACTTCGTGTTAAATATTGTATTTAAAGGCGGATCCTGATGAGAGTCCAACACAAATACGTGTTTACTCAGATTCTCTTGTTTTCAATGAGGATGGGAAGACATTTCATCTTTGCTATAAGATGAAAATACAGAATGGTAATTCAGGTATTTTGGCAGGTGACGTACATGACCAATTCACTCCCAGCTTTTACATCATATATGTGTGAAGACGATATATTCGCTTTGACGATACAGAAAAGGATAGAGCATAATGTGGAATATTCAGATCACGATATCTGTAAATGCCTTGCGTCGAGCTACTAGAAGTTAACTGTAGTGTTTTGAATTAAAAATCATATTTTTATGCCATATACTGAAGAAGTTAGGATTATTTAAATACGCAAACGCGGTCTGGGTATATATGGCGTGGAATATTATTTTTAGTGGGGATCACTTCTGGTGTTAAGGTGCTTTGACGGTTCTCCAGCTCTTGCAAATTTACAGGATACTGAATAGAACGTAACAGTGGTCGAGTTTTTAATCCAGTAATCAATCGCCAGGATTTATTGATTACTTGATGACATTCGGCACCGGATAGTTAGACACTCTTGATGTTTTTTATGGGACATTTCGTAACTGTCTCTAAACGAATACGCTTATTATTAGATTGGTAATGACAAAACAGAACTATAGAATAGACGTTATTCAGAACTGTCAGGTCTTTCTGTATTGCTCATGCCTCAGCATTGTATACTTGTTTTTGTCATGGCTGAATGAATGTCTTGAAAATACCAGCAGTACCCTGCATCAGCTCGAGCGATTCTGTCTGGGCTTACAAAAAGTGATCTCATCTTTCACAAGGGTTCTGATATTTTCATGGCTTAGTAGTGAATTATTAAGTACTGGGGGTACGGTTATTATTCGTGTACAGTCCTAGTATTTTTGGATATTCAGTATCTTACTTTACTTACTGACGTCGGAATATACTCCACCGTTATTCCACACAATAAGACAATGATGTGTGCATCCGCAAGATTGAAATTTCTTTATCTCCATAACCAATCTGCACAACTTTGAACCATCTTTTTTCTCATCTTGCTCCGGAAACTGCATTTATCGTGTATGCAAAGATGAGTATATGGAATTGCCAGTTGGTAATCGTAGTGTTAATTTTGTTTAGAATTACCTCTCTATTAGATTTATAGGTAATGTTTGAAAATGCATGAATAGAATTTTGTCGATACACAGTAAATTACAAACATGAAATGGAACCTTTTTATTGCATCATTTAATTTAGTCCTTCTAACCATGCAGTCTACTTGCAACACCGTGGTGATGAAAATCCTCTTTATTACGGTAAATTGTGTCTGACAACAGGTGGTATCCCTCGCCTTATCGACCGCCAACATCCATATGTTGTTGGTCTGAGAGATACTGAGAGTATAGAAGCATTTCAGAGTCGCCTACGAGGTAAGTAATTTTGCTTACTTTTATCACATACATGAACCTTTAATCTCATATTTGTGATAGATAAAGTAGAGTAGGATGTTGCGTTGATTGAAAAAGTAATGAATACATTTTTTCCTACCGTTGTAAAATGTAAGAAGGTGGGTGTTGCTGTATGAAATCTGAAGGAAATTATCAATAAAATATCGTGAAAAATTGTTTTCTTTGTCGATCCCCTTCTCTTTCTCTTGTTACTCCAGTCTTCTGTATATATAACCCTACAGATGAATCGTTTTTCATTGAACTTACAAGATCTGATCTATCCGCTGACTATTCATTCAGCGCTTATGTATAGATGATGTAATCGATGCAAAGAGATAGAAAAGATACAAACGTGTAGATATCATGTAAAAGAAACCAAATGTTTGTCCCATCTTTTAACCTTTGATTTACTATTTATTTTTTCAAGACTGAGATTTCATATGTCTGTCTTCAGCATACTAAATGAGTCCGTCGATCATCTAAGTAAGCAGTTGCTGTCTAATTGATCTTCGGTAGTAAAATTATTATTATTTTATCATCAATATTATTTGTTCTTTGGGTTCCTAGTGGAACACAGAGCTTCAGTAGCACGTCGCCATTTCACTTTGTTCTCTGTAATCTTTTTAACCTGGCCCCACGACTGCCCAGAAGATTTCATTTCTTCCGTATACGATCTCCTTGTCACCCTCCGCTCGGACGCCCAACTCGTTGTTTCCCATGCGGGTTCCACTCGACGGCCTGGCCTAGCCTGGCACGTGATGTCCCCAAATGGTTTTCTCAGTGTATGTCAAATCCATCCCCACTTTTTCCTGCATATTTGTTGGGTGATAGGTTCTTGGTTGGTTCGTTGCCAACCAGCCAGAGTTCCTTGTTGCTTATTCTTCCTGGCCATTTTGTCTTCAGTATCGAGTGAGCATAGGGGCAGCTGTTGATGTGATGTATGTCTGTAGTTTGTTGGAAACGCTTTTTGTGACGCACCATGTTTCTGAACCATATAGAAGCACTGAATTGACTGACATTGCTGTTGAAAGTCTGGATATTGTTCTTTATGCTGAGTTGAGTGTAGAAGATCTCCACATTGATTTCGGACTAGTTAAGACCTGTCTTGCTTTTCCGATCCTGGCTTTGACGTCCTCTTCTGTTCCGCCTGTAGTTGAAACGATGCTGCCTAGGTAGGTAGGTGAAAGCGACAACTTCGTTTAGATTTATCCTGTTGATGGTGATTGGTGCTTGTTGTAGTTGTTGTTGGTTAGGTATCTTCATCACCTCTGTCTTCTCTACGTTCACCTGAAGGAAGTCGCGTCTTCCTTCTCTGCCTCACCTCTTCTCCCGACTTGTTAGTTTTCGCCTGTAGATCTTCGAGCTTATGAGACATTAGACATAAATCATCATCGGGAAAATCCAAATCTTCTAGAGCCTTTTCATCCACCCATCTTCTCGCTCTTCACAGTTTGTTGCATGATCCAGTCCAGTCCAGTCGACCACAATCAAAGAGATCATCGGTGATAGTAGGCAACCTTATCTTACTCCTGTCTTTCCTTCAAAGGCGTCACTGAGCTTTCTGTTGTGAATTATTTGGGATGTGGCATCGTCATATAGCTGTTGAATAAGGTCGATAAAGGTTTGTGTTACTAAGACCTCAGTGTTGAAGAAGCTGCCTGCCAAATTACTTCTCGGTTGATGCTGTCGAAGGTCTTTTCAAAGTCGATGAAGTTGAGGTAGAGTTGACTGCCATTCTATGTTCTGTTGTATGATGATGCGTAGCGTAGTGTTGTAATTTGATCCGTACATGATTTGTTCTTCCTGAATCCAGTCAGCCAGCCTGTTCCAGTAGTAATTTTGAATCTAGCGCATCTTTTAGTTTCTCCAGGATGATGCAGCCTAATATTCTGCTTGGGATGGACAGGAGCGGAGGATGATTCCGCTCCAGTTCTTGCAAAGATTTAGGTCACCCTTATTTGGGAGTTTGACAAGGTAGCCCTTCTTCCAGTTGATCTGCAGGTACCTTTCGTTCCTTCCTTGCAAACCTTCCGCAATAGTGGTGTGAGCGTGTCCGCTGTTATCTTTGCGTGTTTTCAGTGCTTCTGGAGGAATTCCATCTGGTCCTGCTACTTTCCCCGATTTCAGCAACTTTATGGCGTCCAGGACTTCACTTCTGGTTTTGTCGGAGGGCTTGTGTCCACTGATAGTTCTGTTGCTGGGCTACTAGTGGTGTTTCTGGACGAGTTGCAGTTGGTGGTGGTCGATTCAAGACCCTTTTTAAGTGGTCAGCCCATTGTTTCCTATGTTTCTTTTCTTTAATAACTTGGTTCCCTTCACTATCTTTCATTGATTTCGTCTGTGTTGATCTCTTTCCTCGCAGATAGTAACCTGGTTATTTGATATAATGTTGTCAGGTCTCTGTCTCTCCTACCAGCAGCTTGTTCTGCTTCACTTGCAAGTGTTTCGTAGAAGTGTCTTTTGTCTTCGCATGCCGTCTTCTTCACCTCTTTGCTCAGTGTAGTGTTTTATAGGTTGTGTTCAGTTCCTCTTTTCGTTGTGCATCCCTTCATTGCACTTCACTGGTTCATCTTCTAATTCATCACCATCTTCCTCTCTCTCCTCCATCAACTTCCACTTATGCGTGGAGATCCATTCCTTGTCTTATTTCTTCTTCCTTCCTAATACGGTTATGCAGGTTTCCTTCCACATCTCTTTCAAAGAGTTCCAGTGTTCGTCCACTCAGGTTTCTTCAGGGATGGTGCTTAATGTCTTCCATTTTGTCCTGATGGCTGGCTGACGTGAAGATGTTCTTTGTAGTTTCGTCCTTGAGTTTCTGGGTGTTGAACATGAACTGTGGTCTATCACCAACTTCTGTGAAGGCTTTCAACTTGATTTGGAAGGTAGGTTCCTTGCACTAGATAGTGAATGGTGTGAACGTACATCTGCTTCTCTTCTTAGTCTTGTGTCCAGTAGGCTGGCTGCATCTTCACCTTCTTGAGATTGAAATGAAGTCGATCTGATTTTTAGTGTGTCCATCTGGTGAGATCCATTTTACTTTGTAAATATCCTTTTGTTTGTACACATAGCGTCGAATCACCAAACCGTTCAATGCGCGGAAGTCTGCAAACAGTTCTCTATTCTCATTCATTTCACGGAGTGCTTCTCAGCCCAAGATGAGTTGTCTTCCTGTGTTGTTCGCTCCCAGTTTGGCATTCATGTCGCCCATTAGAATTTTGATGTCGCCAACTGCAGTGGATACGTGTCTAGTACTGATTGAAGTTGTCTGTAGAATTCCTCCTTCTATTGGTCTGTATTATTTGTAGGTGCGTATCATTGTATGATTATGGCTCTCCTTCCTTTCGATTTGCATCTTGCTGTCATGTTCCTGGAGGAGATTGGTTCGCACTGTATGAGAGCCTTCGACTATGCAACTAGTTAAGCTAAAATAGCTGTTATATGTCATGCTGAATACCTAACTCAGTAATATGTAACTATAGGTTTAACTGGTATTTCTTTAGAGGCATATTTTTTGGTGTGTGTGTGTGTGTGTGTGGCTGTGATGCCTCTCTTTCACAATCAGAAAGCAGTCTTGCAGTATAGATTCAGGAAGTGGAAGTAAAGACAAACTATTGTAAACGACATCGGGTAATATCTTTATTTGTTATGGAGTACAGGCTAGATGTGCGTTTTCATTGTTTCATAGGCTACTGAACAGTTTCTGATGCGTGACGTGAATTGATCATTCCTAATCGTCTGAAGTTATGACAGCTGGTACGACCGAGCCTCAGTTTTATCAGTGAAAAAAGCATGATTCTTCACAACTCCTAAGGGAACAGTTGATTTCGATATTGCTATCGTTTGACTTGTAGTACTGTGTATTTTGTCAATTTCGCTTTAGGTGCGTATTCTGCCTAATATTCTCTGATACTCCACCTAATTACTCACTAGGTGTCTAGCCGTTTGCAAAATGAGTTGTTTCGTAGCTCAATGCCTGAATCAGAGTGATTAACAGTCACTCCAAACTTTTTACAGCTGTTGAATGCATATATTAGTATGCAAATACGCACTTTCCAGCTCGATAGATTTCTGGAAATCGATTAGTTTTTGGGACAATTTTCACCACTAAGTGATATTTACTAGTAAAGTAACGAAAGCCGAAAGTAGTGAGTCGTTTTTTGCAGTCTAAATTACCTCGTGAGTGTTGACCTTCAACTGTACACTTGTAGAATAGAAGCCTTTTCATTTTTCTTTGAGTTTATCGCTACTCAACGAGTAGGTCGATCTGTGTCTAATGGTTCACAGTTTATAAATTCAGTCGACTCATGACACTGCACTACTATCGTTTGGTTTTATCAGAGGACATCTATCTCTGCACCAAATTCACTTGTTCTTCACAATGGCGTCAGGCACTACTGAATGAAGTTATCATGTTTATCAATGGGCATTTGTTTCTTTAACAGTAAATATCAGGTTAACATAAACAAAGGATGTTTAAGTTGTATAGCTCAATCCATCCAGTTAGGTCTACTGCTTAAACATTCATGCTGTATTTACAGTTGAGATCGTTAAAATTCATCTTAATGAGTTTTATACATGCTTTTTGAGACTACTGTAATTAGTCTTTTGTCCTGATCTTATTTTTTCTACTGTGACTGAGGTCTGTTGTCAGTTCTATACCTTTATATCACTGACGTTTCTCGTAAATAATCTGATGTGATCAAAATGGGAGGTAGAATCAATCCTTCCCTTCTATAATATTTAAACAAATATTCGTTAACATGATTATTCAGTCAGTTGACCAAATTTTGTCTTGCTGAATACTTTAAATAATGTCTTGTATCTGTTTCGCTTTTATGTGTGTTAAGCTATATTTACTGAGGTTCGTATTTTTCGAAGCCTCATCTATGTCGGGACTTTTTTTATGACCTAAGGGGAACGTTTGTGTTGTATCAGGAATTAGGTTGGAATATTTCGAAACACTTCCTGAAGAGTATTGTGATCACTGTGTTATTCCGAGGTGCTGGAAACAAGTTTGGCAAGCATATAAGGATGTATTTTGTTGGATTCTCGAACTGAGACCAAATACTTCTCTTGTAACCCTCAATCTTCAGTGGTCTTCAAAGCCATATCTGTTTTCAGTTGGAATCTTTTTCTGATTTTGTCCATACTTGTCGATTATGTTTTCATTACTTTACTCAAATCGTTCTCTGATTCTTATTCCGCAGATCTTCATTAATATACCATCATCTGAAATATTTTCGCTTAAGTGACTAGTTAAGGTTTTCATAGGTTGTCCGAGGTTCAATATTGATAATATCTATGCATAATAGTCCTGTAGTGTTCGATGCAATTTAGTACACTCAGAGTAATTAAACTGACCACATTGTACTGTGTAAGTGAATAACCTTTTTCATTAGTTTATTTATATTGATGTTAAAACTGTACACTGAACTGAGATAAGATAAACTAACATTGATGAGTTAAGGCAATCACTTATATATGAAAGAGTGACCAAGGCAGACTAATCTTAATATGATTTTCTAGCAAGAAATAGTCAGTCAAGGGTAATATGAAGGTGAGCAACTAGGCAATAGATTTCTCCTAATAAATATGAAGCTCAACGTATATTCTGTCTAGCGATTACACAGCATGAATATACTGCCACCAAAGTGGACTCAACAACTTGCTTTATTTCGTCTGATTTTAGTCTTAAGTATCCGATTTTCTTGAATTTGTTTATTTGTATATATTGCAGTTCATTTTATTTCATTGTGCATCTTATCCGATAGTGTTACGTGAAAATATAGCACATTAAACCGATGCAATTGTGTGTTAGATTGTATTGTCGCCCACTTATTGGCTATCAGTGGAATCCAGGTTGTGCGCTTCTTCTTATTTGGGAGACGTCAGCTGGATGAACCTACACTACAGTGGGTGATGTTTTTGCCGCTAAGACTTGAACTCAGTGTTCAGCTGAAGAGTCCCGAACTGGACGAAACGCGCCTCTTGGATTCCACTGCTAGCCACCAAGTAGACTATAGTATAATGAATATCCGGGCAGCATCGAGACATTGGCACCGGAGTTCATCTGATAACAGAGATGGAGTAATCCGACCCAGTAATGGAGTGGCAATTTTCAAGTATCAATCAACAATATCTGTTAGATTGTTTCTTATTAAAGTTAGTTAGCTATTGAAAACTTCGACAAAATTTATGGGATGCAGAAATGTTTGTGTGAATACCGAGGATCCTGCTTCGAAGCCTTTTTATGCTAGGGCATAAATGAAGTGACATTGATCATATCTGTGTGTCACGTTGGGCTTATAAACTATAAGCGTCTATACAATTGTTCTGTTAAGCAACTGCTGTTTCATTTCATTTTGTTATTGCTGCATTCTAAGGTGTAAATATGCAGTTTGTCACCAATAAATCACAAGTTGTTGTCCGATGCTATGAAAAGAGGTGGAATAGAGGTAACCGAAAACCAGAAGATATTACGAAGAGTGGATAGAAATGTAGAACTAAAATTTAAAGCAAGACTAAGACTAGATACTATCCGTATTGAATTTTGGTTCTATCACCTATCTTTTACATTTACCATAATTTGTATCTATCTGTCTCACACCATCAGGGAGTGAAGGCATAGACTCATACTGGTACTTCGTGTTACCAACCTGACGTTGTCATTATCTTGTTTGTAATTCATTGTAAACAACTTTCTCATTTGAGTATCGGTAGGCTTGTGTAATACATGCTTCTCCAAAAGTCTTAGAAAAAATCCTAGTTGATAACTTCAGCTCACCTGGGTTGTCTCGCACACTCAAAAAATGATGCTTAACTGTATGTGCATTTTCCTTTGCAGTATGTAACTGAACTGTGAGTCGCCTAATAGTTACTGAAGTCAACCTGTTTCCAGTGTTGTTGTTCAACCTTTATTGATGAGAAATATCTTGTCCATTTGTCTATGTTAAAAATATCTCTGTTTAACTGAATTACGGCTTCAAACCCTTGAGGACATTAAGCAGCCTGTAGATTATTCCTTTGAAACAATCTCTGTTTTGCAAACAGGTTAAGCTTGACGCAATTAGTCTGTTACTTGTCATACGCTTTGTGTAGTTGAAATAGACATATTTTTGAAGTGTATACTTGTGTATTATATGCTAATTAGTGAGCAAAACTATCAAGCATATTGTAGTGCACTTTTAGACATTTTTAGATCGTGTTTTATGCTTCACCTAGGTACTCGTCGTTTGTTATTAATTGGGAATGGAGGCATAGCAACCGAAATTGCCCATGAAGTTTCTGGTTGTCAAATTGTTGGGTTATCAAAGACAGTAGCATAAGTTCTCCATTTCTAGATCCAGTGGCGGCTGCATTTCTTTTAGAGGCGAGAGAAATTGCCAAGCAACAAAGCTGTGTCAAGAAAGATGAAGTTACCTTCAATCCGCATAGTGATACTTCAGAAAGCACACAAATTAGACGTATGCGTTACGTGGTGGCTGATGATGAGTCTGTTCCAAAGACTTCAAAAGATCATCTTATACTTGTTCCTGATCAAAGTCAACCTTATGGATCCGTCGTTAGTAGACCGGTAGTTACCGGTGCGGCTTTAGGCCCTGATTGGGCGCATGGACGCAATTTACACGGTCGTCTCGTTGATACAGTTGAGGGCGAATTACTTAAAGTATGTGTGTTTCAAATATTCATGTAAATTATAGATGCTGTATCTCCGCTTTTTCATTAACAAGTGTTTGATTTAATTTATGTGTTTTCGTTGTGTTGTGGTGTTTAGAAATCATTCAAACCTTTTGAGACTTGGGAGTTGTAATGAGCAGTTCCTGTGTATGTAGTGTGGCTTAGGGATTTTTTTCTGTATGTTTCTGTTTTGCGTTTGGTTGCATTATCTTTTCAATCATTTGCCCCACTAGCATTCCTGTGATCTTGTGGAGAAATTTTGAACGTGAAGAACAGTGTTCTGTTGTATTATTTTCGAAGGATGAGTGAGACGAGGCTGTCAAGATATGATTAGACCTGAAATGTAGAGTATGATAAGTTTGTTCGGATTGAAAACGTGGTTAAAAGGAACACATTTAAGCCAGCATGACTGATATTCAAGTGTTTATCACCTTGAGTTCTTTGACGTTATTTGGCTGTTCTGCCTTTATCACATGGAGTGGCACCTAAGTTGTTTGCTTTGTGGTTAAGAGTAGTGTGTAAATCACTGAACTGTAGTAGTACTTGCATAAACTTAACCCTTCTGTGTTCCTTCAAGAGAGGAGCTTATCGTAGTCAAGTTTCATTATGCTACTATGGAAACTGAAGATCATTATTAATTTATTTTTCTCTTCAATCAAGTAATTTTTGTTGACATAAGCCACAAGCATTATTATATTATTATTATTTGTCCCTTGGGTTCCTAGTGGAACATAGGGCTTCAGTAGCACATCTCCACTCTACTCTGTTCTCTGCGATCTTTGAACCTGGCTCCACGACTGCCCGGAAGCCCGCATTTCTTCCTCACACGATCTCCTCCATGCCACAAGCATTACAAGGAAAATATCATTGCTACTCAATAGTCTTAAGTTAAGTAGACAGTCAACTGTAACGCATTCGTCAAGGTTTGAGTACCTGAACATGATTGCGTGGGAGACTTTTGAAAAATGCCTGATTAAACGTGTCTCTACTCGCTGTGATTATTAGATGTAGGTAAGGTGTTCATATATCATTCGTTTGGGAATAAATTTTCATATTTTTTGTTGTCGAATACTTCATGGTAAGTGGGACAAAAACTAGAATGGATTGAAAAAGGTGGAGTCAGTCGTCAAGAAATATTGGATATGACTTTAGTACTCATTGGATACCTATTAGAAGTTAGCGTTTTTGAGACTTAAATTCTTGTGGTCCATTACCTCTGAACTGTTACTATCAGTGGTTTTCAGGACTTCATTAACACTATAATGTAAAGCATCACTTCGGTCGCCGTGTGGTTTGTGATTCATCCGAATAGATCCAGTTATACATCATTTCATAAGTGGTTCAGCTTTAATGTCTCTAACTAGACAACTGAACGTTGTATGTTTGAATCTTTGAGGATGGGCTAGTTTTCTGGAGGACGAAGACAAACCGTATTGATGTCAATACGTGAGTGCATGATTTCATATTGTTTATTGTTAGCTATCAAACAAACATTGAATAATTATCAACAATATCTTGTGTGCAATTCAGAGAGAGGTCAACTGATCCACAAAGTGTCTGTGACCCTAGCCGTTACTACTACCAGTGTCTAGTTTGAATTCTTTTTTCGCTAAGTGATATGCAACAGTGAAATATGAAAGACTCTCGATGATTTTTCTGTAGGTTGATGGTCACGTAGAGTACGAGAAATAGCGTCACACCAAACTGTAGCAATAATAATGCATATATATATATATATATATATATATATATATATAATTTAGCTAGTTGGTTTTAGATGTTTGACCTGATGATATCATTTCAATGGATACGAACAGAAGAAGCAGTAAATATCAGGGAATGTGAAACATGTTTCTCATACTTTCTAACTCTTCAACCGCGTTGATACTTCAAGTATAGTGGGGTTAAACTGTAGGTTTTTAGCCTTTATGATAATTAGATTGCAGTTACGCTGGTAACATAAAATCTGCTTGTTAATTATTTGCCAACTTTTGCCTACTTACACAATATGTCGCTATCATTTTCTTGATCCTGACGATTAACCATCTAGTATATCGAATTGGATGATATGTCAAGTTAGTATTTCCTGCCGGTTCTTTGACATCTTTGTTTCCAAAATGAGCATCCTATACTTGGTTGTATTACATATACAGGTTTGTGTATACTTGGATTTGATTAATTTTTCGGATATTTTTGCTCATTGTCAAGGAGTCACTAGAAACAATGTTGCGAGTGCCTAGTACGTTTTGATTTTGAATGTTTGTTCTTTATCTACTAACGTGCAGTATAAATCTCTATTGGATTTAATAATTGATACCAATCATAATTAGTTGATGACTCTCCAGTTTTGTATACCTTTATCTGCTTCCTGAATGAAACATAAGACTGTCAGATTTTTCAGAGTTTACTCGTCGTTATCTTTTCGAAAAGTTCACTGAACTCAATTTATAGTACGTTCGTTATCTAGTTTAGTTAATATTCAACTAGTCATTGATAGCTTTCCAGTTTACGATGAGAAGTAAATCCTGAGATATTTAATAGAGAGTAGATATGAGAAATGTTGACAGGATTTTCTTGTCATTTATTTCTATTATTGACTATGACATTTTCTGTTGAAGCAAATCTTATTAAATTAAGCGTATCATGTTTATTATTGATACTTTTGGTCCAACTTTTGTATGTTTCAGGTAGTTTATCAAACTAAGGTGAAAAGGTTTTTGTCTCCGGAAGAATTCCGTGGTTTGAGTAAGTTAGAAACTTTACCTTTTACAAATGGTAGCAGTACTAATAGTGGCAGTATGTCGCCGGTTAACAACTGGCCAGTTTATGTAGAGTTAACAAATGACGAAATTTACGGATGTGATTTAGTTGTAAGTGCAGTTGGCGTTGAAGCAAATTTTAATCCGTTCAACAAGAATCGAGGTGATGAAGGTGTCAGTACTTCTGCTGCCTTAACTGATGATGATGATGATGATGGTAACAATAACACAGAAGAGGTCATAAAGCCATCGGTTTTTGGCGCTTCATTCGATCGTGTTTCAATGGAACTGGGTGGTGGTCTTTTAATTGATGAGCAAATGCGTACCAGCTGGAAAGATGTTTATGCTGCTGGAGACTGTGCATATGCTAATTGGACGTGGTCTCCGCATTGGTTCCAAATGAGGTTATGGAATCAAGCTAGGCAAATGGGATTTCATGTGAGTTTTTTCTCGTTATTGTTGTTAAATTAATTTCTATTATTTGGTTGCTTGATATGCTTTGTTAAAACTTTTTCATCATAGTTTTCTCTTGTTGTATTAAGTGGTCTACGTTGTCGATGTAGTGATAGTTTGTGCATTTTGAAAGTTTGTATCGAAGTAACTAAACACTGCTTAACTCAGGATAGTGATGATATGAAGTGTTCGTATGCATGTGTCTATCACCGGGTGATTGTTAGAAGTGACTCAATGGAATCGTATGTTTTTGTCTGGACACGGCTCGACCGATAGCTGCTACCTTGACGTTGTGGTCGGGCTTGCATATCACAATGACCCAACGAGCTATGCTGGTGAAACACTTGTTCTCTGTGGGTCCTACCATACCAGAAAGGTCTGTTGGATAGTGGTTAGACGAAAAGCAGTTACCGTTATGGTGTAAATTACTACACTATGATGGGGTCTGAGGGCGAAGTCGTACTGCTGTTAGCTGGATTTGGTGTGACAGCAGTATGCTGTCTTCTCAGTGGAAGGGGGGGGGGTTAAAAAAGGTCGGCCCCAAAAATAACACACTCCACTATGCCCCACAGTCTGTCGGGCAAGCGGTGTTGGTTCATTTGTCCTTTCTTTTCGACCATCCGGCCCCAAAACAACGAAAAATCAAAATAATCATACTCAAAAGGCTACGTGTGACAGGCCTCAATCAGATGTCCGATGGACTCTGCGGTCACACAGATCTCTTTTAGGTACCTTAAGAAGAAATGGCCTTCCACGGTGTAGGCAGCCGGGAAGTGTCGATCGTCCTCATAACTCTGTCAGCACTCAAGTTTCCTCAGACTATTATCCACTTCCCCCCTTATTACCACCTAATCTTCCTTCACGTCTCCCAATTAACAATACTACATCATCTTTAGCATCCTTGGTCTCCTTAAACCACACTCCAAATTACATATTGGAGCCTTCAATGTCCACACCCTCCGTCAAATTGGTCAACAGGCTTCATTGGCGAAGACTCCAGCAACTCGGGTATGGATGTGTGCTGTGTTTGTGAGACACGCATACAGGACCTAAGTGCGGTTATTCACCTAACATCTCTCAGCCAGTCTGGTGAATCCGCAAAATTCACCCTTCGAGTTTCTGGAGATTCGGTAGCTAGCTCTTGGGGTCTTGCAAGTGTAGGCATAGCATTAAGCACTAGGGCAGATGGCTCACTACTAGACTGGATCCCAGTTAATAGTTGCCTCTGCGCCATATGGCTGAATGGCACAGTGAGAACTAAAAGGAATAGTGAGACTCGCCGTTGTCTCTTTGTAATCTCTGCTTACTCACCCACTGACTGCAGCTCGTATGAAGTGAAGGATGAGTTCTACCGTAAACTGTCTAGCCTCCTCTCGAAAGCCAAACATTCGAATGTGGTGGTTGTTGCAGGTGATTTCAACACACAGGTGGGTGAACTGAGTGAGGCAGAAAGGCACTTAGGTGGGACGTTCGGAATCCCAGCTGAACGTACAGATAACGGTGATCGCCTATTACAACTGTGCTCAGATAATCGCCTATTTTTAGCCAGCACCAATTTCAGACATAAAGAAAGACACCGTCTGACGTGGTGTTTACCGAGCTCAACTCAGCGATGAACACAGATAGACCACATTGCTACTAGTGTTCGCTGGAGAGGATCGTTGGGAGACTGCCGTTCCTTCTGGAGTACAAGCTTGGATAGCAACCACGCGTTGGTCCGAACATGTATATGCCTGCGTCTCAATGGACGTAGAAAAAATTTGGCAACAAAACCACTACGAGTGCTGCTGGATAAAGAAAACACCAAAGCCGTGTTCAGTGAGAAGTTGGCTAGGCAGTTATCGGGACAAAAGACTGTCACTCATCCAGAAGAAGCTTGGTGCCATCTTCAGTCTGCTGTAAAAGCAGCACTGAAGACTGTAACCGACTCCGAAAGAATGGCTAAAAAGAGCCAGTGGATATCAGCAGCTTTTTCTGAACTAATGGATGCACGTGAACGCATCCCTGCAGGCTCTGAGTACAATGAAGAGCGGGCACAACTTAAAAGTAGATAGAGGAAAAGTCTGCGCAACGATCGTGAACAGTGGTGGGCAGCGAAGGCTAAAGAGATGGAAAAGGCAGCGGCGATCGGTAACAGTAGACAGTTATTTAGACTTATTAAGGAGACTGGGGGAAATGGTCAACAACAGTTAGTGAGGTTATAGCGGAGAAGGACAGGTTTGCGATTCACTCGCAGGGGAGACGACTGAAACGATGGGCAGAACACTTCGAGGAACAGTTTAACTGGCCTCCAGCCACCATTGCGTTGCCCGCTATCCAGTCGGATCCTGAATGGGACATAGAGACAGGTCCCCCAACACTAGAAGAAGTTGAGAAAGCGGTAGGTAGCCTGAAACGAGGAAGGGCAGCAGGACCAGACGGACTACCTGCTGAGGTATACAAGAATGGTGGTCCAGTGCTCTTAGTCAGGTTAACGGAAGTGTTAGCCAGTATATGGGAATCAAATACGATCCCCTCCGACTGGTCTAAGTCACTGATCATCCCAGTCTTCAAGAAAGGCGAGAAGTCCTCTTGTGATAACCACAGAGGAATCAGCCTGACAAACATAGTGTCTAAGATCCTAAGTTCTATAATTCTCCGACGCCTGAGTGGAGCTCGGGAACAGCAAGCCCGAGAAAACCAGGCAGGCTTTAGACCTGGCCGCAGATGTATCGACTGAATATTCACACTGCGCCAGGTTTTGGAAAACAGACACGCATACCGGTGCCCGACAATAGCTGTATTTCTCGACTTGAAGGCGGCATTTGACTCCGTTGATCGAGAAGTCTTATGGCAGTGTCTCTCACTGAAAGGCGTGCCTAGTAAGTACATCACCTTATTGAAAGCTCTCTACTCGAACACTTGTGGGCATGTTAGAGCCTATGGTGAGTTGTCCAGGGAGCTATGCTCATCCAGTGGTGTCCATCAAGGATGCCCACTATCTCCATTCTTATTCAATTTCATCATAGATATTCCTATGGAGGTCTCCCTCTCGTCACCAGGTTACACAGACGTTGACCTAATCACAAGAGAATTTTCGTTAGACTTAGATTATGCAGATGACACAGTCCTGTTAAGTGAAGACGCTGACAAGATGCAGAGTCTTCTGAACACTTTGAGTGGGAATTTGAGAATGTTTGGGATGCGGTTCTCACCACCTAAATGGAAATTTTTGCTCCAGGACTGGTCTTCAGCGGTACCACGGCTAACAATAGACAGTGAAGTGGTTGAGCGTGTCGACCACTTCACTTACCTGGGATGTAGGATCAGCCCTGATGGCTCAGTGGCCGGTAAAATCTCTGCACGGATACAAAAGGCTCCATTGGCTTTCGCCAACTTACGCCACCTGTGGCGCCGCCGTGATATCCGATTGTCTACTAAGAGTCGTGTATACTGTACAACAGTCCGATCTGTTCTACTGTATGGCTGTGAAACATGGTCGTTGAAGGTGGAAGACATGAGAAGGTTTCAGGTGTTTGAACACCGTTGCCTTCGTGGTATAGGCCGTATTCTGTGGTGTCACCACGCGAGTAACGCAGGCGTCAGGTGTAGAGTTTTAGGGAGAAGAGGTAAGTCAGTTGACACGGTTGTGAACCTTGATCGACTGAGATGGTTGCAACATGTGTTACGTATGCCTAGTCGTCGATTGCCTCGTCACACAATGTTGGCTAAAGTAGGTCCAGGCTGGAAAAAGGCCGGAGGTGGCCAGACTAAAACATGGCACGAATAGATGAAGTGTTTGACTCTTGGTTTGAGACATGGGGGGAGATGCAGACTAGGTGGTTTGGATCGGCGGGAGAAGAGGAACCGGTGGTTGGAGACTGACTCTAGGTGATATGGCTGAGAACCGATGTCACTGGCGCAGATATATATATACATTATCCTCATATTAACGACGCTATACCAAATTTCAGCCCTTCCTCATTCTTCTTTTCTCTCTTTTCTTACTTTATATTTCTCTTGACTTTATTCTCTTGTCTTCATCTTGCACTTCACTGCCTTTTTACTTGATGTAGTAATATGAGCTGTGGCAACTCAGACCGTTACGCAGTAATGCCTGTTCCTAGGTTGATCTGGATGGATGGATGTCTGGACGCGGATTTGGTGTCATCGGTTTCCAGTTAGTGTGACTTAAAATTCAGCTTCCAAGTTTAGACTCGATTTATCTTTTGCGATTTTCTGGCAGAATATCCTTTACTGGTTTAGGATTCGGGTTTTCACATTTCTCTTAGGTTGGTGCTGTGCATGAGCGCAGTGAACAAAACTTCATTTGTGTGTGCTGTAAATAAGAAGCCATATATTCAGCCAGTAACAATAACACGAAGATATTCTTGGTTTTTGATCTACAGCTAGTGTTTTTATTCAGTTCTTTAATGAAGTATTTTTTTTACTTCAAAACTAAAGTTAACAAGGGGAATGTCATGTTGGGTGTCGATGAATCAGAATCTCACACTTGATCTTCAGTGCGATAATGAAGCTACTGATATTCGATATACAATATACATTTGTGTTTCCTGTCAAAACCTACTAACGGAGTTGCATGCAAGATGAAAAGTTGTATTCTGATTATGCGATGCATGGGAGGGAAGTGTTGTTAGTTGCAGGTTGAGGTAAAATGCTGAAAGTATTTGTAGCTGAGACTGATGATGGTGATGGTTTGATCCTTTCTGATGTTTGATATTCTATCATGGGATGTTTCATCGCCAGGGTTGGTGGCAGCCTCAGAATTGATCTCATAAAAGAGGTTTCACGGGGTAAACCATGTTATAGAAAACAATAATGCCCGGTATGTTATTTATACTGTTTAGATTTTTAAATTAACGTGATAAGGTGAAATATAGATAAGAAAATCAACGGTTTCTGTTGTTTCCAAAATATAGAATCGAATTAACCTTCTTCTTTTGGTAGTTTTTTTTTCATTCATGTTGAATTACTTCTCTGAGAGCTGACTAAGAATGAATCAAACTGTTTAGTGAGTCGAAATGAATAGTTATGAGACAAAAGGGAGGTGAATGAAAAGCGCTAGAATCATTTTTGTCGTTGTTTATATTATACTTATCGTGTGTATGTAGCAACGGTACAATGAATTGGGACAGAGTTTGACTTGAATACTTTATGTGGGAATATGATAAAGTGATTTAGTTTATTTTGGTTTTTATAATGGTTGGATAATTTGTATTTCTAGGCTGCCAAGTGTATGTTCTGTCACACTCGTGGCGATGAAAATGTTCCATTGGATTTTTCTTTCGAGCTTTTCACTCATGTTACCTACTTTTTTGGTTTCAAAGTAAGTCATTCTTAGTAAATAATCACTGTTAAGCGTTCATCTTAATTTTCAAATAAATGCTTTCAACATTTTCTGTAATCTTATTCACTAAACAGTTTGTGCACTGAAATGTTGTGCACTGTGATATAGTTGCATCGTATGTACTCAATTATATAGAGGGTAAATAAACATTAGACTGAAACATTTATCGTCTTTCTACACTTTGTAACAGTCTTTTTCTATAATTCCTGTTTCAGTATTTGTGTGAATTCATCTTCCCTTAAAATGTGTTAGTTATCAAGATGATCTAGACCATAATTCTTTCATTTTGTTAGCGTTGACAATTGCAACATCTCTTGAGCTTTCAGTAAGTCTCAAGCACCAGATTTATATGCCTTGTAAGTGATTCACTGGTTACGATACTTGTTTACATATCCCTGTGTTTTATGTGCTCCTAGAGTTGTGTTTTGGATTGTGCAAGTTGAAATTGGAATAGTCCACTAGTAACAGTTTTGATAGTAGTATTGAACTGTTGACCTTAGTTAGACTTTGTCATGAGATGCTATCAATCGAATAGGTAGAGGGGAAACCTTCCTGATCAGATTATTTTCAAATTGATACCTGTTTTTAGTAGCATAAATGTCTTTGTATCTATGAGATAGAGGACAAAACATTTGACGTTTCTCACACCTTAACATATTTCAAAATACTGATGTGGTCCAAATAAATGTGAAGTGAATGTTTACTCATGCTGAGATATTGGTTGTATTTCCAACAAAAATTGAAAAGATCTGTTTTTAAATAGGATGACCAATTTGCAATTGATTTACAAATTGTACTTTCCAATTTAAGCGTTTTTCTGACTATCTACCTATGGTACCAAAAGGATTTTCGTTGGCAACCACCGAGGAAAGATCACAAGGTATGATCTTTAGTGTAGATGTATCGTGAACCATCGAGATATACTGCTGAACCACATGAGTAGTTGAGAACCATTTGTGGTGATCTGTAGATTTTAGTTGAGTTGAAGACTTCCGTTCTGTGAGCTGAATTTACCCTTTAACATCGCTGATGAGATTGGCCCCGAATGATCAAAATGACTGTCCGTTATTTAGATCATTGTGATTTGGCTAACAAAATCCTCTGATCAGCATGTTTGGTTGTCAACCCCCGATGTTATTTAGTAGTCTATTTTGATAAACTTATCTTTGTGCTTAAGTATAAATTTTATATTTGTTGATAAGAAATCCATTGAATTCTTAAGGCACATTCTCTTCATTGGTTGAGTTAACTTTTGAAGCGTTTGAAGTGTTTTTATGAAAGGATTGAGTGTTTACGGATATAAGTAATATAAACGATTATTTTTGTCTATTAAACTTCAGGTTTTCTGTTTTGTCACGCGCTGTTGTGACTGGCTTTATAAATTGTAGAAAAACAACTACAGCTTTGCTTATATTACTTTTAAGGAAAGGTAGACTCCTAGAACGGTTATGTCCACTGTTTGGTTATTTTGATCAAAATGTGTTTGATAGCATTTGTTTTGACGTGAGATTACTGCAGTCAACAGATATTGTGTATGTTGCCGATCTAGTTACTATGTCAGATTTTAATATAACCCTTCATTCAGTAGGTTTTACTTCTAATGCCTTGTGTTTCTATTTTCTTCCAGGTTGTTCTATTAGGTCGTTTTAACGGTCAAGGTATGAATCTGTCTGCTTCAGATACATATCTTTTAATGCGTGTCACACGTGGACGAGAATTTATCAAGTGTATTATGCAGTCGGGTCGTATGCAAGGAGCTATTCTAATTGGTGAGACAGATTTAGAAGAAACCCTCGAAAACCTGATTTTGAATCAGATTGATTTAACCAATTTAGAAGATCGTCTTCTTGATCCAGACATCGATCTTTCAGATTATTTTGATTAGTGATGGGATAAGCATGAGTATTTTGTACTTTATTCTCGTTTACGACTCGCTTTCCTGAAGATAATTTTGATTGGGAGTATCCTCACTGTGTTTTGGTATCACAAGATTTGACAAGTGGGAGGATTTATGTTCGATTTACCTGCCATTTTAAGTACAATGTTAGCAAGAAATGGGATCGTCGCAGCGTTAAGATGTTAATAAGTTTGAGTGAGTCGTTAAAATATAAGCTGGAAACTTTGTTCTAGAAACGCAATTCAAATCTTCAAGTTTTACCTAAAATCCTGAAATTTGTTGCATAAGATTTATGTAACTGGGGTTATTACTTTTAGCCTGTGCAGCGAATGGAAATGGAAACACCGACAGAAGAGACGAAGGAGGGAAACCAATATCGTAAAATCACAACTGTCTAAGCCTTCGTATTTGTAGAAGACAACAGTTCTTCCTTGTAAGGAGCACAAAATTAAGGGTATGGAAAAGTAGATAATAATATAATGATGATACAATTCACTAAAGGCTAAACTTGTAACTGATTTTACGGAAGCTTGTAGGACGGTACATTTCATTTTAGCGATGGATTTGGGCAGTACTGGAGCTGGGATAATGAAAAAGCGTTAGACGGTGTTAGTGAAGTATTTGCAAGTACGTAGTGTAGTGGGCGTTGCTGATAAGAATGGATATAAGTAGTATATGTTGAGAGGGTGGCAGAAATCATAGCGAATTACCAGCAGTAGGTAAGGATTCTGCCAAGAGAAACACAAGAGACAAGGCAGACGTATGAAGAGCAAATCAAGAGAGAAGCAGAGGAGGAAATGAAGCACATTTTGAAAATGAGCGTTTTAATGCAAGGTGTACCATATTTAACGACTACTGTCCGATTTGTTGACAATAAATATTCCTTCCTTCTTACATGTCTTTTTGTTTCTTTCAGTAGACTATTGCATATAAAGCATCAACGTTGTTTGGAATAATAGGGAGGAGAAGATAAACTGGTCTGTGGATGAGACTTGTAAGTCCTTGGATGAAATTTGATTCAACTGGAACGTGTGGTTCAAGTTAGTCTCGGTAGCTGGTTCAGAGACCAGAAGAAACCAATGAATTTAGAATATAAGGGTTTTTGTAGACTTGGTTTGTGTAAACTATCCAACCGAGGTAACCGAAGTGGAGTGACTGTGTTTTCCTATATACGTAATTAAGTTTAGCGCACTTGGAATGACCTGTCTGCATGGTGATGAAAGACACATTACATTCGCTCTCTTGTCAAGTTGTACTGCTGATCGAATGCTAAGTAATTTTCCACTGATTGTGTATAGAATACAAGGAGGTTCGAACAAATCCACGATATCAGCTGAACGGGTAGGTTACTATCAAAAACCGTATTTTGTTGGGAGTTCATATGAAGGGGTTTTCTTTGATAGAGGAGGTAGTAGAAACAAACATGGTGCTACTTGAGTCAACAGTCATGTGTGATTTTATGCACAGGACTTGTAGAGAATCTGTCTTGTCTTTGGAGATACCTCCTTCTGGGTTTGGACAGCATGTTTTATTGTTGAGAGAAGGTGTCAATGACTGAAACCAGGTTGATGAGACATGACTTTTCACCTGATGACATCTGAAAAACTGATTTGGAAGCAGATAACAATTCAGGATTTCGAGGAAATAAATAGTGATATAGGCATACACTGGTGGGTTAATCAGTATACATCAACATGTGATCTAGCGTTCCTGCATGACTGTGCAGACTGCCGACCAACAGCTGTTATCTTGACGTAATGGTTAGAGTTGAGTGTCGCGATTACCTAACGATGCCTGCTGGTTGGGGGAAATTATTTTTGACGTCCTCCTATGCTAAGTTCTGGTAGGTAGTGGTGAAATAAAAAGTACTTACTGTTATTGAGTATGCAGCTGCATTTTAATGGGGGCGCGAGGTCGAAGACGTACTGTCTGTTGAATGGGGTTGTTACAGCAGTAATGCGTTTCCCACAGACGATTGGCAGTTGGTACTGTTGCTGGCCTTCCTGTTGAAACTTTTGGCGTATTAATGGGACACAAAGCCGGTCAGTGAGTGTAGTGTGCTCTGGACTTGTGCAGACCATAGTTAGCTTTTAACTTGGATGTTTGTTTAGAAAATGAAATCAAAAATTGATTGTCAAAGGAAAATATTCATATTTTGATGGAATCATTTATTTGATTCAGCTTTATTCAAACAGTGGAGAAAGTAAATGGGGTTTACATCATATTTAAGTTTCAATTTTGAAATAAATTTGATACTAAACGTTTTGCTTATTGTTATTGAAGTTTGATACAAATTTTGGTGATATAAAATTGGTCTAATTGAAATATTTCGTGGTTATGTCATCATTATTTACTATTTGTCCCTCGGGTTCCTAGCGGAACATAGGGCTTCAGTAGCACGGTTTATGTTATGGTGACGTATTTTTAGTCGACTACAAATGTACAGTGACATAGTAGAGAAAGGGGTTTCAATTTTACTGGGTTTGGGGTTGAGTAGTTGGCTGATATGAGTGTAAAGACAACTAGTTAACCAGTGAAACGAAGTGTAGATCAACACTGGGTGTAGCTAAAAATACTAAAAGAGAATGGAAAGTGGGTTGGAGATTTGAATAACGCCTTGCATATAGCCACCACCTAGTCACTGAATTTATTGTCAGATAGTGCGTAAACTGACACTCTATATGTCTTCAACCCGCAACTTTCGAAAGCCTGTAAAAAACAGACCTAGTGATCTACTTGCAAGGGGAGATTGAAGAAATGCTCATTACTATAGTTAGTAGGGGCCATTCGCCTCAGCTGAACCTGGAATATAACAGGGAACCTGGTAATGATAGTGCAAACTAGGATTTTTATGATACACCATTCGCTTACTCATCAGACTCTGAGAGCTGTGGCCTGACTAACTTGACTATTCTCTGTGGTGATCTTTTTCAGTATCTACTTGGACCTCAGAGCCTTGTGGCCCACTATCTATTACTAATAAAATAATCAGTGAATTAAACATTCCGGTAACGCTTAATTACTCATTACCTGGCATTTGAATATTTCCGAAGCTGGTGATCATGATGGATGAAGTTGAATCAATAGGTTATGTATCTTCTATCTCTTCAGGACAACATAGTTCTAGTATTTGATTTCTGAAAGGATGTAAGTTGTACTAAGTGCGTACTGAATATTTTATGCCGTTACTTTGTGGAAGTTGCTATAGGTGGTGGGTGGGACATGTGACACGAATCGAAGTTGAAATTCACCCAATAACTTTGTGTACATTCTTGCGGTAGGCGATGATCCACAGCTATTGTGTGAGGATTAGTGATACTACCTAACTGTCCACACCTCGGTATGTGGAGTGGCGTTCAAACCTGGAACCCACTGGTTGAAGGTCAACACCCTAAATCAATGAGCCACAACTCAACTTAGACAGACATACCTAATCAAAGTGTACCCCGACCTATGAAGTCAGGTGAAGGTTTGAGAAAACAAGTTTAAGGCTGATGAAGTTAAAATGTGTTGTCAACTATAAGAAGCCTCTAAATGTTAGTCTGAGACATGTTGGTTTCCAGACTTCAGTTCGGGTTACAACTGTAATCTGTGGTTGTAGTTCCTAACATTTATGCCTCAGAGTTGATTTATTGGTGAATTTACATTCACGTCTTATCTTGGCGTCAAGCACTCCGCCACATTCTGTCACTTACTTTACTCTCCCCTTTTCACGTTATGACTTTCTACGGAGTTTGATTAGATTTTCTATGTATTTCACTTTGGTGCTTTGTATCTTGATATGAGAAAGAGAGATAGATTACGACATAGTAATACCAAGTCCTATTTTAATGGCGACTGACTGAAGTTTTTTGTTATTATCCCAAATACTCCCAACAGAGAATGATAGATTGTACATTTGTCAACTGATAATGAATATCACCTATGTATTACTCATCAGATATGATCAAAATTTATCGGTCAAGGAGAGATAACCGAATTTGTCATGACACAGTATCCTTACAGTGAAACTAGTGGCATAAAAGTTATATCCCACTGAAATAAAGATATGTCAAACACAGTGAATTACACATTCATTGGATAAGAGTTAGCTGTGAAGAAAACTCTGAAAGTGAAATGCGTAAACAGCGTCCTGATATTTATTTTTTATGGTTAGTGTATGCTGAAACAGTACTCACTGAAAATTTGGATCATCTATGTGGATGATACGCCTGCTATTATTGAAAAGGACACAACATTTCCAACGAAATCAAATTCACAATAGAGAAGGTTTGAAATAACAATGTTATTTCCATATAGTTTAATCAAAAGAATTAACACCAGAAAATTGAAGATTCAAATGTACATGAAGTCAACACAACGAGTTAATCCTCAAATACAATGGAAACGACGCACAAAAATATTTGTGTACAAAGCCTAAGAATATACAGCAGAAGAACTTCACGAACAAACAACGAAAATTGCCTAATTTCTACCCTAAAGGACAACAGTTACTTATGCAACTCAGTATCTATATGACTTCCTATGTATTCTCAATGGTGGTTTTGTAAAATACATTAAGAGGAAGTTCGCTCGGGATATCTGTAAGACATTACTTGATTTCAAATCAATAAACAGCTCTAATTCTAATTTTAAAGCCTTGAGTTTGATAGAAAACAACCTTAAACTGTGTTCATCCTAGAGCATTCACATTCTCTTTGCATTGCGTGAAACCAGTTTATCTTCTTCGTAAATATTCTGCTTCATTCTACTTTAAAATCCAGTTGTGTTAATCATTTATTTCTAATGACTAACTGTGTACACATGTACATTTTGAAAATTCAACCAATCAAACTAGAGGTCTTTTCCCGACTTTCTGCCAAGACTTGAACAGTTCAAATAAACTATTCTAGACTGCTGCTACCACTTCCCTAACATAAAATCAAAGATCCACGCACTCTAAACAAAAGAGCAAGAAATACAGCTGAAACAGAAGCCTGGTAACAACTGGTGGGAATAAGGGTATCGGTATGGTTTTTTTTGCATCTAGTTGTCTACGTAGTCAGTGTTAGCTGTACTCGAGGACCACAGAATTCTGTAAACCTAGGGAGGAGGAAAATAAGATAAAGTTAACTAAACAACAACGTAGTAACGTATTAAGGAAATTTGAAATTGACTGGCAGGTGATGGAGGATCTCTACTTACGCTTCAAGGCAACAGATTTGAAAATACCATGTGTGTATGGGTTGGTTAAAAATCCAGAAGCTATTTTTTGTCTTCAATTGATCCCGGTAAATATTTGGTTTCTCTAACCATTCAATTTTAAAATATTTGGCTGAACTCTTAGTAACTGTAAGAGTAAGAATCGGTATCCTTTCCCTGTATGAAACTTTTAATCTTGTAGACTGTCTAAGAGACGTAAACGCATCTCATACATGTGTGGTATCGCTTAATGTTGAGTCACTTAATTTACTGAAATAATCTTTTTCTTATTCAGATACATAGAAAATAACAACCAACTATTGGAATACTGAACTCTTTTCATGTTCAGGAGTTATTTTGATGCACATTTTACGTTAAATTCCCTTATCACACTGCGATTTATAGATAGAAGGATGGGATTCCCACTAGGTCCAATATCAACAAACTGCTTCATGGCTGATTAGGAAAATGGTCCTTTGTAATGAATGATTGTTTTCAACTGTGCAAAAGGTGCTTGGGTGCTACTTTTATTATATATGATAGTTAGTTATTCAATAGTTGCCAACCAGCAGTGAAACTCACCATTGAGGTCCAGAATGAACGGATGATTCTGTTTCTTGAATTGGATTTATTGTGAAAGGCTGATTGATCGTTGAGGAGATTGATTTACAGAAAACCGATATGGAATTGTGAACTGACTAACTTTTATATCTGAATCCCCATTGGTCGCAAGTAAATTCTAATCGTGTCTCTTGCCACCCGGATTAGATGGGGCTGCAGTTCGAATGTATTGGAAGAGGAAATTTCTGTCCTAAAGAACATTCTACTGAAAATAGATTCCCATCAAGCCTGATAGTCAGAGGTATCTAGAAAAAACCTCTCAAGGAGAACCCTACTATGGCGCTTTAAAGATGCTGTATATGAATCTAAATTTGCAAGGTGATTCAGCCTGTGATGCACTAGAGAGGAGGATATCAAACTCTCTAAGGAGAACATTCATTACATCAACGCCGAGACTAGTATTCACTTTTAACCCAATGATTTCTAACAACTTGGAGGGGGAAATTTCGCATGTGCACATTTCTGTGTGGGTGTATCGATTAGCTTGCTCTTGTGGAACTAAATGTGTAGATCGTCGAATTCGCCCGCTTTCCGAAAAGGTTCAGTAGCGTTATCTTATGTGATTAAGAAAAGGTAACAGTGGCACTGCAGTTGAACATAAGTTACTATTTTCGAAACCTCCTCATTCAAAGTCACTTATTGAGTGAGTAGAAGCCTTGTGTAAGGTGTCTTCGTATTCTCTATATCGCCGTAACTCTCACTATACAAGTGAAAAAACCTTTGCTTTTCTGATAACACTTGTGCCTCCGAATATTTTGTCGTGTTACCCAAAACTCAGTAGTCTGTATGGAACTCTAGCCATATTCCAATTAGTCTTCACCACTCATTACAATTTCTGATGAGAATGACAACTTACGTATTGACATATTTAGTTGCCATGTTTAACATACCTCTGTTGGCCATTGAATACTACTGGTAAATTTGTATACATTTATGACTGTATGGCTTGGAGAATGAAATAGTCAAGGAGAGTTGCTTTCAGCTATTTATTTGACAGGCAGTTTTGGCTGGAATTACTTGACAGGGGATTTTGCGGAACGTACTTTTTGTACTTTTCAACTAATTCGAGCCAGCACAATGAAGGTGAATCCGATGTAATTATCAATCCTGCACTATTCTGTTTTGCTATGATATAATCTTTGTGGAAGGATCTTGGTACGAAGTTTTCTAATAGTTTTGGTGTCTCTATCCTGTGAAACCTATTGTATGGTGCGTATAGGTCTCTGCAAGTTTTCAAAGCAGTAAATCAAAAGTCATAAACGTTCACTAGTCATAATTTTGAGCGATAAATCGTAGTAATAAGAACGTGTATGACTGCATTGTGCTGTCTTCTTGAGTTGTCTTTTACTTCTTATTAGTACTGTTACATTTACACCAAATACAGCCTGTCAAAACATGTAAGGTGTGTATAAATGATCTGATTACACCCTTTGTCATTCGATTAACTGATTAAAAGCATTTTCGTGTTTGTTTGTATTAGTTATGCCGTTTTGATTGTCATGATATATAGTAGGGCTGTGTTGATGGTATCGTTGTGATGAATTCGGTGAACGAGTTATCTGGAGTGGTTTCTTATCTACGATTGACTTAGGATGACGTTCCATTTATGGGTTGGAAAATATGTAATACAGTTCAAAACAGCTTGGCCTTGAAGACGCATGAATTTATGTATTTGGGAATCAGTTGTCAATTAAATTGGTTAGTGTTATTCAACTTTTATTCTAGTTGTTTGTTAAAGAACAGTCTGTCATCATGTTTGGAGGTCGTAAAATAACTGGCACACGATTTACTCCAATTTATGAACCAAGCACTCAATCATCCTGATAAGATGTATTTCAAGCAGGAAATTTGAGTTGTACAAATTATCGTGCTTTATCATGGGATGTACCTGTTACTGAGACACATTTTGGTAATGTTCAACGTTTAGCTGTAGTGAGTAAGCATTGTGCCATCTATGAATCAATACTGAATCGGAAATATTTACCACAAGGTAATGAATCATATTTTCGTAATTCGGAAGCTAAACAGTTTTATTACAATAGTGAATATCTTCTTGATTATGATAGACAGACATGATTGAGGAGAACGTGATAAAGGACAGGATGTCATACTTGTTGCTTGTTTCTTCTGTATTAATCATCCTTGGCATTGTGATCAGATGAAATCAAGAATATTAGATGAAATAAATTGTTGTGAAGACTATCAGTGTTATGAAAGAAGAATGAAATTGAATGCACTGGATAAGAAACGTAAACCAACATTGAGTGTCATGAATGTTAAAGTGTGTGTGAATAGATCTAGTCGGATGTATAATCCTGCATGGAAGAGGAATAACCAAGTGCGAAGTGGATAGTTTACAAATACCATTATTTCATGGAGGTTTATGAAAGAAGTGAAAAACAGTATGGAATTCAATACTATGATGATGTTGATGATATAATTTGCGATGTAAGTGGTGTATAAGGAGAAGGAGAAGAAGATGGTGATGATGATGGAGATATTGAGCAACCAACACAAGAAGTCAGTGATGACTCAGTTTGTAAGTTATGTGAACAGACTACAGGATATAATGACTAAATTTACTTACTCATGAACAGGGAAGTCAAGTCATCACAGAAGAATACCACAAATGTATCAAGTAACTAAGGTGTTTGTATTTAATTAAAATAGTGATAATAATCTTGTAGACTGCAATGGTAGTAATTTAAAGACGTTATTTAGTTATTCCTTGTTAACTGGGGATTTTCCAGTGGATAAAGTGACTTGAAAGAAGTACCACTTGTGTGATATACATCCATCTAGTAAGATATATTCTTCCAGTTGAAGAATGAATGACTTCAAGTTGTGCGCAGATAGAAGACAAGTAAATCATTAAGTCTTGTTCGTGCATACAAGCATATACGAATAAGTACAGGACTATGCAATAATCTATTTATATTTTGTGATAGAAATATTATGAAATAATAAGCAGAGAACTTGTAGTATTTCCAAGCCTAGTGTCTGCTGAACTTTCCAGAGTATATGAGTTGTAGCACCTTGTTAGTTGTTTGGGATTTGCTTTTTTGCGCGTAAATTCTCTTACACACTGATCATCACAGTTTCAAGGGAACATGTGATATTTCTTAGATAACTGGGTTTTCAGTATTCTGCTTTCACTACGAATGGACAGAAGTCATTCACATACCAGTGTTGATTGTCTGACTGCATTTAGAATGTTCTTCTAAACGTTCTGTGAAGTGGTTACTTCTAGCTGAAGAGTAATTTGATTATGATGTTTCTCAACTGTTTTTTGATGTTGGAATAATACAGTTGAAGTGTTGTATTAACTTATGTTTTACTGTTTGAAGTTGAAAAGAGTGTTTCTCAATTGGATGTCTGGTGAGGCGTTTGATATCGTGAACGCTTTTTTAAGATGATTGTTCTCAAAGTTATGCGAGGAAGGAAACTCGGAAGCTAACCTCCCCTTTTTGTTCGAAAACTACTTAGTTGCGATAAAAAAAAGTATGGAAATTGAGGGATGCGAAATATTTAGATTTGGAAGATCTAAAGGTGTATGTCCTAATTGTATAAGGTATATGAACTTGAAAATGGTTACCTAAATTGATTTATAACCTCACCTGGTTAACTAGTTCACTAGTTACTAGCCGGTCCTAAGCCAGCGTAAAGAGGGAAGGTTAGGCATACGGCTAGCAACCCTACCCCGTTAAACAAATCTAACTGCTAAACAAACTTCAAAGCACAAACGATATATAAAAAATAAAACAAACATTCCTCGCTGGAATCGGAGAGGCGAAATGACGCCAGTTGGTGAAAGCCTTCGAGAAGCCAATTGGCCGATGTGTCTTCGCTTCTCTCTATGAAAGCGAAAGTAAACGTGGGGACATGGAATGTCCGCACGATGTTTGAACCCAGCAAGGCAGCCCAGATTGCAAACGAGATGAAGAGGTATCACACTGAAGTGCTTGGAATTTGCGAAAGCAGATGAAATTGGAGTGGACACTCACAACTGTCAACTACAGAGTCAATAATCTACTCCGATATTGTCACACAGACCACAACCACGAGCCCACTGAGTTGTGGTGTCTATCATGATGTCCCCAGGAGCATCACACGCTCTCATACAGTGGGAACCAATCTCCTCCAGGATCAGAATTATGACAGCAAGGTTCAACTCAAAAGGAAGAGAGGTCACAATCATACAATGCTATGTACCTACAAATGATGCAGATGGAGAGAAGAAGGAGGAATTCTACAGACAACTTGAATCAACACTGGACAAGACCACACTGCAGTTGGCGATATCGAAATTCTAATGGGTGGGGCAACATGAAGGCCAAACTGGGAGGGGACAACACAGGAAGAGAACTAACCATCGAGTCGAGAAGCACTGGTTGAAATGAACGGGAATGGAGAATTGTTTGCAGAATTCTGTGCATTCAACGATTTGGTGATTGGAGACTAGGCAGTGTGTTCAAGCACAAGGATATCCACAAAGCGACATGGATTTCACCAGATGGACACACTAAAAATCAAATCGGCTTTATCTGAATCTCAAGAAAATGGAGACGCAGTCTACTTGACACAAGGTCAAGAGGAGGAGCAGATGTAGTTTCACATCACTCATTATCTAGTGCAAGAAACCTTCCAAATCAAGTTAAAAGTCTTCAAGGAAGCTGGTGATAGACCTCAGTTCAAGTACAACACTCGGAAACTGAACTGAAGGATGAAACTACAAAGGAAATCTTCACGACAGCCAGCCATCAAGACAACATGGGAGATATCGAGGAACATCCGTGAAGAAACCTGTGTGGATGAACACTGGAAGTCTTTGAAAGCTATGTGGAAAGAAACCTGCACAACCTTATTAGGAAAGTAGAAGAAAAAAGATAAGGAATAGATCTCGATGGATGCATGGATGCTGATAGGTGAGGGAGAGGAAGTTGGTGATGGTGAAGCAGAAGATAAACCAGTGCGAGGATGCTCAACGACAAGAGGAACTGAGTACAATGTATAAAACACTACACTGGACAAAGAAGTGAAGAAGAGTGCACGGAAAGACAAAAGACACTTCTTAGACACATTGGCAAGTGGAGCAGAACAGATGGCTGGTAGGAGCAAGAGAGACCTGACAACATTGTATCAAATAACCAGGTTGCTATCTGGGAAGAGATCAACGCAGACGAAGCCAATAAAAGATGATGAAGGAAATATAATTACGAAAGAAGAGAAGCAAAGGAAACAATGGGCTGACCACTTCAAGAAGCTCTTGAATTGACCACCACCTGCACTTCGTCCAGAAATACTACCTACAACTGCTGAACTACAAGTGAACATAAATCCTCCAACAAAAGTCGAAGTCCTGAACGCAACGCCATAAAGCTACTGAAATGTGGGAAAGCAGCAGGACCAGATGGAATCCTGCTAGAAGCACTGAGAACAGACGCAGAGACAACAGCCGACATGCTCACACCACACCACTATTGCAGAAGGTGTGGAAGGAAGAGAAGGTACCTGGTGATTGGAAGAAGGATTACTTTGTCAAACTGCCGAAGAATGGAAACCTCAGTGTTTGTGGAACTGGCGCGGAATCACTCTCCTGTCCACCTCAAGCAAAATATTGAGCCGCATCATCTTGGAGAGGCTAATGGATGCACTAGATTCAAAACTACGACCGGAACACGTTGGCTTGCTTGCTTGAGGAAGTACAAATCATGTGCGGACCAAATTGCAACGCTACACTACACATCATCATAAAACAGAGCATAGAATGGCAGTCAAATATCTACCTCACCTCAACTTCATCGACTTTGAGAAGGCCTTTGACAGCGTCAACTGTGAAGTAATTTGGAAACTGATTCATTACTACGGAGTACCACAAATCTTTATCAACCTCATTCAACAACTATATGAAGACGCCACATGCCAAGTAATTCACAATGGGAAGCTCAGTGAAGTGAAGACAGGAGTAAAACAGGGATGTTTAATATCACCCATCATATTCCTGATTGTGGTCAACTGGATCATGCAGTAGACAACATTGAGGAGCGAGAATGGGTGGATACACTGGCTGAACCGCGGAAAAGAACGTAGAAGATTTGGATTTCGCCAAGGATGACTTGTGTCTGATGTCGCACAAACTGGGAGATCTACAGGCGAAAACTAACAAGTTTTCAGAAGAGGCAGGGCAGCGAAGACGGGACTTCAAGTGAATAAAGAGAAGACAAAGGTGATGAAGATTCTGCACCAACAACTCCAACAACAACAAAAAACTCCAGTCACCATCAACGGGAGAAACTTAAGGGAAGTAACCTCCTTCACCTATGTAGGCAGCACTGTTTCAACTACAGGTGGCACAGACGAAGGTGTCAAAGTCAGCCAGGATCGGAAAAGCAAGACAGGCGTTCATTAGCCTGAAACCAGTGTGGAGATCTAATGCACTCCATTCAGCATGTGGAACAAGATCCGGATTTTCAACACGAATTCAGTCAAGTCAGTGCTTCTGTATGGTTCAGAAACTTGGCGCGTTACGAAAGGGATTTCCAATAAACTAAGACATTTATCAACAACTGCTTAGGCTCGCTACTGAAGATCAGATGGCCAGAAAGAATAAGCAACAAGGAGCTCTGGGAACGAACCAACAAAGAAGCTTTCACCCAACAAATATGCAGAAGGAAGTGGAGATGGATTGGGTTGGGCATACACTGAGAAGGCCGACTGAGGACATCACGCGTCAGGCCAGGCCATGTACTCGAGTGGAACCCAGATGGGAAGCGACGAGTTGGGTGGCCCAGCTGAAGGTGAAATTGAGGAGATCGTGCGAGGAGGAAATGAGAGGTTATGGGCTGTCGTGGAGCCAGGTTCAAAAGATTTCAGAGAAGAGAGTGGAGTGGAGGCGTGCTACTGAAGCCCAATGTTCCACTAGAAACCCAAGGGACAAATAATAATAATTATAATAATATCGGTGACCAAACCTTAGACGCTGTAAATGCTGTAAATTGGGTGGCAGCTTTAATTCTAAAGTTAGATGGTAAGAGAAGAAAGTGATTTGTTTGCCTTCCTATGATATGAACCGTTGCATTAATCAAATAAGTTTCGTGAAGTTCCAGAAGAGATGGTCATATTTGATGAAAGATTGATAGGTCTAGCTGCTTCATTTTGTGTTTGAGTAGTGACCGTCTACCCCGGTATGAAAAGTTGGCCAAATTCGCTTTAGGTTAGAAAAGGACTGAAGACTGTCAGATTAAAATGTAACATCAGCTAATTAGGTTTTTGATTATTTTTCTGAGTTGTTTAAGGAAATGTAGACTTCCTCGTTAGGGTCCACGTGACAATCGAAATCGATGTTTGTAAAATCTACTAGAATGACTCATAATCTATTTGATCTATGTAGGTGCATACATAAATCACCATCATTATCTTCATATCCTATTTTTCTCAGTTACTCTGGCTCTCTTACCTTCTTAGTTTTGCTTTTCGCTACTTTTGATACGATTTGTATTCTCTACATTTCATGTTGATGCCTAGCATTTTGATGTGAGATACAGTAGCTTAACAGCTGTTTAGCCTGTAGTAGTCACCTTAACATGGTGATAGGGCTGGCATCTCACAATGAACCATCGAGCCTCACCGGCTTAAATGCTTGTTCTTTTGAAGTCCTACCAAGTCTGAAAGATCTGTAAGACAAAAGCGGTTACCATTGTATTTCAAATTACTACACTGTGATATAATTGTGAGGGTGAAGTCGTACTGCTGATAGCTGAATGTGGTGTGACAGCAGCAAAGTGTTTCCCTTGGACGACTAGCAGTGCCACGCTGATGCCATCTTTCCACCTGGAAGGAGGTTTTAGAAAAAGCTAGCTTACCGAATAATACACCACCAACCCCACTGTCTTCCGGTGCCGAAGGTATAGGTCCCCTCTAGCAGGTGTTAGAACAACGAAACCTGAAAATAACCTCCCGCTAAAGGCCGTGTGTGACAGGTGTCCATGGGCTCTGTGGTCATACAAATCGTTTTCTTTTTCATGTACCTTAAGAAAAAATAGCCTTCCGTGGAATGAGCAGCCGGGAAGTGCCAACATCTTGCATGCTTCCAGTAATAAACAAGACCCAGTCAGATATAACCTAAGCTCCTTAATTATGTATCCTCCTTTTCCTATGCCTCCTGATACCAATATTAAGCCTCTTACATCTTCTCCAACCCCACACACGGATACAATTGCTGACAATCAAAGCCATCGAAAACCTCGTTCGTAATCTACGAAGATCCTTGGACCGATTTCACATAGTTGCAATCAACGTCCGGCATCTATGTCAGATAGCATTATAAGGATAGCTTGCCAGAACTTTGGAATGTCGAAGCAAGGATGTTTGCTATCTGTGAGGTACGTATGCAGGATCCGAGTGTGGTTATTAAATTGACCTCACCTGTTCAGTGCTGTGAATCTTCAAAATTCACTTTGAGAGTATCGGGAGACCCAAAAGGTAGATCTCATGGATTTTCTTGTGTAGACACTGCATCGAGCTTCAGGGTAGAAAGTACGCTTCTTAACTGGATATCAGTCAACAACTATCTATGTGCTGTTCGACTGAATGGATCTGTATGGATTAAGAAGAATCATGAGACTGGGTAATGCCTAATCGTAATCTCCGCTTGCGCACCCACCAACTACAGTTTGGATGATGCAAGGAATTAATTCTATGAGGTGTAAATTTCAATTCAGAAATTAAAACTTTTAGATGTAGTTATAATGGTGAGTGACTTTAACGCTCAAGTAGGGAAACTGAGCTAAATATTTGCACTAGCTATTATCTTCAAACTGTGTATCCTCCCTAACCACCTTTTCTACACTGGTATCACTGTTTTCCTATCCGCCTGTTCCTTGTATACTGCCGTGAAGTGTGGCAACTTGAGCCGATGTATTTCTGTGCGGGGTTCTATGCTGTTTTTGTCTGCCTGTGTGCTATGTAACAGCCTCATATTGCTTTCTGGAATTGACTGACTATCCATTTCGCTGTTTCTGATCTAATTTCTCCTTCTAACAAGATGTTCAAACTTAAAAGCCTCACTTCTCTTACTTCTCTTATTCAGTGTGACTTCCTTAATGTGTTTACATAGAATATCTTGTTTAGAAATGCCGTAAAACATTTCATCGAAACACGAAGTGATTCACAACACTCTTTATACTTAGGACTGTCTAAAACTTGAACATATTCCAGGTTACTTTTTTGGGTCTAAAACGAGAATTATTTTTAAGAAATGACAAGTGACACGGATGTTGTATACCCCATGGATTGGGCAGCTTTGAACTACTGGAGGAGGTGAGAAAGTTAGAGATGAAATAAAGGAATAATATCCAACCATTATGCAAGTAAGTAGTATGTATTTAGAAATAACTAAGAACACACCATAGAAAAATATGACCTTCTTTATTTCTCATTGTTAGAATAGCCTTTACCGAATGAGTTACCAAAATATCAATGCGAAATGGGAACGGCATTAGAAATAAGAGATGTACTGTAGAAGTCGTCAACGAATGTTTTTCTTCCCAGACACCAACAGCTTATGAATGAAACATGTACTAACCTGTAATTTGTTTCAAAATATAACGGGACGTAGTGTGTGTATTCATATGTGAAGTGAATTGTTTATCTGTTGGCGTCTCCGGTTATGGGACGACAAGTTAAGACCATAATGCACATCAGATATTAATGACAGTGATTAATGTCTTGAAAAAGAGAAAATACAATGTTTTGGGTTAACAACACCTTTTACTTTCGTATATACCGCTGGAGATCACTAACCGAAACCGTATCATAAAAGGAATCAAAAGAAGCACACGGATGGTTTGTTATCGGAGCACTTTTCATGTTCAGAAATCGAGAACTCTGTAATTAAGCGTTGAGCAGTTTCTACATCTGGTTGTGTTTACCAAAATGATGTACTGATTTTCGATCAGTAACATATTAGACTGCAGTGGCTGAAATCATGTTTACTTATGGCACCGAACTCACTTATTCATTACAATTTCGGTGAATACTGAAGGAACGATCATCAGAATTGAGGACTTCTGTCTGAATGAGGCTCACCGGTACTCATGAGGTGGATCGTTTAGTCCTGTGACCAATTGTCAGTGTACATAACAACATTTCAAAATGAAGTTTGTGTTCGGTCCATTTATATTTTGTGTACTTCAGATTTTTAGAAAACACTAAATGAACCAATAGCAAGGTGAGTTTCTTAAGATAAAGTTGCTGTGATAAGTGTGATTTACTTACAAGGAAATCAAATTACTTCCAACAAATCATATCTTACACCAGAGTTTGAATCCGAAATAGCCAGGTACTGCAGCATACAGCTGACATTGTAGGATTCAGTGTTTGGAGCAAGGTTATGATTTTGACTTTGTTGAATTTTATTTATTGTAACATTTTTGTTGGTTTAAAGTCAATTATTTTTGAAGGCATTTCAGTCAGTAGAGATAAATTGTACCCTTAGGCTAGGGCTGATCATTCTATTTATGACGGTAATTATGAGGTATTCCATCTTCGCTTTTGTGGCTAATGAAATCATTGACTTCCAGTTAACAGACTTTTAAAAATGTTGGTTAATCAGTGAATATAAATGTGGGACTTAGAATTAATGCTTAATGGTCTACATTGTCACATTTAACTTCAGTCAACTTGTGCTGCTAAAGGTATTTACAGTCAGTGCAAATAGCGGGATGTTAGCATGAAGTAGCTCAACCACAGAAGTATACCAGAAACATTTTAATGGTAACAGGCGGTTTCTTGTCAAACACAAATATGGGTGATGTAAAATATTCATTCCTATTGTAAGAATGAGTTACATATATTATGTTTTAAATGCTTACGAATTAATGTTTATTTTGTAAGAGATCTGTTCGTTGTTGTTGAAAAAGAGACAGTATTTGCATAAAATTTTGTCTTGAATAATTTTATCTGATATACCTGTTTTGTTTTTGTGTCATTCAAGATTCTATGACTATTTGAAGACTAAAAATGATATTTCTTGAAACATAGGTATCATAGTTAATTATCAAGCATAGCTAGGAGAAACTTAGTTTACTATTTCAAGTCTTTCTGAATGTAGCCTTGTACTACTACAACCACTGAAGCATAAACTTATCAGTTACAGACAACATGTATGATTGAATTGACGGCAAGGACACTATGTGCAAACAGCCAGCCAACAGTGCATAATATGAAATTGACTTTTCTCTAATTGAGTAATGTTATTAATTACTAGCCTGATTTTCTTCACTTAAGGAGTGTTTGAAAAAGCACACTAAAAATGGTACTCTCAGTAAAAGATTTCTACGTGGTTATTAAGCTGATCTGGTTTCCATGTATGCAGAATATTTTGCACACAAGAATCTTAATAAAAGATATTGGGTTAATTATAGCAGATGGACTTGAGTGAAGGCAGCTAAAAGTTTTATTATGTAAGTGATTTTTATTTTTCTGTCTTCAAACAATGCTGCTGTTAATACCAATCACACAAATGTTGCAGGGAACTTAGAGAAAATGTGATGAACTGCTGCTTACTGTCTCTGAGTTTGTTTTGGTATTGAGAAAAAATCTTTTCTTATTAGTTTCGAGGTGTAGAGGTGGATAACAGTTCTTTATTATCTTCTACTAGTGTTTACGGATGAATAGGATGGATATAAAGCCACTAACGTGCATCATAATATTCCTTTACGTTGTAAAATGTGTTGTAAGGTAGCAGTTTATAGGTTATATATTCTAAATAGATTAATTTTCTTCAATGACGCTTAAGAAAACATGAGTAACTGAATATTGTAAAATAGGATAGGATCAGGTGAGTTAAGTAGTTGAATAAAATAATAATCGCTATGCTCCAAACAATATGTGTAATACCGTGTGGAATTCTCAGCGTGATATTTTTCAACAAAGTCACTCATAGAACAATATTTTCAAAAGAAATTGTCATTGCATCTAATTGATGCTATTAAAAAAACAGTATTTAAAGCAATGATATGAAACAGTCAACTGTTTTTAAGTTGAAGTCCGGTCCATAATGAAGAATAAACAGGAACACGAGAGTAGGTTTGGTGGTGAAGGCTCTTTCAGCCATTACAAGAATCTGTAATTCAAGCTAATTAGTCAATGAATAGAATTATAATGTGCTTTTGTGCACATAAAAGTCCACTTCCATATAACGAGACACTTTTTCTCTGTATTATTATTAACCCGAGAAACGACGAGTTGAAAGTATTCTAAAAATCTGCAACAGTAAATGATACATTTAGTGGACATATTTAGATGATCAAAACAAATTGAAAGGAAGAAACTTTGTTCATCTGATGGAAAATTTTGGTTGTCCAGGATTCAAATAAGCCGCGGATACATATATATAAAAACATTATTTTCACTGATTAAACGATACTGTATCCAAATATAATTTATTACACTTAAGACAATGACAGCTTTCTGTGTTAGATTTCATTTATCATGCTTCTGCATTTTTAATGGAGCATGAAATTCGGAAATAAAATTATTATTATTTTTCCCTTGGGTTCCTAGTGGAACATACGGCCTCACCAGCACGTTTCTCTTGCACTCTGTTTTCTGCAGTCTTTTGAACTCTGCTCCATGACTGCCTCCAAGCTTTCATTTCTTCCTCACACCATCTCCTCCATGTTATCCTCAGATCACACGCCCAACTCGCCGTTTCTCCTTTGCATTCCACTCAAGAACTTGGCTTAGCGCATGATGTCCCCAGTCGGTCTTGTCAGTGTATGCCCGATCCAATCCATCTCCACTTTCTTCGTCTGTATATTTGTTGGGTGGTAGGTTCATGGTTGGTTCGTTGCGAGCCAGCGAGCCAGCAAGCCAGCCAGCCAGCCTGTTCCGGTCATAGTTTTGAATCCAAAGCACCTTTAAATCTCTTTAGAATGATACGGCCTGATACTTTGTTTGGGATTGACAGAAGTGGGGCATGATTCCTGTCCAATTCTTGCAAGGGCCTAGATCTCCTTTCTTTGAGAGTTTGACAATGTAGCCCTTCTTCTAATTGATCTGCAGGTACCTTTCCTTCCTTCCTTACAAACCTTCTGCAGTAGTGATGTGAGCATGTATGCAATAAACTAAACATCATTAGAAACCAAGACTGATGCTTATAAAACGGGACAGTTAGAAAATAATAAGTTTCTGATCTGCCTAAAGCGGAAAAAGAGAAGAGATCGATTGAAAAGCCAGGAGACGAATAATTTGCACTGTATAAACCTTTCAGTTTATGTTGAATTAACCCTTGGGAAAATGTTAGCAATTCTATATTCAACAAATTAGTCATTGTTATATGCGTATTCTTTCACTTAATTACAGGGTAGTCTTTGAATATTTTGTGAACTTTATTTCTTGTATTTTGAATCCGTCAGACAGCCTGGATTCTGATTTGTGTTTGTTTGCGTTTCCTTCCATCTTATTCAACTGAAGACGTGAGATTGATCTCATTGGTTTACCCTAAAGGAGTTTTAATGCTTGAAGTTATTTCGTTAGACATGTAGTGTATGATTCAACAAAAGAGAAGACACTTGTATCCTTCCACTGCGCTTAAATATGAACTATGTGCTACCCAGATTATGTCAGTAATATATTGCAAATAAGCAAATGACCAGTCACTTCGCAATGCAACGCTTATAAAGCACAGTGGTCGTTTAGTGTATTCGTAAGTTATCATCAAAAGTAAGAAGTACGGACATTTAATGATTTACATACCTAATGACTTCAAAAATCAGAAATTCATGTTTAACAAGCAAAATAGTGTTTAATACAAAGACTTCGAAATGTAGCACAGGTCATGTTTGAGGCTGACGAAGATAGTCTGTCCGATCGAAAAGACAAATGTATTACTGTTGTTACGAAGATTCGAATGAGATAATCCTCAGTAATTTTTTCATGCACAAAAGTAAGCGGTCAAATAAGGATAAAGGAAGTCACTTATTTAGAACTGAAAGCTACTGATTTAATTTTAAAGTTTATAGGGATTTATTTATTGACCTTCAGGTTGGTATTCATCATGGAGAGGTGATTCCTGAAGTTCCAGTGTGAAGTCGTGATCGGTGGGGCAAACCAAGTCGAACATGAGGATAGTTACTCAACGACGGCATTGAATGGAGGTCGCTCTGTATCGTGAAATGACGGAAGTAAAAAACATGGACCACTGGATTCTGATCTTGTGGCTTAATGTTAATGTGGTGGCTAAGAAACCTGAAGGTCAGGGGTTCGATCATTACCAGGGTCATGGTTGCGCCCGCTGAAAAGTCCCATAGTAGGACGAAACAGTTATCCAGCCCTCCAGCCGATAGCAGTTCATGGTGAATACAAACCCGTAATGAATTACTGATTTGTGGACCTGCAGTGTGCTGGTGGGTTACCGTACAGAAATTAAGTAATAAAATGGGATAGTAAAAGTACTGATTACTTACCTAACTCATTAACTCTAGAATCCTTTTAGAACCATTAACATTTGCTATGGGTGGTGGCCAAGCAAAGCAACCACTTTTCGCACCATTTTAGCAAAAGAGACTAAACCTCTTTCTAGCATGAGTTTGTTACTTATCTGAAAGTACCAACCTGATGCTTTTGAAACATATCTCAAGACAGTAGAGAATTGATGAAGGTTGAAATATATTGCAGGTAGCTTTATCTACGAACAAAGAATGACTAATTTCGTGATTCCTGTTAGTTGAGGATAGTGACTGACAGTGAATCGCTCAGTTCGCAATCTATTAATGTTCTTTCCACTTTGGTTAGTTCTCGATGAGCTTCTCCTTAGATGTTGATGCTTTTACTGACTTAGTCTTCTTGCATAATTTCATATTGTTTCACATATGATTCGAAAACAACAATAACATTATCAGAAACAAAAAAACATAGCAGAATTACAAATTGGATTAATTCAAAGCGACATTTCAAAGGTTTTATTCTTATGGATGAAACTCTATAGTTGACTGTGAAGAATTTATAATTTGCTAAATGGCAACCAATTTTCAATGCAAACAATGTCTTTTTCAAATGATATATTTTCGGAGTGTATTATAAAGATAAAACAGGAAATGATAAAGGCAATTAAATTATTCACTCGAGATAATGGTTACTTTTTATTCGCTTAGAAATGAAAATATTCACCACTTAACTGTAATGTTAAAAGACGCATCGATTGGTAATATTTGCCACTGCGTACCAGTAATTGCGGCTGACACTAACTAGTGTTTCTATACACTAGCTTGTGAGTTTTATATCAATTGATAATTAAGTTTATTCAAAAAGCTGTTTAATATTAAAGTTAAATGACTAATCTTTTATACAGTTAGTTCCCTTTATAAATTTTTGCAAAGAAAGAACAACAAACATTGCGAGATGAATTGAACTCCCGTTTCATATGCTCTAAATTTTCCACATATGCACTACATTTAAAAATGTATACAGTAAACTACCAGTATCCAGCTTAAATCATTTAAAATAATTTTAGTAGTAAACTCAACACCAAATAGATCTTTCACATCTAAACATTTATACAGGTATATAGGAATAATGATGAATGACAAAGTTCACGATCTAAACAATCGATAGAGGGAACAAGTCTAATGTTCTATAACTTTCAATAGCACTAGAAACGAATTTAATGGAAGCCAAAGGCAAAATAACAGTAAGAAAGTCTGATTTTAACTCTAAGCAATAAAGCCTCCTGCTCTAATCCTACAAAAATTTGAGGTTAAGCCATATATGTAAAAAATAATGCAGATATTTCAGGTACTGTGGCTGATTGGTTTCTACCAAGGAATATGAATCTGTACATTTTACTTCATTTGGTCGCTATCTCAAATAGCACAGACATTTAGTGAGACGCCTAGTACATACACATAGAATGTGATCCCGTCCACTTTTCATTTCATGTATTTATCATATTATCATTGTTAGACGAAACTTTGCGAACGCTTATTGATCAGGTTGAATAACTACAAGTGGTTTTGTTACAACTGAACAAAATATTAGGAGATGAAGTAACTAGTGATTGAATTTTTGTTGTCAAGTTAAAAAGCATGCACATCTATACAGAATGTGTACCACCTAGTAGCCAGAAAGCTCTATAGATTCATAAGCAGGTTTATTTGTCTGTCAACGGTCTACTTTGGTTTACTTATGCATAAAATACAATTACTTTCGTCATAATGAGGTATAGCCATGTAGCATAGGTCAGGATCTATTCTGAATTGGATGCTTAGTTATAATGTGGTATTCTTGTTAAGGACTTCATAAGTTGTACCTCATTGCACGTTCTTCTACTAAGTCTTCAGAGGTTGAGTGAAAAGCAAGTTTCTCAAAATTTATTCGGATCTAAATATCTCATAGTGTGTATATTGGAAAGAAAGATTCATCCTTATAATGACTGAAGGTAGAGGAAAAAGCTGCATAAATCCACAGAAAAGAGATTTCTGAATTCATTTTGCATGTCTTTTGAAATCAGTATCCATACAACGATGATTTAGATAAATGACGGTTTTGAAACTGCATACCTAAGGGGTGTGTATTTTGATATTTAGCCAACTGCTAATTACGTCGAGACATAGTATTTCACTAATCTTACTTAGAACTGCCAGCTACTTTGATGAAAAACCCTCATAAACATGGCTGCCAGCTCAGAAAGAAGTATTTGCACTGAAATTTATCGTGCTGAGCTAATTTCGCCTTGAATTTTCGAGTTATAAGAGTTAGGTGCAACTAATCTGATGTAGCGCTGGATTCTCCAGCTACAGTTTTCAACTTGGGTTAGCTATCATTTACCTATCACGCTGCGAAAAACTGACAGACGTTTTTCAAACCAGAATTATTTACTTTAGCTGGGTGCTGCAATTTACTTAGCTAAGCATTATTATTGTTATTTGTGCCTTGGGTTCCTAGTGGAACATACGGCCTCACCAGCACGTTTCTCTTGCACTCTGTTTTCTGCAGTCTTTTGAACTCTGCTCCATGACTGCCTCCAAGCTTTCATTTCTTCCTCACACCATCTCCTCCATGTTATCCTCAGATCACACGCCCAACTCGCCGTTTCTCCTTTGCATTCCACTCAAGAACTTGGCTTAGCGCATGATGTCCCCAGTCGGTCTTGTCAGTGTATGCCCGATCCAATCCATCTCCACTTTCTTCGTCTGTATATTTGTTGGGTGGTAGGTTCATGGTTGGTTCGTTGCCAGCTAGCTAGCTAGCCAGCCAGCCAGTCAGCCAGTCAGCCAATTAGCCAGCTAGCCTGTTGTGGTCGTAGTTTTGAATCCAAAGCACCTTTAAATCTCTTTAGAATGATACGGCCTGATACTTTGCTTGGGATTGACAGAAGTGGGGCATGATTCCTGTCCAATTCTCGCAAAGGCCTAGATCTCCCTTCTTTGAGAGTTTGACAATGTAGCCCTTCTTCTAATTGATCTGCAGGTGCCTTTCCTTCCTTCCTTACAAACATTCTGCAGTAATGATATGAGCATGTCCGTTATTGTATCTGCGTTTTTTTTCAGTGCTTCCTGTGGAATTCCATCCGGTGCTACTGCTTTCCTGGATTTCGGCAGTTATATGGCATTCAGGGCATCTGCTTTTGTGGGAGGATATGTGTTCACTGGTAATTCTGTGGTTGCTGGTGATATTACTTGGCTAGTTGCAGGTGGTTATGGTTTTTGAAGTAACTAAGCATAAGCCAACGCTATTCAATGTATTTCATTGTAGTTAGATTCGCGAAATAGTGAGGAGTAGTATATGGCTTCTTTAGGCTGTATTTTCCGACTATTACTAATTTACATGGTCAATTTGACGTCATAGTCCAAATCGTTAACAAATAAAGAACTGATTTCTCCTTCTTTGGTAAGCGTAAATTCTGACTGGCCTTATGCTTCACCGAAATAAAATAAGAAAAGTATTTCTACCACTTATTTCGTCTGAAAAGTCTTCATAGAACAATTCCTCTGGGGTAGAGACCAAATTGTTTTTATTCGTTTGAGACACTTTCATTATGTCAACTTTATATCATAGATCTTTAATTGAGTTCAGTCGACTAGTTGGTATAATCGGTGTTGTTACTAGATTTTGCCAGATCACTAGTTATGATCTAGTGAATACTTAAATTAAAGTTGATAAAGCAATTATGAGAACTGGTTAGTGTGTATTACTGCTTCAGATAAGTACTTGGAAATCAAGGTAATCAATCAGTAGTGCTTACTAGTCGTATGAAGGGGACCTTAATCATTAAAGGTTGTTTTACTCGGTTGGTGACTGTCAAATAAATGGTGTACTGAGATTATCTACAAAACGTTTGCAGGATAAATTGGTATCAGAGGATACAATTAATGTGCAGCAAAACTTTATCACTACATAAAGTACAACCGTTACTGATTAACAAGGGGCGTAACAAAAGAAAATTATCCAAACTCTTTTACATGTTACCAGGAGTGTAATAAAAGCAGCTGATTAATTATTTCAAGCTTACAATTAGACACATTTCTGACTAGCACACTGTTTGGGACTGTGGTGTGCATCCCGTTCTATCTTCAGACTAACTTAAAAAAATATCAAATGTTAAAATTACACGTGTCTGCGCATTTTCGTTCAGTGAGGAAGGTTAATTCTGATATCAACTTACAAACTTCTACAGTAAAGAAAACAGAGACCTTTAGTATAATATGAGGCAAAATCTGTCAGTTTATATAGATCTCGGCATATGAAGAGGAATCTGTTGTATATTGGTGCTTAAGAAATATAAGATTTCACATTTTAGAAACAGCTAGTTTCGAAACTGTAGCTAAACAGTGTCGACGTCGACAACTTTCCTGACCTCGGGAAATAACCATTATTGCCCCAATACAAAGTGACTGAAGTGACTTATTTTATATCATTATATAACTCTGATGGAAATGAAACCTGGGATGAACGTCCTTTGGGAATCATCGAAAAGTAGAAATCCGTTTTTTGGTAACTTTCAGCTTCTTGTAAAAGAGGCATTTAATTACCTCAATCAAATAAACCAATGACCTCCATATCTCAAGGTAGTTAAATTACCACTGCACTAAATCATTAGAATTCAGTATTTTGTCTAAATTTGTGGTTGAAACCAAGGGTATAATAAAATCAATTGTAGGGCCTTTCAACTTTACCTGATTTGTAGTAAAATGCAACTCTACTTCAAAGTCAGTGAAACTATGGCGATGTATACGCACATTATGGTAGAATTACATGTCCATGTATCACATAGTAAGAGGTGATCGGTTAGAAGCTCTGAGCCAAGTTTTCCTTCTTACTGATGGTCGTTAGGAGGGAGTATCTGAAGACATGACGAAGTTGCTGCTTGCTTGGTGATTCCAGTCCATCCATAGGTCACCTTTTAAGAGTAAATTTTGAACACTAACTTTATACTTTCATCAAAATCACTGTTTATTTATTTCTTTCTAGTGACATCTGCAAAGCACTGATAGGGAAATCTATGCCCTGCTTCTGTATATTTCGGTTAGGATCCGCTAGATAAATATGCCAAGTTAAGAGTATTGATAATGCTTTAGAGTCTAGAATGTTTATTACTTATCACTGCTGCTGAGTAGTGCTGTTATAATGCATCAAATAGTTTGTCGATAACAATATAAAACTACCAGATGCAGTTTGTTCAGTACTCAAGATTGAACAGTATGCTTTCAGTTATAATTCAGTGATCAGTGAGTACATATGTTCAGTCGTACATCGATTCAGTATTTAAGTGATCGGGACTGTGAGGAATAAGCCTGAATGATATTAGTTAGAAGTCATACATCATAAACTTCAAGCTGTCAGAAGGCTGCTACCAGTAGTCTGATATCAAACAACACAATCTTGACTTACATATTGTGGATAGAATTCATTAGGCATTAAAACATCAGTTCTAATCTCAGAATCGGCTCTTGTTGCCTTTAACGTAAAAAGTTAAGTATTCATCGTTTTATTTTGAATACATAACTATTTAATGATCTTCCTTCTTTTGTCAGATATCATTATCTCAGTCTTTCATTCATTCATTACATGTTCAGTTGATCTTGATTTTCATCAATGTTTTGACCGACGCACACTCTGTTGTTGATTCTGAGGTTCTCGGTGAAGACTTTGATAAAGAGTAGAAATCGAGTCGGTTAATATTTCCTAAGAAGAATAGATTACAACAGTAAAGATGCAGGCTGACTCTATTTCTTGTTGGTGGCCTCCCTCAGAAACGTAGAACGAACAATGAAACGACAACGATAACTACTTTGATCGATCATACCTTGGATGAAAATTGACGAAAATCAACATCTACTGTAGACGAACTGCACTGAAGGCTATTATAACCAACCAGAAAGTCTTAATATTGCCATAGGATAACAGAAGAAAAACTAGTGTCAATAAAAATACTGTTTACACAGAAAAGATACAAAAACTACTAGGCAGCAAAATCACTTGCCAGCTACTAGATAAGGCTTAAACAAACAGTGTTGTGCAGTCATAATTGAAGAAAACTGATTAACTCTGTAACAGCAGACTAGACCACAAAAGATAATGACAAATGAACTAGTCCTACTTAGATTCTATAGTCAATGGAAAATATTTCACTACAAGCAGCACTTTCACTATCTTTAAGGTGTTCATTTAAACTACCAAATGAAATGTACTGAAAACTGATATGCATCTTTGATGCAAGAAATCATTTAATCTTTAAAGGAGTTGAATTTTGTTACTAAATATATGGACTGAATGGAAAGGTTAATTAAAAAAAAGGTTTCTCTTTACGTAACTTCCCTTTTCCTAACAAATGATCAAAATCTAGCCAATGGAGATGATGGATTTTTTTCTGAAGAACAAATAGCAACTTTCAAACTATTCTAAACTTATTATTTCATCTATGCATGCAACTTAAATGAAGTTCAAAAATGAAGAAATGAACATCAAGAGGATCGTCAATATCATTAATGGAACAGAAATGCTGTGATAAGTATAAAAAATCATTCTTCTTCTTCTTCTTTCTTCTATATTGTTATTACATTGATCAACAGTCATTTTCTTATGTTATTAGTCTTACGCCCTTCTTTATTCATATCATTAACAGTAGTCATTTTCAACCGTGAAGTAACACTACATATTTATTATTCTCTATTTCTTTATAGTATTCATATGATTTTCATTCCACCAGAATATCTCATCACTATATAATTATTATTTGACCCTTAGTAAAAAACACATACATTCATGCCTCAATAATTGTATATTGATGAATAATTATCTATAGATTTTGTCGCCTCATTTCGTAATTGTTAAGTCATTACTGATTTCATTGCACAACTAATACACTAAACTGATAACAATTCCACCATTCCATTTGATTCGATTTGATCTCTATTCATGCATAACAATAACTGCTTCAATATAGTAAAATTGTACATCATGCCTTATTTTGCTCATTGTATTTCACTTATTCTCATGGATTTACAACTGTGGAGCTTGAAAAAATTATTGAAAACAGTTGTTCACTCAAATTATTTTTGTTCTGAATAATCTGTGGGGATCTTTAAATTAATACAAATCATTTCGCGGTAGTATCCGTCACGAAATGACTTCGGTTAGGGAACCATTGAAAATCTGAGAACACTGAACAGCTGTTTCGTCCTAGTATGGGAAGTTCTAATGAGGAGCGGAAGAGAAGCGGATGCCAACTGAAGACCTCAGGTGATAGTCGCGCTATATCGTGAAATGACAGAAGTTGGAAACTGTGAAACACTAAAAACCGACCCAGTGACTGAGTGGTTAGAACGTTCGCCATGAAACCTGTAGGTCTTGAGTTCGATCTTTATCCGGGTCGTGGATGTATGCCGCAAGGGAGTCCTAAACTAGGACGAAACAGCTGTCTAATGTTCCCAGGTTTCTAATGGTCCTCCGACTGATGTCAGTTTGTGATGAGTACTACCTTTAAAATACCCATTCATCTCAAAAATCGTTTCCTTTGTTAAACCAGAAATTTGGATTCACTACTTTGACCACACCTGTAATTCTGAAGGAAATTGGAATGGAAAATAGGCTAAAACCAATCAACCAAATATTTAGGGGTGTTTAACTCATCAAGGAGGAGGGATAAAAAAAATCAGTTTTCACTTTTAGGTGCTCTTCTCAGCCGGACACATTATGGTATCTTTTAAAAGCAGTTTTACAGAAAAGCTATGCTTGTACTGATGAAATCTTGAACTACGACAGCAATCAATCAACAATATTTATATCAGCCAATATGTAATGCAGTTTCAAGGACTTTGAAAACTGGAGATAAATATCTTGGTTGTATTGTGTTCTCTGAGCTGGGTGGCTTAATCATGCATGTACATAAAAAGAACTGAAAACTAATTACTATCCATTTAGCTTATCAGAAGACATTAATCTGGAGAATGCAAAACAGTTCAGTTTCCTCGAGGTAGCAAGAAGATCCTTTTTTTGACAGCATGGATTTCTTAGAGACAGTAAACCGATAGCCTCATCAGTTCAGAATTGAAATGACAAATATATTAACAAAATCAATAAACAATGTCCCGTCCAAAACAGGAGACCTCAACTCAGAGGAGGACACAGCAAATCTAAACTATAAATCAACCTGAAATACTATCTACAACATTACATGGGCCTGTCTAGTCATCAAATTACTCACAGAATTCATGAATATCAACTAGATATACAGCTAAATGACGCATCATCTTTGACTAAGAAAATAGCATTCAAATGGAAAATCAATCAAGAGACATGTACATAGACAAACAAATTTTACTAAGAATGCAAATATTCATTCCTCAACTAGGTAGAAGTTTAAATAATAAATCAGTTACAAAATGGGATAACTGGTAATTTATAAAAAATTTCACTATCCTAAGGAAATTTTAGATAGAAAAAGTCAAAGTCCGACGAAAGTCCCCTCTTTCGCTAGCAGCTAGACACTATTCGACGTCTGGAAAAATAACCTAAACGTTAGTGTAACTACTGATCTTGCCTTATTTTTGTAGAATTTTAGCAATGAAATATTTTCATTCGGGTTCATCACATTAAATGTCGTTGAAATGGTATAAATTGATCCATGCTCAGATAGCCGAGAAAGTAGAACGTAAATTTCTCATCATATGATTTTAGGACATGAAATAATGGTAAGACATGAAGCAGTAAACTATATATATATACATAAGCTCCCGGTCAAATTTGTGATTATCTACGTTCATTAAAGTCAAAAATGGCGCATCATTTAGCTGTATATTAGTTGATATTCATGAACTCTGTGAGTAATGTGATGACTAGACGGGCCCATGTAATGTTGTAGATAGTCTTTCAGGTTGATTTATAGTTTAGATTTGCTGTGTCCTCCTCTGAGTTGAGGTTTCTTGTTTTGGATGGGACATTGTTTATTGATTTTGTTGGTATATTTGTCATTGCATTCCTAAACTGATCAGATGGTCATGAGATGGTTTACACATAATTAATAAAAATAGCAGATTTGGTTTCATTATCAAAATTTATTCAGCTAGAATTGCTGAAGATGAGCGAACGTGGTATCGTTTTCAAAATAAGTTATTACCAATTTATCATTTGAGTAGTATGAAAGAGTCTCTCTGTGACTTACAAATTACTTTAAAGGAAAAAAACAACATGAACTATATACAAACAAGCTATGTAAAAAGTGAGAAAAAAATGAACTGTTTTGAGAACGTGAATGGGCAATGAAGTCTTTGATAGGGCTTTTGTGAATGAGAATGACATATACATTACCTGCAATAATTGGTCAGCAGTTCTTATTGTTGGCCAGTTGTTGTCAATCGGTGTACAATATGTTCACCAGAGCAGGCTCGTAATCACTTCAGTGCATTTTTGAACAATGTTAAGTAGTAGGTGGCCATGAACCTCAGGGTGCAGTGAGAGACTTTGCAATTGATCTGTTCAGGTTGTGGCTGGTAAACTGCAACACCAAGTAGTGCTAGTTTAAAACAGTGAGGACAGAAGAGTTCTGTGGGTTTTGAAGATGTATACTACTGATAATAATTAGCAAACCTTAAACCAAGGTTTAGGAATTTCTGCTGAATACCCTCAACATTGTAAAATAAACAACTTATTTGATGAACTAATAATCTTCGATCATTTACATTACACTATTTGAGGTTACTGAATACAACTTCTATCCATTCCTGTTTGGTGAGTGGTGTATTCACATTGTTCAATAAGCTTTTGCTAGTCATTTTTACACTGACCTGACATCAGAATTTTGTGTGCAGATACAACTTGACTCAGTAGATTTAGGAAAAATGATTAAATTATCGAATCTCAGAGGTGGTGTACTTTGCTATTTTAAGATTTCATATTGAAATAAAAGTAGAGTCATGAATAAAGTGGTAATTGGTAGTGCAGTAATATGTAAGAAACAAAAGATTTTAGAAACGTTACTCTGTTACTTGGTAAACTATTCATTTTTCACCTTTCTAATTAGGTGGATATTTTTCAGGCAAAGCTTATCAGTAGATCGATAGGTTGGTTAGAAAGAGCAGAGTTTTTAAATGGTTTACCACGAAAATGTTACCTGCTTCAGGTTACTACAATAGAACATAATTGTGAGAAAACTTTCCAAGGTAACTAGCTTCTAACCTAATTACTTATCATATCTTCATTAATTATCAGAATCTAAACAAAATGTTTGCAACGTCTCTTCGGTACGTCATGATAGAAATGCAGCCGGGAAAGTTAAAACTAGTCCACAGTATCTTCAGGACACTTAGCGATGGCGTTTGTGGTTCGCTTTTCATTCTACGAGTTCATTATCCTGCTTACATACATGATATTTTTATTATATAGGGAAATTTCTGAAAGAATTAAAACAAATTAATTTTTTATCGTAAAACTAGTATGTAGAGTTTAGGATGCAGAAAACAATTTGATAATAATTACTCACTCACTTTGTTCTTGTAATGACGAGTGACCATTCACGTCAGTGGATAAGAGAATTTCTCTTCATGTGTGGAAAGTGACTGACGATAAGGGTGTATGTATATGCGTTTTCGGATTAACTCTAACAGGCAAGTTACCTGCTTTCCAGTCGGACATTTCACAAAATTGGTTAGAACAATCGGAACTGAAGTGACACAACAAAATTCCGTCATTTTTCACGAATTTTCATCAACTGCACATAGTTTAGAATGACAGTGGTTATTAGAACAAAATTGTATGATCACATACATTCACCTAATGTATTACGGCAAATAAGGTAATTTAGAAGTATAGAACCAAATATTTAGCAGTCTGAAGTTGTACATCAAAATCGTTACTAATTTATATAATATGTAACATAAGATTCAAGAAATGTACATAAGGGTAGAGAGATATAAGGAAAGGAACAATTATTGTTTATCAAAAGATTAGACAACACACGAGAAAATGAAATAAATAAGGTCGAGAGCAACTCATTAAGTTAAAATCAGTAGGTGGATAGAATAAAGAATTGTGTATTTAGTATAAAACAAGATCTTGTTTCGAGTTACTCTCTTGGTCCAAATTTATCAAGGGGTCTGAATACATAAAATTGATAAACAATGCTTTGGTGCCTGTAGCGATGGGTATTAGGTTCCATTCTCAGTGGGAAAAAATATCACTAACTAGAGTGCGGATATGTCCAGCTGACAAGTCCCAAATAGGATGAAAAGCGTACGCTGGACTCCCTTGAGTGTCCCAAAGATGAGTACATTGGGTTCCATGTTGATATATTCCATAACTGAGTAACTTTAACCTATCAGTAGAAAATAAACGGAATTTCCTTTCCGTGGTGGTATGGAAAAGTGGGTATCGTCGCATAAAGCCAGTGCTTCTATGGTATTCTAACAGAGTACAAACTTATTCCTCCCTGGAATCGGAGAGACGAAATGACGCCGGTTAGTGAAAACCTTCGGGAAGCCAATTGGCCGATGTGTCTCCTCTCGATGAGAGCAAAAGTAAGGATAGGGACATGGAATGTCCAAAAAATGTTTGAACCCTTGCAAGGCTGTCCAGATTGCAAAGGAGGGGAGAAGGTATAGCACAGAAGTACTAGGAATCTGCGAGGGATATGCAGATGGAATGGAAGTGGACTCTCCAAACTGTCAATTGGAGAGTCAATAATCTACTCCGATATTGTCACACAGACAGCAACCAAGAGCACTCTGAGTTTTGTAGTGGCTATCATGATGTCCCCCGAGAGCATCGAAGTCTCTCTCTCATGCAATGGTGACCAATCTCCTCAAGTATCATGACAGCAAGTCCACCACAAAAGGAAGTAAAGTCACAATCATTCAATGCTACGCGCCAACAAATAATGCAGATCAAGAAGAGAAGGAGGAATTCTATAGACAACTGCAACCAGTAATGGAGAAGACTCCAGTTGGCGACATCAAACTTCTAATGGGTGGGGCGACACGAATGCCAAACTTGGAGGGGACAACGCAGGAGGAGAACTAACCGTGGGCCGAGAAGCGCTCGGTGAGGTGATGAACGAGAATGGAGAACTGTTTGCAGATTTGTGTACATTCAACGATTTGGTGATTGGAGTCAGGCAATGTGTTCAAGCACAAGGATATCCACAAAGCGACATAGATCTAACCAGACACCAGATACACTATAAGTCAGATCGACTTCATCTCAATGTGAAGAAAGTGGAGACGCAACCTACAGGACACAAAATCAGATCAAGAAGGAGAGCAGATATAGGTTCACACCACTCACTATCTGTTCAAAGGAACCTGCCTTCTAAATCAAGTTGAAAGCTTTCAATTCTAAGAAGTTGGTGATGGACCACCCTGAACATCTAGAACAGAAACTGGACTGAAGGACGAAACTACAAAGGAAATCTTCACGACAACCTGCCATCAGGACAAAAAGGAAGACATTGAACAACATCCGTGAAGAAACCTCCATGGACGAACACTGTAACTCTTTGAAAGAGATGTGGAAGGAAACCTGCATGACAGTTTCAGGAAGGAAGAAGAAATAAGACAAGGAAAGGATCTCCACGGAAACATGGAAGCTGATAGAGCAGGAAGATGGTGATGGTGAAGCAGAAGATGAACCAGTGCAGTGCAGAGATGAACGACGAGAAAAGGAACTAAAGCAAAAGTATAAAACACTGGACAAAGAAGTGAAGAAGAGTGTGCAAAAAGACAAAACACACTGGCGAGTGAGACAGAACAGGCCTAAGTGTTTGCAAGAACCGGCATGGAATCATGCTCAACTCCTGTCCAACCCAAGCAAAATACTAAGCCGCATCATCCTGGAGAGACTAAAGCATGTGTTGGATTCAAAATCACTACTCGAACAGGCAGGGTGGCTGACTGGCTGAATTCAGGAAGTACAAATCATGTGCGCATCAAACTGAAACGCTATGCATCATCATCATAGGACAGAGTATAGAATGGCAGTCTACTCCCTACCTTACATCAACTTCATCGACTTTGAAAAGGCCAGCCTTCAATGGCGTCGACCGAGAAGTAATTTGGCAGGCAGCTCCTTCAACACTACGGCTTTACTGCAACAAACCTTTATCAACCTCATTTAACTACTATATGATGAGGCTACATGAGAAGTGATTGACAATGGGAAGCTCAGTGATGTTTTTGAAGTGAAGACAGGAAGGAGTGAGACAAGGCTGTCTGTTATCACTCATGATCTTCCTGAATGTGGTCGACTGGATGATTCAGGAGACAACTGTGAGGAGCGAGAAGAGAGGGACACGCTGGACTGGGGAAAACATCCTAGGAGATTTTGATTTCGCCAACGATGATGACTAGTGTCTGATGTCACACGAACTTGGAAATCTAGTGGCAGACATTTACTGGTTGGCAGAAGAGGCAGGGCAGTGAAGGAAGTCGGGACTTGAAGTGGATGTAGAGAAGATGGAGTTCATGAATATACACAGCGGACACCAACATGAAGAACAAGCACCAATCACAATAAGTGGGAGAAACCTAAAAGAAGTAGTCTGTTTCACTTACCCAGCTTCCTAGGCAGCATCGTTCTGACTACAATTGGCGGCACAGACGAATATGTGGAAAGCAGGATGGGAAAGACAGCAAGACAGGCTTTCATTAATTTGGAATTAGTGTGGAGATGTACTGCTCTCAGCACAAAGAAGGAGATCGGGACTTTGAACACCAATTCAGTGAAGTCAGTGTTTTTGGGTGATGGTTGAGAAGTTGGCGCGTTACGGAAGGCATTTCCAACAGACTAGAGACATTTATGAACAACTGCCTACGCTGGCTGTTTACTGATGCTCGGTGTTGGGGGGGGGGAACAAGGAAATCTGGTGTCTGGCAACGAATCAATTAAGGAGCTGTCGCTCAACTTATCTGCAGAAGGAATTGGAGATTTATTGGGCATACACTTAGGAGACCATTGAGGGACATCGCGCTTCAGGCCAGGTTGTGGAGTGGAACCCAGATGGGAAGCTACTAGTTGGGCGTGTGAGGTGAGGGTGAGATGGAGAAGATCATGTTAGGAAGAAATTTGAGGTTGTGGGAAGTCGTGGAGCGAGGTTGAAATGATTGCAGAGAATAGAGTGCAGTGGAGGCGTGCTACTGAAGTCGTATGTTACACTAGGAACCCATGGGACAACTAATAATAATAGGATTATCAGACCTAAAACAGTATTATTCTATACCAGGAGCAAAATTCTAAACTTTTCGGTTAATTTATCGATATATTATCCTACTGTGTGTTCAGAAGCATAATAATTGTAGGTGAGTTCACAAATGAATCGTATCAGCATTCGATTCCGTGGCCGAAGCAATTAATTCATGAAACGGCATTCACCTTAGTGGAATAAAGGTAACTATTATGCCTCCAAATTGTACACTTGAAATTTCAATATTTTATCTTCAAACGCTAACGACCTTAAAGAAAGCCATGTGAACTCATCATTAGTTTTCTTTATACCTGTTGTAGTGTGAAGTAAGATTGACAAAATCTTCCTAAGGTGTAAATCCCTGAAACCTGTTGTAACCAATCGTTTTGCAGCAAAGTTTCGGGAAAAACAACTCTAACCGACATGTAAGTATCACATTGGTTGGGAAGACAAAAAATCAATAGGATATTTAAATCTAAAAAGCCTGGAAATAGCTAAGATCACTATAAATATATATGAACCCTTGGATTTTGTGTACACATTTTTGTCGTTACAATACGCCTTTTATCTTACTGCTTTTTCCAACTACCAAAAAGACTTAGCACCCATCAAGAGGTGGAATCTGAAGAGTATTGTCCACATACATATATATACCTATGTATAAAATCTACGATAAATCAAGTAGTTATAAGAAGGATATAACAAGTAGTGACAAGGTTATAACAATTTCTCAGTCAATAAAACTTGAAAACGTTTTCTGCTTCAGTAGTATTTCGATGTATTGAACTAAGTGAAATGAAGTATGTTGGTTAGGGTTTTAACAATTTGTGTACAGGAAACAAATGTTAAATTCACTAGGGTATAAAATTCAACTAATCTTATTTAAGAATCAGTCAATCAATTAGAATTTTGTTTTTTTGTGGACTACAGCAAAACTAATGATGAATATTTCTTTTTACTACAAGTGTAAATTAGAGCAACAATAATACAAATGATATTTACGAGTAATTTGTTTGAATCAAAACTTGCATTTAAGTAAATTGTGAGACAAGCGTATATAAGTCTATTAGTTAATTAGGTTTACGAAACAGTTTTTAAAAATTCCCAATTAAAGTAAGAATTAGTTAATTCATTCTGGAGATTTTGCTTCAACTGGTCAATGAGGATCACCGTATTCATTATTGACACAAATTAAGCGTACATCATTGTATTAATGATGGATCATGGCTAGCAGTGGAATCCAGGATGCACATTTCGTCCTATTTGAGACTCGTCAGCTGGATGTACCTGAGTGATGTTCTCCCCACCGGGATTCGGACTCGGAGGCGGTCGCTTCAAAAGTCAGGGCGTTATGCACTACACCACCGAGGCACGATAACCACTTCTTGTGCGACGGGTATAGTTTTTAGTGTCTACGACGGTACCACATAATAAACAATTATACCTAAAAACTATACCCGTCGCACAAGAAGTGGTTATCGTGCCTCGGTGGTGTAGTGCATAACGCCCTGACTTTTGAAGCGACCGCCTCCGAGTCCGAATCCCGGTGGGGAGAACATCACTCAGGTACATCCAGCTGACGAGTCTCAAATAGGACGAAATGTGCATCCTGGATTCCACTGCTAGCCATGATCCATCATTAATACAATGATGTACGCTTAATTTGTGTCAATAATGAATACGGTGATCCTCATTGACCAGTTGAAGCAAAATCTCCAGAATGAATTAACTAATTCTTACTTTAATTGGGAATTTTTAAAAACTGTTTCGTAAACCTAATTAACTAATAGACTTATATACGCTTGTCTCACAATTTACTTAAATGCAAGTTTTGATTCAAACAAATTACTCGTAATATCATTTGTATTATTGTTGCTCGTCGGATGGACACGTTTGAACCCATTTTGAAGCATCACTAGCTTTAGAACAATAAATCTAATACTAAGACCACAAGTCTTTTCACTCATGAAAACCAATAGTGAGGTAATCGAGTATTTAGTAAAGAGGGAAGTCATGTTCAGTTTTAATTGTTTTCGACATAACATAGTGGTCAGTTTCAATTTTTATCAGGTAGCATATGTGAGATTAAGTTTATACTTCATATTTTCATTCATTAATGGTGTGATTTAGTGAAGTTAAAGTAAACATGCTATGCCTGTTTAGGTCAAGCTAAAACATCACGCTAAATTACCTATTAAACATTTAATTGTTGTCAAGAATGAATGCGAAAAGCAGAAACACCTTTGGTTTTTGTTAATTACACTCACAACTGAGTTCAACCCTAGAAGAAGAAGAATATTTTAAGTGATTTGGAGTTTAGTTCATGATTTTTAATGTTCCTGCCATGATATAAATTACCTGTTATAAATATATCTGATGATGAACTTGGGTTGTTTAAAGCTGCTGTATTAACATTTAGATTTTCATTAACCAGTGAATTTAATAAGCTTATTTCTATTATATTCCTCTTGTAAGCCAAGATATTATTAACCTATCAAATATCATGCCATAGTTGTGCGGAAAAGGATAGAATCGAAAAGAGGATATAAATACCACTTACATTAGCACTACATAAAAATTTAGCTACATTTGGAATAATATACCCAAATAAAATATGTAATTCAGAAGCAAACGCTGCTTTTGGAGTGCAGTTGGGGACAAGCCACCATACAATAATGCTGGACAGAGTAACAATGACTTGAAACGTATTCTAGCTACATCCAATTAACTTTGAAACCAAAGAATAGCGATTTACAGAACTACGTATACGTGTCTACCTTAGTGTCTTTATGAACAATAGGCTGTACTCGAAACTTCATTCAGTAAGGATAATATTGCACTGTGTGATATAAACTAATGTATCATAGAGTTATTTTCCACCATTATGATCAAATCCTACCACTACGAGAAAACATAACTTAGTTTTAAAGAAGTTAAATGCTTTTAAACAATGCTAACTTGATTCCCTTTGAAAGCTACTCATTCACCGAAAGTTGTTCTTGTCAGAAATACTTGGCAGATTTATAGTTCATGTCTTCAGAGTGATCAAAGAGATATTGGTAAAAATATCGAGGGAATAAAGAGTAATCAAAATTTTTATTTAATTTTCTTATAATCTGCAGTAACTTAGCTTATTCCTTGACTTAACTCATAATATTGTTTTGACTGTTGCACTGAAAAACAATAACAAGTTTACTGATGTTTTTAACATAAATTTCTAGTGATTGTGTGGAATAATAATTAGTTATAGTGGATATGAAACACTTTGGCATAGAATAACTCGTTAGTCACCTAAGTAGATGAAGAGACATCTCAGATTTATAAATAATTGTAATTTAGGTTTAGATTGCTGATCTTGATATAATGGAATAAAACTATGAACTTCTATTAAATTACTTATACTTTTACAGAGACATAAGTGGTAGTGTTGCTGGAGAACCTTCTAGGTTAATACTCATGGTGTTTGAAAGATGAAAGGTTAGATTCTGTTCTCTCATACGAGAGCAGATCAAAGTTAGAAATCTCAGACATGAAGAAAAATAATAACTTGAGGCTTACTAGTAATCACAATGTGAATGAAAGTGTGGATGATTTTCTGGAGTTTAAAAAAAAGAAGCTGATGACATTTTTTGTTATTATAAATTTTTGCTGCCAGTTACAGCAAAATCAGTGAAATATCATGCTTATTTTCTTTACAGTATTCACAGACACAACTGAAAAGGCATATAATATCGGTATTCAAATGGGGTTGAACTCATCTTATCTGAATGATAATAAACAATGCAATGTGAAAATATATGAGGAACTGAAAATAAGTAGATTAACATTGCTGATATTTAAAACGGTCCCAGGATATTGAAAAGCCATCCTGTTATCAGCAGTCAAGTGAGAATTTAAACCGTATATGATAATAGCCTCCTTCACCTATCTAGGAAGCACTGTCTCAACTACAGGCGGTGGCGGCACAGACGAGGATGTCAAAGCAAGTCAGGATCGGAAAGACAGCAAGACAGGTGTTCATTAGCCTGAAACCAGTGTGGAGATCTTCTGCACTCCATTCAGCATGTGGAACAAGATCCGGATTTTCAACACCAATTCAGTCAAGTCAGTGCTTCTGTATGGTTCAGAAACATGGCGCGTTACGAAAGGGATTTCCAACAAATTACAGACATTCATCAACAACTGATACCTTTGCTGGCTTGTTACTGAGGATCAGATGGCCAGAAATGATAAGCAACAAGGGACTCTGGCTAGTGACAAACCAACCAAGAAGCTATCGCTGAACAAATATGCAGACGAAGTAAGTGGAGATGGATTGGGCATACACTGAAAACCACTCAAAGATATCACGCGTCAGGCCATGTACTCAAGTGGAACCCAGATGAGAGGCGACGAGTTGGGCCTTGGAGGCGAGGGTGACATGGAGGAGATCGTGCGAGGAGGAAATGAGAGGTTGTGGGCTGTCGTGGAGCCAGGTTGAAAAGATTTCAGAGAACAGAGTTCACTGGAGACTGCTACTGAAGCCCTATGTTCCATTAGGAATCTAAGGGACAAATAACAATAATAATAATACACGACATTGGTTAGGTACAGACTTTATCTAGAAAAAACAGAATCAAAAAACATCACAGAAATCTCGTAGATGAACGTGATTTATGCAATGTCATCCAATCAATAATCAAATAGTTGGCATGTGTCAATGGATCAGAATTTCCGTAGGATATGAGAATCAACTCTGAGATCACTGCAAAACAATTATACCATTTAAAAGCTTATGTATGCGAGGAACTTAAACATTCTGACCAATAGATGAAAATACAAGAGAAAGTAAACTAAATTTAAACTGAATAATCAAATACTCTTACTACCAAAAACATCATGTTAGATAGAGTGGTCAGTTTTCTTATTCTTTAGAAAAACATTAACATTTCATTCACTGACGAGTCTCAAACAGGACGAAACACGCATCCTGGATTCCACTGCTAGCCGCTATCCATCAATAATAGAAATTGAATTTGGCCTAAAATGTAGAAATCTTTGTTGGAAAGAAGTAAAAGAATACTGGTGAATTCCTACAGACTTTATGTCACGCCAATCATAGGTCGGTATGCATGTAGATATCACTGATTAAATTACAAATAATGAACAGGCTGAGAGATAAGATAAGATAGGTAGATGATACAAACGCCTGTATAAGAAATAGCACTTTAGTTATTGTCATTAGTTGAAAGTAAGGAAAATGAGTAGAAATCCGTTTGCCTTGCCTTTTTCAAGAATGTATTATTGATTGCAATATCAAAGAATCATATGGTTCAAGCAAGTGCTGTCTAAAGTGATATCAACCAACTCTATAGGTCTAACCATGCTGTACGAATCATAAGAAAGAAGAAGAAAGATTCCAGCGAAAATCTTTGTTTTCGAAGACATCATCTTTAGAAGCAATAATCACCACAAACTACCATTGCTTTGTCATTTTTAGATTCTACGGCTTTCACAACTTTTCTATCATTCTATCCTTAGAAAGGCAAACCTAGATACCAAACAGGAGAAACAAAAGAAAAAATGGACATATCACTTGAAAAAGCTCTTAAATCCACCACCACCACCTGCAACTCAGCAAGATACATCACCAGCAACGACAGAACTATCAGTGGACACAGGCCCTCCCACAAAAGCCGATGCCCTGAATGCCATAAAACTGCTGAAATTCAGAAAAGCAACAGAACCAGATGGAACCCCACCAGAAGCACTGAAAACAGACGCAGAGACAACAGTGGACATGCTCACCCCACACCACTATTGCACAAGGTTTGGGAGGAGGGAAGGAGGGAAGGAAGGAAGGAAGGAAGGAAGGAAACGTACCTGCCTGTTGATTGGTACAAGGGTTATCTTGTCAAACTTGCAGAGAAGGGAGACCTAAGTGTTTTCAAGAACCGGCACGGAATCATGCTCAACTCCTGTCCAACCCAAGCAAAATACTAAGCCGCATCATCCTGGAGAGACTAAAGCATGTGTTGGATTCAAAATCACTACTCGAACAGGCAGGGTGGCTGACTGGCTGAATTCAGGAAGTACAAATCATGTGCGCATCAAACTGAAACGCTATGCATCATCATCATAGGACAGAGTATAGAATGGCAGTCTACTCCCTACCTTACATCAACTTCATCGACTTTGAAAAGGCCAGCCTTCAATGGCGTCGACCGAGAAGTAATTTGGCAGGCAGCTCCTTCAACACTACGGCTTTACTGCAACAAACCTTTATCAACCTCATTTAACTACTATATGATGAGGCTACATGAGAAGTGATTGACAATGGGAAGCTCAGTGATGTTTTTGAAGTGAAGACAGGAAGGAGTGAGACAAGGCTGTCTGTTATCACTCATGATCTTCCTGAATGTGGTCGACTGGATGATTCAGGAGACAACTGTGAGGAGCGAGAAGAGAGGGACACGCTGGACTGGGGAAAACATCCTAGGAGATTTTGATTTCGCCAACGATGATGACTAGTGTCTGATGTCACACGAACTTGGAAATCTAGTGGCAGACACTTACTGGTTGACAGGAAGTCGGGACTTGAAGTGGATGTAGAGAAGATGGAGTTCATGAATATACACAGCGGACACCAACATGAAGAACAAGCACCAATCACAATAAGTGGGAGAAACCTAAAAGAAGTAGTCTGTTTCACTTACCCAGCTTCCTAGGCAGCATCGTTCTGACTACAATTGGCGGCACAGACGAATATGTGGAAGGCAGGATGGGAAAGACAGCAAGACAGGCTTTCATTAATTTGGAATCAGTGTGGAGATGTACTGCTCTCAGCACAAAGAAGGAGATCGGGACTTTGAACACCAATTCAGTGAAGTCAGTGTTTTTGGGTGATGGTTGAGAAAGTTGGCGCGTTACGGAAGGCATTTCCAACAGACTAGAGACATTTATGAACAACTGCCTACGCTGGCTGTTTACTGATGCTCGGTGTGGGGGGGGGAACAAGGAACTCTGGCTGTCTGGCAACGAATGAATTAAGAAGCTGTCGCTCAACATATCTGCAGAAGGAATTGGAGATTTATTGGGCATACACTTAGGAGACCATTGAGGGACATCGCGCTTCAGGCCAGGTCGTCGAGTGGAACCCAGATGGGAAGCTACTAGTTGGGCGTGTGAGGTGAGGGTGAGATGGAGAAGATCATGTTAGGAAGAAATTGGAGGTTGTGGGAAGTCGTGGAGCGAAGTTGAAATGATTGCAGAGAATAGAGTGCAGTGGAGGCATGCTACGGAAGCTGGATGTTACACTAGGAACCCATGGGACGACTAATAGTAATATAATCCTCAGGAAAATTAATCCATATTTTTTCCAGGGAGAAAGTTGTGATAGTAGCATAACTAAGCGACTCCATGGAGTTAACACCATGATAACTCACTTCAGCTATGAATGTTTTCATTTGTGCTTGTATTCGCTTCCCATAGTTACTAGGGTTTATATTAGTAACCTGCCAAATTATTAAGAAATGTATCGGGAAATTATTATCAATCATTTTATGAATGCGAGGTACTGGGTACCAAGAGAATTTGAATAGTTTGAGTACACGATGTTTCTGTTTCAGGGGAAAATTTAAAAGTTAAGATGAGAAGTCATTATTATGCTTGATATGGATGTGGGAAAAAGGTGTTCATTTTGATAGATGTTAACTGGATATAGGCAATCGTCAGGAAGCTCTGGACCTAGTTTTAATGGTTTGACGGACTCTCCAGCAAGGCGTTTCTGCAACTCTGACGAAAATGAAATCCTGCCTGGTATTTTGACTTGCGTCATCCATTTAGAGACCTTACCACTGAGCTATTTGGGTCATACATAGTGATGTTCGGTCGTCTAATCAGCTGGCCACATTACAAAATGGTCGACAGAATTCGATCAGCCCGTAAGACTAGACACCAGGAGGTTGTTTGCCCTCCAGTGACCAATAAATGAGACATTTGCTTTTTTGTTTCTCCTCAGTGGACAACGTTCGGGAAATAGTGTTCATAATAAGGAAGCGAAATAAAGATTTTATGTGACGGTGTTGATTGTTGGAAATCTAATTAAGTACAGAAGTTGACACGATCACATAACATGCTGACAATATAACTAACCGTTAGAGTGATCTGATAGACTAAAGTTTTCAAGATTCAAACTGCAGGAATTCTTTGCTGAATCTGTATCACAACCCTGCAGCAGTCCTCTTATTTGATGCTAAACATACCTGACCACACACGTTTGTTTGTCAGATGAATGAGTAGATATTCTACCTTACTGGAAGGAAAATTTGTTACAATTAAAATAATTTATACTTTGGGTAACCTAAGTCTTCCAGAAACCCAATGGTTCTGTGGGGTTCACAAACTCAAGAAACGCAGTTCATTTACAGCAGCCTACAAGTTGCTGGAAATCAATGCCAAATATTCCACAATAGTCGGATGGTTGCACAAACCAGCTTTCCAACAAACTATCTGAGATAGTTTGATTAGCAACTTCGTTGGCCTGAAGTTTTGATTTCCTATGATAATTTAATCATATTGGTACGTTTTGAGTGACAGAATTGAAATGTGGGAGGAATGTACACAAATGTAGGTTCAATTATTTAGAAATATAACTTTATTCGAAATTCGGGGAAAGTTTCTAGGCTCAGTTCTGAGAAGTATCGCTAATAAGTCGTAGCAGTATTTTGATTACATATTGACCAATTAATACATAAAATAATGGTCTGAGATAAGAAGTAATTATTAAACTCTAAAGGATAAGTAGTTTTTCAAGTTTATAATTGCACTGAACATTGCCAGAAATGCATAAATACATTTGATATTAACGTAAAAGTCAGATTTCTTGTTTGTCTTCTTGGTGTTTTGGATCCTAGGGTTTTCAGTAACAGACAAGTGAAATTTAAAGTTCTAGAGATCAAGAAAACAGCAACAATAAGTTCCCGTTTGTTCGATAAATGAAGGTTGTATAGGTAAAATTCATTAGCCTACACTGACAGAACTTTCAGGTGAAGTTTCATTCACACAGCCTTGTATTGTACATAGTTGAAGTAACAGTTAGTCAACGTATGTCAACGAATTTTCAAAATATTGCCTTGTAAGTTTGTTTCCGAATAACTTGACTTATTTGTTCAGTAGTACTTGTCAATGTAGCACAAACTATCTCTTTGGGAGTGCATATGTTCACTTCATTTGCTGTATCGCCGCGAAGGCAGGCAAATCAAGTAGGGAAATTGTAACCAGAGTCATTTTCAAGTCTACAAACTACAAATTATACTGAGAAATGACTGTTGGACTTCAGTTCACTCATTTTATGTTATGAACACAAAGCTTGAGTACCTCATTAAGGGTCACACTTCAGTATTTTATTTAGAAGAGTAATTTCATAGTGTGAAGAAACACCTGCTGAGTGTTCCCAAGTTTTAAACGGTTCTTCAACTGATGTCTACTGTTGTATATATATATAAATGAATTACTATCTACGGCTCGATGCCCAACAGGCTTCGCGGTGGACTGTAGACGTTTTAATGAGAGGCCGTCACCTGTAGGGTGAACTAGGTTGGGTGTAAGGAAAAGTACTCGCGAACTGACAGAAGTAGAAAAGCATAGACCTTTGGATTCCGAACCCTTGGCTTAATATCAAAGCGTGCACCATGCAACCTGATGATATTGAGTTCAGTCCTTTGTAAGGTCATATCTGTGCAACACTGAGAAGTCCCATACTAGGATGAAACGGCTGTTCAAAGCTCTCATATGTTTCAGAGGTTCACCAAGTGATATTAGTCTTTGATGAATACTGCTTTAAAGTTATCGACACAGAATGGGTTGAACAGCCTAACGTTTGTGATGCTGAGTCTAAATTTCGTGTTTAACTTTCATTATCGTATTCTAATTATCATACAGGAACTTATAGCTGCTTGATCTTCACTTGGAAATTCCTATTTTGTTCACGTTGCAATTTCGTGATAACATGAATTACTCATCAAATTATTTTCCCTGAAAGTGTATGGATTCAATAGTATTGTTGTATTTGGTCACTATGAAACTTGTTCTTAATTACTGAAATACTACTATATCCATAATTGCAGAGAAAGTCTGCAACTGGGTACGAGTTATTAGGCTCTCAAGTTATCTTTTATAGGTCAAGAGAACTACAAAACTCTGCTCATTTGCTCGGTTCCGCTGCAAAACCAAATCATCCCTTTACCTAAAGAGAACAGTTGATTTTGGTGGCTTGGAGAGGACTGCAGAAAGCGCGTTTCGTCCTATTCGGGGCTCGTCAGCTGGATATACTTACACTCCAGTAAGGGATGTTGTTCCCACTGAGGCTCAAACTAAGTGCCTTTCGCTTCAAACGCCAGAGAGTAATCCACCAAGCCACTGGGGTATGACAACCCTTTTTTTTGCAACAGGTATCAGCTGTTGTAATGATACTTGTAATTTCCTGTTTCTACATAGGGCACAGTTACTCGACCTCTGTTGGCGAGCGTATCCTGGATTCCTCTGCTAGTCATCAAGAACAATATAACATCATGAATATCAGGCAGTGTTGAAGCTTCCGCATAAGAGCCCATCTGCCATAAGAGGTCAAGCAGTTCGGCCCTGTGTTGCGACGAGATATTACAAGTATGAGTACAAAAGGCAGAACAATGCTAGATAGATGTATCGATTAGAAGGTTGACCATAAAATTTTATCACATAAAAGATTTAACACAAAAGCTAACAAGAACAAACTTTGGAGTAAAAAAATCTGGAATAATTTCATTGCTATTGGTTCTCATCACCTGAGTACAAATAAAACAAACAAAATATTTAAAATACGGGACTAAGATGACCTAAATTATAAATCCGCCGAAAATATTTCCCACGTATTGCGTAGAAGAATTTTAACATCTAATCCATTTATATCATAATCAAAATGAGTTTGGAAGTAATGACACTGTGCTCAGAAGATAAAAAGCAGGTTCTTCAGAGTATTTCTTAAAGCAAAATGTATGGATTTTTGGCAGAATATATAGATTTTTATCGAAAACCACAAAAAGTGGGCAACTAGTACATTAAAAGATTCACAAATATTTTGGTGACAAAAGATAATAACGATAGGAATTTGTTATCTCTAATCACAATAAATCATTTTGAATAACCAATAACTCGCACAGGAATTTATGCTAGGATATCACTCCATCATTGTAAGATTGATGTTTGTCAACTATATAATGGGTAACCCTTCACCACTCTCAATTTTGAGATATAAATAGCTAGGTCTCGTAACTAAGTTGGTAAGGACCTGAGCGGTAAATCGGAGGCCGCTAGTATGAATCTTATCATGATCCAGATTTCCATTTCATCTTCATTTACCATCCTTAGTGAAAAGCGTTTCCTCACATTGAGTTTTTTATCATTTAATAACTAGATTTTAAAGCTTAGCAAGTAAACAAGTCCAAAAGGAATTTTTGTCGAGTAACTGTTTGTTTGGTTTGCTTTTCAATGAAGTTTCGTTTCCTTCCACCGATTCTGGAAAGATGAACATGAGAGAAAAGGATAAGTTATGTATATATATACAGGCTTGAAACTCTTCACTCTCTGGTTGATACTGGATGATGATTTTGAACTTTAGATGTGTTGATGATGAATTTTGTTACATAAATTATGAGGACTGTTTTAAGCATTGAGAATATTTAGCTAATGCATATTCGTAGTTTATCTTCAAACAGTCGACTGCAAACTGTGACTACCATTTTGTGTTCGAGTAGTCATGAATAATAGAAGATAATTCAACCACAAAAGCAACACCTATTGACGCATTAAATGAAATCACAGATTCAATGGAAGATTTTTACAAAGTCATTTGAAATAATTCCGGGTAATATTTTCATTTGAAACAGTTCGGAAAATCTCAACAGCTCATTAATTATGGGGGTTGTGTGAATATAAATGAATACCAATGTTGGATGAAAAGTGGAAACTGTTATGAGCATGACAGAATGACGAAACTATGCTGTTATAATTTATACGAACTAGAGAATTGTTTCTCTACAATCACCTTAATGAAGATAAAATCTAGATGATTGATGTGAACATTAGTTATTTTCAAAATCTTACATTCATTATTGATGAGATCGTGTGGAATATCCATAGTTTGGCAGACTGTAGTTAATGACACTGGAAAGAAAGTGGTTTGAAACAGGTTTCCATTTCCTCTTCAGACGTCACCTAGTACTAACTTTTTGAAATTCACTAGGTTTAGATTTGTGACACTTACGGGGCTTGAATGAACATTTGATTACTTTGATGCAGTGTGGTAATGGACATTCACTTAGATGATCATTTTATTGTAAAACCAAATACATAATCTGTGAAAAGAATTGTACAACTAAGTGAAGCTAACTTTCACAAGTTCACTGTGTATATCTTAAAAGACCCGAATACTTACTGCTTAATATGCGAAAGCTATGATGGTCAGATATTAAAAACTGCGTTTCTTTACTTTTATATAGTCCTATGGTGAGGCAGAACGAGACAATGAATACTTTGGTTTTTTGACAAACCATTAAATATCTCACTGGTGAAACAAGCTTCTGAAAAAGAAAACTTTTGTGTTTCTAAAGATTTTGGAGGTTATTGGCCAAGCAGTCTGATGAAACGTTTTGTGTATTTGAAGTTGTAAACGTGATTAAATACTAATTCGGGTTGTAATGAATGCAAATAGGCACTGAAATAGAAGTCTATATTTTTGAACTAGAACATTAATATCAAACGTCTTCATGTTATTCTACTTTTCTAAAAGACTCCTTATCTCTTCAGCATTCCCAACTAATATAACTGTGTTTTCTGTAAATACGGGGTAGCAAGAAATTTCATAAATCTTTATGAAAGAAGTTCAGAGAATGATTTTCTCTATTAGTAATTTTCATCAAGCACTATTCTGTGTACAACTCCGAGTATTTATGATAAACTTTAGAATGACCATACGTTTCCGATTATTAAGCCTTTATTGAGTGATAAGCTCCACAGATCCTCACTTTATCAGGAGGAATTGCCGAAAGGCCTCTTAATTGCCGCATATGAGTACAAATTTCAAGTGGAGGAATAATACTTACATCGGTAAGTATGGTTTTGTTTTATTACATGGAGTAAGGAGAAATTCTGTTGATACAAGACGTGTAGATATGATGTCTACCAGATTTTCTCACATTCACTATTCTTAGGGTGAAATTCGGTGTTGCATTGTTGCCAGAGCTAAGGTTAATAAAGTATGTTGGTAAAGCACGTACCTCTGTGGTTATCCCAAAAGAATATTCCATTGTTGTGTAGACTGCAAGTACTGATAATTGAGACAAGCCAAATGAAACTGTGGTTGATCTCTGTGCTTTAACTTATACTTCAGTCAGATTACTCGATAATTTGGAACTACTCACCGTTAAAACCTTCCATATTGGTTGACTAAGACCCATAACTTTTCATCTATCCGGTTGACTAATGGGTCCATCAGATGCATCCACAATAACAGGATTTATTCTGCTGTCTCTCTTAGATTGCAACCGAATAATATGGGGCTTCGTTACGAGCAAACGGATTCTCGATAGGTTTTATTCATCACTCCAGTTACTCTACTGAACTGAAAAAAACGTGACTGCTTTCATTTCTCGTCCAAGCGTTAACTGATAGTAAGTTTTGAAAAAAATCACTACAGAAAAAAGGACTATTATTGTCGTTTGACCGATTGGCGGTCCAATGGAGACGGAATCTGCCGGAAATCTTTTTTATCATGACCATATATACCCAAGCGTAAGATTATAAGACGTAGTTTCAGGTTTATGGTGGATTTTATTTATTTTGAGGCTGTTCTGATGACATCAGTTAGGGAGTTATTATAAAACCTGAGAACACAGAACAACTGTTTCGTCACCGTAAAGGACTCCTCAGCGGTACGTACCCATTAACCTCGAACTGCACTACATTTTAGTGACACTTCTGGAGAGAGATAACATGAAGTTCTAATGAAAGCCCTGAACTGTAGGTCAACCAAGTTTAGTGTCAGGACAGATACTCGCCGATGGCATTAGTAGACGGTCGCACTATTTCGTGAATAGACGGAAGTGAGAAACTGTGGACCATTGAACTTCTACTTAGTAGCTGAATCGGAAACGCATTTATCACGAGACCTGAGGGTTCCGAGTTCGATCAACGGTGGGTCGTGGGTGCCCATTACTGAGAAGTCCAATACACCTGTCCGGTGCTCCCAGATTTTAAGTGGTTCTCCAAATGATGTCAGTCCGTGTTAAACACTACCTTAAAATAAAACTGTGTTTATGAATAGTGGACACAACAAGTTAACTTGCTTTGTAAAAGAGAATATGTCGTGAATTAAGGTTGTACCGAATATTTCAATCCTTAGGTACCGCCCAACATGAACTGAGAACCGACATCTGGAACTGTATTCTAGTAAGCTATGGAATCATCGAACCATAATAACTTTTAAAATTCATGCTTAGTTTGTGATGAAGCTATGGTCCACAACAATCCTGTTATGTACATAGGGTTCTGTTGAATTGATATTCAAATGAGATAATAGAGATTGTACGAAATCAAGGGCTTTTAATTGACGAGATCTCACTGCTCATTTCTATGCGAAGCGTAATGCTCACGTCAAGCTGTTATAAGGAAGCTAATGTTTCCTCTAATGTGAATAGCTAACATTTACAGGACTTTTACCGACTAACTGCTAACTTCTAATGCCAAAATCTCCAGGTGGATGAGTAACTGTTTTACTCATTTCGCTGATCCAATGAAATTCAATGACAAGCCTACATACTACTGAATAAAATTAAATTCTAATCTTGAATCAAATGAAACAGGCTGTCAAACAGGATTCGACACTGAGAAAAAACACTTAACTGCTATTAAATCCTTTGATCGTAATCGTTGGTCAGATTAGATTACTCTACAGAAATCATATTTATTTGTAATGAAAACAATTTTTAATGGATAATACATCGAACAACCCTCTAATTACTAACGAGCAAAGTCTAAACATCAGTCGCATAACTTTTCTTTCTTCCGAAATATATTACTTATTTGCTTCAACACAATTTACGATTTGTCAAATCGTTAACAAATTAGACAGATGGAAAAAGTATCAGACTGTAATGATGCAACAATGTTACATTTTTGTATTTTTTGAAAATGCCAGATAAACGCTGTAAAGCTACGCTAATAGAAGCAGTTAGGATTATAAAGTAAATTTCACGAACATTAAACTAATGAGCTAGTTAGTTATTTCAACTGCTTGTAAATTGGATTGAACATTTAGCTAAATAACCTAACAACCATAATGAAACCATTGAACATATATACAATCGGTGTCTTTAAATTTCAGTCGAAGTTCTTTGTATGGATTTCATCAAAATCTAATGATCTTTATGTTGACTAATCAGAAAAATCAACTCATATTTCATATTTTATTTCCAATTGCAATCGAGTAAGTAAATTATTCGAGATGAGTGACTGATTTTCAGACGCATTTATTCTTAAATGGTGTTATTAAGGCGAAGAATAATTTATTGAGTTTTAGACATGGAAGTTCGATTTTAAACTTCTTTATCTTCGAATTCCTAATACTGAACATTTTATAATTGCTTTTTATATCATCAATGTAAGAGCGAACGTTAGGCAAATTGGTGGGTTGTTATTTTATTTTCGTTTGTTTATTGAATATGTAACACGGGGAATATGATTTCTGATTCCTTTCATGATAATGTCGAATATTAAATTTTTATTGGAGTAATATTCAACTTACTAATCAGTTTTGCTCAAAGTACATAATGCAAAGATCAGTGTAGATAATGTAAAAGTAATTTAGTTTTCTACATAATTTTTTCAGATGGCAATTAGGAATGTTAGGTGATAGAGAATATTTGTAGCTCAAGAGAGTGATTTCGATAGCGTTGTGTCCTCTATGATAGATAATTTCATTGTGAAGCTTTTTTTGTCCTTCTAGACAACGTCGTCAACACAGACTTCAGAAGGAAGTTTCAGATTTTATGTAGATCCATCTATCACTGGCAGCAATTTGGTGATAAGTCAAAGCATACGACACTGATCTATGACTGTTATTAAACATTAAACTCTAATCACTAGATTATATGAATCTGTCTCAAATTTTGTAGGCGAACAGGGCTGTAAAATAATAGTGGAGGCCGATATATCATAAATGATAGATAAATTTACCCATTTCAATGCTTTGTTTTCATTATAGAGCAGGCATACTACTGAGAAAAGTAATGATATAGTGTCTGTGAGTAAGTCTCCTAAGTCACACCATAATATTCTCTAGATAGCTTGTCTATTCATTTGGAAAACAATTCGTAAGTAGTAAGCTAGTAGTGTTTTCTGGTAAATTCACTTCAAATGAATGAGCAGTTTGATGAAATAAGTCAACTTTCAATATTTAGTTATTGATCATGTCTAAAGAGACCCGCAGTTGATTTGTTTGTCGTAATCATTATAAATGTTGCTTTATACCGTATAGCCGCTCATTAGAACGGAAATGTTGCACAAGTATTGCGTAATAATTTTGACCTAGATTTCTGTCTGTAGAGAAACAGTATCCAGGTATCAATCAAATGTTTTGACTAGTATTAGGACAAACAGTGTTAATATGTCCATTCATACAGTTTTTCATGCTCAGTAAACAAAAGAATAAGCATGAATTTAACCGGGACCCGTTTGTCACTTATTGAAGAATACGTAGATTTATGATAACATTACCGGTTTAGTGAGCTTAAAAGTTCATGTTATTTATCCAGAATAAAAGGTGCTTTCTTTGTGAATGTCAAAGTTGAGTTAGATGGCGGTTATCTTAGATAGTTAAGTTTTGCAGCTGAATATTACAGTTGTTATTTAACAATTATCAGAAGTTATCAACTACCACAGTTTTTAATCTTATCACGGAAACGGCTTCGGAACAGTAAACTACTTAATCTGAGTATATTGCAACTTCCAGCTGTGGAAAACATAACATTTAAGCTAATAGTGTTGCCTTCAATTATATCTAAAATTCAAAGTTTAAAAAATAAAGACCGATCAAGATAATTTGTCAGTCAGTGATAACAAGGACGCGAACTTTTACTGACTATATGTAAGTTTTTTAATTACCTGTACTATTCAGAAATCGATTTATGTAACAAATCAGGAAACCTGTAAAAGAAAGGATATCCCGAAAAGTTTAAAGAAGTGTACATAGCTCAGAATATTACAAAACTCTAACTGACGACAGTGTAGAAGAAACGTTTCCTTCTGTAGCTGCATTTCAAAGAATATATTCCGAGTGAAATTCGGTCACAAAATGTATCTGGGGAAGTAAATAGAATATTTTACTCAGGAAGACTGTGCTTAAGTTTTCATAGTAAACTGTTATTTATTCCAAGAATTAAGGATGCCATACCTCATTGAAGGTCATCAACATGCATATACACATTCAGCTGTTTCTGTGGAATAAGTGACGTAGGGCACATTATTAGGTATGTCTATTTCTGGACACAAGGACATCTATCGGCTTGGCTTGCAAAGGGTGGGATCAAATGCACTAAAAGTTCAATGCGAACATGTCTGGTAGACACAGGACATCAAGTATATTCCACTACAGCTTGTGCCGCGATACACTGTGTTTCGAAGTATCCACCATCTGCCATTCATGAAGGCATTCTTCACATAGTGAGAGCTGTATCTATAAGATCAACTAAGCTTGAATATTGTGTTCAAAACGAACACGTATGAGTCATACTGCTCCCTTGACATTTCATTGACTAAACAGTGTTACCTCAAAATTTTGTGTTCCACCACTAATACCTTTTTTTTCTTCCATCTCTCTTTTCAAAGCGATTTTTAACCAGATTTTCCTTTGTTCTCCTTCTTTTTCTGATAAACCTTTAAAACGTCTGCTAAAAATTTCTCATTATTCAATGTAGAGGTTTCTGGGGATTTATTGGTTTGTTTCTCATTATTATTTCCCTTACTGTCTTAACCGTTTTGCATTTTGACTATTTTATGGTGATATATCCACTCCATTCCTACACTTCTGGTAAATTCATGTCATTCTTTGTACCCAATGAACACTACGTTTGGTCAATAATCGATCGACAATTTACTCTCTTCTTATCATTTGAATTGATATACATATATAAGTTTCACTATCATTCACAAATTTAAGCAATCTTGTTGTAATTATAATTTCAAATCATTATAGCTAGTCTATTTAACGTTTAGGCTACCAAAAAAATTTTCACTGAAAACTACATCAAATTTTTCCCTTAACTATCTCTTAAATGCATCCTGTGCACTTGAACATTTCTAAAATGGATTCAAATTGCTGTTTCTCCAGCTAACAACAAAACAAAGAAAAAACAAATAGTCTTTAAGAGGGGCTTATGAACGCAGAAATATAGTTCATTACTATTTCTTGGATAACTATGTAGAATTGCATATTTTGATATTGGCTCTTTCAACTACCACTACCAAAATTATGCTTGATTTACTATTCATTCATTGATTCAAGCAAGACGCTTATGCAATACCAGATACCTCTTTCATATTGCCGGCTTTACTACTGTCATAATCAACATTATTCAAATCCAGGAATTATTTTTCTGAAAGATATTGTCCATAGAATGAATTTACTGAACTATTACGTACTAAGAACTCCATGTTGTACCATAAGTATTGGTTGGAATAAAGCAATTACTATTATTATTATTACCATCGTCATTATTATCAGTCCTAAAATGAATTAGCCGCAAATTCGGCAATTACTTTGTAAACGAATTTGATTATATAACTGTAGAGACAAAGTGAAGTTATTGAAAAAGAATATTCCACTTTCCTATTTGACTTTAAATATAATTGATGAAATATGTGTGTAACAATGGTATGATAATGCGAATAGATAGACAAAGTAGGTCGGGGTTTACAAAAGGTAGAATGGTTGCGTATACTCAACGGCTAAGTCAGTGGATGAATAAAGTATATGTGTGGACGTTGTAGTGGTATGATGACATATAATGATGTACTAATCCACCACATTGAGGTCATACAAATATATTTCTTTTGGAATACAGTTGGTTTACTATTTTTCATTAGTATAAGAGTAAAAGTTGTACAATATGGGAGAATCATAAGGAAAAACATTAGTAACACAGGTTTTAGTAGTTGTAATAAAAATGTTAATGATAGTAGTGACAGTGATGGGAAAAAGGAATTCAAAGCCTCTACAATCTTACCATACAAAAAAGGCTCTTTAGAAACACTACGTAGAATTCTCAATAAGGTTAGGTTTAGAGTAGCATTTAAACCTACAAATTCGATCAGAAATAAGTTTTGTAGGTTAAAAGATCCTATTGATCCGATTAAGCAGAATAATTCAGTATAACCAAATCCCTTGCAACGGTTGAGAAGTCCAATACATAAGTGAAATAAGTCGACCAGGTCCAGTTGGGCTATCCGAGCAAAAAAGCCTAGCTAGGTTAGGATCGGAAGACTAAATTCGGGTGTGAGTGAGGATTTAGTGATTTTTCAAGCTGATCTGCATTACAGACCGATATCGGTTGGAGCAACATTGGAAACATGGGAGTACTGGACGAGTTCTTCGCCCTTGTGTGGGACTCCTCAGCAGTGTTCATTCATTACCCCACCACAGAAGTGGTGACCGGTGGAGCAAACCTGGTAGCTGTGAGGACAAATACTCAAGGATGATAATGGGTGATGGTTGGCTTATGTCATGAACTGACAGAATTTAGAAATGTGGACCATTAGATTCCGATCCAGTGGCTCAATGTTAACGTGCCGGCCACGAATTCTTAAGGTCTTGGGTTTGATCTCTGATGGGGAGGGATCACGGTTGTACACTAATGAGGAATCCCATACTAGGACGAAACATCTTTTTAGTGCTCTCAGTTTCTAAGTGTTCCTTCAACTGATATCAGTCCATGATGAATATCAACTTGAAAAATACGAAAATCATAGTAAGGTGAGGAATTTAGAAAAAAGCTGAACCACATCTATGTCCGCGATTGCATACAACCATACAGCTGGATGGAACAGAGTAAAAGTCCTTGAAACTTACATAAGAAAGTGGAAGGAGAGATTGATAGCTGAATCATTGTTCATCAAATCAACAATTAATACATGTAACAGGAAAGAAGTAGCATCTGCTTCGGATATGTGGAAAATCCTACTACACATATCACAAAGGAGGGGAGGAAACTAGGACTATATAAAGGATATCTCAAAGTTGTGTAGTTATCTTGATATTACTATGGACAATAATTTATGTCTGAAACATGATCCAGTAAACAGTACTGTTACATTGTGTGACAAACCTAATAAATCAACCAAAAATGGTTTACTATGTCCACTAGCAACATATATTCCATTAGCAGCCAATACATTCCCATTCATAACAGATTCACTGTGTTGTCTGACAAGCCCCTTTCTTATTTGTAATTGTTTCTATCTTTCCTTAACAAATAATTCAGTACCATACAATAATGAAATAATATTCATAGTGTGTTTAGTAAAATACTAAGAGACGCGTTTCAAAGCTAGTATGATTGGGAAATATCATCAGATAGTGCTTGTTCTGAGTTGGTTGGTTCGAAGGGGAAAGAGAGAAGGAATAAAGAGTGCAATTACATCAAGGCTTATAATTCTGATTATATTCTAAGGTTACCTAGATTCTCCTTAGCTGTCGAACGGCATGAAAAATAGAAAATTTATCTTATGCAAACAAGGTGTTGAGTATAAATTCATAAATTGAACAAAGAAAAGATCATCGAAATGGACTACAACAGAGTTGTGTGTTTAAAAAGATTAACATTTGATACCGTTAAAACTACTTATAGGCTCAGAAATTACTAAATTTATGCAGCGTAAAGAGAAGACAATAATTACCTGAAAAATGTGATTTATAAGCCCTACCAATGCGATCATACATCTACTTGTTGAACTATTTGTATGAAAATTTACGTAAGTGGTCAGTTAAGTCAATAGATAACACGATAATAGGAAGGGCAGAATAGCCTAAATCACATTACCTTTGGTATGAAAAATGAGGTCATTTCTACCAAGACAGGTTCAAAGTGAGTGAAGAAGATGAACATAGCTCAGAATCCGACTAGTCTTACTTATGAAGAAGAGGAGAACAACCAGTTACCATTTTTAGGTATGGTACTTAATCGATGGGATGATGGCTGGATCGGAATGTCGATCTATAGAGAGCATACTTAGACAGGGCAATATCTCAATTTCCATAGCTTTTGTCCAGCTCAATATGAAAAGACTTTTGTTAGGTGTTTATTCAAAAGCATCGACACCAAAGACATGAAGGAGAAAGAAACCAAATTGCTGAGGATAACACTGATGCAGAATGATCATCAGTTGAAAGTTATCAATAGGTGTGGAAGGTGTGTAGCATTTAAAAACATGTGGTGTTAAGTCCCTAAGAAAAATATGTAAGTCTCATATCCTTTAGAAATGATTCGCTTAGTGTGATAAACGTACTGTGAAAAAGTGCTTAGATCAGCCATCTCTAAAACATATTATGCAGTGAAAATCATCACTGTAGAGAAGATTAAGTGTATACTACAACAGAAACTAAAACAACACATAAACGATTGCATCACACCGCACTGCGTTTATCAATTTACTTATATGTGTGCATACGCATACATGGGGAGGAGTATTCGTGTTATGCGGCTGAGGAAGCCTGAACATACGTGGTTTCAGAGTTGATAAGTGCAGATGATAAATGTCTATCTTCATCTATTACTATATACTTACTAGAAACTAGTAACAAGTAGACATGGAGTCAGCTTTTAAAGTTCTACATCAAAGTGCTTACGGCTGATTTCTCAAGTTTATTGAAGTCCTTTCCGTCTGTAAATCCAAGCCCCATTTATGTATACAAAAACAATTTGTATTCACGTTGAACCTACCCTAGCAAAGCTGATTTTTAATTTCAAGGCAAAAATGAAATAATTTCCTATTCCTTTTTCCCATTGACTTATTTGATCCTTTTCTTACATTTTCATATAAACAGTTCACCAAGTCCATGTGTGTTCAGATTGCTCAAAATGCACAGCGTTAATACATCAGATAATCTTTATCTTCTCACTAAGCTGTTTACTTTTATCGAAGAGGCTAAATGACAAAATGAAATTCTGAGTAAGGTAGCTAATTTTTTTCTGGTGATTGTAAACAGTGTTATCCTCGAATCGGTAGCAAAACTGTATCATTTAGGCGGGACATAAAATATGTTGAGCCAAAGGACTCCTCTCCGTGACTTCATTGACAAGCCTGCACTACTATAGCTATTCACAATTTTATCCAGTAAAAACCTTTTGTTTTACGATCATTTGCTTCGTTTTACCTCAGGTTATGTGGCAACAAACAGGATAATTTGTCATCAGCTATAGACAACAAAACTTACTAAGGGTAGTGGAAGTTAGTCACAGTTGGAAATTGACTAATTTCTGACACTGACTTGTACAATATGATAAAGGCCTTAAGGAATGAGTTGTTATCAGAAAGTATAGAAACGGGTAGAAGTTAATATTACGTTAGAAGTGAAAACAGTGGAAGAGGGAAAAAAAGTGGTTTTAAACGTTGAATATTAAGACCATGAAAGGAGAAGAGGTTGAACAAGTGTCTTTTGTGTGTAAAACTTTGAAACTTCGAGACCACAAAAGAGGCTGACATATCCTGTCTTTATGAGACTCCTTTCCTCTTTGAAGGTAACTTTGAAACAAAAACTTGTCGAGATTATATAGTTAATGTTGACGAAGTGTTTCATTACCGTATATCCATTCAAACCATTATTATTTGTTAAAAAACAAGCATGAAAATGTTCTTGAATTCTTTCGGAAAAGATTTCTTTTGGATGACCGATATACATAACCCTAAGCATAGAGATGAATGGATGTATGAAGTTGTCTTTCAAGTCGCTACAAAAGTATAGGCAACTGTTGAAAATTGCTGTTAGTTTTCTTGCATAGAACATTTTTAATACAGTTTCAGATCCTTCTTTTAAGAATACCAGCAGCTGGATCACTTTTGATTCCAAAGTTTATATATATTATCTTGTTTGACAGCCAACAAAAGAAATCACTGCGGATTTCAACCTTGATGTTTCAGCATGAAACGATAAGAATTTTTACCGGCTTGGTTAGTCCTTTAAGGTGTTAGGGGTACAGATTAATTGGATACATGTTGAAAGAGTTATAATTTTCTTCTGTGACCGATAGGCATCCAACTGTGATACTGGATGGAGATCGCGCTATATCATGAAGTGATAGGAGTAGAAATGCAGATCACACGATTCCGACCCAGTGGCTCAGTGGTAATGTGCTAGTCACTGGGCGTGAAGGTCCTGGGTTCGAGCCTTGGTGGGCCATAGTTTCTCACTGATGAGGTTTTCCATACTAGGACGAAACAACTGTCCAAGTGCTCTCAGGTTTTCAGTATCCCTCCAACTGATATCAGTCTATGATGAATACCAACTTAAAATTAGTGATGTTTCCGAAATCACTTTTGTTGCCATCTAATGTACTATGAACTTCATTCTTAGATTTCATTTATGAAATCGCCCTTTCTACAGCATTTCTTCGATGTCATTTTGTGTAGCATGCATGGACTTTAGTGCGAATGAATATTGCAAGGGGTGATTTTCCAATGTAATACGCAAAGCGATCGACATGTCCTAACATGTAAGCACAGTTATTTGTGGTGGTAAAAAGTATACTGTCTGCTATGTGAACCAAAATATTTTCCAGTGTTGATTGTCTTCTTGAAAGTTCTGGTTCAGTGTGTTCCGACAGCTGTCAGTAGTTTGTCACTCGTACCTTGGTAGAAAGTTAGGACTGCTGCGCTAATCAAGTACTCATAGTTTGATTTTCTTTTTACTCTTCCTGTTTCAAATCTTCCGAATAATATTCTCCGATAGGTTATTTGACAGTTAAATATTTATTGCTTTTTTTTACTGTCGTTTATCCGTTTCGTTCATTCGTAATAAGCTTTATGGTAATCGTGAATAACTTTGGAATAAGTGTCAGTTTAGCACTGAGTGAATATGCTGAGTTGAAATGAAGACATAGATTTGAATGTTTCGGTTTACGATATACTGATAAATGTAAGTTTTTGTTCACATTACTTCTAACTATACAGTCTAAAGTCAATATTTTATTGGTTTCATTTTCATGTACAACTAGGAAAAGGATGTTTGAAGAGTGAGTACTTATTGATTTCGGTTTGGTTTGTCGTCCACATAGCTGAGCCGAATACATGATTTGATAGAGCTGATAAACATGTTGAATTCAACATAAAACATGAAGAGACTTGCAACAGTAAGGGACATGGGAGAACCCCTTTTTCTTCTGAATATGAAAAGAGTTGAATTCGAGCAAATCTTTATTGCTTCTAGAATGAGATTGAGAAGACGTGTGACCACCTTCTGGTTAGTCAAAATGAAACCTAAACAACTAACAGTGGAAACTCTAGCTAACAATCAAGCAAAATCATAACATATTACTGTGTCATTATCAACCATTGATAATTCTAATATGTTGAATGAAAAGGTTTTATAATTTTAGAAAAAACTGGCAACAGAGTTTTGCGCAGGCTTTAGTATAGATGTGGAATATTTTATTGCTTCATATTTTGGAGAGTTTCTAGAATCTGCCCAAGACCTTGAAGAGATAACAGTTGCATAAAGTTCCATAAATTTCTGACGATTCATAGCGATGCAATGATTTGTGTGGTTTAGGATATAAAATAGGTCACCATGGTTCTTCATTGAGTGGCCTTAGATTTTTTAGTAGATGATCTGGATCTGTTTTTACATCATTTTTCATTGTTTGCAAATTTTCAACTCCATTTCTTCAAAGATACCAATTAGCAAATATTCAAGTGCTTGAGAGTTAAAATCGATTTTGTTTATAATCACTGTTACACTGACTTCATCTGCCTTAGTGGCGAGAGCTGTTTTATCTTTTGGTATATTCTGAACAGCTGATTATACTTATTTCAAAATATTCCGCGGCAGATACATTTGTTTTACTAGACTATTAGACGGTTCTAGCACAAGACGTAATTCTATTTGTTTAGTACATTTTTTCCGCAATGTATGCAATTTAGTCCTTTGAAAATATTTCAAAAGTTTTCCCTTTCTCATAGAAATTGCATAAACTGTAACCAGCATCCTCAAACGCCTACCTTCTCTCCAACAAAACACGTTTAGTTTTCTAATGTGTGATTTGTCTTGTTTGTTGCCTACAGGTATCAGTTGCTTTTGAGTTTCCAGCAAAATAAATATTTTCAAGCGATTTGGATATCAATAACATTGCTTCCTCTTCAGAAACCTATTCAAATATCTACATTTCACCGGCAATATAAGTCAGACTGGCAGGCGATTTGACTGTTTCAGTGTAAAGGTGATTTAAAACAGTTTCTTATTTCATGAAGGCCTACATCTATCGTAGATAACTTCAATCTCAAAGGTGGATATGACAAATTAGGTCTATGCTGAGATAAAAACATCGACTTTGCCTACCATTTGCCGGGATGACGGGAATACAACTCCAACCTATGCTTTAAATACTTTTCGAGAGATGTTGTTTCCTTTTTGAGAATACAACAAAGTTTATTTACAACAAATCAAGTTTGAAGTTTCCTTGATTTAAGTAGAAGTACCTCTTCTTGAGCCCATCTTTCACATCCAAGGAAAGCCCGTTAAAACACTGAGGTCGAAAGTTGAAGTGAAAATTTACATTATCAGTTACCTGTGCTCATTTCAGTGAATGATAAAGTTAAGTTAGGCTTTAGACATGTTGACGCTGCCTTTCAGTAAATCTTGACACTAAATTTGCTGTTTTACTTCGCAGTTAAAGGTTACCAAACGGTAGTCAGAAATCAGCGGAATAATCAGACTATCATCATCTGGCTACCAAATAAATGTACTGATGTAATTATAATTAAGGAGGATAAATGAATCCAAACTAATTCTGTGACAGCATTTTGAAAGAATCCTTTGAAAGGATACACGAAATCGCTAACATAATGGTTGCTTATCAAAAAGTTAATTGGATTCCTGAGGGCAGAATTCACCTGCCTGTAATAAGCTAACAGCTAGACAGCATGAACAGTCTTATTTACTCGAAGTACCGAATGTACGGGAATCTGATGCTAGTGTGAGATTAGTGTTGTCTGCCATATTCATTGCCGGTGTTTCCTTATTTTAACAAAGTTCGAAGAATACTACATGGCAACAGACTATATAAAAGAATAAATCCTGAGGATTGCCCAGGGAACTTACCATCATGCACAGTCACATTAAAATTTTAACCGTCGACTCAAAAAAGCAGACAGCAGCGGAAAACAGGAACTCCCAATAGGAACATAAAAAGGAGAGGTAATCTATCCTCTGGAAATCCAGGAGCACTCAAATGTGGAAAGAAGATTACAGTAAGTGAACAAATTTTCATGTGTATTTTCATCGACCAATGATAAAACACGGTGGCTGATTCTTCTATGGTCAGTAGCATTAGTACGAACCGCTTGACAAGGGACCGGTTTTTAGTGTAACAGTCAGACAACTTAAACCTGAAAACGTCTGAACATAGTGTGCACTATCGTTTTAGCAACAGTAAAATACCAGATTATATAAACCTAAAATAAAAGCATTTGTCTTGAGCAATCTAAAAACTGACAACAACACAGTTACTACCAAATTTCACAGTACGTATGGATGAACCAAATGACTCCAAGTAGCTGAAGACTCCTAAAATGCTACAGCATGACTACTTCCCAGTAATACTCTGAGGATATATTACAAACGCAGACAGTCAAGAACATTATCATGTGAGTCAGTTAGTTACTGAGCCACTTACATATGAAGTTGTAATAAACCAAGAGTTTTCATTGGATTATTAGAGTAGTTTTGTCTGAATACAGCAGATATTCACTCCATCCGATGCAATGGATCATTTTTTTCCAGGTATATAAGAGGATATATGAGACATCCAGTTATGAATATTTGATGCAAATAGGTAGTATGGGCTAACACTGATTTTTCAAATCCTCTTAGGCAACGACTGGAATCTATTTTCAGTATGCTGACTGCTGTAAAAGAATACTTTACATCCATATCTACTGGTTACTTAAGCCTCTACGAAAGAATAAGTTAGCCCAACATAAAAAAATACGAGTGGAATGAATATCCCCACGTAACTTTAACCTTGGGAGTATATCGATTCAAACATTCATTTACAAGAAAATACAAGATAACAAACTTATTCTGTTCTAACATGGAACACTTTTTAAGCACTTTAACTTTCTTTTTCTTGATCGCTTCTTGGAATTAGTCAGACCCGGAAGTATTTTGTTTTTCCGCATTTTTAGAGACCTTTTGCAAAACAGATCTGAAAAATGCATACAGCCAAACTAGTTTTCTTCTTTTGGCTCAACTAATTTATTCCCAGTCGTGAATAATGTGAACTCCTCAGTGTATTAGGCTGATGGTCGTGAGGACAGTTACTCAATGATGACATTGGGTGGCGGTTGCGCTATATCGTGAGCTAACAGAAATTGGAAATAAGGGGCATTGGATTCCGACCCAGTGGCTCAATGGTAACGTGATGGCCACGGAACCTGAAGGTCACGGGTTCGATCCCTGGTGCGGCGGGGTCGTGGATGCCCACTGTTGAGGAGTCACATACTAGGGAGAAACAGCTGTCCAGTGATCCCAAGTTCCCTTTGATCCTCCACCTGATGTCAGTCTACGATGAATAACAACTTGAAATATTTCACTTACTTTTTAAAACAAGGTGAAATATAATAAAGACACTTTTATTTGTCGGCCGTTTTCGAAAAAAATAAACGATGTTTGTGACTGCAGATAAATATAGTTCAATAGTCCAATAACTGATGTGAGTTATGTTATTGTTTTGATGCAAAATAGTATTCAAATATTACTTGTATTCACACTACAACCAGCAAGAAATATATCTTTCAAAAATCTTTGGACACCGTTTTAAGTTTAGAAGGTGGATTTGTACGTGATATGAGAAACTATACCGGGTAGTTACAAATTGATTTTTAAAGTTATACTTGAGTTGAGCTAGATTTACTTGCTGGAGTGGTCGAAAGGAGTTGAATGCAATAGTTATGGAAATTCTTGACACTAGGTATACTATATGATGAGGAGATATAATCGTTTAGTTATAAAAAAGCTGTTAACTGAGCCTTCCTGTGAACACATTATATTTACCAGTGAGACGTCTGAAAGCTTTCACCTTACTCTATTATATAAAGCCCGAATCTTTCACCTGAACTATAAAAATATTTTTTTAAAATCATTAAACTACTGTTCAGTGATCAGTGGCGACTTTCTTCGGGATGAGATTTCTCAGATTTCCAATGATAAATCATGATCCGTGAAGCAAACCACCTCGAATATGAAGGCAAGTATTTAACGACGGCAATGGATGATGGTCGCACCATAACGAGAACTGAAAAAAATGTAAGATGATGTGGATAATTGGAATCCGACCCAGTGGCTCACTAGTGACACGCCGGTTATGGAACCTGGATGTTCTACGTTTTACCCTTGATAGCGTCATGGGTGCACACTGTTGAGGAGTTTCATACTAAGACGGAGCAAATAGCTGATACTTCCAGCTTCCAAATAGTTTTCAACTGATGTCAGTACATGTTGAGTAGCAACTCGTTGTTGAAACTAAATTTATCAGGAGTAGAAATTGTATGATACTGAAGTTTTGATGATTGATTCATGTAAATATAATTATTGAGATATTTCATAAACGAATACTTTATAAAATAACTTATACATATATCACATATATTTTACTTGTTTAATCGCAGCACAGCATAGTAGAATAAAATAAATGAATATTTCGTATCATTCCTCTACGTGACTTTAGTTAGTACCCTAGTTTTGTGTGTCTGTTGGCATCAAACAATTAATTTTCACCTAGCAATTAATATGGTCCCAAGTATGCAAGTAGTTACTTGCTTCTATAGCCGCTTAATATTCTTTTTCTAAGTAAGAATTACAATAACACTATTTGCGGTGGTGATAGCAAAGCCGACATTATTTATTAGTGATAGACCTAACAATCAAATAGTGGCGTATTCGTAATCAGAAACTATTTATTCACGGAACATGAAAAACCCTCAGTTACTTTTCTTTATGTGAATTCCTGTTGAAAATGATTTAAACCACAAAATTTGATCAACTTCAATTCAAACAGGTGTATGTTTCTCGTTAGAATATGCTTAGAAAATGTTCTTAGTTGTTAAGTAACTGCAAGTATTTGTTTTACTTATACACGTATAGTTATCTGATTTTCATGGTAAGCTTTGTTTGGATAATTAGTTAGTATATAGAAACGATTTGCAGCCTTGTCAGACACAAATCGCATACTTTCAGTTAGATGTGAAAAAAGGATCATTTGATCTGATAGTCTGGTAGATTGAGAAGAATGTTTTACTTTTAAGCAAATGATAAAGGATTGTATAAATGATTAGGGGACTTCCCAATATTTTACTTTCTGTGAACGAAAGAAGCGCTCACTGATTTGAACTCTAACCGTTCGACAAGCTTACAACAGGTTACCCACATTCCATGTTTATTTGATATTTTCATGTGGAGAATGTGAAAATAAGGAAAAAAAATGCCAAGAACTCTGATAAGACGTGAATTACGATCAATTAAATGGGCGTGAGAGATGCTGTATACATAAATGAAATAAAACTTTTCACAAGCATTGTCAAGAATTATGGTGATAGGGAAAATGCTGTTTCATTTTTAATCAGAAGAAAGTTCACACTTCTTGTCACTATGAGCTTCTTGCAGCTAGTTGGGATAGCAGAGTCTTATGAACAAGACTAAATAAAAGACACATTGGGATATATAACCAACTAAATGATTTGCTTAAGTTCAGTTGAATTTTCGAGATAAGAATCGCCATTATTTAGATGAATTGAATAGCTTTGGATATGGTGATGACACCGTTTCTTTAAATCGCACTGGATATAAAGAATTTCAATTAGACGAAACTCATTATCTATCTACTTTGACATTTTCATTTTTTTTTCACTAGTTTCACCGTATTTTCCTCTGGTCAGTTTGAAAGCAGCGAAGCTTCAACAACCGGTTATAAAGGGGTGGAAGTTTTAATCATTTCTTAGCTATTTCGATACAAACGAATGTTCAGTATGAGTTTACATGATTTAATGGTTATATATTTTACTTGTTGGTGATACATGTTACACAATGCACTTCATGTATTCACCTCTGAGGATAGAACATCGGTAAAATAAATGATTATACAAAATGACCAAGTTATCGTCGAATCGCTGGGAAGTGACTTTAGTTTATGGGTATCTGTTGGAAAATCTTTTATCATCTATTTGGTGAAAATTTCCAGTTGAATTCTTATACCTGTAGTCAATTGACTTTTGTTAATCTCTTCAGTTTGATAGCTAATAAGAAATTATTCTAGACTTTTGCATTCTTAGGCATACTAGAAGCATATGTGTTTAAGTAATAAAACTGCTTGCTTTACCTTTATGTTTGACATCAGGGTTGTTATCTTCTGTAAATTCTCAAATGTGACGGTGATGATTTTTCTTTTCCCAGCTATGTATTGAAAACATCTAAAATGTGATCTTATGAAATCAGCCTTGTGCTGAAGGTTTTTTCCCCGTTAAATATTAGGGTAGATGAAAATATAGTAGCTAGCATGCAACTAGTAAATGTGCAGAAACTTTCCCTCTAGTCAACTCGTAGAGTTAAATAAATAATTTCGAAAATCAAAGAATCTTCATCATCCACTTCGATATCGCACATGACTGATGACTACATCAGTTAGTTACCTGATGACAATGTCACCTCCACCGGCAAACTTAAAGTTACTAATATGGGTAAACATTCTCCACAGATAATTGTTATGCTTCAATAAGTTTTACCACTCACATTTCGACAAAACTCATCCTAATTCGTACCTTTCATCAACCGAATAAGATTGACTGAAAATAAAGCTCTACTCAGTCGTGCATTTCCTAAGTTCATGTATTTTGTTATCGGAGGTAGATTGTATGTTCTATAAAGACTATAGAGTTAATATTCCAGTCATTGTGTGAAACGGTTACAAGCTGTTCAAATGGTCACGGAGTCAGAAACAATATTTACAACCAAATACTCTAGAAAACGATGCAGATGTTAGAAAACATCAGTCTCACCTCCATTCTTACTCATGTACGGACTTAAATGTCAGAAAATTGATAAGAAATACTTGGGTCGAAATTAAAATCAGTATTTTGAAAGATTTATCACCCTAGAATGAACTGAGATTAGTCAGTGATATACAGTTGCTTGACTGTAAGGCTTTTACTCTGGGTTCCGAATTCCACGACGTCATCTTTTGAAGGCGTACACTGATTGTATTTAAGACTGCAAACAGAGTGCAGTTACTTCATATTCAGATGAAAGTTTTCTAGTTGACTGGACACTTTTAAGTCAGTATTATTCACGGACCAACGTCAACCCGAGGGCATGCGGCGAAAGATATCTGCGATTAATACCAGAAAATTCTTGAATGTGATTCAAGGTAAGATTTAATCAAAAAAGACCGTAGAAACCACATAATTAACTTAATAGAATCAGATGTAAAAATAGTTTTCGAGATAATAATAAGAGATAGAGGTCAATATATTGTTGAAAATTTACTGAATCCGAGGTAGCAATAAAGGTTGAACAAGTTTTTTGTATTTCCTGCAACCAAAATATCACCTTTTTTAGAGGATCACTGGCAATCGCTTTTTAAATGACCTACTTTTAAAGATGGTTGATAGCTGAAGGATAACTTTGAATGGCTTCAATAACTACACTGATACTTAACAAAATCTCCGTCTCAGTTGCTTACACTGTATAAGCAAGTTTTGTTAAATATTAGAGCTCATCTGTCTGCTAAAATTTTAAATGTACATTAAATGAAAAGGAACCGGATTGCAAATGATTTTGTCTCACGATTATAAGGTGATTTTTTGAATTTTGGTTGGTGTTATCTGATGTAGAAAAGGTACGAGTGAGGTGGAAGACTACAGTAACTTATCAGGAGGGAAGGCTGTACCACGGAAATAGTTCTCTGAGTTGGGTAGTATGACCTAAATAGAAAAATCACTAAGTATGATTTGATGTCAACTCATTCAAACGATCAAGCTAAGGTTTATACACTGCTTCATTTCTGTCAAACTACAGCTATGTAAACTATGCGCATTCCTTATCTTTCAAACTTGTCAGTCGAATTCTTGGTTCCTATGCAACTTTTATAAACAGAATCAACACTTCCTCTCAACATGCAACATTAAGGGTGGGTAATTTTCTGCATCTTGGAAACATGTTTTTGAGAGCTATCTTGCAGCGGACTATGTAACTTCTTTTTCAGTAATTATTAGTGGAATGCATGTATGTATGCAAAAGAACATATATTACGTTATTCTCATTATTACAGCGATGATAAGTCAAAATAAATCAAGAGATGAAAACTGAAGGAATGTTAGTTATCTGAAAGGAAGTGATAAGCAGAAAATTCATTAATCAGTCGTTATTTATATAGGTGATATACATACCATTCCTGTGTATGAAAAACTAACCTACAAATTTTAAAACAAGGCAGCTTAATGGCAGGTCAATTACAATAATTTTCTGGATTAACTAGATACATGGAGTAAACGCAAGTAGAAAACTCAAAATTTGCGAGAGATTTTAGTTGCACATAGGCAAATGACAGGAAGCTGTAAACGTAGGTTTCGTGCTTTTCAGCACTCGTTGGTAAGGCATATCTGAAATATCGACGGGGCTGATATCCTACCTGAGACTCAAACCTGCATCACCCAGCTCTGTAGTTAGAGACGTTGCCACTAAGCTATCCAAGGTGTGATTGACCCGTCTCTGACTAATACTTGGTGACGCGGGTTTGAATCTCAGGTGGGACGTTGGCCCCGTCGAGACTGCAGGTAAGCCCTGCTGACGAGTGATAAGAAGGACGAAATCTGGGCCCATAGCTTCCTGTTAACTGTCACCATCTAACTAACATCTCTTTCAGTTCATCATAATAGTGAGTCTTGAAGCTCGGTGACCATATTGCAATATGGCCAACTGAATTCGATTGAGACTCAGATTTAGGCAGTATGAGATTGGTAGCTGTGAAGTGATCAATCAGTGTGTAGTCATTTTTGATTACTATCTGTCTAGAATCAACTTTAAATGAAATTTATGTTTGGTAGAGGGTTGAATCACCAGGGAGCCAAAAGTTGAACCAAAAAGTCTTCTTCAATGTACTGACTTTATCCAGTTAGGCTTTGAAATGATTATTCATCTACACACACATCTGAAGACTGAAAATATTATTGAAACGCTAGAGGTAAGAAATAGTTTGTTTGGAAGCCAGTAATTATGTACTGTTTCGCCATCTTTGTTTATAAGTAATGTACATGAAACTACCAGCGAATTAGAACATTTCTTCAATAAAGCACACACAATACAGCACCAATATACTCTGACGCTTGATCATAATTTTGCATTTGACTGCAGTAAAATACCCTCTAAAGGTGCTTGTTCATCTGCATCTTTAATTTTAAGCAAAGTAGTTTCCATTGTCAACAGGTTCAAAATTTCCCTTCAGTAGATATCTTGGAGGTTTTTCAAATTATTCAACAACCTTATATTTAGTGGCAAAACGTCTGATGTAGCTCCATCTTTGACTCTTTTGAGTAATGCCTTTTATGTTTAATTACTGCCACTAGGGATTTTTATGCTTCACTACTTTTCTGCATGTATTTGTTTCGTATATCCTAATATGATATTCACTGAGGAGGACTGCAGTTATAGACAACTCCATAACTTCCGTTTTGCATCAAGGTATTCAAGTTATAGTAAATTTTACTACCTATCCGATGGTTATGAGGTATCACTTGATCTCCAAAAAATTGTTTAGTAACTCCTTTCGAAACATTTTTGGTGATACTATACTATACTACTAACTGGGGAGGAAACGACTCACCGGTTTTCATCCTTAGTACTTCATGTAGGTTTACATAACCTGTTCATTCGGTTCGTTACTGAGGCTTAAATTATAACTTTTGATTTTTATAATCATATCGTCATTCATTCATTTTCAGGTGAGTATTACACGTTACGTTCCGTAAGTCACACAAATGTCATTAATTTTGAATGCGGACAAACATCGACAGATTTTCTAATAAAGTCAGTAGGTGTTTTCTACATCAGAAAGCCTTTAGGTTTCTCAACATGACTTTATTTATTGATAGGAAAATCAAAACAGGAAGTTGTTTAGATGTAGCATCCAATAAAAATTCGTAGGTCTATTGTATCGCATATTTCAGGGTACAATAAAGAATGCTAATCTTCTGTTAGGCATGTTGACTAGAGTTGTGAAGGTTTTCTTTCAGGATAAAATGTATATCTTTCTGCCTGACAAAAGTCAATAATGAAAACGCATTTCTGACTGAAAGTGCACAAAGAGGAAATGTTGTTTTCAGTTAGAATGGAGTTGCACTCACTGCAAACTTTGCTATCCTGTTGTAATTAGCCGTCATCATGAATATTTCTATTCATAAAAATTTCTCTCAAAGAAAGTGAAAAAATAACAGTCCTAGGAAAATCTTTCAACTTATCTTCTGCTCAGTGTTTTTAACTATATATTTGTATAACACGTAGGTGATAGGTTGTCTTCTATCCGCTTAATCTCCAAAATCGACATTAATCTTTGATTTTAAGGTTACCAGTAGGTTTGAACTCGCCTAATATTCCCTATCATAGCATGGAGGTTGTGTTAAGAAAGTTTATAATGTGAGTTTATTGTGAGAAATTTTCTGAAATGATAAATTATTTGTTCATTTGGTACTCAAACTGCATAAAGAATGTTGTCAATCAGCTTTCTTTTGATCTTACAGTTATGAAAACATGATTTTTTTTATAACAGCAGTACATTTTAAGTTAAAATATAAACATTGCAACTAAAAGTGGATTAACTTGAGATTGAGAATATTCGGATAACTTATTTATGCAAAACAAAATGTAACTAAAGTTGTAACCAGATTGCCAAATGAATGACAAATAATTGTAGTATATGTATATAACATGTAGCAAGGATAAAACACTTCATGGTTACATTACATGTTTAACAAGCTACTAGGCAATGTGAGGCAACATATGTGCCAATGTATCTGCACGATAGGTGAATTTAAAAGAATAAAGTATGTAATGGAAGTATTCTTTTGAAATATCTCCTGAATACCGCCGAACTCCTATAGAGAAGGATCTATTGGACCCTACAACAAGCTTATAGTTAACATTGGTTCACTAAATGCGAACTGAAACCCGGTTTCATATGTAATAGTGAGGCATGATTCCTCGCTAAACTCCAGATATTACCGTCCTATACTAAAAAAAAGAAAAATGCCGTAAAAGAATTGTGGAAGAGGTTCAAGTTCTTTATGAAAGGCGAATGTCATGGAGAAGATATTCAGCAAAGAGACTATTTTCAACGAACTTATTTTCAAGTTATACACTCATTTATATATGGTATTTGAAAAATCATATCCCATGAGGGAAACTAAACACTAAATGATGATCTGACTGTCTGTTATATATTTGACTATATTGATGCATATAATTTAGACTTAAGAGTGCTAAACAGCTGCTTGGAATAGCTTTTTTTGAGGTGCATATTTAATGTCCAACCTAGTTTCAATTATAAAGTCTACAGACAGAAAAATGGAATAGAAGTGGGGTCACTATTGGGATCATGTTTAGCAGACTTTTTTCATGTCGAAGCTACAGATTACTCAAATTTGTGAAATTATTGATTGCTCTGACTCTTATAGACGATATAAAGACAACACGCTTGTAATCTGTGGCAAATATGTTGAGTTAGGCTATGTACTTCATTTGTTCAGCGGTTATCATCCAGCCCTCAAGTTCATCGTAGAGAAGGAATCAGAATCGACTATTCCTTTTCTTGGTGTGCTTCTCACCAGACGTAAGGATGGCATCCTTAAAATGTCTATCAACATGAAAGAAACTTGAAGACGAACAACCAACTCATTTTTATTGTTGGAAGTCTACCAACAGAAAAAGAAATCTTATTCACTTTATCTGCTATCGAATAAGACATATCTTTGGTGAAGATTGTATTGATGAAGAGTTATTTGTTTTTAAAAGCACACTTGTCGAAAACGGTTAGCCGTGCCGTTTTAATAACAAAAATATGCAAGGAAGAAATACCTAACCTGTCAACCACTTAATCTTAAAGAAGAGATTGTTCATGAGCATAGGATTTAGAGGTGACCGAGCATTGGATGTGCTCAAGAATCGTCAATGAAAATCAAGCAATAAAACTTTCTTAGCAGAAAGACTTCAGCTGACTTTTACCAGATGTAACCTATTCTCTGTTTATGTTAAAGATAAAGTTCTGCGTTTGTCTGCCTCTGTGTGCATCTATCTACCAGTTCACCTGCTCTTGTGAAGCAGGGTACATCAGCTGTAGCCATAGAATGCTTTCTACATGTATAAGAGAATGTATTTCCGCTTGGTTTTATAAAGAGGAAAGAAAGTCTGTTAGAAGTTCGTTTCTAGAACATTTGATTTCCATCACTCAGCAAACCCAGGAAATTACTTTAAAATTATTAATCAAATTCGTCCAAATCCCCACGTTCTCCTCCTTTTCAACTCCTTAAAATATGGAAGGTTTTGGCTATTCATGAACTAAAATCCTGTGTGTACAAAGGAAGTGTGTGCAGTCATTGTTTTTCAATGGTCATGACTTTTCTCACCCACAGTAATTACCCCTTCATCTTTGTTAATTTAGCCTTTGTGTCCTTCCATTATCACTATTAATGTCATTATAATCGCCTTCAATTTGATTAATTCCCGGTGTTATTTCACTTAATTGTCTTAATCTTTTTAAAAAACATTGACTTCATCTTGACCAATTTGTCTAATCCTATTACACAATACTTAATTGATTTACCACTTACATCAACTTTTTCATCCCTTCCGAGTTATGTACTTTCTATGATACTTTAACTATTATCATAACCACAAATACCTATGTCATCATTCATTTTATTACTGTTGTCATCATTATATAGTGTTTAGTTTGCCTCATGGGATATAATTTTTCAAATATCATATATATATATATATATATATATATATATATATACGAATGCATGACTTGAAAATAAATTCGTTGAAAAGAGTCTCTTCGATGAATATCTTGTTGTTGATTTTAAAATTGGAGTTAATAACTAATTGAAAAAAACAAATGTGATTGAAAAGGCATAAAATGATATTCCAGTGTCAGTAGTGAAAGCTCCGGTCATAAGAAGACTAGTAAATTAACCATTTGAAGACTTCCACAAAATATTAAGCTTGAGTATTTTCTTACTATGTTGTTCACTGTTATGTTTCACTAATTCACACCAATTTTGTGTTGAAGATTATACTTTTATAGCTTGACTTAGTTTCAAATAGAAACCACAAGTGGATAGTTGGAATATACTCAACTGAGTAAAATGTTAGCTCAGAGAGTTCAACCTCTTTAAGTGAGTTGGAAAATTGACCATTCTATTTCAGGTTCACTAGTCTGTTTGAGGCAGCTAGCCCGATTCACATGATCTGAACGATTCGGTTATATGAGTTGAACTTGTCCGGGTAAACTGCTAATGAGCCAAGGGAACCAAGGCAGCGAATAAACGTTTGCGGTTTAGATTACTTTGATCTGGCTTGTGAAATCTACAGCTCAGTCTGAGTTGTTTATAGCTACTCATGTTGTTCAGCAGTACTTCTCGTTAGAAAAACAAACAGTTAATGGAACAAAGGGAAAAGCCAACTGTAATAAAAATAATCTCAGCTGTAAAGAAAAATGAGAAGTTAGAAAGTGGGTACAAAAGTATTTAGCCCTAAGAAGAATGAAAGAAAGAAAAAGCCGACAAGTGTTTCTTTGGAACAAGAAGTTTTCACAATCTTGTATGCTTTTGAAAAGTTGAGGCGCACTTGTCACTGTTGAATCAATGTTAAAAATTCTAAATGAGAAGGCAAGAAAGAGTAGTTCTGAATAATATGCAGATTTAAAAATAATTCTCAATCACTTATACATTCGATTCCTATCCTGGGTAACAAATTCCGCGAAATAAGAAAAAGTAACTAACTTTATGAGTTGAAAGCCATTTGTATGAACCAAAGTTAAATTATAAATGTCCAACCTAAGTAAGGATTTTATGATTTGAAGAAATTCAGGCAGCTGGTAAATAATATTCATATTTCGCATCGTTGATTGGTTACATCTATATACTCACGTTAGTTCTCAAATAAAAGTTAATTATACACGACTTAGAAATGATTTCTTTGTTGTTACAACTTGATGAAGTTATAATATAGTTTGTCTTCTGACCATCTGTTTATGTTACCAACACAAAAGTTCACAAATCCGTAACAACGTTCACTCACTAAAGCTGTTGACATTTCTGTAGATGCGAAAATGTGTATAATGTGTTGTAATACTGAAATGATTATCACTTTTCATGAAAGTAAACTATTTGAGATTCTGATGTCAATAAAAAAAGTTATGAACTTGAAAAGTAATATGAGTTACTCTTTACTATTTACCCAATTGTAAGACCTCTAAAATATTTTCATCGACTTTCTTTATTTGACACACCTTAAACCAACAAAGTCTTACTTATCAGAAACAATTCTCGTTGAATTTATTGATAATTTTAACTTAACTATAAGGAACTGAACCTTACGATGCCTGGATTCATGTGCATGGATTAATAGCCATAAAATTAGTAGTTTTGTGAATGAAACAAAATATTTCACAAGCTTATTTTAAGAAACCTGATTAGGTTTAACATTTTGCCATAGACATTTTAGTATTTGCTCTGAAAACTTTAAGTAAGGTATTCACTGAATTTCACGGTACATTTGATTAAAAATTGTCTCGAAGGGTTGTCTGAAGTTTATAAAGCAGTGTGCTCAAGCTTGAAGATCAGAAATTAAATATTGTAACAGGCCTTTAAGTTGGTTGTAGTTCCAATCAACCTTGAATCTTTAAACATAAATCGTTAGATGGCTTCAGTTTTAAAGAGACCGAAAAATTGTGGGTTGCATGGAATTTGTCATTCAAAAGTCAAATCTAGGGTCTCGCTGTAGGTCTCGACTCTGTCAAATTTTTTGTTAAAGTTAACTCACAATGTACATTTTGTATGAAAACAAGCCCCTAGATTGAGTTAATCCAGCACTCATTGGTGCTTAGCTTTAAGAGGTTTTTCCTAAAGTCGTGACGCGTGGGACAAACCTGATGAACGTGTGGTTTAATACTCAACGATGACACTTGGTAATAGTCATGTTATGTCGTGAACTGGTAGAATTTGGAAACATGACCCACTGGATTCTGGCCCAGTTGCTCAGTGCTACCATGCTGGCCATGTAACGTAAATACTCTGAGTTCGGTCCCCGGTGTGGTGAGGGTCATAAATAAGCACTGCTGAGGAGGTAACATATGTCTAGTGCTCCTAGGTTTTCAATGTCTCTCCAACTAATGTCAGTCCATAATGAAAAACAACTTGGAAAGTCACTGCATCCCTGAAAACCTCTGAATTGTATGAAAACTGTTTGCTACTCTCAAATCATTTTTAACTTAGAGGAAAAAAAAGTTATGAAATAAGCAGAGTATTTGTATGCGAAGAGATGGAATAATCGTGAACAACATGGTAAATTTGCAGAGATGAACACTACTTCGTGTTGCGCATGAAATTTTTTTAAAAAATATCAAAGGTGAAATTATTAACTGAAGAATTCCTAATTTTCTCAAAAAGCTACTGTAGAGAGCTCATTCACCTCAGAATATGGAAGATATATTCGACAAAGAAGATTATGTTTTGAAGAATTCCGACGTAATCTTATGTTATAACGGATGGTAATTTGCATCTACAGGTGAAAGAAAAAGGCGTTTTTACAACAGATTTAATTACTACTTCACCAGTTATTAGCCGGTCCTAAGCCTGGGAAAAGAGGGAAGTTTGGGCATAGGGCTAGCAACCCTACCCCGGAAAACGAATCTAACCGCTAAAGAAACTTCAAAACACAAACAAAATATACAAAATAATAACAAAATTATTCCTCGCTGGAATTGGAGAGGCGAAATGACGCCGATTGGTGAAGGCCTTCGAGAAGCCAGTTGGCCGATGTGTCCCCTCTCTCTCGATGAAAGCGAAAGTAAACGTGGGGACATGGAATGTCCGCACGATGTTTGAACCCAGCAAGGCAGCCCAGATTGCAAACGAGATGAAGAGGTATCACACTGAAGTGCTTGGAATTTGCGAAAGCAGATGAAATTGGAGTGGACACTCACAACTGTCAACTACAGAAACAATAATCTACTCCGATATTGTCACACAGACCACAACCACAAGCACACTGAGTTATGGTGTCTATCATGTACTTGAGGGGAATCCCCATGGAAAGCGTAAGTTGAGCTTTGGAGGTGAGGGTGACATGGAGGAGATCATGTGAGGAGGAAATGTGAGGTTATGGGCTGTCATGGAGCCAGGTTCGAAAGATTTTAGAGGACAGAGAGCATTGGAGACGTGCTAAACCTAACCCTGACGCGTGATGTCGCCAGTCGGTCTTCTCAGTGTATCCTCAGCCCAATCCATTTCCACTTACTTCGTCTACATAATTGTTGGGTGATAGCTTCTTGGTTGGTTCGTCACTAGCCAGAGTTCATAGTTGCTTATGGTTACTATTCTGGCCATCTGATCTTCAGTAACAAGCCAGCGAACGTGGCTGTTGTTGATGAATGTCTGTAAATTATTGGAAATCCCTTTCGTAACGCGCCAAGTCTCTCAACCATACAGAAGCACTGACTTGAATGAATTGGTGTTGAAAATCCGCATCTTGTTCCACATGCTGAATGGAGTGCAGAAGATCTCTACACTGGTTTCAGGCTAGTGAACGCCTCTCTTGCTGTCTTTCCGATCCTGACTGGCTTTGACATCCTCGTCTGTGACGCCACCGCCTGTAGTTGAAACAGTGCTGCCTACATAGGTGAAGGAGGTTACTTCCTTTAAGTTTCTCCCCTTGATGGTGATTGGAGCTTGTTGTTGCTGCTGTTGTTGGTTGGGTGGCTTCATCACCTCTGTCTTCTCTATATTCACCTGAAGTCCCGTCTTCGCTGCCCTGCCTCTTCTGCCAACTTGCTAGTTTTTGCCTGTAGATCTTCCAGTTTGTGCGACATCAGACACATGTCATCCTTGGCGAAATCCAAATCTTCTAGATTCTTTTCCGCGGTTCAGCCAGTGTATCCACCTCTTCTCACTCCTCACTGTTGTCTACTGCATGATCCAGTTGACCACAACCAGGAATATGATGCATGATATTAAACATCCCTGTTTTACTACTGTCTTCACTTCACTTCAAAGACATCACTGAGCTTCCCATTGTGAATTACTTGGCTGGTATGTGGCGTCTTCATATAGTTGTTTAATGAGGTTGATAAAGATTTGCGCTACTCTGTAGTAATGAATCAGTTTCCAAATTACTTATTGGTTGACGCTGTCAAAGACCTTCTCAAAGTCGATGAAGTTGAGGTGAGGTAGAGATCCAGTTGACTGCCATTCTATACTCTGTTTTATGATGATGTGTAGTGTAACGTTGCAATTTGGTCTGCACATGATTTGTACTTCCTGAATCCATCCAGCCAGCCTGGTCCGGTCGTAGTTTCGAATCCAGTGCATTCTTTAGCCTCTCCAGGATGATGCGGCTTAGCATTTCGCTTGGGGGTGGACAAGAGAGTGATTCTGCGCCAGTTCTAGCAAACACTGAGGTCTCCTTTCTTCGGGAGTTTGACAAGGTAGCCCTTCTTCCAATCAATCGCCAGGTACCTTCTCTTCCTCCACACCTTCTGCAATAGTGGTGTGGTGTGAGCATGTCCACTGTTGTCTCTGCGTCTTTTCCCAGTGTTTCTGGCGGGATTCCATCTGGTCCTGCTGCTTTCCCACATTTCAGTAGCTTTATGGCGTTCACGACCTCCACTTTTGTTGGAGGATTTATGTCCACTTGTAGTTCAGCGGCTGTAGGTGGTATTTGTGGACGAAGTGCAGGTGGTGGTGGTAGTCGATTCAAAAGCTTCTTGAAGTGGTCGGCCCATTGTTTCCTTCGTTTCTCTTCTTTGGTAATTAGATCTCCGTCATCATCTTTTATTGGTTTCGTCTGCGTTGATCTCCTCTCAAATAGCAACCTGGTTATTTGATACAATGTTGTCAGGTCTCTGTCTCTCCTACCAGCCGTCTGTTCTGCTTCACTTTCTAGTGTTTCGTAGAAGTGTCTTTTGTCTTTCCGTGCACTCTTCTTCACTTCTTTCTTTGTCCAGTGTAGTGTTTTATACATTGTATTCAGTTCCTCTTCTCGTTGAGCATCCTTGTACTGGTTTATCTTCTGCTTCACCATCCTCCTCTCCCTGCTCTGCCAGCTTCCATGTATCCGTCGAGATCTATTCCTTATCTTCTTTCTTCTTCCTTCCTAATACGGTTGTGCAGGTTTCTTTCCATATCTCTTTCAAAGAGTTCCAGTGTTCTTCCACACAGGTTTCTTCACGGATGTTCCTCGATAACTCCCACTTTGTCTTGATGGCTGCCGTGAAGATTTCCTTTGTAGTTTCATCCTTCAGTTTCCGAGTGTTGTACTTGAACTGTGGTCTATCACCAGCTTCCTTGAATTGAAGGCTTTTAACTTGATTTGGAAGTTTCCTTGCACTAGATAGTGAGTGGCGTGAACCTATATCTGCTCCCCTTCTTGACCTTGTGTCAAGTAGGCCGACTGCGACTTCACTTTCTTGAGATTGAGATAAAGTTGATTTGATTTTTAGTGTGTCCATCTGGTGAAATCAACTCCATGTCGCTTTGTGGATATCCTTGTGCTTGAACACACTGCCTGGCCTCCAATCACCAAATCGTTGAATGCGCAGAATTCTGTAAACAATTCTCCATTCTCGTTCATCACCTCACCGAGTGCTTCTCGACCCATGGTTAGTTCTCTTCCTGCGTTGTCCCCTTCTAGTTTGGCATTCATGTAGACACACCTATTTGAATTTTGATATCGCCAACTTGAGTGGTGCCTTGTCCAGTGTTGATTGAGGTTGTCTGTAGAATTCCTCCTTCTTCTCTCCATCTGCATTATTTGTATTTGCATAGCGTAGCGTAGCATTGTATGATTGTGACCTTCCTTCCTTTTGAGTTGAACCTTGCTGTCATGATCTTGCAGGAGGAGATTGGTTCCCACTGCATGAGAGCGTTTGATGCTCCTGGGGACATCATGATAGACACCATAACTCAGTGTGCTTGTGGTTGTGGTCTGTGTGACAATATCGGAGTAGATTATTGTTTCTGTAGTTGACAGTTGTGAGTGTCCACTCCAATTTCATCTGCTTTCGCAAATTCCAAGCACTTCAGTGTGATACCTCTTCATCTCGTTTGCAATCTGGGCTGCCTTGCTGGGTTCAAACATCGTGCGGACATTCCATGTCCCCACGTTTACTTTCGCTTTCATCGAGAGAGAGGGGACACATCGGCCAACTGGCTTCTCGAAGGCCTTCACCAATCGGCGTCATTTCGCCTCTCCAATTCCAGCGAGGAATAATTTTGTTATTATTTTGTATATTTTGTTTGTGTTTTGAAGTTTCTTTAGCGGTTAGATTCGTTTTCCGGGGTAGGGTTGCTAGCCCTATGCCCAAACTTCCCTCTTTTCCCAGGCTTAGGACCGGCTAGTAACTAGTGAGGTGGTTAGGCAGGCGAGGTTAAACGGCCGTTTATAATGTGTAAATTTTACTTGTATATATTTGTTTTCATGAGCTTTAGACGATCTAGATCAATAGACTGTGCAGTGTAACCTGATATTTCATTTCTTCAGACTCTTGTGATATGCTTAATTTTTATCTAACTTTTGCCACCAGATTATAGTTTAATTTGTATATTCTCTGGTTTGCAAACCAGGAGCCAATCGATAGACCCATGCAGGATGTAAGAGTTATGTAAGATTGGAAGTAACACGAATGGAAATAAAGAAGAAAGATTTTTAAATTTTACAGTGATAGTTGGAAAATTACATTTTTCCCGCAAACTTAAACTGGAAGACCATTGCATACTCTGTATTCGTCAATATCCTAAAAAGTGGATAAAATCAGTGTAATGCATTTACTAAGTAGCAAGTTTGTCTGGGAAATGCTTTTTTTCGCTTGAATAATTAATGGGGGGGGACCGATGTAACTGACGATTTCCGTAAGCTGAAGGAGAATTTATGACTGTCAGTCATGTCTGGAGTGTTTTTGCTAAGTTAGGCAAAGTGACACTCTATTGAACTATTCTTTGGTGTGAAAAGTAAGAGGTAGTCCAACAGGAATCCTTGAATTTATATTTTGTGTTTATTGAGAGCTTTTATTGACGGGTAATTTCAGTCTAGGGTGTACTCAGGTTTCCTCACAGAATGTAGTTTCTATTGCTAGGTATTGACGTCAAAAACTCAACCAACCGCCTGTGAAAGCCATAAATGATCCTGTCACTCACCTTTTTTTGCATGATTCAGTTTTATTTTAGATCGAATGTGACCCTAATAGTTGTAGCATAAGATTCCTGACATCTACACTGAGTCATATGGATCTGACTTTCTTAAAGAAGGTGAGTTTGTTGAAAACGTATTTTAAGTATGCCTAATCGATTACTATCGAACAGCACAAAACGATACTTAAGGGTTATGTATCTAAAAACATATGTCGTTGTCTATTCACGATCACGTCCACACTAAGAAGTCGTTTTCTTGAAACAATATAATAAATATTGTTAATTTGATAGTGACAGCTTAGCTATTCATGAATAGCCTATTTTCTATTCATCGAAATGGGAGCATAAAATTATAAACGTTAAAGCAGCAGTTAAGAGGAATGAAACTAAGCGTAGCAAAACCACCCAGTATTTTGAATGATCTATCAATGAAAACAACCAATTCGTCACAATTTAAACTACTTTCCCTGTAATACTCAACAGTTTGGTGTACAAACTACCAAAGGTAACGCACTAGTTGTTTCATTGCTGCGTAAAATCTTATCACGAAATTCTCAATTTTCAAATTAATTCTGTGATCAACCATTTATGAATTTACACTGAAATGAAATGAAGTGGATATTTATTGACTTTTTTGTATTCATAAAAGTCGATTCTTAAGGACTGAAAACAGAAACTCTTGGTATTGATGAAAATATTTTTCCCTACAAGCTTGTATTCATCATGGACTGAGATCAGTTAGGAAAGCACAGAAAACCTGGGAGCACTGGAAAGCTGTTCTGCTATAACATGGAACTCCTCAGTAGTACGCAGTCATGACCTCTCCATGCCAGGGATCGAACTCAGGACCTTCAGGTTCCGTGGTTAGCATGTTATCATTGCGCCACTAGATCAGAATACAGTAGTCCATATTTCTTTCTGCTATCAGTTCTCGATATAGCGCGACGCCCATTCAATGCTGTCTCTAAGTAACTGTCTCGTGTTCAACTTGGTTGACCCCAGTGGTCATGACTTCTTTTTCGAACTCCAGAAATCATCCTTGCTAAATAATACCAACTTGAAATCAATAAATGAATCTCCAAAAACCTCAAAATTGAAAAAAATATTTCTGTTATTGAATATACTGTCAACAAACAGAGAAAGAACTGATGAACATGTAATAAACCTGAGTTCATTCAGACAAGTTCTTTTCACTTCAAACAAGTGAGTTGATTCATTGCTGTATGAATTTAACACAGAACTTGATCTTATATTGAGGTGTAAACATTTTTGCTGAAGTTACGGTAGCATTTCACAAAAGACGGAGACAATTATGATTTTCTTCATATACGTCACTGTACAGGCATATCAAATAGTTAACAATTAATTGATACTGGGGGAAGTTATTAGAATGAGTGAATACTTTTCACTTTATTAAATCAAACTGCCAAAAGTATAAATCAAAGAATGCAACTTAACTTTCAGATTTACTCAAAATCTTCCTATTCGTCAAGAAGTAAGACAGGTGACTACTATAAATACTATAATTTACGGCATTATAGTAGTTCCATTTAAGTCTGTTTATTAGAAATATCACACAGTGAAACAGTAGCATTTACTGGTTAACGTTTCGGACACAATTTATTGTCCATATTCATATCCAGTAACTCCAAACATCTTCGAGACAGAGTTCATATATCCCTAATTTTCTCTCCTTCTCTGTAGTGACAAGGGTAGTAGAATTTTCCATATATCTGGGACAGGTGCAGAATCATTTCGATTGCATGTGTTTGGTGTTGATTCGATAAGCAAAGATCCAGTCGGTTATCAATCCCTCCCTCCACCCAACTAACTTAGTTTTCAACACTGTCGCTCTGTTCTACCCTACTGTGTGATTGTGTGTCATCGAATTTAGAGCTATAGACGAGCTTTTCTCTAGGTTTCTTATCTTATTAGGATCTACTAGTCTTGATTTAGCTAAGTTTTATGCTGTGTTATTCTAATCGATCCTTGTTGACTACTTTGACCTGTATGCTTGACCTCACAATCATTGCAAGGGATCCGGTAAACCAGATTATTTTGCTTAATTTCATCGACAGGATCTTTTAACCTTCAAAGCTTGTTTCTAAGTGAATTTGTTGGTTTGAATGCCATTTTAACCCCAGCCTTATTGAGAATTCTTCGTAGTGCATTTTTTGTATAGTAACACAGTAGAGGCTTTGAATTCTGTCTTAACCCTGGCGCCATTATTATCATTAGTAGTGGGATTATTGTTAATAACACCTGTATTACGACTACTAACACTGCTTTTATAGTAGGTTTGTTTGCTGTTCATAACGATTAACATTTTTCCAAAAGCTTGCCAACAAGTGTAGTGTGGTATATTTACCCAGTAATTATTTTGACAGCGAACCATACCTCTTCATTCATTGAAGCATATTCACCTTATAGGATTTCAGGCGATTTATTCATTGAAATAAAACACTTTTGTATAGGACTGATAGGTTACTATAAAAACTTTTTTCACATCTCAAATTTTACTGCTAGTCCTGATTGATGAATTTATGTCAGCGTCATTCAAAAATATGTCGTTATGTATTCAACTTAATTCCAACTACTTTTTAGAAGCCAGTTAGAATTAATAAGTACTGCGTACCTTATGCCTAATTCGGTTAAGAAGCAAGGCAAACAGATTTTCGTTCACTTGTTGTTTTCCACTCATTTCCACAGAGGTTACATGAATCAGAGTCAGCTGAAGTGATATGAATATAAATTTTAAAGTTGAAGTGAAACATCGAACACTAGTTGATTTCTAAAATCTTATTCGTTATTTAAAGAGAATACAGAAAGCTCAATATATTATGATGGAACTTAAATCTACTCAAATGCACCAATCAGTTATAAAATCCACCAATTTTTTCTGTACCAGAATAATAATACCCAGATGACTGACTGTTTGAAAACCTTTGACACTTTGAGGGTAGTATGTGAATCACACCATTCTCAATTTCCGTAGCATTACTGTTAAAACTCTAAGGCCATACTATATGGGGTTATATTATAGGTAACTTATGATAAGATCAAAAGAAAATCGATATTATCTAACTTCTGATTAAATTTAGTAATAGCATATATTGGATCTAAAAGACACAATTTAGTTCATGATCAGATAAGCATAGAGCTCATTTTATTAGAAATGTGTGCAAATACCTGGGTCACCTACTTGAACATGATTAACACTCGCAAGTTATTGAACAAGAAAGCAAACTAAAACCAAGGATTTTCCTTCACTTTAAGCGAAAAGAGATAATTTTGTTGGGAGGGGGAAGGGTTACATCAGATAAATGCTAAAAGGAAAACAAATCTGCTTGAATACAATGACAAATAGGCATTTTTGTTGTAACTATCTGGGATAGCTGTTATTCGGTAGACTAGTACTGAAACTGAGCGGTGATTATAGGTGAATTAAGAAATTCGGACCACCGCGGGATTCAAACCAGAAACCACCGGATTTCCGGCCTGGTGCTCTACCAACTGGGCCAGAAAAGCATAGGTTTGTATTCTGTGCTTACATGCAAGCTTAACGCTAACCATAGCGGGATAATTAGACTAGTTAAGTTTAGGGTTTGAAGATATTTGCTTGTCTATTGTCTAACAGCTGAGATCTTCGTGGTTCAAATTTCCTGGATTCAATTAGTGCATAGGCATTATTTAATAGGTGAAAACCACTGTTGTAGAAACTATTTTCGATGATAGCGATGTTTGTTTTCGAATTTATAGGGTTGGTAGAAAATCGTGTGTTGTTTTTTCTACTATGAGAAAGGGTAAATCATAACAAGATACGTCCGCTTGTACCCGATTTTTCTGAATTATCTTCACTTATAAGATATAAAGCAGTTTCTCATATGACATCAGTGTTACATCATTAAATATAAAAAAAGGAATATCTTTGTAATCACATAAGAAGATTCTATTGGTATTCATTGTGTGGATGTAATGGTCACCAGTGAAGGTACGATAAATTTAGAAGGCTAAACAGCTTTCTAGCATAAAAGTAATAAAAGAACATAGACACTGGTTCAACAGAAATGTCAAGATAATGTTGGGAAAGATCAACATAATCACATACCACAATACTTGTACTTTTGTGAGATATGAATAAATAGTTGATAACAGAATGCAAAATTTGGATCATTTCTTATAGTATTCTAGTTCATCAATGATATTGCTAAGATCATTGATTAATAATACACTTTATTAATCAATTAATTTTTGGAAACTTAGTCAAAAATTGTACAACCATTAGTGTGTACTACTGTAACACATCAAACAATACTTCACTACAGCTGTCTTTGGGTTTGAATAAATTCAGTAGAAAATAATGAATTTGTATTGTTTTTCATTTTTCTACTAAGTTATGTGCGTGTCAATGTAACAGTAAACAGTGCCTTATAGAAATAAACATTCTATTTGTCTTTTCTAATAAAACAAACTTTCCTTACAGCAAATCACCTGGATGCATGGTTAGATCTGATTAAATCAACACATAAACGTAATCTTGATGTATACTGAATTCGTTTTAAATCTGTAAGTTTCAATAATATGACATAAACAAATAATCTAAGCTGACAAAACTAATGATGCTATATATTATTCAGTTCATAGTTGTCACGTATATACTGGAAGAATATGAACACCAATTCTGATATTGTAAAAGTAAGTTTCAAATCTAATCCCGGAGTATGTGCAAAGTCGGCCGTTTGACTTTGTGTACTATGGCTCCCTCAGTGTAATATTCAGATTTTGATTAACTAAAATAACAGTTGTACAACTTTTATCGGCTAAATATCCAAGAACTGAAGAACAAATAGAGTGTATGAATAATAAACAATTTTGCAGACTTTAGTTTTTATGGAAATGAGGAAAAATGTAATTGGATGGCAAAGAAACTCAGCAGAAGTTAAAAGCAGCAGGAATATGCAGAATAATAAATATTCCAATTTCCGTCTCTGCTCTAGGTGGCTGGATTTTCAGACCTCTCTTTGTTTCCTGAGCAAATAATTAGCAAACTTTGAATACATTATATGAGACTAGTTAATGAACTTTGCCGCGCAACTCCTATCTTTAAAATTAAAATTGAAACAAACTTGATGGTAGCCAGAATGATTTATTTTGAAGTAAGGAATAATCTAATAACATCACCATTCGGAATACCTAAGGTACTTTGAACACCTTGTTGCTTCTAAAGCTGCAGGTTTACCGTAACTTGCCGGAATAGAAAGGATGATAGGAACCCACTGCAAGTAATCTATTTAGGTTTAAATGAGCAGTGAGTGAACGATGGTCAGCCAGGGACGAAACAAACCGTCTTGCAGAAGTTTCTTCACTCTATAGTATCCTTCTGTTCCAATAATTCAAAAAAATCCCAGTTTTTTTTGTTGTAGTATCCACAGGTTTGTCCTTTCCTGACCAGTTTACCGGTTTATTAGGACACCTTGAAGTGAGCACCAGCACGGGACAGACTAAATCACTAGTGTTTCGTTATTACCAGTTGATTGACTGAAATTAAACAATAAATAGCAAGAAAATGTTGACAAATACCTGCTAGGTAGTAACATACTGAACGGACAAATTTAATTTAAAATAACGTTGTACAACAATGAACCAAACGTATTGAATGTTATTCGGAAAGGTTGAATAATTAAATGTCACTTGAAAAAACTGTCTCTCTGTGGTGGTTTTTTCATAAGATTGCTATAAAACAGACTGTAGAGCAGTTTATTTTTTAATTTGTATTGAGCATATATTTTGCATACTGACTTCCTGGCAGATATGATTTAGAGGTAGATGAGTTGATATAATAAAGGATTTTGTATCACAATACATAAAATTAGCTTCCGTATTCATTCCAAACAAAAAAGTTTGTGACCTATTAACTTCTTCACTTGACTGACAGTATATCAGATCTTTTAAAAGCAGTTAAGTATTGCAGAAAATTTCATTGCATAACTTTTAAAAGTTTGAGCAACTTGAGACGTAATGCTGTTACTCTAGTGGATAGTTTGAAAACCCAATTAAAGTTACCTAGCTGGACCACTTTTTACATATTGATACTGTAGTCTCACAGTGAGATGTCTTCCTTTTCTCAAAGACCTATTGAGCCCATATCCTCGAAAGAACAAGAATATTCTTTCCGTTTACTGACTGAAGCAGCAAATGAAGCTGACAAGTTTTCAATGATTTTTAAATAGAATCTTTCTGTAATTTTAAGTCAGTTTGCTTTCACTAAACATACTAACTTTCAAATGCACCAAAGCGAACACTTTCTTTTTAACACAGGTACACCTGAGATAACCCTGTAGAAGATAAGGTATGTTGAGATTATCCTTCTGAAATAATAAACAATTGAGTGCAGATAAATCATTGTTTGCAATATGAATTAGTTTATGAGTTGAGAAGGAAGGGAATCGAGCACCAGGAGGCGTGTATAATTCTTTGTAGTTTCTAGCCTGCTTGATTCATCGAAAGTTACAATTGGATTTCTGGAGTAGGATCAAAAGGTTTCCAAGGGAGCCAATTACGACCATCTCTTTTAGTGAGGTGCTCGTTCTGTATATATCTTTAATCAGTTACAAGCTATGCCACAAGTATATTAGTGCAGCCTGTTGATATTTTGAAAGTTTGTAGCATACAGCAGATATATCAGCTATCTTTACGAATGTTTAAGGAGGCAAAGAAATCACATGTTGCTTTGTTTCACTGAATTATACGCAACAACAAAAAAACAAGACAGAAACTATTCTATTTTAGGCATTGAGTCAAGACTTTTGCTTATATAGATGACTTATTTACTACATATTTTTTAGCGACTGTTTCTAGTAATATTTTAGCTCACCTACATCTCTTATCTAATATAAATAAGTATTATTTACCAATTTTTGTGCAATATGCTGTTGGTTATAAAATCTCGTTTTACATCATTAAACTGATATATCCATTTAGCCACTACTCATGACGTAGTGAAAGTATGAGCGCAAAGATGATTACTACAAAACATCATATTACGTTATCATTTCAGAAGAAGTAAACTCTTAGAAAATTGAAGGATCTAACTGACAAGGTGTCTGCTGAAAAAACCACCGTACAGTTATGAAACATTTGATTTGATTTATAAAATAGTTGGTTATGTAATGCAAAAGCATCAGATAAATTTTTAGATGACAAAGATGAAGAAGTTTATGTCCTTCTTGAATCCTAATCGGGAATAAAAAACAGGTTTTCGAGCCCCTAAATGCATTTATAGCATTCCTTGCCCTCCTTGTAAACTACGAAAAGGTGAAAAATTCCAGTTTACACAAAACAAAAGCTAATTAATGTACGTTAATAATTAAGATGATGACGGCACATAGATGAACTCAAAAGCTAAATGGTACACACTTCAATTTTTGATTGAAGCAAACTATCGACAGCAGCCGATGTTACTCACTGGTAATACATTCAGATTACTGTCATGATTTCTTTAAGAAGTTGGTATCAAATAGATTCAAAAATCATTCGTCTAACAATAATAGTATAAAGTTGAGTTAGATTAAATCATTTGGGACAGGATAGCAGTGGGATGGATACTGACTAAATAGTAAACCTTCACACAGTGAGAAACAGTGAAAGTGACGAGGAAGAATTAGGCAGATTAGTATCTGAGATCTGAACAATATCAGTGGGTACTATAATTCTTGATAGTCGACAACTGCGTCCTTTGGAATATATGGATTTCGCCCACCTGCTGCTTCTTCAAGTATCACCATGGATATCAACAGTTAAATATCACACACTGATAAAACTATCTCTTATGCGTTTGAAGTCTCTAAATCGTGCTTTATGTCGACATTGAATGACTAGCTATAAACCGTTACTGCCGTCTCATCCCTTATAGTATAATTTATTTTGAATATGTTCTGGAAACCGATAAACATTCAGTGACAGGTTTAAGTAAACAGGTAGATAAATATGAGATGATGCAAGTTAAATACCTGTTTATTTTTGGATAGTAAAATAAACACCATGTTTTGAATTTAGAAACAAATGTGGTCATTGAAGAGATGCTTTTCACCACCTTTCTCATTTTCCAATACAGTTTATACATTTTAACTGGAAGTGAACAGAAAAAACATACATCCCATTGCAGTTCAGTTTAATAGAAGATTTCTACTATGAATTCCTTCGTGCACTTTTTTTATAAACAAAACGATATAAATTAGTCGTGTAATTAGAATGACGAGAATCATTTCTTCACAGCAGGTGCATTTAAAGATCCACTAATTGTTAACTTTCACTTTCCTTTCATTTATTTTACCTTTTCATGCAAATGACTTTTACTGTTTAATTGGAGGCTGATTTCATTCATCAATAACAAAGCTGTGGTTTAATGGTTTTATTTTTCTCTATCGAAGCAGTAGGTTACATTTTACGCCACTTTAAAAATGATCATAGCAGTTATTGTGTAATTCTTATCTTTTATTTAAATACTTTCTTTTCATTCTAAACTTGTTAGTGTACTAAATGAATGTTTATTTGGTATTCATATCATAAGTACGTACTTGTTATCTGTAGCAAGCTAAGAAGATTGCTTGTCATACATTTGCACAGCTTGAAATGAATGCACATCGAAGCCTAGATGGATCTTTTCCGGAGTTTTGACACACTGAGGAGAAACTATATAAAAGCACATTTCCTATTTCACTGTAAAAAAAATATAAACCGTGTAGAAAAAAGAACCGTTCAACTACAGAGATGACTAAAGAGGTCTTATACAACATTACAAAGCGTAATCAATGGGTAACGAAATAAATTTACCAGCTTATTTCTACATACTGGATGTCAGTAAAAAAGTAGTGTTAAATTTAGTGACTACTTCATTACTGTCATCCAGATCGTATTGCACCAAAAAATTCATTTCCTTTAGCCTGTACACGCCAGTGGAAGTATAAAGGTGACATTTACATCGAAAATTCGCTAGAAAACGCTGCTACTGAATTAATGACAAGCTGCGTAAAAAGATAGTATTCAATATTCTTTTATAACTTTCACCTAACATAGCACACGCTACAAAGACAACATATTGTTCTTTCTCATTCACTATTGAATTTTATTCCTTGAAGTAGTTGGAAAAAATGAAATGTTATTGATTGTTGTGACAACGCTGTCAAACTGGCCAATTCCATATGACATCTTGACAGAGTACTGAAAAAATGTTTCCAAGCAAAATAAGTGTACATAAGTATGCGTGTCTGCGTGCACTATCTGATGAGTGATAAATACTTCTGTTGTTTGACCGGTGAGTATGTTCTACAGAGGATATTTGATTTTCATCCACGATTTACACTCATTTCATTTAGACACATATGAAATCAGTTGCGGAATGATGTCTGATTATTCTTCATGAATAAACTGATTTACTAGTCATAGCGTTTTCATAAACGTAAGAGTTAACGAAAGTGTGTTTTCTGTTGTAAACTAACACACATGCAGAGCTTTGACTAATACATTTTCTGGTCTGGTATAAACTACGATACACTGATATCCCGACTAATTACAAAAGCAGTGATACAGAGACTGGAAGTCTTCATTTTACTTGTGATCAAACCAGGAATTCAGACTCGCTATGTAGATGATACTTTTGTCATCATTAAAAAGGATGATATAGAAAACATTTACAGCTTGATCAACAACATTTTCAGTGACGTCACATCCACAATGGAGAAGCGGTCAAACAACCATCTACCATTCCTGGATATTTTAGTCAGTAGGAGAAATGCTTAGAAACTGAAAACCCAAGCATACAGGAAGCCAATACTTACTGATCAAAACTTCAAATATAGCAGGAACAGCTAAACAACGTACAGAGATAGTTGCATGCAGGCTGTATTCAAAAGAGTGAGAACACACTACAGTACAACAAATTCACGGAGAAACGGGGAAAATTACTTCATGTCCATCCTAAAGAAGAATCGCTACCCATGAAACGATATCAGAAGATGCCTATCCCGTACATCACCAATTACAAAGTTATCGATAGAATTCAACAAACTCATCATCCCACACTACATAAAGAATGAATCAGAAATCACTACAGGTTTACTGAGACCACTTGGAATTGGTGTGGCACATAAACCAACAAATTCCCTCGACCAAAGGATGCAACAACCAAAGAAGATAAACCGAATATCATTTACCAAACCAACTGCAGTAACTGTAGCCAACACTACATTAGATAAAGTTGTCGTCCTCTTCGTCTTTGTTTACATGAACACCAATTAGTTATTAAACGCCACGAGATTTGGTCACTCATTTCAATGCTTGCGGATAATTATGAACATGAATTCAATTTCTACAATGTAGAAATCTTGGACAGAGGAAACACGAAGAACATCATCAGAGAATTCCTAAAAGCTTGGTATGACACAACAGTCAAAGGAAACAACTTATTATCGACCACTTAGTCAAACAAGCTACTAAATCACTCACGGAGAGATATTGACAGCTCACTTTATACTGAAGATAGTGGTGATATCTTCTAGAACTACGATAATAGCTCCATGTCTAGACAAATCAGCTCAGAGAAGGCATTACAACCAAGATCATCCACTTGAGCTACAAATATCCTCCACCATTTCAAACTACGAAACTATTGATATTATGAGCTAGTGTTGACCTCTTCTTTCGTAAAATGATCTAGTGTTATGACAAGACAGTAGTCGATCGAACCTTTGAGATGAGCTTATTTTATGCAAAGATTTATCGAGATATGCATGGACTTTGTTGATATATCTATTATGGGCGTATACGGATGTAAATTGTAAATCATTGACCATAAATTTTTATTTATGACAAGTACTAGTAATTGCTACTTACTAGTGAATCAATATCTTTCCAGCAAAAGTATGCGGTGAAAAACAATTAGATTATACACTGCAAGTAGTAAAGCGCTGTAGTTAATTGTGTTTATTCTATGAAACAGGGTTTAAAGCATTTGTTTTATCGGAAGAAGAATACCCAGGAATTCTCATTCTCTCAATCTGGCAAATTTTACCACGTCAACCCTATCGTGAATTTCATGTTTACCTCATTATGCTAGTAAGTAAAAGCCGGTAAATTTAAAAAGGCTAATATATGTTGCTGGAAAGTAGAAAGGTTACATTCCAAGTTGTTATTCATCGTAGACTGACATCAGTTGGAGGAACAAGGAAAACCTGTGAGCACCGGACAGCTGTTTCTCCCTAGTATAGGACTCCTCAACAGTGCGCACCCACGACCCCGCCCCACAAGGGATCGAACCCGTGACCTTCAGGTTCCGTGGCCATCACGTTACCATTGAGCCACTGGGTCAGAAAGGTTGCAGTCAGTCTGTTCACTATTTAGTTGTGCGCAAAAGGTTCTGCTCATGGATTTGGCAATAAATTCTGCTAAGTAACGTAGGTATAACTTGTTATTTTATACTGAACTAGGTTAGCTATATATCTACTCTATTAAATAATTATGGTTACTTTAGAGATCGGAGAAGTATTATTTACCGAAGAGCATTTCCAGTACAATTTCTTATTAAAAGTCATGTTCTTTGATTTAAGTGTAATTCTGTCCAAATCTCACAATTCGATTTTATGTTATATTTTGTTTTCCTCCAACAAACATGATGTTGCTTTGACCAGCAGACAAGTATAATACAAAAAGATAAATGGCATTTTGATTGGCGTCGAATTCATAAGACTACACTTAAAATAAAAACAAACTGCCACATAAAATGTCAGTAAATGTTTTGATTTTCATTGATTAGATGTCAATTGTTACAGCTTCAAGTTACTGAAGCTGCTTCCTGTCTGACTGTTTTGTGCAATGAAACTACTTAGATACTAATTAAAGTCTTCAAGTTAAGCTGTTTGATGGGAGGATCGAAATTTCTACGATTAAACACTAGTGATTGCTTTTCGTTTATACTGGGAATAAGAGATAGAACTATGTGGAGGAAAAGTTAGCTAATGTCATCTTTCCTCGACTTCTTGTTTAATCAAATTTGTTAAGTGACTTGTGGTTATAGGAATTCAGATTTATTATCTTTGTTTCCCAGGAATAGAAAAGGCAATGAAAGCAAATATATTTGTCTGATGCAAAGTTTATGAAAACTAGTTACAACTCAATTGGAACCTATTACGAAAAAAAAACTAGAAAACTCTCCTTATTCGAAAATCTCTCGAAAATTAACTTATTTCCATCATACTAGTACATACATAGCTAAATATTAATAACTGCACTCAGCTCCCGATTTCACAAGATTAGATCTCAACAGAAATTTGGAATTTAAAAGGTTGATTATAAATTTATACATATATAAACTCTTATTATTATTTCAAGTTGTTATTCATCGTAGACTGACATCAGTTGAAGGAACAAGGGAAACCTGGGAAGACTGGACAGCTGTTCCTCCCTAGTATGGGACTCCTCAACAGTGCGCACCCATGACTCCGCTCCACCAGTGATCGAACTCGTGACCTTCAGGCCCCGTGGCCAGCAGGTTAACATTGAGCCACTGGGTCGGAATCCAATGCTCCATATTTCCAACTTCTGTTGTTATTTGTCACTTGGGTTCCTTGCGGAACATACAGCTTCAGTAGCACGTCTCCATCCCACTCTCTTCTCTGAAATCTTTCGAACCTGGCTCCACGACAGCCCACAACCTCTCATTTCCTCATCGCACGATCTCCTCCATGTCACCCTCACCTCCAAAGCCCAACTACTCGCTTCCCATGAGGATTCCACTTGAGTACATGGCCTGGCCTGACGCGTGATGTCCCCAGTCGGTCTTCTCAGTGTATCCCCAGCCCAATACACCTCCACTTACTTCGTCTGCATATTTGGTCAGCGATAGCTTCTTGGTTGGTTCGTTGCCAGCCAGCCAGCCAGAGTTCATCGTTGCTTATTATTTTGGTCATTTGATCTTCAGTAACGAGCCAGCGAACGTGGCAGTTGTTGATGGATATCTGTAGTCTGTTGGAAATCCCTTTCGTAACGCGCCAAGTCTCTCAACCAGATAGAAGCATTGACTTGACTGAATTGGTGTTGAAAATCCGCATCTTGTTCCACATGCTGAATAGAGCGCATTAGATCTCCACATTGGTTTCAGGCTAATGAACGCCTCTCCTGCTGTCTTTCCGATCCTGACTGGCTTTAACATCCTCGTCTGTGCCACCACCGCCTGTAGTTGAAGCAGTGCTGCCTAGATAGATGAAGGAGGTTACTTCCTTTAAGTTTCTCCCCTTGATGGTGACTGGAGCTTGTTGTTGCTGCTGTTGTTGGTTGGGTAGATTCATCACTTCTGTCTTCTCTTTATTCACTTGAAGTCCAGTCTTTGCTGCACTGCCTCTCCTGACAACTTGTTAGTTTTCGCCTGTAGATCTTCCAGTTTGTGTGACATCAGACACAAGTCATCGTTGGCGAGATCCAAATCTTCTAGGTTCTTTTCCGCAGTCTAGCCAGTGTATCCCCCTCTTCTCGCTCCCCACTGTTTGTGGCATGATCCAGTCCACCACAACACAATCAGGAATATCATGGATGATAGTAGGTAACCTTGTTTTACTCCTGTCTCCACTTCACTTCAAAGACATCACTGAGCTTCCCATTGTGAATTACTTGGCTGGTATGTGGCGTCTTCATATAGTTGTTGAATGAGGCGGATAAAAGTTTGCGGTACTCCGTAGTAATGAATCAGTTTCCAAATTACTTCTTGGTTGACGCTGTCAAAGGCCTTCTCAAAGTCGATGAAGTTGAGGTGAGGTAGAGATCCAGTTGACTGCCATTCTATACTCTGTTTTATGATGATGTGTAGTGTAGCATTGCAATTTGGTCCGCACATGATTTGTACTTTCTGAAGCCAGTCAGCCTGTTCCAGTCGCAGTTTAGAATCCAGCGCATTATAACCTCATGTTAATAAGTTTTTATTGTTTTACTAGTATTAGCACCGAAAAAAAACTAGCGTAACACATAAATTTCGGAGAGTTATGTTTATTGTTGACATTAGTAACCTAAATTTCACATGATTCAGACGACTTACATTTCTTATTGACTGAATTTCAGTTTACAAAGAGTAAGGATGCAATTTTTCAGCAACACATATCTTGATTTACTCACTGGCGTGTATCGGTGATTTATGTTTTCCTCAAGAAGATTCCAGTCAAATGCTGTGTTTCAGGAGCTGTAAGAGATATAGTCCACCCATTTTCTTAAGAGAGCCAACGAATTCAAAAAACAAATATCAGTTCATATTAAATATTAAACAGAGTAAATATATGTGAAAATAGAAATACCCGTAAGATCAACACTATACTCAGTAGTAACAAATATATTTATGGACAGACAGGATAGCAAAGCTTTCAGAACTTTTAATCCTACCTCGAAAGTATGGTGAAGATATGTGGAAGACACGTTTATGGTGTTTATATAAGAATTTATATTCGAAGCTTCTTCAGTCACATAAACCTGGATAGAATTTACTTCCAATTAAGGCGATGATCAAGGAGAACAGAATATGTCAGGTTGTAGGATAAAGTAAGAACAAGGTTGTGTTATGGACACAAGTGTCTACAGACAAAAATGACATTCTTGTATGTGTTTAGACTTAAGGTTACCTAATCATGCATCAGTAAAGTTAATTTTATTCGGATGTCTGAGTAACTACGCTAGCAGTCTATCCTCCAAGTTTGGAATTTAAATGAGTTGGTAAAGCGAATGAAAACAGTATCCAACCAGTTTTTCATTCTAATCTTTTTATATAAGTCTCCAATCAATTTATATCACTGTAACTGTCAAACCATCAAAGTCTGTTTGCGAGTGAGTTTGAAGGATTAAATCTTAACCTGATTCCTTCTTTGCTGATGATCTTACAGAAAGTTTCTCATATCTTTTGTGTATAAGGCAACACTATAAAAACCTTGAATTCCTGGTTGGTCATTCTGCAATTCCTGTTCATATAACTACTTCTTCTGTTCTATGTATCTTTATGATTTTCTAAATACACTAATGGGCATAATTCTTGAAAAGTAGAGCTTCCATAGCATGTATTTAACGCTAACAAAATAACGCTTGTCTAATTTTCCTGACATAAAACATCCTGTTCTCTTCCTGCAGTTTTCAAAGTTGTTGCCTTGTTTTCACAACTTCTCAGGTTATACTTCGCAGAATCTTTTGTCTCCAGAATATCTGATATAAGCTGATTAGTAGTCTTCTGAATAATAATGAAGGCAGCTGCAATTTGGGGACATATAAAAAGATTAGAATGAAAAACTGGTTGGATACTGTTTTCATTCGCTTTACCAACTCATTTAAATTCCAAACTTGGAGGATAGACTGCTAGCGTAGTTACTCAGACATCCGAATAAAATTAACTTTACTGATGCATGATTAGGTAACCTTAAGTCTAAACACATACAAGAATGTCATTTTTGTCTGTAGACACTTGTGTCCATAACACAACCTTGTTCTTACTTTATCCTACAACCTGACATATTCTGTTCTCCTTGATCATCGCCTTAATTGGAAGTAAATTCTATCCAGGTTTATGTGACTGAAGAAGCTTCGAATATAAATTCTTATATAAACACCATAAACGTGTCTTCCACATATCTTCACCATACTTTCGAGGTAGGATTAAAAGTTCTGAAAGCTTTGCTATCCTGTCTGTCCATAAATATATTTGTTACTACTGAGTATAGTGTTGATCTTACGGGTATTTCTGTTTGCATATATATTCTATCTTGAAGTTTAAAAACTGCAGATATGAGACATAAGTGAGTTCCTAACATAATATCTTTAACCGGCACCCGAGTTATATGAGCAAGCTGAGGCTTGATTTCAAGTTCATTTCTGACACCTTTTAAGGTCGCAATGATCAGTACATTGGTAAATGAGTTTGTCATATCGAAACGAATTCCTTTTTCATCCTTTTGTAACTGAATCTTATCTAAACTTTGCTTTTCCAGATGCAGTGGTCAGCCTAGACTTTGAGTGGTTACTAAAAATGTATAATGTGGATTCTAAGAACCTAGCTTGAGGATTCTATTTGCCGGGTGGAACGGAATAGTTTCATTTATCAAATATCTTGCAAGGACTGTGAGATAAGGTACATACGTCAAACTAGCCAAACGGAATCAGTCAAGTTAGCATAACACATAGACCTAGAATGATAGACCGTTCTAAGATGAGTAATGTAGATAAGAATCCCACCAAAGTTGTGCTTACGATAATACACAACAAAACAGTAGAGTTGGACAATGTTACAGTCATGGAGAGTAATGTAGTTAAGTGGAGAGAGAGATCGATCACTGAATCTCTGTCCGTCAGTTTAACATCTTACACGTGCAATCGACATGACGCAACATCAGTGCCGGATATGTGGAAAATTTACGGACAATTAAACCCAGGAATAAGAATCAGTAGAACTGTAAGAGTTAAACCAAAAAGTTGTGTGATTTCCCTTATATGATATTGAGCAATGAGTTCTGCTGAGAACGTCTACTACCGTGAAAGTAGTAATTACAGTGAACTTAATATAACCAACTTAGAATCTGTGTAAGAGAACATGATAAAGTGTAGGCTTAATGTCACCGTTTTGCATTATGAATGAAATTTTACACACAGGTTTAGTATACGTTTATAGTACGTCAACTACTTAAGAGGAGATAGCGTAAAATGAAACTTGAACTCCGAAGCATAGTTTTAGAATGCAAATAACTCTCGGATATACTCATATGTTCATATAACCTGCAATTTTCGAATATGATATGAATGGTTTATATTTTTACGTTCCTAACAATCACATATAAACTAATTACGGCTCATGGATTTTGAAATGGAAAAGAAAGAATGCTTCGAGAATGGAATTTTAGTTTTTAAACGAAGGAATAGTAAAAACCTCTCAGGCAGAATGCTGTACAGTGAAATAATTCAAAAGACTAGTTCTTACACCTGCATATGCACACGAAGTGATAGCTGTTTTTTACTAATATTCTGTGTTAGGAAATAAGGCAATAGAAAAGAGCCGAACTCAGTGATTTGGAGTCACAGTTAACAGGCAGATAAAAAAGACAACGGTTTCTAAACAGAACATCAACGCCGCTAAATATAACCTTTGGTTATCTGTATTTGAGGTCTGACTGACTTGTAGTAAAAGTCAGATGGGCGTTGATGTCTTCAGAACTATCAGCTCGGAGTTGGTTACCGTCCAGTGGCGAATGAATGTACATAACCCAGTACTACATAAAGCCGATCTCAGCTCAATGATGACGTCTCAAACTGGATTATTATGTTAGGCAGATTCATAACTCTGGTTGCACATGGATATCACGGAAGTTGCAGACTCGCTTTGTTGATGATTGCCGAAAAAAAGAAACCTAGGTTCCGGGTTTTCTGTCGATAGCCTTCATCCACCTTACGCCTAGTGAGGTTGCTTTTATGACTAGAACGTTAACCAGTTTGAAGAACTGAAATCATCACCTCACCTACATCACTAGGAATGTTCTGAATTTGCATAATACCACGCTTGTTTGCAAACAAATTTGAGACTACTTGCCCTCAGTCATCTTTGATTTATGTGTACTTATGAATCTGCAGCAGGCTACAATGTGTACGAAAAGAAAGTAGTCGGGTACAATAATTTTATGTATTCCGAGAGATTCAAGTCTATATATGAACCAATCAACATGAACGGTTCACCTGTAAAAATATTCTGAATTGTAGTACTTGAAGTACATAGAAATATGAAGAAAGCAATAATAATGGAAAAATTTTAATCTAAGAAAACGCAATGCAAGTGCAGTTAACTTAGTAAACCCAGTTTATCAAAATATTCATCAATATACCCTTATTAAAAATTCCTACTAGCGGCTTTTCTCATTTGAAAATTAAATATGTTTTAGTTTTATCTTTAAATTGATAAATCCATGAGTAGAGGCAACCAATATTCTTAATTAACCCAATTCAATTTTCCTATTTTGTTATCTACTAGAGCTTGTGAATGAGCCTTTAAACTGTTCAAAATGCAATACTCAAGAATAATGCAAGCTGTCTCACATAATTTCATGTTCATTATTTTCATTTTTTGAGCATTTTTTTTATCAAGTCATACGAGTGTTTGCACCATCATAGCATAATTAATCATCTTTATCATACCTTATTCCCCGATATTAGATTACTCTTCGACTGAGATTCAGTTAGTCAGATGAAATCCTTCAAAATTCTTATTGTGATTTCATGTTTAATTAAAGTCGATGCGAATTTGACATGAATGAATTATGTTGAAATAATTCAAAAACTTTGCATAAACGTTTACATTCACGTCTCTTACTTTAGTGAAATAGATTCTACATATAAGAATATATAGAGTATCATAGACGGAATTAATGCTCAAAGTAATAGGTGTCGCATTACACCAACCTTGTTTACTTCTAAAATAAACAATTTTTAAAGCTTTAAGGCGAGTGATGAGAACATATTGATCATTAGAATAGTGTGATACACTAGCGCTACACTTTTCCGACGATATAAACTTGTCAGAATGTTAATCTATTAACTTTTGATTATGTAATCAGAAGTAATAGAATCCCATAGATGTAAACTGATGGTGAAAAATATTCCTGACAATAATCGTGGTAATAAAATCAAAATAAACTAATGTGAGGAAAGGTTTCATTTTCAGATGACGTTTTGAATAAACAGAAGACCCTTAAACTAGTGCATGGTTGAAGCTTCTGACTAGTTAATCAATCGTGCGTGATTACTTTTAGCGGAATTTACAAAGACTATTTTAAAAGCTTTCATTTTGGCTATTTCAGGTGATTTCTACAGTAAGCATAGACGAATGTTCTTCCTTTATTATTATCATGCCATTAGAATTTATTTTTCTCCGAGTTAGGTTAGCGTATATTCATTGAACTGCAATTAACTTGTGGAATTAATCCTTAATAAGACCATATAGCCAAGTAAACCGATCAAAATAATGTGAAGTGAAGCCATTTTTTTCCTGAATTGTTTAATTCGGCATGGAAACAAATTTTTTCTTCGTTAATGAGTATTACAATTCGTTGGACTATATATAAATTCTACCGTCATTTTGGAAAAGGTTTTCTAAACAGTTTTCAGTGGTGATAGTCTTTTCCTTGAAGGATAAAAATTGGTTCGGGTCTGGATGTATCATGCTTGTTATACTTATCGACGAAGTTTAAGTGGTATCCATCTTCGAGAATATTTCAGACAATGTTAAATATTTCATTTTCTTCTATCTTTTTTGAGTATGTGGTCCATCTAATCCGATTGTCATTTTTAGATGCATGCCATCTTCAAAATTACCTCTCAGTATTGCCCACGCTTATCCTGTCATCACATTGAACTGGGCAACAACTACCCTCCAGAAAGTAGCGGGAAGTGAGAATTTACTAATATTCAGCCTTTTCGAAGGGTTGGGGTTAGTTTTGTATAATAACCTAACTCGTGTTTACCATCACATCGCTTGACCAATTAGCTGACAACTTAACTTTTTGAACGCATTTTCTGTTTTGCAACAACCATATTCAGTATTTTGAAGTTCACTTCTTAGGAAAATGAACTACAGTACAAGTTTTAGTGAATATTTCAGTGCGTAGATACCTTTTTCTACAGGCATTACTCTGAAAAGATTGTTTTGTACAATATGACTTATTTTGAACTTTGGACGAGTTGATAGGGAAATCATGTCGTGAAATACACCTACTATCCTCTTCTAATTTGTAGCATTGATTGCCTAAATTCCGTTCACGAGCCTTACTGATTAATATATTCATCCAATAACTACCAAAATCAATCGATATCTAATGTTATACGATTCTTATGCTAGCTTTCTGGATAGTAATTTTGTATTCATAATAGATTAAAATAAGTCAGAGAAATATTATATACCTGGAAGTAATGATAAGAATTTTCATCTAGGTTTTGAATTACTTGGCAGTACACATCAGCCACCCCAGAAGAGGATTGAACCCAGGATAGTAAGGCCTCTTGGTGGGTATATTAACAAGAAAGCAATATGGCGGGTCTAATTACTCTGAAATCATTCAATCCTCGCAAACAACAGACCATGTATATTATGGTTTGAACAAGTTCAGTGTCTGCTAAAAATTATAGTGCAACCACACAAGAGATACGCATCCGTTTGCGTCATGCTTATGAAGCACTGATCGTCCCAGAATCGTTTCAAATACAGACGGCACAGACGGGGATGTCAAAGCCGGGAAATACAGCAAAATAGGCATTCATTAATATCAAATCACTGTGAAGATATACTACACTCAGCATAAAGCGTGAACAACATCCACATTTCCAACAACAACAACAACAACGTCAAGTCGGTCAGTACTTCCATGTGATGGTTCGGAATCTTGACGCGTTCAGAAAAGCATTTCCAACAAACTAAAGACATACATCACCAACATTTGCCTACTCTCTCTCGATACTGAATATCAGATTACCAGAAGGAATAAGCAACTAGGAACTCTGTCTGTCTGTCTGTCTGTCTATCTGGCTGGCTGGCTGGCTGGCTGGTTGGTTGGTTGGCCTGCAACGAACAGATCAAGAACCCATCTCCCAACAAATATGCGGAGGAGAGTCCAGATGGACTGGATTGGATTCGGCATACACTGAGAAAATCGATTGGGAACATGAGGTGACAGGATTGGCGAGGCCCCCGAATGGAACTCAAGTAGAAAACGATGTGTTGGGCTTCCGAGATGAGAGTGAGATGGGAGAGATCGTGTGAGGGAGAAATGAAAGCTTCTGGTCAGGCAGTTGTGTATCCAGGTTTTGAATACTGGAGAGAGGATAGTGAAATGGCGAAGTGCTACTGAAGCATTATCTCCACCCACTCAAGAAGTCAAGCAATTCAGACCCACAATTGCGTAAAACCGAGAAATGTCTTCCTTATTGCTTCGTAAAACCGGTTCTTCAGGATCTCTGTCAGTGCATCTCCCTTGAATCAGATATTCATAAACAGTGTCTTCTTCGGAACCACAGAGTCTTCTCCTTAGAAATTATTAGGCCTCATCCTCCTCTCAATGAATCATGAGGGACAACTATTATCGATAAGCACTCTTTGAAGTACTTTCAGCTCCTCGTATAATGCATCATGCTTACAAATTCTTATTATTCATGTGTATTGTAACTAGTGGGACCCAGCCTTGAAAATGAGTATGTTGACCATTCCAGGTGTGTTTTCTGTAAAATGATCCCCCTAGGGAAACATCATGTCTTCTTCTCAATAGGACATCCATGAAGTCGAATTCTGAGTCATTTTCAGTTTCCATAGAAAATTTGATCGACTTATGAAGTTAACTGAACTTTCGTGGTATTTTTTCAAGGCTACAATCCCCCTCATAGTGAAAGTGTCATTCATATATGTTTTATTTAGATGGAACTGGTCGATAAATGGGCATAGATTACTGTTCTCCAGATTGGTCATGAAGCGATCGAGTAGAAGAGGACTAATTGACGAACCCATCACTACCCTTTCTGTTTGTCGATAAAGTTCATTATTGAATCTAAATTGTATAATATCGGTTCATTGTAAGAGCAATTTCTTCTCATAATATTTAGGAATCCCAATTTCAAGCATTTTCATCTGATTATAACCACATACAAAGCAGATCGTTTCCATCAAAGGTATGTTCGTGAAGAGAGATGCAATGTACAATGATAACATACACTTACAACACATGTTAACATCCTTAATGCAGTTAACGAAGTTGGAGGAGTTAGTAGTACTGTAATCATTTATCTGAATCTTCACTGGCTGTAAGACTTCAGCTAACCATTTAGGAATCCCATGACATGGTGATTTATTCATGTCAACAATTGGAGGAAGACGAACACGTCTCTTATGAAATTTGGTAATCCGTAGAGTTAAGAAATTACTGAAACAGATAAATTTGGTGTTTCAAACGGCTCTGCACTGATGATCAACTTGTCTTTCATCTCCTTCAACATTTTCTGCCAGTTTTTGTTCTGTTTGTTCCACCGCATCTTCATGAAACGTATCTTTTAAAAACATACTTTCTTCTGCTAGTATAGGTGAGCGTTTATCAACATAGTCTTTGTGATCTATGAGAACTTTGGCCAAGCCCTTGTTGGGGCGAACCACCAACAGCTCCTTGTTCTTCAAAAGTTCGTTTAGCTAGGCCTCATGTTCTTTGGACAATAGTCTCCTGGTATTTGGTTTCTTATTGATGTAATAAAGGCAGCACTTCAACATTTTTGATTTAAACTATCCAAGACTCTTATTAGAGGTTGGAATCCGATCATTTGCTTGGTTTGTTAAACTTTCAATTTAAACTTGAGTGTCAAGCTTATTTAGAGAAGAAGAAATATCAAGAAACTTAGGGCCTTAAGAAGATACTTGCAACTGGATTGCCAGTAAAGTTGTATTTGAACAGTTAAATACGTATTATTGAGGATATTTGGGAGAAAGGGATTGGAAATCTGTTACTCTAAGAGTATTCATAAGTTTTAGGTTTACATCTTTTGAGTGTCTGTTCATAATTATATTTGTGTAGTATTTTGAACATTCTCTTTTATTATCTGATAATTTATGCAAGGTATTGTGTCTTAATGAGACATAGTGTTCAATTTTAGGTATTCTAGACTTATTCTCATTGATATAAATCAAAAAGAGACTTTTCAGAGTACAATAATTTGGATAGATATGATCACGATGAAGAATTTTATAGAACAGTCTCAGATATTCACATTTCTGTCTACAATTTTTCAATAAATTGATTCTCTTATTTGCTATCGCAAGCTTGATGGAAAACTGCAGAAACCAACTGAGTTCCTTAACTGTCATGGGGTCTTTTCTGCTATTCAGTAGTCAAAAAAGTCGCATTAAATTATGAAAATGAATAAGAGATAATTTGTAGAAAAACATTTTCTTTTCGGTGAATTATTTTCAAAAGCTGTACGTTGTTATCGCAGTTATAGCCAAAAATATATGTATATCATAGCTAATCAGTTAATACAGTGTCATCAAAAAAGGTCAAAAAAGTCACAAAGTGATAACGGCTAGAACGTCAAATCAAGGTCATCATAAATTACTTATGGGATTAAAGTAAATAAACCAGGAAATGAATATACTGTCTTAGGAAGTGACAAAAAATGGAAAATTTGAGATTGAATGCATCTATTTTGAACACAATAAACGGACTAGTAATAGTAGATTTTCAGAGATTCTGCTGTGTTTAGGTGACAAACACTAACTTACTTCAAAATGTTTGCCTTCAGTTTATAATTGGCTCAGAAAGAAGACGCTAGTGGAGAACACTGATCAGAGATAATCCAATTATCAAGAATCGAGCTATTGACGACCATACATAGTCGATTAGAGAGTCATGTAGGATAGTGTTTGTAGATGCGTTTGAATAAAACGCACTTGGTGTGGCCTGTAAAATATGTGATACAGGAAAAGTGGTATTTGCGTGTCAAGTCTACAAACAGATAGATTGTAGGATAAGAAAGGTTCAAGGCAGAGAAAATACCGACTGTATCAGACTTAAAGTGATCGGTATAAATGGTTTGACTTCAAGCTAGTATTCAATAAGGAGTGACACCAGATAGATAACCTTGAAATCTTGAGGGCAGCGAAGAGCTGTTTCGTCTTGGCATGCGGATCCTCAGCAGCATTCATCCAGGATTTGTCAGGAATCAGATCCAAAACCTTCAGTTTACGCTAACAGTGGGTTGCTGTTGAGTGAGTGAGTCAAAAACCAGCCGTTCACATTCTCCTATTTCTGTCTTTCTATGATATATAACAGCCCTCATCCTATGCCGTCACCAAATAACTATCCTCACGTTCGACTTGGTTTTCCCACTGGTCACGACTTTCTGTTAGTGGTTCAGTGTTTATGTGCTTGTTACAAAGCATGAAGGTTTAGATTCATTCTATGAAGTGTCTGTTCAGTGCTCCCGGACTTTTGATAGTTCCCCCAACTGATGTTAGTCGGTGGTGAATACTTACTTGGAATCAAAAAATAAATGACTATACTCTCCAAAGTGAAATGCTTTTTACAGGTCTTCCTAGAAATATATCTTCAGGTGCAAACAGCGTATTCAAGTTACTTATTTTACGTATTTCATTAAAAAAACAAGGAGATTTAGTGGGACTAACTCATAATGAATATGCCACAGTTAACTAGACACTAGTTCGTATAACAGTGGTAAATGGAGTAAATGCCCTAAGTCTAACATATCTGCACCCAAGTAAACAAAAGTGAACCTTAAACGATCTAGCCTGGAATAAACGACATTTCTATTGGGATTCCATCAAAATTGTAAGAGATTAGTTTTGCAGATTTTGCAAACTTTGTGCATATTTCAAACACTTTCAAATTGCTACTTTATGTAGAAAGACTATGAATGTTACGAGTCCGCTTTAGTTGTGGTCAGAGGTTTGATAACACTGCAGCTGACTTAATTTGGTTTTGGGAATTATCTATGCTATTGTAAGTCTAGTCCCTCAGACACTTTTCCAACAATTCTACAATTATAGACCCTCCATTAATTGAAACTTATTTTAATGGTTTTATGGAGTTCTAAATCCTTAATGGCAAAAAAATGTAAAGAACTTGGTTTCCAGCTTATCAACACTGACATAGTATTTCAAAGAATAAAACCTTGGTTTTTTGAACTCAAACTAGTTTTCATATAGCTATTTATTGACATACTTGTTGTTCTCCGTTGTTTGTTTTTTTTGGATCGAATTGTTCGACCTCTATTTGAATATGGGCTCCTATACGGATGCTTCAATGTTGTCTAAATGTTAATTATGATAATATGGTTGGTTGTGGCTAACAGAAGAATCCATGAGTCTGAGTGGGAACAATATCACTGGGGTTCAGGTACATCCAGCTGCTATCTCTAACCAATCAAATTATCATAGTTTTTATATACGTTAAGAATTACTCTTCTTTTAAGTCTGTTATACTTCATTTGATTATTGTGCATAATTTCATTTAAATAATATTCAACTTAAAAAAGACAGTAAGGTGAATTCGTTTTGATCTATATAGACGTAGATAAGTTCTGTTGAATGAATGTTTACTTTTCAGTTTTTATATTTGAATATCATCAAAAGTCATAGACTAAAGATAAGAGGATTAGCAAACAAATTATCATTTTTTTTTTCACTTTATTTAAAAGCTTTAATTGTTAGAAGGTATATAAAAAACGACACTTATAAGAATATGTCAGATGAATTTATAAAATCACCAATTGCTTTCCAATGATGTATGAATGTTTTTGACAGAATCTACTGAAATATGCACGCCAATTTAAATATTGATGAAATCAGCAAAGTTAATCTTTTTTTTTCATAGGAGACACTCTCAAATTTCTACTTTGTATCGTATTTTGCATTTCTTTTAGGTGTTCCTCAAAATACTGAGAATATGAAATAAGAGAAATATTGTAATGGATATAATTTATTCAGCATTATCAGTAAATGGCATAGCATAACTATGATAAAGTTGGACTGAGATATTATACACATTCCTAAATAGAGTTACATTTTTATGAATAACAAGCGAAATTCGGTATGTACAAAAGAAATTTAAAAATTCCTTAAAAAGATCATTCCTTTTTCATCGCCTAATTGGCTCGATACGTGACGTATTCATCATCGTATCCCATAAATTAGCTGAGTTAGATCATGAAACATTTCTGCAGTTAGCTTTTAGTTAACCGAAATCCTACACTTCTTACACAAACAGGTTGTAAAGAGTAGTGTTAAACATACATTCAAATTCATTTCCAAGTTAGGAAATGTGAAATGAATGGGGAACATACAATGTCGTTAAGATTTATTATTATTTTTTTGTTTGTACCTTTGAGATCCTACTGGAAAGTAGTGGTTTAGTAGCACATCGCCATTTCACTATCCTCTCTCCAGTATTCAAAACCTGGATACACAACTGCTTGACCAGAAGCTTTCATTTCTCCCTCACACGATCTCTCTCATCTCACTCTCATCTCGGAAGCCCAACTCATTCGTTTCCCATTTGGGTTCTATTCAGAGGCCTGGCCAATCCTGTCACCTCATGTTCCCAATCGATTTTCTCAGTGTATACCGAATCCAATCTAGTCCATCTGGACTCTCCTCCGCATATTTGTTGGAGATGGGTTCTTGGTCTGTTCGTTGCAGGCCAACCAACCAGCCAGCCAGCCAGACAGATAGACAGACAGAGTTCCTGGTTCCTTATTCCTTCTGGTAATCTGATATTTAGTATCGAGAGAGCGTAGGCAAATGTTGGTGATGTATGTCTGTAGTTTGTTGGAAATGCATTTCGCAAGGCATCAAGACTCCGAACCATCACATGGAAGTACTGACTGACTTGACGTTGTTGTTGTTGTCGTTGGAAATGTGGATGTTGTTCACACTTTATGCTGAGTGTAGTATATCTTCACAGTGATTTCATATTAATGAATGCCTATTTTGCTGTATTTGCAATCTCGACTTTGACGTCCTCGTCTTAGCCGTCTATGGTTGAAACGATTCTGCCTAGGTTGGTAGATGAAAGAGATAATGATTTTTAGGTTTCTCCTGTTCATGGTGATTGATGCTTGTTGTTTTTGTTGTTGTTGCTGCTGTAGTTGGTCGAGTATCTTCATCTCCACTATATTCTTTACTTTCATCTGAAGGAAGCCTCATCTTCCTTTACTACCTCGCCTCTTCTGCCAACTTGATGGTTTTCGCCCTGTCGATTTTCGAGCTTGTGCGATATAAGGCATGAATCATCTTGGGTATTTTCATCAGTCCAGCCAGCGTTTGCTGTCTTCTCGCTCCTCACAGTTGGTTGTATGATCCAGTCCAGTTCAGCTGATCACAATCATGGAGGTCATCGGTGATAGAAGGCGGCAACCTTGTCTTACTCCAATCTTAACTTCACTACAGGCGTCACTGAACTTTCTACTGTGGATCACTTGGGATGTGGCGGCGTTAGATAGCTGTTGAATGCAGTCAATAAATGCTAGGGGCACTAAAACCGTAGTGTTGAAGCAGCTGGCTTCCTAACTACCTCTCGATCGACGCTGTCGAAGGCCTTTCAAAGATGATTAAGTTGAGGTAGAGTTGACTGCCATTCTATGATCTCTTCTATGTTGCTGTATAGCATAGCGTTTTATTTTGATCCGCATATGATTTGTTCTTCCTGAAGCCAGCCAGCCCGTTCCTGACGTGTTTTTGAATCCAGAGAACCAATTAATCTCTCCACGGTTACGCGGCATAATAATTTGCTTGGGGTGGGCAGGAGCATGATTCTGCCCCAGTTCTTGCGAAAATTTAGGTCTCCCTTCATTGGAAGTTTGACCAGGTAGATTTTCTTCCATTTGTGGGATACGTATCCTTCGTTCCAAACTTCCGAGAGTAGTGATTTGAGCGTGTCTGCTGTTGTGTCTGCATCTGTTTTCAGTGCTTCTGAATGAATTACATCTGTTCCGGCTGCTTTCCTGCATTTCAGCAACTGTATGGCGTTCAAGACTTCACTTCTGTTTTTGTCGGAGGGCTTGTGTTCACTGGTGATTTTTTGGCTGGGCTGCTGGTTGTATTTCAGAACGAGTTGCATATGGTGGTCAATTCAAAGGCTTTTGAATTGGTCAGACCTTCGTTTCCCTTGTTTTTTTCTTCGGTAACTAGGTTTTCTTCACTTTATTCGATTGGTTTCATTTGTGTTCATCTCTTCCCTCCCAGAGAGTAACCTGGTTATTTGATATAATGTTGTCAGATCTCTCTCTCCTACCAGCAGCCTGTTCTGCTTCACTTGCCAATGTGTCATAGAAGTGTCTTTTATGTTTCCGTGCACTTTTCTTCACTTCTTTGTCCAGTGTAGTGTTTTATAGGTCATGTTCAGTTCTTCAGTTCATCCTTGCCTACACTGGTTCATCTTCTGCTTCACCATCATCATCTTCCTCTCCCCCCTCCATCAGCTTCCATGTGTCCGTCAAAATCCATTCCTTGCCTGGTTTCTTCTTCCTTCGTATATGGTTATGCGGGTTCCTTTCCACATCTCTTTCAGAGAGTTCCAGTGTTCTTCCACTCAGGTTTCCTCATGGATGTTGCCTAATGTCTCCCATCTTTTCGTGATGGCTGACGTGATGTCCTTTGTAGTTTCGTCCTTCAGTTCAGTTTCCGTTCTCGGTGTTCAGCTTGGATTGTGGTCTGTCACCAACCTCTTAGAATTGAAAGCTTTCAACTAGATTTAGAAGGCAGGTTCCTTTGAACAGATAGTGAGTGGTGTGAACCTACATCTGCTCCCCTTCTTGATCTGATCTTGTGTCCTGTGGGTTGCGTCTCCACTTTCTTCACATTGAGATGAAGTCGATCTGACTTATAGTGTATCTGGTGTCTGGTGAGATCCATGTCACTTTGTGGATATCCTTGTGCTTGAACACAGTGCTTCCAATCTTCAAATCGTTGAATGCACAGAATTCTGCAAATGATTCTCCATTCCCATTCATTTCACGGAGTGCTTCTCGACCCACGATGGGTCCTCTTCCTGTGTTGTTCGCTCCTAGTTTGGCATTCATGTTGCCCCACCCATTAGAATTTTGATATTGCCAACTGACGTCTTGTCCAGTGTTGACTGCAGCTGTCTGCAGAATTCCTCCTTCTTCTCTCCATCTGCATTATTTGTAGGTGAATAGCGCATGATTGTGATCTTCCTTCCTTCTGAGTTGAATCTTTGTGTCATGATCCTGATCCTGGAGGAGACTGATTCCTACTGCGTAAGAGCCTTCGATGCTCTTGGGGACATCGTGATAGTCACTCGAAAACTCAGTGTGCTGGTGGTTATGGTCTGTGTGACAATACGGGAGTAGATTATTGACTCTGCAGTGAAGAGTTTGGAGGGTCTACTTCTATTGGATGTGATTTCTCTGATTCTTAGCCTAGCGTTTCTATGCCGTACCTTCTCATCTCCTTTTCAATCTGGGCAGCCTTGCCAGCCAGCCAGCTTCAAACATTGTAGAGACATTCTATGTCCCTAAGTTTACTTTCGCTTTCATCGTGAGAGATAAGGCACTTCGGCCAACTGGCTTCGCAAAGGCTTTCACCAACTGATGTCATTTTGTCTCTCCGATTTCAGCAAGGAATAGGTTTATTTTTATTTTTTATAATTTCTTTGTGCCTTGAAGTTTATTTAGCATGGATTGGTTTTGGGTGTAAGGGTTGCTAGCCCTATACCTAACTATCTCTCTTTATCCGGGCTTAGGGCCGGCTAGTAACTAGTGAACTAGTTGACCAGAAAAGGTGAATATCGTTAGATGTTACTTAATTCACCAGTGTACCATTTCTCGAAACACTAGGATTCATTCGTCAGAAGATGTCAGGAACAAAGATTAAAGTTGGACTGGACGATGGTTTCAAACAATCAATTCTCCTACACACCATGATTATGCACTTTTTCTTTAATAATACGTACTATAGACAAATTCATGGAATGGTCATGGGTTCACCATTAGACTCAATATTAGCTGAGTTTTTTGCACTAAACTTGAGAATGGACCACTGAAAGATGTCGTCTATAATCTGCACATCTATCAACGTTAGACTGATGATGATTTTATTGTCCTTGATCAAAATGTCGACAAAAACGAATCCTACAGAAGATTCAATGATGTTCATCCTATTTCCATTTTCATTTGTGAAGAAAACAAGAAAATATTATAAGTAAATTTTTAATGCAAAGTTCACACACAGTGATAAGATTTTATTTTGGTGGTATTTTGAGTAAAACTACTACCTGTGATCACACCAACAGTTGGAATATTTTTACAATAACAAATAAATAAATGTTGCTAAAATATTCCAACTCATGGTGTGTTCACAAGCAGTAATTATGGTCGAAATACTAGGAAAATAAAAACTTACCATAGTGTGTAAACTATGCATTAAAATTTACTTATATTAATCTATTCCACAATGCACAACCTTATCATAGATATTCTTGATCAGAAAATATGTTACATTTTTTATACATCCTATCGATTGGAAGAGATGATGGGTCCCTGAGGAGAGAGCTGTACAAAAAGATCACATCTACGAATGACTACATACACTTTCTTAGCTTTATTCTCAGTCAGTGTAAAAGAAGCTTAGTTCAATGTCTTGCAAGTAGAGTTAGAAGAAGCTGCTTCGAGGATTTGATACAAAAGGACATAGAACACTATCATAATATGCCGCTAAAAACGAGCTGCTTCGTAGTTTTTTAAAAGACACATGAACAAAACGAGGAAGAACTCTAAACGGAAGATTATGATAATTTGGTTGGTTGTGGCTAGCAGAAGAATCCAGGATGTGCATTTCTTCGGAGAATAACAAGTATGCCAATAAATAGTAATAAACAGAAGATTGAAATCATTATTCTTGGAGCTCCAAATTAAAGGGGATGAGCGTGCTGAAGTTCCATTTTAGATGCTGTCTGTAGCCATCAGAAGAAATTTTTCTGTGCTGCTGAAATTTGCCTATTATTTCTTAGTTGGGCGATAACTGTTACTCAGACAAGCTGCCCACTTCTGTCGCTTTTGTATGCACTTGTCAATTCAGCTACTCCTGTGGAGAAAGGTATATTGGGCGTACAACTGAACATCTTGACAAACTTTTTAGTGAAAATCTATTGTTATGACCGGGAAAGGGACAAATTAGGTCAATACGGAGTTCACTTTTGTCTCATTTGGTCGATATTGGTCATGTAATTGATAAGACCAAAACGTTCAAAATCATCTACTGGCTACCATAAAATCTTTCCAATGAAATTTATGTTTGCATTTTAGACGTAGATGAGGCTATGGAAATCAGAGAAACTGACCATAGTCTTTAAGGGCAAAAAGGATTTTTGCAACTTTTACCTCTGTCTTGACCACAGAAACGTAATCCACGACTTCAAAGATACCATATAATATGGGAAACAAATTATATCAGGGACGTTATCCAGTAAATGAGACTTCAGATATAACTTCAATTTTCATCCTCTTCCCTTTCTTCCCCTCCTTTCACACACATATTTATTTACCTAGATTTTGACTGTCTACTCACTTCATCCTTTAGTGTTGCATAATTCGTTGAAATGTTTGCAGTACCATGCTGTTCCCATTATTCTTATCATCATTGAGATAGTTATTATCATCACCCAGCATCCATAGTTTTTATTGTTATTATTATCTAGATATCTACTATTCGCATGCTTCATGTCCTAGTTACTACGGCCTAAAGAATCCACCATGATTGGTTGAATGTTTTATATATGAGAAATTAATGTATATTAGAGTAAAGCGTGACGAAAGCTATCTGAAAACAAAAAATACTGTTCGCTTAGATGTCTTCGAAAGAAAATCTGAATAACGTATTGAACTTGGGTAATGTCTTTGTTAGGATTCATAGGCATGGAGAATCTGATATCCTAGTGTAAATTTTGTTGCATTCATGTCTCATCATCTATTCTCATGATATCTGCAACTGACTGTATGCATGACTAAATTGGACAATTTACTATGAAGAGAATATTATTTTGTATACCTGCACTCATTACTCACCAGTTATTATGAGACTCTAACGGTGTCTGAAGTTTTGGCAGGTTGATATCACGTTATATGAAGCGTGCATCCAAGAATCTTCATGTTCTGCTACCAAATATTTTGGTTTATCTGCATGATCATTCGGTAAAACTGATCAACTGATGTGGCAAACAGATAAGTTATTATCCCCGTTGAAAAATTTTGTAGATCTTACGGCTTTCACTTGTAAATTGAGTGATATAATTTTGAATATGTAAAGACAATATTTAGCTGAAGTAACAGATACAATAAATTTGATAAGTGAAATGTTAACTAGCTGCTAATGAAGTATATCATATCACCTGATTAACTGATGTAAGGGAAAGTTATTATTGGTGAACTTGGATGAATTTCCGACAGCCAACTTGTAGAGAAAAAAAAGTTGATTTGTGAATATATTCATATCATATACATATGTATGATAAATGTGATGAAAATTACTCCAAACACAGTTACGCAGCAGATAATCAAGGAGGAGTATCCGACATGGTTTATTAAATAAATAAAATACTGAAGTATCTTTTGACAATGACTTGGAATAACTTTCCAGACCAGAAATATGATATTGTTTTCATTGTCTAACCAACTGATATGGCATTAAGCAATTTCTTCGAGAACTTAGAATCTTTTCCGCTTTTTCATTTTAAAAGATTCATGGGACTCAGTGCTCCAAATCTGCAGAATAGAAAATTAGTTGCCATCTTGAATCTCTCGGTTAATTCTCATTATTACAAATGATTTCAGAACAAACAGTCCACCTGTTGGGAATGAAAGGCAATATATCGGGGAACTACGTGGTAAAAGTAAAAACTCTAGCGTGAATTTCAAATATTTCCGCTTACTGTCCTCTGAGTTAGTAAGTGAATAAGCTTTGCATTATCTCAAGAATAAGATAATCCTTAGGAATGTGAATCTATTTTTTGTGAGGAAGTTTTCTTCAATTCATCTACTTTGCGATCTGTAATCATTCCATACAGTAAACAACATACTGTCCCATGTAAGACTTATTTCTCAGTATTATGCAAATATTCATTGCCTTCTTTTGTTGTTTACAATCAGTAAGCTTCAACCCGATCAACTTAGTCGCTTATGGATGATACTTGTTGACTAATTTGGTGTATCGATAAAGAGCTGGTCATTTCTCAAAACTTTAGAGACCAAAATGTTTCATCTCTCGTAACTATTGATGATAATCTAAATCAATGAAAGTGATTCGTATCAATATTTGAAATGTGTCTGGTATTCCTTGCTTGAAATGTTTCCTTTGGACAGTGTGTCTGTATTCTTATGCATTAAAGTATGTTTTCAAATATTAAATCCTTTAAGATAATTAACAAAGCATGAAGACTTTTTTATTACTTGAAAGAAGCTTATTCGAAGGTACTGCTTGACCACTGATTTGTAATAACTCAAATGCTATAAGCAATCTAATCAAATGTAGGCAGGATGCCACTGAACATATTAGTGGTGATTTGGATTACTTCCACTGTAATTTATGTTCATCAATTCCATCAGCGTATTTTGTTCGATGATGATGATATTCACTATTAGACTGTCCGTTTCACGAATTGCTATTCGTGAATCATTAGGCGACGGATCAGTTAGCATTATAAAGTAAGTCCTGAAGACTGATGGTAGAGTTGAAGTATTGCTTGTACGAGCAATTCCCCACTGGCGTGCTAAAGATGCATCAATGAAAATAACTTTGAACTCAAATATCATACGGTATATTTAGATTAGAGATTTTACAATAATTATGAAATAAACTTTAAAATGTGACTTAAAATAGGGAAAGAATGCAGTCTATGTTACTGTCTAGTCCATAATGCTCAGCGTTAGCCGTAATCTATCAATCAAGCTTTTTACATATGTAGCTTATCTGAACAAACAGTAAGAGACACTGCTTGCAAAACATACAGTTTAAAATTATCCATTTTAGTAAAATGTGAAGTGAAGCCACACCAATTCAGCAATTGAATACTGAACATGAATAAGGAGATCGTGGTTCCTATTAAGACAATAGGCTTTCTTTGATTCAGGACACGTCTCTTCAATATCTTATTAATGATACTTCATAACAAGATTCTAAATATAAACATATTTGAAAACGTATACAAGCTTATGTTGTTCCATTTCTCGTTTCTATGATGTTATTTTAACGATGTCAATCGTATTACAAACCTTTTACCATTTGTAAACTATAGTGCCTAATTACCGTGACTGTTTCGGTTGTCAGTTATAGTTTATAACATAAACTTTTAACTCATAAAAGAAAAACAAACGTCATACAATACCACAAAAGTTAGAAATCGTAAATCACATTTTAATAAAAAAATAGAAGAAATCGACTATATTCTAGATTGAGTTTATTTTGCAGAGGAAAACACCTTTGCAAATTTTTCTTCAGTCTTATGCTTTAAGTTATCTGAATCCATTTACACACAGATTCAACTTAGAGTTTAGATGTAGGTGAGAAGCTGATATATTTTGCTTTGTGCTGATTATAACTAGAAATAAAATATAAAAATATTTCAACAAAGCTTGTTATCACCCTGGATGGATAAATGTTTGCATTGACTTCACTTTTTTCAAATTAGTTCCTAGGAGAATTTTTTTCAGCATCATTTTACTTATTGCTAAACATAGTGTCCTCTACGAAAAAAAACACTGTAACTCTATCGCCCTATGGTAACAACCACTTAAAAAGCTGAGTTTCCTAACAATATGATAACTGGTATTCCAAATGAAATTTCAGTCACGAAAAATAAAAACTTGGAATAATCTCCTATTTCATGGCAATCTAGATATAGAGTCCTGATTATAATGGTGATATACTCTACTGTTCAAATTCTATAAGTTAGTTTATATTTATAAATTGAAATGTGAGGAGCACAGCAACATACAGATGAATATAATCTACATATTATTCTTGTATTTTATTTGGTGCTTAGATTTTCCAGCGGGGATGGGTGAAAGTATTTTATCAAACAATGGATTCAGTGTGAAGACTAGCTACCAGCAGATCAGACACGTTTGCTACATGTTCATCTTTCGAAACTGTTAGTAATATACAAATATATATTCATCTGATAACAAGACTAAAATGAAAGAATACAGATTGCAAACAAAACATAGTCTTCGACAGTCATCAGAAAATGCATATCTTTTTGTGAAATCAAGTCCGTCTATTGATACTGGACCAGAACGTAGTAGCTACCGAGTTTAATTATTTAGAACAGGCAACTGAAACTTCTATCACAGAGACAACTAATAGACAGTTTTTTCAATACTATTTGCTGACATTTTATTTTATACTGAACTATGTTTAAAATTTAGATAATACTGTGAAAAATTACCCAGAATAAAGTTAAAAAATGAATTTTTAACCGGAAGTTTATATTACTAAAGCCGTGAATGATAATTAAATAATGAGAATCCTGCTTGTTTCACTTTCAACTCTATAACCTGCATGATGTCCTAGATTTTTATACTAAAGTTCATTTCCTCATAATCATACTTATTACAACAGTTTAATGGGATTTATATATTGTAACCACCTAACATTTTATCATTATCTTTGTTCAATCATGGAAGTTAATCTAATTATTATCTGGAATAAATACTAAAGGAGCTATCCGTAGTTTAATAATCTTTTGAAGTTTCTCATAACTGGCTGATGAATGCCAAAACCATCGCTTACAAGGTATGAATATAAACTTGGCATATTTTATCTAGTGTCAACTGGTATTGTAATTCGTTTTATTAGCACCAAGTTTTGAAATTCATCATTCTGAAAACAAATATAGGTTTATTATGTATAGTAATGATGGGTATTGGCTAGCAGTGGAATCAAGGATGCGCAATTCATCCTGTTTAGGACTCGTCGGCTGAATGTACATGCCTCTCAGTAACTGGTGTTGTTCTCACCGGAATTCGGACTCCTGAGAGATCACTTCAAAAGCGAGAGCGTTATCCACTACACCACCAAACCACGAAAGCCACTTCTTGTGCGACATGCCAGTATAGACTGATCAATTCTGTCCAATCAACGACGGTGTAGTACAGTACAAGTGATAACGCTAAAACTATACCCGTCTCACAAGAAATGGCTTTCGTGCCTCGGTGGTGTAGTGGATAACGCTCTCACGTTGGAAGCGATCGCTCGCGAGTCCGAATCCCGGGGGGAACAACATCAATTACTGAGGGGCAGGTACATCCAGCTGATGAGTCCCAAACAGAATGAAATGCGCATCCTCGTTTCCACTGCTAGTCACTACCCATCAGTACTATACGTGTTTAGAACACGGGCGATATCGAGGCTTCCGCAAAGGAGCCCATATGCTAACTAGGTACTGATCAATTCGGTCTAATCAACGACAGTATAGTACAAGCAATAACATTTAAACATAGGTTTATTGTCTAGATAACAGTGCTGGAAAGTGTCCAGTGAAATCAAACAAACAATGGGAGATGTAACGAATTCAATGGATCCTGTATGTGACTGAAAATTATGGATGTCAAACTAATTTTACAGGATAGAATTTCGGTTTTATCTAGGATAAGCTCACTTTTACATGGAGTCGATACTGCAGAATTGTTAGTGGGGTTGAACACTGCAGTGAGGACTAACTTGACACTTAATCTTTGTTACATCGACTGAAGAAAATGAAAGTGGCAGGGTAGGAAAGTAATGGGCACATAAACACCGTGATTTTGGTCATTGACATTGAGCGGCTTCAGCAACAAAACAAAATGATAAGAAATGATGTGATAAGGGTGTATTCAGGCTTTATTTAGCATCTAACTCCGTATAAATAGTTAAACATCTTAGGGGCTAGCATCCTGTCGGGAATGCAAACTCTTTCCAGTCTGAGTCAAAAACTTCAGTTTTTTTGTTAGCACCTGCTATTTTAAGTATAACAATGAAATCATACCACTTAAAAAAATTCACAACTGAAACTTTAAAAGAAACAGCATAAGTGCTGGGGAGAAGGAAACTTGCAATATATGGGTGAAAATGGTTTGAAATTGCGCTTAAATCACCTAATATGCCTAGAATATATGGTACGGTAAAAGTGTATAATGAAGGTCATCTAATTAGGCTGATAGTGAATTTCAGGAATATATTAGCTTATAAACTATCAAGTTACTTTACTAACGTGTTATGATTGATGAAAGACGCTTCACAAAACAAGGTTAGTAGACTTATTTTATTTAGTGAAACATCTTGAAGACAACAGGATCAGTAATGAAGAAATATTAGGCACACAAAAATACCAATAAGAATGGCTATGAATACATTGGAAACAAGATTACGAAAAATGGAGGTCTGAGAGAAGAAAATGCAACTCTCAACAGAAGACATATTAGGTCAAATAGGACTCTGCCTAACAATAATGTTCTTCATTTATGGTGGGAAATTGTAGAAACAAAATAAAGAGACAACAGTCGAATCGCCCATCTCACCCATAATAACAGATTCACTTATAAATGTTTAAGAAAAGTCCTCTGAAGCCATAAGCGCCTTCGAATAAACTTTGACGAAGACAAGTTGGTGACGCTCTAATAATCAGAAAAAATGTCAAAAGATTCCAATCACATATAAAGAGTTAAATGGTTTTCTTAATATTCTCAATGGAAATGGAGAATGGTTAGGACGATTTTGGAATGTGTAGTCAAGAGAACAGTAAATGGCTATTTAAAGGCAGAAAGTATTGAAAACCAATGCATCCATAGAGATCCCTGAATTACCATTCAGCCCACTCGATCACAGTAGAACAAGGATTGATACAAGGTCTTGGAAACAGAATACTTTGGTTAACAACATGTCGCGATAACCAATCAAAAGAGAATAATGTCTTTTTCAAAAACATCAGGTATATGGAATGATAAACATAATATCGACTGGAACAACATAACCATACTAAAGTTCATTAAGAACAAATGGTTAGAAAGATTTATAATGCAATCAATATTAATACGTGTTATCCATAAGGTATTCAACATTAGTTACTCAAAACAATTTGAATGAGATATCTCCAAAAATTGGCTAGAGATATTGTACGCAGTAAGTCAGTCAATGAAATACGTAATCATAAACATAGTAAACACCAACATTGCGGAAATTCATCTGTACATAGGTGGTTCAGGCATGGCCATTTGACTTCAAATCAATTAGACTGTTACTAAAAGTTATGAAGATAGATGATTAGATGTCGAAACACCAAATCAGTCATCATCAATGTAAAGAAAAGGAAATACAATTCATGGAATGTAAACTTTTCAACGGTACTGCTTATTAGAGGTGTTCAGTCGTATTTGTACTCACTGGAAACAAGCAACGGCCTGAATAAAGGATTGGGACCACATCAGAAACATCATACGAATATCAACTTCATTTAATTTGTGGACAAATCTGTGTAATAAATGATTCTGAACACTTTTGTAGTGTATTATATACCAGCTTCACTACGCAGGTCCATCTGATTCTAGGAGATAATCAATGGAATGAGGTTTTTTTCTTCGTCAGACAAAGACCAGTAAACAGGTATACTGCTTGTTGTATGTCGGGTTTTGAGAGATCAATCTTTTAAGAGTGCCATGTTATATTCCTTAGAAAAGATCAACAAGAAATTCAATCTTTTTTTTCTTCCTGCGTTTTAGTGTAAAACTCATTGATCGATTGATTGCAGCGATCAAACTTTTCGAAGTGTAGCATGTAGGTCACTGTTTTCATCGAAGTGAGCAACCGTTGTATCAATGTACCTCTGAAGCAAGCAAACTTATCACAGTATTCTCCTAGTTTTTCATGAGATGGTATGTCGGAAAGGGACCAAGGGTTGATTCCATTCCTACCACTTCACTCTTATCACACTCACAGCCTCAAGGATTATCATGCAATCTATTGAAGATAGGAATCGTTCTTAAATTCTCATCTTTGATGACTAGTTATTGAGTGTTCTCAACCTACCACCAAGTAAAAGATCGTCATCAGATTCCAGTTGTATTCAATAAAATTTTACAGCTTTTTTAAATTTAATCATGGAAACAAAATGTATTTATTCACTAGATTGTCTTACTCATTTCTGCAAAGATTGTTAAAGATTATCTCAGTTGAGAACTATACGATCATTTTATTAGCGACAGTTTGCCAAGTCATGCCTTTCATTTTCGAAAAGTACAGTTAATTTTATAAGAACAGTAGAAGAAGCAGTATAAAACATTGCTGAAGCTCACAAATAGTCCCTAAAAACGTCCAGCCACTAATACAAAAAAATATTATTTTTTGAAGTAATAGCAGAATTTATTTTCAACGCAGATATTGGAGTACTTTTTGATTCATGGTCTAGAAGGTTTAAAGATTTATCCAAGGAGAATTGACCCAAATGGATGGTTCAGTGAAATTCCATATATTCCTTCGCAAACTTGGATCCAAAGAGCATGTCGGTTTAATCTAGCTAAGATGTAACCTTTACATTGATTTTGAAGAGACGAGCTCAATCCTTGGAAAAATATTTGGTTAACATGCATCATCACTCATTAGCCGAATCTGCTGTTTCGAATTTTGCAAGGATCGGTGTAAACAGTTATATTTTTATGCATGTAAAGATTTTCAGCTGAGTTGACTTACCAGAAACCATTTCAAATGCTTAATCTTCGCCTGAAGTTTACATTCTTCAACTACTGTAGAAATTAAAACTCCTACTTAGCCTTGTACTGAACAAAATCTTACAATGACTCCTTAGAAAATGTCATCTGAATACCGGAGATTGTTAGCCTAAAGCATGACAAGAAAATAATTAAGAATAAAAATCCTTCCTAAATTGATGCAATGCAAACAATTAATTCTGGTCAAAAATCTCCAAGCTTTTCAGAAGCTTTGACAGTAAAATCTTCAAGCTAGTTGTTTCTGTGGTGCACGGCATTACGATCGTGTATGCATAAAGAGCACAAACGTTGAAAACGCAAAACACACAAGTAGTAAGAAGGGCTTTCCAAACCTGGTCCTTTTGGTGGTCAGCCAAGTCAATTCAGCCACAGACCAAAGCTGTTTCTCATGAAGCAGATAGAAACAGTGCTTACTGCTTCTCTTAAATGATAATTCACTCCGCTTTCAGCCTGATAAAGCTTTGGAAATCAAATTGATATGCGCATTCGGATATCTACTGATTTCCTGATTCATTAGTCTTTTCGTGTCGTTACAAGGGCCTGTGGAAATATTTTTAAAAATTAGTATGTGAAATAAGTTGTAACATTAAATTTTTATAAAAAAATTAAAGGTTTATGTCATCTTTCCAATTGTCATCATTTAAATCGACCGGGAATCGATTAAATCAACAAACTATCCTTCTGGGATATCTCCTTGAAGTCACTTTGCTCAGCAAACAATCGCCCTATTAATACTCACATAAACACTCCTATCAGTCATCCATGAATGAAACCTGAAGTATTCTTCATCGAGAGTGGATGCTGTTAATTCAATAAAGTCAAATTATGTTCGCGACCTGATGCTTATCCAGTTTACAAAACAAAAAGGTCAGTTCCCTATGCAACACTGCAGTTAGACGAAAAGAGCTGGATAGATTGTAAAAACTTGATGTTCCTTTAACAAGTGAATTACTCTATATGGGAAGCACTAGCTATTGTAGTAATAAAGGCATGAGGAAGTTAATATCTACGCTCACTTTTCTACTGGGTTGAATTCTCAGCTAGATTACCCAGTACCAACACCAGAAGATATTTCCGCGACCTGGATGATGGAAAGTATTTTGAGAAACTTCATTTGATTGGTACTTATTGGCAGATAGAAGCTGATGTATCATTGAACGAACTTCTGAGCATCGATGCTCACAAAGCTGTATATCACTATCGTAGATTACCATTTAGTATGGAGATAATCCCAGCCATTTTCTAGCAAATTATGCACATTTAATTCCCAGAACCCAAGGTGTAATAGTGTATTTGGTAACCAGATTATTAACGGAACAACTTGTGATGAAAGTTTTACTCGTCTAAATATCATTTGGTCAAGGTTTAGGCGATATGCTTTCCGTTTACGTGGAAATTAGTGAAATTTTTTTGCAATTCATTAAGTGCCTTGAGTTTAAGGTGGACAGAAATGGTCGCTAAACGGATCGAATAAATGTCGGGTAACTAAAAAGATGCTATCTTTGCACAAAATTAGCACTCTAATTTATTCTTGGGGTTAATAAGTTTCAACAGTTCCCTTGTCGTCTGAAATGTATCATTTGAGATACCTTTAAATAAACTTTTAAAAAAGGTGCAAGATGGTTAAATAAATTCCAGGGTGTATGTGAAGAGTTACAGAAATAGATTCTAACAATTTACTGTTTGTACATTACAGTGCTAAACTGGAAATAGTTGTGGTTGATGCAACCGGTTATGACAATGGCAAGGTTGCCGCTGTTGCATTTCCAAACAGTGTTGGTAAATCGACTGCGCATCCACTAAGAACGTCAGAAAAGGCTGAACAAAATAATAGTCAGACCAAGAAAGAAAGTCTTTCATTAGTGTTTCCAGTTAAGAAGTTCCACGAAACGTTTTAAGCTCGCAGTTTTACTTTGTTCACTGAACACTAAACTTTTTTTCAATCTTTTGTTTTGAAAAAGAAATTTCAGTTTACACAGTTGATTGTATTCGTGGAGGGGAGTCATTCCGCTGAGTTACGACTTCAAAATACAGTACAAGTTTGTAATGAGTTTTCTTAAGTCAGTTTGCCTTCCCGCCTTTATGGGAGTCAAAAGCTGGAAAGCAAAGATACGGTGGTTGTTTCTGTTTCTGTTAAAGAAGTGAAGGAGATTCTAATTGCTGCCATCAATTCTGCATCCTAGTCGATTACAAAGGTGAGAGAAGCTAGTTGTGTTGATCCTGTGAAACACATGGTTAACAAATTCCTTCTCTTTAGTTGGCCGTCACATATGAATCGCTCAGAAACCAAACACTTGAACTGAAGGCGAGTACTCCAACTAGTGTTTAGTGGTTGCGTAGTTATCCCGCGAGAATTGAGAAGTACAGTACTCCACCGGCTCCACATATCGTTCAAGACATTAGTAGAAGTAAGGCAGTTACTCAGAGATATGCTAACTGACTGAATTTACATGATGAACTGAGTACATGGCCAGCGTTTGTAGCAGGTGTGGAAAAGTCACTAATTTATCAGTCACAGCAGAATTATAGCTGTGACCTATTCCAGAGCACATGTAGTCCAGAGTTCATACGAATTTTTCTGGTTCATTACCAAGAAAATGTATCCTGTGGGTGATTTTTGCATTTTCAAAATGGTCAGGGGTTCCATCATTGAAGATATTTCTGTGATGATTACAATTCGGAAACTGCGAGAAATATTTTGTCGCCCCCGACTACCCCACACTGATGTTACTGAGAATGGAATGCAGCTGATATCAAATCATTTCCATAACTTCTGTCAATACAAAATTAGCCACCATATTCGATCTTTAATTTATCAGCCTCAGTCAAATGGTCAAGCAGAAAGATTTGTTCATCCATTCAAAGGAATCATGCTGAAGGGAAAAAGAAAAAGGATGTTAGAATAAAATCTCCAGAGATTTCTTTTGGATGATGTATCAACTTTGAACCTATAGAAATAAAATGAACCACATGGAAAGAGAAAACACCAAATATAACATAGGCCTTATGCGTATAAGAAGTGAAGTTCAAATTCTTAGTATGCTGATTCACTTGACTTATGCTTTTAAATCAGGCAGAATAGGAAATGAAAGAATAAATAAATATTGGCACCTCAACTTGACATTGTCATATAATTAAATTAATCAACCGTACTTAGTTAGTACATATCATATAATGAAGTATTTATGCAAAATGTTAGACTGTAATCGGTTGCTTTAGTTTTTCCTACTAAGCGTTAGTGGAAAAAAATGTTAATTATGAAGTAGGGTGAGAATCAGAATGTTTGTTATACACATGTTAGACAAGTGTTTTCCCCAGTCCTTTTTTTAATCGAGTGCCTACTGACAGTATTCGGTTATCAGATATAGATTGTTATCATCTTCGAAGATAAGAATCAACAAAACTCTATTCCTTCTCCTTACGATAAGCTGTTGAAAGACAGATAATCAGATGTGTCTCAAAAAAATTCCACGTCATGAAAAACAACCCGTTGGTACAAATAGGTGTATATTGGGATTCAAATACTGAAGGCCAAGACTGAACAAATGCTAATTATCAGCTACACCAAACCTTTCTGCTTTTATTCAACTCAGACTTGATTTCAGAGAACAAACACTTCAAACTCATGGAATAAAACATGAAGTAATATTGATTATCGTGATTATTGGTGCATTATAACCTAATATATAAGATGTTTTGGTATCAATTACTCAAACACGGTTGGTCACTGATGAAGCATTGGCACAGTCGAAGATAGTTGTACTCAAGCTTTCATCAGTCCAGCTAATAGCCAGGTAGTTGCACATGACTTTATTTTGTTGAATTCACTCACGTACAGCATCTGAAACTGTACATTTCTTAAAGTGAATGAGTTCATGGAACTAGAAAATTACACCAAATATTACTTGGAAAACGATAAATTCTTGGCAACTAATTCTGTCTTACTAAGGGACAAGAAATTAAACATCGGCATCCATGTAAGACCATGAATGTAATGAGCTGATACTATAGGTAGTGAGTCAACTGTTGGCTGACATATTTCAACACGAATTTTGTTTATTCCTGGTTAGACTACAGAATATTCCTTCTTTGGAATTGACATTCCAGAAGACTAAGAGACTCTTTGAAATTGGGTGTTCGTGCATGTGAAAAAACCGTAAGACTATTCGTGAATTAATAACATGACATTTGTAATTAAATAACAATCAACTGGGACAAATAAGTGCATATTGTGTTTCCAGTGCTAAAGACCAAAACTGATCAAATACTTCTTATTAGCTACACCGAACGTTTTTGCTTTTATCCGAATGACATTTTAGCATAAACTCACAGAACCAACACTTCAAACTCATGGAACCAAAACATGAAGTGAAATCAATAATCGTGATTGTAAGTACATTATAGCCTGATATAGAAGATGTTTTGGTATCAATTACTCAAATAAATTTGGTCACTGATGAAACATCAGTCTAGTTGACAGCTGTACTTGACTACCTTTTGCTAAATTCACTCACATACAGCATCTAAAAATGTTCATTTCTCAAAATGAATGAGTTCATGGAGTCAAAAACATGGCTAAGAAAGAGAAAGTTGCACCGAAATTTACTTGCGAAATGACAAATTCTTCGCAACAAATTCTGTTATACTAAGGGATAAGAAATTAGACAACAACAGCTATATAAAGCCATGAATGTGATGAGGCTTATATAAAAGGTAGTGGGTCAACTATCTGCTAATATATTTCAACACGAATTTTGTTTATTCCTAGTTGGACTACAGAATATTCCTTCTTTGGAATTGGCAATCCGGAAGATTAAGAGACTCTTCGAAATTGTGTGCTTCTGCATGTGAAAAAAAACTGAAAGATTATTTATGAATTAATAGCATAACATTTGCCTTTAAATGACAAGTAGTTAAATTCTTGTGTCATTAAGGAGTTCAATTCATTTCGAAAGATTTTACTATTAGGCATTAATTGTTAATGTTATTTGGTGAAACCTCGCCTGGTTAACTAGTTCACTAGTTACTAGCCGGTCCTAAGCCCGGGTAAAGAGGGAAAGTTGGGCATAGGGCTAGCAACCCCACCCCCGTGAAACAAATCTAACCGCTGAAAAAAACTTCAAAGCACAAACGATATATAAAAAATAATAACAAAAATAATCCTTATTGGAATCAGGGAGGCGAAATGACGCCAGTTGGTGGAAGCCTTCGGGAAGCCCATTGGCCGATGTGCCTTATCTCTCACGATGAAAGCGAAAGTAAACTTGGGGACATGGAATGTCCGCACGATGTTTGAACCCAGCAAGGCAGCCCAGATTGCAAACGAGATGAAGAGGTATCACATTGAAGTCTATTTGACACAACGTCAAGAAGAGGAGCAGATGTAGGTTCACACCACTCACTATCTAGTGCAAGGAACCTTCCAAATCAAGTTGAAAACCTTCAAGGAAGCTGGTGATAGACCGCAGTTCCAGTTCAACAGTTGGAACAGAAACCGAAGGACAAAACTACAAAGGAGATCTTCAGGCAGCATCAAGAGGATGGGAGGTATCGACGAACATCCTGAAGAACCTGTGTGGAAGAACACTGGAAGTCTTTGAAAGAGGTGTGGAAAGAAACCTGCACAACCGTATTAGGAAGGAAGAAGAAAGAAGATAAAAAGGAATAGATCTCGACGGATACATGGAAGCTGACAGAGCAAGGAGGGGAGGATGGTGAAACAGAAGATAAACCAGTATAAGGACGCTCAACGACAAGAGGAATTGAGTACAATGTATAAAACACTACACTGGACAAAGAAGTGAAGAAGAGTGCACGGAAAGACAAAAGACACTTCTATGAAACACTGGCAAGTGAAGCAGAACAGACGGCTGGTAGGAGAGACAGAGACCTGACAACATTGTATCAAATAACCAGGTTGCTATTTGAGAGGAGATCAACGCAGACGAAACCAATAAAAGATGATGACGGAGATCTAATTACCAAAGAAGAGAAACGAAGGAAACAATGGGCCGACCACTTCAAGAAGCTTTTGAATCGACTACCACCACCACCTGCACTTCGTCCACAAATACCACCTGACAGCCGCTGAACTACAAGTGGACATAAATCCTCCAACAAAAGTGGAGGTCGTGAACGCCATAAAGCTACTGAAATGTGGGAAAGCAGCAGGACCAGATGGAATCCCGCCAGAAACACTGGGAAAAGACGCAGAGACAACAGTGGACATGCTCACACCACACCACTATTGCAGAAGGTGTGGAAGGAAGAGAAGGTACCTGGCGATTGATTGGAAGAAGGGCCACCTCGTCAAACTCCCGATGAAGGGAGACCTCAGTGTTTGCTAGAACTGGAGCGGAATCACTGTCCTATCCACCCCAAGTAAAATATTAAGCCGCATCATCCTGGAGAGGCTAAAGAATGCACTGGATTCAAAACTACGACCGGAACAGGCTGGCTGGCTTCAGGAAGTACAAATCATGTGCGGACCAAATTGCAACGCTACACTACACATCATCATAAAACAGAGTATAGAATGGTAGTCAACTGGATCTCTACCTCAACTTCATCGACTTTGAGAAGGTCTTTGACAGCGTCAACCAAGAAGTAATTTGGAAACTGATTCATTACTACAGAGTAGCGCAAATCTTTATCAAACTCATTCAACAACTATATGAAGACGCCACATGCCAAGTAATTCACAATGGGAAGCTCAGTGATGCTTTTGAAGTGAAGTGAAGACAGGAGTAAAACAGGGATGTTTACTATCCCCCATCATATTCCTAATTGTGGTGGACTGGATCATGCAGTAGACAAGAGTGAGGAGCGAGAATGGGTGGATACACTGGCTGGACTGTGGAAAAGAATCTAGAAGATTTGGATTTCGCCAAGGATGACTTGTGTCTGATGTCACACAAACTGGAAGATCTACAAGCGAAAACTAACAAGTTGTCAGGAGAGGCAGTGCAGCAAAGACTGGACTTCAAGTGAATAAAGAGAAGACAGAAGTGATGAATCTACCCAACCAACAACAGCAGCAACAACCAGCTCCAATCACCATCAACGCGACAAACTTAAGCGAAGTAACCTCCTTCACCTATCTAGGCAGCATTGTTTCAACTACAGGCGGTGGCGTCACAGACGACGATGTCAAAGCCAGTCAGGATCGGAAAGACAGCAAGAAAGGCGTTCATTAGTCTGAAACCAGTGTGGAGATCTAATGCACTCAGCATGTGGAATAAGATCCGGATTTTCAACACGAATTCAGTCAAGTCAGTGCTTCTGTATGGTTCAGAGATTTGACGCGTTACGAAAGGGATTCCCAATGAACTAAAGACATTCATCAACAACTGCCTACGCCCTCTCGCTACTGAAGATCAGATGGCCAGAATTAGGAAGCAACAAGGAGCTCTGGGGACGAACCAACCAAGAAGCTATCGCTGAACAAATATGCAGACGAAGTAAGTGGAGATGTATTGGGCTGGGATACACTGAGAAGGCTGACTGGGGACATCACGCGTCAGGCCAGGCCATGTACTCAAGTGGAATCCTCATGGGAAGCGACGAGTTGGGCTTTGGAGGTGAGGGTGACATGGAGGAGATCGTGTGAGGAGGAAATGAGAGGTTATGGGCTGTCGTGGAGCCAGGTTCGAAAGATTTCAGAGAAGAGGGTGGGATGGAGACGTGCTACTGAAGCCCTATGTTCCCAAGGGACTAATAATGATAATAATAGTCATGTTACTTCCCTACCTGTAGCTGATTCATTGTCATCATTCTCCTGATGGTTGTTCTTACTATTTTAGTCCTCTTTACATCTGTCACGCAGAAATTCGGCCATTTAATGTTAATTTTGAAATAATTTCGGTTGTTTATATCCTATATTTTTCCTACCACTTCCACTGGACATAGAACTATTATGTGATATCCTTTTTTTCACTGGAGTTCTACTGACATTAAAGGTATTTTAATCTTGGTCCAGCTATTGTTTATAAAAATAATAAAGATATCATATGACCATCCTACATACTTTGTCTAACTTTAACAGAAAGAATATTTATTAGTTGTATTGCTGTCATAGTGTTTAAAGTTACTAAGAGATTTCAGATATATCACGCAGTGAAACAGAATTATTTGCAGGGTTGCATTCCCAAAACAATTTATTGTTCATAGTCTTGTAAATAAGGCTGTTTTACTGTGGGATGCCTCCAATAAACCAGCTGAAATGGAATCATATTCTTCCGCAGCGCCAAAGGTTTATTCTTTCACCATAAAAATGACTTTTCTTGTTAAATAATGTGCGTTTCTGCGTTAGATTTTCACACTGTCACTATGTTCCTATAGCTTCACTTCCAGATTTGGAAATGTACATCGCACTTGCAATTGCATGAATAAATTACACTTGTCATCATCAAATAACATGCCGTTTATGAGAACTGATGATTCCCATGAAAGTGATAAATACATTTTCATTGAGCAACTGAAAGCTTATCACAAGATGAAGACGCTAGCAATAACAGTAACTATATTAAATTGCAGTTACGACAGCTTGAAAAGTTTGGGTGGTGACACAAGTAACATTTTAATTTATTCGGGGTGAGATTAAATGTTATCCACAGGTGTTATAGGATTCTGTCTGGAAATATACATTTTGTGTCTTTTGTGTATATATTTTGAAGCGAAAACCGCAATCCTGATTTCTTTTTGGATGTAACTTGAAGCCTCAACTAACTCACTGTGATTCGTGAGCATCATTTGTCCTCAATAGCTGTACTTACTTTCCACCTAAGAAGTGGCAGTGTAGCCAACACTGCACATGAATGAACGGTTTGAAACACGATTCATTGACAGATGGCACTGTTAAAACCATCCAAATAGTTGAAATATTCATACAAAACATAGAAAATGTTGATATTTCCACAAACAACTGGACAATCTATGGGGAGCACGACAGCATCAAGGGATTACTTTTAGTGTCGCCCTTTAATCACGTACTTTAATTTTAAATGGTGACCATGAATAATATGGATTTGTAATAAAAATGCATTTGAAAACGCTATTGTATATTTTTATTTCAGTTTCAGCAGGGTTTAACGCATAAAAAATGCAGCCACCTTAAGATTAGTGAGTATCGCTCAAAATATCATGGTAATTCAATAAAGATTAAGTTTGAATGACCTTTTGAGTAAGATGATGAAATAGTAATGAATGAGTTGAAATCATGGTAAGTACAAAATAAAGAGTAGGTGATAATATGTTACAAGTTAATTAAATTCGAACTTGAAAGGGACTCATCACTTCAACACAACTCCATATTCTGGAAGACAGACGTATCTTGGAACTGTTGTAAAAAGGAAATATTTTCATCTGAAAGAACGAAAGTCTTTCAAATTACATTAGTGTTTGTTTTGAATAGGGCTTTTTTATCGTACTCTTACCGTCGTGAAGTAAAAATTCGCTTATGCTGCAGTCTATTGTCTTTAGAAATGTGAAAGTCAAATGGGCATAACTGTGGGGATGAACTACCTGTTTCAGCGAAAGTTCCTCTAATTCTCTGTTGAATAACCTTCATTGGAGGGGTTACTTATACGTGCAAAGCACTCAAGACAAAAGCTTTTGGGTATTGGATTCCATGAGCAAAATTTATGGTATGTAGCGAGAAAAAGGCACGCTATGTATGTAACAACATATGGAATGTAGGTTCTAGGATCATTTTGAAAGCATGGCTCACATACTCATCGGTAAACATAATACGAGCGACCAACTCTATTGCACCTGTCTGATCATTGACACTAGCATCCGGATCAACATTCAAGTTGATGACTAGGTGAGCTGTTATTATTCTCGTTGGCTGTGAAATTATTTCACAGGAGCTAGTAATTTTCCACCTTATACCATCCTGATCGTTTTCACAGCTTCAGTCATCCCTTCCGGCTCTGGAGAGACAAGGAACAATTCCATGATGTCCCGCACAATCGAATCTTCGGAATCCTTTCAGTAAAACTTTTATTTGCATATCCCTTTTAATAAGTGAACGTGCCGTAGATGAAAGGTTGCTGAATATCAAGGCATTATGATAGCCCTGTTGAGATTTATTGTTGTAACCCCATGGCAGCTTCTGAATGTGCCCCCGAAGTCAGTACTGACTACGAAGTATAAGGCTGAGTACTGCACGACGTACTGATATTTTATGGGACACCTTAAGAAGCCTGAGTGTACGGTGTGTTGTTTTGAAGAAACTGGTGCTATTTTGTTCCAAAGGTACACACTATTGGCGGTTAGCAGCAGCCCACTTGTGTTTACGAGGTAAGAGGAAGGATAAAAAACTTGTATCCAACGTCTCTATTTTAACAACTCAACTTTCGAAGCTAGACAATAATGTGACGCATACAATGACACTAACCTCCCTATATTCTTGATGTGCAGTATGCGAAAGAAGTACTGCAGCACCTCTGTGTAATCTTTGCAAACGTTACAATTTTCGAAATAGTTTAGTAGATGGGGTTGCTGTTTTGATCACGTTGGGAATGATATGCACACAACAAGAGAGGTGATGTGAGTGTGGAAAAACTAGGCGTAATGCAGACGCAATTGCAAGAAAGTCATTTGCTATGAAAGCATTCACTCCACGTCTGCCTATAACATTCTTAGAAAAAAAGCCTAAAGGCGTCAATCAGTTCAAATACATCAGTGCTTATGAGAGTGAAATCAATGAGAATAGCCATTAAATTGACTTCTACGGTTACTAACTCGTAGAGAAAAAGATTCTCGTTATTCATCTTGTAGGTGCTGTCGGGACCCAAGATTTCAAGGCAGTTGTCGGCAAGTTTAAGCTGGTTTACTGAAGCGAAGAAAAAATCCTCGGTAACAGAATAGGAGGTAGATCCAGTTTGATTGACTATATGATTATGCAATTTTTTTATAAATGCCGACACGAAAATGGTTTCTGGTGTAACTTCATATACCGATTAAATTACGCTAAGCGAAAAGGCGATAACGTATATCAAACATATCTTGATTAGTCACTCACCATAGTGTGCACTAACGAAATCAACAACATTAAATGCAGCCGTACCCGCTATTGGCAACGACCTTATATTTTCCATTTCAACTTCTGTCAACTTTCTGACCCGAGAACTAATGTTATAAAGCCGGAATTAGCAGGATGTGGTTGTGAGTTAAAAACTACAGGAATACTGTACAGAAATCCCCTAAAAATCTGACAACAAAAAACGTCGGACACGGAGATTTAAAGGATATTCTATAAAATATTTGCTGAAAACGGATTGAAAGGAAGTTTGAAGTGGATGAGTGGAATAAGACGCAGGTAATAACTATACTGAATGCTGACTTTTGAATAAAAGGTTACTTTGTTTGATAAACCATATCATGCATATACACGCATAAAAATGTCTTAGGCCAAGGATAGAATAACACAACTTTATTGGCTACGTCACATACGGAGTCTACATATAAACATAAAGTAAATGTAAACCAAAAACATTTCTACCCCAACGGCCGAGGACTTAAAATGTTGATTTCCATTTTTAACCGCTTCTTATCAAACCTGCTGTCATTAAACCGTCTGTCGGCAGCAGTTCGCTAGCCTTTCAACACACAAACTTGACTTGAGCTCTTCGGTCACCTTGCAAATGTGAATCACACAGAGCCTGCAGGTATGCTATTCGTATGCCTTTTGCGGATCCAAATATTGTGGAGGTGCAAACAAGGCGAGACATAAACGCTCCATGAAGACTGATTCATTTTTGGTTATAACACTTTAATTTTAAACAATTAGTCCCTTTTATGAATTGGGATAATGTAATTAGAAGACGTAGATTGTCTGAAAAATGTGATGTATTGGCGCTATACATTTGCTTTAGACGATATTGTTGTGCATCATAAAAATATCGCAAAAAATTCTTCAGCCCGCTGTACTCTTGTAGCCAATAACGTATGCTGATTTGTCGTCCATTTTGATTCGACAACAAGTGACAGGCATAGTGTAGGGGAGGCGCTGTGAAGTACCACATTAGAAATTATTGACGTGGACCAAAATGTATATCATGTGTGACATCAGTTGGTAAATGTATGAATAAATATTAAAAAATTCCAACTGTTGGTGTAGTCACAAACTATAATTTTGCTGAAAATGTTGCTGAAGTAGAAAAATTTATCGTTGTATGTAAACTTACCATTAAGAATTTACTTAAAGTATAACTTCTTCAATGTTAAAGAATTTCAAGCTCTTTAAAATACTAACATATATGACACATAACCTCATCGAGTTAACTAGTTTGCTAATTACTGGACGATCCTATGCCCGGATACAGAGGGATAGTTAAGCATAGGGCTAGCACCATGTATGAACCAAATAGGCAGCCTAGATTGCAAAAGAGATGAGGAGGTATAGCAGAGAAGTACTAGGCTAGGAATCAGAGAAATCACATCCAATGGAAGTAGACCCTCCAAACTCTTCACTGCAGAGTCAGTAATCTATTCCCATACTGTCACACAGACCACAACCACGAACACACTGAGTTTTCGATTGGCTATCATGATGTCTTCAAGAACATCGAAGGCTCTAACGCAGTGGGAATCAGTCTCCTCCAGGATCAGGATCTTGACACTAAGATTCATATCAGAAGGAAGGAAGATCACAATCATACGATGATAGGCTATTCACTCACAAATAATGCAGATGAAATGAGGAAGGAGAAATTCTGCAGACAACTACAATCAATGATGGATAAGACCCCAGTCTAGTTGGTGATATCAGAATTCTAATAGGTGGGGTGACATTAGTGCCGAAATGGGAGCAAACAACACAGGAAGAGAACTGATCGTTTGTCGAAAGGCATTCGTTGAAATGGATGAGAATGGAGAATTGTTTACAGATTTCTGAATAAGTGATTGGAGGCAGTGTGTACAAGCACAAGAATATTCACAAAGCGATAAGGATTTGATTTCACCAGACACCTGGACACACTAAAAATCAGATCGACTTCATCTCAATGTGAGTAAAGTAGAAACGCAGCCAACTGGGCACAAGATCAAGAAGAGGAGCAGGTGTAAATTCAGATCATTATCCAGTGCAAGGGACCTACCTACCTTCAATCCAGGGAAGTTGGTGATAGACTACAGAACAGACCCAGAACAGAAATTGAACTGAAAGCGGAAACTACAAAGGACATCTTCACGTCAGTCAGTCATCAAGAAAAAATGGGAGACGTTGAGCAACAACCTTAAAGGATTGGGTGTAGAAGAACACTGGAACTCTTTGGAAGAGATGTGGAAAGAAACCTGCATAACCAATTAGGAAGGGAGAAGAAGCTAGGCAGGGAATGGATTTCGACGGACAAATGGAGGCTGAAAGAGGAGGGAGAGGATTATGGTGAAGCGAAAGATGAACGAGTACGGGCAAGGATGAACAGCCAAAAGAGGAACTGAACACAACCTATAAAACACTACATTGGACAAAGAAGTGAAGAAGAGTGAGCGCAGAGACAAAAGACACCTCTACGACACATTGAAAAGTGAAGCAGAACAGGCTGCTGGTAGGAGAAACAGAGACTTGACAACATTATATTCAATAACCGGGTTACTATCTGGAAGGGAAGACACCAACAAAGATTAAACAATGAAAAATGGTGAAGGAAACTCCGTTACCAAAGAAAAAGCACAATGGAAACGATGGTCTGACCACTTCACAAAACTCTTGAATCCACCACCACCACCTGCAACTCCTTCTGAAATACCACTAGCAGTCCAGCCACTGACTTACCAGTGGACACAAGCCCTCCAACAAAAGCAGAAGTGAAGTCCTGAACGCCATAAAGATGCTGAAATACGGGGAAGCAGCAGGATCACATGGAATTACGTCAGAACCACTGAAAACAGACTCAGAGATAACAGCGGACACGCTCACACTACCACTGCAGAAGGTTTGCAAGGAAAGAAGGAAAGTACCTGCCTGTAGATTGGAAGAAGGGCTAACTTGTCAAACTCGCAAAAGGGAGACCTAAGTCTTTGCAAAACTGACGTGTAATTATGCTTCTGTCCACCCCAAGCAAAATATTAAGCCGCATCATCGTGGTGAGATTAAATGGTACTCTGGATTCAAAATTACGACTGGAATGGGCTGGCTGACTGGCTGGATTCAGGAAGAACAAATCAGGTGCAGATCAGATTACCACACTACACAACGCATCATCACAGAACAGAGTATAAAATGACGGCCAACTCAACCTCAACTTTATCGACTTTGAAAAGGCTTTCGACAGCGTTGACCGGCAAGTAATTTGGCAGGCAGCTGCCTCAATACCACGGATTTAGTGCTACTAACCTTCAACAACCTCATTCAACAGCGGCTATATGCTATATGATGCGAAATGCCAAGGATTCAAAATGGAAAGCCCAGTGACGCCTTTGAAGTAAAGACAGGTATAAGACAAGGTTGCCTACTATCACCTATGATCTTCCCGAATGTGGTCAACTGGACTGGAGTGGATCATACAACAAACTGTGAGCAAAGAGAAGATGGGTATACGCTGGCTGGACCGATGAAACTACCTTAGAAGATTTGGATTTCACCGATGATGATTTATGTCTAATATCGCGTAAGCTAGAAGATCTACAGGCAAAAACCACTCAGGTGACAGAAGAGGCGGGCAGCGAAGGAAGAAGGGACCCCCTTCAGGTGAACGTAGAGAAGACAGAGGTGATGAAGTTACTCAACCAACTACAGCAGCAACAACAAAAAAAGCACCAATCACCATGAACAGGAGGAACCTAAAAGAAGTAGCCTTCTTCACCTATCTATCTACATAGAGTCATTTCAACTAGAAACGGCGGCATAGATGAAGAGGTCAAGGCCGAGATCGGAAATACAGCAAGATAGGCATTCATTAATATCAAATCACTGTGAAGATCTACTGCACTCAGCATAAAGCGTGAACAACGTCCACATTTCCAACAACAACGTCAAGTCAGCCAGTACTTCCATGTAATGGTTCGAAATCTTGGTGCACTGCGGAAGGCATTGCCGACAAAGTACAGACACACATCATCGACAGTTGCCTACGCTGTCTCGATACTGAATATCAGATTGCCAGAAGAAATATGCAACTAGGAACTCTGTCTGTCTATCTGTCTGGCTGGCTGGCTGGCAGGCCTGCAACGAACCGACCAAGAGCCAATTACCCAACAATATGAAGAGGAAAGTGGGTATGGATTGGGCATACACAGAGAACACGTTTGAAGAAATCACGCGCCAAGTCGTCGAGTGGAACCCAAATGAGAAACGGCGAGTTGGGCGCCGAGACGAGGGTGACATGGGAGATCGTATGAGGAAGAAATGAAAGCTTCTGGTCAGCCAGTTGTGCAGCCAGGTTTTGAAGACTGGAGATAAAAGGGTGGAGTGGCGACGTGTTACGAAAGCATTATGTACTACTAGGAACCCAAGGGACAAATAATAATAATAATAATAATAATAATAATAATATGACACATGGTTATATGATCTGCATGAAAATACACGAAAAGTATTGATCATTATTTATGAGCTATTCTGGTCCTGCTTTCTTTTTATATCTTATAATTAACATCTGCACTGTAAAGTAGGTTGCTTTGTTATGAGTCCAACGGAATTTGAATGTTTATCTACAAGACGAAACTCATAGTATGAGTTATATTTTAACCTAGTGATATATCCTCCTACTACTACTCATACATTGTCTGCTATTTACTTACTGTCTTCATTTTAAGTCTCGTAATTATGTTCCAGTATTGAGGTGGTATGCAATTTAAGTTCGCTAATGACTCCCTTGAAAAAAATAGTTTTGGTAACACTAATATAGGTGTAAACTTGGGCACTGTGGTAGAATTTAATTCCATATCAGATTTGTTTATTTGATTTATGACACGCAGTCAGTGAAACAGTATTATTTACTTGATGACGTTTTTAGCATAAATTATAACCGCTCATAATCATATCTATGTAATCACACCACTTTCGACATCTGCTTTTTATGATCTTGTCTTCTGTCATTCTTTGTTTCTATTGGTAATAAAATTTTCCGTATCTCTGGCATAGATTTTGCGTCATTTCTATTACAGGTGTTGGGTGTTAATTCGATGAGTAAAGATTTAGTAATCAATCTCTTTGAATATCCACCTTATAATATTGGACTTAAGTATAATGGTTTTATCCTACCCTGTGGTGTGGTTGTGTATTAACTCATGTATTACAACAGCTGAATGTTTTTCTAGATCGCTGATCTTATTCGGGTCTGTTATTCTATATTTAGCTAGATTCCTATGTTTGACTATTCTAACTGACCCTGACTGGCTAGTTTGACCTATCAACTTGATCTCACAGTCATTACATAGAATTTGATAGATTAGATTATTTCGCTTAATTGGTTCTGTTGGATCCTTCAGCTGACAAAGGTTATCTCTGAGTGAGTTTTTAGGTTTAAATGCCACCCTAATTTCAGCTGTGTTGAGGATCCTACGTAAATTTTCTGATGTACCTTCCTTTTAGAGTAATACAATGGAGGCTGTGAACTTTTTCTACCCTTTTTGTCATTATTATTCGTACTCTTGTTACTGTTATTATTTCTTTCCTTATGTTTTCGTATGATAATCTATTAGCAAACAAAGTTGTACACTCATACAGCTTAAATGAAGTGTCCATCTGCTTTAACAAGAGTAAGTCGTTAAAATCAAATAATTAGAAACATTCTGACGGAAACTTATGGTAATGACAGATTCAAAATCAATTCAAAACAAACATGTAGAGGTTTATGAAACATAAAATGATTGAAATAAAAACTCAGAGAGAATTTCTATGAACATTAAATTTTATATTTCTGAGTGAGAATACTTAAATTTCGAAGTCACTTTTTTTCAATAATAAACCTTATTATTATTATTATTAGTCCCTTGGGTTCCTAGTGGAGCACCTGCTTCAGTAGCACGTCTCCATCCCACTCTCTTCTCTGAAATCTTTTCAACGTCGCTCACGACAGCCCATAACCTCATTTCCTCTTCGCACGACCTCCTCATGTCACCCTCGGACGTCCAGCTCGTCGCTTCCATGGGATTCCACTGATACTGCCTGACGCGTGTCCCCAGTCAGCCTCTCAGTGTATGCCCAATACATCCCATTACTTCTGCATATTTGTTCAGCGATAGCTTCTTGGTTGGTCGTCCCCAGAGCTCCTTGTTGCTTATTGTTATGTTCTGCCGTCTGATCTTCAGCAGCGAGCCAGCGTAAGCAGTTGTTGATGAATGTCTGTAGTTATTGGAAATGCCTTTCGTGACGCGCCAAGTCTCTAACCATACAGAAGCACTGACTTGAATGATTGGTGTTGAAAATCCGCATCTTGTTCCACATGCTGAATGGAGTGCATTAGATCTCCACACTGGTTTCAGACTAATGAACGCCTCTCTTGCTGTCTTTCCGATCCTGACTGCTTTGACATCCTCGTCTGTGACGCCACCGCCTGTAGTTGAAACAGTGCTGCCTGCTAGATAGGTGAAGGGGTACTTCCTTTAAGTTTCTCCCTTGATGGTGACTGGAGTTGTTGTTGTAGTTTTGGTTGGGTATCTTCATCACCTCTGTCTTCGTCCGTCTCGCTGCCTCTTCTGACAACTTGCTAGTTTCGCCTGTAGATCTTCTAGTTTGTGTGACATCAGGCACAAGTCATCCTTGGCGAAATCCAAATCTTCTAGGTTCTTTTCGCAGTCCAGCATATCCACCCATTCTCGCTCCTCACTGTCTACTGCATGATCCAGTCCACCACAATCAGGAATATCATGGGGGATATTAAACATCCCTGTTTTACTCCTGTCTTCACTTCACTTCAAAAGCATCACTGAGCTTCCCATTGTGAATTACTTGGCTGGTATGTGGCGTCTTCATACAGTTGTTGAATGAGGCGGATGAAGGTTTGCGGTACTCCGTAGTAATGAATCAGTTTCCAATTACCTCTTGGTCGACGCTGTCAAAGGCCTTCTCAAAGTCGATGAAGTTGAGGTGAGGTAGAGAGTTGGCTGCCATTCTATACTCTGTTCTATGATGATGAGTAGTGTAGCGTTGCAATTCGGTCCGCATATGATTTGTACTTCCTGAATCCAACCAGCCAGCCTGTTCGGTCGTAGTTTCGAATCCAGTGCATCTTAAGCCTCTCCAGGATGATGCGGCTTAATATGTAACTTGCTCTGGGTGGACAGTAGAGTGATTCTCGCCAGTTCTAACAAACACTGAGGTCTCCCCTCTTCGGCAGTTTGGCAAGGTAACCCTTCTTCCAATCACTAGCCAGGTACCTTCTCTTCCTTCCACACCTTCTGCAATAGTGGTGTGGTGTGAGCATGTCCACTGTTGTCTCTGCGTCCACTTTCAGTGCTTCTGGCGGTATGCCGTCTGGTCCTGCTGCTTTCCCACATTTCAGTAGCTTTATGGCGTTCACGACCTCCACGTTTGTTGGAGGATTTATGTTCTCTTGTAGTTCAGCGGCTGGGCTGCAGGTGGTATTTCTGGACGAAGTGCAGGTGGTGGTGGTAGTCGATTCAAAAGCTTCTTGAAGTGGTCGGCCCATTGTTTCCTTCGTTTCTCTTCTTTGGTAATTAAATTTCCGTCATCATCTTTTATTGGTTTCGTCTGTGTTGATCTCTTCCCAGATAGCAACCTGGTTATTTGATACAATGTTGTCAGGTCTCTGTCTCTCCTACCAGACTGCAGCCTGTTCTGCTTCACTTGCCAGTGTTTCGTAGAAGTGTCTTTTGTCTTTCCGTGCACTCTTCTTCACTTCTTTCTTTGTCCAGTGTAGTGTTTTATACATTGTACTCAGTTCCTCTTGTCGTTGAGCATCCTTGTACTGGTTTATCTTCTGTTTCACCATCCTCCTCTCTCTGCTCTGTCAGCTTCCATGTATCCGTCGAGATCCATTCCATTCCTTATCTTCTTTCTTCTTCCTTCCTAATACGGTTGTGCAGGTTTCTTTCCATACTTCTTTCAAAGACTTCCAGTGTTCTTCCACACAGGTTTCTTCACGGATGTTCGTCGATACCTCCCACTTCCTCTTGATGGCTGCCATGAAGATCCTTTGTAGTTTCATCCTTCAGTTTCCGAGTGTTGTACTTGAATTGAGGTCTATCACCAACTTCCTTGAAGGCTTTTAACTTGATTTGGAAGGCATGTTCCTTGCACTAGATAGTGGATGGTATGAACCTACATCTGCTCCTCTTCTTGACCTTGTGTCAAGTAGACTGCGTCTACATTTTCTTGAGATTGAGATAAAGTCGATTTCATTTTTAGTGTATCCATCTGGTGAAATCCATGTCGCTCTCTTTGTGGATATCCTTGTGCTTGAACACACTGCCTCCAATTACCAAATCGTTGGATGCGCAGAATTCTGCAAACAATTCTCCATTCTCGTTCATTACCTCACCGAGCACTTCTCGACCCATGGTTAGTTCTCTTCCTGCGTTGTCCCCTTCTAGTTTGGCATTCATGTCGCCTCACCCATTATAATTTTGATATCGCCAACTGACGTCTTGTCCAGTTCCGATTGCGGTTGTCTGTAGAATCCCTCCTTCTTCTCTTGCTCTGCATTATTTGTAGGTGCTTAGAGTAGCACTGCATGATTGTGAGTTTCCTTCCTTCTGAGACGAATCTTGGTGTCATGATCCTGATCGTGGAGGAGATTGGTTCCCACTGCATGAGAGCCTTTGATACTCTTAAGGACATAGTGACAGCCACTCCATAACTCAGTGTGCTCGTGGTTGTCGTCTGTGTGACAATATGGGAGTAGATTATTGATTCTCCAGTTGACAGTTTGGAGAGTCCACTCCCATTCCATCTGCTTTCGCAAATCCCAGGCACCTCGATGTGATTCCTTCTCATCTCGTTTGCAATCTGGGCTGCCTTACTGGGTTCAAACATCGTGTGGACATTCCATGTCCCCACGTTTACTTTCGCTTTCATCGAGAGGGAGGGTCACATCGGCCAATTGGCTTCTCGAAGGCTTTCACCAACTGGCGTCATTTCGCCTCTCCGATTCCAGCGAGGAATGTTTGTTTTTATTTTTATATATCGTTTGTGCTTTGAAGTTTGTTTAGCAGTTAGATTTGTTTTCCGGGGTAGGGTTGCTAGCCGTATGCCTAACCTTCCCTCTTTACTCTGGCTTAGGACCGGTTAGTAACTAGTGAACTAGTTAACCAGGCGAGGTTATAATAAACCTTATACTAAAGAAAAATAATTTGCGTTAACAGGATAGAAATTATTATGGATGGTATAGTGCGTAAGTGGTAATGTCTATGCAGATGTTGACCTAAAATTAGAAATCTAAGAAAAGCAGAAATACATAGAGAGAAAACTGGATGAATCCATCAACTTTTCAGATCATAAGACCATATATGTAAACTCAGTACAAGTTTATTAAGTGAAATGTTTCCCTTAAAAATTAGATCAGAAGTGCATCAACTTCAAACCAGGGGTAAGATAGCAGTAATCATTGCCATTATTTCCTTTATGCTCATGATTCAAGTTAACTTAACCTTATAGCTGTATTTTCTTCTGCTGAAAATATTTGATGTTTAGTGGTTTCTAATAAGTTATTGGAGATAATCTAGACGATCGAAGATTGATGAAAGGTATAAACTTTAGTGTCTTTTTGAGTTATGCAAGAGAAAATCTATAACAGAGCATACTTCACAAGATCAGCTAAATTGCTAAAGAAACTGAAAGTGTTTATCATTTCGGAACTGTTATTTCTCAATGAATAGGAAATAAAACATGGTTTTCTCTTTTTCATTTCACGCTGTTTAGTGCCAGTAGCACAATAAAACCAGAATTTACAATATCCAGGCTTTTAGTATGAACTTTTAGAGCTTTCATATAGATCCGTTAAAAGATCATTCCTTGCAGAAAAGCTTTTCATCAGCTTCTCACCAAACCGTTGTTGGTACAGAAAGCGAAGGATAGGTTTTTAGTGACAGCCAATTCAGTAAGCATTTATGAGTTTAACCACTCACATGGAGCTTGTTAATTAAGCCTCCAGCGAAGGGTTGTATCTATGCATGTTGGTGAACGTGTACCAGATTGGTCATGAAAAGGAATGACATGGTGCATCAACAGTGGTCTTCTCTTATTTAATAGATAGTGGACACCAAATCAATTTTCTGTGCTATATCTTGTCTTTTACAATCTCCGTAGACAGGCTTGAATATACCTCAAGTGAGACTAAAGTTATCTCCGGGTTGAATAGTGTTCTGTGTAAAAATACATTTTTTCTGTATTATGTTAGCACATATTCTGAAGTGAAAACTGGAATCATAATTCCTTTTTCCTGCAATTTGTAGGCTCCATCAACTTTGGTTTGTGAGCATCATTTTTTATAAATAAAGAGGTGGAAGTGCAACCAATACCATGAACAGCATGAAATGTAAGTGAATGACTGAGGGCGTTTTAGAAACTATATAAATAAGTAAAATAAGCATGCACAACACAGCAAATATGTGAATTTGCGCACAGAACTCTATGTCCCATAATAATCACGGTAATACCTAGAGATAACTTCTAGCCTCACCAATATACCTCTTATCTATGTATCCAAAAGAAATATGTGCATACACCTTGTCTACCCCAACCCACATTGTGTTCAATACGTTCTTTATGAATGTTTCTACCATAAAGTTCACATTTTAACCTCTCATCCCTTTCTTTAATTTAACGGCTTCATTGTAATGACTGGCATTCATTCTCATACCATTATTTTTATGGTGATTTGCTTGGTTGTGGCTAACAGAAGTATCCGGGACGCGCGTTTCGTCCTATGTGGGACTCACCAGCTTGATGCACTCGTACCCCAGTGAGTGGTGTTGTTCCCACTGAGACTCAAACCTCGTGCCCATCGCTCCAAACACCAAGGCTTTATCCATTCTGCCATGGAGGTACGACAACCACTTTTGTATAAAAGGTGGTGAGTCCCAAATAGGACGAAACGCACGTCCTGAATTCTTCTGCTAGCCAAAACCAAGCAAATAACCGTAATTAACATTCAGGCAATATTCAGGCATCCGCATAGGAGCCAATATGCCAAAAGAGGTCAAACAATTTGACCCAATAAAACAACGGAGAATAAAAAGTATATTAATAAATAGTATTATTTTTATGCCCTTTTTATTCATACTATTACCAGTGGTCATTTTCAATCCTTATGTTAAACCTTTTATTTATTATTTCGTTAGTGTATTCACATTATTTTTAACCTTATTTGAATGTAACTCATCGCTGCCTAACGATTAATTATCATCAGTTTGACTACATGAGATAGCCGTAGTTTGGCAGATTTCTGTCGATACTGGGTGATGACTGAGGATGAAATGATAATATGAGCCATGTCGGAATTCGAACTAGCAACCTCCTGGTTACTGGCTTGATGCCATAACAACTATCATGGCCCAGATTTTTTTCACCTTCAATCATCACCCAGTATGATTATTTGATCCTTAATAAACAGACGAAAATTCATACCCAGAAAGATATATATAAATGAATCCTCTTCTTCAGATTTCACCGCTTAAATCATGTTTGTTACGTTCATATTGATTTCACTACACAACTAAAACTAATATGATTACTGTTCCATATGGTCAAAACTTGCATCGATTTGACCAGACCAGAATCTATCTGTAACACTGACTGTTTCATTGCTGGAATAATGTTACGTTGTGCCTCACATTGGCCATTATATTTCACCTATTCCCATGGATTCATAACTCTAGTGTCTGAAAAGGAAGTTGTTGAAGCAAATTGCTTGCTAAAATTGATTTCGTTCAGAAACATTGACGGAAATCTCTGAAGTTTCACTAATAGACTATGAAGGTGCAACCTCTGAAGAAACACAATTCGGAACAGAAAATTTACTTTTAAATTTTGTTTTTGAGTTAATGTTCTAGTTATTTAACATCGAAATGTCAAAAGCTGCAACCTATAATTTAGACACATTTATGAACGGGATGGCTGAAGCAACTTAGACAAAGAGAATGTGGTATTTTAAGACGTTTTACTATTCAGTTGGTCATCATACCATGGACGTTGCGAATATATAGTAACCACTGAAAAATAACACATCAAGTGTAATGGATCAAGCACTGAACTGCCAAGTGATACAGCTGTTGTTAAGTAGCTAAACTTCCCGCCAATCGTTTCCACCCAACTTATAGTTAATTTATCCCTTGACAGCTTTTAAAATGACAGTGAACCTAAAACGCGGTGGTCATGATCTAACATTTGGGCTTTAAGAGACCTGAGAACTATTTAAGGAGTCACGGAACAGTATGACTGCAAAGTGTGAGAAGTACCCTTTTCACTTAATATCTGAAGGCTGGATGTTGTTTTTTCATCAAAATCTAAATATCCAGTCCATATTTGTTCTGAATGTTGTGGAAAGATTTGAGCACCGAGTTTAATTTCACCATAATTAAGATAAGTTTTTTTTTAATAACCTCAAGGTTTTTAAAAACCAGGCCAAGATTTTTCTACGCATTCCACTTCGTACATTACAGTTTTTTCAGCAGAATACAAAGATATGGAGTATATACCAAGACTTTTGAAAAATCTTGTTTTACTTAACACGCTAGATTTATATATTAGAATCTACTCTCATGGTTATTGTTTTGATGCATAATCATAGTTTTAGTAAACTGTCATATTTCACAAACATATCTATTATTTGCGTTTATTTACCTTTCCATAATCATTCTGAAAAAAAACTAGGTTTTTAATTTTAAATAACATGAATAATATTCTACCACCTAAACCGATTCTTTGTTTCAATAATATGCATTAAAAAACATTTAATTATCCATTATGAACACACTTAATATTTCTGTGTGACTAAATGAAAGTGAATGGATGAGGTTGGTGATCAGAACATGTAACCACATTCAAACTATGTTTCATAAAAATAAATCTTGATCAGAGTATTGAAAGAGAGAATTGTACTTCTCTTGCTCATTGTTACTTAGGTAGCTGTATATCCTATTGGTTTTATAACCTTATTTTAAAGTGATAACCAGATGATGAAAAGAACAATATAATGTGCACGCAATGAAAATATACAACATACTCAGGTTGGGTACATTAGAAATAAAATCGGAAGTGTTCATCTTCTTTATAATGCATAAATAGTATGATGGAGAGAAAATTACTTCCTATTTTCTATTTACTAAGACAAATTTTTACAGGCATTTAGAAAATAATAATAGCTTAATTATTCTAGTTATGTGTGATTTGCAAAAAACAAGAAATTAAATTATTTTTATTTCACACAAAATTACTGAAGCATGCCCTCAAAGTAAATAGATAAAAGATAGCAGAAGGTTATAGCTGTCTTCACTTGAAATCAATACGTGTTACGGTGAATATATTTCATATATGAATAAATCTTATAACATTTATTCGCTTAAAATATAATGAATCTGTGGTAAGTCGAAGTCTCTTTCAAGTTGATTTCAGCCTAAAACAGTTCCAGCAGCATGATGTGATAGAAGTTTATATACATTAACAAATATCATAGAAAAGTGCCAGGTTGAAGAAAAGATAACACTTATATTATCTCAAAAATGTATTACTGTATAGTGCTCATTAGTGACTTGCTTCCAGATGAATATCAGGAGGCTATAATGAGAAGCCGTGACCTGTGGGGTTAACCAGTTGGAAGTGAAGTGGATACTAACTGAAGACCTTGGGTGATAGTCACGCTATGTCGTGAATTGACAGAAGTTGGAATTTGTGAACCACTGAAAATCGACCCAGTGGCTGGATGGTTAACGCGTTCGCCGTAAAACCTCAAGGTCCTGAGTTCGACCCCCAGCCGGGTCGTAGGTGCGTACTGCAGGGGAGTCCCACACTAGGACGAAACAGCTGTCCAGTGCTCCCAGATTTTCAATGGTTTCCCAACTAGTGTCAGTCCATGATGAATACTATTTACATCATGTATTTATAAGCAAAATGATCTGTTGACTACAGTTATGAGTGCTTTGAACTGGATTCTGTGTCTCTCAAAAGATGTGTGTCTAAAGGCTTGAAAGTTGTACATCTCATTTCACACTATTGACCCTTCTGTCTTTTAATATTGATGAAAATCTCCCGACATCTTTTTCATATTTTTTTTATGTTAAACATTCATTGTAACATTTCTACCATAAATACATCCACAACCATCAAAGTAATTCTCATAATCCAAGAACACAATTATTCACCTTTTCGCAATTCCGATTCCTTTTGGTATCAAGTTTTATTTTAATTGCGCAGAGAATTCATACTTCTTGAATCAACCGTATATGGAAAAGATTTTGCTGAAATGTCTCTGTAGTGATGAATTGAATAATAATAACGTGGACGACAATGGTACGATGAGACACTTTGACTTGATATGAATAGTGACTCTTCTATCTCAGTTCCTTATTCTTCACTGAGCCGTGAAAACCAGAAGACAAAGACGGGCATGTGACCGTGTGGAAGACGCTTTATTCTACAAAAATATATCATTCCTATTCAGTTTCCATAGACATACGAAACCACTAGGTCGAAAGTTGGATTTTTTTTTAGTTGGTTCACTTTATCGTCCAGTTAGGTATTTCCTGACCATACAGTAACATGAAACAGAGATTGGAATCCAAACTTTTACCTTGGCAGTTAATGACTTAAAATGTTAATTTCCATTTGGGCTACTTCTGATCAGTTTCTTTTATTGGTTAGATTTTTGAATACTGCATTCATCAGTGGTAACCATCAATCATAGGAATAAGGGGATGTTAAGTATATCTCACTTACCTGTAGTTGACACAGTTGTTTTTCATACAAACAAAAATCAGTAAGAGATAGTGGTTACTACAGGGATTGTAATGTAAGAGTGACTACCATCATTAAACACACATAAAGTCAATAATTTGGTGTAATTAAATTATTTCCTAAAATACAACAAAACGAATTAATTTTGTCGCGTAATTTCATGCAATATCTTCACTATAAGCAATGAAAGTGCACCAAGAAGGGCTAGTCTTTTTGGTTACATATCGCTAACACTGGAGTTAAGGAAATATATTCCATTCAGTATATGATTCTTCAGTTAGATGTGCTTGGATTCCAGCCAGCGTTGATGCTTTGATTGCAAGAGAAACCTATTCTTATGTTTCATCATGGGCCATATAATAATCCTTTGGGGTAGAAAGCTATGATAACTGTATATCTTGTACAGTGTCAGTTTTATTCAAACTTCTTATTTGCATATTATTCCTTTCACAAAACACAATAGGTAGGCATCTGTGTGCACTTACAGAAAAAAACTTCAGTCACTTAGGTGCAAGCATACCTATTTGTCGAGTTTTTAATGGAACTAAATGCATATCATTAGTTCTTATAGCTAGTAAGATGACTACCCAGACTAAATCAGATGTTTGCTTACTGAACGAATGTGCCAACACAAGCTGATCACTTCAGTTCATTAGGTAGAACAATGAGAATTTACAAAGCATCGATAAAAAAAGACTAAACTGGTGGGATAGAACACTTCACAAAGAAATGAAACGACATCAGCATATAGCGAGTCTTTTCAGTATGGAAGTCTGATTCTATAAGTTAAGCATTAAAAATCCCAACTTTTAACTTAGAATATAAAGTGAATAAGCATGAGTTTCCACAAAGCGCTTTGTATATATTAATTTGACAAGCAATAAGAGGTTTTTCACTATATGTAAGTATAAAACAGTTGTTGTTTTGATACTTGTAATTTCTCGTAGCTATTATTATTATTTTTTATTTATTATTAGTCCCTTGGGTTCCTAGTGGAACATAGGGCTTCAGTAGCACGTCTCCAGCACACTCTCTTCTCTGAAATCTTTCGAACCTGGCTCCACGACAGCCCACAACCTCTCATTTCCTCCTCGCACGACCTCCTCCATGTCACCCTCACCACGGACGTCCAACTCGTCGCTTCCCATGGGGATTCCACTCAAGGGCCTGACGCGTGATGTCCCAGTCGGCCTTCTCAGTGCATGGCCAATCCATCTCCACTTCTTCCTGCATATTTGTTGCGTGATAGGTTCTTGGTTGGTTCGTTCCCAGAGTTCCTTGTTGCTTAGTCTTTCTGGCCATCTGATCTTCAGTAGCGAGCCAGCGTAAGCAGTTGTCGATGAATGTCTGTAGTTTATTGGAAATGCCTTTCGTGACGCGCCATACAAGAGCACTGAATTGACGTTGGTGTTGAAAATCCGTATCTTGTTCCACATGCTGAGTGCATTAGATCTCCACACTGGTTTCAGGCTAATCAACGCCTGTCTTGCTTTTCCGATTCTGACTGACTTTGACGTCCTCGTCTGTCCCGCCTGTAGTTGAAACAGTGCTTCCTAGATAAGTGAAGGAGGTTACTTCCTTCAAGTTTCTCCCGTTGACGGTGATTGGAGTTTGTTGTTGTTGTTGATGGTGGTGGTGCGGTATCTTCATCACTTCTGTCTTCTCTATATTCACCTGAAGTCCCGTCTTCGCTGCCTCTTCTATCAACTTGTTAGTTTTTGCCTGCAGATCTTCAAGTTTATGTGACATCAGGCACAAGTCATCGGCGAAATCCAAATCTTCTAGGTTCTTTTCCGCAGTCCAGTGTATCCCCCTCTTCTCGCTGCCTACTGTTTGCTGCATGATCCAGTCCACCACAATAAGGAATATCATGGGGGATAGTAGGCAACCTTGTTTCACTCCTGTCTCCACTTCACTTCAAAAGCATCACTGAGCTTCCCATTATGAATTACTTGGCATGTGGCATCTTCATATAGTTGTTGAATGAGGCGGATAAAGGTTTGCGGTACTCCGTAGTATTGAAGCAGTTTCCAAATTACTTCTCGGTCGACGCTGTCAAAGGCCTTCTCAAAGTCGATGAAGTTGAGGTAGAGAGCTGATTGCCATTCTACGCTCTGTTCTATGATGATACGAAGCGTTGCAATTTGGTCTGCACATGATTTGTACTTCCTGAAGCCAGCCTGCCTGTTCCGGTCGTAGTTTCGAATCCAGTGCATCTTTAAGCCTCTCCAGGATGATGCGGCTTAATATTTTACTTGGGGTGGACAGGAGAGTGATTCCGCGCCAGTTCTTGCAATCACTGAGGTCTCCTTTCTTCGGCAGTTTGACAAAGTAACCCTTCTTCCAATCACTAGCCAGGTACCTTCTCTTCCTTCCACACCTTCTGCAATAGTGGTGTGGTGTGAGCATGTCCGCTGTTGTCTCTGCATCTGTTCTCAGTGCTTTTGGCGGTATTCCATCTGGTCCTGCTGCTTTCCCGCATTTCAGTAGCTTTATGGCGTTCAGGACTTCCATTTTCGTTGGGGGATTTATGTTCACTTGTAGTTCAGTGGCTGTAGGTGGTATTTCTGGACGAAGTGCAGGTGGTGGTGGTAGTCGATTCAAGAGCTTCTTGAAGTGGTCGGCCCATCGTTTCCTCTGTTTCTCTTCTTTTGTAATTAAATTTCCTTCTTCATCTTTTATTGGTTTCATCTGTGTTGATCTCTTCCCTGATAGCAACCTGGTTATTTGATACAATGTCGTCAGGTCTCTCTTACCTGCAGACTGTTCTGCTTCACTTGCTAGTGTTTCGTAGAAGTGTCTTTTGTCTTTGCGTGCACTCTTCTTCACTTCTTTGTCCAGTGTAGTGTTTTATACATTGTGCTCAGTTCCTCTTCTCGTTGAGCATCCTTGTACTGGTTTATCTTCTGTTTCACCATCCTCCTCTCTCTGCTCTGTCAGCTTCCATGTATCCGTCGAGATCCATTCCATTCCTTATCTTCTTTCTTCTTCCTTCCTAATACGGTTGTGCAGGTTTCTTTCCATATCTCTTTCAAAGACTTCCAGTTTTTTTCCACACAGATTTCTTCACGGATGTTCCTCGATACCTCCCACTTCCTCTTGATGGCTGCCATGAAGATCTCCTTTGTAGTTTCATCCTTCAGTTTCCGAGTGTTGTACTTGAATTGAGGTCTATCACCAACTTCCTTGAAGGCTTTTAACTTGATTTGGAAGGCATGTTCCTTGCACTAGATAGTGGATGGTATGAACCTACATCTGCTCCTCTTCTTGACCTTGTGTCAAGTAGACTGCGTCTACATTTTCTTGAGATTGAGATAAAGTCGATTTCATTTTTAGTGTATCCATCTGGTGAAATCCATGTCGCTCTCTTTGTGGATATCCTTGTGCTTGAACACACTGCCTCCAATCACCAAATCGTTGAATGCACAGAATTCTGCAAACAATTCTCCATTCTCGTTCATCACCTCACCGAGCGCTTCTCGACCCATGGTTAGTTCTCTTCCCGTGTTGTCCCCTCCCAGTTTGGCATTCATGTCGCCCATCAGAATTTTGATATCGCCAACTGACGTCTTGTCCAGTGTTGATTGAAGTTGTCTGTAGAAATCCTCCTTTTTCTCTTGCTCTGCATTATTTGTAGGTGCAAAACATTGTATGATTGTGACCTTTCTTCCTTTTGAGTTGAATCTTGCTGTCATGATCCTCGAGGAGATTAGTTCCCACTGCATGAGAGCCTTCGATGCTCTTGAGGACATCATGATAGCCACTCCCTCAGTGTGCTCGTGGTTGGCGTCTGGGTGACCGGAGTAGATTATTGATTCTCCAGTTGACAGTTTGGAGAGTCCACTCCCATTCCATCTGCTTTCGCAAATCCCAAGCACTTCGATGTTATACCTTCTCATCTCATTTGCAATCTGGGCTGCCTTACTGGGTTCAAACATGGTGAGGACATTCCATGTCCCCACGTTTACTTTCGCTTTCATCGAGAGAAGACACATCGGCCAATTGGCTTCCCGGAGGCTTTCACCAACTGGCGTCATTTCGCCTCTCCGATTCCAGCTAGGAATAATTTTGTCATTATTTTTTATATATCGTTTGTGCTTTGAAGTTTGTTTAGCAGTTAGATTTGTTTTCCGGGGTAGGGTTGCTAGCCCAATGCCCAACCTTCCCTCTTTACCCGGGCTTAGGACCGGCTAGTAACTAGTGAACTAGTTAACCAGGCGAGGTTTCTCGTAGCTAAACAGGGCTGAAATGCTTGACCTTTGTTAGCAGATAGGTTGCCTTACTATTTTTTATTTTATATTTCCCTTGGGTCCCTAGTGGAACAAAGGGATTCAGTAGCACGTCTCCATTGGGCTGTTTTCTCTGCAGTCTCTTCAACCTTGCACCACGACTGCCCACAACCTTTCATTTCTTCCTCACATGATCTCCTCCATGTCGCCCTCGGCTGGGATTCCCCACTCATCTTTCCCCTGACGAGTGATATCCCCAATCGACCTTTTCAGTGTATGCCCAATCCAATCCACCTCCACTTTCTTCTGCATATTTTTTAGGTGACAGGTTCTTGGTTGGTTCATTGTCACGCCAGAATTCCTCGTTGCTTATTCTTCCTGGCCATCTGATCAGATCTTCAGTATCGAGTGAGCGTGGGCGGCAGCTGTTGATGAATGTCTGTAGTTTGTTGGAAATGCTTTTCGTGATACGTCAAGATTCTGAACCATAAAGCAACACCGAATTGACGTTGGTATTGAAAATCCGGATCTTGTTCTCTGTGCTGAATACAGTAGATCTCCACACTGATTTCGGGTTAGTGGAAGCCTGCCTTCCTTTACCAATCCTGGTTTTGACATCCCCGTCTGTGCCGCCTGTAGTTGAAACGATGCTACCAGGGAAAGTAGGTGAAAGAGACTACCTCCTTTAGGTTTATCCCGTTAATTGTGATTGGTGCTTGTTAGGCATGCTGTTTTTCTTTCGGCATCTTCATCATCTCCGTCTCCTTTATGTTCACTTGAAGTCCTGTCTTCGCTGCCTCGCCCCTTCTGCCAGCTTGTTAGTTTCGCTTGTAGATCTTCGAGTTTGTGTGACAATAAGCATAAATCATCTGCGAAATCCAAATACTTCTAGTGTACTTTCATTGGTGAACAGTGTATGCTCATCTTCTCGCTCCCCATGGTTCGCTGCACGATCCAGTCGACCACAATCAGGAAGATCATGGGTGATAGAAAACAGCCTTGTCTTACTCCTTCCTGTCTTCACTCCACTTCAAAGATGTCACTGAGCTTCCCGCTGTGGATCACTGGGCATGTGGCCTTTTCATAAACCGAATGAATGAGTTTGATAAAGATTTGTGGCACTCCGAAGTGTTGAAGCAGCTGCCTGCCGAATCGCTTCTCGGTTGACGCTGTCGAAGGCCGCCGTTTTCAAAGTCAATGGAGTTGAGATAGAGAGTTGGCTGCCATTCAATGCTCTGTTGTATGATGATGCGTAGCGTAGCGTTGATATTTGATCCACACATGATTTGTTCTTTCTGAATCCAGAGAGCCAGCCAGCCAGCCTATCTCGGTGGTAGTTTTGAATGCAGTGCATCCTTTAGTCTGTCCAGGATGATGAGGCTTGATATTCTGCTTGCAGTGGACAGGACAGGAGCATGATTCCGTGCCAGCTCTTGTAAAGACTCAGGTCTCCCCTCTTCGGGAGTTTGACAAGGTAACCCTTTCTTTCGATCGATCGACAGGTACCTTTCCCTCCTTAGAAACCTTCTGTAATAGTGGTGTGAGCGTGTCCGCTGTTATCTCTGCGTGTGTTTACAGTGATTCTGGCGGGCTTACATCTAGTCCTGCTGCTTTCCCGTATTTCAGCAACATTATGGCGTTCAGAAATTTGGCTTTCGTTGGAAGACTTGTATTCACTCGTAACTCTGTGGCCCCTGGTGGTATTTCGGAAAGAGTTGCAGGTGGTGGTGGTGATGGTCGATTCAAGAGTTTTCTGAAGTGGTCAGACTATCATTTCCATTGTGTTTCTTCTTTGGTAGCTTAGTCTCCTTCACTATTTTTCATTGCTTTGATCTGTGTTAATCTATTTCCGGATAGTAGCCAGATTATTTGATATAATGTTGTCAAGTCTGTGTCTCTCCTAACTGCAGCCTTTTCTGCTTCACTTTCTAATATGTCGTAGAGGTATCTTTTGTCTTTGCTCACATTCATCTTAACTTCTTTGTGCAGCGTAGTGTTTTACAGGTTTTGTTCAGTTCCTTCTTTTCTTTGTTCATCTTCTGCTTCACCATCACCATCTTCCTCTCACTCCTCGATCAGCTTCCATACATCCATCGAGATCAATTGCTTGTCTTGTTCTCTCTTACTTCCTGGGTTGGTTATGCGGGTTTCCTCCACATCTTTTTCAAGGAGTTCCAGTGCTCATTCACGTGGGTTTCTTCACGGATGCTGCCTGATGTCTCTCATCTTTTCCTGATGGCTGACTGACGTGAAAATGTCTTCTGTAGTTTCGTCTTCAGTTTCTGTTCTGGGTGGGTGTTTAACTTCAACTGTGATCTATCACCAACTTCTTTGGATTGAAGGCTTTCAACATAATTTTGAAGGCACGTTCCTTGCACTAGATGGTGAGTGGTGTGAACCACCTATATCTGCTCCCCTTCTAGACCTAGTCTGATCTCATGTCCAGTAGGCTGCGTCTCTACTTTACTCACATTGAGATGAAGTCGATCTGATTTTTAGTGTGTCCAGGTGTCTGGTGAATTCAAATCCATATCGCTTTGTGAATATTCTTCTGTTTGTACACACTACCTCCAATCACTTATTCAGAAGTCTGTAAACAATTCTCCCTTCTCGTCCATTTCACCGAGCGCCTTTCGACAAACGATCAGTTCTCTTCCTGTGTTGTCTGCTCCCATTTAGGCCCTCATGTCACCCCACCCATTAGAATTCTGATATCGCCAACTAGACTGGGGTCTTGTCCATCATTCATTGTCGTTGTCTGCAGAATTTCTCCTTCCTCTCTTCTTCTGCATTATTTGTAGATGCATAGCGTATCATTGTATGATTGTGATCTTCCTTCCTTCTGAGTTGAATCTTGCTGTCATGAACCTGATCCTGGAGGAGACTGATTCCCACTGCATGAGAGTCTTCAATGATCTTCGGGACATCATGATAGCCACTTGAGAACTCAGTGTGTTCGTGGTTGTGGTCTGTGTGACAATATGGGAGTAGATTATTGGCTCTGCATTGAAGAGTTTAGAGGGTCTACTTCCATTGGATCTGCTTTCTCTGATTCCTAGCCCAGCACTTCTCTGCTATACCTTCTCATCTTTTTGGCAATCTGGGAAGCTTTGCTATGATCACATATGGTGCGGACTTGTTTACTTTCGCTCTCATCAAGAGAAGACACATCAGGTGACTGGCTTCATAAAGACTTTCACCGTCCGATGACATTTCGTCTCTCCGATTTCAGTAAGGAATAATTCTATTTTTATTTTCTACACTTTCTTTGTGCTTTGAAGTTTGTTTAGCGATTGGATTGGTTTCACGAAGTAGGGTTGTAGCACTACGCCTAACCTTCCCTGTTTACCCGGGCTTAGGATTTGCTAGTAACTGCCATGTATAGCGAAGGGAAATTTCAAGTTTCAAAACAACATCTTATACCTGTTGCACAAAACATGGCTTTTGGCCAACTGAATAAGGCCTTGACTTTTGCATCGATAGGTACTGGGTTCGAGTCCCATCGAGGACAACACTCGCTGGGATGTAGGTACATCCAGCTGACGAGTCTCAAGTAGGATGGAACGCGCATATTTTTATTTTCTGAATTCCCCCGCTAGTCACCAAGATGAATGTAGGAGAGGTATGTCTGTGACTGTTTTTTCCCACTTGTTCTATTTTTTAGTACTTTAATGAGAACAGTCTATACTAGTTGTCTTCGTAAAGCTTCTTTTTCATAACTTCGTGAAAACACTTGAAAACGCTTTCTGACTCAATACGTAATGTTCTCTTTGTTCTTCAATGAAAAGAATGATCAATGAAATTGCGGAAATCCTAATGCCAAGTGGGCTACACACTAAAGTTACTTCCAGATGTTTTTATTTCAACCTTTCCTAACCAATTTATCACTTACACTTCTTCTGACGAGACTTTCTTTGAACAGTCAAAGTAAGTTGATTGGTTTTGAAAGCTTTTAGGGATTCCAGATATTTTATGGAATGGACGAGTAGTACTGCTTCTCATCAAGTTTGACACCTTGAAGAAGTAAAATATCTTAATTAAGTTTCCTTTAAATCTGCCTGGATTTTATTGGTAATTTTTCTGAATCAGTCAGGAAGCATTTCCAAGGGCGATAACTTTCTTGAATATTTTCAATTACTGCCTGTAAATGTCAGTTGGCTATTAGTAGATCCAGGGGTGGTTGTTTGATGGGTACTCAGTATTTTGTTCGTTAAAAATTTGTATCTTGTATGACTGACATGTCTTGAAACTTGGTTGAGCATTTATAATTCATGGAGGCATTGTCTCAATTTCTTGTATGTTAGCTCTATTTTTTCAGCCTTTATCCCATTGGTTGAATCTAATCATGATTTTTAACGTAGAGAGAAGTCACTTTACATGCAGAGACAGAGTGACAGACAATTGTCAACCTGAATTCATTCATTTGAGTGTACATCAAACATTACCCTCAGTCATCGATGAAATATCGTATCGTATGCTTAATAAATGGAACCAATTTAATGCACGGAAGTTTTTTTTAGTGAATAAGGGATAAATGAATTTACACTTACTTGGGATTGTCTAAGCCACCGTCATTACGTAAATCTTACTACTGCACAGTCAGACAGAGACAGTTACCAACCTTTAAGTCTATGAGTGACATTTCCAGTCAAAACCACTACCTTAACATTTCTGAAATATTTTGACGTCTTTATTATACGTTTACATCTATATGCCTTCATTCTATGCACAGTTTTCATAATGTCACCATCATTAATCTCATTTGCTTATCTTTTGTTTAGATAACGTTTGTACAAAATCTATCTACGTCTAGTTATATCCAAAATTTATTTACGACTTTTAGGATATGCTTTATTCTACCCTTTAAAATGTCTTCCATGTGATTAAGGTCCATTGCATCATTGCCATCGATATCGTGAAATCATGAGGCTATTCTGATTTCCAGTATAAGAAGGAACATCTCAGGTTATTTTATGCATAATTAGCTTCGTATCTGTTCAGCAGCAAATAGTTTGTTTGATGAATCAAGTGGTTTGAGACAGATGCAAATCCAGTGAAGTAAAATAAAAATTTTATTCTCTAAATGCTTTCCTTGTTTTGTGGTAATTACTTACAGATCAGCGTGACATACGTACAGCTTAAGGTGTTGGCGGAAAAAGAAGATTAGAGTAGATTTTTTAGTTGACTGAAGGTCAAGGAAGAAATAACGCCTGAACAGGATAGGTGTGTCCAATTTTATGGTCAAAGCCAAAGATGCATTGAAAAGGCGTTGATGATGACTGAAAGATAACCTACCTAAGCATAGTTTATCATCTGTTATTAGTTACTTCAACTGTTCATGTTGAAATAACTACATGATGCATACGATTTTTCAAGGGCGTCATCGGATATGAGAAAATTTACCGGTTTTGTTTGGGAAATGTGAAGCGCAAGGGGTGAGGACTTCTACTGAGCTCAGCTGTTATATACAGATAATTACAAAGATGTCAACAGAACTTTTATGTCGCACACAGTGTTTTAGAAAACAAGGACGCTTAACTAACCAACACTTTCACAACATCGATTAGTCTTAAGCAACAAGATTGTTCAATAACTGAAGTTTGCATTCAGAAGAAACGTATTATTCCCCTTATATGACTTTAGTAAAATAGAGGTTACTCGGATCTTCCTCACTTATTGTCATTGTGCTAATCATCACCTTCTCAAAATATCTATAAATCATTCTAATATGATATATTTAAAACAAACTGATTCCCTCACAGTCCCTTACTCAGATTCCATTGTGAAAATAAAGTCACCTTGATCTTGCTCTGGTTTTATGCTTCATAATTTAATTTTATAACTATAGAACCTGATGTTAGTTTATTGAAAAGAGTATTCTTCATTCAGATTGTTTTTTCGCTGTATTAATTATTTTTATTAAGGGAATTAAGCGTCAGGAAGGTCTGAAGTCCTTAACTTTTCTCAAATATTTGAAGTTTAATTAGTATTTGTGAAGGCTTCTCAGATGAATAGTACTTCACAACCTAAAGCTATTAAAACTTTTGGTGTTTAAAGGTCATGAAATCCAGATATTTTTCGAAGTACTAGTATCGTCGGTATCAGTAAATGGCTGTATATTTTGTATGTGAAAACAGTTTTTTGTCTTAAACTGGCATGTCTAATGAGAGTATATAAAACATTGCAACAAAGAGGCCTTTAAACATGACTGTGAATTAATAGCACTTATTACAACATGTCCACTACATTTTTGCTTTACGACTGCAGTAAGAGCTAAAAAGATTATTTTTATAGGCTAAATACTGTCATACTACACCAGAACCTTCTCTGTCGTATGTGCAGAGGGGTATTATACCCTAAATGACTTTTGCTTGGCAGCAAGTGATTTCAAACTCGAATTTCAAAGTGAAATATTATCAAAAATAACAATTACTGAAACCTTTAATTTTTCAAGATGATTTTAACACACCATTTATACATATGTTCGTAGTTAGTTCATCTGAATATAAGAGCTTTGAAGTAAAAACAAACATATAAACAAACAAATAAGTAAGGATTTGCTGTCAGCAACTTGATGTTTAGGGATATAATGCTTGATTAAACGAAATTATTATTTATACTGAGTGATAATTGAAGATGAAATGAAATTCGAACCAGCAACCACCAGGTTACCAGCCTCATTGTCTGCCAACTGAGCTAAGAGGTCGTCTCTAACGATTAATTTTCCATGAAGTTTAGCTTCACTGTTGAATAATTTCCGAATTTGCAAGTTATTAAATTCGATATCGATACCCACATGTATTCAAAGGTGAATCAATCATTCAGAAATCAACCTTAAAAGTCTCCAATGCACAACCAATTCACATGTTAGATTTATATTATAAAGTAATACTTGTACAGTTATGTTCATAATGAAAAAAACAAACAAATTATATTTACGACTGAAGTGAACAAAAAAGAAACGTGATGATTTGGATTGGATAATGAATTGATTTATATTGTTTTATCCAGAAACATATTTTTGTCATTAAAAAATATTACTAAAATACACAATGCCAATCATATTTCATTATATAGAATATTTAACGCTTAATAGTATGATTACGTGGAAAAATACCTCTGTGAAATCAAACATGTTCTCCTTTCTGATCATTCATTCTATGATGTTAACATCTATTGACTAACTGTAGAGTATTGGACATTGAATAAATATACATAAATTTGGAATTATGTGCATGGAAGAAATAGTTAAAAAGTGTAAAATTAGCAATTTCATTGTTTAAAGTAATAAGAATATATAATTAGGACTGTGCAAAAACAAGAAAGCTAGACAGCCATCATGAGGTAATTCTGTAGAAGCTTTAAGATTACTTTCAATCGATTCTTTGATGTACTTGTCTACTGAACACTATACAACCAGCACAACAAAGTTATGACCAGCTCTACTTCATGTAGTAACTTTTATATCAATATCTTATGAATGTGAATTATTTAACGTACCAAAGTGTGTTCAGTGATGTTGCTGTGTCTGAGCTGTTTGTATTATTATTGCAATTATCAGTTTCTTTAACACTAGACAACGGAGTTATTACATGGACAAAGGACAGACTAACTGGCTGTTTATTGGATATTTCAACTGAGGATACATTCATTGAACCATCCACCCAGACCGATCTTGTTGTAGGGACCAGTGAAACTGTCGTCGTTTCCAGGCTATCACCATTTCCACTATCTTGGCCAAGAGAGTTTAGACTATGTCGTTTAGTCTGAAAATAAAACAAAAATTGAGTAAGAAAAGTCATTTTCAGGACTTTTAAAATTAACTTAGCAAGATGGTTTTATTTTGAAAAGAGCAATAAAAACACCAGGCTTGAATATTGTGGAGGCTTTTCATTTCTCCGCTGGCTTTATTGAGTTGCATACAACCTGTAGCTGGCAAAGTGGTATACTTTCGTCCATTGAAAAGAAATTATAAATATAAATATAAAAAAAGACTACGACAGTGAAGCAGGGGAGCTGCACAAATGGTAGTAGCTTTGTAATGCTGTATTATGACATCACAAACGTACATTTTGGAATAACTTTTCTGATAAAGCTTGAGTAAGGGCAGCCAGAGGGTTGTCATGGTAGGCGTTTACTTCTGTACTTTCACTTTATCTGCTGCGGCAAAAACATTAGAGGTAACGTATGAGGAGTTAGTGTCTGCTACATGAGATATTTTAGATAGGCTGGGACAAACGCTACTGAGTAGTTACAAACGTTAAGTTGGTGGACAGTTGGAAAAACAGGACATGATAATGCAAAAAAAAGATAAATTAGCGAAGACAATTTTCCATTTCGAAGGTATAATTTTTAAAGCTGTATTATCCTATTTATATATGCTACAAACCTGTATGGGTCTATCAGTAAACAATAGGGTATAATTGCATTATTTAGCTAGTGCTAAAAAAATGAAATCAAGAATGAAACGTGATTGGACACTGGAAATAATGAGAAGGGTAAGGGCTTTGACAAGATGAAAACTGTCTGCGTATGTAAAATATGAAGATACAGTGTCCACTTGATAGATATGAAGAAGGCAAAGAAAAAAACAAAGGTCATGATAAAGGTGATAATAGTAAACTGATTGTGATGAAATCGAAAAATCGAAAGTGTTACGACCATGGTAAGAATCGAGGTTGAACATTTTCCTTTACTGTATGCGGATATCAGGCTTGAACTGGTAAATTGCCAGTGCTTCTGCTGTGTACAGCTGTAGAAAGCGTACTTCTTTCGAACTATCCCCTTCATCTTTGTAGATGACATTGAAGGAAGACTTTAGTGGAGCTGTATGTACAGAGTTGAAATGTCATTTGATTTACATTCTCCTCTCAACGACCATGCAGGATAGTACTCAGAGATATGTTTCGAAAGTGTTTTCTTTGTGCGGCTTTTATGATAACCCTATAGCACTTGCTAGATGATGCGACTTTACCCTGATATTCATTAGTAGTTTTACGCGTTGTGAAAAATATACATACGATATGAGCCAGATGCAGGGTAATCGGTTGGCATAATCAATAAAGTAAATGATGTAAATCTTCTTGACTTTGTTACAATTATTGCAATCCACAAGCAATCTATTGTTCGTTTCCAACTTCTTTGGCAACCTAATTTACGGACTGTTTTCCCTATGTGGTTCCATTTTCAGTTGATTTTCAGTTTGTTCCAAACTTCATATTTAACTTCTTGAGTCCCACTCCTTATAGTTTATCATATTCGGTTTTTATATTGTAACCAAGTTTTTTACTCATCAACCTGCTCGAATATTTTTTAGTAAATTTCAGAATATTCACTTTTCCACTCTAATCTTAGCCGAATCACTACATGACATACCAAACTGTATCCAACCCTCACACTTGCCTCAATTAGCTATCCCGTTATTCAGTATCAAAATGCTCATTGACTGATTTTTTGTCTGTCAACTAAAATACGCCAGTATTCCACTGCACTTTGATGTTTCGAATATTACTGGTTGTAGCCAAATTAAGATAACCGACGAAAAAATAAAACGGTTACGTGTTATTCTTATGGAATATATTTGTTCCTGCTGTTTGAAACTCACAAATGAAAATATGTGCATGAAAATTGATTTTTATGGTTTCTCCATGAAAGCTTTTAGTACACACAGATGCAGAATATGTTTCTGAAAGGATCCAGTTTATCTACTTTCTTATATTGACCTTCTAAAAAGTCGACTACAGAAATCATGGCTAGAAACGAAGAGTGTTAGACTACGAGCAGTATTATAACTGTGATAGCTTACTGGATGCATGGTAGCTTACTCGATATGATCTTTAGAAACTGACGTTCGCCCCTAGTTTTCTTATCAGAAGTATGCTGTATAGCTTGGCACAATAAGCTTCTCTGTAGGATGAAGTATATTAGCAAAAGCTACGAGTTTATTTTAATTGTCTAGCCTACTTTACATTAAAGACATTTTTCAACACTTTAAAATGAAATACATATGTTAGGTAATCCAAACTAATGCGTAATTGTTGACTAGTAGTTTCACTGTTATTCATTTATAATCCTAGCACACTAATTCCTTATTGCTCTAACCGATTATTGAGTAGTTGGTACTGGGTGGTGACTGAAGATGAAGTGAAAATCTAGGCCGCAACATGTTTTGAACCATCGGTCCACACGTGACCGGCCAGGTGCTTTACCAAATGAGTGCGACACCTAGGTGCTGGCCGGGTCTTAGCTTCACCTCAAACAACAACGGTTTCGCCTAACTATCATGCAAGTTCTTGATGCGCCACTATCCGTTTATTGTATTTGCACTTCTTGCCCAGTCAGAATATCGCATCCTAATTCATATGAAGCTGAATTAAACAGGTGCCACATCTTATTGACTATTAGTTTTACTATCTGACGTTGTCATGATCTGACAAACTTTTACTATTGATACTGCGTGATGATTGAAGGTGAGATGGAAATCTGGAACGCAGCAGGATACTAGCTGCATTTTCATTTTTTGCATTTACTCATCTTCCAATATCTTTCAAATTCTTCTAAATCACCACTATCTTAGTCGGAATCGTACTAATTACTAATTGTATTTAACATTTATATCTTTTATAATGTTGGTTAACAAAATTGTGGCGTATTAATTAAAACGAAAATTCTTGTTATTTCTATCACACATTGTTTAGATTTCCTTATGGAGTACAGCCTTGAAATGTCATATTACACGGATGTACGACTTAAGAATAAATTCGTTGAAAAAAGTTCTCTTCACTAAATTAAATGTTTCAAAAATTCACACATCAATGGGAAGCATGTCGTTGGAATAATTTAGAGATATGATTTTCTTTGAAAATTCATTTGCTGTTTATATATCTGAATGAATCATTTTAGAGTAAGCTTTTACGTATATCCTGAGTATTTGTAAAGGTAATATCAACCAGTTAGTAGTTAGATAGCACGTAGTTTTTTCTAAGTAAGTCTCTGAGTTAGCAGGTGGTCTGTTCTAACAATGGGAAGCAAAAGAGGCAGGGAAGAATAAAAAATTATTCTTTTGGGTATGAATATTTTAGAAACAACAATGAAAAATATTGAAGAGTTTGATACCACATGATTTGTAGACAACTTGACTTTGAACCGTCTGCAGTTCAACTCAGACAGTTCTTCGAAAGGGTTTGGTAAAAAATTAAGCTTTTCCGCCAATAAGTAAGAAACGTGTAGACTGAACTAACTAATTCGTTTGGTTAGGATGCACACAGCCAGCGAGAAACCTTGAAATATAAAGAATTTCACACATTGTTTAAATGATCTCATTTTTTCAGCCTGGTGTTGTAAAGGATTATGATATTTAAAAGGAAGTATGCATATTCATTTAGGTATTGAGTATTGTAATAAGTCGTTCTCCTGCATGATGAGTTCAGTTTTCGCAAAGTTGTAAAACTTAAGATAATTTAGATTAAAACATAGTGAAAAAGAAAACTGACAGACAAATTTATTCTTAAAAACCAAAGAGTATTTGCCTGATATCCAGCTTGCAAATCTTTGAAGGAAATTGACTATGAATACTGAAATAAAAAAGTTTACATGTGACTAACAGCAAATAATAGTGGGGAAAAAGGCACAATATCATACGTGTGTATAATATTCAGGCTGCGTGAGAATCATCTATTCTGATTGGAGATAAGTCTTTACAAGTTTAATCGAAATAAGAGTAGTCTTGAGTCTGCGGATGCTGCGACGTTCCTTCAAATAATGAGGAAAAGATAAGAGTGGAAAGGTTTTTCTCATAGCCCTAGGTCATGCTGTAACCCTTCATATTCGGAACAGAATACGAAATAAGGGAACGCATCGTAATTTTTTTTTAATATTTGAGACAACAAAGCTTTTCAGTGGTATAAGTGTGAGCCTAAGTGACAGTATGAAAAGATTGTTCATACAGTACTCAGCACGTTCGTATGCCAAACTACTGTTCATCAACAATATTTAAAGAAATTAATACTTTCTTGTTGTTTAACTGTGTGAGAATCAAAGTATGATGACTAGCAGTTAACGCAAAATGGAATTTTAGAAACAACCACAAGCTACATCACTTTTTTTACAGAATGGAAATGTGTTGCCGAGGTTCAGAGTGTCGCTCATGTGTAAGCTTTCATAAATACTGTGCTCAATAAGCATGTTTTTGCAATGATATGATGTTTTCATTTTGGTAAGTCATGATGAGCTCAAGCTACCTTCACATGAACTTCTTAATTAACCGCCTAATCCTTTACGAAGGAAGTACGTTACACCACTTCTTATTCAAACTTTTGCAATTTGTTGCATTCTGAAAACAAACAACATCCATGATTAAGAAGCATACAAAGCTTCAAAGAATAATAAGGGTTAGTTGTTAACACAATATGAGTAAAACAGCCCATTTCATAAGTCTTTTTGATGTCGAACCCCTGGCAGTTTAAGCAAACATCAAAATGAAAACTTAATAGTCGTGTTTATCAACGAGGTGACTGATGTATTATGGGATGAATGGCTAGTTCACACAGTGAAAGTTGTAATCAATGAGGTTTCCTAAAATAAATTAAAAATCTCCACTTCCCTCTCTATTCAGTCATGTGTCTGATTTGTTTATGCCTCTCGATAGCTAAGTACATCCTACCTGTTATCATTTCACTCACGAGACATGTTTTTTGGATGATAAAATATTTCAAAAGTGGCAACTATATCAGTGGACGGAGTGAAAACTGTATTAATAACGGAAGGAACAGGATTAACAAAATAACAGATATTTAAAATGACTTTCAGGTTGACGGAGGTAATCCTTGGCAAGATTAAAATGCCTGTTTCGAACTGAAGAATTTCATCATATGTTACCTAGGGATAACCAAAGTATCACCTGTAAACATTAATACTTTTCTCCATCAATTGCATTATCAGTTACAAAAATGTTCAAGACATAAGTCAGATAAAATGCAACAATCATCTACTAGGTAGTGTGGCAGATTTTCATTTTGTGTGTTTCAATTTGCAATCCCTTATGAATGTATACCTTTCAACTTTCAAGGCATCAAGTTAATAAAGTCTTACTTTCATTATTAGTTTGCATTGTTCGATTTAACCGACTTATCAACCTATTATATCGGGATTGTTATGCATTATCTTGAAAATATTGATATTTTTTCCGGGAAACAGACATTTGATAATTAGATACGGCGTAGATCTGCAGATATGGATGGGTAAATTTAAACAAATCCAGTTGTCCATAAAATTGAAAGTAGTATAAATGAAGAGGAAATATTTTAGGCCATTTTAGCTGAATGGCTGTTAGACTAACTCAAAGGAGTACATAAACGTCTACACTTGACTGGAGACAGTAATTTCAAAATTCTCATGGATTTTATATGAATAATTTTACACTGAAATAATCATTGAGCGCAAAAGTGAACACCTCATAGAATTATCAAGTGAAAAACCAACTAGAAATGAAAATATCAAAAACTCATATACACGTAAAGTAGTATCCATTAGTTTCAATGTTGCCAGTGAGAAAAAAAGGGTCAGCCAAAAGATATTAAATAAAATCAATTGAAAAGACTGCATAATTACAGAAGAAATAAAAGACGAATTAAAAAACAAATCATATCCGCTTATCAGAGAATCTCGACAACGCAATAAGATTAACATTAATAACTGAGAAACATAGATGAAAATATATCACACAATAAGCAGATATTTCACTAGCATCTTCCAATATTCTACTTGTGTAGACATGAAACTATGAACACCTCATTCATAAAACCCAGTTAGAAACCACAAGTTGTTAGGACCTTTCATGATTTTGAAAACAAGTCATGCAGATAAATTAAACACTGTTTGACAATGTTCATCATGTTCACCCTTCTCATTGAATAACAAATTAAATACTAAGCATATAAAATGTCAATACATTGTTTTTAGGGTCAAAGACACCATATACAGTACTTAAATTGATATACTCTGAGAGTGAACACTTGAATAATAACTTTCAGACTCTAGTCTTGGTGTCCACTAAATTCTTCCATATGAAAACTGAAGGTTTAACTTCAAAATATGTACAAAATACAACAGTTCATGAATTCATGCTTATTGATTTCTAAACATTTCTAGGATGGCATATCCGATTGATTTTTGCTTCTTCAACCAACTGTATATCTAGACGTTGGTTCATATGCTTCTCCTCCGAATATTGAAGCAACATGATCAGCTACAGGGGATTGGGACTTCTCATGAGGATATGATCAATTTCAGTCTACTCTATATCATAAATATTACAATACGTAGATGTGTTCACTAAACCTAGAGGGTCGTCTTCAATCTAAACACAATTCCAACCAGCTTCGCTGTGTCTTAGCGATTTCGATATCTGCAAATCCTTCAAAAATGAATAAGAGGCATAAAACAATAACTACGAAAACTGGAACAACAAACACGCAAACATTTTTTATTTCGCTCTTTAAATGTTTGAATGGTAACAATATGTTTTGCACGAATAATCTACTATGACTCCGCAAGCATGATTTTAGGAACTGATGTCTTACATTTTTAACATGTCTTACATTTTTAATGTGGACTACCTAAACGAAGAAAGCTTTCTCTTAGACATTATGCTTCAGTAACCAACTAATTATTATGCAAAGTGAATTATGTTGCGGACTTATCGTTTTGAGCCTTTTTCCGACAGAATGCCATGATGAATGAATGTTAAGTGTCTGAGTTCGTGACAAAAGTTGATTGCAGATCTCAAACAAGGGACATTATTGAAGACATTAAATAGAATAAAAGGAAATAGGTTAAAAATGTGTCACGATGTATCATATGTTGATTTGAGAACAATTTGGAATAAAACTAGGAGTTTGGCTGAATGTATCGTTGATATCAGAATACAAAAATGAAGCAATAAGTTAACCTTTTGAAACCTCGTCTTGTATAGTCTTTACTCAATTGAAAATAGTGAACTGAAATAAATACTATTTACATCCATTGAATATTGATAAAAGCGTCACACTAAATAAGAAAATTGAAAAGGCTTAGATTTTATTTCACACTACTGTAAGCCGTAAGGAATAACCAGCAATCTGGTGGGTTTTGAAAACTTTCAAATAACTTTTGTCTGTGTACAGTAATAATTTTTAATGACTGACCTACAAAGAGTGTTGATTCATTTTTTGAAAGGCTATACACCAGTCCAAGTAGAGATGTTATCTAAGCCGTTTATTCACAAATTAACCTTTGACAAAAGCAGATACTTGGTAGACAATCTCCTAAAAATAAATAAAGATACGTAAACATACAACGGAAAACTGTGATCTTTGAATCTTCTGTTTTTAACTTCTAAGCACTTACATTGTTCTATAAGCGGTTCAGTTTTAAAGGTTTTTTCAATGCATGTCTCAAGATTTATTTCTATATTATCTGCTAGGCTGTGGTTAGCTCATGTGCCGCAAGAGGCCAATATATATTTGGTTCAGTACAGAACTCATCACGCATCAGTAAATAACTTCATCATCACTATGCATTATTAGAAGGCTGAAGTCATAATCATGGTCAGAGGTGACTATGTAAGGAAAATTGATTTAGTATTTCAAGACGAATCCAAATATTAGAAGTTTAAGTCAAAGGAAGATTCAGATGATAAAAAAAGAAAAGAGTATTCGTTAAGTAACTGCAAGCTTCACGTAATGAATAGGCAAAATATTGTGTCAGTGATGTTTTCTAACTTGTCGACAGAACAAAAGAATCAGATGTAATCAACAAATACATAGTATCCCTTGATGTTTCATCCATCTCACTGAAACCATTCAGTTCATTTGTGAATACTCATTAAAGAGATAATTAACTACTTGCATTTTCATTGGGAATTCGAAGTAATTACTGCTAACATATGTAACCAATGTCCATTTTATGTTCAAAAGCAGTTCTTACATGAAAGTTAAGGGATTGGTTTGTGGTCACCATTTGAACCTATATTTACAGATACACCACAGGTGAAATATTAAAACAGACCTTTGACAGATAAAGTTGTTGATATACAGGTTTACTACCAACTAATGGATGATATGTTTTAGATCTTAAATGATTGCCTGTGAAGTAGTTCAATTCCGAATCACTTCAGCAAGTTTAGTCATCAGTTCTTTTCACTCATAACAGTGGAATTAGCAAATCTATACATTATCTTCACGTACTACTAACATAATAATGTGGTTTCATAATGAGAATATAGACAGAAAGCCGATGAAAAGTCACTAAAACGGGCATCGCTTTTTAAATACAAGATATAAATCAGTAATAATGGAATGAAAACCTCTATTTTTGCGTCTACAATTCGGCGATACTACAAGTAACAACCCCCCACGATGCTTCACTAAAACATTTATTACGACAATTTACTGAAGACAGTTCGAAATGTTTTCGAGTAGTCACGCAACACTCAGCTGAAGAATAACCGTCGCACATGCTCCTTATCTTAGATATGTCAGTTGGACTATTTTTTATGGAATTGGTCACATATGATGTATGGTTGGGTTGGTATTACTATAGATAACATAATATTGACCTGCTTGATTTGAAAAAGGTGAAGTCAGATGAATAGAAAATTCTTCTTATAGCACCCGGTAAATACACGTTGCTGCGTAGATCACAGTCCTTTTTTTGAGTTCGTAAGTCACATTTAGAAAATATAACCGTTCGCAGCTCCCCAACATTTCTACATAGCTGACGCTGAAGCAACAAAACTGGTCAATCCTGATCTTTATTTTTTTTAAGAACATGTTCAGGTGCTACTTCAAGAAATGAGAGTCTACTCCTACCATCTTTATTCGGTGCTTTTTGTTCCTCTTTCTTTTATCATTGCGCTTTTTACACGTATACAAGTCATCTTGATACTTAAAAATGTAAACCTTACGAAATTACAATCACAAATTCGTATCCAGTTTGGAAAATGTATTCCCTGCAAACTTTGCGTGTATTTAGTTAACCAACTGTGTATGATAATAGTAGATTCTGACCAGAATTTGTTGAAAAGGAATAACCTTTATTCACATGGTCCTTTAATACATCATGCTGTTTACAAATATAGATGAACTACTGAATAACTATTGTCGATTAAATTCTATTCACTTCTTCCTCATCGATCATTATTTGGTCATGTGGCATCTATGATATGCGGACATAATCTTGCTGTACAGTGTAACACTTTCAGACTTCCAGCATGAAGTATACTAATTCAGTGGTGAAGCATTATTCTGTAGATACCATTTAGATTGAAGGGTGTAAACTCTTAGGGATGAAATGGTCTCTCTTTCTACCTGTGTTTGTTGTTATTTACTACTGTTACCTTTTTAAGTCTATTATACGCTTGTCTGTCAGTGAATATATTTCAATAGCCGAGGTTTTTCAAGATTATCATTTCCATTAGTGTTTTGTCAGCGTATATTTGGTTAAGCTTCTAGGCTTCGATAATCTGTACGACCTGACCAGCTAGTTTAGGCCTCGGATCTTACCCCACTATAACTGCATAGTATTCAATAGATGAAACTATTTTATCCAACCACAGCGACAGAATCTTTAAACGGACACGATTGACCTCTGCATCATTAACAAATAACATCATTTGAGCTTAATTGGGAACTACAAGTGAATTTTTTCGTGGTAGTGTTTTTCATGGTGTTATTACTTCTAACTGTTGATGATCATTTGTTTGAGAAAGAAAATTCATCAATTTACTCACAATGTATCACCGTGCACTATAGTAAACTAATAATTTAAATTAGAAATAACATTTCTCTATAGTGCTCGCGTTTCTACTCAAACACTGTTTATATGCAGAGAAAAGGTTAAGATCATCGACGGTTTGTATTTGCTTCATTGCTACCTAATCATTTTATGTACAGGGAAATCAAGGATCAACCTGATTATTTACACCAATCAAATCAGTTTAAAAATTCTAATATTTTATAAGATTGTACATATAGTGACTGCAACATTCGCGGTGATCTACTGATAAGTGGCTCCATGAAAGAAGTGTTTATCCGTAGCATGCAGTAATCAATCATGGATTTTTCACAAATAATGACGAAGACGGTATATATGATCACCAAAATCTCGCAATCTTCCGCAAATCTATAATATCGTAGAGTAAATCACCCAAAAACATTTAACACATTAATGTGAAAACATAGCTTCAAATAACTGATACATGGAAACACCGAGAGCAATAACCGAGAAATGCAAGGGATGAATATATATCACACAATAAGCAGATATTTCACTCGCATCTTCCAATATTCTACTTGTGTAGACATGAAACTATGAACACCTCATTCATAAAACCCAGTTAGAAACCACAAGTTGTTAGGACCTTTCATGATTTTGAAAACAAGTCATGCAGATAAATTAAACACTGTTTGACAATGTTCATCATGTTCACCCTTCTCATTGAATAACAAATTAAATACTAAGCATATAAAATGTCAATACATTGTTTTTAGGGTCAAAGACACCATATACAGTACTTAAATTGATATACTCTGAGAGTGAACACTTGAATAATAACTTTCAGACTCTAGTCTTGGTGTCCACTAAATTCTTCCATATGAAAACTGAAGGTTTAACTTCAAAATATGTACAAAATACAACAGTTCATGAATTCATGCTTATTGATTTCTAAACATTTCTAGGATGGCATATCCGATTGATTTTTGCTTCTTCAACCAACTGTATATCTAGACGTTGGTTCATATGCTTCTCCTCCGAATATTGAAGCAACATGATCAGCTACAGGGGATTGGGACTTCTCATGAGGATATGATCAATTTCAGTCTACTCTATATCATAAATATTACAATACGTAGATGTGTTCACTAAACCTAGAGGGTCGTCTTCAATCTAAACACAATTCCAACCAGCTTCGCTGTGTCTTAGCGATTTCGATATCTGCAAATCCTTCAAAAATGAATAAGAGGCATAAAACAATAACTACGAAAACTGGAACAACAAACACGCAAACATTTTTTATTTCGCTCTTTAAATGTTTGAATGGTAACAATATGTTTTGCACGAATAATCTACTATGACTCCGCAAGCATGATTTTAGGAACTGATGTCTTACATTTTTAACATGAGTTATGATTAACTCCGATCCTAAAGTAACTTTCCTACATATAATCATCCTCAAGACGTGCTTGTAGTTATCTTAAGATCCCTCCGTTAATATAAAGTAATTTCCTGCCGACTAAGTATGATACGTTTTCGCATTTAGTCAGACAAAATATATGCTGAATTACAATCATACTTTTGACAAGTAATAACCTCCTCACTTTAAAACATTTATTGTATTGAAATGAAAAGTTGCAGTTTCAAGCATCCTTCATAGAACAAATTTAATTTCATCAAAAGCACAGTATATAACCACTTAGTAAAAGTGAAATACTCGCCGTTAATCTGTGCTTTCCACCTGCCAGTCTCCGTTTATATAACATCAGTTACAGATGAAAAATAAAAAAAGGTAGATACGTAGATACAACAAACAGCCCTAAACACCACACAAATTGTCTCATTTACTTCATTTTCTGACAAATATGAGAATTAATGATGAAAATTCCATCAATCTCTAAGCACGGATGGTTATTGATAACTCAAGTAATATCAAGTAGAATACTTCACATTACTGCAGTTAACTCCTATTTTCTAAATTTGACACAATAAGAATTTTCACTGCTTTACTAGAAAACAACGGCGTTGTCTTCCACTCCACAGGCATAGTGGAGAATCGATCACGTAAGTAACTTCAAACATTTACTCCCTTTCATGGATTATGATAACGCACTGAGAGGACACTGTTCATCTGAAAAATACGATGTTTTCCCATCACGCATTTTGAACAATCTAATTTCACAATCACTTCTCAAGGCCACTGTGTACGAAAACTAAAAATGGAGAAAGGACAAATATGACTGAAAGCAATTCAATTATGAGAAATGTAAGGAATAGAGGATGATGAGTTTCGAAGTCAACCTTGGCTGTAGGATAGGATGAATATCACCAGGGTGGATTGAACCTAAGGTCAGGCAAACTGTTTTCTAACGCAAAACCGTGGCCTCAATTTATGCATGCCTCCTGCCTTCACAAACGTCAGCATACACCATTGACAGTTTCGACACAATATTATAAAAGCTGTTTTAATATCAATCCTGTGACCTTCATCAATAATGTGTTCTACAGTGGATGATGATGGTTGTCTGCCACTTGATCTTATCTATGTTTGTGTGAATCCAGGTAGCTGTCTATGTAGGCATTTTAATGTATGTTCCATTACTCTCAAGTGCATATCTCAATTAGTCCTGCCTGTATGAGCATGTTCACCTACAAACGGTAATTGGTAAACTCAGTGGGATGCGACATACTCGTTCATGGACTGATGAGGTGTGTGCTGCAACGTGTGTTTGGTTTCCCTACCTACAATAGGTCTAGCTGCAAAATAAACTTCTTAGCGATAGATCTTGATCTTATTTTTAAAGTTACGTTATCATTTTCATGCTATCATTCAATGTGTATTTCATGCAAATACCCTAGATTCTGATTGTGTTGTACTTCATTACCTAAGTGGTTTATTTGCTAGACTTTTATTGTCTTTGTAGATAACACCATCGGCACTAACTTCGATTGATGATTCAGTAGTTTACACTTCCAAAAGTGGTTTTTGACTGTTTTCATTGGTTGCATAGACCTGTCGGTTGGTTGTTTCTCCGTCGGATATTTGACATTGCATTTGTTCATCATTTTTCCAAATAATAGTTTAGTTCTGTCTACGTCTATGTCTACCGCTGTTAACTGTCTGGAGTGCCGACCTTCTAGGAATTCTCTGGCGTACTTCGTGTTTCCTGTATCGAAAATCTTAAAATTTTCAAAGTTGAATTCATATCCATATTTATCCATGTGCATTGAGATGAATGATAAAATGTCGTGATGTTCAGTAGCCGACTAATATTCATGTAAGCGAAAGGAAAGAGGGCGATGACTTAGTCCAATATGCTGCTGATCGTTATAGTTTCAGTTGATTTTGCAGATAATATTTGGTTTGTCTTATTTGTCTCCTGAGTCCTTTGGTCTGCACAATGTTGTTTGAACAGAATTTGCTGTTTTCCGATCCACACGGACTCTTTGTGCTCTCAGTGGTCTTAAAATGATCACTGATGTTCTTTGTGCATTGTATTATGATCCGTCTGTTGATTTATGTGAACAACTTTGTGGTTGATGATAGTCAGGGAAGGTGTCTTCCAGTCATGTTCTGTGGGTAATCCTCTTTCTTCAGGACAAACACCAAGTAGCATTCTTTGTTGGATCCTTTTAAATGAGCACTTTATCAAACCTTGAGTAAACTGACCTGAACAAAAGCTATGAAGACTTAGATGCTATCCAGACCAAGTGAGTTTTCCGTAAATTAACCGTCTTGTTGAACCGTCTCTCCTACGATTCAGGAGTATATCCAAAAACTGCAGACGGTTATCTTTCTGTACTTCATAGGCCAAGCGTACATTGTTTGGTACCGTGGTAGGTATTTCTGGCCAACATGTCGCGCTCAGCATAGAGAACAAGATTCGGATTTTCAATACCAACGTCAAGTCATTGCTTCTATGCGGTGATTCAGAGACTTGGCGCTTTACGAAAAGGCATTTCCAACAAACTATAGATATTCATCAACAACTGTCTACTCTAGCTCACATGGGAAGAAAGAATAAGCAACAAGAAACTCTGGCTGGTGACGAACCAACCAAGAACATATCACTCAACAAATATGCAGAAGGAAGTGGAGATGGATTAGGCATGCACTGAGAAGACCATTAGGGGACATCACACCCCAGGCCAGGCCCACGACAGGAACCCAGATGGTAAACGACTAGTTGGGCGTCCGATGCGAGGGTGACATGGGGGAGATCATATGAGGAAGAAATGCAAGCTTGTGGGCTGTCTTGGAGTCAGGTTCAAAAGATTTCAGAGAACAGAGTGCACTGGAGACGTGCTACTGAGTCCCTTTTTTCCACTTGGAACCCAAGGGACAAATAATAATAATAATATAATATGTCGCATCTTCATGCTTGTCGTGTACTTCAGTCGTAGCGCCACAATGTCTCTTATGAAGAGTTAATTCGTTAATGAGGTCACTAACCAAGCCTTCAATTTATAACATGCAAATTACAACTAGTGTTGGTTCCAGAGGAGCTCTCGTTGCCACGTGATTTGTTTGTCAAAATTGTTCCCCATTAAATGTGAAATGAATTTTATAGCTACGCAATAGTAACAACTCCTTCAAACATGCTATGGAGATAGAAAAGGAGAACCCATCGGAAGGTATATTTTTAAAAAGAATGTCAATGGTCTTAGTTAGGGGCACTTTGAGTAATAGAGAGTGTGAAGGATTACTAGTTTTAGGAATTTTAGGCAATCCATACAAACTAGATAAAATGGAATCTAAAGATTTTAGGGGAGTGGATTCCCACTTATTGATGGCATTCATATTCAAGATTTTAGCTAGATTCTGTGTGAAATAAAGTGAAATACAAATCTTGTCAGAGTCGGGTAGCTCAGCTCAGTTACTAGAGCAATGGCTCTCGAAAGTGGTCGTCGATGAGTTTGAAACCTTCAGCGGCACAAATCTTCATTTCACTTTCAGTCATCACCCAGTGTCAATAGATCACACCTTTTTGTTCCAGACCTGAACTACAGAAGTGACAGGTAATGGGGGTTTAGCCTTTAGCTAGATATGGTTATCTAAAAAGGTTGGAATATGAGGAAACAAAAGATCACAAAGTTTCCAAATTGGATAACAATAGTGAAACTCGAAAACTTTGTGCGAGGAACTGAAAAATTGAATTCAAGGGAAGGCCTATTCTTATTGCACATCAGAAATTGAACAGAATATAAATTAGTCGCATACTTATTTGCATTAACTAACAACGGGTTAACATGTGTTTCATTATCAGTAGTTTTTTGCATCTTATATTCTGTCTCCTCTGATTCATCAATTACTGAATTGTGAAAATTGGCGAACTTGAGATGAAAAGTAAATGAAGTATAAGACATCTCACATGAATTATGATAATGAAGTTAAGATAATCGATTTAACTTTTTACTGAAGGAGAATAATAGAGTCAAAGGAGGTATGAAATGTAATGATGCAATTCCACAAAATGCTAAGTTGTATAAACCTGTCTGGAAAATGTGTGCCTAGAAATGCAAGATATGTAAATAATCCCAATTTCCCTCCTCAGATGCCATTTACTAGTTGAGGCTATGGCACAGACTTTTATTTCACTTTCAAAAATCACCCAGTGTCAATAATATTAGCTCGTCAAAACATGAATATACGTAAAAAAACTATTGAGTTTATACACTTGGGAATATGGATTTGCATAGGTAGAAATAATCGAGATATACACTTGAGAGTAATGGAACATACATTAAAATGCCTACATAGACAGCTACCTGGATTCACACAAACATAGATAAGATCAAGTGGCAGACAACCATCATCATCCACTGTAGAACACATTATTGATGAAGGTCACAGGATTGATATTAAAACAGCTTTTATAATATTGTGTCGAAACTGTCAATGGTGTATGCTGACGTTTGTGAAGGCAGGAGGCATGCATAAATTGAGGCCACGGTTTTGCGTTAGAAAACAGTTTGCCTGACCTTAGGTTCAATCCACCCTGGTGATATTCATCCTATCCTACAGCCAAGGTTGACTTCGAAACTCATCATCCTCTATTCCTTACATTTCTCATAATTGAATTGCTTTCAGTCATATTTGTCCTTTCTCCATTTTTAGTTTTCGTACACAGTGGCCTTGAGAAGTGATTGTGAAATTAGATTGTTCAAAATGCGTGATGGGAAAACATCGTATTTTTCAGATGAACAGTGTCCTCTCAGTGCGTTATCATAATCCATGAAAGGGAGTAAATGTTTGAAGTTACTTACGTGATCGATTCTCCACTATGCCTGTGGAGTGGAAGACAACGCCGTTGTTTTCTAGTAAAGCAGTGAAAATTCTTATTGTGTCAAATTTAGAAAATAGGAGTTAACTGCAGTAATGTGAAGTATTCTACTTGATATTACTTGAGTTATCAATAACCATCCGTGCTTAGAGATTGATGGAATTTTCATCATTAATTCTCATATTTGTCAGAAAATGAAGTAAATGAGACAATTTGTGTGGTGTTTAGGGCTGTTTGTTGTATCTACGTATCTACCTTTTTTTATTTTTCATCTGTAACTGATGTTATATAAACGGAGACTGGCAGGTGGAAAGCACAGATTAACGGCGAGTATTTCACTTTTACTAAGTGGTTATATACTGTGCTTTTGATGAAATTAAATTTGTTCTATGAAGGATGCTTGAAACTGCAACTTTTCATTTCAATACAATAAATGTTTTAAAGTGAGGAGGTTATTACTTGTCAAAAGTATGATTGTAATTCAGCATATATTTTGTCTGACTAAATGCGAAAACGTATCATACTTAGTCGGCAGGAAATTACTTTATATTAACGGAGGGATCTTAAGATAACTACAAGCACGTCTTGAGGATGATTATATGTAGGAAAGTTACTTTAGGATCGGAGTTAATCATAACTCATGTTAAAAATGTAAGACATCAGTTCCTAAAATCATGCTTGCGGAGTCATAGTAGATTATTCGTGCAAAACATATTGTTACCATTCAAACATTTAAAGAGCGAAATAAAAAATGTTTGCGTGTTTGTTGTTCCAGTTTTCGTAGTTATTGTTTTATGCCTCTTATTCATTTTTGAAGGATTTGCAGATATCGAAATCGCTAAGACACAGCGAAGCTGGTTGGAATTGTGTTTAGATTGAAGACGACCCTCTAGGTTTAGTGAACACATCTACGTATTGTAATATTTATGATATAGAGTAGACTGAAATTGATCATATCCTCATGAGAAGTCCCAATCCCCTGTAGCTGATCATGTTGCTTCAATATTCGGAGGAGAAGCATATGAACCAACGTCTAGATATACAGTTGGTTGAAGAAGCAAAAATCAATCGGATATGCCATCCTAGAAATGTTTAGAAATCAATAAGCATGAATTCATGAACTGTTGTATTTTGTACATATTTTGAAGTTAAACCTTCAGTTTTCATATGGAAGAATTTAGTGGACACCAAGACTAGAGTCTGAAAGTTATTATTCAAGTGTTCACTCTCAGAGTATATCAATTTAAGTACTGTATATGGTGTCTTTGACCCTAAAAACAATGTATTGACATTTTATATGCTTAGTATTTAATTTGTTATTCAATGAGAAGGGTGAACATGATGAACATTGTCAAACAGTGTTTAATTTATCTGCATGACTTGTTTTCAAAATCATGAAAGGTCCTAACAACTTGTGGTTTCTAACTGGGTTTTATGAATGAGGTGTTCATAGTTTCATGTCTACACAAGTAGAATATTGGAAGATGCGAGTGAAATATCTGCTTATTGTGTGATATATATTCATCCCTTGCATTTCTCGGTTATTGCTCTCGGTGTTTCCATGTATCAGTTATTTGAAGCTATGTTTTCACATTAATGTGTTAAATGTTTTTGGGTGATTTACTCTACGATATTATAGATTTGCGGAAGATTGCGAGATTTTGGTGATCATATATACCGTCTTCGTCATTATTTGTGAAAAATCCATGATTGATTACTGCATGCTACGGATAAACACTTCTTTCATGGAGCCACTTATCAGTAGATCACCGCGAATGTTGCAGTCACTATATGTACAATCTTATAAAATATTAGAATTTTTAAACTGATTTGATTGGTGTAAATAATCAGGTTGATCCTTGATTTCCCTGTACATAAAATGATTAGGTAGCAATGAAGCAAATACAAACCGTCGATGATCTTAACCTTTTCTCTGCATATAAACAGTGTTTGAGTAGAAACGCGAGCACTATAGAGAAATGTTATTTCTAATTTAAATTATTAGTTTACTATAGTGCACGGTGATACATTGTGAGTAAATTGATGAATTTTCTTTCTCAAACAAATGATCATCAACAGTTAGAAGTAATAACACCATGAAAAACACTACCACGAAAAAATTCACTTGTAGTTCCCAATTAAGCTCAAATGATGTTATTTGTTAATGATGCAGAGGTCAATCGTGTCCGTTTAAAGATTCTGTCGCTGTGGTTGGATAAAATAGTTTCATCTATTGAATACTATGCAGTTATAGTGGGGTAAGATCCGAGGCCTAAACTAGCTGGTCAGGTCGTACAGATTATCGAAGCCTAGAAGCTTAACCAAATATACGCTGACAAAACACTAATGGAAATGATAATCTTGAAAAACCTCGGCTATTGAAATATATTCACTGACAGACAAGCGTATAATAGACTTAAAAAGGTAACAGTAGTAAATAACAACAAACACAGGTAGAAAGAGAGACCATTTCATCCCTAAGAGTTTACACCCTTCAATCTAAATGGTATCTACAGAATAATGCTTCACCACTGAATTAGTATACTTCATGCTGGAAGTCTGAAAGTGTTACACTGTACAGCAAGATTATGTCCGCATATCATAGATGCCACATGACCAAATAATGATCGATGAGGAAGAAGTGAATAGAATTTAATCGACAATAGTTATTCAGTAGTTCATCTATATTTGTAAACAGCATGATGTATTAAAGGACCATGTGAATAAAGGTTATTCCTTTTCAACAAATTCTGGTCAGAATCTACTATTATCATACACAGTTGGTTAACTAAATACACGCAAAGTTTGCAGGGAATACATTTTCCAAACTGGATACGAATTTGTGATTGTAATTTCGTAAGGTTTACATTTTTAAGTATCAAGATGACTTGTATACGTGTAAAAAGCGCAATGATAAAAGAAAGAGGAACAAAAAGCACCGAATAAAGATGGTAGGAGTAGACTCTCATTTCTTGAAGTAGCACCTGAACATGTTCTTAAAAAAAATAAAGATCAGGATTGACCAGTTTTGTTGCTTCAGCGTCAGCTATGTAGAAATGTTGGGGAGCTGCGAACGGTTATATTTTCTAAATGTGACTTACGAACTCAAAAAAAGGACTGTGATCTACGCAGCAACGTGTATTTACCGGGTGCTATAAGAAGAATTTTCTATTCATCTGACTTCACCTTTTTCAAATCAAGCAGGTCAATATTATGTTATCTATAGTAATACCAACCCAACCATACATCATATGTGACCAATTCCATAAAAAATAGTCCAACTGACATATCTAAGATAAGGAGCATGTGCGACGGTTATTCTTCAGCTGAGTGTTGCGTGACTACTCGAAAACATTTCGAACTGTCTTCAGTAAATTGTCGTAATAAATGTTTTAGTGAAGCATCGTGGGGGGTTGTTACTTGTAGTATCGCCGAATTGTAGACGCAAAAATAGAGGTTTTCATTCCATTATTACTGATTTATATCTTGTATTTAAAAAGCGATGCCCGTTTTAGTGACTTTTCATCGGCTTTCTGTCTATATTCTCATTATGAAACCACATTATTATGTTAGTAGTACGTGAAGATAATGTATAGATTTGCTAATTCCACTGTTATGAGTGAAAAGAACTGATGACTAAACTTGCTGAAGTGATTCGGAATTGAACTACTTCACAGGCAATCATTTAAGATCTAAAACATATCATCCATTAGTTGGTAGTAAACCTGTATATCAACAACTTTATCTGTCAAAGGTCTGTTTTAATATTTCACCTGTGGTGTATCTGTAAATATAGGTTCAAATGGTGACCACAAACCAATCCCTTAACTTTCATGTAAGAACTGCTTTTGAACATAAAATGGACATTGGTTACATATGTTAGCAGTAATTACTTCGAATTCCCAATGAAAATGCAAGTAGTTAATTATCTCTTTAATGAGTATTCACAAATGAACTGAATGGTTTCAGTGAGATGGATGAAACATCAAGGGATACTATGTATTTGTTGATTACATCTGATTCTTTTGTTCTGTCGACAAGTTAGAAAACATCACTGACACAATATTTTGCCTATTCATTACGTGAAGCTTGCAGTTACTTAACGAATACTCTTTTCTTTTTTTATCATCTGAATCTTCCTTTGACTTAAACTTCTAATATTTGGATTCGTCTTGAAATACTAAATCAATTTTCCTTACATAGTCACCTCTGACCATGATTATGACTTCAGCCTTCTAATAATGCATAGTGATGATGAAGTTATTTACTGATGCGTGATGAGTTCTGTACTGAACCAAATATATATTGGCCTCTTGCGGCACATGAGCTAACCACAGCCTAGCAGATAATATAGAAATAAATCTTGAGACATGCATTGAAAAAACCTTTAAAACTGAACCGCTTATAGAACAATGTAAGTGCTTAGAAGTTAAAAACAGAAGATTCAAAGATCACAGTTTTCCGTTGTATGTTTACGTATCTTTATTTATTTTTAGGAGATTGTCTACCAAGTATCTGCTTTTGTCAAAGGTTAATTTGTGAATAAACGGCTTAGATAACATCTCTACTTGGACTGGTGTATAGCCTTTCAAAAAATGAATCAACACTCTTTGTAGGTCAGTCATTAAAAATTATTACTGTACACAGACAAAAGTTATTTGAAAGTTTTCAAAACCCACCAGATTGCTGGTTATTCCTTACGGCTTACAGTAGTGTGAAATAAAATCTAAGCCTTTTCAATTTTCTTATTTAGTGTGACGCTTTTATCAATATTCAATGGATGTAAATAGTATTTATTTCAGTTCACTATTTTCAATTGAGTAAAGACTATACAAGACGAGGTTTCAAAAGGTTAACTTATTGCTTCATTTTTGTATTCTGATATCAACGATACATTCAGCCAAACTCCTAGTTTTATTCCAAATTGTTCTCAAATCAACATATGATACATCGTGACACATTTTTAACCTATTTCCTTTTATTCTATTTAATGTCTTCAATAATGTCCCTTGTTTGAGATCTGCAATCAACTTTTGTCACGAACTCAGACACTTAACATTCATTCATCATGGCATTCTGTCGGAAAAAGGCTCAAAACGATAAGTCCGCAACATAATTCACTTTGCATAATAATTAGTTGGTTACTGAAGCATAATGTCTAAGAGAAAGCTTTCTTCGTTTAGGTAGTCCACATTTATTGTTATTATTATTATTTTCCCTTCGGTTCTTAGTGGAAAATAGGGCTTCAGTAGCATGCCTCCATTGTATTCTTTTCTCTGCGGTCATTTCAACCTGGCACAACGACTGCCCAAAAGCTTTCATTTCTTCCTCACATGATCTCCTCCATGTCACTCTCGCATCGGACACCCAACTCGTCATTTCCCTTTTGGATTCCACTCAAGGGCCTGGCCTGGCGCGTGATGTCCCCTAATGGTCTTCTCAGAGCATGCCCACTCTATATCCACTTTCTTCTGTATATTGATTGGGCGATGGGTTTTTGGTTGGTTCGCTGCCAACCAGCCAGCCAGCCAGAGTTCGCAGTCGCTTATTCTTTCTAGCCATCTAATCTTCAGTATCGAGTGAGCGTAGGCAGATGTTGATAATGTGTGTCCGTAGTTTGTTGGAAATGCTTTTCGTACCTCGTCAAGATTCTGAACCATCGCACGGAAGCAATGACTTACTCGACTGACTTTGAATTGTAAATCTGGATCTTGTTCACGCTTTATGCTGAGTGCTGATTTTAGATTAATGAAGGCTTGTCTTACTGTCTTTCTGATCCTGGTATTGACATCCGCATTTGTGTCACCTGTGGTTGAAACAATGCTGCCCTGCCTAGGTAGATGAAAGAGACTACTTCCTTTAGGTTTCTTTCGTTCATGGTGATTGATGCCTGTCATCTTTGTTGGTTATGTATCTTCATCACCTCCGTCTTCTCTACATTCATTTGAAGTCCCGTCTTCGCTGCCTCGCCTCTTCTGCCAACTTGTTAGTTTTCGCATGTATATCTTAGAGCTTGTGCGACGTCAGACACAATTCATCCTTGGCGAAATCCAAGTCTTCTAGGTTCTTTTCCGCAGTCTAGCGTATCCCCCTCTTCTCGTTCCTAACTATTGTCTACTGCATGATCCAGTCCACCACAATCAGGAATATCATGGGTTACAGTAGGCAACCTTGTCTTACTCCTGTCTTCCTTTCAAAGGTGTCACTGATCTTTCCATTGTGAATCACTTGGGATATGGCGTCGTCATATAGCTGTTGAGTGAGGTCGATAAAGGCTAGTGGTACTCCGTAGTGTTGAAGTAGTTGTTTGCCAAATTACTTCTCGGTCGACGTTGTCGAAGGCCGCCGTTTTCAAAGTCGATAAAGTTGAGATAGAGGGTGGGCTGCCACTCAATGCTTTGTTGTATGATGATGCGTAGCGTAGCGTTGCGATTTGATCCGCACCTAATTTGTTCTTCCTGAATCCAGCCAGTCAGCCAGCCAATTCCAGTCGTCTTAATTTTGAATCCAGAGTACCATTTAATCTCACCAGGATGATGCGGCTTAATATTTTGCTTGGGGTGGACAGGAGTGGAGCATGATTGCGTGCCAGTTCTTACAAAGACTTAGGTCTCCCTTTTTTGAGAGTTTGACAAGTTAGCCCTTCTTCCAATCTACAGGCAGGTACTTTTCCTTCTTTCCTTGCAAACCTTCTGCAGTAGTAGTGTGAGCGTGTCCGCTGTTATCTCTGAGTCTGTTTTCAGTGGTTCTGACGTAATTCTATGTGATCCTGCTGCTTCCCCGTATTTCAGCATCTTTATGGCGTTCAGGACTTCACTTCTGCTTTTGTTGGAGGGCTTGTGTCCACTGGTAAGTCAGTGGCTGGACTGCTAGTGGTATTTCAGGAGTTGCAGGTGGTGGTAGTGGATTCAAGAGTTTCTGAAGTGGTCAGATTATCGTTTCCATTGTGCTTTTTCTTTGGTAACTGAGTTTCCTTCATCATCTTTCATTGGTTTAATCCCAGATAGTAACCCGGTTATTGAATATAATGTTGTCAAGTCTCTGTCTCTCCTACCAGCAGCCTGTTCTGCTTCACTTTTCAACGTGTCGTGGAGGTGTCTTTTGTCTTTCCGTGCACTCTTCTTCACTTCTTTGTCCAGTGTAGTGTTTTATATGTTGTGTTCAGTTCCTCTTTTGGCTGTTCATCCTTGCCCGTACTCGTTCATCTTTTGCTTCACCATCCTTCTCCCCCTCCCCTATCAACTTCCATGCATCCGTCGAGATCCATTGCTTGTCTTGTTTTCTCTTCCTTCCCAGTATGGTTTTGCTGGTTTCTTTCCACATCTCTCCCGAAGAGTTTCAGTATTATTCCACACAGGCTTCTTCACGGATGATGTTGAATATCTCCCATTTTTTCCTGATGGCTGGCTGACATGAAGATGTCCTTTATAGTTTCGTCCCTCATTTCAGTTTCTGTTCTGGGTGTTGATTTGGAAAGTTCCTTGCACTCGGTAGTGGTGTGAACCTACATCTGATTCCCTTCACCATCTGATCTCATGTCCAGTAGGCTGCGTCTCCACTTCCTTCACACTGAGATGAAGTCGATCTGATTTTTAGTGTCCTGGTGTCTGGTGAAATCAAATCCATGTCGCTTTGTGAATATTCTTGTGTTTGCAGACACTGCCTCCAATCACAAAATCATCAAGTGTGCAGAAATCTGCAAACAGTTCTCCATTCTCGTTCATTTCCCCGATTGCCTCTTGACCCATGATGAGTTCTCTTCTTGTGTTGTCTGCTCCCTGTTTGGCATTCACGATACTCCACCCATTAGAATTTAGATGTCGTTGTCGCCAACTGGAGTCTTGTGTATTACTGGTTGCAGTTGGCTGTAGAATTCCTCCTTCTTCTCTTGATATACATGATTGTAACTTTTCTTCTATTTGCGTTGAATCTTGGTATCTTGATCATCATCCTGGAGGAGACTGATTTCCACTGCCTGAGATCCTTCGATGTTCTTGGAGACGTCATGATAGCCACACCGAAACTCAGTGTACTCGTGGTTGTCGTCTGGGTGACAATATCGGAGTAGATAATGGACTCTCCAGTTGGTAGTTTTGAGAGTCCACTTCCATTCCATCTGCTTTCGCAGATTCGTAGCACCTCTATCCTATACCTTCTCATCTCTTTTGCAATCTGGACAGCCTTGTCAGCCAGCCAGCTTCAGACATTCTTCGAACATTCCGTGTACCCATTCTTACCTTCGCTTTCATCGAGGGAGAGACGATACGTCGGTCAAGTTGTTTACCGAAGGCGTTAACCAACTGGAGTCTTTTCACCTCTCCTATTCCAGCGAAGAATCAGTTTACCTTTTTTCATATTTTCTTTGTCCTTTGAAGTTTGTTTAGCGGTTGGATTGGTTTTATGGGGTAGGGTTGCTAGCTGCATGCCCAACCTCCCCTCTTTATCCGGGCTCGAGACCGGCTAGTAACTAGTGAACTAGTTACCTAGGCGAGGTTGCTTAATCCATAAATGATGGTTTATTAATAATGACGAAGTTAGTATGACTAACATTTCATATTTGGACAATAGTGGTGGTTATTTCTGATTCGGCTAATCGCAGAGCTTATGAATTAGAGCATTAATGATCAACTGGAATTTGCGTTGAGTTGGACAGCTAAAGAAAAACTGTTGTTCTTCGGCCGTAGTTTATTTGCAGTGCTGCAAGTAGTTATAAACATAAATATATTTGAGACGAATAGGGATTTTTATTTAGAGGTGGTATTCGTCATGGATTGACATAAGTTGGAGAACCATTGAAAATCAAGGAGCGCTGGACAACTTTTACGTCCTAGTATGGTCGTGAGTTCGATTCCTAGATGTATCGTGGGTGTGTACTACTGAGGAGTCCCATACTAGGACGAAACAGCTGTCCAGTGCTTTCAGATTTTCAATGGTTCCCCAACTGATGTCAGTACATGATGAATACTACCTCTATATGTATGTTTATATATATGTATATATATATGAGGCATTGACATTCTTTGTAGTTTTCTAGTCGCATTTATGATTGATTGACATAGAATATTCCAGGGTACGGACACCTGGAAAAATGTTAACGGACATCCAGTGACCTTGTATGAGCGACCAAAGTAATTAAAAGTAGCCTATTACCAGGAAAGCACTTATTGTGAGAATACATATAGTAGTTTTAGTTTTGGGGAGTCCGGTTGAAATCATCACTCTGAAACCCCTTTTCAGGCCTTGGAAATCACGATATCAATTCGCTCTGTTCAGGTCGAAGAAATGATTCGAGGAGGCTTTTCAGCTAGGGAGCTAAAATAAAATTTGCATCATGTCCTGAACTACAGTAACCTGCTTTCCTTATTGAAGAAGTTTCACACTAACTACATAGTCGCGTAGAGCATATAAATAAGCGTAAATCAGCTATCTTTTTTCAACAAAACTATTCACTTACCAGTGGTGAATGAAAGCACACATGTTGAATTTCTGGTGTTTTTGGCTTTGATAAACTATTTGTATTGTAGTTACAGAGTTGGTCCAAGTGAATTTCCTCTTTTGGAAACTGCAAATTTCTTGCTGTTTGATCATATCTAGCTTGAATATCTGTAGTCACTCTATTTGGTGGATTATTCAATTCACAACAACTCTGTTTGCTGCGTTTTATTGAATTTATATTGGAAGAATAAGAAAAACAAGGAGAAGTCAGTCCAGGGGCGTTGGATATCGGGTGTATAAGTAGTTGATCAAAGTTTTCTGTAGAATGTGTGGGGTACAATATACTTATTGGTTGTATACAATTTGTGTCCATAATACTCGTTGAAATTGGTTCTAGACGAACAATGAATGGTTGTGGTAGTACGGTTGTTTGCGAATCTGAAGAAAAGGGCGAAGACAGACTGCATATGTTGTAATGGTTATCTGCATAGTGTAAAACTGAAGTACCATAATTTATTGGTGAATAACTGATTGTATGAGTAATATTATCGGACGTGATTTCATTGTTTGGAACCTCATTCAACAAGTTTGACATGGTTGAATTGATGCTGTCTAGGTTGTCATCGGGGATAAGTTTACTTTTAATGGGACTATTATCTGAAAAGCAAAAATGGAATAATGTTCAAAAGTAAATGTGAGCAAAAACTATTCCTTTTTAAAAATAAGTCCTACAGGTATGAAATGAAACTGTTAATGATAATAAAAGTCAAGTTTGTGAAAAATCTCTACTTTGAAGAACAATGTTTCTGTATTTCAAACCAACCAAAAAGACCGCTCTAGCAACCACAATTCTAACCAATTATGTTATCACATTTCGTAAAGCATCCTACTTTTTCAGTGGAAACTAAGAAACGTGATTGTTTAAGTGTTTGCTAGATGGGTTTGAAAGTTACATTGATTGTAATCAGAAGAATGTTGACTGGTGACAGAGTTGTGAGGGTGGTTGACACTTCTCGGATGTCCACACCGTGGAAGGCCATTTCTTCTTAAGGTACCTGACCGCAGAGCCCATCGGAAATGTGCTTGAAGCCTGTCACGCGAAGCGTTTTGAGTATAAATATTTTGAAATTTTGTTGTTTTGGGGCCGGATGGTCGAAAAGAAAGGACAAACGAACCAACACAGCTGGCCCGGCAGACTGTGGGACATGGTGGAGTGTGTTGTTTTTGGGGCCAACCTTTTCTAACCCCCCCCCTTCCACTGAGAAGGCAGCATCAGCATTGCACTGCTGGTCATCCTAGGGAAACACTTAACTGCTATCACAACACATCCAGCTAACAGCAGTACGGTAACTGTTTTTCGTCTAATCACAGACCTTTCTGTTATGCTAGGACCTTGAGGGAACACGTGTTCCACCAGCATAGCTCCTTGGGTCATTGTGATATGCAAGCGTGACCACCACGTCAAGGTAGCAGCTATCAGTTGGCCAGAATGTTACTTTTCATTGACTTGAAATACCTGTATTCGCACATAAAATGGACTGGGTGTAAAGTCATGTAGCGTCAAATGACTGATGAATGGTAACAGCAGTGTAGATAAGGAAACGTACTACGTGTGATCTTGACGTCATAGCTTGTGTTCAGTAGGAAGTTAAGTAAAAGGGAAGTAATATGAATGATCAGAATCATTATATAAATGAGGTGCACTTAATTCATGAGATGATCAGTGAGTGAAATGACCGGAACTGTATCAGACAGGGAATAATATTACAACGCTTTTCAGTAATTGTGAAGAGGTAGGCTTCAGTGTCAGTCTTTGAAAAGAGTTGACAGCATCAACAAAAACAAAAAAGGGCTGTTAAAAGGCGGTAAAAGGAAACGATACCAAATTCGGAAACATATCATCTTGAAAAAGCAAAGAAAAGAGCAAGGACAACGAGGATGGAATATAGTCTATAGAAAGTTAAGTGAAAGTGGTGCTTGGATGTTTTCCTTGTTAATGAAGAGTGACGGCTTAGTTGGTTTTATTTTCACAATTCTAGCAGTGAGAGAAAATAAAGCAGGTCTGTACAGGGTTCTATTTTCGGAACATGTTTTATCAAAACAAAAAGCAATTTTAAAATACTTTTGAGATTCTGCATTCAATAAGTGTACTGGTATGGACTTTTATGTTGACTGGACTTCCGCTTTCACAAACCAAATGCTCGCGTAAGCGGAGATGGAACTCACTGATATTAATTATTATATACGACTTTCTGTAAAGGTGTAGTTAGACTGTTAAATGCAGGATAGTAATATAAGTTAATTTATCATGAAACTTTGTACTTTTACTGAAATATATGAATATATTGTTTTGTTTGTTGCTCTAAGCTTGTTTTATGTCCGGCCACATGCTGAACAGAACATAGAGATATAGTCTGAAAATTTTGCAAGGTTGAGAAGACTGTAGGTAGCTTTAAGTGAAGAAGAACAACAAGACCTAATGAGCTTACAGCCGAGCCATTTCAAGGACATCAGCCAGTGTTTGACTACCAAATGATTGAAGTTCCAAGATCGGATATCACTCACTTTGACTGATTCTAACTGTTTACTTTCTTCAAATTCAATCAGGGAAAGAAGTCCACTCAGAGGAATACGTCTAAGAAACACAGTATCTCAAATCCTAAGTTCCATAATTATAAGATGCCTACATAAAGCTGGAGAACAGGAAAATGGAGGAAATTGGGCAAGTTTAGATCTTATTATGAGTGTATTAACCAGATCTTCATACCTAGCCAGGTTTAGTATCACACTAGTTTACCATCACTGACGCCAACTAGGTTTTTTGTTATGAAGGTTGCATTTGCTTATTGATTTATAACAGTGGGATATGAATTGGGCATACTCAGCCACCATCTGCCGTGATGGATTTGGTCTGCAGAAGAGAGACCAGTATAGATCTAAACCATCTTCAAGAACTCTATACAATCCAGCTTGATATCAATGCATAATATAAATTAAAACGCACCGCACTATCCATGTTTCAATCCACATGTAATACAAATGCAATTTAACCGATAGTTTCTGTTTAGCAGTACAATATAAATGTCAGATGTACGACACTGTTAAAACTAGTGTTAAGTTATGATGATAAAAACAGTGGCAAGAATAAAGCATTGCACCACAGCATGAAATCTATGACTGTTGGTTTGGACCGTATAAGAATATGCAGTCACCTTAATGAAGGTCCGCAGATTGGATAGTCTGGATAGAACAGTCTGCTGTGATGCTGGTGCATCCACAAATAATCACTTTAACCTGTATATAAGATTTCATTATTTGCTTTATCATCCATTTCTTCCTTTTCATAGCATCAGTGGTTTCTGTTTATGCTGCATCCATTCTCAATTCTTTCATGTCGCTCTTCTTTGTTTGAACTTGATGCTGTCAGTTGAGTCAAACAGGAACATTACATGGCAACGTCTAATAACCGACCTCAAGACGTATACCTAACTGGGTACTTTAATTGATATTTATATGAAAAATGGGATATTCAAACTATTGCGTGGACGATATAGGATTTTCGACCCCGAAAACACTTTACTCACGCTGAACTCCATGCTTTAGTTCCTGTTTTATTCCCAAATTCAGTAAAATTCTGCAGAAAAGCACAATTAGTCCATTTATATTTAAACTCCTTTGACTGGATCATCTGTGTTGCTTCATTCATCGTTACATAAAGTTAAATAGATCAACCGGCTTTACAGCAACTGTAAGGTGTACACTTTAATATGAGAGCGAAGTTTCAGTGTTTTCAAATATTTCAACGCCAAACTAATATGGTCTGTTGCTGTGAGTGAGGTGACTTATACGAAATCAAAATGAAAAAGTCCACCTTCGCCTATGGTTCATGCTTCAGGTTTGAAGAAAAATCCCTGACAAGAGATGTATTCTGATTGCATTACAGCTAGTTAGAATATTTACGTTTTGCGCAAACAATCGTGGCTTGCAGATATCAAGTCAAGAAGATGAGTGAGTGGTGTTGTCCTCAGTAACTTTCTACCCAGTGCCCATTGATTCAAACCCAATTGGCGACTGGAGCACGGAAGCCACCTCTTGTACAACGGGTACTCGTTGCTGTTTTGATATTTGTAATTTCCCGTTGTCGCAGTGAGTTGTTCTTGGTTCCCCTTCTAGCCACGAAGCCGAATGAAATATGAGGAATGATCAGGTAGCGTGAAGGCATCCGCGTAGGAGCCCATCTGCCGACAGAGGTTGAGTAATATATGATCCCAGTTTTCCTTTCGCATACTACCCTTTTTCGACTTGTTTTTACTGTTCTTTGTTATCCTTCAATTTTTTAATCAGATGATTTTATCACATCCACATTTGTGCCGAAATTGAGTTTAGAGTTTTGAAAGCCGTAATTTATTTTTTCATAAGAGACATCCGTTTCCTAATGATGAAAATTGTCCGAAATTTCTCCTCTTTCTTATTGTTATTTTTACGCTGTCCTAGATTTTGCACAGATAAATACAGGACGCATTTTGTCTCATTTTCACATCTGGTTAAAGCAAGAAACTTATTCGGTTTTCAAACATGAAATAAATAGATGAAGTAGTTCGAGGTTTGAATAGATTTCATTTTTAAGGTGATATTCATCATAGACTAACATCATTTGGAGAACCATTGAAAACCTGTGAACACTAAGCAGCTGTGTTGTCCTAGTATGGGAGTCCTCTACACTGAGCGCCCATGAACTTCAACTTAGATTGCTGCATCGTGCTCATTGGTGATATGCTTGGAGGTGGACATCCTGAAGTTCTAATAAGAAGCAGTGACCTGTGGGGTAACCAGCTGTGAATTGAGCGGATGCCAACCACAAACCTTGGATGACAGCCATGCTAACGTATGAAATCACTGAAGTACTGTAGTGTAGACTGTTGGACTCAGACCCATTGACTGGATGGTTAATGTGTTCAACATGAAACCTGAAGGTCATGGGTTTGACCTCCGGGAGAGTCATAGGTACTTACTACTGTGGAGTCTCACACGACAACGAAACAGTTTTTCAGTGCCCCAGGTCTTCACTCTTTCTCTAACTGGCTTTAGTTTATCTGTAATACTAGAATAAAAGTAGAAGTCAAAGTGGGATGAAAAGCATCAGATAGAATATAGAAACGATGATGAAGCCAAAAATACATTCAAAATAAGGAGTTGAAATCTAAATGGACCTCTGTAATTCATGTGCATAAGCCAAACATTCATGTACATGAGGAAAAGATGGCTTTCTTCAATCTAACATGGTTCCGGTTTTATTGCATCAGGTTTGTCAGTTTTTTTATTTGTTCTTAACTATCCACTTTTGTTTAAGCTATTTTATCATACTTTTATTATTCCTAATTGGTTTATCGTCTTCAAAGAACAATTGCTGAGTATCAAATGTTATTTCCTCAACAAATTTAGTAACTTAAGCGATGAAACAAAGGCAAGGGAGACTTCATTCATCTATTGTCAGAAATAAATCTTAATAAAAAAAATTTTCTTTCACATACAGATAATTTTACTATTACAAGCGGAAAATTGAATGAACATTTCATAGACATAAGAGCAAAACTTGAAGATTATAGTAGCATTCTGAACTCCTGTGCTGACTAACTGAACTACTATCACCGAAATTACACTCGATTTTATTTTAATTTTCCAATTGAGAAAAGATGCTATTGTAACTCTAGCTGACCGTTTCAAACTTATGCCTTGAATAGTGTTATTATTAACACTATACAGACGTAATGATTACTTCTTATAAAGATATTATAGGGAAAGCGAATTTGTTGAAATATTTTATGCTGAAAATTCTACAATGCATCATACATGCTGTTTGGAACAAAGCGACTATTATTATGAGTTTTTAACTTGAAATACATAGTCCGACTGTTTATCAGATCGATTACTTTTTGACTCACTCCTACAACCAAAAAGGTATTGTTGGGTGATAATGATAATTCATTAGCGTTAACAAATAGAATGCTAGTTGTAAAGACAGTATGAAGGTTCGGCCAACATGCAAACAGTTGAAAATGTAGTGTTATGCAAAACGAGATCATACACTGAATATGGGTGACAGAAAACATGAATTATCTCGAACAGAACTGATATTCCTGGATTAATCTTCATATGATTATGTTCCAGTGAAGTATTTGAAGTAATTCATGGGATCTTATGACAAGTCTATTAAATTTTTGTTTGACTCCAGAAATTCGCCTACACTGACTGAACGTATGCTATTCAGAGACTCTATCATGGGGCTGTTTTGACCGAATATGTATTATATCTATAAAAGCCCCTCTCGTATAAATATTTGAAAATAAGTCACCAAAGCATATTTTAAAAGTGTTTGCAAGACTTGCCTATGTCTTTGTATCTATCAGCGAGTAGTAATCCACTTGGATTGTATTTGACTGGTCCATTAGAATCGTTCGATCGATTCTTGTTTGAATCTTGTTTCACTCTTTTGCGCTTGATAAGGAATCCTATGATGCACATAAGGATAATTGATAATAAGATAGATGCTGTTACTGTTAGTAATATAATATAGCTGTTCATAGAAAGTCGCAAGTGACTCCACCACTTTGTGTAAGATTCACGTCCATCCTCATCTTCTTCCTCATCTTCCTCTTCATCTATGAGAAATTTAAATCCGTCTTTGCTCTCTGAAGATGTTGAATTTATGAGTCTTATCCGAAGTGATATGTAGGAATGTTTAGAATCAGGTATGCCCAAATCATACGCTTTAATGTCCACATTCAATATCCTGTCAATATCTGACGGAGAAAATTGTTTGTTCAAACGCAGAATGCCACTTACTGGATTCAACGAAAACAGCGAAGTGCTCAGTACTTCGTAATTCGGATTTTGTACAGTACTTACATGGTGACTGATAACATTACCAGTAATAATTTCAGCTGTCACTCGCTGGATTTCATATCTCACGGTACCGTTCCTTCCTGCATCATCATCGACTGCAATTACCTGTAAAAAGTGGAGCAGATATGACCGTTTTGATATAATATGGAATGTAATATAATTAAGCGCATCAAGTACAACAGCGGTTACATTTATCACCGAAGAAAAATTGATATTGTCATATGAAATTACAAGCTGATATTATTCCTACGGGTTTGCTGATTTGTTTCCAAGCAATAAATGTTTCTTTTCTATAATTTAGCCACTGAATGCTTTGCCCATGTTACTCACTTTATACGTGGCAAAAAATCACTTTGAACTGCCGAATGACTGTCCTTTTAAAGTGATACCAGTCCTATACAGTTTCTTCTTGTCCTCATTGATAAGATACAAGGAGCGAGCTGTGAATGCATTGGATGCCTAGTGTCAGTTAAAATTACAATAGCTAGTCGCTTCCTGAAGTTTAAATATCTGTCAGCTACAGAGTTGATCAGTTGATCCAGAGGCACAGCACTCACTCTTTTGACGGTTTTCAGAGCACTACACCGTATAACATAGTCCGTTTTTAGTAGATAGGACAGATCAACAGGGAACAGTAGAGAAGAACAGATAAAACGCAGGAAGTAAAAAAATGTAAAAGTAGAGGCTGTTATACCAGAAAGCCCTAATTTTTTCATACAAGTCAACAAGATATGAGGCGACCAACAGAAATAAGAAGTAAAACTCAACCCTAGATAGTTAACAGTCAATTTACTTTCTGCAGAAATATCACCAGTGGGACTGGGGTAATGGGTCTTAAGCAGCTCATACAAGTCTTCTTTACTCCTGAGGCTGAAATTAGTAGTCTGACATTTAGAAGGGTTTAGCTTGAGACCACTTGAAAAAGACCATTGGTCAATTACAGACGAGAATTCATTTGATTCAGAGCAATCCAAATGAGTGTTAACTAGAATAGATGCCATCAGGTCATCAGCATACGAACACACTGGAACTCGATACACTGAAGTTATCCAGAAGTGGATGACATAAAATATCTGCACATTGTCTATATATCATACACAAAACACTATGAAGACCAAGGCTCTGAGATGGGTTCAAGGATTTAAGACATTTACATACGTCATACATATTAAAACCGTTTGACTATGGACACTCAGCAGGCAGAAATCAGCTTGTCGATGCACAAATTACTGGTTCAACTAATAGACAACCGAACGAGCTTCTTTTGTTATGATTTTTACCAGCAAGCTATTTTAATAATTTTCATATTTTGGAAGAGTTCTAACACGATGGGGGCTCTGAATGCTTCCTCGTTAAAATAAATATTACTTGTGGAGTCTAAAAGTGACGGAAACCTTGAGTCTCTTATCTTGCTTTGTAACACTCATTTACTAATTCATCAACAACAAGACTAAAGGATACATTACTTCACTAAAAAAGAAACACTGGTTGGGTTTGCTGAACTAGTGATGAAATGTTTAATGGAAAACTTCAAAGCTTGGATAATATCAAAGTTATGATTCTTATCCTGAGCTACAAGTATTTTTTGTCAAAGGGAGGTTGTTTAAATAGTAACTCCTGGGTACAAACCAACAATTAAGTGCCGTTGCACTTTGTTATTATCAATGAAGCTTGTTAAAGATATGCACATTTATTCAGTTTCAGAATATCGCAAAGATACAAATTATCCTACGTAAAAAAGTTTGCTTGTTTCTATCAAAATTTGTTTACAAAATGATACCACCATTTACGCCTAGCTTTTAGCACTGATAGGTTTGTGAATAAAATTGTTGACAAAATCCAAATATTGTAAAGTTTGTTGCAACCGTTTCGTGCAGAACCAATCATAATATATATGAAACCTATTTACTTGTCTGACAAAATTAAATCAGCCACCTAAGTGAAATTCATTTCTAGAAATCTCAAAAATGAAAAACTGGTGATTTAGATCATGGCAAGCATTCCATAAGGTTTTCGTTGCTAATCTCAACATTGGTCATATAATGTAACACTTAAATAATTTTCCTGATATAGGATATTCCTTTTTCCTTCAGGTTGCAAATATACTGTTTTGTCGTCAAACCAACTTCATATGTTATTCTTCGCGTTATCTCCCGTTTTTACATTGTCTGATGCAGGTGATGTGGCAGTGCACTGTATATTACGAAAGGGATCACATTTCACGAACTTGTACGCAAATATATCTGGAATAATTGGTGAAAACAAACAAGTTGACCTGAAGCAGTTGGTTACAATGCACAGTTGTAGGGAATAGTTGAAAAGGAAAGTAGTTTCGGCTAACTCTGTGAGCAGTATAAGTGATAGAAGTTAGGAGTCAATTAGAAAGAATATCTTGTACTGGGTTTGTTATTCCTGGAAAAACTGAAATATTCTTGGCAATCTTGTGCACTGTCGAGCTATGAGACACACTTATTGCATGGTGATTTATGATACTTCCTGGAGTCTGAAACTTCAGTAGGTGGATCGGTGTTCGAACCAATAACATATTTGCTGCAAGTCAACTGCCTAAAACAATCAAATACAGCTCATTGACTCAAACCCGAACTACACAATCCTGAACTCAAACCATCTGCCACTAAACTGTCCAGGCCTACGACTGGTCACTGGTAGGAAACTAAAAGGTTAACTCACTGGTCACTAGAAGGTTGCCGATACTGTTGGTTCGTTCTTAATTTTAACCACTGACCACAGGCATACGATTACGATTTCACTGTCGCCAAGAATAGTAGTGGGACTCTACTATGCACTGAAATTTTAGTGTAACAAGTTTGGAATGAATCACTTTATATCACTGATTTTCATTATGTTTATTCCTCTTTTCATTGAGTTAATGGAGAATGTTTTTTGTCTGGAATACTTTTCATTTAGCTTCCTTATTCATCTTACTATACACTTGCAAATTGTTACCATTTTAAGAAATTCGGTGAAAGAAACTCTAAGCTCGTTACTCAGGAGAGGATAGATGACTAAGGTGGTCAAATCGACACTAATAAACATTTGTCAACAAATATTGAGAGATTTTCATCCGATACCATAAATCTAGGCGATCTGTGTTCTCGCATATGCGTGTCAAATGGGAATGAAGTTGTAGATTTATGTTATCAGTGGGTTATCATCTGGGGAGATTCATCACTTTAGGGTCCTTTTTCACTACAGAAACGCTGCTCTTTGAAGAATAAAATGGTCGTTTATGCCTTATAAAATGTACCTGGTTGTTTTTATTGGGTGATTTTCAGTCATCTGCAATGGATTAGAATCATGCTATTTGTGTTGTAGTTAGTTATTTTGAGGAGCCAAGAAGGAACTACTACTTTGTTTCCTACTACTGTAAGCTCTGGTAGATAGATTTTTGGCTTCATATCTTAAACTGTTTTCATTTTAATAATCCATATTTATTGAAATCTTCATTGTACAATTCATCCTCTTACAGTTGTTGTTTCAGTATACAGTACTGAAATAATTAACACAACCAAATTTAGGGGTTTGTGGACATTTAGAGATTTTTCAAGTTGGTATTCATCATCTCTAAATCCCCACAAATCCTTAAATCATTGATGAATAACTTTGAGAGGTGATTCCTGAAGTTCCAATGAGAAGTCGTGACCAGTAGGGCAAACCTGGTAGCCGTGAGGACAAATACTCGACGGTGAAACTGAATGACGATCACGCTATGTCGTGAACTGACAAAAGTTGGAAATATGGACAAATGAATTCCAATCCAGTTGGTCAATGGTAACATGCTGGCCACGGAACCTGAAGGTCGCGGGTTAGATATCTGTTTGCGTCGTGGGTGCGCAGTACTGAAGAATCTCATACTAGGACGAGACAGCTGTCCAATGCTCCCAGGTTCCCAATGTTTGTTCAACTGACATCAGTCTATAGCGATTACCAACTTGAAAAATTATTAAAAAATAAATTTTCGATGACAAGTAGTTGTTCCATTCTGTTATTGCACTTTTTCTGTAATAATAAGCTCGTTGTGGTGGTAAGGTAGGAGATATTAACAGATGTATTGTCTGATACCAATAGTCTAAACGAAATAAAATCACGGTAATAATGGGTACTTACAATTTTGTTGTATTTAAATTATTACGAACGAAAATGTGGGATATTGTTCTTATGGTGTGACAAGCCTTCAAGTTGCTGAGATGAAGCGTTTCTGTAGTTGTTTTGTCCGATTACTTTTCTATCAGCTCTTATGTTGGTAACGGAGCTAGAAGAAATTACGTATTCAACCTAAATTACTTAAACAGATTAGGACTATATGTCGTTTCATGTACAATAATGAAAGAATTCACTTATTTTGACTGAAACAGTCTTCAGTTGAATTCATATCCTATAGATTAATGAAAGTTACAACTAATATTTGTGTGGATCCAGATAAGAGTAGCAACTTAAATTTTAGAAAAGAGATTACAATTATAGTTAAATAGGTTTTTATAGTCGATGAATAGCGCAACCTTACAATTTGAATCAGTCTTCCAATTGTGAAAACATGCAACTGAAAATACTTATAATTATTTACTTTCCGTGTTATAAACCTGGGATTTTAACTTTAGAAACCGCTTTTATTTAGCATACTTTAACTTCTTATTCTGTATCAATGGACGTTTTTGAATAATTTCAGTGATGACTTTTAGATGATAACAAATTAGTATTGCATATCGTAATTTAGATAATAGTCAACATGCTTTTCCAAAGGATCGAAATAAATTACTTGACCAAAAACTGTAGATATCCTACAAACTTGACAATAAACTATTCATTTAAAACTGTCGCTTAAGAAGCCAGTTTGGTACGCGTTTTGAAATTATTTCTGATGACTTTTGAAACCTTAAAATGAACTGGTACAGACTTATAAGCTTTTTAAAACAATAATGAACTCAGAAGTTCGTTGTAACAAGTCGTAACGTTTCCTGAGTAACTGAAAGTTAATAATTTCAGTTGAAAATTATTGCCTAATGTTTCTTTCTTATTCTTCATTAGGGATAAATGATCAAAGTTTCATCTCATGATTTACTACTACATATTAACAGTTAGTAAAACAAACAATGTGAGCGAAGAAATATTTCTTTTCAATTCGCTCACATTGTTTGTTTTACTAAATGTCTAAATGGGAATTTTATATTAACAGTTAGCAAAACTGGAAAATCGCACTTATACAAATAATCATCAAATGTTCCACTACAAATTTGAACCGTTTGATTAGTAATATTAATAATAACAAATGGTATTTCTAATACTATAGTTACACACCTCATAAAATGATCAACTCTCGAAACCTAAGATATTATAACGATACACTTTACTCTGGATATTCGGTGACATGGAACCCTTCCGCTAGTTTATCTACCAAATTGTCCGGTAATGACTGAAGCACTTCAATCCCAAAATATTCCAAGTGCTTTGTATAATTGTATGCAACTTCCATTGTGATAACTGCTGGTGAGAATACCGTTATAAGAAAGCAGTCCTCATCTGTCTTCCATACAAAGGTGACTGTCATAGCTCAATCCTTGAGCAGAAAATAAACACCGCTATTAGAAGGAACTCCTATGCACTAAGGTTAAAATCATTACGAATCACCAGCCTTGAATAATCTCTCAAGCCTCTGCAGCATATGAACAACAATGTCACAACCAAATGTATTTGCCAATTCAAATGTACGTGTTGTGAAACATGCATAGGCAGGACTTAAATTTCCACGCAATTAAGGGAATCAGAGCATATTCTAGTAGCTTCAGAAATAAACCGAATCATTTGGACCCAGAGACGTTGGTAGTTGGCGTTCAGGTTCTGTCATTGCAAAACATATCGTCAGGACAGATCAAAGGATTGAGATACCTACTTCCTTTAAACTTGTTTACAAGACATGTTGGGGACAGATCCTTTAATTTGTGGAGGCCTCAGCTATTCAGAAGTTTAAGTCACCCCTGTGTGTCCGAAAGTAATTTGTCATCACACCAAATTTCCCTTGTTGACTAATGTACCGTTATTTTCGTTGTTACTTGGCCTGTAATTCGGCTTTTTACTTGACTCCTTTTCATATTTCACCTCTCGATAAACTTTCATACAAATATCTATGACGAGAATGTGTAGTCAGATTGTTTTTTAAAATGTGTTGCTCAAGTATGTTGCACGGTCAAGAGTCTGCGCGTTTTCTTATTCCTTTGTGAAAGTTCAAAATGGGAATATAAATGTAATGTCATTTATTACTCTGAGTTTCATATCTCTGTTCTCAAGAAAGTCAAAACCAGAATGATGAATGTCACTGTTGACATTATTGATAGAAAATGAACCAAATGTATAAAGCTATATTTTTTTTGTTTCTCAGGCATATAGTTGAAAGCGGAAAGTTTTATTGCTTTGAAGTCGGAAGCATTTTATATCACTTTAGTTTTCCTCGTAATGATACTTCAGTGACTATTATTATATCACTGTGTGTAAATCTCTAAACACTGTGTACTACATTAATTAGCTATCCTATCGTTGTGTTTTCCTTTCCTGATCGATAAATTTTATTTGCTTTCTTTATTGTTGTCTTGACTTTTAGTATTTTATTTATACGTCTGCTCGTATAGACAGGTATCTTGGTTAGTTGTTTAGTTATAAAATACTGATTGTAAAAAAATTCAGGTGGAGAAAAGTGAACAAATTAGACAAGAGTAATAAAACTGTATAATATTTAAACTGATTAAAGTCCATAGATGTTTAAAGATCTTCCGGAAGTAGATAAAATACTCTTGATTGAAATAAAGGTTGCTTAAAATACTCATTTTTGACAGCTTAGAAATAAACGTTTGTTGGTTATTGAAATACATTTTTTGCAAGCATTTGTATTGTCTTGTCGTGGGTGTCTGTTTTTACCGTGTAACTACATTAGCAATTTTAGGGGTTTATCAAACAGATTGGGAACCGGTTAGACAGGACTGATCTGAATAGTTTAAAGGTAATATCATGTGGTATAGATTTCAATATTAAAGATAAACAGTTTCCGAGTATTTGTCTCTACACCTCCTTTCTGAAAAAAAGCTAATGATAACTTCGGTTCATGGTTCAATGATATCTGATATCTTTGATGGTTTTGTTTTACGCATTTCATGCTAAGATTAGTTTTTTGAAGGAAACATTGATGTGGTTTGCCTATCTGAATAAATTAAATCATCAGGCACAGACGACACTCCCCTGAGGTTTTACTGGAAAGGTCGAAGGTAGATAGGTGGGCATTACTGTCTTCTAAATTCAAGTAAATTTTAGGAGTGAAATGTTTTTCTGAAGACTAAAGCACTGTAATTTAGCTTTTATATCAACTAACATCTTACTTAACTCAGCAACTAACTTCTAAGCTCCAAATTATTCTGTGACAAAGGTAACACCCTACTTCTTTGAATAAATGTTATGATCCAACAGGAAACTGCCTAGAAATTTTCTCACCAGAATAAATTGTTGGGGTAATCTGTGCACCCTAAGAAGAAACTGTGAACTTTAGTTTTAACGGTCATCAAAAATCTGATGTTATGGGAATTGTGTTTTTCAGCATTTGTACAGACTGTGATATATTCCACGACACCATATTTGTTCTACTTGAGTCCTAGAAGTTACCATCAGTGTAAATACACCCTAAATAAAGTAATATATATATACTACTGATGACGATAGAGGAAGTTTGTGGTACAATTAACAAGAGTGTATTACTAAGGAATATATAAGTTGGTCATTAAAAGTCAGAGTGAAATGTTGTGTTGAAAATAAGACATAAACTTTTATTTCCTGATGTTTTCTCAGAGTAATTGGTCCAAACAGATAGTTTGTTGACTAGATGACAAGAAACTGCACTACTTAACGTGATTATCTCCTTTTTTACAGTGTTTTATTCGATAATGAATGTCTGAGATATGCAACACTCCATTAAACCTTTACTTACTTCTTACGCTCAAGAGTACTTATCTCGTCTTTATGGTTTATTATGATTTAAATTTCAATCAGGTGGATTGACTGGCTTGAGTTATCACTTATCAGTCCAACTAAAATTTCATCAAAAGTCATTTAACACATTGTAGAAAATAATTCGTTATTTTCATAATAATAATAATATTACCTGACTTGTCATAAGTAGTGAAATCTATGAAGTATTCGTTCTTCTGGATGACTTTTATTTGAATATGACTGTCTGTGTATTCTATTTCCGTTTTTATAAGTTAAAATAATTTCCATGGTGAACTTTTAATATCATCCGTAATTTTGATACTAACCCTTCCTGTGCAGATTTTATTACCGAAGATAAAAGGAGGAATTCTTTATGATTGACTGAGCTAATATAATAATGCAAATATATGCATAAAAAATGGTATAAGTTATGAGCAGATGAATAATCCAGGCCCTCTAAAGTTAGAACTGCATGATAATGCAGTTTAAACTCATTGGCTTTTTATCAGGCAAACTTGAACAACTGTGTGGGCTCTTGGATTTATTTTTGACATACGTTTGATTAAAGAGAAAGTAAAATTCAGTGACTTGTTGAATTTTAGAACCTCTGTCAACTTTTCTAGGATTCGGATTTACTTCCAACTCCCTTCGTCGGTGGTGCCCTACTGTGTTGTCTCTTATTACTGCATGCCAGGCATTTGTTCAGTTGGCCATATTAGTATCAATATTTCATTGAAGAAAAAACAGAATGTTAGGTGAGTGTAGAAGCTTTTCTTTTTAAGCTCTGAATGATGGTTTAGACAGAAATAAATTGTATCACAGATATATTCAAGCTCAGCGTGACTGACATTTGATATGTTCGAGTTACACTAAAAATCTGAGTTTAACCATTACAGAATTCAGATATAACCTAGGTTTCCCTTTCATAATTTATCGACATGTGTTCCTATTCATATGCACACTAAGTAAAAATCATTTTTCTCTCTAAAGCATTTAAAGCAAGATACAGCTCTTAACCTGTTGTTCGGGCTTATTCATGTTTTTACACCACTTGCCCTTATCAACTATCACTTAGTTTGGCTAAAGTACACCAGTCGTGTTGTCCTACTATTATATACATTGAACTGAGATGGTGTTTATCTTCTAAGATACACGAATCATCAACCGGCTGACCATTTTTGCTAAAGAAAGAAGAAAACAAAGTTAAGAAGTCCAAATGAAAACTAGAGCTGGATACAAAGATATATTTTCCTATTTCATTAGCCAAGTGAATTACACTTTTGAGTTTGACGAGACATCTTGCGATAGTCTATGTAGAAATGGAAGAAACTAATTTGATTCAGTAATGTTCTACTGGTAAGACTTAAAAACAGCAAATTAGTCATACTGGAATCAACTGTAAGTCATAATGAATAACCTAAAGTGAAAATTATCGCTTTTGAGATCCTTAGAGCAATCAAATCCAAACCTGAGTCTTGGTGGAATTACTGTTGGTAACACCTGACTTGTTTAACCACTGTTGTTTTTGATGATACCAAAAAGAAATGTCCAGTTCTAAGCCCTCCTATTATTCAAAAATCAGGTCTTTGTAAGAAAGTTACCTTGATACTGAAAATCAGTGGACAGTAATTAAAATTTATTTCCAGTAAAGAAAGTTAAACTGTCACAACAGTCATTTAAAAAATACCTAAACAATAGGAATTTCTACTTCTTCCATCATTTATATTCGAAAGTAACACAACTTTGCTTTAACAATCGATAGTTTTCACCGAAACTGTTCGCAATAATGAGTTTAAAACAAGCTTGCGGGCATGATTTAAGTACTACAGCGAATAATCTGAAAGCTCTGGTATCTAAGCCAACATTAATTGCTTAAAAATGACTATTTTGGCTTTGTCAGATTCAATTAATATCATAGATACGCCTGTTTTATTTCCGGTAGGAAAGTATCGCAGACACAACAGTACTGATGATGAGCGTTTCGCTCGGAAGTCTGGTTCAAGCTTCTTTAGGTTAATAATCAAAATCTACACTATCATAAATATTTATAATAGGTCAAAAAATGTATAGACCATCTCATAGTCCAGTCGTGACTGGATTATGCTTTACATGAGGCTAATAATCATTCATACCATGGTGAAGAAATTCATACGATGCATGAGTGTAGGCTTGTATGTATGTGAGCTATATTTCTGATATCGTTCAGTACAAACTAGACACCATGGTGTGAATGATTACTAATCCCATTGAAAAACAGTCATACTCCAGTCACCACTGGACTATGAGATGATCCATACGTTTTTCGACGTGATCTATGATATTGTAGATTTCGATCAGTTACCTGAGGAAGCTTGAAGCACACTTCCGTGCGAAAAGTTGAAATTCTTATTTCAAGCACGCTGAGGTTTTTCCAGATGTAAATCATATCTGATATCAACTTTTCAGTCGGTGCTCAATATTTGTGAAAATATCCAGCCAAATCTTGACCGGGATTAATATAAATTGACGAGAGAAGTTAATTCATATTTTGATGTGTTCGTGCTGACAGCGAAATAATATACAAGCTCCAGATGTCCCAGCCGTGTTGCACATTCTGGACAACTTGATATCAACACTAACTTGAAATCAAAATACCGATCAGTTCACAAAGTATTAGGAAGATAAATTATTGCTACAAAGCTAGAAATTTGGGTAAACAGGTCTGTTTACTGTGAGATTGTATCCAGGTTGTATTGCAGTAAATATAATTGCCTCTCTTTATGTAACATATATGCGTATATAAATCAGTGAAATAAAAGTATTTGTTGCTGTTGGTAGATTAACGACAATAGGGGCGTATGCTGAATAGTTAATAATGAAGTTGGTTACTAAGGTTAGAATAATCCATGTGGTGATATACATTGAAAACAAGATGGTAATGCAGTTGGGGTGGTATTCAAGGGGCGGGATGAAGTGGTTGATGAAAGCCTAAATGAAAACTATAGTTATGTGAGGGAATTAGGAAGAATCAGGGGTGGGATGTTTTCCAAAGTGAAGGCACTCGTTAAACTTTTCCTGCTTATGACAGATGCAAGTTTTACACAGTAAGACTTAGATGTTTGATCCACCTTTATGACCTCTTTGGAAACCTTTGGCAATATGAGATGAATAATCTTACGTATGCTTATTTTGTCTACTATATCACCCCTAGCTATGAGCTTTGTTTGCTTATCTTTTATTCACAAGGGTAGGTGCTTATGTGTTACCTGCTAGGAGATGTGGCACATGTATTCTTCCATAAGTGACTCAGTGGGTGATTGCAAACAAAAAAAGAAATAAGGTGAGTTGTATGTTTTTAACCAATGAAGATGAATTATGCATGAAGAGATCAATATTTCCAGGTGTATAAAATTGTTTTCCAAAAAACAAAGATTCAAAGGAGTGAAGTTATTTAACATTTGAAGAATTACGTTAGCTTACGACTCATCAGAAGACACAAAAATAAATGTTATCAAAACTGCTTACATTTTCAGAAAAGTATGCGATTACCAAAATAACATTGAATTACCTGGGTGAATGAACAATGATCAGAGTCTATTTCTTTATAAAAAGGTCAGTTTTAAAATGTTTGATACAAGGCTTCAACAAAGTGGAGTGAACTTGGAAAGCATTTGTATAAACATGTACATAGGAAGCATCGAAAGAACAGGATCTAGTCCACTTGATACATTCATTCTAAGACGTTTACGTTCTAAAATCAGTGGAGCAACTTCTAGAAACCTAGTGGAAAGTGGACACCTTGTCGATATCTCTGAAGCCTTCAAAATTATAAGTAAACGAGGTTTTTGAGGATTTATTAATTAATTTTAAGATGATATACCTCATGGACTGACATCAGTTGGACAAACATTGGAAAACTTTGAGCATGGGACAGATGTTTAGTTTTAATATAAGACTCCTCACCAGTGCACTCTCATGACCTCACCGGAGATCAAACCCAGGACTTTCAGGTTCCACGGCTAGTACGTTACCATTAAGCAACTGAGTCAGAATTCAGTGGTTTATATCGCTAATTGATAGAAGCAGATAATATTGACCACTGGATTCCTACCGAGTGGCTCAGTGATAACGTGATGGTAGCGGAACCTGGAGGCCCTTGGTTTTATCTCCGGAGAGGTCATGGGTGTGTATTGGTGAGAGGTCTTATATTGGAACGTAACAGCTACCAAGTTCTCCTAGGTTTCTGCAACTTATGTCGGTCCATGATGAATATCAACCAACTACTCTATACTAAAGCCACTGGAACCAAACATTTCAAACCTTACCCCTGTATACACAGAGAGATTTTAACCATTCTTTCTTCGCTCCATTAGTACACTATTTCTTCGAGTAATCGGAAATCTTCCCTAAAATCTAATTAATTTTGATCACCCTTATTCTTACGTTATATTCACGAACTTACTTATCTTCTCGAACGTTAAGCAACTATCTTTCTTAATCTTTGTTTGGTTTGGCAGTATTTTTACAAATCTGGAATTATCAATCAAACAATAGATAATTTGTCACTTATCATGCGTAAGATATGTTATTTAAGGTTATATGCAGCTGATGAATACTCATGAAATGAAATCATATCATTTCATTCTGCAAATCTCTCTGGGCTTGCCTCACTTACACCTATAACAAAACAGGATTAAATGTGGAAATGGTAGCAGAGAATATCTGTAGCTCAGGTGGATGGTCTTGGTTGTATTGCTTTCTTTGAGCTGGGTTGTTTAATCGTGAAGCTTTCATTGCCTTGCTACACGACATCATCAGTCTTAAATTCAGTATAAAGTGAGCTGTCAGTATCTTTCCGTGAATGATTTAGTAGCTTGCCTTGACAAAGTGGTCTGTGATTAGTTGTTTCCTTTAATTGTTGCGTCACTGGTATGTTACTGTGTCACAGATTTTCGTTTCGGCTGTTCCTCTGCTTGACCTCTGACCTCTCTGTCGTTAATCATCTTTCGACCAATAGGAGAAACGATAAACGACAGAAAGGTCAGAGATCAAGCAGAGGGGCAGCCAAAAGGAAAATCTACACAGTCAATGACACAGCAATCAAAGGAAATAACCAGTCACAAACCATTTCGTCAAGACAAGCTACTAAATAGGTCACGGAGAGAGATACTGAAATTAGTGCTGATGATGTCGTCTAGAAGGACGATGAAAGCTTCACTATTAAACAGCCCACCTCAGAGAACACAATACAACCAAGGAAACGATAGCCCATTTAGTGAATTCTAATAACTTAGTGAGATGGTGTTAACCTATAAAATGCAAGGTAACTGAACTGCATGTTTCAGACAATCTGACGGTACATTTACATGTCAAAGTACTTAATATAGAAATGGAAACTGGAAACTTACATTTGTTGGATACGGTACTAGTGTGATATAGTGTAGATTTGTGGGGAAATGATAAGTTCTGAATCCTTGAATGCGATGACCAGTGAACCAGTTATCTACAAATTTCATGATCAACGGTGATTCTACAACTGAGTAGCTTTTTAACTCTTAGCCTTGGAAGTCAAGAGTTAACGATAAAGAGAGCCTGAAGAAAACTGCTAAATCTTTCGGAAGCTTGTGCTGATGATTTTTTCTAGAATGATAATGAAAGCCCCACGATTAAACCATCATGCTCCAAGAACACAACACCAACATAATTGCCGATGCTTCCGGAACACGTTTTTGGATAATCCTCACGTGTTGATGAAAGCACACCTAAATTAGTACTCCTATAGACGTAGAAGAACTGAAAGGATATTCCAAGCATGGATCAATGGTCAGAATACTAGGGCTTCTTTGACAGGTGACCTAGCTAGACGGTTATTGGTAGATGACAAGGATTATCAATTAATAGGGCTGATGCCATATCCAACTTACTGTAACAGTAGCAATAAAAACATTATTCACCCCTGAGAAAAACATTAACATACTCCAATATATTACAAAAGTACCATAATCGGATGTATAACAGTACACTCCTAGAAGCTTTGAGCACAGTGCAAAGTAGAAGCAACTCATATTTAGGTTAATAAAAAGTCTATGTACTGATTATGAGATGTAGTGGGGAAAAAGGGCTTAATATATATGGAAAAACTGATTGTAACAATTAATAGTCTACATTTATTGAGGCTTTTTCAGAAAAATGGTGTAAAAAGTTGTCGGCTTGTGACACCATAAAAACATAGGACTGGTCCATTAATCAGTCGCAGGGGAAGTGACTGTAATGATGAGGAGGACACTTCAAAATGCAGCTAAGTTGATCATCAGCTGTTCTTTGGTCTATTACAATCCACCTGTATTCTCGATGAAACAATGAGATGGGAACCTAAACTCTTGTATGAGTTAAGGTTACAAGTAACCTGATACGGAGGGTGAAAGAGGACCCTGATAGCAAAGCATCAAAAGTAATTTAGGTTGCTGATTCAATTCTTTCGTTTGAACTGACTGAAGAACGGGAATTAATCATCTATTGCTGGTCAAATCTTCTCATTACTCCAATCTGTAGGAAAAAAGAAGAGTCTTGTTGTGATAACCACACAGGAATCACTCTGATGAACACTGTATCAATAATCGACAGGCTCTCTTATTATTTTACCCCTAGCTGAAGCTTTATATCAGGCAACCTGTATGCCTGACAGTGAGTGTTCTGACTAAATCATCACTCTCTATCCAGCTTTGAAATAAATACATTAACCAACTCCAGATATCTGCCATATTTTTCGGCTTGATAGTTAAACTCAAATCCATCAGTAACTAGGATTTATGATGCTGTTTCACTCTGGAATGCTGCCTGGGGGAAAACATTATTGCTACAAAAGGCACCGTGGTAGGACATATGCGATCTTACCACGACTTACGTAGAAGTATCAGATGAGTAATCTGTGTCGAGTTTTGTTATTCAAGGACATCAACACTCAATTTAAAAATAACTTCATCATGGGCATGGTTATTAGGGTTTCACTCCCTTCATCTTACTTTGAATGGAAAAAGCTCATCACAAGAGAATTCATAGTTGTTCGAAGCACACAGAAGAATGTCTTTTTTCAGTGAAGTCACTTATAAGATGCAGTCATTTGAACGCTTTGATTAACAATGCAAGGATGTCTGGATGCAGTTCTCATCACCAAACTGCAAGTTACGGGTTCAGAGCTTGTTTGCTTTGATTCCTCACTTGATTTCGTGACCACTTCACACATATGGGAAGTCAGACCAACCTTTCTGAGTCACTGACAGAAGAGATTTCACCATGGTTGTATTAGGCTAAATTGGTTTTCACCACCATATGTGATAGCTTTCTAATCGCTAAGGATACTGTGCATCATTTCTGCTTGTCCTTACTATATGAATCTGATGGGTGTTTGATAAAATTGGGATTTATTAGAACTTTTAGGTTATTTGACACTGGTTGGCTTGGTAACACCGGCTGCACGTCATGTAGACATTATGTTGGCAACGTAGAAGTTAGGTGTAGAGTCTGTGACGAAAAGAAGTCAATGAATAAGGTTGCGTACTTCTATCAACTCAAGTGGACTGAACAAGCCTTATCATTATTTCCTCAAACACACGACGTCAGCTAACTGAGGATTGCTTATGAAAGACCAGAGATTACTAAATTAATATTTACATTTTTTTAACTCAAAGCTACATAATCATATGTAGACTCCTAATTTAAACGTGAAAATCAAAATGGAAGTCAGAAATTTCTAGGTGATATGACATATAACTGATTACAAAAGCATACGTGAATACACATTTTAACTCTATCCAAATCATTATTCCACCTTTTTTTGATTTCCTTCACTTCTTTTTGATGACTTTCTTCAACTTTTCATCACATTTTGCCCATTTGTCTGTTGACTTTAAATATGGTTTCTTGAAGTGTAGCATAACACTTACAAGTTTCATCTTGTTACTGAGTGACTGATTGTGGACAGTCTTTATATACATCTTGATGGTGAAGAATAACAAGTAACAACCTTAGACTAAGAACGGCATCTCACTGACTGACTCTCCAGATCTAATGTTAGCTGCACTCTATATTTGCTTTTCTTATATTTTAGTTACCTTCTAATCCCTATCAGAATAACAACGTAAATGTATATCAGTCTTGTGCTGTAAGTCAGTCGCCCCTTAATTTGCTGAGGCCTAGACAAAGTAATAGGCATATTTGGTAAGAGGCAAAAGCATAAAACTTTTGAGAGGACAACAGAATAAAAACAGTTGTTACCCATAGGGTTAAGCAACTTACTGTGATCGGTGTTCTGATAAACATGCTAAAGGTATACTAATTTTAGAGTATTGTATTTTGTTAAGTAAAAATTTTTCAATGGGCTTATGTAGTTAAATCTCCATACATGTTAGCTCAGTAACAAGCATATTACCACCTATCTTACAATAGAAATGGAACAGAATTAAGGTATACATGTAAACAGTATTATTTTATTAGTCATCCTGATAATACCGCGGCAAATTTGAAAAATAAGTACTCGCCTTATATACTGGGTACTTCATTCTTTCCATATATGATAAATCAATTAGAAATGTATCGTCTTTTGGTTGTTTGAAATATGGTCTATTATCATTCTGGTCGTCTACGATAACGTGTACTAGTGCACGACCACGCTGTTGAGGCTGACCCTGATCTTCTCCAACAATCCAGAATTTATATCCCACATTATCCATGTTGTCAGATGTTTTCGATGGTTTCATGTTCTCTTTGTACACTTTTTGAGTGAGTGAGTGAGATGATACTGAGAAGCTGGGTGAAATTGGAGAACTTGCGGAAACTGGCATTGATTCAGATATGACTAGTAGTTCTTCTCTATCAATTTTATCCTTTGCATATATCTTCACAAGATATATATTCCTTAGGGCATCAAAATAACTCAAAAGCTCAAACGGTAATTCCGGCTTAATCGATGTATTCATAAACATGTCATCTACGTTATTAGAGGTTTTTAATAGTTGTGCAGGTGAAATGTGGTAATCATTTATGTGATGTACTTGTCCATGATAAAACATTGACTCAATTTGAAAGTGAATTAATCCATTACTGCCCAAATCACCATCTGAACAGGTGATACTTCCAACATACTGATTTGGTTGGTTATTTTCAGTTACATGAAATTCATACACTTGTTTTGTAAATGTTGGCAGTTCATCATTGTAATCACGCATGATGACTTTAACAGTGATTGAGTTTGATAGTGAGGGAATGCCGCAGTCCTGGGCTATAACAATAAATTCATAATGATCAAATGTCTCTCGATCTAGATTTCCATCAGACTGAATTAGTCCAGTTGCGTCATCAATACGAAAGTGTTCGGTGATTTTTTGATCACCCATCAAACTATATCGGATCAAAGAGTTAACACCAGCATCATTATCTACAGCTACAATTTTTATGATTTCATAATCTTTTGTCTTCTCTGTGGATCACTATCTTCCATTATAGCTAGATGTAACTCACTGGAGTTGAACATCGGCTTATTATCGTTAATATCGGTAATTTCAATGTTTATTAATTTACTGGATACTAATTGTGGATTACCATGGTCATGACATTCGATTGTTAAGTTAAAATGATCCGTCTGTTCACGATCAAATGGAACCATAGTAGAAAGTTTATAAATCGTAATTTCTGTTTGTGGCCATGTGCTCACTTTTTTCGAAATATGGCGCCCATCATTATTGACAAAAACTGTGCCATGTTCGCTATTTACTGTTCTTATATTAGTGTTGGTAATTATTGGTGTTAGTTGAAATTTGTCAGTATAGTTTGGTGTGACTGAACATGATACTTTTCCATTGAAATTATCATCTTCATCAGCAACAGAAATTATAGCAAAGTCTAGTGGTAAGTTACTAGAATGCTCTAGAATACGTAAATATGAACTGCCATCAAGTGACTGGAATGTAATTGTAGGTGAATGATCATTGACATCAATGACACTTACGACAAGTTTAGCCTTAGAGTACATACTTGTTTTAATTGTTGTTAAACTATCAGTATACAACAGACTACCGTTGGTTTCTCTCCACTCTTTCTCTTGATTGCTGATGGGATTCCGTGCAATGATTGGGATGGAGTAAACTGACCGTATTGCATAGTTCAATTTATGCTTTAAATATAAAGAACCATTAAGTGGATTTACATAGAACGTTGATTTGATCATTTCTGGGGCTTCTGAATCCAGTTCATATATAATTTTACTATATACATCACCTGAGTCCAAATCAGTAGCTTTGAAAGTGTAGATTGGCAAAGAAATATCGAAATTCTCAAAAATGTTGATCTCTGAGTAATTCGTTACAAAAAAAGGTTTATGATCATTTCTGTCTCGGATCATTATGATTAGTTGTAGAAAGCAACTCTGGTTCCTGGAGCCGTATTTACTATTCGCCTCAATAATTAAATTATATCTAGTTACTTTTTCATAGTCCAATGCCGTAGCTAAATAAAGACTTAATGAATATGGTTTAATCAACGATCCAGTTGGCAATATGATCAGTTTAAAAGGCAGATTTACTATTTGCGAGTTAGGAATAACCTCTGTTTGCCTTCCATTAGTTATATTTTCTGTGTATAAAAATATTCTGTCTGAATTTATAGTATGATCTGGATGAGCGTCTAAGTCAAGCGGTTGATACAGTGGTATGTTTATGTGAGTGTGAGGTTCAATGTCCTCTGGTAGATTAATGGTCTGTTTTGCACCAGGAGTAAAGAAGCACTCGTTGTCGTCAATGTCATTTACAATAATGTATACCCGAATAACTTCAATGATGTCAATTTTATTGCCAGTCATCTTCATTAAGCTCACCCCCATTGTTAACCGACATTCATGTTCGAAAGTAGAATTATCACCTTTAAATTCCAAGTTTTGCTCAGCTGGTAAATTCACTGGTAGACGGTGATGATAACTGTTGTCTTTATACTGACATAGTTTTTCTCTATCAATCCTCCCCGCCACATAAATTCGACCATCATCTGGTTGGACATAAAATAAATAAGCGTGGTCTTTATTAATTGGTCTAAATAATAAGCTTTTATGTTTTGCAATGATATGATTTGGTATATACTTGATTAAAAGTCCAACAAGAGTTGCGTTTTGCTGTTCTTCATTCATTTCTAAGCGTACAACAATTGTACATTTAATACTTACAATTGATAATATAAAAACACTGAAGAACTGGCATAGAAATAGTTTAGAATATGGATTAGTTTTGCTGATATTCAACTTCTCTTTCCTATTTTTTGTATTGTGGATTTAAACAGTAGATTCGTTTTGTGTTGATTTTGTTCTGTTTGCCAGTATCGTTGTTCAACCTTGTCTGAATCCAAGGTCATTACGCTTAATCATGTTGACAACAGGGAAATAATTTTTTCACATTTGAATTTCTGTAGATTTGTTCATTTCATGATGCCCCATAAATATTTACTGTGCAGTTTACTAAATGCAACTGAGTCTAGGTAATTAATAAACCTTTTGTTCATTTATTTGTTTAGCTGGGAAATCAAAGCTGAAATTCATAAAACCAGAAAAATTATTAGTCTTATAATACATATGTGTGTATATATCATTGAAGTTGTAGTAAATTAAACTAAATGGTAATTTTGGAAGGATGGTTTAATCTGATATATCTACCGGAGTCAGAAGTGAATAACTGGAAATATCGACTAACAATTAACTATAATATATATACATATGTATGTCAATAAGTTTCTGACTTTTTGTGACCCTGTGGAGGCCGCTTTTTTAGAGAAGAAAACCAGTATACGTCATCATGTGTTCATCATTTAAACAGGCGATGACTTGTACAGACTTAATTTTCTGAAAAGTGGCTTCTGCAAGGTCACGAAATGTCAAAAAATTATTTTTTTTCCCTTATTTAAACTTTACAAATATATTTTCTTGACAATCGATTTACTCACTGCTCATCTTATTAGATTTTGTTAGGTGAAATTTTGATCCCAAAGTCTATAGTGACAATTATCTGTACGGAGATTGTTTAATAGTACAGATTTTGGAATCTAAAATTATTTGTGGCTACAAGTAATTTTCAAAATGCTTACAGTACAGTCATGAGACGACGATATAGTCTTCACGAGTGAAATATAAATGAAAAAGGGTTAATGAAGATACCGGATGCTGTTATTGTGTATACCTTTCATGGTATGCAACAAATGGCATCGTAAGAAATCTTCAGTCTTTTTGGCTTTGAAACAAGGTATATGGTCAAAAATGTCCTCGTCGCTCTTCACTTTCCTGTCAGGCTAACCACATTAACCTAAAAATGAAGTTTTTTTAGCCATTTTGATATGCTTGAACATGTACTTGTGAACATGTGATCACATATTCAAATAGCTCATTAAGAAGATGCTTGTTGAACTGTTAATTTTGATAGATGTTTTTGTATCACTTATAAAGCTAAGGACTTACAAGAATTCAAAACCAAATAGAAAGATAATCAGTTCGTGTATTGCCAATTATTGACAGAAAATATTGAGGAAGTGAAAAGGAATGTACTTAAAAACACTCAGCATCTTAATTGAGACATGGTGCTTGTGTACACAGTAGTGAGATGTTGAAAATACAAAGGCTAAGATGGATTACACACAACGATGCTGTTTATGGGTTAGTTAATAAGCATCGAGTATAAACTAGAATTATCAACTTGTAGTCTGATTTCGCCTGTAGTAATAGAGTCTGATATCGTTTCAGTATCTTATTTTTATTATTTGTCCCTTTGAGTTCCTAGTGGAACATAAAACTTCAGTAGCACGCCCCCATTGCACTCTCTTCTCTGCAGTCTTTTGAACGTAGCTCCATGACAGCCAACAACCTATCATTTCATCCTTACATGATCTTCTCCGTGTCACCCTCGCCTCGGACGCCCAACTCATCGTTTCCCATTTGGATTCCACTCGGGTACCTGGCACGTGATGTTTACTGATGAGTCTTTTTCATTACTGATTGCATTTGTGTGTAGAATTTCTTCTTCTCCTCTTGATATGCATTACTTATAGGTGCAAAGAGTAGCATTGTATGATTGCGACCTTCCTTCTTTTTGAGTTGAATATGACTGTCATGTCCCCATTGCACGAGAGCCTTCGATGCTCTTGGGGGACATCATGATAGCTACTCAAAAACTCGGTGTGCTCGTAGTTGTCGTCTGTGTGACAATATCGGAGTAGATTGTTGACCTCCAGTTGACAGTTTGAAGAGTCCATTTCCATTCCATCTGCTGATTTCTCGCAGATTCCTAACGCTCATATGATATACCTTCTCATCTCTTTTGCAATCTGGGCAGCCTTGTCAGCCAGCTTCAAACATTGTGCGGTTATTCCATGTCCCCACGTTTACTTTTGCTTTCATCAAGGGAGAGAAGACACATAGGCCAATTGGCTTCCCGAAGGCTTTTACCAGCCGACGTCATTTCATCTCCCCAACTCCAGCGAGAAATAAGTTTAATTCTTTTTCATATTTTCTTTGTCCTTTGAAGTTTGTTTAGCGGTTAGATTGGCTTTACGGTATAGGGTTGCTAGCCGTATGCCCAACCTCCCCTCTTCATCCGACTTAGGACCGGCTAGTAACTACTGAACTAGGCACCTAGGCGAGGTTTTCAATATCTTAACACTGTTCAGCAGCTGAATACGCTTCTTTTTCTAGCCATACGATGTACTGATGTGTTTTTGCCTCATTATCACAAAAAGTGTAAAGGCATCCGTCAAAAATGAAGTATCTAAAAAAACAGCTTGATTACCTATATATGTTTAAGTTAAATTCATGCTAAGCTTAATGATCAAAGCACGTCTTGTCAGCTTCGTTAACTTTTTAATTTATGATGTTCTGAATTTTTTTGAGCAACATCACTAATCTGTGGATCATAAACGAATACTACAACATTTCACTTGGTAAAGTTGATTTACTGAACGAAGACTCAGTGCAAAATAAGATTGATGGGATGCTTTCTACAAACCAGTGTGACAGTATTACTAATACACAAGACAGTTGGTGTGTAAAGTAACATAATAATCACAAAACCAGGTGCGAAATATGCATTCACAAGGTTGTGATCAGTTAAGGATTTGAATTCAATAGTGGACAGCACAAGAAAGCTCAGACAGTGTCATGAGATTTTCCAGTCGTATCTGGTATTTATTGGGGATCTATGGGTGATATAAACTTGTAGAACATGACTAGGGAGTTATGAAGCATCAGTGGGTAGCGACCCGGTAATACTACTCTTAGTCACACAGCTCTTCATTATGTTATGTTCACATTTTTGCTTGTTACTAATGGTCTTCAAACAGTTGAAAGTAAATTGGACAAAAGCTGCTAAAAGTTTAGACCATCAAGATCAATTCTGTTATCTGACACCAATTATCAAATAAAGATCTCTATAAGTAAGAAATCCAGGAACATCAGAGTTCTATCAAAGTGAACAACGAATGAGAGCAGTGTTATTTAGACCACAGTGAAACGATCCTGAATGCCATCAAGCAAGTGAGCTTGCATGTGCTAGGTTTTACGTGTAGAGAGCGAACCTATCAGCAATTAAGCATTACATACGCAACAGTGACCAGTCAAAGTAACAGTCAGTTGGCATCTAAAGGTGGATACTGCTCCACGCTTTCAATATGCAGTTAGGAATCACATCTGCAACAAATCTACTGACGCTTATACAACTAATCATCCCTACCTTATTTCTGGTCAGTCTAAAGTGGAGAAGCTCTTAGGGCTTCAGTCTAGATACATCTCAAGACTTATTGATCGTCGTGGACGTAACTGCTTCGAATATATTATCTCTGTAAGTTACTAATATAAATCAGAATCACTTGTGACCGTTGTAAGATTAGGTTGTTACTTCTGTTACTCGCAAAGTGTAAAAACAGGATTCAAAGTTCTTACATAACCGCTGTCTATTTCCTGCACAAGAGGATTTACTGGTTATTTTAAATAAACTGCAGTGGTTATCTAATTGCAAGGGAACTGAAGTGACAGGACGTTAACTGAAGCATTCTAAATTTTTAAAATAACAAGTGACCTTACTTCTCTTACGTTTGGCATTTTCCATACGTAGCTTGATGTATAATTTACATTTGAACAAATATGTTTACAACGAGAATACCATTGTAAGGATCTGTTTTCACCTTAAGCAGATACAGCTATCGATATGGGCATGCAATGTCAAAATCTGGCTAATTGTTAAAAGAAAATAACCTAATGTCTTAAAATCATGGAGAAGAATATAGTAAAACTAAGCTTTAAATAAATGTGACTGATACTTGTTTTCAGTACATGTTTCAGTACATTTGAGTGCTTTCAAAAACAATTTGATTTGAACTGACGAAATATATCCATTTATTCATTAACAAGAACAAGGCGTGTATCAGTGAAAAAATATTTCTTTTCAACGACTTCATTATCAAGCTGTACATTCATATTTATATTCGGTAAAGCGACAGATAATTGAACTAAAAAGTTGCTCAGTCAATATGCAAAATATACAATCGGTGTGGATGGTATTTGTACAAGCGCAAGAGACAGAAAATGGATCATTGAATAAGGAGGAACGAATTGATAACAAGTGGTGAGATAGGCGACAAGTGCTGTCAATGAATTGTAAAACGGTGATAATTAAGCTGAAACGTGTACAACAGATCAATGATTAAGGAATGAATTGATAGTAAAGAGTGAAATAAGGTTTAAGTATTGTCAGTGAAGTGAAAATTGGTGATAATAGTAATAATAGAAGTATACCTAAGTGAACTGAAAACTGACAAAATCAACGAGATGAATTGTTAAAGCCAAGGTAGAGAAAGTGGTTTCACAAAACGTTTTTCAATGCAAAGTTTCGGTTTTTGTTCATGGATAGCTAATGCTTCAGCTATGCATAAGTGGTGGAAACGTAAACCTTTGGAGTAGTTCAACTTAACTTTGTAAATTATTTTAAAGGATGAATCTCGAGGTGCTGAGTGTCCCAATTCAACAAGGTGTTCACTTATGGATGAAGTCGTTTTCTTTTGCTCACCTCTGGTAAGCCAAATGGGGTAGTATTCAGCACCACTTTTCCGAAGGGCCCGCTTACAACGTCCAGTATAGTCAGCTCCACAGGAGCATTTAAACTTGTAGATACACATAGAAGTGGACATAAGTGGAAGCCTATCCTTCACGTAATGACGAATCAGACGGCGGCTGGAGAATATCAATCTCAGCCTAGCAGCACAGAAGCTACTATTGATACATCTTGACAGACGATTTTTTAGCCCTTCGGCTGTGGTGTCTCCTTTGAATTCTAGATTCATGGTTAAATTTTTCTTAGGGACTGTAATGGGATGAGGGATGGCTCGTTTCTTCAGATTCTTATCAATAAATCTCTTAGGGTATCCGTTATTAGATAGTATTGTTCTAAGAGTTTCGATTTCAGCATCTACGTATCTTCTGAACATATTCCATAGATTCTGGAACACAGTGAGTGAATGAGATTTCTCTTACAACCAAGAGGTACCCAACTATAAAAGTTAGTGAACTGACCGGTCCAAGTTGGTTTTCGAAATACTGACCTCTGAATCGAGCCATCATCCCTTCTCTTTAACATTACGTCTAGAAAGTGGGACGATGAGTCTAACTCTTCTTCTACATTGAATTTAATGGACGGGTGACAATCAATTTGATTTCTTCATTGTCCAAATATAACATGAAACAGTCAAACATTTTTAGTAAATAAATAGATTATTGGTTTGAATATCTGAGATAGCCGTGATTTGGCAAATTTGTGTTACTGAAACTAAGTGATGATTTCTAATGAGATGAAAATCTAGGTCTCAGAAAGATACTGACCAATGGTCTTTGAGTTTCCCGTTTGGTGCCCTATCAGCTGAGCTACGACACCCGAGTTCTGATCAGATCTTATTAATAAGTAAATATGTTTTATTGTAATACTATAAGATTTTAAGGATTTTGGTAACATTCTGAGTAAAATTATTTTCCATCGTCACATTATCGATTGGAAGTTGAATCAAAAAACATGAATAATGTTTAACTAGTCTTTTTCAATTTCTTTATGCTAAATTGATTAATTTTGAAATACACAAGCTTTTCATGGATATAACTAATTATTCACTTCATGAACTTTGAAAGGATAACAACAAGGCTCAATTTATCTGAATTGTAGAAAATACTTTATGCAACACATTACAAACAACTTGATCAACCAAGTTCTTATCAAATATATGCTTATAAGAAAAGTAACAAAAGTTGTAGGAAGTTAAAAAATGAAAATTGGTCGAATAAGAAGACTAAATTGAAAGCTAAACTAAAATTGGAAGTCAATAGAGCGAAAAGACTAGTGCATTGAACTTGGATTTATGATTGAATTCAACAAGAAAGGTTCTATGTGGTGATAAATTTCTCGTGAACACTTGAAGGTGTTTTAAATTACTTAATGGGTAAAGCTTCGGTAGGCTTGAAAAACGCCCACTGTCCTCTCCATAAGTCGATTGTAGTATATGCAAACATTTTTAATGTTTCACGATAGATGAGTTAGAGATTCAGTCACTAGTATAAGTAGGGTCGGCTGATCAACTTATGTTTTCAACCACTTGGAGATGTATTTTGATGTCATTAATGTAGAGGTAATGAGAGTCACCTCAAGGTTTGTTTGGCGAGATATTCATTTAAGTTGGTAAATGCAATGGGGTAGGACAATACTTGCACCTCTTAAGGTCTCATAAAGAAGTACCAGCCTGGTAGCATCAGTTATCCTGAACTTTGCTGGGTAGTGTCTTTTTAGTGGCATTACGGCATGAGGGTTTAGCAAAAACCATCTTTAGAGTAATGTCCACCGTACATCTGTTATCCAGCAGCTTTAAAGCAGCCTACACATTTTCACTTAGAATGATTTTCAAGCAGAATTTTGGTTAGCAACCTTATCTCATTCTTAAAAATATATTCACTCCGAATTTCGCTGATTCTCTTCAATTAACAACTAACCTATTGTTTTTAGAATGGAACTGGTCTATGCTAGTTGTAACACTTTCTTGCATAAGTAGACTTCCAGTAGACATATAGTTCTAATCATCTATGTTAGCATCCCAACAGTCAAAGCTTTCAAGAATTATCTTGCTCGTCTGCATATGTTAAGGACGTGTTCAATCGACTTTCAATCTAAGCAGAGTTAAAAAAGTTATCAAAAATTAGTAGAAATAAGTTATAATATAATCTACGGAAAAGCCTTTTTAAATACGATCTTCAATATTTGACATCCCTGGTCAATAGGATAGGGCTCAGGAGACTTTCCTTCGTAACACAATCAATTTATCGGGTGTTTTCATATAAATTCTACACTGCTTATAATAAATTCTTGTTTAAAAGGAGGTAATGAAATAAGTTACGATAAATCATGCCTAAATTATTGCCTCATATAATGTAAGTTGTTTCGATCAAAGGGACGTTGGCGAATAAGAAGTTGAAATCTAATGAAAGCGACTTCATTTTGAATCTTGGTGCTATGCACATAGTTCATCAGCTAAGATATATATGAAGATATACTTACAAAACAACTTACGAATGAGTTTCAGTAATTTCACTTGCCATTAGGCAAGCTTGTTTGTTGAGAGTTTACACACTGACATGATGGAACGATAAAAAAGTCTGGTCTCTGTTTTTGGTAGAAGAATGTAGATATTAGAACTGAGATTCACGTGGATTTATGGGTCATTTAGCATAGTACAAATCCAGTTGACTGCATCGTGACTATATACGCAATTCACCTATTGATACAGACTCAGCATTCTGTCGAACGGTTTATATGGTCATTTACGGGTCACAAGCATCGAAGTACATTTTCAATTTTCTTATTTCAAAGAATTCGGTAAAAAGCTTTCTAACATTCGTCAACTAGCTGAATTTGAGATGCAAAAAACATGAGTTCTCAGTTTTTGACAAAATTTGGGGTTTAAGCAAAGGAATAACGGAAATGAGACATGGACAAACATGCTTCATCTCTATAGAACTTTATCTGTTGACGAGCTGTCACTGTTCTTGAAGACAGCGTGTCTATTACTAAAAGCCTACACGTGAGTGCATCCTGAAGTGTTTTTTATTTGCCTTTATACTGGTCATCGATAAGGGATGCAATGTTTCCAAGTAGTTCTGATTACACTAATCACTCTAAAATTCCCTATACTTTGAAGGTTTTCATTCAAATTTTGTTGAGTACAGTTTTCTTTAATACCGAGAGCTACAAATGTTTTGACCCTTCTATATATCGACAAGAATAATCGCTAAGAATATCTACTTCATAGCGATCAAATAGTCGATCGAATAAGATATTTTCGAATCGACGCTCCATTATAGACGAATAACAAATCTTGTAATCAGATCAGACAGGCGAAGAGATTGTTGACTAGTTTACACTAACTGAAATCTTTCTTCACTTAAGACATGGAATACAACATGAACATCTATGCCTTAAAATGCACTATACAGAGTAATTCATAACTTTTGATCAGTAGTCTATATGTCTTGTCCACCTAAAATATAAAAGTATTTTTCTTCCTATAAATTTAAGATGGTGTACATGTTTCAAATTAAGTGAAATATTTATCTCACATATTTAAAATTCTGAAAGCAAAAACGTCTCAAGGTAATTCAAGAAAGATTCTAAAGAATCAATCAACAGTTTGCATCTCTTCTCCAGTGCAATATTAAAGTAGATAAACACCTTAGATTCGATAGAGGTGTATATATTAGGATGAGAGATAGGAAACCAATCATCAAATATTTAGAAAGCAGGTGAGACTGTAAAACTGCTACCTTATGAATGTTCGATAAAAACTGGACAGATACTTCGGTTCACACTTGCACCATTAGACACTCCTAAAACTCTCCTTAAAATAATGAATTTCGGAGTAATGTAGAACTAGTAGAAGGAATTTCTAATAGCTCACTGTCAACTAATGCTCAAACAATCAACAGAGTTTATGATGGCTATCATCCATATCTATGATATTTTGGTAAGGAAGTAAGGAAATTACACTTGGCTTCGAGTTCAGAACTATCGTAGAATTGTCCAATGTACTGTGGTAATAGGTATTTCTATCGCTAGAAGTAAGTTCAACATTCAGCCCAAAATCATATTCACAAATAACAGCTGCTGTCACTAGCAAGAGTCGTTTGGGTTGCTGACAAGGAAATTACCACGAGCAGTTAGATGGATTTACTGGCTAGTGTTTTAAAGCCATCGATCTTACCAACATAAAAATGTGTCTCGTATTCAAAATATCATTCAGTAGGACGAAATATTTTCGATCTAAAGGTATTTTTTCCCAAGTGTTTTGCGGAAAGAAACTCACCCAAAATCCAATATATACCAATAATATTATAATCAGTAGTGGGAATTGTTATAGTTTTAAGCTGCCGGTAGCTAATGAAAAGAAGTGAAGTGGAGTGAATACATTTTGTTTCACCGGTACCTTCTTGTTCTGGCTTTGTTAAAATGAATCGCAACCTTCCATACACGCTACGTGGAATGAAGAAGTATTGATACTATAAAAGTCACTAAACAATTAAGCTGTTTAATGTATCAAATTCCACAGCTTTAATGAATGCAGTAATGTTTTAATTCCATCTCGCATTTTGGATGTATGTAATATAACACTTCAAAAACATCAAACTAGTCTACAATGAACCAGAGCTGTCACTTCTATGAACATAAGTTTATCATGAGTGAACTGTCAAACACTGGATGGTGAATAGAAAATTCTCAACCACCCCTATGAACCGAAGCAAACTCAAAGTGTCTTTATATACGTAGCGGTTATATTTTACCTGAGCTGTACACGTTTTAACAATTTACCCTTTACCTTTCACCAGATCCTCGTAAATCAGTAAGTAAAATGGAACATGGTCAAGGTACGTGGTGAAATAATATGGTCTCGTTATTTGAAATCGTATTTTGTAATTGTCGCAACTAGAGTAAGGCCCATTTCACAGAATTCCCTTTTTTGTCAGTTTTTCTTCAACACTACCTTCTAAGCTCTCGCAGCTCGCAGAAATTCCTTTATCACTTGTCCACAATCCACAGAATTGTTTCAGTCAACTGACAATATTTGTCCTTGTCCTCCTCTTAGCTTTTATTAGCGTATTCTGAACATTGATTAAGCCTTTCTTTTGGTTATTGGCGTAGAATACAGAGACTTGGACCTCGTTAGTTTCGCTTACTTTTTGATTTCAAAATTCAGACTGCTGTGCAACAATGTTAACATGAGATTAACTCAGGCATAACTAGCTATTAAAAAAGCATAGTTGCAAGCGTCTAAAAATCCATAATTAGCGTAGTTAAAAACGGATTATAAACCGAACACTACATATCAAGCACTTATGAAGTAAATAATCTTGTGTTCCTCAACAACAGATAGTTTGACTTCTGGTCAGTAAGGTTCAGATCTTATGAGCCCATTGAGCGAAAAGGTTGCTTAAACATCATCAGAAGTTATATACTGTATAATACGGCTCACGTTTCTATGGCATATCATGATATGAGATACGGGAATCGGTATACTCATGGACAGCGAGGAAATACTCCACACGTTTTACATGTCATACCTGTACTGACATGATTCTTGCATTAATGATGTGTGACAGTTTATTCATGTTGACTAAATCTTCCCTAAGCAGTCATTTAGCTGTTTGTAACTTGCAATTTACAAACACAAGAGCAAATTATCATTTGACTATTTGAGATAGTTGTAGTTTGATAGACTAGTATTTATACGGGGTGGTAGCTCGTTAGAGTTCGACCGCGGTTCAAATTTTCATCTCACCTTCAATCATCACCTAGCACAAAAGCAGATGAAAACTGGTGAAAAGTTTCTAATTTTCACAAACTTCATATTGTATGTGACCCTAAACAAGTGACGTCTACAGATCAAAAACAAACTGTTAAGGTTTTGATAATACTAAAATGAGTTTTTTCTCAATTAGCCTTTTAGACGTATTCAGTACAAAGGTTCAGCAGCATAGTGAATTGACTGCGTTTAGAAATTGAACTAAGATCGAATAAACAGCGATCACTAAATGAAAAGAACCGGATAGTTTATTCGTCTCATTATAAACCACCTTTGAGATTCACCACTTAATCTTAAGAACTTGTCATGTCTAAACACTGTTTAGGAGTTCATTTTTCATTTCAAGCCTCAATATATAGACTGTGACTATAGGGTTTATAAAAAAGTACATAAAATTCTCCGTTTAATATCACATTTATTACATAGATGTGTGAACATTGCCAGTTCGTTTTTCCACTTTTTTTTAAAGACACAAATTTTAGGGATGAATACAATGAACAGTATCTGACGACAGATTGGAAAAAGTCGCTTACATATTAGTCATCATAATTTTCACTTAACTGAGACTGTTGTCTCAGTGCAAATATCCATAATTTAAGAAATAATTTTATTTACAGACTTTATAAGAAATTCACTCTAATTAAAATTTACACTTTCTAGTTAGATATACTTGAAAACAAGCTATTTGTCCTTGGATTCACTCTTCTTTATTGAATCACTGAACATCCATTTTCATTCATTCGTTGTTTTAGTCAATTCATGAGTAAATAGTACTTTAATTACTTTAACCTTATTGAAAACATTAATTTGGTCTAAATGTAAAACAAGCATAGTTGTGAATACTTTAATTCATTTTAATGTTTTCTTTTTGTATGATAAAATGTGAATGGTCTCATAAAATGAGTAAACATTCACTTTGTATGTCTTTGATTGAATAACTCTTTCCACTTCAATATTCCAAGCATATCTGCATATTATTTTTTGAATTACCGCCTGGGTAAAAGACGAGATATAACGGCAACTTGATACACAATTATATTACAAGTACTTCTGATTTCACTGCCTGTCAATGAGTGTTCTTAACTATTCTGACCAGTGAAAGCAATGATTATGAGTTCAGTCATTATAAAATTGTCGGTAACATCCTTTAATGTTGGCTTACATTAACTACTGTCCAAGAAATTATGCTTTTCATACTCAAAAAACTTTCATTTGTTTATTTTTGAGTTTAAGGTTGGATTATTTAGTAGTTGATTTCATGTAAAAAAGAAAGCACTTAAATTTTAATAGTGATCACTGAGAATAAAAGGGTGAAATTTCGTGAACTTTTTAGTTATGCAAAAATAAACAGCCAACGCATTAAAAGAGTCATTGGGGAGATAAATGTGCTACCTTAAAAGTCACACTAGTTACAGAATTTTGACAAGGTTACATTTATTTGCTTTTCGGATAGTCCATTTTCTCAGCAGATAGGAATGCCAAGCTTCAGTTTAACTGTTAGCAGAAATGAATTCAAAGAAAATTGATGTGTCAAGTATAATTTGAGTTAAGCATGTTATGATTTAAAATAAACCCTAGTGGCAGCTTCTGACAGCTGAATGTGTTTACGTTGTTAACATCTGAGTTACATCCATTTATGATTAATTCCACTCAATTTATATTCATGTACGTCTCTGAAATGATCCCTTTCGTTTGCAGACTTGAATGCTGACCACCGATTGCATTTGATACATCCTGTTAAATAGCAAAAATTAGAAACTCAGCACTTCGTCATATATATAAAAGCTAAGTGCAAATCGGTCTCATTTTGAGATACGATGAGTTTGGTTGAGCTCAGCAACGCGGCTAGAGATACACATTCTGGAGAAATGTTAGATCATGCAATAAAGAAACTTAAAAACATATTTACACATAATTGATATTCAGATAGTTCTCTTTGGAAGAATATAGTCGGTTTAACCTGACAAAGATGCAAGTGTTCTCGAAAATCCATTCATGTTAACTTGCTACAGAAAAAACTTTTTAGCTTCAGAAGAACTGAATAATTGCCAACAAGAAAGCCTAAAGAAGGGTTTAGTTGCTCAAAGGCTAAGAAAACAGGCTTACCAAAAAATCACTCCCTTTCTGAGCAGAAAGAGGATCGAGTTCTCGATTATTTCAAATCAGTGTACCTGTACATAACTGGGAGTTCTCGTTTAGTAGGCTTCATCTAATGCGATATCGAGGTGTATTTCACCAGTGAAAGTAACGTATCTCAGTAATGTGGTTGAAAAGAAAATAGTTAGTAGGTTAGCGCAAACTCCTATGAATAAAATAAGGCAATTAGGTGATATAAGGTGGTCGTTCTCAGTTACCCAGTAGACTACAACTGACCATTAGATGAATTTCAGTGTTTTCTTCAACAGACAAATTATCATGTTGCCATTACGATTAAAATTACTTCGTAATTTTAATTGTAACGGCTTGTGAGAAGACTAACTCTCCCCCGACCATATGATCACCCGAGTGGAACGTAATTGTTTTAAATAATGTTGCAACTTGCGTGAGGTAAGCAGATGATGGTTTTTATTTTTTGTGTGTACATCCATAGTCGACTTTTAATGTAACTTCTCTGCATGAATTGGTTATTCTTTCACTAATTCTTCCTGTTTTAGTCTTGTAAAATTTCATATCAATATCTGGATCTGTTAGCCCTCGTGCACGAACTGTTTTTAACTTACGCTATGGACAATATGCTATGTAGTACGATACCTCAGTTTGATTTATTAGATATACAATGACTGATTATGATTTATCAATAATTATGTATGCAGAAGTGTATCAGAATTTTAAATCTGAAGGTTGCATTGTGCGCTATTTTAGTGGAATAGTTGGCGCCGCATATATAAAGTGCATCTTAGTTACTGATACCAACAGAATACTCACATTTTATGATACATATCATAAAATTATAAGTCATATAATGCTTATAAGTTAAGCTACTAAGATAAATGTGGCACTGACCAAATAGGTAATGTCATAAGCAGAATAGCTGACTTCGAATTCTTTTAATCTCATAACTCCTTACAAAATCGGAAGATTGAGAAAGTAAACCCTCCAGTAGTTGAAAAGTTTGGGCAGTCACTTATTACATTGTAAAAGAAATTCTACACTAAGCAGCACAGACTATTTGTGGGAATTATTGGGTTTCTTCACCAAGATTTTAGGCAAAATAACAACGATATTTTGACTTTATGTGAGGAAGGGGTTATGCTTCCAACACCTTCAAAAATATTCTCGTTTTTCTTCTTCAGAAAATATATCGAAGCCATTTAAGTCCTACTTACAGCTGAACAAAAGTATGTCAAATCCTGCTGTTTTACTGTTCCGTCGGGATACGGGTTGCGTTGTTTTTGTGCCAATATTGTTTGATTACAAGGTTTTGATTCTATCACCTATGCTTTGTGATATTCAAATATTTATGTACCTCAATCATTATAATTGGTCCCATATGGCATTCTGAGACTGTTTCGAAATCTCATAAGTTTCAATGATTTATCAGCATTTTAAGTATACCTAAGTTCTCTTCCTAAGATAGAAAATATGCTTGAAGGACATATTAAAGGTATTACACTAAATAGGTATTTCGACATCCATCAGCATTCAAGGTCCACATAACTAATTGGTATATTTAATTGGATTCCCACAGATCTTGCAGACTCGTCGGTTATATAGTCGCTGTTTCGACAACAGCCTAGACCCTTAGCACACTTAAGTATATTTTTTTCGGGTAGAACAGACTGCGCAGGGAAAAATGAGCCTCATTTCCTATGAAACATCAAGATCCTTTCCCAGTACTGCGCAGTTTGTTTCTTTTATCACTTATAAATTTGCAGTATATTTACGGCACTCTAAAAACTTCGCTGAGATATGACTGAGCAAAAAGTTGAAAATCTTTGGGTGAACAAAAAAAACGCAGGGGAATACTTGTCTCTCTTCTAACTTTTTGTCAGAGAACAAATCTTAGCAAATTTAATTTTTTTAAGCGTTCGTGTGATAAGCGCATAAGGAAAGGCTATGCGCAAGTAAGTGACGGCAAACATTTCCGATTAAGTTGTAGCAAATGATTCCACTGTGGTAAATTCGTGTATTTCAATCCCAGTAGCATGACTTTCTCAGTGCTAACTAACTTTTGAGCATTTTTTTTAGCCTGTTGAACAGTTGCTACTATCATTATTGTCTTTGAATATTTTTATATTGTTTAAGTTTACATTGCTGTCAAATGGATTTGTAAACCCATTTTTCTGTGGTATCTCAATGTATGATATGTCTACGCTCGATCATTTTCAGTTTGCATTCATTTTGGACACACGGCATATGGCGACTATTTTCTTGTATATCTTAATGTTAAGATGTTTTAAGTAGATAAAAAGAAAATTAAATTATTTTATTTCAATTTCCACAACTTTTTGCAACATGTGTGAAATACTGCGATATTTAATATTATTGAAAACCGCAACTTGTTACCATTTTGCAGGTAGTCGAATTTCAAAGTGCGTAGTGTAAACTTGCTAGTGGCCTCAGATACCAATAAGCCATCTAAGCAATGTAAGTTAAACAACTTCATAAACTTTAAGTGATAAATTAAAATATTCCATTTAGCAGGACTATATACAACAAACAGATATCCAAGTTTGGATCTGGTGGTTTTGAAAACTTTGAGTATTGAGTAAGTGATATTCATCATTTCGATATTTGTATTTCCTGATGAATGTAAAAGAGAACAAACTTCTTTCAGGTGATGTTTTGATATCTAATGATAACAGCCTTATCAAAGTAGATCGGAATTTACGTCAAGTTATCATATATAAACTTGGATGTTGTAAACTCCGCTTTACTATAACTTTGATAAGGCTTTTAGGATATGATAGGGAAACGTTACTGAAAGTAAATTTATTTTGGCTTAAATTCATTCATAGACCAAAATAATGTCTATGCAACATAAAAGAGAGATTTAATAATTAAAGACGCTATTCGTTGACTCTTATAATCTTTCTTTTAAAGTCACTTTTATAAAAAGAATATACATCATCTGGCTCAGAAACAGTCATAATCTTCAGTATATTTGGTGCAAAATTCAAATCTACAGAAGAGATGAGAATCGTGCATCCTGTTTGATTTTTTGCAATACCATATGAAAGAGCAAGGAAGATGCATTCAGGTGTGAAAATGGTAATAAACTGAAGGAGTTCTCAGTTTTCACAAATAAAGTGAGTGTGATATCTTAGCACATTGCTTCAAAATAAAAAATGGTATGAAGGTAAACATAAAGTTTTATATGGGTTAATTCATAAATTTAGTTCACAGAAAAATCAAATGGAATAAAGTTAGTACTTTCGAATGGATACAAGATAGAATAGTGAATTATGTGCAATCAATACACTTGTTTATGAATGTTGAACTGATACATTTTGGAATGAAACAGTATTATGTAAGTGATGGCATGTATTTTGATCTTTAATGAATTTCATAACTATAGAAAATCTACAAGTTGAAGTGTTACTGATATTTTGATGATTCAGTCACAACTTAACACGTAGCTCCCACCTATTTTTCAAATACAAATAATGCATAACTCACAAGGCTTTGGTGTCATCAAGGAGTGATCATGACAACCAAGTCATTATAGAAAAAAATCGTTTGCTTTGTTCACCTTGTGTGAACCGGAAACAATGTGTTCACTAAAATAAACAATTTATGTTTCAATATGGTGTTCATGAAAATATGTAATTATAATTCTATACTCAGATGCCATACAAGTTAAGAGGTATAACTTGTCAAATGGAATGTCCAAAAGTCCGGCTAAAACACCTCACCTGAAAAGTAAACTGTTTTTGTTTACATATAACTTCTTAACATAAGAATCCCTATTGAACATAATCATGACCCAGAAATGATATTCGGAATACTACTTTCTATCCATTTCACTTGGCAACTCTTCAATCTACCTCAGATTTAAGCGAAAATGGTCTTTGGTTTTGCATATTTTAACGCAAAGGTAAAAAGGCGTGTAAATTGTTATCTAATGTAAAGATAAGAGTCTAGAAGGAAATTTTTGTTTCTGACAATGCACTACTCATCTGATATATACACAGAATTCAAGAGAACCTATTGTAAGATAAAAATAAATTCTATCACAAACGCACAAAACTCATAATTATGCAACATGAAGAAATGATCACCCAACTAGAACATATGTGGTACCAAATTTTCACGCTTAAAAAAATAGTGCATTAAACGCAGTGGGTCAAATGACATAACTTACATGGTTCATATACTATAAAAGTGGTGTTGTAACTCAAACTGTATTCGAAACTATGACCGGAACAGGCTGGATGGTTTCAGGAAGAAGAATCATGTGAGGATCGAATTGCAACGCCACGCTACGCATCATCATAGAACAGAGCATGGAATAGCAGTCAACTCTCTACCTCAACTTCATCGACTTTGAAAAGGCCTTCGACAGCGTCGACCAACAAGTAATTTGGCAGCCAGCTAATTCAACACCACGGAGCACCACAAACATTTATCAACCTCATTCAATAGATATATGCTATATGATGCTACATGCCAAGTAATTGACAATGGGAAGCTCAGTGATGTCTTTGAAGTGAAGACTGGCGTAAAACAAGACTGTCTACTATCACCCATGATATTCGTGATTGTGGTCGACCAGACTGGATCATGCAGTAGACAAGAGTGAGGAGCGAGAAGAGGAGGATTCACTGGCTAGACAGCGGAAAAGAACATAGAACATTTGGATTTCGCCAGTGACTTGTATCTGATGTCGCAAAAACTTGAGGATTTACAGGTGAAAACTAACAAGTTGAGAGAAGAGGCGATGCAGTGCAGCGAAGAAGGAACTTCAAGTGTAAGCAGAGAAGACAGAGATGATGAAGATACATAACCAACAACAACAAGCTCCAATCACCATCAGCAGGCGGAACTCAAAGGAAGCAGTCACTTTCACCTATCTACGCAGCGTCTTTTCAACTACAGGCAGCGGCACACACAAAGATGTCAAAGCCAGTCAGGATCGGAAAGATAGCAAGACAGGCACTCACTAGCCTCAAACCACTGTGGAGATATTCTGCACTTCACTCAGCACAAAGCAAGAATAACATCCAGATTTTCAACATCAACGTCAAATCAGTGCTTCTGCATGGTGATTGAGAGACTTGGCGAGTTACGAAAAGGCATTTCCAACAAACTTCAGATATTCATCAACAACAGCCACCTACGCTCACTCGTTACTGAAGATCAGATGGCCAGAATAGTAAGAATACACAACAAGGAACTCTGGAAAGGAATCAAGTAAGTGAGAACCTATTGCTCAACAGATATGCAGAAGGAAGTGGAGATGAATTGGGCATACACTGAGAAGGCTGCCGACTGGGACATCACGTGCCAGACTAGGCCCTCGAATGGAGCCCAGATGGGAAACGACGAGTTGGGTGACCCAGCTGAGGATGAAATGGATGGGATCGCGTGAGGAATAAATGAGAGCTTGTGGGCCGTCGTGGAGCCAGGTTCTAAAGTTTGCAGAGAAGAGAGTGCAATGGAGGCGTGCTGCTGAAGCTGTATGTTCCATTAAGAACCTAAGGGACAAATAATAATAATTTAACTCAAACCCCTGTTTTCTATATCAGCCGGTCATCTGATTCGTATCCGAACCTACAGCTGCAATGCCACAAAACCATTTTTCAAAGTAATGAATAATAACTTTGGGTTAACTGCTTTTGATACGGCTCGACGGATAAAAGGCAGTTCGACACTATTTTTTTATAATTTAAATCAGTATGTAAATATACATTCAAACAGAGCCCCTACTTACCAACATATAATCGATTCAATAGCAAGTTAGAAAAGTAGTGGAACATGAGACGTATTTTTTACCCCACAAAGTCCTTACCTATCAGCCATTCGTTGACAGGGTGCGAAAAAGCTACTTGCAAGAATGTTTGTGAGTAGTGTATGAGAACACGTGAAAAGAATAAGAAACCATTACAAGTGACTGGCAAAAGTTTGGAAAAGAGAAATGCATGGTATCGATCAGAAACATAAGAACGGTACTTCAAGGTGCAGAAGAATGAAGGTGTTTCGACTGATCACCACTTCGTGTAGTATAGTACTGAGTACTGATCGAATCCCATCAGTCATTTGGTCACTAAGCTAAGAGACTAGGCATCAAAGTGAAAATGCAACTTAACAGTTAGATATATGATTTCTACTTTTGTTGATTTTATTGCTCATTAGGCAATTTCTGCTGTTTTATTCATTTCCGCAGGTATTGAAGGTAGATAATGTTTCGTTCATCCTAAATAATCACTAAGCTTTTTTTTCTGACCGAGTAAGCCTATCAAGCACACGCAATTTCACTTCACTGCACATAATTTAGGAGAGTGGAGACTGAATAGCGTAACTAACATAAAAACTACAATTCGTCACAATAGATAAGTTTTCTATAGCATTTTGTATTATATCTGTATATTTACGTTACTTAATATCATGTTTTTTATCGGTTGAATTCATCAATTCAGTCAGCAACCTATACAACGACAACAATAGTAAACGTTACTTTTCCTGATTCTTCGCTTACAGTGCACTGCGAGAGAAGTACGTTTACAATGTAATTTCACTTAGCAAAACGAGCAGGGAGAAGATGTATTATTTGTTGTTGGTTTTCATCACGGACTGACGTTGTTCAAAGAGTCGTTGAGTCCATGCGAGGAAGGGAGATTTGTTACATCCTAGTATGAGACTTTCCAGCAGGTCGCATCCATGACCCTGGCAGTGACTGAACCTAAGCTGTGGTTGTACACTCGTTAAGAGCCTTTTCACGCTTTTAGTGATTCTGGAAGTGAGGTCGTTGTGATGTATATCAGTTTATAATCAAAAATTTCTCATAGACTTTGAAATTGAAAAGTTTAGAAGCAAGATGAATCGAAATTGCTCTGATGCTTGGATTCTTGAGAAATTAATAATTCTAACGTTGTTTGCCTGGATTTCTTCAAGAGAGGAAATCGCAGGAGGTAAAAAAACGTGTGCTACCACAAGTTATAACAATTGTTGAAGCATATTGAAAACATTTCTTGAAAACTGAACTGTAATAACTCGGAAACATTCCACAAGGGATTTTTTCAGGAGTACCTGAATAACAGTTTTCGTGTTTATTCTATATCGATGTAATTGCTGAAAGACATGGAATGCTTTTCAATAGCATTCCTAATACTATGTTAACTTTTCTCCGTTTTTATGTTTATTTATACAAGAACTAATTTACTCATAATTTCTCATCATAGGAGAAATATAACGTTAATGGTTTTACAAGTCAAATAAGTATGCATTGGATAAATTTATATCTTGGATTTAGCAGCATTGCTTCGTCATGGATGAATCTTTACATTGTAACAGATCTCAGTGGTGTGTTAGGTGGTTAGAGTAAATCTACAGTAAACTCTGGACGTAAGTTTCTCGTTTGCTACCATTCTCATCTTCCGAAGAACTGATATTGCCTCAAACTTGTATCATCCGGTACTGCAGTTATAGACATGTTACAGTTACCTTCCCGCCCTCATATATGGCTGGATTACATATACTAATTGACCAGAAAACAATAATCAACTTGGTTTTGTTATCTAATACTTAGCGATGTCATGTATTTTGCCACATAGATTTATGACGTCATTTATCCATCAAATTCTTAATAGCCCCCTTCATTATCAGCTAGTATCATGGATGCAGTATTTTATATAGGAATATTTTGATTTACTGAGCCGTGTATCTTGAGAACTGACTTGTAAAATAATCTAATCCTGGTTAATTATCATACGATATACGCTAATCGAGTTATATTTTTTGTACTAGTAAAACTGAAGGTATTTTAAAAAATATTCTATATACAATATATGTTTATCCTTCAATACATGAAGTGTATGAAACGGATTTTGAAAAATTCATCCTGCTGCTTGCTATAATATATGCATATACCTGAGATTCATGAAGTATCCTATTGACAAATAAACTTTAAGTAGTAACCTTTCTCATACTTTAAAGTTACTTAATGCATGTTAGAAAGTAACTTTATTAGGAATTTTGTAACGTAGTTGATAAGCCCTAAGTCATGACGATAAAAAACTGTATGAAAGAATTTATCCCAATATTCTCATCCTAAACTGATGCTGACTGAATTTGTAACTCCTTTAAAAACGTAACCAACGATTTCAGGGAAAAAAGTTTCCTTTTGCAACAATTCCATTTTCACTACTTGTACAGTCACAGTTATATCTACGCTGAGGTAGGAAATTGCAAATTTGTTTATCTGTACGTGTCTTCCATTTTTAAAATCAACGAAGCCTGTTATTATTATTTTTCCCTCGGGTTCATAGTGGAACATATTGCTTCAGCAGCACACCTCCATTGCACTCTCTTCTCTGCAGTCTTTTGAACCTGCCTCCATGACTGCCCACAACCTTTCATTTCTTCCTCACATGATCTCCTCCATATCACCCTCTCCTCGGACGCCCAACTCGTCGTTTACCCTTTGTATTCCACTCCAGGGCTAAAAGCCCATGAATATGTGTGAGGATAATGTTTCATGAATCACCAGTTCAAGTGAAAAATTTCAGGAGACCGAAGGTTGAAGACGCAGGATAGAAGGTGGATGAGTGAATAAACAAGGTGTGATTTCATTTAAAATTAGATGAGTGAAGATCAGTTAGTATAACAAATGTGAATATCACTCAGATATAGTGTGATAGGAAAAGGATCAAGAGAGATGAAAGTGTTCCGAAAAAATAAACTGGATGGAAATGGAATCAAATAAAAATAAGGAAGAACTAAGTAATCTAGGAATGAACAACTAACGAGTTTCCGTAGCTTTGTTGAATTGAAGAAACGAATTCAGTTTGCTCTCTCATCATCCGTCCGATAAGCCGGCACAGAAGATATTGTGCAGCTGAAATGCTTGAAATAAAACTTCATGGAATACAGATATCCTTCACGTCTTAAGAGTGTAGCAGTCGACAAACCGTACAATGTTTAGACGTAACAAGCGTACCAAAAAACAAGATCTGCACTAATTCAGAACGCAGAGATGATATTGCAGGCGAAATACATTAGGACCATCTACTAAGGTCAGTAGGAAAAACATTCTATGCTACGTCTCTAAAACCTGCCCATTCTATAAGCCCTTTGGTCAATCTTAATATCAAAGAAATGGTATAATAAATTCGATATGCATCTATATGTTCACCTAGTACTGAGGAGGATGTTTGGGACGTTCATCTAGAAACACTTCCCGTAGGGTTTGAGATAACCACCCAGTATGGTTGAGCAAATGGAACGTAGAAGCATGAATTCATCAATCCTCCAACAAGTAAATGACTACGACTATCCACATTCTGAATCATCATTTGATGTTATTCACAAAGTGCACTGTAATCACCTACTTTATATCGCAGAAGCTTTGGCGATACATAATCTTACACCAAAACCATATGAGCAGATACGGCTTGTGTGGTCACCTTAACCTCTCTCGACCTAGATTACCATTTTAAACACATGATTCTTACATCTTAGGCTTCCTTATTTTTATTTGATTCCATTTCCATCCAGTTTATTTTTTAGGAACACTTTCACCTCTCTTATTCCTTCTCCTATCACACTATATCTGAGTGATATTCACATTCGTTATACTAACTGATCTTCACTCATCTAATTTTAAATGAAATCACACCTTGTTTATTCACTCATTCGCCTTCTATCCTGCGTCTTCAACCTTCGGTCTCCTGAAATTTGTCACTTGAACTGGTGATTCATGAAACATTATCCTCATACATATTCATGGGCTTTTGGCCCTGGAGTGGAATACAAAGGGTAAACGACGAGTTGGGCGTCCGTGGCGACGGTGATATAGAGGAGATCATGTTAGGAAGAAATGAAAGCTTGTGGGCAGTCATGGAGGCAGGTTCAAAAGACTACAGAGAAGAGAGTGCAATGGAGGCGTGCCACTGAAGCCATATGTTCCGCTATGAACCCGAGGGAAAGATAATAATCATAGGCTTCGTTGATTTTAAAAATGGGAGACACGTACAGATAAACAAATTTGCAATTTCCTACCTCAGTGTAGATATAAATGTGACTGTACAAGTAGTGAAAATGGAATTGTTGCAAAAGGAAACTTTTTACCCTGAAATCTGTGTCTGGTGTCCAGTAATGCTTTTAGATGATATGAAGTGTGGTAAAAAGTTCTCATTTTGTTTTGACCACTTCATTAAAAAAATGTTCTGTACATGATAAGTTTGATTAAAAACACGACTGTTTTTTCTTTATTTCTTTGCTTTAATCAACAGCAGCCGTATATATTGATGACGTCTTGTTTCATTTCTGTTCAATCTTATAAGCCTAATTACCTGAAACTTTGAGCATTTCTTATCGATTAATCTTTTTTGTAATCATACAGAAAATTGTCAGTGATAAATATACATATGTCCTGTAGTATTGTGTTTTTTTTCGACTTTTTTCAGGGTTAAGGTATGTAATTCACACTCAAAAAATTCAGTCATGTCACTTGAACACTTGTGAATGTATATGACGAGCCAAAAATCTTTATTTGAAAAAATGGAATATTCATTTACAGAACAAAAAGGGATACATGCCAAGAAATAAATATGTAAACTTTTTCAGTTTTCTTATTTAGTTTGTCTAAATTCAATATGAAAATAAAAACTAATTTGTTGATATGTTTGTACATGCAGGCAGATAACTAAGTTATTAGAAGCGTATTATGTGAACAATCAGTATAACTATTAGCTTAGCTTATTAGCTACGACACATGCGGTAAATGTATTCTTCGTCTAAGATTTATCATGGTAAAATTTTAATTTCGCTTAAAATTTTAGTGAAACTTGCTATCTGAAGCATAAACTTGCGGTAACCTTATTCTTTTGAAGCGATCGCTTCCGGGTCCGAGTCCCGGTGGGAACAAAATCACTCACTGGGAAGCAGGTACATCCAGCTGACGAGTCCCAAACAGGACGCAATGTGCATCCTGGATTCCACTGCTAGCCACTGCCCATCATTACTAAACATAGTTAAAGGACAGGCCATATCGAGGCATCCACATAGCAGCCCATATGCCAACTTAGGCTGATCAGTTCGGTCCTATCAACGACGGTGTAATACAAGCGATAACACTAAAACCTTATTCTTTGTTAGTACTAAGTTGTATGACCTGGATTGTTTCCTTATATGTGCATACGTTACATGTCAAATAAACTTCATACAACTTGCAGACTCCTGTTGCAGTGCAGTTTATTAATAGTCAGAGACCATCATGCGAAGCTAATTAACTAAGTAGAAGATGCCGACAGAAATTAAATAGCTTACAGACGGTTAAAACTCTGTAGGATAAACTAGTTTTTTTAATTCGCAAACCCTAATGTACGAAGTATTTTTGTGAAAGTACAAGCCATTGACAATCATTATACATAAACTCACCCTCATATTTTTTAAAAATAAAATCAGTATATCATAAGTTTTGAAAAGAAAGTTGTAGTGATATAGGTTTTCAGAGAAATGAAATTGACTCCTCACTCAAAGTTAATTTTTGAATTCACAGTCTGTCATTTATAGGTTAAATACCTTGAGGGAAACAAAGAACGATGAGAAACATTACTCACGATGTTTGAATAAATCTGTGGATAGAGTGAAGTTATTGGCTTCAAGGCGTAAGTGAAAAGAGCATTGTATAGGCGAATTATATCAGTAAGGTATATTGAGTCTCATAACGTCCTGAAAACGTCAAAGTTGTATTTGTAAGTTTTAGGTTAAGGTGCGCCTTCAAGCCAAAGGTTTCATTTTCCATAATATTATAAAAGGCATTAATTTCTTTGATCTTATACTTTTCATGAGATGTTTTCTTAAGGAGAAAAGCATACTCATTTGTCTCATTATTCTTCTCTCTGCAGTTGTCTGCCACTGAATGTCGGCATATTTTATTACTTTCATAAAGATTATTCGAGATTTATCTAAGGTGTTTGTTTTTAAGACAGTCACGAAATCTACATTTTCATCGTGTTGTATTTAGCCTATCTTGCTTACAATTTTTGTAAAAAATTAATAAATAAAATTTCATTTATCATCTTCTAGGTGTTTCTGTTAATCATTTGTTTGGAGATGTAAAACAGGAAATTGAATTCGAATAATGAAATTTATATTTAATGAAGCCAGAAAACACACCTTAACTACTAAGTGAATTTATATGTACACACATATGTATGCATATTACTGTTTCTAGGTGACACCGGTGAAAAAATACACATTATAAAAAAAGATAGGAACAAATTAGGTCTTCTGAACTGATTCACTGCATGTTCAGTTAATCGGCTAGAAGAAAGTAACTTCTATATAATGTTCACTTATAGTACTGATAAGTCAGGATTTTCTGCATATAAACTTAATACAGTTTCATAAAATTTAACTTATAATTGACGCCTAAATGTGTATGAATAACAACAAACGATAGACAATCTTCTGGTGAAATTACGTTACAAATTCCAACTCATTAGCATGATACTTGTTTCGTTGTCTTCTGACTTAACATTCATCAAGAAAACTGAGTTATGTTATAAGACATAGTTTGTCAGGGGTTGTCACTTTCATTCTCTACTGTCCTTGGAATTTTAAAGTCTTGTTGAAAGTATAAACACAGATTTTTATTTCATACAAAAAGTATTAAATATTTTATTTGTGATCGTGACTGTTTAATTGTCAGTAAAAAATAGCGTAAATCTTGGGAATTTTGTGATTACATAGGTACCTCCTTGTTTTTCTGTTAAAACACCTTGCATATATTCCAACTAAACACAAAGCTATTGTCAGAATAGTAGTCTAGTGAGACACTCTTGAAGCACATAGTTATTTGACTGGAAAAATATGTTTTGGTGAATTATTTTTTTAGCTATGCAGTTGTATTCGTAGTAATAACATACAAACGAACAGGTCTATTATTGGCACATACATCAGCATTAGTCATAAAAATGGAATATTCAAGGAGGAAATAGTCGGGGATTTCTAGGATCAGGAAGAGGTTGAGTAATAACAGGCATGTGCTTCTACATAAACTGAAATATCTCCTTTTTTTAATCCCATATTCACTGACACTCACATTCGATGCACGTTAGTTACACAAAGGACTTCCATAAATTCAGAAGCTGGTTTCCATTTTCATTTGTCAGGGAAATCTTGTCAGGTCTCGTGTTTTTTTATTTAAACGTATGGTTAGTTGTAGAAGGATCTTCACTTTGCTTAAGTTTTTGCATAGTCACAGATCCTCTGCAATTTGACCTCTTAACTTTTCTGGGTTTTGGAATGAAATGTTATCTCATAGTCTACGTACATGATTCACTTCTACAGCTATATTTTATCAAAGGTTAACTAACTATCTGAGGAGATTACTATTGGCAGAGTACTGGCATATGATTATATAAAAATTCTAACTACTAAATATCCCTTCCTCCCACATGTCTTTGAGAAATTTATTACATTAAATCAATACAGTATATCTTTGTTAGTTAACACTGAATGCGGTGCCCCATGTCCTTCAGACTACTCGCATTTTCATCTTTTTTATCAGTACTTTTGTAAACAATTTTCTTACACATATTGGTATACACGTAATGGTGATTTCATCAAGAAATGTTATCGTTCGTTTAATAAAACAGTCAGTATCGTCAAGAAGTCGCAAGCTGATAAAACAGTGAAACACTCCGTCCACTTCTTCCATTTCATCAGCTCATCTTTAGAATAGATATATAAACCTGAATGACATTGTAAGCACACCCTCGCATATCTGCAACTAGTACAACCACCTGACAATCGATCAGAACTGAGTGGAAGGCTGTTTCATAAGATATAAGGAATAAACTGGTTGCCTTCAGCTCAAAACTGTTCACTAATCTACTTATTTTTACTCAGTATCTGTACGAAACGTACTGTGAAGTGTAGTATATAAGAGCTTGTTGAAACCAACTCGAGACTCTTTAGATCTCCCTAAATTGATATATTTTGTATTTCTTACGAATGATTACCATACTTTTTATCCATATCTGGGCTTCATTTTGGAAGGTATCCATTTCAAAGTCATTAATCTTACACAATGGTATCCAAGCCGTTGATTTATAATTTGGATAATATGAATGAAACATCTTCATTGTTATTTAACTGTAGGTAGCAGCAAGCGGATAAACTAAATGTGACTTTGTGGATCCAGAATACTTATTTATTGAAAAGTGATACTCCGTAGCTAACACTTCCATCATTCATGTTGTTTCCGACGTATAGGCACTATCTTCCAGTAATGATTATGTAAATGGTACTGATTGGACTGTATAACGGCTATTTTCACCTGAGACTTTATCCTAATATTTCAAGAACCATTCATTGAAATACATTTCTGAAATCACTTGGGAATAAAGCGTATCTCTATTTGTATATTAACGGGTAAGCCATTTCTCATACTACAACTTCATAATGTGAGTGATTATTTGTTTATTTCTGCCTCTTGAAAACAGAGCATTGGTTGACCAACCCTATAGTTGCGCTTCTGTAATTATCCATCCCAGTGCCAAATAAATTTCAAAAACTAAAATTTTTCTTATCTGTAATACCATGGTGTATTCTGAAATAGAATTTATCCTGAGTTATCAAATCACATTTTGCTTTAACTCCACCAACACGCATAGTATGTTTGCTGTCCACTGTTTCCCCTTTCTCGATATCAAGTAGAAAGAAAAGCCCAGTTTCCAGACGACTATTATTGTTACTGAACAAATAAGCATAATCTTTTTTGATTACCAGTTTATCTGCTTACATAAATCCTCTGGTTAATTATGTTAGACTGTTCGTATTACCAGTGCTAATCGATGCGTTATTCGCATTAATCTGATCATTTATGAGTAAGTTTTGAATTGAGAGTGTTATGTGTTACCATCATTGTCTCGTATGGGCTCACTTCTTAAGTATTATTTAAGACCAGGTTTGAGTGAATTGTTCACACCCTTATCTTTTCACCTCAGTCTCAGGTTCAATGAAAATAAAAGCATCACTGATCTGTGATACAAGCCACTTTGTAGTTTAAGGTTCACCGTATATTGGAATTCTGTTCCTCTAGACCAGTATCCATGTACATATATTAGTGTGTTTTTACTTCTAAAGATCGTTAGCATATCAAAGCAGCTATCAATCTGAAATAGACAACCTTTGAAAAGGAAGTATCATTTTAAGCACACAAACTTTCTTTTAAAAAACCTTGGTCAACAGGTCGTCAACCACATTGCTGACCGAAACTTGACTGTAATATTTGACGCATGCATTAAATTCATTCTTGAATACCAGTGGATAGTAGGATGACGATATACATAAATTTATATAACTTTTCAGTAATTAAAGCACTTAACAGGACAGCATGCGTTACTTTCAAAGATCTATTCCTAGCTTATATTCAACATAACGTGAATTATTACTTGGCAAATTTACTATCTGAGAATGGTCACAACCAGAAAATGGATAGCAACTTAATGCGAAGTTTATACTGACTTGACAGTGATTTGGTGTTCTGTGAGCTTTGGCATTTTTCATGTCACAACAAAATACTGAGGCTCAGAGAACCTCAAACTGCCAGTATTTTCAACCTTAGCAACGAATCTTTTTTCTCTCTTTACAGACCTGTTCGCAGTCATAACAAATGCTTCGCTTTCTTTAAAGAACCATTACCATGAGCTACAAGTCTACGGTTATTATTTTATTGTCAGACCTAGAAATAAGGAAAATCGCTGACGAAATTATTTCTTATTGTGAATTTTCAATATATTTCAACTTTCTGATGAGATTTCGTTGGACAAGAACCTTTTCATTTTCTCCACGTTAATAGATGGCATTGGTTAATAAACGATGAAAAGACTTCAACTTCCTATTTTTCATGGAATATGAATAACAAAATACACAGAGCATAAAACAATTAGTGATTTGTTTTTACGCATAATCCCAAACTATTTAGCTTTTGCGATGAACCAATGTGATATTCTTGAAAGTTTCATCACTTATGCCTTTAGTTTCTGGTGTGTGTGGAGCGGCTTTATACTTACATATTTATCATTCTCAGCTTTTTCTACTCATAGAAAACCTGGTTATTAAAGTGATAAATACATACTTATAATCTGGGGAATTCTGTATCTGTTAGGCTTTGACCAAGTATGACATACAGCCTTAACTTTATTGACAGAGTATCTTCCATTCTGTATTTTATTTCCTTAATGTTGATGAATAAACTTTTGAACTACCAAATATAGAATCATGTTAAAAAATACAACTGAATATTTAATTACTTACCAAAAAGATTTGAACTGTGGAGTTTATAATCCAGATAGACATAAATGAAAATAAATTCTCAATAGTAGCAAATTGATGTATTATCCAACATGATAATCTTGATAAATAAAAGTTTTATAAAGAAAATGTAGATAATTCAACTGTTCATTCTTTACAAAGTTGAAAATGAAACAGCATCTACCTAATTTTGTCAGCTAATTTGGGATATCAGTTAGTTTTGTAGTGCCTATGACAAATATCCAATCATCGTTGTCTATAAAGGATTTCGCTTTGATTGGTGTAAGCAATGGATTGAATATCTTCAGTATGAATAGCAAGTTTCGCAATTTTTTTTATTCTATTTTATTGTAGCTCTAATACCATTGACTTGTTAGAGAGAGGCTACAGGGATATACTTTTGCTCACAATCCTGACTCAGATTAATACTGTAGTACACTGACCTGTGTGTATTTGATAAGTGTTCCATGTTAGTGAAATTTTCCCTAATATATACCTATCAGTATGCAATCTATAAACCTTTATATAGTTTTTGTATAACCTCCGGAAAAGCGAGTTGTTAAACATGGTAAAGATTGACAATCAAGTAGTAACCAGTTCCACATAAACCTGAAAATATTTCTAGTTCCCACCATTATCCTTTGCACTTTCACCAAATATGACTTTTTTTTTGAACTTAGACTTATTTTACGCATTCACTGATATTGACCTACATAATAACTACACATCATATAACCTGTTCTTGCTACTTGAAGTTAGATCTGGCTTATACAGGTAAATAACAGAGTGAATTTGTCTAAAGTTATTTTATGACCTCAATGTCGACACACACACACACCCACAATTTAGGCAAGCTTATTCTGTATCTCCTACATCATGTGTGTTGAGAAGTTAGCAGTACTATAAACTAGGATATCTAACGAGATGGCGATAAGGAAAATACAGAAATTACTGTAGCACTCAGTCACTCACTCACCGTGTATGTAACACTTCTGAGCAAACTTATCTATGGGGAAACTTTGGGGCTATTAAATACCCTAAGCTATTCAGGACCTTACAATTCTAACTTCATTTGCTGTAATTCATGCTGAATTTGGAACAGCAGAAACGTTTGTACTCTATATTATACCCACGAAGATGTTTACTTCAAGACGTTTATAAAATGATTGGAAAGTACTGTAAACTGCTTACATTTGGTAGGAATTCTCTTGATTTATTTAATATGTCATTACTATTATAAAACATTACGTTAGGTTAGTCTACATCTTAAGTAGAACAATTGAATCAGTTTAAGCATGATAAATGGTTAAACAGACCACATATGATAAATATGAACCGTTCGGAGAGGTACAGGCCTTAATAAGATGTTTCTATTATTACTAGTGCGAGCGTTTCTACTTGAATTTGTTGCATTTAGAGAATTCAGTAAAAAATAATCTAGAATATTGGTGCATTAAAAAGGTTTCAGTGACTCGAAATTTAAACACGTGTCGTACGTTAGTGATAATATATCCAACTTTAGTTAGACTTATTTATTCAAAATCTCATTTCCAAAAGAAAATATAAAGAGAGGAGAATCAGATTTATAGTATCAGATGAGTTTTGAAAAAAATGTCTTAGGAGCCAGATTGTTATCATATGCATGGAATCAAAACTTTCGGGATCCGAAAAAAGTAAAATTAACTTCTCAATTAAAGTTGACCCAAAAAGGAAAGTTACTTTTACATGGTAAATCCCGTGTGTGATTATTCTGTTTAGCATAGTAGTTGACACTTTTTGAGTGGATAATGTTCAGGTTACGCTCTTTGGCTTGTAACTATACAAAGAATATCGCACAACCTAGTAGCATCGATATCAATAAATCTGCGATCGGTTTTCAGTCATTCCTGTTGTACGCGTATCACTTGATCCTAAGAATGAGAATTCTTTATTCACCCGTTTCAAGTGTATTACTGCATACTCACTAATGGTTGATTTTTTTCAACGATACTTAAATCAGTGAGCCGATTCATGATGTATACGTTAATTTTGGAGACTCTGACATCCCAAATGGTTCCAATTTACAACTCATAACATGTTTATTGCAAATGATATTTATTGACTGGTTTTTCAGTATGATGCTTTTTTTCATCTATTTTTATGAACAAAATCATTACTGTGGAAGGATTTGTCTCTACATAAATTGGTGTATATGGTAGCCTAATTCTAAGTTAATTACAAATGTCCTATACAGGATTTCTTATATTTCTTTATGATAGGTTGAAACTGTAAAAACGACCAATCCCCTGTTAGTTGTGCCACATATACTGCTTCCATCTTCCCTATGAACACTTATGAGCCTCTGAATGAGTAATTTATCAAGATTAGTGGTTCATTTGTGAACTGTATTCGTTTACGCAAGTCTTGTGACTTATTACTTAGATTGATTGCTGCATTATGCAGACATTCAGCAAACTTACATGTAATCGACAAAAAGATATTCTTTTAAGATGCCAAAAAACTTCTCATAATAATCCTAAACATTAACTGGCGACAGTCGAGATGAAACCTTTGTTTCTACATCTGTAATCCAAATAAGAAACTCAAAGTGGAATTTTGATAAAACATTTATCTTTGTAATGAATAGAGCATTCTGCTGAGGAAATTTGTGCATATCTTCTGGTAAGCAACCACTGTTAAACCTAAAATTTAAGAACAGTTTATGTAATTTAAATTTATCATTATGTGTATAACATTCGAACTGCTACTATGGAACAAGGTGCACAGGGCACAATAATAGACACATCCATCTCAGGCTATGAGAGCATCTGCTGGCTTGGTTTGTAAATGATGAGACAAAATCTTTAAGAAGTTCTACAACTAGCATACCTGGTAAACGCAAAATAGAGAACAGATGTGACCTCAGCTTTGACTATACTACACTGTGTTCCAAAAGGTCTACTACCTTGCATTCATGTATGCACTGTTCATACAGCGGAAGCTTTAGCTACGAAATCAACAAAGAACATATTCAGTCCATACTCTACTCAGGGCCTTTCATACATTAAACAGAATTCTTTCATTCCTTCATTTCTCTTACATTTTATTGCCTCCTTTTTTTCTTAAAATACAACTTTGCTTTTTTACTCACATTCTAATAATTTTTGCACGATTCGTTTATTGTTCACCTTATTATTACTATTAACATGATACCACCCCAATCATATCGGTTCGTGACCATTTTACAGATGAATACCCACCTTTTTTCTTTTCTTCTGGTAAGTTCATGTTATTCTTCGTATTGACTACTCACCCGATACAGTACAACCTTTAACTTAAATATAAGTTTTCTTTACCAATGCCATGTCCATTCACCTTGCTTGATTATCAGTCAATTGGCACTTACATTTTACACTCAACCTGTCACTCCATTCGATGTACATATATATAGAGAGAGCTCACTATCACTCAGAGAGTTTAAACCTTTGGTCTTATTCTAGTTATTTTTTCATCTGGTTTATTATAAAGTTAAATTTTGGGTATTCTCTTTGCCTCCTTTGAAAATTATAAATGATCTTGACCCTATCTACCAACTGACAAATAAATGCATATGTGTATGTAGAAACGTGCAGTGGATGTATTCTGATCTAAACTCAGTCACGTTGTCGTCTACACATCCACAGTGTATTTCAGATCTGCAGTCACATTGCTTTCGCCATGTGTTCTCAGTTGTTATTGCCATATATCTTATTTTTTCGATCACCTCATCTTATTTTGTTTGAACATTTCATCCTAGATTTCAAAAACTATACTGGTAAAGAGTAACTGAACCTTTTTATATTATCTAAATATCTGGCAGTGAAACTGCATTATCTGACTGACAGCTTTCCAATGGGTCATCAAAAAAATTTCCTGTTCACAGGAAGCTTTTCAAATTTCAGTTACTAAGTAGGTTTGTTATAAAATGATTACACGCGAACCATGTTTACTTCACAACCACCGAATCGGCTAAAATAAACTTAAATATATTGATTAAAAAATTAAAAACCGTTACTGTTCTACAAATTTATCCTTTATGACCACACTAGTTGACTAACTGTGCGTAACGTGTAAGAAGATACCGAGACGTTTGTAACAAAAGCAATTGTTGTTCGTGAATCACATACAGAATAGAAGTTAACATATGATGCTTTAGGTAAGATAATATCACTCAAAGTCAATCAATGGGATCAACCAGTCTATTCTTAGTTCTCGCAGTATTCGTTTTTGAAGCTGTTTTTCGTTTAAAAACTATTGTGTGGTAGTGCTCACATCCAGGTAGTTGAGCCTTTTGTTTATTCGGCCCGCCATTGTAAGTTTCACTTGGTTCTCATGTTCTTATAAAGTGACTGACAACCAAGATACAAAATACTTAGGTGCAGAATGGGGTTTATTATTATTATTAGTCCCTTGGGTTCCTAGTGGAACATAGGGCTTCAGTAGGACGTCTCCAGTGAACTCTGTTCTTTGAGATCTTTTGAACCTGGTTCCACGACAGCCCACAACCTCTCATTTCCTCCTCGCACGACTTCCTGCATGTCAGCCTCACCACAGACGCCCAACTCGTCGCTTCCCAATGGGGATTCCACTCGAGTACCTGGCCTGACGCGTGATGTCCCCAGTCGGCCTTCTCAGTGTATGCCTAATCCATCTCCACTTCCTTCCAGAGCATATTTGTTTAGCGATAGCTTCCTGGTTGGTTCGTTGCCGTGCAAGAGTTCCTTGTTGCTTATTCTTATTATTCTAGCCATCTGATCTTCAGTAGCGAGCCAGCGTAGGTGGCTGTTGTTGATGAATGTCTGTAGTTTATTGGAAATCCCTTTTGTGACGCGCCGGCAAGTCTCTGAACCATACAAAAGCACTGACTTGACTGAATTGGTGTTGAAAATCTGGATCTTGTTCCACATGCTGAATGAAGTGCAGAAGATCTCCACATGGTTTCAGGCTAGTGAGAGCCTGTCTTGCTGTCTTTCCGATCCTGACTGGCTTTGACATCCTCGTCTGTGCCGCTGCCTGTAGTTGAAACGATGCTGCCTAGATAGTTGAAGGAGGCTACTTCTTTTAAGTTTCTCTCAATGATGGTGATTGGAGCTTGTTGTTGTTGTTGTTGTTGGTGGTGGTGCGGTATCTTCATCACCTCTGTCTTCTCTATATTCACTTGAAGTCCCATCTTCGCTTCCTCACCTCTTCTGTCAATTTGTTAGTTTTCGCCTGTACATCTTCAAGTTTATGTGACATCAGGCACAAGTCATCGTTGGCGAAATCCGGATCTTCTAGGTTCTTTTCCTCAGCCCTGTCAGTGTATCCCCCTCTTCTCGCTGCCTACTGTTTGCTGCATGATCCAGTCCAACACAATCAGGAATATCATGGGGGATAGTAGGCAACTTTGCTTCACTCCTGTCTCCACTTCACTTCAAAAGCATCACTGAGCTTCCCATTGTGAATGTGGTGTCTTCATATAGATGTTGAATGAGGCGGATGAAGGTTTGCAGTACTCCGTAGTAATGAAGCAGTTTCCAAATTACCTCTCGGTCGACGCTGTCTAAGGCCTTCTCAAAGTCGATGAAGTTGAAGTAGAGAGCTGATTGCCATTCTATGCTCTGTTCTATGATGATGCGTAGTGCAGCGTTGCAATTTGGTCTGCACATGATTTGTACTTCCCGAAGCCTGCCTGTTTCGGTCGTAGTTTTGAATCCAGTGCATCCTTAGGCCTCTTCAGGATGATGCGGCTTATTATTTCGCTTGGGATGGACAGAGGTGGCGCGTGATTCCTCGCCAGTTCTTGCAAACACTGAGGTCTCCCTTCTTTGGCAGTTCGACAAGGTAACCCTTCTTCCAATCCACCAGCAGGTACCTTCTCTTCCTTCCACACCTTCTGCAATAGTGGTGTAGTGTGAGCATGTCGGCTGTTGTCTCTGCATCTGTTCTCAGTGCTTCTGGCTGGATTCCATCTGGTCCTGCTGCTTTCCCGCATTTCAATAGCTTTATGACGTTCAGGACTTCCATTTTCGTTGGAGGATTTATGTTCACTTGTAGTTCTGTATCTGGGCTGTAGGTGGTATTTCTGGACGAAGTGCAGGTGGTGGTGGTAGTCGATTCAAGAGCTGCTTGAAGTGGTCGGACCATTGTTTCCTCTGTTTCTCTTCTTTCCTAATTAAATTTCCGTCATCATATTTTATTGGTTTCATCTGTGTTGATCTCTTCCCTGATAGCAACCTGGTTATTTGATACAATGTCATCAGGTCTCTCTTACCTGCAGCCTGTTCTGCTTCACTTGCCAGTGTTTCGTAGAAGTGTCTTTTGTCTTTCCGTGCACTCTTCTTCACTTCTTTGTCCAGTGTAGTGTTTTATACATTGTGCTCAGTTCATCTTGTCGTTGAGCATCCTTGCACTGGTTTATCTTCTGCTTCACCATCCTACTCTCCCTACTCTATCAGCTTCCATGTATCCATTGAGATCCATTCCTTATCTCGCCTCTTCTTCTTCCTTCCTAATACGGCTGTGCAGGTTTCTTCCCATATCTCTTTCAAAGAGTTCCAGTGCTCTTCCACACAGGTTTCTTCAGGGATGTTCCTCTATATCTCCCATTTTGTCTTGTTGGCTCGCTGACGTGAAGATTTCCTTTGTAGTTTCATCCTTCAGTTTCCAAGTGTTGTACTTGAACTGCGGTCTATCACCAGCTTCCTTGAAGGCTTTTAACTTGATTTGGAAGGCATGTTCCTTGCACCAGATAGTGGTCCGAACCTACATCTGCTCTCCGTCTTGACCTTGTGTAAGTAGACCGCGTCTCCATTTTCTTGAGATTGAGATAAAGTCGATTTGATTTTTAGTGTGTCCTGGTGTCTGGTGAAATCCATGTCGCTTTGTGGATATCCTTGTGCTTGAACACACTGCCTGGCCTCCAATCACCAAATCCTTGAATGCACAGAATTCTGCAAACAATTCTCCATTCTCGTTCATCACCTCACCGAGCGCTTCTCGACCCATGGTCAGTTCTCTTCCTGTGTTGTCCCCTCCCAGTTTGGCATTCATGTCACCACACCTATTAGAATTTTGATATCGCTAACTGAGGTCTTGTCCAGTGTTGATTGCAGTTGTCTGTAGAATTCCTCCTTCTTCTCTTGCTCTGCATTATTTGTAGGTGCATAGCGTAGCATTGTATGATTGTGACCTTCCTTCCTTTTGAGTTGAACCTTGCTGTCATGATCCTGCAGGAGGAGATTGGTTCCCACTGCATGAGAGCCTCCGATGCTATTGGGGACATCATGATAGCCACTCCATAACTCAGTGTGCTCGTGGTTGTCGTCTGGGTGACAATATCGGAGTAGATTATTGATTCTCCAGTTGACAGTTTGGAGAGTCCACTCCCATTCCATCTGCTTTCGCAAATCCCAAGCACTTCGATGTTATACCTTCTCATCTCCTTTGCAATCTGGGCTGCCTTACTGGGTTCAAACATCGTGCGGACATTCCATGTCCCCACGTTTACTTTCGCTTTCATCGAGGGAGAGAAGACACATCGGCCAATTGGCTTCCCGAAGGCTTTCACCAACTGGCGTCATTTCGCCTCTCCGATTCCAGTGAAGAATAATTTTGTTACTATTTTTTTATATATCGTTTGTGCTTTGAATTGTGCGGTTGGATTTGTTTCACGGGGTGTGGGGTTGCTAGCCCTATGCCCAACCTTCCCTCTTTGCCCGGGCTTAGGACCGGAGAATGGGGTTTGCTCTTTAGTAATTAAGTAACTGTAGGTTTATAAATTGACTGAAAGTAGTGAGAAAGGAGTCGACATTGAAGATGATCCTAGGGACTACCGAGAAAGTCATTAAAGTTCCTTTATATTGGACAAAAAATGGCTTTTTCATATATAATACAAATTTTAGTGAGTAATTTGGTTGACTTTGAACTGACTTGACATTTAACTGCCTATAAATTATTTTTTGATCCTGTGGACCGAATCATCCCTGAAAAATCAACGAATAATCCATCTGATATTTGATTCACAAACAATGAAGTATTGCACACAAATATCTCTTTTCTGACAGAGATTTAAAGATTTCGGCCTATTTTTTGAAATTTCTTTGTTATTTTTACATTTTCAAGTTAAAATGTTTTATTCAAATATAGCATTGCGTGTTTTAAATTTCTCCAGGTGACCTTATGATCTTATGACCTGATTCCCAACTTAAAGTATAGACCTTCCCATAATAAGGATACACAGGCTTTATGGAAATAAGCTAAAATGGGAAACTTATGAAAATGCCAATATCTTACTCTGCTCTTATATCCAGCTAGGGGTATTCATCAAAGAAGCAACGTGTTACAACATCGTTGTGAGGTTATATCACGTGTTAAGAAGAATAACCTCAGTTATCATATGAAATGTTTAGCCCAGGTTTCTTACTGTTTAAAAAAGAAGTACAGTCGTTTGGTTTTCCAACTTCAACAATTGGTCAATGATGACAATCTTATGATGTCACAGAATGAAATAACACACTTCGTTGTCTAAGACGTTTTTATTCAGACCTACAAATGACTGACATCAATGGTCATTGATGAATAATGTTCTGGCTACAGCTGAGTTACAGACGAATGGTAGTTCCAGTAAAAATAGACTAATTAACAAAATGGTGATGTGCCAATAAGCGTTTGGTTGTTATTTGTACAAGTTCTTGTAAAACAGCTCTACATATGGACTTGAAGTACACTGTAATTAGTATTCACTTTCAAGTCAGTAATTGGCTATTGGCTCACAAAACAATTTGTAATACCAATTGATTTGAAAGGAAATAAAATCGCATAACAATTTAAAAGATAAGCCCGACTGAATATCATTAGCATTATAATCAGTAAGATGAAATAAAACAGTGTTTTAGTGAGAAGCAGATATTTTAGGGTAGATGATGAAAGTGAAGCAAAATGGTTCCAAAGTTAGGCTTCAGTTATCATAGTAACAGAACTGACACCGTAAAACAATATAGTGAGCGTTTCATTACAATGGGTTTCGACAAGTAACGAGTACCGGTTTAACGAAGAATCACTCATCTCAAATCTGTATATAGTATTTTACAATAATATTCGACGTGTGGTACACTAAGAATAATGACTAAAGCATATAAACAAGATGCAGTAGACGCGTATAGAACAAATAGGATAATTGGGATTGGAATATAACATGACGTAGTCAAGGGATGGCTACTTCTCTTTTATACATGTTCTGTAAAAACAAAGCATGGAAATAATATATATGTGTAGTGAAGTAGTAATTTGTTTCATGCATGAAGTAAATAGACTGAACTGTAGGGATGAGATTATATGCAAAAGACATTCTTTTAAGGTTTCTAGAAAAGCGACACATCAACATTTGCTATGTTAGTGTGTTAACGAAAACATGCTATCTACATAGCTCAATCTCTGTGCACTTATTCTCTATATGTACTTATGAGAAAAAAATAGGTAACTGAATCTACTTGAGAGGAACATATTTTGCGATAATTTCTTGTTTTAAACAAGGTAAAGTTCATTTCCAGCATCTTTATGTGTCTTATTTTTCTGTCATATGTATAGTTAAAACCGGTCAGTTACTCATTGCTTAGGATGTGTATCGTTTCCATGGAAGCAAGATATAAACAAAAATTAAAATCCTTTATTAAAGGAAATTAATGTATAACATAACGAGTATTTCAGATCAGATGTATCTAAACTAAAGGTTTTTTTACTTTGGAAAGACCTACTGTGGTATCACTTAATTGAGAAGCCATATGCATCAACTAACTATTTCAATATATTTTGAAATGTTTATTTACTATTTTTAAGTGTTTTTAGGTTTTCCAGTGGATATACAATGCGACAAAAATGACCTTATAAGCATAAGAACAGTAAAGATGGTTATTTATTTGTTGTGTTAGAATAATCATGTAATTCTTCTGAAATTATGAGAGTGATTCTAACACAACAACAAGCTCCAATCACCATCAATGGGAGAAACTTAAAAGAAGAAGCCTCCTTCAACTATCTAGGCAGCATCGTTTCAACTACAGGCAGCGGCACACACAAAGATGTCAAAGCCAGTCAAGATCGGAAAGACAGCAAGATAGGCGCTCACTAGCCTGAAACCACTGTGGAAATCTTCTGCAATTCACTCAGCACAAAGCAAGAATAACATCCAGATTTTCAACATCAAAGTGAAATCAGTGCTTCTGCATGGTGATTGAGAGACTTGGTGCGTTACGAAAAGGCATTTCCAACAAACTACAGATATTCATCAACAACTGCCGCCTACACTCACTGGATACTGAAGATCAGATGGCCAGAATAGTAAGAATACACAACAAGGAACTCTGGAAAGGAATCAAGTAAGTGAGAACCTATTGCTCAACAGATATGCAGAAGGAAGTGGAGATGAACTGGGCATACACTTAGAAGGCCGACTGGGGACATCACGCGCCAGAGTAGACCCTCGAGTGGAACCCAGATGGGAAATGACGAGTTGGGTGACCCAGCTGAGGGTGATATGGAGGAGATCGTGCGAGTATGAAATGAGAGTTTGTGGGCAGTCGTGGAGGCAGGTTTGAAGGTTTGTAGAGAAGCCCTAAGTCAAGCGAAATCAGCCGAGCACCTCGTATACTAACTTAATAATTCTGCTTGATATACATAGGTAAAATCAGACGCGACAATTCAGTATTCGTGTTTAGTTTTATAGGTATGTTTAGATATTTTAAATACTTATTCCAGTTCATTTACAAAGAATCTCGTCGTTTTCACGCTAACGAAACTTCATTATAACAAACTGATACATTTTTTTACCTATTTTAATTCTGACTTCGATCTCATATACGTGTGATCATATGGGTGATAAAAAATCATATGAGACTTGAAGAGTTCATCTGGACTATGAAATATGATTGATATTTATAAAACGTGAAAGGCAATTACTAGGTTAATAGCTGATGAATATTAGAGTTCAACATGTACTTTTCACTTATGCACAGTTCATCCTTGTCTGACAACGCTGGATTTTAGAAAGGAAAAAATTTATTAGTGAAGCATCAAACGTTTTAGTTGTACATTTTAGAAGGTACAAAATTTATCTTTACCTTGTCTTATATAAACTATGATCAAGATTTGATCTTGTAGTATGGCAAATATTGGGCACTGAGTAAAAGTTGACATTAGATATAGATTGTATTTGTGTAAGTCACAGCGGGTTTGAAATTAAATAATTCCAAAGTGTATTTTAATTTTGATTATTTCCCTGAAGAAGCTTGGACCAGACTTTTGTGCGAAAGGTTGGAATTATTTGGTTTCAAACCCAATGTTACTTACACAAATACTATCTACATCTAATTTCTGGTGATTCTTGTAAAGCATTCGTTTAGATCATCGGGTTTGTATGATAAAGTGTAAAAAAATTACTGTATTTCAATCGAATCCGCTTAATGGACCTAGGCGGAGAACAAACAATGTTCAAAACTCTTTCATCTAAAGCTTCATAAAGACAATGAAATACTTACAAAGTATTCAATTTTCATGATTCACTTACGTTGGTAAATTGTATAGACCCTATCGGGTTCATTTTTATTAATTAGTTGACATGTATCTGCAACTTGGTGTCAAAGGTGTATACATCAAATGAAATGATTCTGTGTGACAATCGACAAATGGTTACTTTTGATACTACATTTTCTTTCAAGAAGACAATAAGTGAACTGGTATAAAAAGTAACTGTGATTGAAAGAAACTGAATATAGAAACGCAAGTAAGAACTAATAAGAACCCCATTGGTCAAGTGATTGGTTATTTTTAATGACACAGTTTGCTGATAAGTAACTAAATGTTATTCAGAAACAATCTGGCATGTATCACTGATTTCTTCTTTATCTAAAGTCGCCTGCTGCTAGAACTAATGCTACTTAAATAGCGTATTTTAAGAACACACACTTCAACTAAACACAAGATTGTTTTTAATTTAAAGATTTCCAAATTCTGCATTTATTCGTCTCCATTGTTGATTATTTCTCTTCCTATTCTTTTACGTGTGACATTTTGAAATGTTTGAACAAATAAAAAACAAACATTTTATAAGAATATATATATGTGACTATGGATATAATGTAAACTGTTTTAGGACATTAATTTCTACAAAGTTTTTAGTTACAAGACAAACTAGATTTTTGTTGTGGTATAACAAGCATTCAAATATAAAATATAGTAAAACTGCTAAGTGAAATTCAATTAACTGCCACAAAATTAGAAATTCCAAAGTTGATTTACTTTCGAACTCACTGGTCTACTCATGTAACAGATGCAATCTTGAACAAATGGAACAAATGATTTTCACAAGATCATACTGACAGACAGGTGACTTTTGTTGAAAATTTTGATTCTTTGTTTGAATAGTGTTTTCTGATGGAACATTCAATTGTATTGTCCTCACTTTTGCAAAACAATTCGTTTTCATTACCAATAATTGCCTTCTTTTATTAAATAACATATGGTTTATGAGGCAATCAAAGTGAGGATTTTAAGATGTTATACAGACAGGGGAGCTAACAAAACTGTTTTGGCTTCTTCAATCATTGCTCACAGACCAACTTGTTTTCCAACACTAGCAGTCCTTTTATTATTGCTGAATAACTAACCTGTTTCATCAGCTTTTTATTGGTAAAACATTTTATTAAATTTTATTTTATTACCTGCTTCAAAAACCAACAAAGCATTTGTTATTAGAAAGGCTGGCAAAATCTTACTAAGAAGCCTCATATACCTATAACCCTTTTCAATCAATCGCTTTGAAATTCCTGGAAGAAACGCGTGAGCCAACGTGCAGGCATCAAATTGTTTGAAGAGTCAAAAAATAAACTGTAATATATAAAGATCTTGTAATTTGTATATATTGCTGACGTTGCCGTTCACGTTGTAAATATACCCATTCTGTTGGCAATTTTTCTACTCACAGAGAAACTGATAGACTAGTAATGGGGGAAGTTGAGGGCTATATCAAGTCACTAGTAGAGATATATAAAAATGGTGACTGCAGCATACAAAAATACTCAACAGCATTTTAGTTTTGAGATGAAATATCTTCTTATTCCCTGTTCTAATGCTCCGTTAGTTTGTCATAATGCTTCTTCAGCTTTCTTATCATTCTGACGGAACTACACTAGTACACGCAACAGGTGAACTATAGATGAACTTCTTGTAAAATTGATTTCGAAAATAGAATGTTAGAAAACCAAGACTGACTGTCAGTTGGTTAACCTGCCGGCTTCTCAGCAACAGCTGTGACATTATGCACTAAGATGTATATTGGCATTATTTACATTTATGAATAGGCTGAGATGAGATAATTCAAGAGATTTCAAATAATTTCACAATGTTTTGAGGAATCTATTCTCCGTCTTATGTTCTTTTATCGACAGAAAATCAGCAATGAATGCTATCACCTTATTTCACGCTTCTGCTGTTTCGGGTGAAAAATTAATATGACAGGTAAATAACATAGGTTCTTCTCGAAATGAGCAAATACTTATCATCACTTGACTTGGTATGCCGAAAATTTGTTTACTTATATCTATCGTGAAATCGAATTCATGCAGAGAAGAACGAATCAATTTGCATTGCAAACAGATTTCCACGAATGACCAAATACCACTAAAGGAAGTAAGTAAGCCTACATTAAAAATACATGTAAAACAAATTTCATGATATACTGCTGCCTGAACAACCTATTGGACTGACGAGTTTCCTAGTGATATTGAAAATGACCAGAAGAATAATCAAACCACAAAGCCTAATGATTCTTGATGTGCACTACAATTCTACTGCAGTAGGCTCAGTTAACACTATAAGTATCAATGAAAAGAAAAATTCTTAGGTAAACATCTTTTATTATATGACTTGTTAAGCATTTTTAAACTACAATTTCAATATCTTCATGAACAAATAATCAGTGCAGAAAATCGAAGAATGGCATACGACGCATTTCAGAAAAAATATTCAAAGATAGCAATTAAGACATCCAGCTGGAAATCGATCCCATTATAATTGAGTTATATGCCTGAGAAAGTGAATGAATCTAAAGCAAACTTATCCACTAATTATGATTGTCTTTTGACTATATCTTCAGTCAAATGTAACGAATAGAAGAAAGATATTAAACAAAAAATTGTTAGGAAGAAGAGATAATTCAGCGAAGAAAATTTTCTTTTTCGACGATATCATTTTCTAAAGCTGTACAACGTATTTATATATATCATAAACATGAAACAGTCTATTACAAAATAATAGGGTATAATTACATCATTAACCTAGTGCTAAAAAGCGGAAATCAAGAATGCAAAGTAGTTGCGTAATAAATTAAGGCAGTAGAAATGACGACGAAGGCAGGGAGTTTGGCAAGGTGAAAATTGTTGGCAGATAAAAAACGCAAATATCGAGTGTCCACTTGATAGATAAATGTAAATAAGGTGAAGAATGAGACAGGGTCATAATGAAGGTGATAGTAATAAACTAATTAATTATAATGAAATCGAAAAAAAAAAGAGTGTTAAGACCATGGTAAGATGACAGATTGGACATACTTCTTTTTGCACGCAGGGATCAAGTTTGAATTGATAGATTGCCAGTGTCTCCGCTGTGCACAACTGTCAAACGCGTACTCCTTTTCAACTAATCCATCTGACATGATAAATGATATTGAAGGAGGATTCTCGTCTAGCTTTATGTCCAGAGATGACCAAATGTTCAAGAATTGAGCTGTTGATTGATTTACATTCTTCTCTCGACGACCATACAGGATAGTGCTCCGAGATACGTTTGGAAAACGTGCACTCTTTGAGGTCTATATAACTAGCAAGTAAATTTGTAGACACACATCGAGGTGGCCCGAAGTGGTAACTTGTCCTTAACGCACTTAGTAATGAGTTGTTGACTAGAGAAGCTGATCTGCAGCTTCGCAGAGAAGAATGTCTTCTTCAGTGATCTGGACAGCCGATTCTTCAGGATCTCTGCTGCCGTATCGCATTTGAATGCAACGTTCAAAAACAAGGTCTTTCTAGGAACTGTGGATACTCGCTCTGTATTTTGATTTACTTTCAAGTTCTCATCGAAAAATCTGGATGGATATCCATTTTGCATAAGGATCTTTCGTAGTTTATCTAATTCTTCGTCAATAGTATCGCTCGTGCAGATTCTTTTGATTCTTGAGGGTAAAGAATAGATTAGATTCCTCTTCCTGCTGAAATGCATCCATCTATGGAACTTCAAATATTGTCCGTTCCACTAAGGCTTCCTATAAATTGATCGCTGAAGAGAACCATCTAGTCTCTGTTTCAATAAAAAATCGAGCAAATGGAATTTCTAGTTCTCTTAAAATTCTGATGTGAAGTTGATCGATGGGTGACAATCGTTAAATTTTTAATTACAGTCTCAATATCTGTATTCTGATCAATTACGATGAATGTGTCGTCCATATATCAGTTATGGAATGCAGCACACTATTCTCTAGTTCGCACATAAAGCAATCAGCCAGCAATGGTCCAAGTGGAGACCCCATAGCAACCACATCCTTTTGTCTATATAGATCATTGTTGAATTTGAACTGCACATTGAAAGTACATCTTAGAAGCAATTCCTTTAATAGTGCTTACGGATGCTCACTTGAAAATTATAATCTTCAATGAGCTCACACAGAAAGCAGATAGTTTCCGTGAGTGGGACATCGGTGAAGAGCGAGACCGAGTCCAAAGAAAGCATTCGCTTACCGGATATATTGGTATTACGAATTGAGTTGACAAATTCGAAAGAATCCAATAAGCTATGAGTGCGTATCTGTTTTCTGACTGGCTGGAGGACGTCAGACAGCCCCTTGACGATAGAATGATATAGTAAATTGTTCATATCCAAAATTGAACGAAGAGAAAGATTTTCCTTGTGGACTTTCTAGAGACCATATAAGCGAGCAGTAACAGAACCAGAAGGTCGCAACTGCTCGAATAGTTCGGGGCTCATGATAGACTCATTCTTCATTTTCTTTAGAATTTGGGTGAGCTTTCGTCCAATTTGTTCAGTGGAATCATCTTGAGCAGACTATTTAAAAAATTTACTCATATCTGATAATGTAGGCACCATTTTTACACTGTATTCCAAACGATCCATAAGGATAATACCAGTGCCTTTTTCTGAACGATCTGTTTTTATTTTTCAAATTTTAGAAACGTTTTCATTGATCAAAATTATAATTGCAAATCGCATATATTTGCAAAAGTTGAGCATGCTTTATCAAACGCATTTGCATTATTATGACATCCGATTCCATTACGAATGTAGACTTTGTACTCATTGGCAGATTGGTTTAAAATTGATGAATTCAGGTATGTAAAATTTCGAATGTCTTAAGTAGTTGGAGCTAATCAACAGAAAGCATTAGATTTAGGTTTCGTGTTTGTTGTCACTTTTCAGTATAGCGTATCTCCAATTTCGATAGAAATGGAGTTTCCTCTGTAGTTATTATTTTAATGCAATTGCTCCATTAAATTAGATTCTTAATTCTAGAAGTTTTATTGTTGCTAACTTTTATGAAGATACGGATTATTTTCACTAAAGATGAGGACTATATTTATATACATACACTCAGTTTTATATGTGATATGAGTCAGAGACTATTCTATTCAGGTTTTTACTGTGTTTCTTTTTACTGAAAACAGGCAGTAAAATAAAAATTATACTAAGCAGTCTGGATTTTACGAAAGGGAATAGCCAATAAGACAGAATGTTAGCATGAAAATGATTTCAATATCTTGGAACTCAGTGAGAGAAATAATGATGCAAAGACAAGATCATCTGCAGAAATTTCCATGAGATAATACTTAAAGTACAATGATTTTTGTTTTGACATCTATAAACGTTGGCTAGTTAGACTGCTTTGCAGCAGAGCTGGCGACATATGCCTAACAAAATTAGTTCATCAGGATACTCAGGCGTAATTATCAAACATCTCAGATTAAATGCACTCCCCTAAAGTCATCATAAAGTATGAACGAGTTGAAGATCAGATGAAGTGAGCACTTAACTGTTGAAAACGTTGTTACTACCTGTTTCGCACTTGTTTGTGAGAATGTACATGAGGACAAAAGAAATGCCAAAAAGGAAACCTTTCTATGGCAAACCCACATTAGATTTGATGATACATAATCCCTTAATCCTGTTCAGATTGAATAAACATACTGTCGAGGCTGCCTCTAACTTCATATATAGTTAACATCCACTTGCGGTAGGAATTACGTTAGATGGGTTGAGACGGCGCCGTGTGTCTTCTGATATAATTTTGAACAATTTATACTTGAGGAGAAGTTATGTTCTGAGTTGTGCAATTCACAGATATCTGATGGATCCAAAAAATAACGTTTTTACTGTTTGGGGAAAAGGCTTAGATCTGTAGTGTTCACAAGAGCGATTACGATAAAACATTTTTTGAGTGAAAGAGGGTGTAATCAATTTCGCAGTCTCGAACCGATTGCATTTTGATATTTTCTCACCTTAAAAAAGATACAATCCTATGGTTCAATCTCCGATATGTTTTATCTTCCTGAGTTGCTTAATTCATATGGCTTTCACTGACCTATATGTTAGCCAGCTCTAAGTGTTCCTTCTAGAATGATTCTTACTCCTCTGTAAGACTCTTAAGTATCACCTCTCAAAGACTGCAAGCTAGCAAGCATCTTTATCGGCAACTTTTGGATTCACTTTCAAAACTTAATGATCGAAGTATGGTATTTAAAGTTTTATTCAAAAAACCCGTAAGATTTTCTTCTGTGTATCTTTGAAATAATGTGATTTTATTTTTTTCACATACATGGACTTTGCTACCCACTTCAGTTCTAGTTGTTGTTTAGCAATAATACAAATTCGCTGGAAGGATTTTATTTCAGCATCGTTGGTTTGTTAAACTGTATACAGTCAGTAGGAATTTGCAATACTTTTTCATGCACATATTCCACAGTATTTACTGATGACGTCTCAAGAAAAATCTATTGCTCATAATCATGGAAGGGTTGTCATACAACTTTTGATTTAGGTTTATAGTTTTGTTGTTTTTTATTCTTTTATTTAATTGGTAATAAAATTTTCCACAGATGTAGAATTAGTGTTTCATCTTTTCTAGGACATGTGTAAGGTGTCTATGGATTCAATAAGCATAGCTTTAGTTATTATTCTCTCTCTCCACTTACCCTAGTTATTGTTCAAACTTTTCACTATGTCCCATTCAATTGTTTGTTCAGAGAATAAATCGACGCCTGATATACGTAATAAAAATGACGCGACACCAATTCCAGATGTTAGGAAAATGTTTACTACCAATTGAATCAAAGAGAGAAAAATAACAGAACTATAAAACTAGATGAGTGTTATGTATTATGATGGGATTATGAGCGATAAATTCGGCTCGAAATGCCTTCAGTAGATAACACTGTTACACTATGTGATGTAAAGGAAATTTACTCTTTCATACTGCTCAGATCCTATTCTTATTTCTAAAGAAATTTGAGATACCTTTGTTCTTTCAATGCACGATAGTTTTGTGTAGTTAGACACAGTATTTAAATCTCGGTAACACAACACGAAATTAGAAATATTACTTAGTGTAGGATTAACAAAATCTGTTGATTTTTATTCTGGTGTCTAATCCTTTATTTCTTGGACGCTTCTTAATTTGATGCTGTTTTTTTGAAAACAAACTATGCGTTTTCCCAGTTTTTATTAAAAAGTTAGTATGTTATGACAATTAATACTGAGTGATTAAAATTGTGTGGGATGATAAATATTGGCGTGACTCAATCCCCAATAACAATATAAAAACAGTATTTCAACTTGAAGAGTAAAGTTTTATTTGTTCAACTTTTTGAGTTTGATAACGTATAAACCCGTATCCTAGAGAACTGAAGGGGCTCGGAGATTTTAATGATAGTGACACAGAAATGTTTATTGTATTATGCTTCCTGCCATAATAAATCAACAAAATTCATTGCAGAACCCATTTTGTAATGACGATCAAGTTGTATTCCTAGTTTAAAGTGAACTTATTTTCAGATGAATTAAGTATTTTAAAAAAATATCGCAACAAGGTGTTGGTTAAAACTCACTAGTCAATAGAATACGTTACAAATTAAGTGGTTAGGCAAAGAATCAGGATTACAGGAAAATATCAGAAGCTTAAAATGAGATCTTACTCAGATGCCTGAAAGCCTAAAGTGTATTCATTATTTATTAATCAGGTCTCAATACTCCATCCACTTTTTCTAGAGGTAAGTAAAAATTACGAATGACAAACTTATTTGTCTTTCGCATAGCTTTTTTTATTCAATATGTAATTGGTTTATTCTTCGTAGATCTTTAAATATTTTTTCATAATAAGAATAATTTAGGTGAACAGTTGTTTTCAATAATGACTTAGGCTCCACAATCATAAATTACACATACTTGTTAGCGTCTTAAGTCTACCATACTGTATTTTATTCTCTACATTTATTGTAGGTCGAAAAATATTTATAAAATTAAAAACAAGATGGTCATGCAATTATTTCATCCATTCCTCTCACACATCTCTTCTAATACAAATGTGTTATTCTTAGATATAAGACTTAAAATTTTCAAAACAAATATGATACGTTTTCATTGGCATATTACTGACATTGTGTAAATATTAGTGAGAGAAACTAAGCTAAATGTATGAGGATGCTTGCGTATTAACATTACAGATATTAACCATCATAAAATGTACGTCTCAGCATACTTGAAACCATCTTTAAAATTCAGTCAATGCATTCTTATTCAGTTGATTTTTGCTAGTAGTAGAATTGAAGGCGTTCCTTTAGCCTTGTTTTTAACTTGACTACCAATCCATCAGTCAGAATCAATGTGTGAGATGTTATAATATTGCACGACCATCCAAGTTGCCATAACTTACACCAACGCATTTCGATCCTTACACAAACTCTGTCCTAGCAATCTACAATCTCCTAAGCAGCTAAAGTCTGATAGTCAGTAACTTCATTCATATATGTCAATTTTATTCTGTTCGCTTTTAATAGCATGAATGCACTTCAGCTATCATTGCATAACAACGTAGACGTTAATGCGTTACGCGGGGTTTGGCCAAATAAATCAACGGAGATTATAAACCTCATAAATGACCCTCTGTATTTGCCGGACCACTGCATTACTGACTCTATGATACCTCAATACACAGCCTGTATGACGTTTTTCGAACAACTGAAAACTCCTCATGTTTTCCACATTTAATGGCCACTTATCAAAATCATAAATTATAACAAAGCAAACTGCTGCACGCTAAACTCAGTTTCTAAAACATGGTTAGCCATCACTGTGGCGTAACAATTGACATTGCTGGGCAAAATATGATCTGGCATTTGCATTCGTGCAGAAATTTCGTCAATCTCTGAAACGGTAGGAGTCATTAGATTTCCTAAATAAGGGAGATTGTCGACGCCATCAACCACTTCACTCCCAAATGCTGGATGGGGCATCAAAGTAAATCAGTTCTGAGGCAATGGTTGGTATTCGCTTGGGGAGAAACGCATCATAAGCATTTTAAACTTATCATTCAAGGTGTCCGGAAGACTGCATTTTGTCAAAGTGTTCATCCTATACAATCATGCCTTCTGTGTGCCATAGGAATATTCAGAAAATTGTTGGAACATTAGTGATGTCTGCAACTCAAGGGAGAACAGGAAGACCCCGGTGACAAAACTTAATAAGAATATTGAGATTGAACACCATTTAATCGATACCACTCGATACATATAATTCATCTGTTACCAGGCTACAGGCTGTGGCATACCCATAAGTGTTCAGATTCAATGCCTTCCGCAAGACGAAGTATCAACAGGTACCGAAATCAACTGCTGTCCACCAGGAATCGTTTGAAACTGGAACGAATCAGTGAACAGTATTGGCACACGCCTTTGGAAAACTCATATGCCAACTTATATCATTACATTGGGTCTCGTAAACTAGGTAATCGATAATTACAGATAAACAGGAATATACTAAACGATGAATGAAAATATGACTGTTTTGAATTCATATTTTCTGATGACCTTGAACAATGTTGCACAAACAGCAATTACAGGTTAAAAGGTTTTTTTCAAAGGTTTTTCATCAACTGCTTGCATTTTAAACAAATCAGTTTATAACTACTGTAACAAATTATAGTATACTTTATTAAATGGGTCTTAAGATATTACCTAATGTTGTGAAGATAATAAAAAGTATTTTGATTCAAAATGCTAAAATGAAAATTATGAAGTTCAATCAAAATCTGAGGAGGAAATATTACAACTAAGTAAACTACATCTCAAAGTGGTAGGCCTCAAGTTTAAAAGAACTGCTTTACTGTGTGTTACGTCTAATAAATCAACTCCAATGGAAATAAGAGACATCATTTGAGGCAAAGTAGGGAATGGTGTTGGATGGATGGGATTAAACTAAACATAGTTGGAAGCGACTGCGTAATCATGTGGAAAATTCTGTCTAGACAAAACGATATATTTATACGACAAACTGTTGTGATACTAACAAATGAAGTAATATAAAAAAATATTCATGTGAATGTTGACGACAGTTAGAAAGAAATAATTTTGCTATAATTTTGGAAAAGGATCAAGAAACATTAATTATCAGCTTTATAAAAGACCAGCAATTCTCACCCTTTCAGTCAGTAATTTATGCCAATTTTATCGGAACTACAATGGTTTCAGAAATTCCAAACAGTTAAGTACTAGTTTGTTTGTTTAAAATAGTGAAGGAACTTAGATATGTATACCAGGCGACTTGTGTTAAATTAGAGAGACACTATCACACGGATGTAAAAGTCAAAGCTATGGTGGTATAGACTCATGTTTACATTTCCAGTAATCTTGGTTGATTTAATAAAGTACTGTTTTCCTTGCCTTTTTATCCTTCCGCTACTTCTGTAGAAATATAATTGGGTTTCTTATGCTAGTAAGATATTTTCAATCAGCCTAGGTTGTGTTTTAGGCCTGTTTTTAGGGAAAAATCGTTCTTCCTCTTGGTTATGCACTTATACTTACTGTTTTGTCGCTTACTTCATTAGCTGTATCAGGTTGTCCCACGGTGACTACTACCTTATGTTGTACTATCCACTTTTCGTTTTAAACATACATCATGAAAGTTTATCTGATGTTCTTATTCGCATTTCATTGGGAATTTACTATTTGACCATATATTTTTGCTGGTCTGAAAAACCGTTTATACTTGCTGAACGCTGCTGCGTACAACAAGCATATCGTCAACATTCCTTCAATAAAATATACCTTCACTGAATGAAGACTTCAGTGTAGTACCCATTTTGTGTGAAGTGAGATGCTAGTCATTGTCGCTTCAGTGGACTACTTCGTCAAACTGTCTGTGTAAGGGGCTGTTGAATTGTAATCAAATCCCTTTTTAGCAAGAGTAAGCGGAAGTTATTTTAGATCCGGCGTCAGTAACAAAATATCTTCTTTATTTTAGCGGATTTGGTTCACAATTTCAACGAAGTTTATGCCACAAAATAAAGACAAGCTGCTCTATAACGCTTTGTGCTCATCCACAGGGTTTTAGTGTCTTGTTCTTACCACTTATTGAAAGGATTCTTTCACAGTAAATGCTTTCTGTACTTCACGAATATTCTCCACATTCGCATTAGGCAGACAGAATAGTGTTGTCACTGGGAATCACATATGTGTAAAAACGTTCCATTGAAACGTCAGCTTTATCTAATTTGCCTGGTGAAATATCATGAATAGGCAGGATCCTATGATTCTGCGCTCACTGTAGGTTTTATTGCTAGTCAGTTTCTTGTTCAGGAGTTGCTTAAGCTTTTTAGCGCTTTTCTTTTAATAGATTCTGTTATTTGTATAGATTATCTTTCTGAACCACGGAGTACCATTAAGCTTTGAAGTAATCTCATTGATAGGTATTTAGAACTAATTGGTATCCTTTATAAAAAAATTTCATTATCAAAAACAAATCCATTCAAAAAAATCAAATTTTTTAAAATGTCTTTCTTGAGCAGCGAAGAAAGCCAAATTGTTAGTATCAACAAGGAATGAAACAAAACTTTATTTCTCATTGGATATCTTTTTCTAATACTTTTTGTTTACCTAATCTAATGATAAATGACCTGTTGAATTCATTACATAAACAAGTTAAACTAGTTTAACCCAGAAAAATAAACATATTGACAATCTTCTTTCGGTGATTATTTTTACCAACGTTTACACAGTATAGTGGTCACGTAAGTGTGGATTAGTGATGAATACATAAACAGTCGAATTAAACAGTATTAAGCGAGTTAAGGAAAGAAAATTCAAAGAGAGTAAAGCTAGTGTAATAAGTGAAATTACACTGTTAGTAATGATTATTTCACTGCAATCTGTAAAGTACACTCAATGAAGGTAAGTCAAATTTGACATTAATTTCGAAATAGAACAAGTAAGAATAAAATAATTATATCATGTTGCGACAAAAAAATTGAGTCCAAGTAGGCGGTGTTCTTCATCGAAACGAAAGAAAGCCTACTTTAAATGTTGAGTTGGCTAATATGGTAATGAATTTATTTTCAAATGAGTCAATAAATAATATTCTGTCATTCTGTGTTATAATTATAAGGTATTCTGGCGAAAAGTTGGAAAATTTGATTCACAGATAAACATTTTGACAACTAGTTTCGTAAACAGTTATTCAGTGTTTGATAATCCTCGTTTACTGCAGCAGTTGGAGTTGCATCAAGAAGAAAACATGAGAACTGCACTCAATGAGTTTGTATCTTAAGGGTCAAACATAGTGCCTTATAAGGACGGTTCGATGAAGTTAACGTTATTACTAGTTGGAAACAATAATCGAAATTGCAAACGAATTACGATTTGATAATATTAACCGTGTGAATTTGAAGTTACCTGGTTAAACCCAAGGGTGTATATTTAATTAATCTCGGACTGGCAAAAGAAATGTACTTTTGGAACCGAAGTAGTGAATTTCATTAGCAGTGTCGAAGTTCACCAGAACTTGACGCTTACAGAAATGAAGTTTTTTGACGCTTGGTGAACGTGAATCAATCTATAGAATGAAAAAATTGTAGGTAGGAGTAAATAACTGCTATACATTAAATTTTTGTCTTTAAGCATCGCGTCTGAACTATCGCTAGTACTTATTATAATTGGTCCCTTGGATTCCTAATGGAACATACCGCTTCAGTAGCACACCTCTAGTGCACTCACTTCTCTACAAACCTTCAAACCTGCCTCCACGACTGCCCACAAGCTCTCATTTCATATTCGCACGATCTCCTCCATGTCACCCTCAGCTGGGTCACCCAACTCGTCATTTCCCATCTGGGTTCCACTCGAGGGTCTAGTCTGGCGCGTGATGTCCCCAGTCGGCATCCTTACTGTATGCCCAATTCATCTCCACTTCCTTCTGTATATCTGTTGAGCAATAGGTTCTCACTTAATTGATTCCTTTCCAGAGTTCCTTGTTGCGAATTCTTACTATTCTGGCCATCTGATCTTCAGTATCGAGTGAGCGTAGGTGGCAGTTGTTGATGAATATCTGAAGTTTGTTGGAAATGCCTTTTCGTAACTCGCCAAGTCTCTCAATCACCATACAGAAGCACTGATTTGACGTTGATGTTGAAAATCCGGATGTTATTCTTGGTTTGTGCTGAGTGAATTGCAGAATATCTCCACAGTGGTTTCAGGCTAGTGAGCGCCTGTCTTGCTGTCTTTCCGATCTTGACTGGCTTTGACATTTTGTCTGTGCCGCTGCCTGTAGTTGAAACGATGCTGCCTAGATAGTTGAAGGAGGCTACTTCTTTTAAGTTTCTCCCATTGATGGTGATTGGAGCTTGTTGTTGTCGGTGGTGGTGTTGTTATTTGGGTATCATCATCACCTCTGTCTTCTCTGCGTTCACCTGAAATCTTGTCTTCGCTTCCTCGTCTCTTCTATCAAATTGTTAGTTTTCGCCTGTAGATCTTCAAGTTTTTTCGACGTCAGATACAAGTCACCGGCGAAATCTAAATGCTTCTATGTTCTTTTCCGCTGTCCAGCCAGTGAATCCCCCTCTTCTCGCTCCTCACTCTTGTCTACTGCATGATCCAGTCCACTACAATCAAGAATATCATGGGTGATAGCAGGCAGTCTTGTTTCAATCCACTCTTCACTTCGAAAGTATCTCTGAGCTTTCCACTATGAATTACTTGGCTGGTATGTGGCGTCTTCATATAGTTGTTGAATGAGATTGATAAAGGTTTGTGGTATTCTGTAGTGTTGAAGCAGCTGGCTGCCAAATTACTTGTCGGTCGACGCTGTCGAAGGCCAGCCTTTTAAAGTCGATGAAGTTGAGGTAGAGAGTTGACTACCATTCTATACTCTGTTCTATGATGACACGTAGCGTGGCGCTGCAATTTGGTCCGCACATGATTTGTACTTCTTGAAGCCTGCCTGTTCCGGACGTAGTTTTGAATCCGGTGCATCCTTTAGCCTCTCCAGGATGATATGGCTTGATATTTTGCTTGGGGTGGAGGGAGATGGAGCGTGATTCCGCACCACTTCTTGCAAAGACTTAGGAGTTTGACAAGGTATTCCTTCTTCAAACCAATGGACAGGTACCTTTCCTTCCTTCCAGACCTTCTGCAATAGTGGTGTGTGCACGTCCACTTTTGGCTTCACGTCTGTTCTTAGTGCTTCTAGGAGGATTCCATCTGGTCCTGCTGATTTCCCGCATTTCAGTAGCCTAATGGCGTTCAGGACTTCTACTTTCGTTGGGGGTTTGTGTCCACTTGTAGTTCCGTGGCTGTGCGGCAGGAAGTATTTCTGGATGAAGTGCAGAAGGGTTGGTTGATTCAAGAGGTTTTTGAAGTGGTCACCCCGTCGTTTCCTTTGTTTCTCATCTTTGCTAACTGAATTTCCTTCATCACCTTATTGTTGATCTTACTTTCGACATCTTTAAGTTAAAAATCTTCATTTCTGAATTTATTTGATCTCTTCACAGTAGTGTATACGCAGTTTCTCTGTCTAGATGCCGTTTAACAACCTCCTGATAATAGGATTATCCTTTCATACTTTAAGTCAAGCTTTGTATGATTTTCACTTCAAGACATTTGAACTTTATATCATGTCCATTGAGAGGTAGTAACAGAAAAATGAAGAAAAAAAATAAAAGGTAGAACTCGTCATAAACTGAAATCACTTAGAGAACTTATGAAACAATTTTATGTGGGTCCCCAATGAATCAACACTAACTGAAAATTAAACAGTCCCTAAAAGCCACCTACTGAAAGGAAAAAAGATTCATACGGATGAGTATACTCAGAAAAGAAAGAAAAGGGTATGGTGTAAAAGCATATCTCACAGCTCAAAAGAATTTACGCCACAAAACGTTATGAAATTATTAGGTTCACAGTTGCAATAAACACTCACATTAAGATTTTATGACTTTCCTAAAAGTGGTTAACCGGTGATGCTGTTTTCTCTCCAGTTTGGATATGATATCAGCTCATCAGTCTAATTTATGCGTATCGAACAAAATAATTTATAAGAAATATTCATTTCTACATGCATGCTGATTACTACTATGTGAATATTATTATTTCAAGGATAATAACCTTCAAACTGGGGATTTGTGGGGATTTACTGATTTCAAGTTGATATTCTTCATGGACTGACATAGGTTAGTGAAACACTGAGAACTGTTTCGATCCTTGATAGGGTCATGTGTGCTCACTACTGAAAAGTCCCCTACCAAGACAGAACAGCTGCCTAGTGCTTCCAGGTTTACAGAGGTTCCCCAGCTGACGTCAGTCCATGATGAATACTAACTCGAAATAGCAACCTTGCCTACATAATAGGTTTTATGATTTCATCAGGCCGAATGACTTTGTTTTATTTATTATTTTTTCAAAACATTTTGAAAACTATTTCAAAGGATCAGATATTTAAAAAAAGATAAGTGTACAAATTACATAAAGAAAACTCAGAGTAGTCAAGCAAATCTGGTGCAGATGGGAACTTCATCGACCAAAGTCAAAGTGTATTACCAGATACCAAAGTGACATTGTATCCTTCACACACAAACACTTTCTTATTTCATCGTTATCTTGAAGATTATTTTCACAATGAATGAAAGTTTATTCGGAATGATTAGTAACAGCGTCTGTATTATATCTACAATCACATCAAAAACAGAGTTCTTGCAAGCACTTCATTTACCATTGGAAATCTCCAGCATTCCAAAAAATGCACCCGATTTCATTATTCTTCCTTCATTTAGAAGTAAAATAATTCTTTAGAATGATATTTATGAATTATATATGACTGGTACACAGAAAAGCTTCTTCCAGACGTAAGCATTCAATATTCACTCACTGTATGACCCTATGCAAACTGCATAGAATGCATTCCTTGAGATAACACTTGACAAGATGAATGTTTTTGCCACCCGCGCTATACTGTTTAACCTTAAACTAACAGTATTTGGTGTGATAATTGTTTGATGTTTTCCAAAGTTTGAAGTTTGTTCTTGCACATTTCATCATCAAGCTATGTGAGTTTGTCAGCTTTTACTTCATAAAGTAAAGCATTATCAAGTTGCACGAATGTTTATGAACGATTTTGGCGACTTCTAGTGTTACTGATTGTAAAAAGTAATGAAATGCCATTTTGACTCGTCAGACGTTGACCCTGTGAGGTTTCAACTAACAGTTGTTAGTGAGTTATGGAAATTTAGTCCTTGATATTCGTTTAATAACTGGTAAAGGTCTGACAAGTGAGGTTAGCCAACAAGTGATCAGTCAAGCCTTTAACTCTATATTCACTTGAAGAAGTTTAATCAACTATGTTATGGTGTGAAATATGCAGTTCTTTACTTGTGAAACAGTACATCTATCATTTGGCTATGTTTGGCGATTACACGGATCCTTCCACCCTTATACATACATGATTGTGTTCATATTTCCTAGTAATTCAATCCAAACGTTTAGTGGTATGTACTTAAACTTGGTTATCGTCTTGTGTACCTAATAAATATATGCTGTGACATTTATTCTCGTGACTTCAAAGTGTTGTGTTCATAACAACTAGACAACTTTCAACTCAGCGTTATTGTTAGGCATTCAAATTAGAAGTAAAATGTGCAGAAAATTGGTTATTCTATTGCATAGTGTCCTAAATAAAGTAGCACTTGTGTTGATTTAACGTTTATCTGCATATCTAAATAGATTCCCATATTTATACTAGATGGTGATTGAATGTGAAACGAAAATTCGAACCACGATAAGATTCTAACCAGCCATCATCGAGTTTCCGGCCATGTCGTCTACCAATTGAGCTAGGCGGTCTGACGGCTAACTAGATTTTTATTTCGCTTCAATCACCAAGGGTTATTCCTAAATGCCATATGAATTCCTGACGCATTACTACACCTGATCGTAATGGCACTGGCTGCCTAGTCATCCTAATCCAAATCTCACTGAATTGGAGAGAAAAAGCATCATTTTGATTACTATTTGACTCTGTGGTTTTGCAGGTTAGTACTGATGCTGGGTGATGGTTGGATATGAAGTGAAAATTTGAACTGGTGTTGGATTCGAGTCAACGACCACCGGGTTTCCTACCCAGTGTTCTACCGAACGAACTGGTTCGAATCCGTCGCGGTTCAAATTTTCACTTCACACTCAATCATCACTCAGTATAAATACTAGTCTGCAGAACCACGGCTATCTTGGATAGTCAAAATGAGTTCCATATGTTTAGTTCAGCTGTACATCACAAACCTAAAGTCATTAGATACATTTCTAGTTTTTACTTTTATTTCCTACATGAATGAGGAAATCCGAAAAAAGTATCAATAAGTGCATAGTTTTTTGTCAATTTTCATGGCTTTCAATATCAATATACTTGATTTTCTTCCTCCCTCGTCTGCAAATGACAAAATTTTCAAGCTTCGATATTTTTGCCGCTAATGCTATGATAAGTGATTTGCATCAAACGGTATATATTGCTACTTGTAAATATGAACAGGTTCATAAAAATAAGTTGAGATGATTAAAAATTAGTTCTGAGACAGTTCAACTTATAGTTTCCACTTTGTTCACTTGAACATTTATCAAACCTTCACTGCAATAAAGTTACTGTGGGGTTTTCAAAAGAACTCCAGTGATGTTGATGCATTTTTATAAGGTAGACAGTGGATTATCATACCGGCTCTTTTATAAACCGAAGTTAAATTGTTTACTGTACTCTGAAGAAAGATTTATTAACTAGAACGAGATGATCATAAATTTAAAACAGTTGCTGTCAATGGAGTACAAGAAACATACTTTAAACTAATACTGGGATACTTTAATGAACATGCATCGAATTAGATATGTGTGTTGCTTGGAGGCCCTATGTTGATCAGATTGAAGTTTACTCATCAGCTAGGCATCTGGCAGCTTTTACTCACTTTCATCGTTGAAACGATCAAAACTTAATATACCATTTTTCGATCATGAATAGGAGTGAAATTCGTTCCGTATGAAAACATTGCAGGCAAAACATTAACCAATCAAATATTTCATTTCGATGTAGTCTGCATTCATCAAAAAAGGACTTATCTTCTGCAACTGATTCCTGGTTAAGGCCAGGCGATAAATATTTTGTGTTTCACTTCTTCATGTGAAGTAAAACAAACTTTTAAGTAAGAAACAGCGAGCCTAATGGCCCACTGATAGCTTTTTCTTGAAATGACGCGTAGTTACACAACAAAGTTTGATATGATCTTTCTAATTGCATCAAGTGCATTCTTTATTACCATTGGGATTATCTATTACAGAATATGTATCCTATGAATTTCAATGCTAGGTTCCTGCTTGAATAACAATCAATAATTCCACTTCTTAAGTCTGTAAAGATGAATTATTTGTTCTTTTTTTAGTGAGCATATTAGATATAATTAAATGACTTTTTAAAATCTAGATGACTTGTGTGCTACATTCACCTTTGTCTAAGAACAGGTGAAAGCAGTGGAATAGTTAATGGAACGAAATGGATGAAATGTATTCTTCTATAGAACGCGTTGAATAAACTACTCAGCTGTCTTTGAATGAGCTGCTTTAAAAATCTTCTAAGTAGTAGTAATAATTACCAGTAAGATTATTAGGTCACAAGGTAGTAGGTGGTGAATCTTAATTACAAGAGCATCAATTATTTTTGGAAATGAGGAAATGAATTTCAGTTAGGACACCAACTGATATTTGACCACGATTTTCAATATATTAGGCTTCATTCACGTGGGCTTACCAAACTAAGTTTATTCCATTGTCAGAAAGTTAATGAATAGGTGACATTAAATTCAAGAAATATACAAAAGCTTGAAACACTGACATCTGTTCCATAATGTTTGTTCGGCACCAAATGTCTTTCATGACGTGTAGGTACGAAGTAGCTTCTTTGAATCAAACGACAAAATGACTACTCAGCAGAATGATTCCACCTTACGGAAAAACACTAAACTACCCTGTGATCCTTGAAGTATTTAAAATCGTTTCCTTTATGCAATAATTGAAGCTGTCACTAACAAAGCAGTCAGTGTATGCCTGGTTATTCTTATAACTTACTGAGCATCATAATCTGTTCCCGAATATCACACAATGTCTAGTCTATAAATCCGCTTGAACTTTTACCGAAATTTCATAATTTCCCACCAAAAAGCTGATATCGACCTCCAAATTTATCGATATTATCTTACAAGAAGATTATTTAGTTTTAAAGTTAATGTGACCAAAAACAGCTCATTATGGATGTGTCGCAGTATACTACAAAAAAAATATGTACATTAATGAGAAAATTACAAAAGTAGATACTTGTAAAATAATACAACCATTAGCTGTGCGACTAAAGACTTAATCATAAAAAGAAATATACTTGGTGAATAAAATGTCGCAAATTTAAAACTTTAAAGCAAAAATCTTTTTCCCATAATGCTGGGGATCATAATTGAACTTTTTACTTAGGTTGGGAATGAAATATCCAAGTCTATTATATAACCAGAAACTTTAGTCTTACAAAGACTCTCTTTGCATGTGGAAACATTTTAACGACCTCACAATAAACATCTTAGTAAAGAAATGTATGTTGATGTCTATGCTCTAGGCATATCGCCTATACGACAACGTATTTGTCCAATCCCACTTTATTCACTCATTTACAATGAATAATTGAGTCCAAAATTCACGGATAAAGATGTCTTCAGTTGTCTCAAATCCCCGAACCCGTCATACAGTTTGGATTCAGATGGTATGTCACATTTAGTATTTACAAAGTGTACCGATACATTATGCCATTCACTAACCAACGAACTTCATAGATCGTCTTCATAAAACACCATTGTGTCTGCCTGGAAAGTTATTAAGATAGTCCCCGTACATAAGTTGGTGGCTCCAGGTGCATACCTGAAATTCTGTCCGATTGCAGTTACTTCCCCGTTCTTGAAAATAGTGGAGTTAATTATATCTGAACGCAAACGCTCATTAAAGGCTTTTTGTAATTACTATTTGTCCCTTGAGTTCCTAGTGGAACATAGGACTTCAGTAACACGCCTCCATTGGACTGTGTTCTCTGCAGTCTTTTCAGCCTGGTGCCATGACTGCCCAAGACTGCTTTCATTTCCTCCTCATGTGATTTCATCCATGTCACCCTCGCCACGGACGCCCAACTCGTCATTTCCCACTTGGGTTCCACTCGAGGGTCTGGCGCGTGATGTCCGCAAACGGTCTTTTCAGTGAATGTTCAATCCAGTCCATCTCCACTTTCTTCTACATATTTGTTGGTTGATTGGTTATTGGTTGCTTCGTTGCCAGCCAGCCAAAATTCCTTGTTGCTTATTCTTTCTGGCCATCTGATCGATCTTCAGTATCGACCGAGCACAGGTGGCATCTGTTGACGGTATATGTCTCTAGTTCATTGGAAATGCTTTCATGACGCGCCAATTATCTCAACCATAAAATAGAAGCACTGACTCACTTGACGTCAGTGTTGAAAACCTGGATCTTGTTCACGTTTTATGCTGACTGCGGTGCAGTGCAGCGCAGTAGATCTCCACACTGATTTCAGGTTAATGAAGGCCTGTCTTACTGTATTCCTGACCCAGCTTTGACATCCTCATCTGTGCTACCTGTAGTTGAGAGGAAGCTGCCTAGGTAGAGAGGTAGGTGAATGACACTATTTCCTTTAGGTTTCTCCCGTTGATGGTGACTGGTGCTTGTTGTTATTGGTTGTGTACCGTCAGCATCCGTATCGTCTCTACGTTCACTTCAAGTCCGTCTTTACTGTCCTGCCTCTTCCATCAACGTGTTGGTTTTTGTCTGTAGATCTTCGAGTTTGTGCGACATAAGTTCATAGGTCACTGCTGAAATCCAAATCATCAGGGGGTCTTTCATCGGTCCAGCCAGCATATGCTCCTCTTCTCGTCTCTCACATCTGTTGCGTGATCCAGTTGACCACAGTCAGAAAGATCGTTGGTGGTAGTAGGTTGTTAAATATCCCAATTAGTTTGGATATAAAAGCAAAAGAAGCACTCTGGATGCCACCACTGTCTTGCATCACAATACTGCTTACAATCTTGTTATGAATGCCAGGTATATCAGCTATGCCTTTTTATACTATACTTCAACATTCGGTTTTGTCCCAAACCTCTTTCGCTGGACAAGCTAGCCGGGACAAATACTGAGTCCTGGATAATCAGTCAGCTACATTAATTCTTCTTTGAGAGGAGGCAGTTTGCCCGTTCATAGGGGGAAACTCTCCGACTCATTGTCTCCTGAGGCCAGTATTCTGCTGCGCACCTTCTTTTCTCATTATTCTATATAGCTTACCACCTCCAGTACTATCAAACAAAGCTGCTGACCTGCAAGTTTCCATACCTGTCTCCTCTTCAACAGACTGTCCCCACCTGAATGATTTCCTACCTACTATCAGACGATTGTCTTCCTTGAATGGTATTGTGCTTAATTCTTCATCTGTCGAACGACAAATCTTATTTTCAAATGCAAACATAACTATGAAAACTGCTTAGGTCTCATGATTCCAGTTGCGTTGATCGGTGTGCATTGAAGAATGTTATAAGTGTGATTTATCTTGATGTGTTTACCTTTAAACCCTTCCTGCTTCTCCCATATCTTCCTAACTTCCAGAAGAATTTTCCATCTAAGATTCTTTATTAAGAGGGTAAGACTATTTGTATAACTCAGGCTGTTCCCTCGTGTTTTATAAACTCCTACATTCTGCATATTCTTCTCTGTTGTTCACATATAATCTTTCCCGGCCTGCTGAAAAAAATCAATGCTACATCACTTAGACTTTGAAAATTGTCTACAGACCTGGTAGTGTACCTCTAGGCTTAATTGAAACTGTCGTGGAGAAGCATATTGAAAATCTGGTACGAGTTATTTCATCAGATGACCAGTACCTCTTCATTCAAATCTTTTTGGGTGTTAGTGCTCAAGCACGACCCGAAGCAAGTACGTAAAACTTTGTGTACTATTACTAAGTATAATAACTTTACAATACCATGTTTATCTCTTGTGCAAAGAAGAAAGTGTCGAAAGTAAACTAACTAACCAATCTTTGTTTTTTCGAGGAAATTAGTAATGAGTACACAACTCAATATCACTAATGTATTTTGAATCCGATTGCTAACTTGTCGGTTTATCTACGTCCACTCTGCATTTTCAAGAAAGTTGTAGATGGAGTAAATATTATTTTATACTAATTTCATTTTATTATATATACAAATTCACTGGTTCGGTCTACCTGGTGCCATATGAAGTGCTGAAAATTGTGCTAAAATCACTGCAATATCTTTCAAAATGATGCTATTATTATTATTATTGTCTTAAGGTAAATATAATTACGTGATTTTCTCACTTTTTTGTAATGAAAAATTTAAACTCTGCATATAACTAAGAGCACTCTTAAGAATAATCGCCCATGCTAAACAAGTTCGAGGTAAATTACTGCAAATTATTGTTATGTATAGGATAACATTTCATGTCCCACCACTTGTCATTTGTCTATCAAAATGGTACTGCAAACTTTATTATGAAGCGAAACAGATAAAAGAAACACTATTGATTAACAAATATCCTCTAAAGTGTATTCAGTAACCAATAAGAATTGAAAAATGAATTAGTGACAATGTGTACAGTGATTGCAAAGCAGCTTTTAGCGATTTCAAATATTTTATCCTACCATATGAAACTGGAAATCAGAAACTCTGCGTATAATTTGTTAAAAGGTGGAAATAAGAATGGGACTCAAAGTTACGAGTAAAATCAACAAGCAACATAGTTGGTTTATAGATCTAATTCACTGGATGAAACAAAAGATTTTAACCTATCAGACACTGTTGAATAAATGTGAAGTCAAATTGAAGTTAGTCAGATTAGCGGAGCAAAGAAACTCATCAGAACTCAGAATGAACGTCTTAATAACATACGTAACTTTAAAAACTTTGAATATTGCACTGAATATGCACAATCACGCTATATAGTAGTTGCCGCAAAGCATGAGTCATCAAGACCAGTTTACCCAGTTGGAGATAGATACGTATCCACCTAAATGACATCAAATACATCCCGGACATTTGAAAAAACTTAATATCAACCAAAGTGAGGGGTGATAACGGTATAAATGTGAAATTCTGGTGCTAAAAGTTGCATGATTACCTTAGTGTGATTACGATCAACAGATTTTGCTCGATACATCATCCAGTAAGCAGTACCTTTTGACCGTCCGTTGTTTCATACGAAAGTATTTAAAACTGAATTAGGTTCCACCACAGCGCCTAGATTCTTTTCACAAGTTTTTAAATTACTGTATTCTTTATGTGGCCTAAATATAATAGCTTAGAAAAAAACTGATTTATCAAAATGAAATGAAATGACCAGACCAAACCAGAGCGTGAAAAGAAAATTCGACTTCCTTCTGTCCTTGAATCTCACTTCATTTTAAAAATTTATTTGCCCCTAACTTGACTTGACCTGATACTACACAAATGCAATAAAAATTTTAGCACTGAATGAGAAATTATCTTGGAAAAATATTTAAATCTCCGTTCAGACCTAAGTGGAGATTATGAGCTGCCATGAAATCATTTCGGTGATTTTTCTATGCATTGATGAGGCCCTGAATACTCGGAATATAAAACATTAGTTACTGTAATTTTTATTTCAGCGTGTGTGAAATATGAAATGAGACCAGTTACCGAAAGTTATACATAATAACTTATTCTGTGAATATTGCTGTGGAAACTTTAAACAGTATTCCTGCCTCAAAATGCTTCGCCGTCAATGTGGGCACCTACTTAAAATTTTGTGACAAGACGTAATCAACTTCTTATCTTTCTTTCTACTCATCACCTTAAGAAAACATTTTCCGCAGAGTGAGTTTATGAACTATTTTGAAGTTAACTGATAGTCTACATAAGATCAACTACTAGGGACAGTTACGTTTTGGCTTTGGTCCTCTGTTTTTGTTAATCGAAATCTAGTAAAGATTGAAGCTTTGAAAGCGTGGAACGGTTGAATTTTATGGAACAAGAAAACAGTGATAAAGTAGCTAGATATATGATGAGGCGAAAATGAGAAAAACAAAGAAAATTTTAGAATGTCTCTGTTGATAAAGGTCAATATAACTGTGCAAATCTGGTTATTGGGAATCTAAACACATTTTAGCTATATGTTTTTGAGTAAGAGTTCAGCGTCTTTAATTTTGGTGACGCTGAAATTTTCTTAACTAAACTCTAGCCATAACTGGACACTTTTTATACTGCAGTTTAGTATGCTTGATACATTAACCGTAAATAGGCCGTCCTAATTTCAACAGCTTTCGTTTAAAGATGTTATGTGAAATTACACTTTAAAATATGTAACCATTTTAATGTGACTATGATAATTGGCTGAATTCGATCAGCTCACAGGTGTAGAAGGAGGAACATATTTATTTCTTGGTTAATATCTGAAATTGTTGAAGTGCTGTATAAGTTTATCAAGTTTAGATCCCTTTCTTTAAGTCGTATGCCACCTATAAATCATACAATTATAGAAAAATCGACTTCCATGAATAGACAAAGGCTAATTACAAAAGTGTGTTAATTAGTGAAGCTAATTACACCTATATGGTATACAGTATTACAGCTGCCTTTCTTGATAGTGAAATTTTCCTACACGGTTACGTTCAAAGGAAAACCAACTTAAAGACTCAGTGATGAGTGATGTGATGAAAATTTGTATAGTAAAAGGAAATGCACACCTACCTTGGTTTCGCAGTCAAGTTCACTAAGAGAGTTTCAGTGTTTGGACTGGATGGTTGGAAATCTTGGGCAGTGAGTTTGTTTGACTCATCTCCTAAGGTGTGAAATGCACATACGATGAAGTTTTGATATCATAACAAATCGTTTTTGAATTCATAAAGCATATTCTTAAATTTTTAAGGCCACGATAAGTTGATTATAGTTGCTGTAATATTAAAACAACTACGATCATGAAGGTCCGTCTAAATATTATCTTTCAGCGGACTACATGAAAGCTGATTGACTGGTTAATACTGGTTTGTTGTGTTTTATTGGTTCAAAGTCGTGAAATACTATATAATACATCCACTTTGTTATTTCACTCTTGTTAACACTAAAAAGAATAATCAACAAGGAACTCTGGAAACGAATCAACCAAGAACCTATCACGCAACAAATATGCAGGAGGAAGTGGAGATAGATTGGGCTGGGGATACACTGAGAAGGCCGACTGGGGACATCACGCATCAGGCCCGGCCCTAGAGTAGAACCCAGATGGGAAGCGACGAGTTGAGCATCTCAGGGTGACATGGAGGAGATCGTGCGAGGAGGAAATGAGAGGTTGTGGAACCAGGTTCAAAAGTTTCCAGAGAAGAGAGTGCACTAGAGACGTGCTACTGAATCCCTATGTTCCACTAGGAACCCAAGCGACAAATAATAATAATGACCACTAAAAAATGTTTGTCTTTTCACAAGTTAGGTAGCCTTCACACTTTATACAATCCTTTCTCAAATGTATTATAATATTTTCTATGCTCGCTTACTTCAAAAACCCTAGGGTAATAAAATTAAGCTAACTCACTTTAATAATCGTCAATGAATTGGAACATCAAGTGAATAATTTAAGTAGCCTCAACGATAAGCTCTTGTTTGATAACTCTCAATTTCATAACAAAACAAATTACTGTTGGTACCCAACTTCATAGTCTAAGTAAAATATTCAGGATGACCACACTCAAGACGACTCACAGTTTCAGAACCAAGTGAAAATGGTATAACCTTAAGTTGTTTCAAACCTTTTCGGTGATCTTAAGTGGCATGAAGTCTTTTTCTCAGATGGAATTGAGTCCGTTAGGAAGTATTCGGTAACCATTTACGTTTAGTTGATATTGATATCAGTTACCATGAAATCTATTTTCAGTTAAGTGGGCTTCATGCAGTTAATTTAATGAAGAATTACACTTTAGAATTTTCTATTACTCTTTGTTTACCTATTTTAGTGTTCGAAATTAACAATGCGCCAAGGTGTGGACGTTGTACATATGTGTTCGTATTTATGATTAACAATGGTCATTTTAGCTGTATGTAATATTTCAGTATGTGGAATATATAAAAACTTCTATAAAATGATTTATACATTTTTTTCAAAGTACGATGTATTCCAAAGTAACATTCTCCTTCCAGGAAAAAGAGACTGAGTCAATACACTTCAACTTATCGCAGATTACTATTATTAGGTTCTTAAACTTGTTGATAATCTGACTGATTATTCAGATCATGATATCCTTTGGAACCGCTCTGAAGCACTTTCAATATAATTTCCTATATGAAGTTTGTAGAACATTAGCATAAACAATATATTTTAGCATAGGTAAATGCTTAAACGTTTCCTATGTGTTGCTTTCCATGTAGATGATTATGCATTCTATGTTTTACTAATAGATCATTTTTAATTATTACAAATAATTGTAAAGAAATATGTTTGCGAAAAATTTCTCTATACAGGCAAAATTGAATTTACACTGAGAACAGTGAAAATTGAAACTATTCTTAAAAGTTCATTATTCATTTTTTTCTTTTCCTAAAATTTACAATTGGCAAAATATGACCATCTGATAGTATATACTTTTTACGATAATACTTTGAAAATCTTTAAACGATCGTAAAATGAAAAACGACTTAATTTTGTTACTATTATTTCTTAACAAGTACTTGAAAAGAAAATCAAGTTTTTTACAGTGTTTTGTTGTAATACTTCTTTCATTTAAATGATTTTAACTCAAGTGTTCTTATTTTTTACACTTATGAATAATGTTTAGTAAAAACTTTACAGTAGAACAATTTTACAGTTACAGTTTTCTTTTATTTACAACTTTAGGAATTCAGAAGAAGATTAACAAATCTCTCTTTATTTGCATTAACTTATTCTATGAGTGCCGGCAACTATGGGGAAATATGCCTGCCATGGTACATTACATGACAAAGTTAATTTTCAGCTAGAACACTGAATGTCGATGGGTTCATATTTTATGTTCAAGTTGAGTTTTCAAGTAAAAAGCATGTTTCGAGAATCTTTCATTGTATATTAGGATGGTCTGAAGGCTATCCTCGAGATTTTAAATATTTTTGTGATTTTGGAAAAGTTGAGGCATAATCTCTTATCTGAATGTGATATCATCACAATATACCAAAAACTTTATTTTGGTGTAGTTTTACAATGAGTCAGGATTGCTACAATGAATTATTTAAAACTACTGTGAAAATATATTACACCTTTGTTCACAAAGCACGTTCGTACCTAATAATAATCAGAGCTGTTCTCATGTCGACTGCACCTAAACAGTTAGTTTCAATATTAAAAAAACCTAACTGTTATAGAAGAACTAAACTTCAAGCCTTTGATTCAAGTAAATATATACACCTTGATGCTTTCTATTTCTTTCAACCGTCCTTCGAATGCATATTGCGCTTATAGATTGCATAAATGTCCATAAAGATTTCCAGAGAACTGTGTTAACTGTTTAGATTTTCGACTGACCTTTTGCAGCTTTGAAGTAATGGTGATTTTTTTCGTAAGCTTTAAAAGAAATTTAAAATTACAGTTTAAAACACAGCACTAATTCAACAATTTAATTGACTTTAAATATCCAGTTTCAGACAAAAGCAAATTTATTGGCCTTCGTTTTGCTCAAAATAATACTCACCTAAAAGAAGGTCAAGACGTAAGTTTAATTCAGTTAATATTTGCATGATAATAGATTTAATTAAATAACTTATAAAGTGAGGTCATGCAATCTGAAAAAACGTTATGAGAAGAGAAAATAAAATTAAGTTTTTCGTCAGTTTCGTATCGAATTTCAAAATTTTGTTCAAGTTTTAACAAGTGTAAAAAGCAGTATTCATCATGGACTGACATCAGTTAGGGAACCATTGAAAATCTGGGAGCACTGGACAGCTGTTTCGTCCTAGAATGGGACTCCTCAGCAGTACGCACCCTTAACTCGGCTAGGGTTTGAAATCAGGACTTTCAGGTTTCACGGTGAACGCGTTAACCATTCAGCCACTGGGTTGGCTTCCAGTAGTTCACAATTTCTAACTTCTGTCAGTTCACGACATAGCGTGACTGTCACTCAAGGTCTTCAGTTAGCATCCACCTCACTTCCAACTGGTTGACCCCACAGGTCACGGCCTCTCATTAGAGCTTTCTGACATCCATCTAAAAGCAAGCCACTAATGAGCACTATAAAGTAATGTATTTTTGAGATGAATGGGGATTTTTAATTCAGAAGTAGTATTCATCATGGACTGACATCAGTTGGGAACCATTGAAAATCTGGGAACACTGGTCAGCTGTTTTTTTAATTCACAATCATTTTTCAGCCGTCAAATCTAATGGTACTTTCAGCATGCTTCTGGAAGCATGATTCACTGTCTGATGTAATTGTTGCTGCCAAAAGAAATGCATCTTCTGGCTTATATAGATGTGTATATCAGGTTTATGTCAAAGTAAATCGTCCCTTCGAAAACAATGATCACGAAGTAGCAGCATACAAGCGTGACCGAGTCGGTCTTACTCTTATTTAATTTTCAAATGTTACACCCACCTGTGAGATAAACCCCACAGTCTAAACGTTTCTGTAACATTACTATGAATGCTAAGCCAAAAACAGTTTTCAATGTTATGTGCTGTCTTGACCGTCTCTTAGAATAATTGGTTTGTGCATCAAAAGATGAATTTTCATGGGAAAATATCGTTTAGAAAACATTTTGTGACAGATATTTTTTAATATCTGAAACAATTGGGGGTCACACTATAAATCTTTCCTCAATAAGACGACATTTTAAAAGATTCATTCAGCTGCACTAACAGAAATGCCTAACATAGGAAGATAAATTAGAAGATTTAAAACCTGATGAATAGATGTGAACTCTACTTATTTAGCAACGTAGTCTGCTACATATGTATTTAAAAAACTATTGTTTCTTACTCACGAATAGCTTATGTTTGTCGCCGTATACCACATAACCGGATAGAAAACCGTAGTGCATGATCTAAGTTTTTCGAGACATATCATTAGAGTTCAAGTTCCCTGAAGGATTAAATAATTATCTTTATCGCTTTAGTCCAGACAAGATGTGCGATGCACTGCAGAATTCCCATCCTTTAATATTTTAACAAACTCACTCCCTGCACAACATGTTTAAACAAAATAATTATTGTACATTGGCTTCCGGTTCGGACTAATGAGCGAACAGAAAACAGAGGGAAATCTTGGTGGTAGCAGTTTATTTAACCAGTACAAAAACCTGCAGTTCGACTTAGGTATCCTAGGAGTGACAGTGTTCTGAATTTTCGTAAATTCAAAAGTCATTGTGTTGTTGGATGGAAAAACAGTAGTTTGAAAACATTTTAAAAATATGGGAGAGTACACGACACATTTAAAATACATAATTATTTGGTTTGAAAATTGAAAGGATATAATTTGATAAACTATAATCGGTGGAAAATTGTTGGTAGCCCAGTATATAAGCAGACCGCCAGATATTCAACGTTTAGGTAGACAAATGATCATTGTGCACAAAAGAGAATTTTTCAGTGACCTGAGTAAAAGGACTCAACTTAAATGAAAACACACAACCAAGATGCTTATCAGTTATTCAATCCACTGATAACCTTTACATTTCGCTAATGAAGAAGTCAAATAATGAGCAAACAATAAGCAATTAATGCAGTTTATGTCAATATTGTAACGTTTTTTTGTAGGTTATACTTTTTATTATCAGTGTAGTACAAGGTGATCAAATTTGAGATAAGTTTACTGGACCCAATATTATTAGGAACTAATTGATTGCAATAACACTATTAACCATTATTGCTTTCCAAACATTTAATGTATGAATACTACTACTAAATTTAAAAAATCCCCATTCATCTCAAAAATACATTTAATGTATGCATTAAAAATATTTTATTTGATATTTTGTTTCTACTGTCACCAAAGTTCCTTTTCAGTGCAAGGTATTAAAATAATATTTTGAAAACCATACTAATAGGTATTTTAACCCAAGTATAAAAGGCTTACAAAAACATTTGCTAACATATGTTCTGAGAAGGGAGATAACTTCTAACTGACAGAATGGTGGTGGTTTGCCATGGTTTCTTGTTACTATTACTACGTCCATAAATGGTGTAAGTGGGTTATCGCTTTTATGAAATAACTTAAGATACACTTGGAGAAATCCATTACATTTTACGCAGAGATTCAATCCTTTTTTATCCAGACAGTACTGGTGTATGATTTATTAGTTGCATCATAACTGGACATACCAGTCTCTCCAAGCATTATCTGTCACTCAGACAAAATCGTTATCACACATACCAGGCACAATTTTCAATCAGCTGTCGACTTTCATTCATGAGTTATATAAATCTGAAGATGAAGCTGGTTGCGTTTATTCGCTAACCACAGAAGGGTTAAACAAAAGAAGCTGTTTTCCGGAAAGTAGGCCAATATATCTCACGAAAGCTGAATCATCGTGTTCTAAACGAAATAGTGCGTTATATGACGATATACTTTACCCATTTCCATTATAAAACAAATGTGTGTAATATTATGTTTACTGAATGTTCACGGAAGCCAAAAAGGGAATCTAGATATGTGCTATATGTCTGTTCAGGAGGAATAAAATTTGTCATAATGTTAGCCAGGAAAGGGGTAATTTGAGATTAGCTTTTGAAAGATTCCGGTTCATTGATTAGTATCCCTGTAATAGAGTTTGAAGGTCTGTGGGGACTTACTAACTGATTTCAAGCAGTTATCCATCATCGACTAATATCAGTTGGAGAACCTTGAAAAACCTTTGCGTGGCCGACAGCTACTTAATCGTTTTATGAGAGTTCATGCTATATGTCAAACTGACAAAAATAAGAAAATATCGACCATCAGATTCCGATAAAATGACTCGGTGGTGGCGTACTGGCCATGTAACTTGATGATCCTGGGGTCGATCTCCAGTGAGGTTATCGAAGTGCACTGTTGAGGAGTCCTATATAACAAAAAATAACGGTCCCAGACCTTCAACTAATATTAGTCTGTAAAAATAATTCAAAATCAATATTTTTTTCTTGGCGTAAAAGGTTTAAGCAATCTGTTGTTGTAGATAATTAGTAAAGGGCTGCTTAAAATAAGCTGCTATAAATGTATGAACCCATGGAAGTTATACACGGTAGATGAGATGTAAAAGAAAAAAGAGTACTCTAAAGTGAACATTAAGCAGACAAAATGTAGATTGTTGTGATTATAGTGGATGAGAATTAACTGACCTTAACTGTAGCGTTCTTGTCTTAAAATTATCGTTAGTTTTCTATTTGTAATTTTTACTATGGTTTAATGAGTTCCTAGAGAGAAAAAATGCATCTGCCATAATTACCTATCAGTAACAAGAAAAAATTAATCACAATAACTGCTTAGTCCATAGGAAATGAAATAAGTTGATAAAGGTGTTATTGGCCTTTGAATTTTGCGTGAAATGATGTTATTTCTGTGTATACATACATCTAATGGAAATATAGTAAAGTGAAGTTTTGTGAGTATAAAAATTGTCAAGAAAATCATTTTTTGCATAAAAAAAGTTTAAGCATTGAGAATTAAGTAGATGTCTAGTTCATATTTGTGGAAAGGGAACATTAAATTTTCTAATCAAGAAGAACGAGGCGTAATTATAAAGTCAGCTTATCATGTGATTTTGAGAATATTGAAACATATTAGTAAGTCTCTGGTGAATTCACTTTTTAATATGCAAAATACGGATAAAATTTGTAAAGGGTACTATTCGAGCTTTAAAATTTTTGTCAGAATTAGTTACCCCTTCCTGTCTACCTTTCATCAGATTGATGAGTTCTGTGGGAATTAGATGCACTGAAATGTATAAGTGGTTTAACTACAGTTAGTTAAACCAACTCAATAGCATAATATGCATCTATCCGTAAGAAAAGGTAGAACCTGCTAAATTCCAAATTATTTAGTTTATTTGAAATACCACACAGTGATACAGAATAATTTACTGCATGACCTTACTGGAAGAATCTATTTCTCGTACTTTTATTAAAGTGAAATGACATTAATATGAGCAACGAATTCTACTCTAAATGTCATCGAGTAAATTGTGTTTCGCATCACTATGTTCTGTATTAAGTGAACAATTCAATATGGAACTATACTGTACTATTATGCCCAAGTATTTTTCTTACATTAATGAGATCTAATAAACCTGAAGAATTGGAGTTCACTAAGAAAGTCGAAAAAAAAGATAGAGGTATAAGGAATAAAGATCATTTCTTTGTATGTAATTTAGCGTTCAGGTAATGGAGAGCCTTGGTAAATTAAACCAAGTGAATACAGAATTGAATGATGCTTGTATTTTAACAATATTCGCAATTGAAGTCAGTGGCAAGTGACATAAATGAGGTCAGCGAATGTTCGTTTTCAGAACACTCACGCTTAGTTCATCAGTACAACGCATTCAGGCCACCTGAATTTAGAAGAACTTCATGTCCTAAGAAATACCAATAGGCATTCTCAATTATTTACAGGTGGGAAAACGTTTTGTATTTAGTGTAAGAAATCCTTACTTGCACATTGAATAAGTCTTATCTTTGCATTTGAAATGAGTTTTATTCCTCAACAACTATTCCCAAGTTGTATTGTGGTCTAGTTTCTATTCATGAAAATAAATTCATCAAAGAGGGTATTCGTAACGTCATAATACTACTATGTGTTTAAATAGGTGTGCATCCTTCACTTGTGAATTGCTGTGGCTTGAAATTTGGATTTTACTAGTTGCAGTCGAGAGTTCTGAGAAACTTACAGATCCATTGTACTATTCACCTGGTGCCAACTTTATTAAGTAAAAATGCATGGAGGTGCAATACTCAATAAACACTAATGAAAGCATGGAAAGCACATGATTTTTAGGGAGGTGTATAATCAACTGTTACTCCTAGCTGCAAAAAAGTATTCTTATTTAGATGTTTTCTTTATATCCAGCACAGTGATCAGATTGCAATCAAGTAACTCATGCGATTGTCGTTGGTAACTTTCTTAACCATTTAAAATATTCTGACACAGTTCTTCTTCAAATAGGAACTCTAGACATGCAACGCACTAAGTAGTGAAACAAAGCGTTACAGTTCAGGGTAACTGTGATCTCACGAGTTCTTTATTGGAATGTTACATTCGATCAAAAATAAACAACTTTTAATCTGTGCTGACTTGCAGCCAAACTTCTACAACGTTCAAATAAAAACAAGAGGAATCCATCAACCACGGTTTCGTACTTTTCTACTCACAGCGTGTATTAATAAAGGAATTCAGTAAAATTAACTTTTGTTCTACAGTCCAACAGTAAACTACCCACTTTCGAATGTAAACAGCATCTAGCTAGTCTACACAACAAAAACAACTGATAAATGTGATTAAGGCGTGGACACGTTCGGCTTGGAATAACGCGCAAGCTCAGATAGACAGCTGCCTTTCTAATGAAGCAATACATTTTCTGCAATAGCGATTACAATGCAATTAGATTCATCTCAGTAGTTTGTTTTCCACGAGAATATACGGAGAATAAAAGCAATAATAGAGATTTGAAATAATTAGTCCCTTTTAGGAAGTTAGTACAATAAAAAGACGAAGTTTACCTGAACAATTTCATGTATTTGCGCAGTACATTTCAAACATTTTGATCATACATTTACTTGTCAATTCAATTTATATAAAACCGAAGAGTGGGAGGACAATTATGACAATTACGACAATAGAATATAAAAATTAAGCAAGATCAAAACAAACAAGATGGGTGTCATAGCTCATCCTAATCTTGGTAAGCAAACAAAGTGCAGGGATAAGTTGTTTTTGCACATATAAATGCGGCTTTGATTTGCGTATTGCTATTGCTTCTACGAATCTCAGTTTGCGTTCCTGACTATTTCTAAATAAAATTTCAAGGCTGTTTGAACAATAATTCTGTGATCGACTTCTACAATATATATATGTATACTCTGAAATGTAGGATATCGTCCCCAACAAGGTTTGTCGAGGTTTTCATAATCCATTTGTTTTTGAAGCCATTTGGGTAAATGTTCTCACAGCCCTAGCTGCATGTCTCGATTACTTCTCACTGTGTGTGTGACCGTGTACACATGCAAGTTGGTAAACATAATGAGATGTGAAGTAATTATTGACTCAGTGTTTAGGTTTGTGGTGAAACACGTGTTTTGTTTCTTCTTAAATGTTAAGATTAGCTGTGTAATATGTTTTCCTAATGGATGATATCAGTCTATGTCTCAAAATTTTACTGTTTGGGTGAGATATCGTTATTGATGGTGTCATAAAAAGTTGTCAGTTAAATTCTTTTTACTTATTTATCCAACAGTAAGAAAAAGCAGATCCATATGCCACACGGTTGAAATACTGACCATCCATGTTTACAGGTTATAATTGAGTTTTGGTTTGTCAACACTTGTGAGGCAGAACTAATCGGCATAAAGTATGTATTGAAATGGTTGGATAACAAACATCTTTTAGCATGTTTAGAGTTGACTGTTACACATCTTTCTGTGTATTAGTATAGTTCAAAAATGAGAAACATAGTCTCCTCGAGTATTTTGAGTACATTTTATCGACTCATATTGATGTGAAAAGTTTACTCAGAAAAAACTTAGCTTCACGGTCATTGAGTGATAAGTTCTTGCATAATACAAATGATGTTATACCATCATAAATACACTATTCAAAAAATAAATCCTTCTCTGCACATACACCTAATCAAAAGGTCCACTATGGGCTCTTGGCATCCACTGAATCCATACAAGATTTCAAAATTCAGTAGCTGCTTTATTCGGTTGACGGTGCATATCAGTTTACCAATTAAATCTGAATTGATCGTGGTTTCAAATCCTGAAACATGACTTTCATTTCACTGGTCTTCACTACATTATGTAAGGAAAGGGTGTCCAAACATTATGATGGCTACTGTATGCCTCACTGCGAGTGAAATAGTCACTGTAATGTGTTTTTGTGGCATAGTATTGGTTATAATGAACAATGAATATTCAAAGGTTCTTACCGTTCCTTAAGGTATAGAGGATTTGTTTACCTTATATCTTGTTTGGATAATATACTAAAAGAAGTACATGTCAGAGTCTCAAATGACTTAGTGGTAAGTGGTATTTAAAGGAAACCTTTATAGACGTCGAGAATGAATCAAAAAAATGTCTAGCAAAAATGTCAAATCAAATATGCATCGTTATATATAACTGCATGAAAAACCTACGACAGCAGATGATAAATTAGGCGAAATCACGTAGCTTATCGGAAAACCTTCAAATAACAAAACTAACATGGGTAAAACTTTTTTACCATGGTTAACATCAGAAGCAGAGTCACGGGTTCCGGAGTAGAATCTAGCATACATTTTACTTAGTTATCAGTATGGTTTAATGATACGTTGGTGTTTACACAGCACTTGAAATTAAATCGAAAGGAGGTTTAATGAAGTAAGTGATATATAGTTAGCTCACGAATACTAAATCAAACAATATGTGATCTATTTAGAAACTATCTCATGTTCTGTATGTCGTTTCACAATAGCTTTACTCTTTATATTCCTAACTTTCCATATGGAAAGTACGTAGATGATACTTTCACTATCTGTGAGAAGAACAAGACCCTGGTAATATGCTACAGAAATTCAATAAGTGTCACGAGTCAATTAACTTTACACTGGAAACTGAAAATAACTCATAATTCCACTTCCTCGATGGTTCATCGAGAAGAAGATATGGCAGTCCACTAAGATGATTAATTTATAGTAAATGAACCTGGAATAAAAACTTTACTGATTTTCAAAGTCGTTTTCTACCAAGTCAGAAAGGAAATCCAAATCATTCACTATCCACAGAATCAGAAGAGCTTGTGCACACTCTGCAGTAAATAAAAAGCTGGAAGTACTCCAAAGAGTGCTCATAGCAATGATAATCCCTCACAACTTATGAATATTCAATTCAACGACAGTTAACATACTCAAAAATCGATCTTGTAGAGTACTAAGGAAGATCTCTAAAGTTTACCACCGGGTTTTTTCTTCAGACAAAAAATTAAACTATGGAGTTGGGCCACCTTCAGTTTACTTGTTCTTGTTTAGATGGTTGCATAAGCCTTACAAAGCGTGTTACATGCAAAGAAATTACCAGTTCGACTGCTGAGTCACAGGCTGACTGTGGTCACTGTTCTCAACCAGAATCTTTCATTCACTTATGAAGCTAAGCCAGTCATTTCGATGGGAGTTCGAACTCGCCACATGAAGACAGCAAAACCCTGGCAATTTACCTGTTCCAAGCTGATCTTTGCGTTCAAAACAGGTACATTATGTTTTTAATTTTACTTTGATCATAATCCCTATATGGCATTTTACGTATTTATTTAAAAAAATTTTACTTAGTTTGATGTTAACAGTGGCTTTATCTTTAAAGTGATATTCATCACGAAGTGATACCGTTTGGAGAACCATTCATAGATTATTGCGTAACCACCGTATGGTTACCTTGTATTTATCCTCCAGCTATTACCTTGTAATCCTATGGATAAATTTAGATGACTTTTAGTTGACTCATTCACCATTGAGGGACATATGTTTTAGGTTTAGCGATAATTACCAATGTAAAGTTTTGTAAGTAAATCCTCGAAAGCGTCACTTTCCACCTAGTAATGTGTAATATTAATGATGAATAGTGGCTGGCAGCAGAATCCAAGATGCACATTTCGTCCTGTTTCGGACTCTTCAGCTGGATGTACCTGCTTCCCAGCGAGTGGTGTTGTTCCCACCGGGATTAAAAATCCAGAGTGTTATCCACTACATCACCGAGCCAGGATAGCCACTTCTTGCGGGACGGGTATAGTTTTAACTTAATTGTTTTTAGATTATACCACCGTTGATTGAACCGAGTTGATCGTCTCCTATTGGCATATTGGCTCCAGTGCTGATGCCTCGATATTACCTGTATTCTAGTTATATTAATGGTGGATGCACATCCTGGATTCCACTGCTAGCCACTATCCATCATTAATATAATTAGAACACAGGTAATATAGAGACATCCGCACAGGAGCCAATATGCCAATAGAGGCCGATCAATTCGGTCCAATCAACAACAGTATAATATAAAGAAAATTATACTAGTAATGTGTAATAATTTTTCCGATTCCTCGCCAGTTGATAATTATCGTGTCACTATAACACTACTTTTATATATTATATATTATTATTATTATTGTTAGTCCCTTGGGTTCCTAGTGGAACATAGGGATTCAGTAGCACGCCTCCAGTGACCTCTGTTCTCTCACATCTTTTGAACCTGGTCCCACGACAGCCCACAACCTCTCATTTCCTCCTCGCACGACCTCCTCATGTCACCCCCACCTCGGACGTCCAACTCGTCGCTTCCATGGGGATTCCACTCGAGTACCTGGCCTGACGCGTGATGTCCTCAGTCGGCCTTCTCAGTGCATGGCCAATCCATCTCCGCTTCCTCCTGCATATTTGTTGGGTGATAGGTTCTTGGTTGGTTAGTTCCCAGAGCTTCTTGTTCCTTATTCTTTCTGGCCATCTGATCTTCAGTAGTGAGCGTAAGCAGTTATTGGTGAATGTCTGTAGTTTATTGGAAATCCCTTTCGTGACGCGCAGGCAAGTCTCTGAACCATACAGAAGTACTGACTTGACGTTGGTGTTGCAAATCCGTATCTTGTTCCGCATGCTGAGTGCAGAAGATCTCCACACTGGTTTCAGGCTAGTGAACACCTGTCTTGCTTTTCCGATTCTGACTTTGACGTCCTCGTCCGTCCCGCCTGTAGTTGAAACAGTGCTTCCTAGATAAGTGAAGGAGGTTACTTCCTTCAAGTTTCTCCCGTTGATGGTGACTGGAGTTTGTTGTTGTTGTTGATGGCGGTGGTGCGGTATCTTCATCACCTCTGTCTTCTCTATATTCACCTGAAGTCCCGTCTTCGCTGCCCTGCCTCTTCTGTCAACTTGTTAGTTTTCGCCTGTAGATCATCAAGTTTATGTGACATCAGGTACAAGTCATCGTTGGCGAAATCCAAGTCTTCTAGGTTCTTTTCCACAGTCCAGCCAGTGAATCCCCCTCTTCTCGCTGCCTACTGTTTGCTGCATGATCCAGTCCAGTCGACCGCAATCAGGAATATCATGGGGATAGTAGGCAACCTTGTTTCACTCCTTCTTGTCTTCACTTCAAAAGCATCACTGAGCTTCCCATTGTGAATTACTTGGCATGTGGCGTCTTCATATAGTTGTTGAATGAGGCGGATGAAGGTTTGCAGTACTCCGTAGTAATGAAGCAGTTTCCAAATTACTTCTCGGCTGACGCTGTCAAAGGCCTTCTCAAAGTCGATGAAGTTGAGGTACAGAGCTGATTGCCATTCTATGCTCTGTTCTATGATGATGCGTAGTGCAGCGTTGCAATTTGGTCTGCACATGATTTGTACTTCATGAGGCCTGCCTGTTCTGGTCGTAGTTTTGAATCCAGTGCATCTTCAAGCCTCTCCAGGATGATGCGGCTAAATATTTTGCTTGATTTGGGTGGACAGGAGAGTGATTCCGCGTCAGTTCTTGCAAACACTGAGGTCTCCTTTCTTCGCCAGTTTGACAAGGTAACCCTTCTTCCAATCACTAGCCAGGTACCTTCTCTTCCTTCCACACCTTCTGCAATATGGTGTGGTGTGAGCATGTCTGCTGTTGTCTCTGCGTCTGTTCTCAGTGCTTCAGGTGGGATCCCATCTGGTCCTGCTGCTTTCCCGCATTTTAGTAGCTTTATGGCGTTCAGGACTTCCATTGTCGTTGGAGGATTTATGTTCACTTGTAATACAGCGGCTGCAGGTGGTATTTCTGGACGAAGTGCAGGTGGTGGTGGTGGTGGTCGATTCAAGAGCTTTTGAGTGGTTGGCCCATCGTTTCCTCTGTTTCTCTTCTTTCATAATTAAATTTCCTTCTTCATCTTTTATTGGTTTCATCTGTGTCGATCTCTTCTCTGATAGTAATCTGGTTATTTGATACAATGTTGTCAGGTCTCTCCTACCAGCAGCCTGTTCTGCTTCACTTGCCAGTGTGTCATGGAAGTGTCTTTTGTCTTTCCGTGCACTCTTCTTCACTTCTTTGTTCAGTGTTTTATACATTGTATTCAGTTCCTCTTGTCGTTGAGCGTCCTTGTACTGGTTTATCTTCTGCTTCACCATCCTCCTCTCCCTCCTCTATCTGCTTCCAGGTATCCGTCGAGATCCATTCCTTGTCTTCTTTTTCTTCCTTCCTAATACTGTTGTGCAGGTTTCTTTCCACATAGCTTTCAAAGACTTCCAGTGTTCTTCCACACAGGTTTCTTTGGGGATGTTCCTCGATATCTCCCATTTTGTCTTGATGGCTGGCTGCTGTGAAGATTTCCTTTGTAGTTTCATCCTTCAGTTTCCGAGTGTTGTACTTGAACTGAGGTCTATCACCAGCTTCCTTGAAGGCTTTTAACTTGATTTGGAAGGCATGTTCCTTGCACTAGATAGTGAGTGGTCTGAACCTACATCTGCTCCTCTTCTTGACCTTGTGTTCAGTAGACTGCGTCTCCATTTTCTTGAGATTGAGATAAAGTCGATTTGATTTTTAGTGTGTCCTGGTGTCTGGTGAAATCCATGTCGCTTTGTGGATATCCTTGTGCTTGAACACACTGCCTAGTCTCCAATCACCAAATCGTTGATGCGCAGAATTCTGCAAACAATTCTCCATTCTCGTTCATCACCTCACCGAGCGCTTCTCGGCGCATCGTTAGTTCTCTTCCTGTGTTGTCCCCTTCTGGTTTGCCATTCATGTAGACACACCTATTTGAATTTTGATATCGCCAACTTGAGTGTGGCCTTGCCCAGTGTTGATTGAAGTTGTCTGTAGAAATCCTCCTTTTTCTCTTGCTCTGCATTATTTGTAGGTGCATAGCGTAGCGTGGCATTTTATGATTGTGACCTTACTTTTGAGTTGAATCTTGCTGTCATGATCCTGCAGGAGGAGATTGGTTCCCACTGCATGAGAGCCTTCGATGCTCTTGAGGACATCATGATATCCACTCCCTCAGTGTGCTCGTGGTTGTCGTCTGGGTGACAATATCGGAGTAGATTATTGATTCTCCTGTTGACAGTTTGGAGAGTCCATTCCCATTCCATCTGCTTTCGCAAATCCCAAGCACTTCGATGTGATACCTTCTCATCTCCCTTGCAATCTGGGCTGCCTTACTGAGTTCAAACATCGTACGGACATTCCATGTCCCCACGTCTACTTTCGCTTTCATCGAGAGGGAGGGGACACATCGGCCAATTGGCTTCCCGAAGGCTTTCACCAACTGGCGTCATTTCGCCTTCCGATTCCAGCGGGGAATAATTTTGTTTTCATTTTTTATATTTCGTTTGTGCTTTGAAGTTTCTTCAGCGGTTAGATTTGTTTTACGGGGTAGGGTTGCTAGTTGTGTGCCCAACCTTCCCTCTTTACCCGGGCTTAGGACCGGCTAGTAACTAGTGAACCAGTTAACTAGTTAATTAACTAACTAGTTAATTCTCACTACAGTAATATCATATCAGTATCATCTTGCATTTACTCAAAAAACTGAAACTCACTGTGAATCTATGTGATTTTCATTCACATGATTGGTCACAGGAGAACAACTAATCTCATATTGTCTAGTCCTAAGTTCTAACCGAATTATATTGATCATTCTGCAATTTGGCTGCCAATCCAGGAGACTCACCATCAAGTTGCACCTTGATAGAAGTTTCTTATTTGGAGGAAATCTGCAGGAAGCTCTGAAACCAAGTTTCATCCTTGTTGGCACTCATCAGCAAGCTGTTTTAGATTTTCACTCACTTTTTAACTTGATTAAAGGAATTTTTCACACTTTTACTAACATTTAACATTCCTCAAAAGCTGATATTAATTATCCACACCCAGAATATTTTATAAAACTAATGAACATAGTTTTTTGTCAAATTTTTATGTGATAGTTAGTCTCACACTTTTTATGTATGTTGTGTGATTTAGATCATGGCTAAAATAGATAATCAAACCTTAATTTTAGTCACTAATTGAAAAATATTTTTTTGTAATCCAGCACTAATTTTCTCATCATATAAACAGGCCCACTAATTCCTCAATTCGAGAGAAAATTAGAAGTCGGTAACTCGTGGTATTATAGATAAGCTAGTTAAATGTTATTTCTATTGAAGAAACCTTACTCGTAGTATCCATGGGAACTTCTTTTTTACATCTTGGTATTCACCAAAAGTATCATAACTAATAGTTTCACTATGATCATAATAAATTTATTCAGTTGAAAGGGTAGAAATCCTTTAAACGTTACGCAATATATAGTTCCGCGAGCATCAACCTTTCATTACAGTAAACCTGACAACAAATGTTACATAGTTGCAAAATGATTGGTTTATTCTAGTTGTACATATAACTCTAAATTTTCACACAAATTAAACAAAAATCATATGAAACAAGGCTGCGTAATTAATCTATTATTCTACTGCATGTTTCTTTTTTCCACGCTATATAATAATTGATTCTGCGAATATCTACCACAAGTTAGAACTAATCTACTAGTGTCTGTGTAATTTTTTTCACATTAAGTGTTTGTGTTTCCCCTTAACATAATTCAAAGTTGTTCTTTTTAGATATTTGAAGTAAATTCCATCCTTAATCCGTGTAGAAAAATAATCAATAGAGAGAATAAAGCTACTTTTCCAATTTTTCAACCATTTAGATTCCTTTAAGGCTTTTTTGTTTTTCTTTCTTAATATAAAAAAATAATCGACGAAATAATGGTATGGAAGTTTTTTCGGCATTCCCGCGTAATCTAATATCACGCTTTATTAAAAAAAACAATTCTATTCAGAAGAAATTAGTCTCCTATTGAATAGCATGACATAGTCAGAGTGTAAATTGAGACCATCATGAACTACTCGAAAAAATAAGAATTTTAAAGGAAATAAGTGCTGGACATGGAAAAGAGTAACTCATCAGTTTAGGTTTAATTAATTATCCGGCAACCTTAGAAGATAACCACCATTACTTGTAATCTTATATAATTCACCTTATGTAGTATGAATTTTTTTCTTGTGGTTCCATTCCAACCTTATTCATACAGGTTAGTTCTTCATCTGAAAAGAAACACTATTATTTATATTAATTTATATTTATCTGCGTAATCAGTATGTGATTTATTTGCTACAGTATATTAGATGGTGCAGAATTAAAGATGCCTGATAGCTGAGTAAACTGTCTGTATCAATAACTATGGCAGTTTCAAATTTGCACTTCTTCAGAGTACCTTGCCAGTCAATATACTTCACATAGAACTGTGAAACAACAAAATTCATATTTTCTTTGAATCATAATTTGCTGTATCAAACAAACAGACTGAATCTGGAGTTACCATGAACGATATAACTAACTTACTTCTTGAACTAACATTTGGCAAACGTGACTGATCTTCACACAAAACACATGGTCATTTTATATCTGTATGTATGTGGGGGAAAAACATAAAATCTACGTGAATTCTTGAGATAATTCTGGTGAAAACTATTCGAAGCTCGAAAAAGGTTGTTATTCAACGCGCAATTTAACTGGCAACACATCTATGCAGAGACAGTACAAAATCAATCAGCATTTAGTTAAAATAAAAATTCCACCTGATAACTTTGGTAAAAACCTCTGTGGTTCCGTAACACTCGCTAGATAGAGTTCCCACTCACTCCCGGGTTTCATGTTAAATGGTTCCTATTTTCCAAAGGCACCCATTCTGACAAGAAGCTAAATCCGTCCCCGCATATCTGCTTACAACAGCAATGAATTGTGTTTGCCGTTTAATAAAGACCAAGCTTAACTAATGTAGTATTAAAAGTATCACATATAATATCGTGGTTAATGAGACTAGCCTAACCACATCTAATGACGTAGTTCACAAACACCTAGGTATGAGCAGTCATTTGCAGCAGTCTTGAAGAAATGTAAGTTATTCCAGGATTTCTTGTCTCAAGTCACCTGCTGACCACAACAGAAGAGAAAGGTAGAAGATAAAACTTGGAACTTCACCGCTAACAAATCTTTTAACAAAACCTAAATTTATACATGAGTTTTTGGACGTCAGAATGTTTCAAATTACAAAGCACTATCCAGCCTGACTAACAAGAGAGGGACTTTAGGCTTCTATGAAAGATCCTACCATGTTTCGCTAGAATACCAAACACAGCGTCTAGAAGTCAGAACATGAAATCTATACAAAATTATGCACTGGCAATACAAACGTTAAGACAGTTATTGTATATTTAAAAGGAGTACATGAATCGACTTCCGTAGATATTTTCTATGTCAGGGTTCGGTCATTCAAAATAATTTTCTTCACAGTCAGTCATATTTCAGTTTAGAACCCTTTTTTTCCTTTTCGTAGACGAAATTTCTGAATACACATACTCTCAATAAGACACAGCAAAGATTTCGGGTAAGAAAATTCTTCTGCGACGATTCCACTTCCAAAACCTCTATGATCGCATTAAAATTTAAGTTGAGGTAGACAATGCAGACTTGCATGTGTTTAATTTCTACAGTAAGTGGAATCGTAACGAACATCATTATGAGTGAGAATAATATTTCATGAATCACCAGATCAAGTGGAAAACTTAAGGAGACTAAAGGTTGAAACACAAGATAGGAGGTGATTGAGTGAATTAACACAGCGTGATTTTATGTAAAATTGGATAGGTAAAGATTAGGTGAAATAACATATGTTAACATCAGTCGGGAAAAATGTGACATGATATGGATCGAGAGATGTGAAACTGTAATGAAGTAGAATAAAATAAAAATAAGGAAGCCTGAGGCGTAAGAATCATTTGTTTAAAATGACAATCTAGCTCCATCGTAGAAAAAGAGGCTCCAAAAACTGATATTTCACACATAACTTAGGTGTGTGACTATGTATCACTAAGGCATCTGTGATATAAAGTAGATATATAGTGCATCTTCGATAAGTTTGATTTGTTCTTATAAAAAATACAAAACGATGATGTGGAATCTGCATGGTCGTAATCAGTTATATGTTGGAGGACTGATGAATTTATACCTCTCGAAAGCGGTAATAAATGTCTGTTAATGAACGTATTAAGTACCTCGCTCCGCAAGAATAGAGGAACATGTTGATGCACGCCGAGTCGGAAAATTAAGGTAATGTTTCTTTAGTATTGAGATGGACGGTAGGATTGCTGGAACAAGCACAGTTTTGATGCCTCGTATGGAATTTTTTTCCGACTGACCTTACTGGATGATTCTTATGTATTTCACCTTTAAATTCTAAGCTTATGCAGGTCTTTTTTCTTTGTACGGTTGGTACATCAACCCTTTTTACTGCCCAATACATTTTGACCTCTCACCGAAAATTATTTTAAAACACTTTATTCTTGACATTATATATGATAAGAAAGGAAGTGTTTCCTTCCCTTGAATGGTATTCTCTCTTTTCTTCCAATTAATAAAGACATGCTGCATGATTGCTACAGCGCTATATTGCTACATCACATCTTTTGCGATAATAAATTATTTGCAGAGTTAACTCGCTCCCAACTTTTGCTTTCAGTGCCTCGTAATTTACTGAAGTACTTTGTATTCAATACTTTACAGGAATGAGATACTTTCATCATGCTAATTAGATTGTTTCTATTGTAAGTTGTAGTAAGGCGTACCTGTGATGAAGCATGATTATGCCCTGTTTTATGCCGGGAATACAAGAACTAACTGAGTTTTTGTTTGTTAATTATAAGTAACCTTATAAAGAGATTGTTAAGTGGTAAAGTAGTTATATGCGAAACGTTCAGGCTTACGAATATTTTATCCATTTTCTTATTTTACTGACGTTTCAAAAAAAATTAGGTCACTGTTTGATCTCTTGATCTTTCCGGCATTTTAACGTTTATCTCCCCTCAAGAAATGACATGTTTAGTTTTCTTGACAAAGCAACACAAAAGATGTTCATTACGTTTGGACACTGAATAAGGTTAGCCCTGAGGTGTGGATTAAAAAAGGTAGGAAAAAGTGAACCACAGAGTTTCAGCTAATGACTAAAGATTTAACGCACTTATCGCGAGACGTTGGAGACGCAGTCTACTTAACACAAGGTCAAGAAGAGGAGCAGATGTAGGTTCAGACCACTCACTATCTAGTGCAAGGAACATGCCTTCCAAATCAAGTTAAAAGCCTTCAAGGAAGCTGGTGATAGACCTCAATTCAAGTACAACACTCGGAAACTGAAGGATGAAACTACAAAGGAGATCTTCAAGGCAGCCATCAAGACAAAATGGGTGACATCGAGCAACATCCCCAAAGAAACCTGTGTGGAAGAGCACTGGAAGTCTTTGAAAGAGATATGGAAAGAAACCTGCACAGCCGTATTAGGAAGGAAGAAGAAAGAAGATAAGGAATAGATCTCAATGGATAGATGTAGGCTGATAGAGGAGAGGAGGATGGTGAAGCAGGAGATAAACCAGTGCAAGGATGCTCAACGACAAGAGGAACTGAGCACAATGTATAAAACACTGGATAAAGAAGTGAAGAAGAGTGCACGCAAAGACAAAAGATACTTCTACGAAACACTGGCAAGTGAAGCAGAACAGGCTGCTGGTAGAAGAGACCTGACAACATTGTATCAAATAACCAGATTACTATCTAGAGAGAAGAGATCGACACAGATGAAACCAATAAAAGGTGAAGAAGGAAATTTAATTATGAAAGAAGAGAAACAGAGGAAACAATGGGCCGACCACTCCAAAAAAAGCTCTTGAATCGACCACCACCACCACCACCTGCACTTCGTCCAGAAATACCACCTGCAGCTGCTGATTTACAAGTGAACATAAATCCCCAACGACAATGGAAGTCCTGAACGCCATAAAGCTACTGAAATGTGGAAAAGCAGCAGGACCAGATGGGATACCGCCAGAAGCACTGAGAACAGATGCAGAGAAAACAGCGGACATGCTCACACCACTATTGCAGAAGGTGTGGAGTGAAGAGAAGGTACCTGGCTAGTGATTGGAAGAAGGGTTACCTTGTCAAACTGGCGAAGAAAGGAGACCTCAGTGCTTGCAACAACAACAACAACTGCTTACGCTCGCTACTGAAGATCAGATGGCCAGAAAGAATAAGCAACAAGGAACTCTGGGAACTAACCAACCAAGAACCTATCACGCAACAAATATGCAGGAAGAAGTGGAGATGGATTGGGCATGCACTAAGAAGGCCGACTGGGGACATCACGCGTCAGGCCAGGTACTCGAGTGGAATCCCCATTGGAAGCGACGAGTTGGACGTCCGAGGTGGGGGTGACATGGAGGAGGTCGTGCGAGGAGGAAATGAGAGTTTGTGGGCTGTCGTGGAGCCAGATTCAAAAGATCTCAGAGAACAGAGGTCACTGGAGGCGTGCTACTGAAGCCCTATGTTCCACTAGGAACCCAAGGGACTAATAATAATAATAATAATCGTGAGACGTGTTGATCTCAAACTCGACCTCTCATGTAATAGTGAGTCTAAATGGCTGAGGAATTTTAAAGGAAAAATAATCCATCTGTCCACTGACTTCATTTTTTGATGATTTTCCAGTTGTTACTAACTAGTTCATGGTGAGAAATACTTTGAAATCAATAAAAGGAATTCGAGAAGACATAGATATGTCTTCTTAAGTCTTGCTTAAGTCAAAACTAAGTTTCGGTAGCTTGACAAATGCTGGCTGCCTTTGGCATATGAGGGATTGAATCTTGCTTTTAGAAATCCATATTGTCATACAAGAAAGTCTCTTCTAAAATTCAAAACTTTCATATCAAAAATTACTTTTAAAATCTTTATCTCCACTGAAAAAAATGCTTCAGTTTAATACATTTCTGTTTTCTTTTCCACTTTTTCCATAAAAAAGATAAAATTAAGTTTTTGCGTAAACGATTGTAAATTAGTTAACAAATCTCAAGGGGTAAAAACTTCATAGCAGATTAAGAAAATAAAACGTCACAAAGCACTCAGAGATACACAGGTTGATGGTAAAATAACAAGAAATAACTCAGACATTAAAATATCTTCACTAACTTCATGAAAAATTCGATTAATGACAAAAAAGCTAAAATATGCTAGTTATATACGTTGCAAAAATTTCTAATTTTTAAATTATCTTATGAAACTGCATAAGATTAGCATTTGTTGGAACAGAATGAAAGCATTTGCAATTTATTCACCGTTATCTTTACGTGTTTAGTGTTTATCTAGAACATTTGAGAGTGACCTATCAAAAGGAATCCAATACCGTATAGTTGTAATGACTTTCATAACTTCTTAAACCTTAAAGCCTTAAATTTTATGAAAAAAAGGTTGGTTGATCATTTCAGGCATTCTGTAAGCTATAAACCGCCATTGCTCCTTTACACTCTATAGATTTTCGATGTTTTAGACTACTTTTATAGTAATGGTAGTCATGAGTGAAAGCAGTCTGTTTGGGACTTTCGAAGGTAATTTCTAATAAAAGGAGTTTTTCGAGGATATATGGATTCCTTCAACACGGTTTAATTACGGTAGATGCTATTTTATCTTACTGCAAGTAACAGTAATCGAAAGTAGCAGCTTAGATTGCCTGTTGGAAAATTACTATGATAATCATAAAAATGATGTCTTACAATAAAATATCATCGTTGAATCTTCTCCAGTTTCACTATCTCAGAGCTTAGTGTTTATGATATGGTCATTTTTCTGACTATTGTGCTAGTCTATCGCTTCCACTTTTTGTGTTTTCTGACATTTTGTTCCATACTGCTTATACGTGTACCTATATATAGCGTTCCACACAATGGTAGTTAATCCGTGGCAACTAATTCAAACTGCTTTTGAAAATACTTTAGTTAGAATAAGGATTATTCTGTTACTATTATACAACATTGACGTCTCACTAAACACCAAAGAGAACAAACGTTCACTACCACCGTTGGATTACTATCAACTTACCATTACTTGTTTCCGTAAACTCACAGGAACCAAATTTAGAGAATGGTATATTACGAAACTCCACTTAATTGTGTTACAAACGCAAAATCCAAATGGCTTCTGCGTGTTCGCTCTGAACACTAATTTGTATCATGTCAATGCAAAACAGTAGGAAGCAGGCAGCATACCGAGATCGGAAAAAGCTTGCAAACGTTTCTTGATGGTTATTTTTCTACTCAGAAACCAGACGTGCTTCAAACTTATAACACTTAATATGTCAAGCTTATAATTTTCTGTAGACAGGATAAGGGAGTATATTTTTTCTACCTATGGACAAGGCACATTTAGGGTGTCAAGATTTGAGAGGACGGTATCGCCCGATAAAAACCTTCAACACCTTTCCGACAAGGCCCTTTTTCCATTCATGCACACTAGAGCTAGGACGATAGAAAAGCTCGCATAACCTTATTCATCCTAGTAACTAGAGGGGGAATCCAGAATGCGAGGTCTTCATGTACATCGTCCGAGTACATTTCCGAAGACTTTCATGTACAGGTGTCTAATAAAGAATGAAAAGTGGTTGAAAACTCGGTTCTTCAGTATGTCGTTAACTTTGGTCACTCTGCTTCACCATAAACTTCCTTCGATTTCATTCAATAAGTTAAATGATAAATTCCGAAATGGGTACTTAATCATCATCAGGATTCGACGGAAGCCCGAGTAGTTCATCTGTTCCGGTCTGATCTCTGCGTTCAAAAGACAAACATCTCATCTCTAATTTCACCTTGGTCATAACTGCTATGAGGTTTTTTGTTTATTATTGTTTGTAACCCTGTGAACAGTTTTTAATAACCTTGAAGTGACACTTTAGCCACTGACTAACGAATAGTTTTGTTGTAACTAATAATGAAGTTTCGGAAAATGATTCGTCAAAAATAAAAGAATGTTCGTAAAGTTCTCTTCTGTTTACACTACGCTTAACTAAATGAAATCACAATCTATGCTGTCACTACTTTTATTATTTTATCATTTGTCCCTTAGGTTCCTAATGAGACATAAAGCTTCGGCAGCACGTCTCCACGATCTCCTCCATGTTACCCTCAGATGCCCAACTCGTCGCCTCCCATCTAGGTTCCACTTGACGGCCGGTGTGACGCTTGGTGTCCCCAGTCGGCCGTCTCAGTGTATGCCCAATCCATCTCCCTCCACTTCCTTCTGCATATTTGTTGAGTGATTGCTTCTTGATTCGTTTGTTCCTAGAGTTTCTTGTCGTTTTTCTTATTATTTTAGGCCATCCGATCTTCCGTAACGAGCCAGCGTAGGCAGTTGTTGACAAATATCTGTAGTTTGTTGGAAATCTCTTTCATAACGCCCCGAGTCTCTGAGCCATACAGAAGCACTCACTTGATGTTGGTGTCAAAAATCCGGATGTTGTTCACGCTTTATGCTGAGTGCAGATCTCCACACTGGTTTCAGGTTAATGAACGCGTCTTGCTGTCTTTCCGATCCTGGCTTTGACGTCCTCGTGTATGCCAGTGCTGTCTGTAGTTTAAACAGTGCTGTCCCACCTAGATAGGTGAAAGAGGCTACTTCCTTTAGTTTTCTCCCGTTGATGGTGACTGGAGCTTGTTACTGTTGGTAGTGCTGTTGTTCGGGTGTCTTTATCACCTCTGTCTTCTCTACGTTCACTTAGCGTCCCGTCTTCGCTTCCTCGCCTCTTCTGTCAACTTGTTAGTTTTCGCCTGTGGATCTTCAAGTTTGTGTGACACCAGATACAAGTCATCATCGGCGAAATGTATATCTCCTAGGTTATTTTCGCAGTCCAGCCAGTGAATCCCCCTCCTCTCGTTCCTCACTGTTGTCTACTGCATGATCCAGACCACTACAATCAAGAATATAATGGGTGATAGCAGGCAGTCTTGTTTCACTCCACTCTTCACTTCGAAAGCATCACTGAGCTTCCCATTGTGAATTACTTGGCTGGCATGTGGCGTCTTCATATAGTTGTTGAATGAGGCGGATAAAGGTTTGTGTTATTCTATAGTGTTGAATTAGCTGGCTGCCAAATTATTTGTTGGTCGACGCTGTCGAAGGCCAGCCTTTTCAAAGTCGATGAAGTTGAGGTAGAGGTCAGCTATTTTGGCAGACAGATAAAACGAATACATGTTCATGAACTTTGGTAAAAATCGACGTAGCTATTACGCCTAGAATCCTCATTTACAATCAAAGTTGTTATAGTTTTCATGGAAATTATAAAAAATTGGTAGGCATACAACTTCATGAACTGCTTATTGTTCAGCTATCAGGATTATTGCACTGCATGGCTACTTCATCCAAGTATCCACATAATTAAAATCAGCCTTAGGTTGCTAACGGTAGTATTTCTTAAACCCTGTTGAATTTGTAACTAACAATACCAGTTATCATATAGGTCCATGTTTTGATGCCTACAACGAAAAAATGATTTACAGCATCGTTATCCAATTACTAGTTCGCTTGATATTTTATGGGATGTTTTTAAGCTTGAATTGATATAGTTTATTATCTAAAAGTGTGAAAAAGTGTACGTTTGACGCCAGTTGGTTACTAGGACCGTTATTTGATGTAACATTTTCGACTATCTGATAGAGATAGCAATTCCGATTACTTTTTTGCCTGCCGTAGTGTCACTTCGGGAAGTCAGAAGTCTCCATAATTACATCTAAATAAATGACAAAAAGGCATTGAACAGTAGTTTCATTTCCTTAAGCATGGTATAAAGGTTCACCAATGAATGGTGGGAGTTTCAGATATTTAAAAATAACTTTACACAGTATTATCTACTTCACAGGATGAAAAGTAATTACAGACATCACTGTCAGAAGCACAGTATTAACCTTACTAAACAATTCAACCTGGGAGCATTGTGAAGCTGTATTACTAGGCAGTTGTTATGATACAAATAAATTTGAGACTGAGGCAAATACTTCCAAAAGTGAGATAGTTGTCTCATCTCGATTTTAGATAGGTAAGAAGTATGTAGAATTGATAGTTTGATGTCAGCAAGACTAGAAGAATTATGTTTAAGGGAATATTTAATATTACAACATTTTTTTCATTCAGAATTGAATCCTTTGCACATATTTTTAAGATAGAAAATATGTTTCTGAATAGGCAGAAAAAGAAACACTCCATAGAATTGATTGATATCTTCTCAAACAAAACGAACCTTTTCAGTGATACCATACAGTGAAATACACTCACAACAATATGGTTTTTTATATTGTTGTTTATTTACATCGATTCAGTAGAAAGGTTATTTTTAACACGGAACGAAAAATATTTGAAATTAAAAGACAACAAACAGATGAAGGTCTAATTCTGTTTTTAGAAAACATCATATTTCATCACGATATTACCAGTTTTTCTTCCGTACAGCTTTTGTTAAAATGACTACACCAGGATTTTATCTGACCATCCACTTACGGGTGAAGAAAGAAGTAAGTGAAAAACGACTATGCAGGTTGTTGACTACTGATGTGATAACAAATGAAAGTGAAAAAAACGCATTCGACTAAGACCACTCCAGGATCAATTTGGTCTAAAGTGCTAGGCATGTAATACTCATCATATGTGCGCTGAATTATCTCATATGTCTAAATTAACAAAATAGCACTTGGATCAGTAAAGGTACTACAAAGGAAGGTTTATTCTGCAATGAAATGCTTTATATATTTGGCTGCTTTTGCAAATGTGAACAAAGACAGAGGAACTCAACACGAAGAACTATTTAACAATGTTTTATTTCAGCAGGATTTCATAGCTTCATATAACTGAAAATTGAAGTTTTGCAATAGCATACTTTGGTCGTAAAATATTAAATAATAACTGTAAATAAAGGAACTGACAACATCGTTAAAGCCCAAATCGTAAGTTTTAGATCAAAGCATTCTTAATGTTCTTGGTTTTCAATAGGGGGTCACAAAATTATATATATATATATATATATATATATATATATATATATGATGCCAGCATACATACGCATACATGAAGCAAACGGTTAGTCAATGTTCGCTGCTTACAACAGTAGTTGCTACTCAAGGTCATCAATAATTAAGCTGAAACATTCTTTGTAAACGAGTATAGCTTTCAGGAAAAATATTTTATATGGTACCTCTAATTGCTTTTAGACATACCATTTTTTTAGTTTGTCAAAAATAAGGTATTTCGAAAAATATATACCGTAAGCTTGTATGTATCTATAAAATATTCCTAATTTTGTGTTCGTGGTGTGTCAATAAAGAATATATGAGGTTGAATTGAATCTGAATTCCTTATCTTTGGGATCACTTGTCAATCCAGATATTTTGTGGTTTTCCTGGACAAGAGTCTAAATAACGTTTGGTTTCGATGTGATGAATTTGCTACTTTACAAAAACGTATTTTTATCAATGCAAACATTCCACTTTATCAAAATATTATACATCAGGTAGATGAAACAAGTTTCCATGACGAAAATCATTCCAGTGAAAAACATATCTATGTAATTTTATAACCCCGTTGCTTGTTTTACTCTTGTAGTGACTACTACACAACCTAAATTATTATGTATATATATATATATATATATATTTATTTATATATACGGACACCTGAACAAAAACCTTCAGATTCCAAACCCTGTTTACTTAGTTTGTCGATAAATGAAAAAGGTGGTAAGATAACCGAAGGTATACCACAGCATCAAACATAACGAAAAACAAGGGTTTGCATTTAAAATGACCTTGGTTATTTCTGGGCCTTTCTAGATTTGAATTGTTCACTCATTTTTATTCCTTCAGTCAATCTAGTGTTTAACGTTGATTTATTTGCTTTTTGTCGTAACTTTACCGCAAAATGATTGTTTGTAGAACGCTTCAGGGAGTTAAGTCTTTTTATGGAGATTATGGCAATCTTATTCCACACCATAACAGTAATAGTTTGACATGAAATTCACACAGTTGACAATTATCTTCAACAAATTACCAGATAATTACCATAATGTCATCATGTGCTTAAGTAACAGCAAGCAATTCCTAAGTCCGCCGACAGAAAGTTAGACACTAACGGAAATGAACCAACGGTTTCAGAGGTGTTTCTTAAGTGCTGTCAGATGTTTCATACATTTCTTTCCATTGACAAATATGAAGACAGTTGGAGTAAAACATTTGCGGAATAAAGTGGCACCATTTAATTTCATCAGCTGTACATAGCGTAAAATTATCTACCTCAACCAAGATGTATGATAATCTGCGTATGATGAGATCATTGACTACAGATCAGTAAAAATGTCGTCGAACATGCGAATGTTCAGCGGGAAGGAATTGCTAAACGGCAGATAAACTTATTAAGGCCAAGGAAAATCAGAAAACATCAAAATCAGTGTGATTCAAATTAATTAGATAGAAAAAAGACTATAACCAAAATAAGCATAGTAACGTTGAGTATCCAGGGTGAGAAAAGACTGTTAAAAACTATATATACAAAGTTCAAGTTTAAAATTTCTGATTGCAAAGACCAGAAAAGTTTGGTAAACTTACCAATATTCATTCGCTTATGTTTTGAAGAATTCAAAGATATCTATCTGGTGTCCAACGTCCATCAAGTATCTAAATTTTGAAGTTTTACAACTTCGCCCGCTTTCAGAAATAAATTTCTGAAGTCATGCTCCTATAATCATGTAGACATAGCTATCTCAGTACTTCCTATTTACACGCAAATTGCTAATGCATTTAGAAGTGACGTGAAAGGATATTTATCTACTTTTTATAGACGGATTCATCACGCGTTTTTTCAACGCTGACACATATATAACAAAAAAGAAGCTCACTTTTAGTGTCTTCTTTCAGTTTATCTTTACTCTCTGATATCTAATATTCCTAAAATGTGAAAAAACCGATTACTTCTTAGAAGTTAAATGTTCAAGTTTTTAATATATATTCTTCCATATTTCAGAATGGACTTCTTAGCACATCTATTCTTCTTACTTAAGCATTCTCAATAATAATAGGTAGTTCCTCTTTCAACCTATGTCTTGAGTACAATTTTCGAAATTTTTTGAGAAGAGTCCTGAAAGAAACTAGTTTATATTTGACAGGATCTAATTAACAAACTGACTCTAAAGGCCACTTTAGTAATGATTGAAATAGCTAAGTGAATTTCCAAATTTCGGCTAAAAGTAATCGGATTTTCACAAAATAAAGAGATCAATGGTTGTTTCAGCAATTGTTAGGGTGGCCTTGAATGTCATTCAGTCATAGTAGTTGAGGCACCGACCTGATAATATATGTTTGTCATATAGGATCTTTTGCACTGCGTCATCGTTGATGCACTATGAACTTAGAACCAAGAGGTTTATTCCATTAAATTTTAATGTTCCACGCCGAAATTCATGTCACGGTGGAATTGTCTGAAACCTCAAACAATACTGATGGATGAATGACTAATATTGTCACAAACAACGAAAGTATAAGTACTTTAAGAGATATTCTAGCAACCACAAAGCAGTTGTTTTGGTGGTCTTTTGAATCTCTCCAAAATTACCATTAATATATTTTGCGATCACACGAGGTATAGTTGGTAGCTGAATTGAGACTTATTTGTTTCAGATAAACAATAAAAGTGTCATATGAAATAGGTCTTAGTGGTGACCTTCTGACCACCTAGTTTACTTGTCAGCAGAGATGGTCTCTGAATGCCAACTGAATATCACTGTACTTAAAAGGTGAAATTGCTTTAATTCCGTTATAAGCAGTGTAAGTGTACCACTTTACTCACAGATATCTCAAATTTTGCATCATGTAATATACTATCAACTCCACTTCCTTGGATTCAGCAGTCGTTGTTTCCTAAACCTAAAAACCTATATACTTTATCAGTTTGGTGTCTATGACAAAATTGCTGATAATTAGTAAGGCTAAAGTTCGCTAGAAATGCCTCATCTTGTTTCATTCAATGAACTCAAATTAGTTTCAGGACTGCAAAAGAACCTTAGGCTGATTGGATGTCTAAACATTTTCCTACACAACTTTCTGAAAATTTATTATTGATGAAAAATAAAAACCTAGTTTAATTAGGCTTTTCCTTACGATTAACTGAAATCGAGAAAGGCTTGTCATCTATATTCGTCTGCTGTGTAAGTTTCAGTAAGTCAGTCACCAGCTCAATCAAGAAAGTAGTGATGGTGGAAGATCTCTTCAGTGGTTTCAATTATTCACTAATGAGTATTTCAAGAAAAGGTAGACTGACGTAATAATATAATGTACATATTTTGGAAAGTTTGAGGGTTATAAATGAAATACTGGATAAATAGTGACAAAATATAATAATTTGATTCAGAATGTATAAACTGAGAGAAAAAGAATTGGGATAAGTGCTGAAGACTTGACACAGTGATATGAGAAACTGAATGAAATTGTATTGAAACTTCATATTACAAAGAACAGAAATGTAGCATAGATTCATTGTACAGGCTAACCTTTGGTATTGAACGTTTATGTGGTATATATTTACGATTGAGATATTTTTCATTTGGTACGAATTTCTATTATGCCAGTTATATTTCATATGACCAGTTGGTGTTCTGATTAGTTTGTGGTACGTTTAAGGTAGCAGTTATCCTATGAATTCATATTGATTCTATATCTGGTGTTTCATCAAATATAAACCTTCATTATGTTTTAGTTCATATCACAGTTAGAGTTGGAGTACTTAAGTTGAATATGTAATTCAAGTGATTCGACAAAGTTACAGTTTGATTCAGCAGATAATGATTTTTATTCTAAGCAAGACTGAAAAATACTGTTTTCAAGATTACTACTCATAATGCTACAAATTATGCTTGACCCAGTATTTCTAAGACTGACACATTTAGCGTAATGAATACCTCTATAAACCCCAGTTTTGTATGGATTTATTTTTACGAGATCAATAAAGCATCAGGAGCCTGGGCACTGATTTTATGGTCAGCAAAAGCTGGTTGATCTTAAAGTTTCGCCGTCAAAGATATACAACTTTGATTGGATCACAAGTGACAGTTGAAACCATTATTTATGTACTTTATTTTCTCAAAGTCTACGAGGGAATTTACTAATCATTGTAAGAGCGTTATAGAAAGTTAGTAAAAGCTAATTAACTTCCGTTCGTTGAAAAACCTAAGTTTTAGGCACTTCAGTTTAGAGCATTTGGCGAAGTGCACAAGCGAAATACAATAGTGCATGAATACTGTTGTCTACGATTTATTTGTTATACAGCCTAAATTCAATTTTCTGCTCAGAGTTGCCCTCCAGTTTAATTCATATATAGAAGCAGTGTTGCAAATCTACTGTCTCATCTAGCATCAAATGGAATGCAACTCCTCCACAACAGTCGGATGATGACTCTAGATAAACTCACAGGAATTAGGATTCTGTCTGACTGCTTTGCTTATTTGAGGCTTACTTCAACATTAGTGATACTGCTGGAGACGATTATGTATCTAGCATATTGTAATCCAAGATGTTCGTGATTTTCTTAATCCTACCTGACTGTATGGCCTCTCTTCAAAATGTACTTTCCGCGAAGACTTCATCTAATGATTTGCCTAGCCTAATAAATTATGTCCTCCTCTGTAATGAAGGAATCTTATGACTTAAAATTTTCGACCGTGACAGTTGCACACCTCAGGTTAGTAAATAAATTACCAATGAAATACTCCAAACTACCACAATGCCATGTCTAAACAATACTTTGATTTTGAAGTAATGTTGACAGCAGGCTTTATGCATTTCCTCAACCTCCAAGTGGATTCTTTAATCAGTCATTTCATTCATTAAAACCTTTACTTTGCTTAGCAATTAGAAGCAATGTTAGAACAGATTTGCTGTTCATTGGACACATGAAACTCAAGTGGTTGTATACTACATGTTTGCCTCGTGATTACAGGTTGATTTTGTTTTATCTTCAAGTATGTTTAAAGTGAATGTAACATCTACTTTGATCGAACTGAAATCATTGCCCACTATCGGCATATGGACTGACGCAAAGACGCCTCAATATTACCGGTAAATTCATTTTGATACTATTGATGAGTGCTGGTCTTTAATGGAATCCAGAGTACTCATCTTATCTTGTTTAAAGTTGTCAGAGTTAATCTCCAGGATACTGAGTCACTGTGGTTGCCGTTTGTGTGACGAGTAGAGTTTTTCTTGTTACATGCCGTTATGACTCAGTAAATTAGTAGATGTTTTAGACGATCTGTTCTGCGTTCAAGTTTCATTGAGAACAACAACCTTCAGTAAGAGCAGAAAAATTTGGTTGAAAAATCCTAGATAGAGTGAAATTTGTCATATAGATTCCACTGCTATCCACTGTTCGATGTTACAATGCCTAATGGCAGTTCTTCAAAGGATATTTTTTACAGTATACATCAGCTCGTAAATAAGAATTCCTACATCCTGTGGAGACAATATTGTTTTGAAAACATAAATCACATGCCTTTCAAAGTTAGTATATTATGACCATTTTATCTTACCTTCCACCACTCAGCAATGATATATCATACTTCACTATCAGAACTTCTCTGTTAATTCCTTTGGTCAATATAATTGCAATCTAGATGCTGTGTATTTTACCGCTTCATGCTTTTGGAACTATCATCGTAATCTTTAAGATAATGAAACTTATTGTTTTGCTAAATCTTGAGTGACTGAGTTCTCTTAAACACATCCCCGTAGACTGACTAAAGATTAAAGGTCCACTTTAAAATTCCTTTTATCTGAATTTTAAAAAAGTATGTGTAATTCATGCTTAAGTAGGTCTTAACGATTTCAACACTTAAATGCTAATGAAAGTTATGGTTCAATGATTGGATATTTCTTTCAAAAAATACTATGTATTATATTATATTATGCAAACTCATAGTCAGCATGTTTTCTTTAACGGTCTTTTTCTTATAAGACTAATTCTCCCAAAGATTTCTGTTTATTTTTGATATAATTAAATTCACTTCTTCGAAATGAAAAGGAACAATTAAAATATCATTATACTTATATCATCACAGAGTCTGGTTGGAAAGCTCTATTGATATCACAAAACACAAAACAGTATGCTTCAGATTTGTGTTTAGTGAATAAAGTGGAAACAAACATTATGTATTGGTTGGTCATAGGAGTGCACCCAATTTCATGTTGTCTAGTCCTGAGTGCAGATAGAATTCTATCGATCATATTTGCAATGTGGCAACCAAGCTAGGAAGCTCAGTATCGCGGTGCACATTATTAGATGTTAGTTGGTTTGAGGCAATCGGCAGGAAGCACTGGACCTAGGTTTTTTGATGTTGTCTCTCTCTCTCTCTTTCTCTCTCTCTCTCTATATATGTATACATATATATATATAAATATAGATGTATACATATTATTACTATTTTTCCCTTGGGTTCTTATTGGAACATAGTGCTTCAGTAGCACGCCTCCATAGCACTCTGTTCCCTGCAGTCTCTTCAGCCTCGCTCCATGACTGCCCACAAACTTCATTTCTTCCTCACATGATCCCCTCTATATCACTTTCAACACAGATGCTCAGCTGTTCGTTCTCCTTTGGATCCCCCTTGACGGCCTGGTCTAGCGTGTGATGTCTTCAGTCGGCCTTCTCAATGTATGCCCAAGCCATCTCCAATTTCTTTCGCATATTTTTTGGGCGATAAATTCCTAGTTGGTTCGTTTCCAGTCCAGAGTTCTTTGTAGTTTCAGTAACGAGTTGGCGTAGGCAGCTGTTGATGTATGTCTGTAGTTTGTTGGAAGTGCGTTTCGCAACGCGCCATGTTTCTGAAACATATAGCAGCACTGACTTGAGATTGGTGTGCAAAATCCGGATCTTGTTCCACATGCTAAGTGCAGTAGATCTCCATATCGATTTCAGATTAATGAAAGCCTGCCTTGCTATCTTTACAGTCTGGTTTTGACATCCTCATCTGAGCCTCCTGTAGTTGAAATGGTGCTGCCTAGGTAGGTTATATATATATATATATATATATATATATATATATATATATATATATATATATGGGAGTAGCGCGCTTGCCGAGATTTAAAAGTGAGTTCTTTTCATTTTGTTAGATAAGAGTTTCGAAAATAAACATACCGCATTAATCAAGATGCAACAGATGCCAAAACCAAACAACAAAAGATAAAGAAGTATAAATATTTGGACATTTAACTTTATCTGTTCAAGTTCCAACTATAGTTACTGGAAACCATCAGATAACACAAGGTTCTGTTTCTAATTGATTCCTGATTTTATCAACAAATTATGTATCAGATTTAAAAGCACCAACAATTCATTATAGCCTCTTTATTAAAGTAGAATCGATTTAACTCGTGTTTTACTGAACACTCATCTATATTCAGTAGTTTAATGAGTTGTATGATTTCTGACTTAACAAGATATATAGCAATTATCCAAAGAAATAGCACTGAGGGAAAATTTCGGAAACTTACAATGAGTGTTTAACTTGAAGCTATGAAGTCATACGATCAATAGTAACGATGATTAGTTAAAACTACTGATGAAAATGTCAGTATAATGTACTTTTCTTCATCTGCAGTTTGAGCGATAGAAACACAGTGACAATATGAAAATCTAATGCAAAACTGTGCGTCATTTGATAAAAAAAGTGTCACTTATACTGTAGAAGAGTAAACTTATTGGCACTGTGTTGCGATATAATTCTGTTTCATTTGATTTAGTGGATGCATCTTAGAGTCAAACAGTATTATTTACACGACTATAAATTATATTCAAAATGGAATCTAGTAAATAAGTCTTTTTCATTGTTTGAAACCGTTGACGTCTTTTACATAATTCTTAAACGCTGTGGTAAAAAGCAAATGAAAGAAAATTTAGGCAAAATATCTCGGGTACTCATGTGATATCTTTGTTAATTTTTACAAACAGCAGGAATACCAAGAACAAGATGCCTTTCACATCAGTTGAACTATAGTGAAATGAGGTTTCAAGAAAGGGAAATACATTACACAATAGTTTTATATGTAATACAAACTATAGGAAAAATATAGAACATGAAAGAGGGAAAAAGTTTTTTAAATGTGATATAAAATGGTTGAATCTCTACGTGACAGAAGTTAAGAGGACTAAAAGAGTAAAAATAACCTTAGAGTTATAATACTAAATCAGCTACCGATAAGAAAGTAACGTGGGTAAAGGAAGAATTAAATGATCCAGTAAGATTTCTCTTGTGAAACCAAACATTTTAAAAACTGCTTGGTTGGACTTCGAAGGTATTTTTGAAAATACTAGCATGGATATCGGATCTGTGACTAAACAATGTTACACTTGTTAAGCACACAATACAATATTTCAAGAGATATTTGAGAAGTGAACTCTGCGTGAAGTTCATGTCATTACCTTGATAGGAAAAACTTATTCTGTCTTCACAACTTAGTCAAAACTAAGATCCTGTTTTTGATACTACTATGAATCAGTTATTGATAAACAAAATCCAGGCCGTGGGACCAAATGTATTCAAAATTACACTTGTAGGATCAGTACAGTTATTTCTCAACAGAAAGCTCTGAAGCGCCACAAATAAAATACGAATTTACAGCCTGAAGTTTTCCTACCCTAAAGGTCTCAGTTGCAAAAGCTGAAAGTGTACTGCTTTGACCTCTTTATTTTGCATAGCCTTTGTTGATGTTTTGTCTATAATCTTAAACTAATCTATCATGACTGTTTTTACGCCGCTGCTGGTTTTTCTTCTCTCTACTCTCAAGGTTGAACTCTCATTGGTTGTTAACTATTTAGTGTTGTGGTCATTCAGAAATGTGTATATTCAGCACCGCTCTCAGTTGTATTGACAGTTGTTAGGATAGCCAAAAGCTCTTTGTCAGCCATTCGTCCTTTCTTCTTGTCTTCGCGTGTCGGTGACATTGTTGTTCTGGTGGCCAACTTTCTTTTTTGAGCTAGAGTCGATCCCTTATCACGTTAGGTTCGCACTGCTCACATACTGCTAGGCTCGTATGGCTTGGACTACCAGTCATAGCACGTACTTATTCTGTGCTACCTATGACTGAGGCTTTTCTTATCCATCAAGAATTTTGACTACCTTTAAAAACAAATGAATGGTTTTTTTCCAGCGAGAAATTAACAGCTATATGCAATGGCTTTATATATGTTGACTTTTAAAAAAGTGGTACGTAGCATTCATATTCACTCAGAATGTAGCTTACGATCCGTTTACGTATGATGGACAATAAAGTTTCTGAAAATAAGGTGTAATTCCTAGCCGATTTTGCGTAAAACAGTAACCTTAAGGTTCACCAATATCGCTGAATAACGCTGAATGATGTCATAGTTTCTTCAGTTTCTCTTAAGTCGTGCGGAAAACGATTCATTCCTGTAAGTGGTTCCATAGTGAAAAGTGAATGACGTAGCAATCTTTGGTAAGCTAACCGGGTTAAATTACCGAAACACGATATGAGTGTTTGGTCATCTCCTGTGATCACTTTTATGACTAAAAGATAACGTATTAGTGGCTACCTCTGAAAACATTCTTTTTTCCCTTTTAAATACTATATTAACGAAGAAAATTTAACTAAATCTTCAGTCATTATTAATCTCTAAGTATATTGGGTATACATTTGTCACTAGATTGTATTTCCATTCTTTATGACCGTTGGGTGGTTTGTGTTCCCAAGTAATGAGAAAATTCCACTTAGTACCAAAAGCAGGATATTACAATTTATCAAATAACATTAACAATTAATGCTCAGTATAAAAATCTTTTGAAATGAACTGAACTGCGTAATGACACAGAAACTTCTCTATTTGTCATTTAATTACAAATGTCATGTTATTAATTCACGAATAGTCTTACGGTTTTTTCACATGCACGAACACCCAATTTCAAAGAGTCTCTTAGTCTTCTGGAATGTCAATTCCAAAGAAGGAATATTCTGTAGTCTAACCAGGAATAAACAAAATTCGTGTTGAAATATGTCAGTCAAGAGTTGACTCACTACCTATAGTATAAGCATCATTACATTCGTGGTCTTACATGGATGCTGATGTTTAATTTCTTGTCCCTTAGTAAGACAGAATTAGTTGCCAAGAATTTGTCGTTTTCCAAGTAATATTTGGTGTAATTTTCTAGTTCCATGAACTCATTCACTTTAAGAAATGTACAGTTTCAGATGCTGTACGTGAGCGAATTCAACAAAATAAAGTCATGTGCAACTACCTGGCTATTAGCTTGACTGATGGAAAGCTTGAGTACAACTATCTTCGACTGTGCCAATGCTTCATCAGTGACCAACCGTGTTTGAGTAATTGGTACCAAAACATCTTATATATTAGGTTATAATGCACCAATAATCACGATAATCAATATTACTTCATGTTTTATTTCCATGAGTTTGAAGTGTTTGTTCTCTGAAATCAAGCCTGAGTTGAATAAAAGCAGAAAGGTTTGGTGTAGCTGATAATTAGCATTTGTTCAGTCTTGGCCTTCAGTATTTGAATCCCAATATACACCTATTTGTACCAATGGGTTGTTTTTCATGACATGGAAATTTATTGAGACACATCTGATTATCTGTCTTTCAACAGCTTATCGTAAGGAGAAGGAATAGAGTTTTGTTGATTCTTATCTTCGAAGATGATAACAATCTATATCTGATAACCGAATACTGTTAGTAGGCACTCGATTAAAAAAAGGACTGGGGAAAACACTTGTCTAACACGTGTATAACAAACATTCTGATCCTCACCCTACTTCATAATTAACATTTTTTTTCCACTAACGCTTAGTAGGAAAAACTAAAGCAATCGATTACAGTCTAACATTTTGCATAAATACTTCATTATATGATATGTACTAAGTACGGTTGATTAATTTAATTACATGACAGTGTCAAGTTGAGGTGCTAATATTTATTTATTCTTTCATTTCCTATTCTGCCTAATTTAAAAGCATAAGTCAAGTGAATCAGCATACTAAGAATTTTGAATTTCACTTCTTACAAGCATAAAGTTTATGTTATATTTTGGTATTTTCTCGTCCTATCCGGTGTTTGCCTGAATAATGAAACTTTCATTGTCATCGTGAACAACATTGTGTGCATGACTTTCAAAATCAATTGATTTGTTACAATTTCTTCATAGACCGTTAGATAAACTTTTATTAATACCTACAGTGTGACTGATTAATTTAGTAGTCACGCTGATACCGCGTTTACAAGAATTCCGTCGGCGACCATCTTGACTCATCTCTCAATGCGCATAAATGTGTCTTTGATGTACAGTTTCAAACAACGAAGGAGGTGAATTGTGTTATGAAGAGAAGAGCAAAGATGAAGTAACAGTGTAATACTCGATTAACGATTTCTGCTAACTGACATGTTGCGAATTAGTTAGGACTGGTATACAACCACAAACTTTAGATAAAATAAATTGAATGCTGAACACCGGAGTACTGTCCACCCTTTATTAAAAAATACGAAAGACAAGAATACAAGGGAAAAATTCATCACCATGGAGAATGGCAAAAAGAGACGAACATCTAGCTGTTTATGAAATTATTTCAGTGAACCAATAACTATCGAGTTTAATGTCAAGAAATGATCTCCACATGCACGGAACAATAATGTAACAATAAAATGCAAATAACTCGACTTATGAAAAGGTTAATAATTGGCTAACAAACTACTAATGGCACTGCATTTGACCAGGGATAATGATGAATATTTAGTCCATATTTTGTATTGGTAAACATTGACTATTCAGTTATCTTTCTATACGGTTTAATATCTTAGCCGTTTTTAAATTTAGTCACCTTTGGTGTGTCTTCAACTGAAAAATCCCTTGAAAATACTCAGTAGGTCGTGACACTCCTAGTGATCTTCTGATCTGTTCTCCTGCTTGTACTTCCTGTGGTTGCTGAATTGGTCTCTTCATTTTTTCCGACAAGATTTCCATTGAGAAAGTATTCAAAGTCGGCTGTTTGTATCAGTCTACCCTTTAAGTTTTCTGATTTAATTTAGACATCCCAGCTTTAGCGATGCTGTAAATTTCACTTTGTAATTTACAGACCCGACATTTTTTTTATGACACCAGCTTCAATTTTCTTTTTGTGACTCGAAAACCGAGTACCCATACTGGCTGTGTATCTGAATTTCGTCCAGTGGTGCTTGACGTAGTCGTTTTCAAATTTGGTTTTCCTTTCAAATACCTTTTCAGACTTTGCAAGAAGGTCGTCCAAGGTAGAATGAATTTTAAGTTTAAAAACATTTTGGTAGGCCCATTTTATTTCTATAGGTTCAGACTTGATCTGTCATTTAGTGGAAATCTATGGAGATTTTATCCAACGTCTATTCTTCTCTTCCCTTTGGCATGATTCACTTGAGTACATCAACAAATCTTTCTGCTTGACCATTTGACTGAGGCTGACATGGTGGAAACCGAATATGCTGACTAATTTTGTCTTCACAAAGTTATGAGAACGACCAGGTATCAGCTGCGTTCCACTGTCAGTAACAATAGTGTCAGGTTATCAGAAATAACAAAATATTTCTCTCAGTTTTTCTTTTGCAGTCGTCACAGAAATACCTCCAGTGATGGAAGCCTCTGACCATTTTGAAAATGCAAAAATCATCAAGAGAACATATTTTCCTGATAATGAACCGGAACAATTCATATGAACTCTGGATCACATGCACTCCGGAATAGTCCATGGTTGTAATTCTGCTGTGACTGGCGACTTAGTAACTTTCGAACATCTGCTACAATTACGGGCCACCTACTTCAGTTCATCATGTAGATTCAGTCAATTAGCATAGCTCTGAGCAATTGCTTTACATCTACTAATGTCTTGGAACGATGAGTAAAGCTGGCAGATTACTGTACTGTTCACTTCTCCAAAGATAACCACACGATCACCAAACACTATTTTTTTCAAATACAGAGAGAGAAGTTCACCTTCGGTAAAAGTGTTTGATTTCTGGGCAATGGATGCGCGATAACCAAGCGAAGGACAGGAATTTGCTATGAGTATCCCAGGGTTATGACAGCTAGCTTCTCCCACCTTTGTAACAGAATGCAGAATTGACTGCCGTAATTAGAACTTCCTTCACTTCCTCTCTAACAGAAACAGCAGTAATCACCATATCTCTCTTTTCCAGCTTGTAACTTTCAAAAAGACGTGAAATCCCATCGACTTAAGTAAAATCAGTAGTGGAGTTATGCTTTGTTTCGAAATTGTAGCCCAGTGGAATAGCTGTCCATTTCCGAAGACGATTTACTGTATAATCTGAAATTCTTCTTCTAGAAGCAAAGACTGAAGCAAAAGTTTCATGGTCAGCAGGCAAAATTAATCTGGGGCCCTGAGACATTTCGTGGACCTTCTTGGTTGAAAAGACCAATGAAAGATCCTTTATGATCTGAGTTTAGCTGAATTTAGCCTTTTCTAACCTTCTTGGTACATGCACAATCGATTTTTCAACAACATTTGGAAATGCACTGAAATAACAGAGTCAATATCAAAACTAGTTGTATCATTCATAATAACTATTTTCAGTCCAGCATTGTAATGTATAACCAAGGGTAGGATTCTAAGGTTGTATTTCTTCAACCCATCTATATACACCCTGGCATTCATTCTATTAAGACAATTTTCGATGAATTAGGAAGGACGTGATTAGTAGAATAAAATAATAGGAATTGGGTAATCAATAATCTGAAGTTGTATTTCAAAATCACTGATCACGTATCGTTACGAACCAAAAGGAGTCATGAATATACCTGCGGTAACAGGTTGCTCCTTTTTACAATAAGTTAGCCTACACGTTACGTCGTTTTCCCATACGACTCAACATTATCGATTTTTTGAATTTCGGGACCCTATATGTTCTAGTAGCTACAATACTTCTAAGCTGTATGCAGCTGAAGAATATTCGTGAAATAAAATGACATCATTTTATCCTGCAAATATCGTTTTTCTTTCTTTATTCAAATTTATCAAGTGATATATATTCATAGGACCAGTCTGTATTATTATCTAGTAGTTTGTTTAGGCGTTTCTCAAATGCTGGATGTCCAGGACAGAGAAACTGCTGAAACCTATTAATCCCCGGAATGAATTAGGGTACTTATATTACCTGGAGTCAGCATCTTTTGAATTGCCACAACATTTACTGGATCCGCTCTGCGACCAGTTTTGTCCACCAAAAACTAAAGGTATCTAATGGATTAAATGAAAAATTTCACTTGTTTGCGTGTAAACGAAAACCGAACCCCTTTAATCTTGGCTACTTGATGTCCGGACGGCTTAAAAGTTCATCACAAGTCGTTCTGAAAATAATATGGTTATCTAAATACACTATCACACCTTAAATTCCGAACACTAAATGTGCATAATTTGCTTGAAAATGACTGTGGCTGCCTTCATACCAAAGAGCAATCTCTGATATTGATATAAACCTTTGCGAGTGTTGATGTTCAAAATTTCTGTCTATGATATATCCATTTCTACCTGTTAATGTGCGCCAACTAATGCAAACTTCTCATAATCCTTTCCACCATCCAAGTTCTGGGAAATATCTTAAGGTGCTAGCAATGAGTGATCTAATAGGGAACTAAACCAAGTAGAAAATTGGGCACATTTTATCTCGCCCACTTGCCTTTATAAATACAGCAGCTGGCGTCGCTTATTTAGAGTTATTCACTCGATGGAGAACATCTAGTTCCCCTAACCTATCCAACTCTTTTTCATCTGACTCCAGTGCTGCATAAGGAACTGATCTTTTTGGTTTGAAAGCTAGTTTAGTATGAAATTTGAGACACAATTTTACTTTTTTGATTCAGTAGCATCCAGTCTCGTAGATGACTGCTAAAAGTATTTATATGACTATCAACGGGTTGTTGGTTTGATGGTCAAATTGGCTTCACAGTGATATTCCAGAAAGATAGTTTATCGACTTAATCGATTGCTGATAATTCCCAATCATGACGACTCGGACATAATCCTTCGGAGTGTTTTCTATAGAAATCTGACATCATAACTTATTTCACCAACTAATGTTTTCACAGATTTCCTAAGGCATTTATAGGGACATGAGAAAATAATGAAGTCAGAAAGTCAGTAGTCATCCGGATGTCCACCAAGTCTTCCGGGACATCAGTATAATCTTCAAGGCTCCATCAAGCTGAATGCAGAGTGAATGAGCGTTTAAAAAAACATTAAGCACTGCTTCGAATTGCTTCAACTAGAACTAATGCCGATAGGACCAGGTTTAGAAATTGTTCCTATTATCTATATGTTTTTCACTTTCAACACTTATGTTTGTTATGTGAACATGATCATAATACCATGCGTCACAGAAATAACTAGCGCGAAGATGTTTGACTGTCAAAGATGTTAAAGAACTTGAAGGATTACCACCAGACATAGCTGTGTCTATAGCATCAAGTTCATGAGGGTTTTTATTCTGAATCACTTTCGCGTCATGCTTGTAGTCATGTAATCTGTGGTATCTAGATGACATTTTTTAGGTAGCCATTGTAGGATTTTGTTCAGTAGAAGACTGAATATGAGTTTCAGTCCCCGCATCAGCTGGAGAACGCAGCCGCAAGCAAGATTAAGCAGTTGAAGTAGTTCTGAGTTGTTGAATTCCAGTGAAAATTTTCACATTCAAAAGAACAAAAAATGTTTCTGGGATCCTTGCAAAATTTGAAGCACCTACTTCAGGTTACTGATAAATGATGCTTATTCAGCAAATATTTTGCTGGGAATTCAGATCGTTTCTTCAAAATCAACCTATTGGCTTTATCTCGGTAAGACTGTACTGACCTACTTTGTAAGCTAGGTGGACCCAAGGAATATGAGTTTTCCTACCTTGCTTAAATTCTAGACAGCGATTTGGAATAAGAAAATGAACAGTATGTTGTAAGAAATAAATCACTCATATAAATAAAGTGTGTTCTGGTAGAAATTTAATTATCAAAAGCATTATGTGACATTCTTTCGATTTTCAATACAGAATTCCAATACATTTGCTGTAAAAGCAAGTAATAGCATTTGTTTTTGATGTGAAACTTGGTGGATCACCTTTTCACAATGAGGAGAATAAAGAAGGGAAAAACATTGGTTGCAAAATAAAAGAAAATCAAGGTGCACTTTCTATTCAATAACACATGGATAATTCCAAAATGAGACATACGAGTTCATGCTGTCTAGTATTTTTCATTTACTTGTATATGTCCTAATACAGACACAAAAATTATTTCCTTCTTCATTTCAAAATGCCAAATCAATGTCAATACTTGAAACTCACTACCATGCGAGACATTATATTCTAAAAACACTTTAACACACTCCATTATATTCCAGTGTTAGAGCTTTTCTTCCCTAGATGGAGTTGTGAAATTTTGATCTAAGCACCTGACTATCAACCAGAAGGTCGTGAGTTCGGACCCCGCTTCACCTACCCAAGATTTGGGCAAACAGTTAGTATCACCAGGCCTCATACAATAGGTGTGGCTCATCAACTACTGCACTATCGTGTATGTGTCAGTTGAATGGATATGACTCTACTTGAAGTCTTTTTGTAGAAACATAGTCGCATAAAAAGTTATAAAGTAGTTCTGAAACTAAAGCTTTTATCTTCTAAAGGAAATAATGGATGAGAGCCAGTTCACCTTCAATGAAATAGGTGGAAATAAAGTTGACCTATGGTTGAGATTTCATTGACCTTATGTAATGATTCAAATAAGTCCACTTAGTTATTTAATTAGATGCGTAACAGAGTGAAGTTGTTTCAGCTACAAAACATGATACCAAATTACTGGTTCAAATATATGCAAACACAACACTTACTGTTATCAGTTTTTGGTCAAGAAACCAAAATATACCTATCACGGGTGCAAATTTTATTAAAACTAATGTGAGATAATAGCTTAAAAATCTCCATTCAGTCGGAAAGCAAAAGGCGTATAGCGAAGAGTCACTCTTTTCAGAAACATCATTATCAAGCAGTACAATCACATATAAGTATTCTATTCACATAATAACAGAAAAGGAATGTTTCACGAATTTATTCTTTTGGAACAAAATTCAGATTTGGTTATAAATCAGGAGATCAGAGAAAATGAATTACGCATTGTTTGAAGTAATAATGATAAAAGGACCTATCGTGATTAAAAGAATATTTGGTTACTAAGTTAATACGGGATAGATCTTAAGATAGCTTGAAATGCTTTTTGCCACAAAACGTACTGCTTACTTGTCTTCATTGAGAAATGACCTTGGATATTCATATCTTATCCCCAAGTACTTCCTCCTGCTTCTCGAATTCTATCGATGCCGTATAACTTTCAGTAAAATCTGTGAACGAATGACTACTGCTGAAACTATCTGATGTAGACTTCAAAAACCATCAAATGTAATTATTACAAACTACTTATAAGTTTGAAGTTTATGCTTATACTGTGTACACAATTTATAGTCGTGCTGAAAATCTGTCGAAGTGTAAGAATGACCTAGGTGTTCATCTTTTAAAGCGTAAAAACATAGGAATGCATATTATTTGGAAGGTTTCGTTGAGAGAAGTTTATCAGTTCAGCTACGCTACCAAAACCTTTATGCTTAGAACGTGCATGTGAGTTAAACTGAACTACGATTGCTGTGATGTTATAGATTCATGTTTTGAAATGACCAGCAAAATATGGTTTCTAACCAAATCATCTTTTATTCTTTTCCCTATGCCAACCTAAAATAATTTATAAAAAACACTATGAAGAAAACAATAAAAATGCAGTTGATAATTTTACCTTGTGAAATTACTACTTCGTTTCATTCCTTGATATTTCCGTGTTTCAGTGACATTCAAAAAAATGACACCTATGAAAAGCTTGTGATGAGTATTTCAAACCATTTTGTTTTACTGTATTAAATCACTAATTTTTTCTTAAACATTAAATTTTAGTTTGTGCACATTTCAAAATCGAAAAAGAGCATCAGTACATCTATGAAAAAAAACTGTTTTATCCACTAGTTGAGCATAAAAGAAGTTGTCTTATTATTTTTGATATTCCGGTTAAACTGTTTCTGCCAAGTATGTAGCGTTTGAGATTTTATGCTTTTCATCATTGTCTTTGATTAAGTCCTGCAAAATGGCAATGATCTAACAAAAATTTTACTCGTCTGAAATTCAGGCAAAAATTGAATTTACTAGCTGTTTTCATCACTTTAAAAAAAAATAATTTTATTATCGTAAATATTCACTACACTACTCACAATATGTAAGTTTATGCGATGAGTTGAATGTTTTATTCGTTTGTCGAATGAAACATTTACTCTTTTGTTCATTAATTTCTAAGTGATGATGCTGGCGAAATACAGTAATTTCTACACACATATCAACAAAATACTTACTGCATATAAGCATACATATACTCTGCTAGGGATTAAAATTAATTCTTGATTGGATTTACTTTTTATAAGCACGAATTCTCATACTGGAATGAAGGTTTGTCATAGACTCAAGCATATGTTGTAGCTCAACATGTGTCACTAAATCGATATCTAGTATGGAAGACTGACATGCTTCCTTCGATAGACACGAAGAATCAAAGTAGAGCTCACTTTGGCTACTAACCCTATCTTTTGTCGGTTTAGTAATAAATGATATTTTACTGAATAACTGACTCGAAAACCCAATAATACTGCATAACATAAGATGATTGTACCTCAGTGCAGCAATTTATAAGCGAAGTTGGCATTAGTTGACAAAGGTGGATATTTAGTGTTGATTGATCTCTGTATTACTCAGTATATCAAAGAAATATTTATTGCGCACTATTATTATATATTATTATTTATACCTTGGGTTCCTAGTCGAACACAGGGCCCAATAACACATCCCCATTCCACTCTGTCCTCTGCAATCTTTTGAACCTGGCTCCACGGCTACCCAGAAGTTCTCATTTCTTCCTCACATGATCTCCGCCATGTCACACTCACCTCGGATGCCCAACTCGCCGTTTTCCGTCTAAGTTCTACTTGAGTGCCTGGCCTGGCGCGTGATGTCTACGAATGGTCTTCTCAGTGCATGTCCAGTTCATCTCAACTTCCTTCTGCATATTTGTTGTTATTGTCGCACATCAACGTATCCTATGTTTTACAGCAGTGGAGGCAAAATACTTCCAACCCAATGATTTCTTCCATTGATGTAAATAATTCATTTTTGGAGGTTTTTGAGGATTTATTGATTTCGAAATTTTTTCGCCAATTAGCAGTGTGCCTGCCACGCCCACGGTATACATAAATCCTAAGTGGGAAGAAACCTAATCAGACTCTTAGTGGGATTACACTTAACAACACCACTAATCTAAAGAATTTTAATTGTAGAAAGCTATGTTAAGTGATGGATTCAAATATCACATCATGGAGACATTCTAAGATATTTTAGTCTGTCATGCTTTAACTCAACCATTGTTGGTTTCACAACACATCTACTTGTGAACATTAGTATGTGGAATCAAGAATCCGTGTCTATTATACTTGTAAGAGTTTCGCAACATATACCAAGTCTTATGAGCCTTTATTGAGTTGATGCGAACTGTGCTTTTATGAGCAACTCACTTCTTTATCTCACGTTGCCGTAATTCTCCCTTTGCGTCATCTTCTTAATCACACCAAGCTAGTAAAATTCTTGCAAAAATTCCCCAGTAGTTTTTTGATAATGCATCTTTGTAAAACTGATTCCCTTCATTGCCTAGAATTATTCTTTTCTGTAAGTACTCTGCTTTAAACTATCCTGGCACCAGGGAGCTAGTACACCACCAGAAATATGATCTTCCTTATATTAAATATTAGCAAGTCAAGGCCGATGATGGTTGTGGGATACAAGTTTGAACTTTGGCTCTGCAAATACGCTTAATACCGTTTAAAACGGATTTCGAACGTTTTCATGGGCAGTTGCTTGAATAATCACTGGAATTCAGTTAAACCTTTTCAAGCATCAAAGGATATTGGGAGATCTAAAGACATAAATCTTATCAAAGTTGCAGTCACATCTGTTCAGATGATTGTCTGAATAACAAGGATGATAGTTCGAATAGAAACAACTCATCACTAATGCAATATAAGAACGAGTCATTTTTATCATATATATTCAAGAATAAACAATTATTTATTTTGTATTGGTTATTGTACATCAACTCCCGTCATCATTAGTTAACAAAATTAATTCTTAAGTGTTTCGCTATAAACAGGAACACAACTTTAGAGTGTGATATATGTACTTGAATATATAGGTGTTTACAAATTTTCTTAGTTAATAATGCAACCTTACAAAAATATAAACCCAGAATTACCTGCCCTATAATCTGGTAATGAATTGAATGATTTAGACAAATAAAAAGTAACGTTTGCACAATTCAGTGGAGTCAACCTTATTCAACTTTCTGCAACTGCTTGAGAAATGAAGGCCTCAGAATGCTAAGTAAATCTAATAGTAACCCTGAAAGTCAGACAAAAAGCTAGTCTTGAAGAAGTAATAAAGTTGTGTGAGAAGAAATGTCAAACAAGATATTTGTATAAATGTTCATACAGGTATATAGTAAAAGAAAATAATACTTTTTAAAAATGCGCAAAATAACAAAGTAATCAGCTTAGTAAAATATCAACAAGCTATACGACAAGTTACAATTCTGGTCGACCAAGGGTCATACAGAAGAGAGGTTGTTTACAATCCTACCATGACTACTAAAGATTAAATGCCTTTCTCCCTAAATATAATGGTCAGTTTTTAACCTTTTGATTATGGTGTAGTGTCCCATAAGACTGTACACATCTTCATACAAAGCTCCAAATTCCAAAATTCATTCTTAGTCAAAGGTGCCACTTCGAACTTTCGAGAGAAAGTAAGTAAATATACGTGTAGACATAAGATTGATTGAAGAAAGAAACCTTAGTAGAATGTGATCTTCTAGAATAGCCTAGAAATAACCGGGACCACTTCATATGTATGTAAACCGTAATATTTTGTGCCGATTTTTATTTTATAATGCACCTTCAGTTATCTTACCTCCTTTTTCTTTTACCAAGGAACTGAGCTACCATGAAGGGTGGAAGTTGAAGGTTATTGTTGAAATGTCAACTCTCATTTATATAATCAGCAAATATCAGACTACAACATCATCTAGGGAGCAAACCGTAGTAGAATTTCTTGAGTGGTCAGTTACTTTAAAAGCATGGATAGAACAGAGTTCGAACGTAGGAGTTAATGCTTGAAAGTCGAATGGCACGGCTAATCAAACGCAGCGACAACTTCAGCCTATCTGACTACACTAAAGTTTAAATTATTAGTACCTGGATTTTTAAGAACTGTGAAAAATAAAGGCACAAGTCAATACTTATTGGTAATCATCACATTTCCAGTAATCGGTTTCACCAATCAGATTTCAGAAAGCATAGGCCCTAAAAAGGAACTAATATTTCTTGAAAAAAAACATGCCTATGAATTTTTATGCAAGTGGCTAGGTTTAGCCATCAAAACAAAATATGGTGAGCAAGGAAAAGACGGATGTCTGAAGGTCTTTGCAACTTAATCTTGAAGTGCAGTCAGGCGCTCACTATCAAAATTAATTTATAATGATTGTGGCTTCGAAATAATGGTTGTTTGGTAACTGCTTTTATACAGAGCCTGTAACACCTTATATTTTTGTTGACTTCAATTTTTATCCATTTACTGTAATTTCTTCCCTAAGTTCACGTTTTCCACATCATTCTATCTGCGTATTTATTTGATCAACTATGTTAACCTAAGAGATCAGCCTCATTTTGTTTTCTTTTTTGCACTTTCTGAATATACAATTTTCTCATGTTTACATTTCAAATGATCATACAAAGACGTAATTTATCAAGTAGACTACACTTTCTTTATTTAAATGGATATTTCTTCAAGCATATGAGATAAGAACAGAGTTCAATGGAAAACATACATGAGAATGTGTATACTGGTAACAACTGTCAGTTTTACTAAGGAACATGTTTATTCGCATATCTGTACAGAAGTTAATTAAAAAGACACTATCATTGTCATTCTGGTTTATGAAAAAGAATTTCAAAATCAAAGTGTTCATATTAAAAAAACTTTGTAAATCTTGTTTTACGAATAGTCCGACACCTGCGCATGTCAAAGAAACATGAATATATATTTACTGAGGAGTGTTTGCAACATCCTTTAATTTTTAAACCATTTAGAAGTAGATAGGGATGTTACTTCGACTAGTTGCATGTGAAAATCTTTTGTTGCACAATAAGAGTGGATAATTTGATTTACTAAGTTATCAGCTAACGAGAACAGGGAAATGCTGTAATTGATTAACAATAAAATTTTTATTCCGAAATATCTTTATTATAACGCTACAAGTTAAGGATATGACGAACTTGACTACTGCTTACGATGAAAAAAAGAAAAGCGTGACCAATGCGCTCATTCTTATAAACATAAAAATGTCCATCAGATAATAAACTCCAGAACATTTAGGTAAAGCTCGACTCTGTGGAGCTGTCAAAACATAAGTTTATTACTCCACTACAGTTCTCAACATTTAGAGACGGTTTAAGAGACACTCATACAAGATAAATAGTTGAGGATTGTTTATTAATTATATTTCAAATGAAAACCTAAGCATATTAAAATAAGTACTGAGTAATTATCTACTAAATACAATATCCGAATTCACACTATTGAGAATACAGTTCCAGTCAAAACTGTTTTATAATAGACACTTCGTATTCGTCAAAGTTCCTAGCAAAATTGTTGATTGATATCTCTAAAATTCTATTGTTATTCTGCAACAAAAGAGGGAAACTTGGGCACTGTGGTCGGTTGTGATTCCATTTTAGTCTGTTTATTAGAAATATCACACAGTAAAACAGTAGCATTTACTGGATAACATTTCGGACACAATTTATTGTCCATATTCATATCCGGTAACTCCACACATCTTCGAGACAGACTTTATATATTCCTAATTTTCTCCCTTCTCTGTGATGACAAGGGTAGTAGAATTTTCCATATATCTGGGACAGTGCAGAATCATTTCGATTGCATTTGGTGTGTGTTGCATGTGTTGTTATTCTGGATCTAATTGACTGATCTCAGCTGGGACATAACTCCTAGACAGACACCTCGATATTGTCTGAATTTCCATCATCTTGTAAATTACCCGATGATGATTTGCAATAGAATCAGGATGATAAATACTCAGAAATATCAAAGCATTCACATAGAAAGTCAGATACCAACAGATGTTGATCAATTCTGTCCAGAACAACAACAACATGCTGTTACAAGTACTATAAGTTATAACCGATATTTGTTGCATAAGAAGTGGCTATCGTGTCTCAGTAGCTTAGTATGTAAGGCTTTGGTATTTGAGATGATAAATCCTTGGTCTGAGTCTCACTGGGTACATCACTCACTGAGGTTCAGGTAAAACCAGCTGGCGAGACAGAGAAAGAAAAAAATGTCCTGAATTTTACCAATCTATAGTAATATTTTTGAGGCCATCAACAAAACTTTATTTCAGTATGTAAACACAGAAATACGTCTACGGTATGCATATAAATAGGTATCTAATTATGTCATTCCACCTTAATTACGATTATACACTGAAGTCTTTTGGTATACATAACTCTACTGATAGAAGTAACCCGAATTAGGTGAATTCATGACATTTTTAGACGGCCAGAAACAACTCGTTAGCGTTCAACAGGAAATATTTGATGTTTGCAGTATCGTTGCATATGTCAGTCACCTTTTTTCCACTTCAAGTAGTAGGTTTTCCTAGAATTGTAGATGTACCTGAAAACATTTTTCAACTAATTTAAATGCGAAATTCATCGTAACAACTCACTTTCTAAGTGTCCAAAACGGTCTATCCTTCTACTTAAACAATTCATGATTTGTTTGAAAGTGAAAAGGAATTCTAATGATTTAAGGAAAAGTCAAAAACAGTTGCTATGTCATGAATGTTTTTTCAGTTAGGAGGTAATGTAAGGAAAGAAATTCACAAGCATCTTGCTTTAACAACTTAATGTGCATGCCTGTTAATCTTCCCAAACATTGCAGACATCAGGATTATTACAGGTTTTTGAACTATTTAAATAGCATTCCATGAAATGGCTGCATAAAATGGTATGCTATTGTAATCTTTATGAGCAAACGAGATCAGAATTGAGAGTCATGCAAAGTAAACAAGGTAAATAAGATGTAACCATGTTGTCTCAATATCAGAAAAATGGGTAACACTGGTAAACTTCCTAAGGTTAGACGTTTTCACAAGTCCTAAGTTGAAATGTTTGTCTTTCGTTACACTAGAAGGAAATAAACTTCAGGCCTCCCTACCTTTCTCCTTTCAGTGTGTGACATCAACAATCTCTTCAAATAATTTCCTTACAGTTTCATCCCTCTCATTTTCCCTTATTAAGGTGGCATATGTATAACCTCGCATGGTTAACTAGTTCACTAGTTATTAGTCGGTCCTAAGCCCGAGTAAAGAGGGAAGCCTGGGCATACGGCTAGAAACCATACCCCAAAAACCAATCCAACCGCTAAACAAACTTCAAAGCACACACAAAATATGAAACATAAAAACAAGATTATTCTTCACTGGAATCGGAGACACGAAATGACGCCAGTTGGTGAAAGCCTTCGGGAAACCAATTGGCCGATGTGTCTTCTCTACTCTCGATGAAAGCGAAAGTAAACGTGGAGACATGGAATGTCCGCACGATGTTTGAACCCAGCAAGTCTGCCCAGATTGCAAAAGAGATGGGAAAGTACAGCATAGAAGTGCTGGAAATTTGCGAGGTATAAGCAGATGGAATGGGAGTGGACTCTCCCAACTGTCAACTGGAGAGTCAATAATCTACTCCGATATTGTCACTCAAACGACAACCATGAACACACTGAGCTTTCGAGTGGCTATCATGATGTCCCCAACAGCATCAAAGGTTCTCTCTCTCTCTCAAGCAGTGGGAAAGTCACAATCATGCAATGCTACGCAAATACAAATATTGCAGACGAGGACAAAAAGGAGGAATCCTACGGACAACTGCAATCGGCACTGGACAAGACCCCAGTTGGCGACATCAAAATTGTAATGGGTGGGGTGAGATGAATGCCAAACTAGGAGCGGACAACACAGGAAGAGAACTAACCATGGGTCGAGAAGTGCTCGGTGAAATGAGGAATGAGAATGGAGAATTGTTTGCAGATTTCTGCACATTCAACAATTGGTGACTGGAGGCTAGGCAGTGTGTACAAACACAAGGATATTCACGAAGCAGAGACATGGATTTGATTTCACTAGACGGCAGATGGACACACTAAAAATCGGCTTCAGATCAACTTCATCTCAATATGAAGAAAGTGGAGACAGCCTACTGAACACAAGATCAGACGAAGAAGGGGAGCAGATGTGGGTGGTTCACACCACTCACTATCTAGTACAAGGAACCTACCTGCAAAATGAAGTTGAAAGCCTTCAATTCAAGAAAGTTGGTGATAGGCCACAGTTGAAGTTGAACATTGAGAACAGGACTGGAACTGAAGGACGAAACTTTGAAGGACATCTTCACGTCAGTCAGTCATCAGGACAAAATGGGAGACATTAGGCAATATCCCCTAGAAAACCTTCATGGAAGAACAACGAGTTAAGTGTCTGAGCAAAGGTGACATGGAAGAGATCGTGTGAGGAAGAAACGAGATCTACTGGGCTGTCGTGGAGCCAGGTTCAAAAGTTTGCAGAAAACAAAGTGGAATGAAAACGTTGTACTGAAGCTCCATATTCCATTAGGAACCCAAAGGACAAGTAATATAATAATGATCATACTGTTTGTCTATGCTTTCTATCAATTCATTTTTGTAACCGCAATAAAATCACGTTTCTTCTGGACAACCGTAAGTTTCACAATACAAAGATAATTTTTATAATTGACGCTCCATAATCCATCACTATAAAAACTATCTTCCGTTTCCAACACACATGTCAAACAAAATAAACAATGAAAACAATTAAAAATGACAGTTTTCACCGTATTACTGTGTCAGAAATACATGAATACGACAGGGATTGTAAAGACTTGAGTTCTCTAGGTTCGACTTCTGACTGGAAACTGGGTGCTAACTGCTGATCAATCTCATACAAAGATGAAATAACGAAATAACTTTTAAAAGTTATCCAGCTGACGTCAATCGTTGATAAATATCACCTTGAAATATGTAGTGTTTATTAACTTCGCCTTAGCTTATGAAGACCATGGAAACAATTTTTTCATGAAACTGTGAAGTAATTGGTGTAAATTACCGAAAAACAAATTTTTCCTTCCACTTAAAGTATACCAATCTCTCCTGTCAAATGATTTTTTTTAGTTAACTGGAAGACAAGCCTAGAACAAATTGTAATTAATATATTCTCCAGGTGGTCCATATCACTATTTTATCTCGAAGCAGAATCTTTTCATCGACTTGACTTAAATAATGACGACAAATTTTCAACTAATTACACCTAGTGATATAATATGATTTTTATGAAGTCAATTCAGAGTAACTATTGTCATAAAGCAATAAAATAAACAAGGATATAGACGTTGAACACTAAGAAGAATGTACACAACTGTTTAATTTTCATCAATTTTGCTATTCGCCAACTACTAGTAAAGATTCAGCGCAATTCATAATGTCACTAAAATGTATTTTAAAACCGATCTAATTTGTCCATATGTTATAAGCAGTATTATTTCGAGAATATATGAAGTATGTATCAATTCACCAGAACTTCTTCCCCTGAGTTTCAAGTGTTTTTACTAATTGAAAATTTCGTGGACAGCGAAGACAGGACTTCAAGTGAACGTAGAGAAGACAGAGGTGATAAAGATACACAACCAACATCACCAACAACAGCAACAAACTCCAATCACCATCAATGAATGAAAGATGAAGGAGGTAGACTCTTTCACCTATCTGGGTAGGGCAGCACTGTTTTAACTACACACAGCACTGGCACACACGAGGACGTCAAAGCCAGGATTAGAAAGACAGCAAGACACACGTTCATCAGCCTGAAACCAGTGTGCAGATCTTCTGCACTACATTCAGCATGTTTTTGTTTCATTTAAAATATTTGAAGAATCCTTCCAAACAGGACTTCTAAGTGATCTGTGAAAAATTTATTTAGTAATTATATGACATTTAGCTTACACTGAATAAAAATTCGATCTTATGTTTCAGTATCAGGAAGTACTAATCATGTGCGGATCAAATTGCAACACCACGCTACGCATCATCATAGAACAGAGTATAGAATGTCAGTCAACCCTCCACCTCAACTTCATCGACTTTGAAAAGGCTGGCCTTCGACAGCGTCGACCGACAAGTAATTTGGCAGCCAGCTGCTTCAACACTACGGAATAACACAAACCTTCATCAGCCTCATTCAACAACTATATGAAGACGCCACATGCCAGTCAAGTAATTCACAATGGGAAGCTCAGTGATGCTTTCGAAGCAAAGACTGGAGTGAAACAAGACTGCCTGCTATCACGCATGATATTCTAGATTGTAGTGGTCTGGATCATGCAGTAGACAACAGTGAGGAACGAGAGGAGGGGGATTCACTGGCTGGACTGCGAAAATAACCTAGGAGATATAGATTTCGCCGATGATGACTTGTATCTGGCGTCACACAAACTCGAAGATCCACAGGCGAAAACTAACAAGTTGACAGAAGAGGCTAGGAAGCGAAGATGAGACTTCAAGTGAACGTAGAGAAGACAGAGGTGATAAAGATACACAACCAACATCACCAACAACAGCAACAAACTCCAATCACCATCAATGAAAGAAAGTTGAAGGAGGTAGACTCTTTCACCTATCCAGGCAGGGCAGCACTGTTTCAACTACACACAGCACTGGCACACACGAGGACGTCAAAGCCAGGATCAGAAAGACAGCAAGACACACGTTCATCAGCCTGAAACCTGTGTGTAGATCTTCCGCACTCCATTCAGCATGTGGAACTACATCTGGATTTTGAACACCAACCTCAGTCAAGTGAGTGCTTCTGTTTGCCTCAGAGACTTGGCGCGTTACGAAAGGCATTTCCAACAAACTACAGACATTCATCAACAACTGCCTACACTCACTCGATACTGAAGATCAGATGGCCAGAATAATGAGAATAAGCAAGAAGGAACTCTGGCTGGCGACAAACCGACGAAGCAAGAAGCAATCAACCAACAAATATGCAGAGGGAAGTGGAGGGAGATGGATTGGGCATACACTGATACGGCCGATTGGGGACATGACGCGTCATGCTAGGCCAGGCCGTGGAGTGGGACCCAGATGTGAAGCGACTGTTTGGGCGTTCGCGGTGAGTGTGAGATGGAGTAGATGGTGTGAGGAAGAAATGAGAGTTTGTTGGCTGTTGTGGAGCGAGGTTCAAAATTTTGTACTTTAACTGAAGTTATCAAATCAATTATATCTGAAATTTCATTTACAAAACTCAATATAGCATGAATGTATTGAGAATAATAAAGAATCAACTTGTTTATTTGATTACTGATACATTCTGGAATTGTTGTATACAGAATTAATACCAGGCATTAAATGAAATCCAATAACCATTCTAAATGGTTTTCATGGATTGATTCATATGAAATATTCTTTAATCATTAAATTCGATCAAACACTGAGTGCAAACTGAATAACTGATTTGAATATTTATCACTAGGGAAAAACATCATTTGGAGAATCACTGAAAATGTAAAAAGGACTATAAACTCTTTTCCTTCTACTTTTTGATTTCTTATCCCCTCACACTTGTCAACCGATAAAGTACCGCGACTAAGGCCATCAGGTCATTTAGTAAGCATCTCACTACTCACCTTATTTCCTGAAACTCAGTGTCCTCCATTTCTTCAACACTTCTGTTAGTTAGCTAAGAAGTGTTGATGTCAGTACCATAGATGAGTATTCGTCCTCACCATAGCCTCCACTGATCAGTCGTAATGTTGCTGATGCACATGGCTGAAGGATTTAAAGCTAGGATAATGCAACTGTTTAACGATACTAGGTTCTACAATTGACATCAAGTCCTGATTAAGTTATCTTCAAAACTATCAATCTCAACAAAACTACAATTCCACGATTATAAGTGATTTGCTTAAAGACGAATTTTTCATACTTCTTATACGATCACAAGTTAGTGTCATCCTCACACTAAATATTCATTGAAAAGCACATTCTGAACGACCGGTATATAAGAAATAAAACCTGAAATTCTTCTAGGTTGTGATCATAACTTAAAATATAAAACTCCATTATGGTTATTGCATTTAAATAAATAATTATATGGCATCAGACAACAAATTCAATGTTTTTAGATATCAGTGCTCTACTGAAGGTCATTTAGGACGTGTCTATTAGCTTAGATGACTATCACTTCAATTGTTGAGTGTTTTGTCTGGGTTTTTGTAATAATGTCAACAAAAAATGAAAATTCTTTTGCACTGCATTTCCTAACATGTTATTGTAGGGAAATAGATTATCCTCACTAACCTAATCAGTACACAGTAAACTGGGCAAATAATTCAGTCTTTTAATGCTTACTAATACTGGTCACCAGACATTTATGACATTTCGATAATCTTTGCTTTACTGAAAGCATTTTAATTGACATAATCTGAAAATATATACCGTCCATTAATAACTCTTCAGACTTGTTATCTCCTAATTGAATTAATATAGAAATTTGTCAATTTACCTGTGTAATCAAATAGCATTCATTTGAAGCGAAAAAGTATTTTTGTCAAGATCTTTCAGTAACTATTTATGAGGAATGAAAACAGCTTGCAGACTATGACAACCAAAAATAGTAGTATTGTGATGTAATAACTGACAAAATGAGACACACAAATCAAACCTTTTTGCTTTTCTTTTTATAAATATTGAGATATGAAAAGAAGGCAATTATATACATGTCTGATTTTACTTCTGGTAATCAAATTAGACGAAAAGAGGTAAATAGCAGTCGGACTTAAGTCAGTAAAATGTCGCCAAAACAAATACTTAGACGGTAGAGCAGACAATTTAAGTTGACATTGTTGCATTAAAATTTATTCAACATACAGAACACAGTATAATAAGGAAGAAATAATATTTTGATGTTTATAGTTATGAGGAATGATTTATACTGGACTACTTATCAAATAAATAATGTGTCACAGTACCCTACAACAAATTAACTTGTTTTATGCGTAGTTTGCAAAATTTATTCCTATGCTTCCATAAGTGTAAGGGTTTTTTTTAGCAAAATTCTTCCTGAAATTTACAGTACTTTCCTAGTGGTATTATTTCTGCTTATAGGATACTGAATTTTTACAGAACAGTCTCTAATGCATGCTGACCTCTAGGAAACAGTATGTAATCAATAGTGGCAGGCTATGTGAATAATTTCACTGAACCAAGGTTGCAAGATATCAAAGTCTTTATTAAAAAGGTAACAGATATACCATACCTTATAGGAAGGTAATGAAACTATGGCTTGACTAAAACTTAATAAATGTACATAACTAAAGAAGCAGTCACATTGTATAGTTCAGCTGAAAGTCATCATTCTAAATTATAGGAATTTCACCAAATACTGACTAGTTTATTGAACTGCATAATGAAAACATTTTTAGAACTAACTGAGAATTTGAGTTATTAAACCACAGATAACAAGGATCTGACATATATGCAAAGTTTTGTTACCAACTGCTTACTGAATTTAATGCTTAGGTAATTGCCTGGAAAGACAATGAAAGCTTCATCATTAAACTACCCTGCTTAGAGAAAGCAACACAGTCAAGACCATTCACCAGAACTATAAATATTTTCCACCGCTTCAAAAACATACAACCGTAACGTGTTTTGAGTTTTTCGAACATGAGAGAATTTTTTCAAGAGATATATGTGCAAAGTATTTCTTATTTATGGTGTGTAAACAAAATGATGCCAAATACAATACTGTGAACATGAGGTCTGATTTTGAAGATATCTGTGATATGCAGCAAAAAGTGATACAAGCACTAATTCTTATTAACTAAAGAGTGAATATCATGTTTGTTTATTTCTGTGAAAAAGGAAATCCTAATTACTTGCTTTCTATACACGCTAATCTGAAATAATATTAGGGATGATTAGTGGCTAGCAGGAGACTCATTTCAGCTAATTTGTGACTTGTCAGCTGGCTTTGTCTGCATTCCAGTGATCGATAATGTTGTTTAAGTAAGAATCAATTGCTTCAAGTTCCAAAGCACTACTCAAAAGACTACCGTGTTACAGTAGCGAGTTTTTGTTTAATAGGCATACTTTATTATAAGGACTTTCCCTTTCCCATTGCTTATTGATGTGTATCAAGTTGGTCGTTTTCCGTTGACGTATTGATCCCTGTATTAGTGTTAGGGTATAATTGGTGATAGTTTAATATTGAGGATCGATAGTGACTATCAGCGAATTTCTGGATGCGTGTTTCGACCTGCTCGAGACACAACTGAATGTACCTGCGTACTAGAGGGCGGAAAATATGGTCTTAATCAGTCGAAAGTGGGAAATTACAATACCTAAAATAATGTGCTCTAGTGTTAAATTTTTGGATAAAAAGCTAAATAAGCAACAAATTAAAAGAGACTAGGATCAAAGTCAAAGTTATGAGCCTTAATTTGAGAGCTATAGCTTAGATGTGACGTCGGCGTTGAGTCACAACAGAAGCTTAAATCAGCTATGTATTTCGATAAAGTCTTGCATTTCCACTCATCTGTACAAACTTCTTACAAGAAGTATTATTATGCAATGAACTACAATGTTACTTTCGTACTTTTAACAGTTTCATATATCCTTATGGACATGTTTTTAATTCACCGTTTTCATTCTCATCTAATCAGTAACTCTTCCATTTGTATTAAATCGTTATCTCAAAGCTCAGGTGAAGTCTGATAACTAGATAAAGTTCGCTGACATGTTTCATTTTGCCACCCGTTACTAGTACACAAGGCTGAAACCTGCAATGTGTAGTTTCCTCTTCCATCATTTTTGAAACTATCTATATCAATGACTATACGACAAATTTATCTGCAAATTAGGAGCTAACTCTCAAAAAAGCAAATGAGATTTACAAAATTTGGGTCCAAAAATTGGTGGAGAAAAACTGAATGAGTTCAAGCCGAATTTGTGCAAATAAATCCAATGATATACTTTCCAGAGTACGCTTGACAGTATTAAATGTCACCTTATACACCCGAGTGTGTATATTCTATGCATATATTTGTAGTATAAAGTGCTCACCCCAGCAATTCATCTTCATTTGTTTCATGTAGTCTATGTTAGAATGACAGATACTTCAACAGCAAGACAAGCATTATGGGTAGTCATTCAAGAAAATTATGCAAGGAATCAGAGATAATATATGATAACATTTTAAAATACATAATAAGTGTGGTAGTTCCTGATAAAATGAAGGAACTTACTGTTAGTTGTCTACTTTTTTATGCAATAAGAGAAGTATTTTTAACACAACTATATCTTCACATCTCTCATAATGGTTTAATGAATAAACAACAGAAGCTGCTTTGAAAATCAGCTTGATTTCTTGGTGTATTCTCCTACAGTTCCGTAATTCACCCACCGTCATCAGACACTCAACACTTCGTAGGTCAGCTAAACTTTACAGATTAACAAATGATCGCTTAGTTGTTTCATAACTTATTGATGAGATATATAACTTATAGATATTTCCTTACTCTCACGATTGAAACTGAAGTCCTGAAGAAATGGAAATACATGTAAGATTCGTAATTCATATTGAAAATCCAACTGGGTATAAGATTATTAATTGGTGTTATATTTCTACTTAGTTAACTTGCTCTTAAGCGGAAGCGTTTTATCCTAAAATGTCAGATTTCCTGTAAGCATATTTCTTTTCATTCAGTTTTTCAGTTGAAAACAATTGTTTTTTTTTCAGTGCCTATGTGAAACATTCAAAAAATATATCGCTAAGTATCTTTTAGGAGCTATACTGAACTTTGAAAAAGCGGTCAGTGGTCAGATTTACTTACACTTCCTTCAAACCTGCAAATATTCCTTCAATGAATTTCATGTAAAATATTAACCTAGGAAACGCCGGCGATTCTCATTTTGCATCAAACACTATACTGTAATGAATTCTACTAAAGTTAGCAGTTTCACTGTCGTTAAAGGTCATTCCACTTACCTAATTTCTAAACCTTTCATCATAATTTAAATCATCACCTAAATAATGTCATTTCATTAATTTCATTATGGTAGAAGTATGTTTGTCATGTCTATCGAAGGTTATATCAATAGAGAAAACCTTAAAACATGTATGAAACTATTAGGCTAAAAGAGAAAGCGTTGAACTGCTCTCTTATTCTTCATGTTAATGCAAACATTAGAAACACATAATCCACCTATGTAGTAATTTCTGCTGAGGTTAGAATGTCGAGGCTGTTAAGTTCGCATTATCTACCGAATAAGTCCCATTAGTCTTCGAAAAGTACTTTGACATATTTGGTCTGCTGAAAATTATTCAAACAGAATTTATTGACAGTAGATAACACTTTTTTTGTAAAATAATGTTTTTGTTTCATTTAAAATATTTGAAGAATCCTTCCAAACAGGACTTCTAAGTGATCTGTGAAAAATTTATTTAGTAATTATATGACATTTAGCTTACACTTTTATGTGTACCTGAATAAAAATTCGATCTTATGTTTCAGTATCAGGAAGTACTAATCATGTGCGGATCAAATTGCAACACCACGCTACGCATCATCATAGAACAGAGTATAGAATGGCAGTCAACCCTCCACCTCAACTTCATCGACTTTGAAAAGGCTGGCCTTCGACAGCGTCGACCGACAAGTAATTTGGCAGCCAGCTGCTTCAACACTACGGAATAACACAAACATTTATCAGCCTCACTCAACAACTATATGAAGACGCCGCATGCCAGCCAAGTAATTCACAATGGGAAGCTCAGTGTGCTTTCGAAGCAAAGACTGGAGTGAAACAAGACTGCCTGCTATCACGCATGATATTCTAGATTGTAGTGGACTGGATCATGCAGTAGACAACAGTGAGGAACGACAGGAGGGGGATTTACTGGCTGGACTGCGAAAATAACCTAGGAGATATATATTTCGCCGATGATGACTTGTATCTGGTGTCACACAAACTCGAAGATCCACAGGCGAAAACTAACAAGTTGACAGAAGAGGCTAGGAAGCGAAGATGAGACTTCAAGTGAACGTAGAGAAGACAGAGGTGATAAAGATACACAACCAACATCACCAACAACAGCAACAAACTCCAATCACCATCAACAAAAGATAGTTGAAGGAGGTAGACTCTTTCAGGCAGGGCAGCACTGTTTCAACTACACACAGCACTGGCACACATAAGGACATCAAAGCCAGGATCGGAAAGACAGCAAGACACACGTTCATCAGCCTGAAACCTGTGTGTAGATCTTCTGCACTCCATTCAGCATGTGGAACTACATCTGGATTTTGAACACCAACCTCAGTCAAGTGAGTGCTTCTGTTTGCCTCAGAGACTTGGCGCGTTACGAAAGGCATTTCCAACAAACTACAGACATTCATCAACAACTGCCTACACTCACTCGATACTGAAGATCAGATGGCCAGAATAATGAGAATAAGCAAGAAGGAACTCTGGCTGGCGACAAACCGACGAAGCAAGAAGCAATCAACCAACAAATATGCAGAGGGAAGTGGAGGGAGATGGATTGGGCATACACTGATACGGCCGGTTGGGGACATGACGCGTCATGCTAGGCCAGGCCGTGGAGTGGGACCCAGATGTGAAGCGACTATTTGGGCGTTCGCGGTGAGTGTGAGATGGAGTAGATGGTGTGAGGAAGAAATGAGAGTTTGTGGCTGTCGTGGATCGAGGTTCAAAATTTTGAAGAGAACAGAGTGCGCTGGAGACATGCTACTGAATCCCTATGGTCCATTAGGAACTCAAGGCACAAATAATAATATAATAATATTTTTCTGTATACATTATTTAACTTTGAAGATTGTGATAAATATTATCACATGTCATAAATCAGGGAACTTTCTTTTTAGCTGCCTTTACAAACTAGTTGGGTGATTATTGTTCACGGCTTAATCCGTCTAAGATATATGGCCTCTTCCACAAGCCAACCAGTAGTTGATCGTATAAAATGAATTCGACTTCAGCGATAATTCAACTCTAGATCAGGTTTTAAAACTTTATTTCTAGTTGTCAGGTTTAAACTTCTCGAAATGAAACCACAGAAATTTTATTTTTGCATATACGTTTATGGAAAGTAATTCAGTTTTCTAATAATTCTAATTTTTGTCCTACAGGATGCTTGAAAATAATTAAAATGTAGTGTGGTACTTCTCATCACCAGTCCATTATACTGAAATGTGTAAGGTAAATTTCAGTTCAATGAAACTTGAAAATTATGCACATTAAAAAACTGCTGCCTCTATATAATTGAGTGACAGTGAACAGCAGTGGATTACAGTACGCGCGTTTCATCCTACTTAGGTCTCGTCAGCTAGATATTCGTGTCTCCTAGTGAGCAGTGTTGTTTGCACTAGAACTGGGACTCGGGACTGATAGCATCAAGCGCCAGAGCAATATCAGCTAGACCACCGAGTCACGACAGCTACTACTTGTGCGATGGGCATAGTTTGAATGTTGTTCTTATACTGTCCTGTCGCTGAGTAGATTGGATTGATCGGTAACTATTGACATATGGGCTCCTACGCCTGCCTGCATTTGAGTTGTACGGTAATGATGGACAGTGGCTATCAATGGAATCCATGACGCATGCTTTGTTCTATTTAGGATTCGTTAGCTGAATGTACAAGCAACAATATTCGAAATATACCCATCGCACAAGTAGTGACTATCATGACTAGGTGGTCTAGTTGATAACGCTCCTGCGTTTGAAGTGATTGGTCTCGAGTTCAAGTCCTAGTGCGAACAACATCACTCGCTGGTAGCTAGGTGCATCCAGCCGACAAGTCCCTAATAGGATGAATCGCAATTCTTAGATTCCACTGATAGCTACTATCCTCATAAATATACAATTCAAACACAGCCAATATCTAGGCATTCGCACAGGAACCCATATCTCAATAGATACTGATCAATTCGCTCCACTCAACGATGAGTTAGTACAAGTGTAAACACTAACTACGGACTCCATTGTATTTTGATTTAAAAAACCACTTCTAGCTCCATACGTATCAAGGCCCTAGTCAATGTTAATTGTAAGCAAATCGCGAATTTGTGTAATATATTTTTAACAGCAAAATAAACTGGAATTAGACATGAATGACATGCATTTATAAGAAGTGTTTCACTTCACTTCCAATGCAAATGGAGTTCTTGAACAATAATAATGTCAAAGTTAAAAAGCTTCTAATTTTTTCAGCTGAATAGGTATTAACGCCTTGAATCAGATGCTTAAAGTAAGCCAACTGACTGAATTCATGAAATATATCAGCGACAGATTTAAAGTCACTAAAAATATTGATTTTATCAACGAATATTCTCAAGTCACTCCAAATAAATGTAATAAACTGTCTTGGTTGTATTGTGTTCTCTGAGCTGGGTTGTTTAATCGTGAAGCTTTCATCGCCTTGCTAGACAACATCATCAACTTCATACTGAAGTTAGTGCTGATGATGTTGTCTAGAAAGGCGTTGAAAGCTTCACGATTAAACAACGCAGCTCAGAGAACACAATGCAACCAAGACCATCCACCTGAGCTACAAATATTCTCCATTATTTCAAAATCATACAAACGTAATAAACTGCATTCAAGTGTACTGATTTGGTTGTCTTTCTCATCTAGAGATAATTTTTACGTCATGGACAGCATTCTTCATCGAAAATTCATCAATTTATACAAATAACTACTTTGAAAATATCTTCATACAAAAAAAAGAGAACCGTTTGGAATCTCATTTTTAACCTAATCTGATCAGTTTACTGGTTATTTAATTGCTTCCATTTCTGTGCGAAGCTTAGGGGAAAATTAAAACAAACTGATTTTAACACACACCTTTTGTAAAGTCTTACCTATTCAGCCTACGGCGATGATTAGATGTCATTGGTTGAGAAATATTTAAAAAGAGAGAAACATTAGATCTTTAAGTCATAACAATCAAGTTACATTTATTAGGACATTTACGTTTATCTACAAATCTGAATTAATGTCAAGATCCGAATTCTCGTATGCAAAGAAAAATTCGAGTAGCCATCCAAAACTGATATTCACGATGTGACAGGATTTTCAAGTAGAAAAGAAGTTTTACTGTCAATCAAATATAGTACATTGTTTTTCTACAAATGAAGTCATATTTGAAATCTTGAAATAAAAAAGGATTTTCAGTTAGCAACACTTACTGTCAGCTTATTTAGTGATTAGTTTTCATAAAACTCAAAATCTAAAATAAACTGAAAATATCCTTACCATTGCTGCGATAACCAGAGTTTCTGGCATTCGTTTTCTACAATAAGTATAATACTTCACAAATGTTTCCTACTCATCCGATTTTGTCATTATCTCAGTGATAAGCGATCAGTTTGCTATTTCTATAAAGCCTAGAATAATGAATTATTCAACGAACTCACACTGTTAGAAATCAAGTATGCGCCACATTCACAATGAAGGCGAATTTTCATGAAATCTAACAATATGGTTGTAACTTATTCATTTTCAAAAATTACTCAACATAGTATCAAAGCTTAATGCCACTCAGGTTAACACAAAAACATAAGATGAAATATATTAACTGAAATTGAGCTACCTATCGATGCTCAAATAAACAATTATAACACCTGTCACAATAATGATGTTTCATTCCCTACGCAGAATGAATCCTACACTACTTGTTTCAATGTCAAATGATTGCACTATATTGTAATTCTTCAGGTAAACCAAGTATTATCGTTCATTTCATAAGTACATTTCTGCTCATCTACCGCTCATCAACTGTTTTTCACTATGTCGAAATTTGTATTCCCCAATCAATGTAAAAGAAAAAAATTATTTCTACTGATATTTCTCTATTTATTGCTAATATCTTTATCAAAGTTATGGTAAACTAGAATTTACAATTTTCCCCAAGCTTATATATGATAACTTGATAAGTGTCCTTCTGCATGAATGATTCTGCATAGTCAGAAGTGTAGAATAAAGATGATATCCATATGTGATTTGTTATGTATGAGTGTGTGAATTACAGATTGAGATTTGCATGTATACATATGTTGATAGTTCTTATCGCATGCATGATGGTTATGTCAGTATGTGGAGGTGGGTTGAGATGAAGTCAAACTATGTTTTACTCCCTCACTCCTATTTAGACAATTATGATTTCACTTAACACGAAGAGATTCTGCTGTGAGATGTTCCTTATAATTTCAAAATAATTTCGATATTGTCAAAATTGACCTTATCACCTTAAATTATAGCATGTCGAACTATGGCTGATATGTATTCGAGTCTTTTCAATTTCATTGGATTTTTGTAGGGCGAGTGGAAGCCCTTCGGTGCTCACTTTTCTTAACTTCGATTTCACGAGGTCTGTCCTATTTATACTGCATAGCAGTCTGAGCATTTGATTTCATAAACACAATTAAATTGTAAATCTAGAGGGATCTCGTCCTTCAAGGGAACCAACCTACTTTGGAATATGTTCGATGTTCTGTAGAACACTTGATAGTGCAACTGTTGAGCAATCTCCTAATTTCATCCGTTATGTGTGATCTCTGAGGGATAAATATTGTTGAGGTTCATGGGTTAGGAACAGTTTAACGACCTAACTTAATGCTATTTTCTATTTTGCGAACGAATTTTACGGAATAATTATCCTCATTTGGCCATTTGAGATACCCGTAGTATTTATACTAAGTGATGATTGAAGGTGAGATGAAAATCTGGACCGCAGCTGGATTTGAACCAGAGACCACCGGGTTACTGTCCGACACTCTACCTACTGAGCTACGAGGTCTGACTCCTGACTGGGCAGCCAGTGTGAATACGATCAAGAGGTAGTAACACATCACGAATTCACATAGTAATCGGGCAAGATCCTCGGTGATTGAAGTGGGATAAAATTCTGGTGAGCAGTCGGACCTCGTAGCTTAGTTGGCAGAACATTGGACGGTAACCCGGTGGTTGTTGGTTCGAATCCGGCTGCAGTCCAGATTTTCATCTCACTTTCAGTCACCACCCAGGATAACTATTAATTTTAAGTATCACTTTCACTTATTTTAATTCCCTAACTCTTTCACTTTCATCATTTACTACAGCTTATACTTTCCTCAAAAGACTGGAGGCAAGAGGAACTTTCCCAATAATTAGATATTATGAGTTGAAATCTTAATATTTGTTCGAATGTGTTGCTTTTCTGAAGATGGCTACACCTAAATGCTCATTTTTTTCCTCTTAACAAAGTAATCACAGAAAGGCAGTTTTCCTGCATTCTTTTTTTTATCTGAGATGAACTTGATACTGGGTGGTCAAGAGTTCAGCTCATCTAAGAATTCCTGGTAGAAGTGGCGTTATAAGATTACAAATGTGTCGTGAACATATCTCAACCAAATATTTGGCTTTAGTAGATGAGTAAAGACACGTTCTTCGAATTTACTAATAGATAGGTTAGCTACTATAAGTGAAACAGGTGGACCCATCGCAACACCGTTAGTTTGCCTGTATAGTTTTCCTTTGTACGTGAAGTAAGCAGTCTCTAAGCAGAATTTCAGGGCCTTGATGATGCCACTGGTATTCAGTAAACGTCTTTCTGTCAATGAAGTGTCTCGGTCTAATAAATTAGAAATAATATCTAGGCTATAATTAATTGAATTACTAGCATTTAAATAATTGATGTCGTAGCCCACCATAATTTCATCTTCAGTTTTAATGGAAGAAACTCTGGATTTAAAATCAAGCAAGTCTTTATTGTCCATCCTTAGTGCTTTTGTGAGGGTTCAGGTAGTGAAGCCAGATATCTGGATTTTTATGTTGCTGAAGTCTACAGTTGGTCTCAGTGGAATGGAAGGTTTGTATATCTCGGGTAGACCGTATAATGTGGAAGGTATGTATGACTTGAGTTTCAGGTTGAACCAAACTGAGCTGCCGATTTTGAGTTTCAGTTCATGAAGTAGTCTATCTGTATTCAGTTTCATTTTGTTCATTTCAACGGATCTTTTCATCATTTAAAGCATTCACCTGCTTTCTTCTCATTATCAGTCCTGGTCATAATGACTGATAGACTCCCTTTATCTACTTTTGTTATTATAATGTTCTTGTCTTTCGTCAACAATGTAAGCAACCCAAATTCATTTCTATATTGACTGTGACTACAACTTGTTGAATCGGACTCTGTTTTCGTCTTTCTGATCTATTATTCTTATATTTCTATCATTTTTTGAATGCACTACACAAAATTGTAATATAACATTACCAGGGAACATGAAAAGCAATTTTTCTTCAAATTGGTGATATACTGAAGTGTGATACCGCTAAGTTAGAAAACACATAAGCGAACAATACCGTGTTAATTTAACTCTAATTAAACCTTAATGTGCATCATTTTTCTTATATATATAAAACATTAAGCCAGAAGTGATGAATACGTTAATCTGTTGTAACAAAATGATACTGAAATGTCTAAATAGTAAGTATCAGGTAATAACAATGATGATAAATATTACTATCCCAGTCCTGATAAGGATAATGAGAATGGCAGACATTTTAACAACCAATGTATATCACAACTTCGAAAAATTAAGATTGCGCAATATCAGGGGAAAAAAACCTTGTTAAAGAGATAAAGTCTAAGCAGATAAGATATGTGTGTGAAGGGATGAAGTAAAGGAAAAAGGTTGAAAAACTGAATTCATCTTTGAGAAAGTTTAGTAAGTTTTAATTATATGGAACAAATAATTCCAACCACTGGTATGATCACGCGCTCGAAATATAACCAAAAACTACATAATATCATTGTATATAAACATTCATTTAAAATATATTTCTAATAAATTTAGTAATTTTTATCCCATCAAGACAGATATGTTACTCAAACATTTTCTGCTGAAATAGGCTAAGGTCGTTTTCTTCAGTTTCATAGCGTTTGCTTTAAGAAATAAGTGAACACGTATTCCATTCGAAGGACTTTGTATAACACGAAAGATGGTTCAGGAAGCTTTGGTCTAATCTATTATATGACGACTACCAGCCTAGTGTGACAAAAATGAACTCCACAGAATGCATAAGTCCATCCAGTATTATTGATATTTCTTGCAACAATCGTCAGGAAATATCCTAAATATTGATCAATTCTCTCCTTATAAGAAGCTAAACATTTACTTAATTTGGCTAACAGTGAATGTTGCATCAGTGTATCATTTCAGATAAACAAATTAGAATATCATTATTTATGTTTATCAGATTGTCGTCTCCTTGTGAAAACAATTTGAATAGCAATCAATTGGTAAATGTAAGAGTTGGAAGTGCTTTAATTTTTTGAAAACTCCTTCGAAGACAAATTGTTTATGACCGCTTAATAGGTTGGCGCCCATTTTTACTAAAAAACATCTAATCTGATCATATTTTGAAGAGAAATGATTCAGGCAATCACATCTAAAATACACACAAACATCAAGACACGATTGTACCACTTATAACTATTGCGTCTTTTAATACTTTGACGTTTGAAAGGCTATATTTGACTCATGAAATATTTAATGAACAAAAACGACTTCTATACACAGTAAGCAAACGTCCAGTGTCATATGACACCGCTTCATATTACGACAATTATTATAGTACGCATTCACTTATGACTGAAAACTGACTTAATTGATAGGCTGATTTAAAAACATGCATAGCTATGACTTTCTATTAACTGAAGAGACAAAATAACGACTTATCCGAAAAATGTATTCTGCCTTTTAAAGCATGATAACTAACTATCAATACTGTGTATATTAGCGTGGAATAGTCGCTGCTTTCGATTACTTTAGTCTCTCATTTTCACCTCCAACTATAGTTTGGCATAAACTATCACGTTCTCAAGAAGGAAGGCTGCGTTAATCTCACAAGTATGCATAGTGATAACAGAGTAAAAAAATTGTCTAGGTATTTCTAAGCAATGGAATAATATTCATAGTTTTGAAATTTCCTCAAAAAACTGGTATTTATGAGAAAAATCAGCTCCTATTGCATTGTTCCGAGATGAAGAAATCATAGACAACGTCCAAAAAGATAAGGTGGTTACTACTTAATGTTACAATATCCTACTTAGTGACATTCAAACTATCAGAATCAGTGAAATGTTCACCGTAAAAAGCACCAAAATATGATTCGACGGAGTGAAGGCTAATGCTTACAATAAAAATTACTACAAACTGAATGTCCATCAATTATATCCAAAGCTACATGAGCAAACAAAGGCATAAAACAGAGAACTCAAACACCTGACATTCATAAAACTACTATCGACCAAATCAATGAAATCCTTGTGTATCGATAAAAAATATTGCATAATAATGCATTGATTGGCTAGAATCCTCCCTCTCCACTTCATTCATTGTTACATGTTTCAATTCTGAAGTGTCTAAGCCATCTTGAATTTAAATATATTTCTGTTACATGGTTCGTATACGAACCCATGTTTTAGAACGATAAGTGAAACTGTAAGTCAACTGAAGTAAACAAGACTTTCAGTATTAGCTAATTCCATAGGCAGTTATGCAGTCCATTTTTCCCATTGGACATGATTGAAGTTGGAGGGAAAGATTTTTCTGAACAGCCACTATCTTGACTGTCAGCACTCTTAAGATTACTCGCTCACATTGCGGTTGACGATAACACACAGAAATTGCACATTTTTAGATAGCTAGCATTCTAGCTTTAAGCTTGACAGATACATCTTAGTCTTGAAACTGTGTTGCTGAAACTTAGATCTTCATTCAATTTAGTCTTTAATCGTATAAACTGAAACGCTACTCCAGAAGGAGTTTAAATAACTCATCCGGTTTTTCTATTCGGTTGAGCAACTGGCTTATTCATAAAATGTAAAGCTCTAATCTGTTATTCCAGCAGATGTTAGGCTTGCTGCTAGAGACACTAGTGTTTTCTCATGTTCACACGTCTCATAGTAGTTACCTAGTTTTAATGAATTGTATTTGAGATGCCAGTCATATCGATTCTTAGTATTGTTGATTCGCTTGAAGATTTTGCACATGATGTTTTCCACTCGTATCTGGTCAGCTAGGTATTTTTGATAAGCAGTTTAAATGTACATTTATAAATGCTGATGCATTTGAAGACACAAAAATGTTTTGGTATTTTTTTATTTGAATGCCTTTTCCTTGATTTTGTCCGTGGTTTTCTGATCAAATGTTCTAGCTTAATAATTCTGTTATTCCCTTGATTGCTCTGATCAACAAGCGTTAGTATGAAATTTCTCAAGTATTCGGACTTTGCGGTACATTTATTCAGTTTTGAAACTTCGAAGCCATGTCAAGGAATTCATCCGTGATATTTGCCTACATTATCTAAAAGGCATTTTAAGAGATGTAACCGAACTGGCAGGTGATTTTTTGGACCTATTTATACTTCATGATTATTGGTTTTAAAATGGAATACTTGTTTTTCTTGAATAAAATGTGTAGACACATTCGTTTGTTTTAAATGCACACGTACACTGAGTAGTAGAAATATTTCATAAAAGCCATTTCAGTCGCAGAATCGATAAGATTTATGTGAGTCTTTTAGCTCTGTATTGTTCTAACTATTCTTCATTTATTATTTACTTGACCTAAACATTTTCAACCACTTTCTACAAATTGACATTAAAATAGGTATTCATGTTTACTGGATACTGGTCATTCTTTCATGTTCTACAATATAACCTTTGAATCGATCATATTTTAATGGGATTCAATAGGTGCAAACTTTTGATGGGTGTGTGAAATCAAACGATTAGTGGGAGATAAGACATTTTCAGACCACTTCCTTGCTTTTCCCTCTAACTCCTGTTTACTGGGAATCGGCAAAATCTCGCTTAGTAGAATGTCAGATAAAATCTCGATAGAAATTGCCACGTTCTAAGTTTTCATATTAACTACATCACTAATTATATAATTCCATGTTAAACTAGAATCAAAGAAGGAATTAAATAGCATTTTGAAACCTTCTTTCGAGTAGCTTGGAATTAGTAGAAAAGTAACTTGACATTTGGCAAACTGCTAAGGATAGTGATTTTGCATATCAAACATAGAGAATTGACAATGTACTCAGTGATCCAAACATATCAACAAAATAGCTACTTAAGTATTCCCTGTGTTTTTGTTACTGGCAGCAATTTTCCTTTCAAAAGGTTAACGATCACCACAGTACTGTTGAATGTGTTTGGGAAACAGTTTCTAAAGGTGCCTGTTTCCATATGTCTGTCATATTTACCAGGTGAAGTAGTTTACATTTACTGATGCTTGTATCACACAAAGATAATATTAAAATTGAGAGTATTTTATTCATGGAGTTATTTTTGATTGAATTTTATTTTGATCATTCCTAATGAATCGCTTCAACTCATGAAGTTTGAAAGGAAATCCTTGTCAAGATAATTTAAATGCTCTCTGCTTACGCTCGCTTCTGAAGATCAGATGGCCAGAAAGAATAAGCAACAAGGAGCTCTGGGAACGAACCAACCAAGTACCTATCACCCAACAAATATGCAGGAGGAAGTGGAAATGGATTGGGCTGGGAATACACTGAGAAGGCCGACTGGGGACATCACGTGTCAAGCCCTCAAGTGGAATCTCCATGGAAAGCGACGAGTTGGACGTCCGAGGTGAGGGTGACATGGAGGAGATCGTGTGAGGAGGAAATGAGAGGCTGTGGGCTGTCGTGGAACCAGGTTCAAAAGATCTCAGAGAACATAGGTCACTGGAAACGTGCTACTGAAGCCCTATGTTCCATTAGGAACCCAAGGGACTAATAATAATAATAAAAAAAGTATGTTATGGCGAGCTTTTGTGTCGTTCCTAATAAATAAAATGTCAGTTTTCTGACTGTATAGTACTTATAAAACGGACTCACACCGCTAAATGTTCGAGCTTATCTGTATCCGTATGAGAGTTAAAAGATGATAAAAATAACTCATTGCGCAACATTCCTCAGTATGGACCATATTATGCACCCGAGAACTGAAAATGCTTCAGATACCGAGATGCTCCATAAGCTTTCCTTGTTTCTACGAAGTACTGTAATACTAGTGCATTACCTGATACAGATAAATTAAATGCATACAATTCATTGTCATTCTGAACATCTTTAACAACATTATTATTTCGTTTTCCTTTGGGATCCTAGCGGAACATAGGGCTTCAGTATCACATCCTTATTCCACTCTGTTCTCAGCAATCTTTTAAACGTGGCGCCACGACAGCTCATAAACTTTCATTCCCTCCTCACATGATCTCCTCTGTGTCACCCTCACCTCGGACGCCCAACTAGTTGTTTCCCCTTCGGGTTCCACTAGACTGTCTGACACGTGATGTCCTAGTCAGCCGTCACAGTGTATGTCTAATCCATCACCACTTTCTTCTGCATATTTATTGGGCGATGGGTTTCTAGTTCGTTGTCAGAGTTCCTTAATGCTTATTTTTCCTGGCAATCTGATCGATCTTCAGTATCGAGTGAGTGTAGGCGGCTGTTGATGAATGTCTGAATTTTATTGGAAGTGCTTTTCGTGACGTGCCAAGTCTCTCAACCATCACATAGAAGCACTGATTGACTGACATTAGAGTCGAAAGTCCGGATTTGTTCCATATACTGAGTGTAGTGTAGTGCAGTAGATCTCCACACTGATTTCAGATTAAAGAAAGCTTGTCTTGCTTTTTCGATCCTGGTTTTTGCACCCTCGTCTATGCCGCCGCCTGTAGGTGAAACGATGCTGCCTGGTTAGAGAGGTCGGTGGAAGAGACTACTTCCTTTAGATTTCTCCCGTTGATGGTGATTGATGCTTGTTGTTCATGCTGTTGTTGGTTGGGTATCTTCATCATCTTTGCCTTCTCTATGTTCACTTGAAGTCTCGTCTTCGCTGCTTCTTCTGTCAACTTGTTAGTTTTCGCCTGTAGTATCTTTTAATTAATATATAAGTAACTGGATGGATTTCTACAGGTCGAGTAGAATTTTTTTCGGTTTATATACTCAAGCATAATAGATACTAAGGGTATTAGAAGTTTAAGGATGGATGGATTATCGCGTTAATTTCGTGCTGTTACACTGGCTCATTTGCACTCAAATATACAATAGTTATACAGAGGGGATGAAAAATGCAAAATATAAACAGGAAGTCAAGAGGATTAAGAAAACGTCTTTTTCAAAACGTGTGTATAGTTGTATGTAAATACAATGAATGTAAATATAAGTATTTTAAAGTGATGGGAATCTGCCACAAGTTTGTTATTTCTGCCTAAAATAGGAAGGTATGAACCCATCAAAGAATATCTTGGGATTAAATCACTTTGGAACTATTGATCAAGTAATTCGAAGCCTGAATACAAAATGAAGTATAAGTTATGAAAATTAGTGTCATAACAACAAATTTGAACACCATAAATGAATGAGTGAAAAGGCAGTAAGAACTTGTAACAATTTCTTCATACATCCTGCATCACTATGATTATAAACACATTTTCTCCATACTCAGTAGTTTCAACGATTTTTTTGAGAATTTTGGGTTTCCTTGGGAGCTCAGAAATAGTCAACTTCATGGTAGCACCAAAGTAACCGAAAAAAGAATTTGGATATTGCTGAAATTCACCGAACTGATGAACTTACCTTGAGTTCTTGTTTAAGTGAAAATTGTTGTATCACCTATGAAGTTAAGCGCCCAACGGTTAAAACGAATAGTATTTACTCCAATCAATTTATGAGTGGCATCTTACTATGTGGTGCTGAATTTCGTAATTTGTCTAAAAAAAAATAACACATTTGATCTTAGTCATTTGCTGAGGCATGGACTGTCTTCGAGAATTTGGAAATGGTTAGTTAATGGGTGTTTGTTTTAAGCTTTAAAATGGACTGCAATTTAATAGGATTACTACCCCATCAACATTAGCAGAATTTTGAATACTTTGTTTCGCTTGCATGATTTACTTTTACTTGCTTCAATTTACAACGTATTATTTATGCTCACTTCCTCTTTGTATTATGTAAAAAACATACTACACTTATCATTAGATAATCTGTGATTTCTCCTCTGTCTGCTAAATGGATAATTTACAAAACATGTGTTGGGAACAAAATGGTGGAAAACAAGATATTCTAAGGTCAGAAAATGCTGAGATCTAGATATAATCAAATATTGTGATCACTTTAAAATTTCGTTTACTTCAGTCTAGTTCATTGATCAATCGAATTATTCTTTCTCCATATTCCCCTTAAATTGGATCCATTAAATAAATCTATCATTAGTAAATCAAGGTTCAAGTTTTCTTTTCTCTCGACAGTCGCTAGTTAAATGGATGTAGTTTATCTGTCAAACAATGAATTTGATAGAATGTAAGGTCAAATGGTCAAACAAGCTTTTCAATTTAGCAAAAGTCTAAGAAACTTAGTATAGTAACATTGTATTATGTGGATGGTCATCTAAGATCACTCCAAATTTTCATGCTCATCAAAAGCTACGTACTTTCGTTTTTGAAATAAATAATGCACTACAACTACGGAACTTAGTATATCTTATTTGTTCATCAGATAACACTTCTTTTAATGCTCTTTGAAGTTTTTTACTGGAAGATATAAACTGCTTCCTAATGAAATATCCCCAGAAAACTCGCTAGAATGATGAACAGAATTTTAGCTCAGCAGGTGATCTTTATAGGCATAGAATCTACGACACACTACTATGATCCCAATGAAAATGAAAAACATAATATTTAGCGACTGTGACATACAATCATTCAGTCACACTCAAACGAGAATATCAACTTATTCATTTACTGACTATATTATCTTATGTGTACCAAGAAATGAAACTGAATAACGGTATTCCAACTGCTTACCTGTTATAGTAGTGTACTGACTTGGTTAAATGCTATTTAAACGCAAACGGTATTCTAATCTGTGATCAAGTAGCTGATACTAACATCTCATAATATGCCACCTTCCTACCAGATAATCCCAAAAAAGTGAAAATATACATACTTCAAGTGAATATGTCGATTCAAAGTAGAAGTTAAATATAGGACTGGAAGATTATACCATAATTGTTGCAGGACAGTCTGCTTTACCTTAGAAGGGTTTTGATAATCCCAGATGAAAATTATTCAACAGATAGGAAGTGTATATAGACAGATTCAAAAACAATGGATACTCATGTGTAGTACTTAGTATAAATGGAATAAAATGTTATATTTAAAACCCAGATTTCTAATAATCATACATGTTTGAATGAAAAATCTCTCAAAACAAATCACATGCGTTCTCTCTGCCTCATTCATCAGACAAATTATTCGCAAGAAATGAAACTGGAAGTGCATAGAAGAAAATGATATGCAATACTCTTACGAATACAAAATCGTGGCTTTATTTAATCTGAATAGTTTTACTTTTGAGCTGTTTAGCAGACGTATCTTCACATGTCTTAGTGGATGGCTAAACGTCTGATGAAGTTCTGAGCAGAAACATTTATTCTCGTCGTAATTTACAGTTTTGGAAGGAGGCAACTAAACTTTAGCGTGCAATCGTTTGTGCCTTGCTTTTCATCAATCTTGCATCAAATGTCATTTAGCAAGGTGCTCACATCCAAAAAACTAACTCCTTATGGGCAGTTTGGTTTAATAAGGCACATTGTTCAGTAAACCTATCTCACATCTACAGAAGTAGCGTATTTAAGGATAAAAAGAATATCTGCTGACTGATCATCAACATTATTTTGTTTATCGTACGCACGAAAGTATCATCTGAATACCTACAAAATTTAGGCTGCATAAAGTTAAACCATCTGCCTTTGAAGTCACACACAAATTGGTCAACAAGTATTGGCTAATCAGTATCCTTTCAATATTTTTATGCTTTAATTCCTATCAGAATGAAAGTTTACTGTATAGCCCGAAAATGGGTCCCAAGAAGTGCTTCATAATCATCCACCTGGTTTTTGGTGATGAGCATTCCTGATCGTTTTATTTTCTTTGGACTAGCCTTTTTTAAGTACGTACATTTATATACATAATACTATTAAAATATCTCTAAAATTTAATTGTTGGAGACTAGTTGCTTTGCCAGGTGCTACATAAAGTAGTGGACAAATCTTTAGGATCCTGTGTAGCATAGTTTAGTTGTGCTTGTTTAGTGAGTAAATGCTACCTAAAATTTACTGATAAATTTTCCTCTCATCATTCTTTTTGCTGATCAATATTAAAGAGTTGCGACTAGTTCGCCGCGACGTGTGAGGTGTTTTTCGTCGCCACTTTAAAGCTAAGCATCTTTCCGAACTTGTTCAGTAGACATCTTTGATTATATAATTAATATATTCTTGTTTTCCAGGACAGCAACGCAGTTATACATACCGAAAGACCGTTAAACGTGAATTCATTGATCTGTCTTATTTTCCTTTATATTTTACTTATATGATTTATTTCAGTTTGTCTGAAATAAATTTATGAAATATGCTAATGAAATTACAATTGCTTGTTACCTATTTATCATGTTGGAAAGATTTGAATGAAGCCTCAGATGATATTCAAATGGTAATTTGCTTTGAATAACCTTGAGCGCAACCCTCTAAAGCGTTCAACTGCCATCTTCATCCTAAAGCCCAACGGCAATTTCAGAGCCCGATCTACTCTTTCACCTCCTTGATCATTAATGGCTACATTTTTGACACCATGCATGTTGTATCTATCGCTCCTTACACTTTTACTCTTATTTTCCCAGATTTCTGTATGTATTCATAAAATCGAAATCATTGCTGCTCATCAGATTAGCAATAATGCGTTATCAGCAAAGATTAGCCTGCAGCTTTCCAACCCAATGAATGGTTTTAAATCAGTAATATGCCGACAAATCTAAAACTGTATAGCTGAGGCTTTTAAGGGTGAAATTTTCAAAATGAAGACTTGAAAACAAATAGTATGTTCACATGGAAATACAAAGAAACGCTTAGTAAATTAGCTTAACAAAATGTCGCCTTGAAAAGCGTGATAAAAACAAATTTTGAAGCATATGTTGCATTTCGTTGCATTCTTTCCAGCAGTTTACAGGTTTCGAATGATAAACAAACAAACTAATGAAGAGAAACGAATTCGTTATCTAAATCCAGATCTTCTACAGTGAGTCACAGAAAGTATTTAAATCAATATAAGAGTAAAACTTGAGCACTCCAGTAGAGTGTAATTGCGTTTCAGGTGATTTATCAGATGTGTCACACACTGAAATGGTGTTGTATCCGAAACGTAATGCAGTAAATAATACTACTCTATCGTACAATACATGGAACAAATTAGCTAGAATGGAAAATATTTACATAACAGTGAAATGAATTAGTTAAATTTTGAGTTGTGCATGAAGTTTAAACGCGAATTTTGCAGATATATCCATAACAAGCAACATAATTTGGTGAGCAGATAGTCATAGGTATAATGTATGAAACCTCTTTAACATCAGTGAATTGTAGCCAATACTGGCACAGAAAAAAGCAAAAAGAGAGAAAATGTGAGATAAAACTTTCCATGTTTCTCAGCAAGCTAATTTCTAGCTCTATTTGAGTTAAACGATCAGGCTTAAGCCTTGCAATAAAGATATTTTCTGCGGACCAATAAGAGATTAAATTTAACTGCTGCTTAGTTGTTGTGAAGGTACTTTAGACGTTGTCGTCAAGTCCTGAGACAAGAAAATGATGATCAATTGAGAAGTTGGTACTATCGCTGACTATGAAAAGTTGGTTGCTTGAAATGTTTTTTTAAGAAAACTAGTTGCTACCCGCCTTATTCAGTCAGTGTAATCACTTTGGAAAACACAACGTAGTAAGTTCTATTTAAAATAATATATGATGCATACTTACATAACTATCATCATATTTTTGAAAAGTTTTATCGCGAAGTAAATGCACCTAAGTGCAACTTTTGACTGCTGATTAAATTTTTTCTTGATATAATCTCCTTTATACTGTAGCGTGGTGAACACAGGTTATTCATCAAGTTTAAACATTCAACATTTTTATTCTCCACTTTTGCATGAGTGATAAAGAGTAAACAGTCTCCTGCAGGCTTTTCTAATCGATTAAGATTTTGTTTCATTTCGTCTTCGTAATGAATTGAATGATTCAAATGTTCTGCAAAAACAGATAAACAGCAACCATCACATACTTTCCTGGTTCATTCGAGGTCATCATAAATTTTCTTGACTACATACGATATCCCAGTTACTATCTTCACAGTATCATTCTGACTTGTCAAAACTGCGCCTACATATGTCTTTCTGAATAATTTCATTCTGAAGTCTTTGAAAATAGTCCACATCACTACTATTAATCGTCGGTTAAAGTGAATTATTTTTAAAATTACTACTTAGGTTCAGATCGCTTTCAGTTTACGAATCTTAGGCACTCACCATGGTGCTTACTCACCATTTGGAAGACTACTTAAAGCCCACTCAGTTACAGAGGTGCTTAGGTAACCTTGCTTTTTATTTAGTTTCCAAGTATATAAGAGTAATTAAAAGTGACCTTGTACAAAAACATCTTACACTGTCCTTAGGAAAACCCATGAATAACTTAGTATACTTACGTTGCATATTTATCCGACTGCTTTGTTTGAAGATTTTTCATCTTCATAAACGGTGGTATCCTAGCCTTTTAACACTCAAGCTACTCATCTCGAGAAAACAACCAACAGTTCAAAATAGTTGTCTATTTCCTCTTTTTATTTTATCCTATCAATGGTTTACGGACTGCTTTGTATGAAAAAAAGTATCATACTCATATGACACAGAACATAATAGTAATAAGTAAATTGACCAATCTAAGATATCATCTCAGTATTGAGAATATTCAGTGGTTAAGAAAAAAATTTACGTTGTTTTCTGTCAAATACTTTTTAAATTATGTTACAGATAACTTTACAAATCTAGGTGCCGCTAAACTGGTCACAATTATCTTTCACCGGTACTAAGGAAGAGGATGGAATAGTCATTGTTAACAGGAACGATGGTAAGAATAATCAGAAACGCATAATAACGCGGATAGATATTTAATAGTAAGATTTAATCAGATCCTGTCTCAATAGAATTTGTATTTGTTAAAAGATAGAGAAAGTGAATGAAAGAAAAAATGTTTAAGAAAAAATAATTAATCAGTAAACTAATGGAGGAAGTAGAAAAGTTATTTTGAAAGTCACTAGTTTGTACAACGCGTTCTCAATGCAAGGAGCATAATCATCCTTCAGAAATCTTACAGCTTTAGCGAGTTTGAATGCAATAAGGGTGAAATTTTAGAACAGTAATAAAATTCTTGGTTAATTAATATTTTCCTACCATGTAATAATCACGGAAAACGAATAAACTGAGAATTAACTTCGTTTCTGCCTAACGAAGAAATCAATGCAAATAATCAAAATACATTTCATATGGAAATTTGACTTCTCTTTTTGTAAAGACCCTTTCTTAAGAAATACGAACTGGTCATTATAGAAAGAAAGTTCTAGAAGGAATTAGGGAAAAATTATAAGACTTTTGAGCAGCTGCTCAGTTTGTCTAAAGAACCTAGAATGTAAATGAAAGTTGCACGTATCAACTGAAGTTATCCCAAATAATTATCAGAGATTATTTGCTTAGTCTTCATGACTAATGCACATCAAAATATCATGTTTTTACTCTTGAAAATAAAAGTGATGGATGTATCGCCCAAAAAACCAGTAGATACAATAAAACGAAGCACTCACTTAGGGATGCTTTAGTGCTTAAAAATCTAAGGTACTATCTTATGTAAGAAACACATTTTCATTATCTGCAAAAATGTTTATGTTAAAAAAATGTGAGCTTTATTGTTGAGGGAAAAGTAGATGTAAACAGATGACCAAATAAATGCTAATATGTCAAGAATAGATCAGCGTTTTGGAATAATCGTTATTCAACTTTTTCTCTACAGAACTCCAATGCCTCGGAAACAGTTCAGTTCTTCAAAACAGCAATTATACCACTTGCAAAACCTATGAAAACCAAAAAGTTTAAACTTTGTACCTTACCTCTGCAGATGTTTCCACTAACTTTTGTCAGCTGTTCCTGCACAAAGTTATTTACCGTCAGCCTAGTTTATTTACTAAAAACCAGATAATATGCATGCCGTATTTTCATTGCGGGAAGATTTTCACGAGCACCTCTTATCAAATGTCTTTCTTATGACAATTTTTTGGCAATTACCAACTTCATCAATGTCTACTACTTCAATTTCGATCTATATGAAATCAAAACCCTTCTCATGATGTGAAGAAATTTACAATCACAATGGCTTACCTAGTTCTCGAGTTAAGGTAACGATGATTCTTTAACAGCTTTAGCTCAGAAAAAGACACAAATATTGATAGTGATAAAACAGACAAATCGCAGGACAACATAAAATGACAGGGAAATTAACAGCCGGACAAACGTCATTCATCTCACAATTTAAGTCAAGGTATCCTAACCAGACCTTATCATGAAACGTTAATCTGGAAACAGTAGTTTTAGATTCCAATAGAAAATGATGTTGCTATATTGATCAAGAACGTTATCAGCTTGTTGTTTATTCGCTAAATGACTTTTAATTTCGAAGTGCAACATTTCAGCTTGAGCTTAACTAACGACTCCAAGTTCAGCTTAGCACACAAATGATGGTACGGAGCGAAAAATACTGAGTAATAATGCTATATCATTTTCCAAAAATTATAATTCACTAATACTTCTCAAGCTTTAAAACATAAACTTTTCAGTCAACAGTCCAATCACTCAATCCAGCAATTCGGTCCTGTATAGCAACAGGAAATGACAAGTATCATAACAACAACTGACACCCGTTTTGCAGGATGTGGCTCTCGCTTCCCGGTGGCCTAGTGGATAACGCACTGGAGTCCTAAGTGATAGGTTCCCCGTTTCAACGATGTTATAGAGTCAAGCCAATATTTTCTGAATGAAATGTTGGTTTAAAGAAAAACTGTGTGAAAACATTGTTGCTTTCCATAATCTTTAAAAATAATATCAGACTGACTGATTCAATGTCGAAAACGTCTTAATTAATCAACCATAAATTAATTCCCCATAACATTAAATAGCGAGAAAAGTTAATGAAAATCTGCATAATCCTCTTCTCGAAAAAAGCAATATGTTTTATTATTAATTGAAAGTGAGATTTTTCAGGAGTGAGAATAAGATCAGAAGAGACTAATAAAAACAATTAAAATGAGAGTTTTTTGTGTACATAGTTTATAATTTGTGGTGCTTAGGTAAGGAGAAAATGAATGAGTTCATAGATGTAGACGCGAGTGGTTGTATTAGTTAGAGTGTTTTCGCGCAACTGTGACTGTTTATTGTGTAGCTTCAGGATAAGTTTGATCTGCTGGATGATGATCTAGTTTTTAGGTAATAAAATAATCTTAACATTCAGACAGCTCTTACTAGTGAAGATATTAAAGAAGTTTTTGAACTGATGACAGCAGTATCTCGAGTGTTAATAAACCCCATCACGTTTATATTTCGCATCTTACTAAGCAGTTCACAGTGCTTACTGAAGAAATAAATATGTTCATACACAACAATCTTTCATGATTCGGTGCTCGTAACATATGACCATTATTGATAAACTAATTTCAACTGAATGGTTTTCTCCATAGCGAAGTAAGTCATTTCTAACCTTTCGTGATTATTATCCTTTTTAAATAATGTCCATTTCACGTGATCCATCGAATTCTACTATGAATAAAAGATGTAGGAATTTTATAATTCAGAATGTGATATCTATGAAAGGAGATTTTATACTCACTCGCTGACAAATAAGGTTCTCCTGACATTTTTTAATCAATTAATGTTTGTAATCACTAGTTAATAGAATTTTAAAAATGAACCGTCCGATTTAAACCTGCTTTTCCAATGGTAACGTTATTTTTTCTGTAAAGCCAAACAACTATGAAATCTTATAAACTCTCTACTTAGGAGTCTCAAAGTATAACCAAAAGTTAAGTAGCACTCTTAAGGTTGTAGCATTAACCAACAGACGTGAGTTGATGGTGAAAACTGCTTTAAAATACTTTGGTCAATCCTATAATACCCTAGTTGAACAATATTATCACTACCTACTTGGTTATGAAAACATTAAACTTGTAGCGTGACACAATACCAATAAAAAGTATAACTGTCATGTACTTCTAATTTAGCTGCAATGTTGCCTGATATTTGCCTACAACCTTAAAATAACTTTATAATTGCTGTTTTCACTCCTTCTTGTCATTGTTGGTAGCTTTATTTTTCCCACTGCTTCAGAAGGCTAAACTCACATTGGTCGTTGGATCTCTTAACTTATCAGTGAGCTTACTGCTTATCAAGGTCGTCTAGAATATATATATATCCAGCATAGCTTTCAATTACTTTTGACTGTTGTTGAGACAGGTAACGTTTTCCTTTTATCTTCGTCTCCCGGTGATATTGTTGTTGTGGTGTTTGACGTTCTGATTAGCGGTTAAAGTAGATCATTTGCGAGCTAGGCTCTTATCGCTCACAGACTACTAGGTAACATTACCAGTCATGCCAAAAGTATATACTTGTTACCCTTGTTTGCTATTCAAGTGCTTGTCGAAAAGCTTTCGAACAGCTGACATTATTTAATTACTTTTCTTATGGAAAAAAGTGAGTCCTACCCCACTAATCAAAGAAATTTAATCTCACTAAATAAACACTCTTTCGACAGACACATTTAAACATAAAAAAGACTAGGATGAAAATTATTTAACAGTAATTGAAAATAATTGCTTTCTTATCTAGTAGTAATGTTTGCAATAATTCAGTTTGTTGCATATGTAAACACTGTGTATACTGGACCGGACTAGTGACAATATAAACACAAGAAAAAATTTCATTATTATTCAAGACACCAAAACTAAATTCAACGCCTAAGCATTCACAAAATTACATCTACATAAAGGTGCATGTTCTTGGAAGACATCTACTTATACAAAGCATGAACAACCAAATTTGTTTATATGAATATAGGACCTTTGTCGAGAACAGTTGTGATATGAAATAGTATGTTTGACTTATGTGATATAGTACGATTGAAATAACCCTGTATGTAGATGTTTGTTGAAAATCCAACTTATGAAGTCAGTTAGCTCTTTTAACAGTCATGTTTCAAGTTATAACCTGAATTTTTCTTGTGTAGATTTAACTTCATTATGGTTGGCTAATTTTATAGTAAAAGCGGAATATCGTGTATATAAAACCAACCTGATTTTATTTATATGAGATGTAAATCCGACTAGCTATTGTAAGAAAAATTTGCAATATACGAAATAGTAGGTGGGCAAAATGGTCTTCATAAGACATTGAAAAATGATTCCTACATCTCATTAAAAGAAGATGTATAATGAAATCTTCGTGATTGCAAAATCCATTACAGTTTTGTTTTTTAAATAACCACTTAACACTTGAAAGGCAAACGCTGGCACGAAGCCTATTAAATATTGGAATGGTGTTTTATACAAATGTTGATTATGAGCTAAAAGTAGTTTATGCCCCATTTTAACACCTTACTAACTATAGCAAGTAATCGACCATGTTGCAATTTCAAAGCTTCAACAGGTTTCACGAAACATATGAAATACTTTGTAGTTTCCCATTACTCAGCTAAATCAAACTGTTCACACTACAGAATGTTTGACAGTCCGTATGGAATGTATATATATATAGAAGAGAGAGAGAAAGAGAGAGACTACAGGTGAAAATCCCATGAACTAGTGATTAATTCAACTCACCTATCTGTTAAACGAAAACTGTGTCTTATGTGACAAACAGAACCTCGCCTGGTTAACTAGTTTACTAGTTACTAGCCGGTCCTAAGCCCGGGTAAAGAGGGAAGGTTGGGCATAGGGCTAGCAACCCTACCCCGTAAAACAAATCTAACCGCTAAAGAAACTTCAAAGCACAAACAAAATATAAAAAATGAAAACAAACTTATTCCCCGCTGGAATCGGAGAGGCGAAATGACGCCAGTTGGTGAAAGCCTTCGGGAAGCCAATTGGCCGATGTGTCTTCTCTCGATGAAAGCGAAAGTAAACGTGGGGACATGGAATGTCCGCACGATGTTTGAACCCAGTAAGGCAGCCCAGATTGCAAAGGAGATGAGAAGGTATAACATCGAAGTGCTTGGGATTTGCGAAAGCAGATGGAATGGGAGTGGACTCTCCAAACTGTCAACTGGAGAATCAATAATCTACTCCGGTCACCCAGACGCCAACCACGAGCACACTGAGGGAGTGGCTATCATGATGTCCTCAAGAGCATCGAAGGCTCTCATGCAGTGGGAACCAATCTCCTCCAGGATCATGACAGCAAGATTCAACTCAAAAGGAAGAAAGGTCACAATCATACAATGTTATGCACCTACAAATAATGCAGAGCAAGAGAAAAAGGAGGAATTCTACAGACAACTTCATCAACACTGGACAAGACGTCAGTTGGCGATATCAAAATTCTAATGGGCGACATGAATGCCAAACTGGGAGGGGACAACACGGGAAGAGAACTAACCATGGGTCGAGAGGCGCTAGGTGAAATGAATGAGAATGGAGAATTGTTTGCAGAATTCTGTGCATTCAACGATTTGGTGATTGGAGGCAGTGTGTTCAGGCACAAGGATATCCACAAAGCGACATGGATTTCACCAGATGGACACACTAAAAATCAAATCGACTTTATCTCAATCTCAAGAAAATGGAGACGCAGTCTACTTAACACAAGGTCAAGAAGAGGAGCAGATGTAGGTTCAGACCACTATCTAGTGCAAGGAACCTTCCAAATCAAGTTAAAAGCCTTCAAGGAAGCTGGTGATAGACCTCAATTCAAGTACAACACTCGGAAACTGAAGGATGAAACTACAAAGGAGATCTTCAAAGCAGCCATCAAGACAAAATGGGAGACGTCGAGGGACATCCCTGAAGAAACCTGTGTGAAGAACACTGGAAGTCTTTGAAAGCTATGTGGAAAGAAACCTGCACAACAGTATTAGGAAGGAAGAAGAAAGAAGACAAGGAATGGATCTCGACGGATACCTGGAAGCTGATAGAGGAGAGGAGGATGGTGAAGCAGAAGATAAACCAGTGCAAGGATGCTCAACGACAAGAGGAACTGAGCACAATGTATAAAACACTGGATAAAGAAGTGAAGAAGAGTGCACGCAAAGACAAAAGACACTTCTACGACACACTGGCAAGTGAAGCAGAACAGGCTGCAGGTAAGAGAGACCTGACGACATTGTATCAAATAACCAGGTTGCTATCAGGGAAGAGACCAACACAGATGAAACCAATAAAAGATGAAGAAGGAAATTTAATTACAAAAGAAGAGAAACAGAGGAAACGATGGGCCGACCACTTCAAGAAGCTCTTGAATCGACCACCACCTGCACTTCGTCCAGAAATACCACCTGCAGCCGCTGAATTACAAGTGAACATTAATCCCCCAACGAAAATGGAAGTCCTGAACGCCATAAAGCTACTGAAATGCGGGAAAGCAGCAGGACCAGATGGAATACCGCCAGAAGCACTGAGAACAGATGCAGAGACAACAGCGGACATGCTCACACCACTATTGCAGAAGGTGTGGAGGAAGAGAAGGTACCTGACGATTGGAAGAAGGGTTACCTTGTCAAACTGCCGAAGAAGGGAGACCTCAGTGCTTGCAAGAACTGGCGCGGAATCACTCTCCTGTCCACCCCAAGTAAAATATTAAGCCGCATCATCCTGGAGAGGCTTAAAGACGCACTGGATTCAAAACTACGACCGGAACAGGCAGGCTTCAGGAAGTACAAATCATGTGCAGACCAAATTGCAACGCTTCGTATCATCATAGAACAGAGCGTAGAATGGCAATCAGCTCTACCTCAACTTCATCGACTTTGAGAAGGCCTTTGACAGCGTCGACCGAGAAGTAATTTGGAAACTGCTTCAATACTACGGAGTACCGCAAACCTTTATCCGCCTCATTCAACAACTATATGAAGATGCCACATGCCAAGTAATCCACAATGGGAAGCTCAGTGATGCCTTTGAAGTGAAGACAGGAGTGAAACAAGGTTGCCTACTATCCCCCATGATATTCCTATTGTGGTGGACTGGATCATGCAGCAAACAGTAGGCAGCGAGAAGAGGGGGATACACTGGACGACGGAAAAGAACCTAGAAGACTTGGATTTCGCCGATGACTTATGCCTAATGTCACATAAACTTGAAGATCTGCAGGCAAAAACTAACAAGTTGACAGAGAGGCAGCTAAGACGGGACTTCAGGTGAATATAGAGAAGACAGAAGTGATGAAGATACCGCACCACCACCATCAACAACAACAACAAACTCCAATCACCGTCAACGGGAGAAACTTGAAGGAAGTAACCTCCTTCACTTATCTAGGAAGCACTGTTTCAACTACAGGCGGGACGGACGAGGACGTCAAAGTCAGAATCGGAAAAGCAAGACAGGCATTCATTAGCCTGAAACCAGTGTGGAGATCTTCTGCACTCAGCATGCGGAACAAGATACGGATTTTCAACACCAACGTCAAGTCAGTGCTCTTGTATGGCTCAGAGACTTGGCGCGTCACGAAAGGCATTTCCAATAAACTACAGACATTCATCAACAACTGCTTACGCTCGCTGCTGAAGATCAGATGGCCAGAAAAAATAAGCAACAAGGAACTCTGGGAACGAACCAACCAAGAACCTATCACGCAACAAATATGCAGGAAGAAGTGGAGATGGATTGGCATGCACTGAGAAGGCCGACTGAGGACATCACGCGTCAGGCCCTCGAGTGGAATCCCCATGGGAAGCGACGAGTTGGACGTCCGAGGGTGACATGGAGGAGGTCGTGCGAGGAGGAAATGAGAGCTTCTGGGCTGTCGTGGAACCAGGTTCAAAAGATCTCAGAGAACAGAGGTCACTGGAGGCGTGCTACTGAAGCCCTATGTTCCACTAGGAACCCAAGGGACTAATAATAAATAATAATAATAATGTGACAAACAGCCTTTACCGATAACTCAAACTATACCACTGTGTGATGGGTAAAAGCGTTTTTTTCATAGAAAGTATTCGAAACGTGCACTACGGAATCATTTTTGATGTCTTCAGACGATAATCATAGCATTTTGAATGATTTGTAGTGTATTCTTCTCTGTTTATTCAGAGGGACAGTGAAAACGGTCATCAAATTTGTGAAACAGAATGACACACTACCAGATTCTGTTCAGCTCATATAGATCATTAGGTCGAATTAAATCTCGGTTGCCTAAAATCTAATCGCAATAAATCTAAAATTCAAACAGCTAAATCTCAACTTCGGATTTTTAAGGTTATTAATAATCTTATATCTATCTTGGCTTGTGATACCAGTGATACATACGTAACTGCACAAGGTTTGAAAATATGAGTGACGTTCTATGAAGAGATAGATTACCTGACTACTTTATTAAAATACAATAAACAGAATTCAGTCGGAGCCAGTTTTTTTATTTCTCTTCAGAACAACTAATGTAACTTGACTGTTGCATAGGTTTAAATTAAATTAGATTAAATAAATAAATTATTTATAAGAAAATTTCGTTCTGATAGACTGATTCAAGACTACATTCAGAGTTAAGAAGTTTCTACACTCATCCCCTCAAAATATTGAAACTAATATGGTTTTGTCATCAGTTTACGTTTTTCAATATTATTTGCCGTTTCAGTGGATATCAGTTATTTCCCAGAAAACATATATTTTCAGTGTTCCAGTTTATAATGATTTAAAATTCTACAACTAGAAAGGCGTAGCCGTTATAAGAACAGTCGATTTAGGGCAAAGTGTAAAATATAAGATGATTCCCTTAATAAAACACTTTATTTTAATTACATTCATCAACTGCAGATAGTCTGATATCACAATAGTCATCTGAACAGAATCACGTAGACACAAACCAACTACTGTATGGCAGCATATAAGACATTATTAAATTAGAGAACTCAGAGTATCGAAAAAGCAAATAACATTAGTTTTACTTCAAAATAACAGCTTATACATCAGGTAACAGAAGGTCTATGAATTGTATCTAAGGGGTGAGAAATGCTAAACAGTAATTATTGCTATCCAATAGACTACATAAAACATGCAGAAATAACAATAATAAAACTAAGGTTAACTTAGTGATTTGAATTTAGCAGACAATTAAAATGAAGTGCACAAATCAAGTGAGAAAAGATTAAATTACAGTCACCAAGAAAGCGAAAGTTTCTGTTCATATAGGTTCGGTTGAAATTCCTTTGCATTAGTCATTTCCCTGAATCGCTTAAGCTAGATATTTTATGCCCATTGGATATTTTAATAGCTTAAACAAACATAAACTTGTTGCCTTGTCTCAGTATTGCATTTCTAAATTCTACTGATTGGAATCTTAATTCCCTCCAAACGTAAATTCTCTGGAACTTGCTTAGAGAATTGAATGGTTGCTCCTCTCAGAGTCCTTCAAAATACTTGCATGCAACTAATCGGTGCAGTAATCGGCGACATGAGTGCGATATTCATCTTGTTTGGACACTATCACATACCAGTACGAGTTTGGCTGCAGGGAAAAACCAGTTTAGTGTTCGCCTGAACCTGATTTCTATTGTCTCATATATCGCTTCGTTCTTGAATGTAAGGTAAATCATGGTGTTAGTCGACTTCTAGTGTGACCTGTTAAGTTTCCTACTTCATAGTAAATCTCTTACGGTATTCATTGTAACTGATACATCTTGCAATAATGCTTAACTTTTATTCAGACGTGTTTGCGAGATAGCTCCTGCTTCAGTTGTAAAGGATTCTGACTAGTTGACCCTTATCGCCTGAAAGAAAAAAGTCATTATAATTATGATGTTGTCAGGCACATTTTTCTTTCCTATGGATGATTTTCTTCGCCACTCCGCCTTTTTTCTTCTCCAGTGAAGGTCCAAAAAATAAAACACAACATGCTTATCTTACATGATAAATCTAATGCTTAATTAGTCTTGTTGGGTTTGCTGAAATACTGAGATACATTATTCATGTCACTAAATCAACAAATGTGTCATCAACAGATATGCGACGGTAATTTTTCCCCCTGATCACTCAAACCATCCCTGTCTGTTTGTCCCAGACTATGTGGATATGTTTTTTCCACATTTCTTATCCTTTTTGAATCGTTCGTGAACCTCTTTTTAGAGAATCTGTGAACTGCTATTATTTTGGCATTTGCTTTCTCGATACTTTGAATTCTCCCTCTCTTCTAATGAAGTAAATTAGGGTATTGTTCCAGTGAAGGTGATGGGTCTCAAAGAGATCACAGAAACATATATTGTTGAATTGTGGGTGAGATACATCACTGATATCTGAACAAATTGTCAAAATTCTCCGCCTCATAGGCGAAATTGCCTCTTCAGTGTGACTAGCGTGAATGGGATTTCCCAACGAAAATGATTAGAGGTGAACATAACTCCTTGATCGTTGGATGCGCAGGGTTCGGTGAAGATATGAAGGGCATACCCCTATCACTCACTTGTCAATATTAGGCGCATAAACTCCACCTGAGTAACAGATTAAAGCCCGCAGCCACTTAACAGACATTAAAATACTGCAATTACAGAGATATGGTTTTGGAATTCTACTTGAGCATGATGTTCCAGATGCATACTGTCCTCTAGAACAGCGTCTTGTGGGCAAAGATCGACTATCCGAATTAAAAAACCACTTAATCTGGGTTGCGTTTAGCCCAAAACAGGGCAATGAACCCATACAGAATTGTTTTCTGCCAGTGTTTGAATAATAATTTCGGGTCTGTAGACTTGGAGAAATTACATGATCACGACTTCAAGGTCGTGGCGGATACTGTCACTTGGCACTCCGCAAAGAATAAGGCAAGTGAGGTAACCGACTATTCACACTGATTGGTCAACGGGCGCTTCGGGGCTGGAACACTGTGCATAGGAGTCAAGCTCTCAAATTCGTTTTGGCCTGCCAAAGAAGGCATTCGATGATATTACTTTCAAGACGCCACATCCTCATCTCAATTCTGTGGCATCATCCTAGATCCGAAAGGTATGCAAGTGTTACTCAAGGGTTTGCGGCAATTAACTAAAGTGTCTAATACTGAAGAGTGATGTGGCCAAACTCACAGTCACCCGAAAGTGGGTTTGTCACCGAAGGAGAACCAGTAGTTCACAGTATCAAATAGTGGTAACATTACCACCGGCAGGGTTAGATATGGTCAACCGTTATGTTTAGTCCGCATAAACTATCTGGGTCCATTTCCAATTATGCATGTTAGGAGCCTAGTGGGTGACAAAAATGAATTAGATAAATCTTTAAGAAAGTGAAAACAAGAGCAGATTAACAGCACCTCAGCCATTCATGAGTGTGACTTTCGTTCCAACTCACTAGATGCAAGTCGTGGAGAGGGTATCTAGGATTATATGATTCGGACGACATGCATGGTTGCAAATGCTTTTGTGAATGAGCGGCCAACAAAGGACAAAGGTTTCATACAATTGTTGACACAATCTGAGTGTATAATTAACACGTGTTCACTGGTTCCAATCACTTTCGACAGTGTAGATCTCACAGTATTAGCTCCGACAAAGTTGCTGCTGTCAACAGGCAACCTAGCAAGGTTCAAGGAAACATGTCGTAGTGATAATCTTCTATGAGCTGACAAAAAGCGGAAATATTTTGGAAATTTTGATCCGAAGAGGGTATTCTGTTGCCACGAAAACTTCATAAGTAGATAACCTTTGAGATAGATATCCAGGTAGACGACCCGGTGTCCAACGATGTGGGTGGGAACAATTGATCTCCGGGAGTGATACAGCAGGTGATCTATGGTGAAGAAGGGTTAGTTAGGCAGATGAAATTAAAAATGACAGAAAAATACGATATAAAAATATGGTGCGAATTTAGGGTGAATCGGAGAAATAGACTCGTTAGGGGATCCTCAGGAGTATTGGTGTTAGTCCTGAAGGTCAGCGGAGGTAGGTTAGGTTAATGAGTTCCCAGGCATACTGAATTAAGATCTGATGACCACTTAGGGAGATCTGTGTGCTTCCGATCGTCTGTGTGGTAAATATTATTGGTTTTAATGATTATAAGAGGAAACTAAAGTTCTTCGGTGGGGAGTGCTGCGTGTGTTTTCATTTTATTCTCATGTCGTATTCAAAAACCCTGACTATTCGTTTTGTCTGACTTCACTCAATTTCTCATGTAATGACCTTGAAGTTCTTGTCTTGATTGGTGGTACCATTGTATTTCATTTTGGTCAGATGTATGATATCCGTAAAACTGAAGGCTTGTAAACAACTTTTGCACACATATTTTGCTGGAAAGAAGTATTTTCTATAGGGTTCGTCTATAATTTGAAAATAAATTCCCTGTTTGGCGACCAACTGCTTCGAATTTGGCCAGCTTTCTTTTGGATTCGGGGATTCTTGAGATTTGTATCTTCGTTACAGTAGTTAAAAGTATGTAGTAATATAATACTAATTTATATAAACTTAGCTGTAGATCGAAATTTTACAGTGGGTTTAACCTGAATACAACTTTAACGCGAATATCTTTCTCACCTAACTTCTTTTCCACTTTTCGATTTCCAACAATCTTACACAGTAGTTTATTTTTTCTGAGTATTTTTTGATCATCACACTGAAATATACATCATAACGGGAGCTCTTTTTAAAAAAGTGCGATCCATATTTTCACTTATATCTTCTTTATTTCATGGTTACCGAGGTTTCCAATCCTCCTTTCAAAGAATGTTGACCCAACATGTTGTTAAGTTAGTTTATTTATCTTATCCTTAGGTGACGAGAAGGCAATGAAATACCTTGACGACAGTGTACCTGATAAAAATGATCGCTCTTTCTCTTCGAAATTCTGCAACTATTCAATTCATCATGCGTAAAAATTCTACAGAGAGCTGGTACTAATGATGTCTGAGATCACCTGTTTCTCTCCTCCTTGTTAATTTAAGATATTAAAGTCCATAATCAGCCCATTGTTAGAGAATAGTGGCTACTCCATTTTTCCTCTTTCAATTACACATAGTAGTTGCACTTCACTGGAATCTCATAGTTACGTTTGAATGCTAGGAATATACCATTCATGAAAAAACTAAGTCAAAGTAATTCCGTGAGAACTAGTATCATAATTTATTTCTTCAACCTATGCTAATCTGTCATAAAAGTTTCTCGTAAATCATTACACTCCTACTAATCAACAGCCAGATTACCTTCTGGTATTTATTGAAGGCTTACTTTGAGATGAATCTTTGTAGCTCTAATGAAATGCCGTAACTGTGTGGCAAAGAAGGTCGGGAGTGAGGCAGATGCCAAATAATAACACTGCATGGTTAATGTGCAATAGTACGAATTGCGAGAGGTGGGAAGATATGAACCACTGAGTTACAACCCAATATATGAATGGCAAGCTGCTTGATGAGGTCCTCAACTACAATTGACTACATATTCCATGACATCATGGAAACACGCGGTCGAGGAGATCCAAGCTAGGAAAAACGGCTTTCCGGTTCTCCCAGGTTTTCAGTAGTTCGCTAAGTGACGTCGATCCATGATGAAACTAACCTTCACCATTAAATACACTTGAAAAGATAGCCTTATAGGAGTGAAAGTAATAGAAATCCGCATTTTTTAGAATCACAAGAATCGTTAGCCACATTCTAAACTAGTCATAAGTCAAGATAATAAACGAGCAATTAGACAAATGAAATTGTTCAAAACGTTTCCTTATGAATTCATTCCCATCATATGGGAATGGTAAAATCCCGTTTTATAATTTGATAAGCAATTGAAAATGCATACTATGTAGTAAATTATACAGATGTGGTATTTAGGAATACTAAACCTAATACACAGATGCTGTTTGTTAACTAAATGTACACCATTTGCCACCACAAACGTGACTATAAGAGTTAGCTGTTCTCAAGTCACTGTCAACAAGTAAAATTACTTTCGTCGCGTGTTCAAATTTAAGCATCCAATAAACTCAATGGCTTGTTATCATTCAACCGTACCACAGATCGAAATGTGCTGACAGCAGAATAAGTAATATATGCATCAAATTATCAATGTTCATGTGCTAAATTGAGTGATGCAGTCTCGATTAAAAACAGATTATAACACTGTGAGAATTGCATCATAATTGTCTTTTCTCGATAATCTTGACATAATATGCTGTTTTTGTGTCTTTACTTGTCATTTCTTCCCCTATATTTTTGTTTCTTCCGGCTGTTTACATTTCACCACTTCCTTGTGACAGAAGGACATGAGATGGACTTTAAAACAGTCTACATTTTTCGATTAACATCTTGCTCCTGTTGTTATAACAAAGATGAATCTTAGAAAAGCGAAATGATACAAAACGTTAATGCCATTCTGTATACATCTAGTAGATATACCTAAATTAACGAAAGATTATGAACTATTAGTAGTGCCATGCATTTCACCAAGCATACTAGTGTAAGTCTGAATAATGAAGTAATTTTACTATATGCAAAACTTTAAGTTAATTAAACTAGCATTTCTTTCTAACAAGTAGGTAAATGTCATTGAAATTAAGTCATTATTGAAAGAATATTTCTGATAACCAGTGATACAGGGAATTGAAAAGATACATGCTAATGAATAGAAAAACTGACGAAGCATCGCCCGGATAGTGAAGATGCTAAGCAGCAACAACTGCATACCTTCGATAAAATCAAAAGAAAATAACCAGAATAATAGAGTCTTTTCCTTTTTCTGATACTTTTAAACTGTCACACTTCTTGTAAATTCATATTTCAACTCATATTCTTCTCGTTTATTTTTATACAGCTATACTTCACTTGGTCGTCATGTGGAAAATTTGAATTGTATTCCATATCTTTGTATTTCAGCCATACTTTTGAAAAACTTTAAAACATCACTAGAACAATTCGTAAATAGATGCCTTGGATTAGACATTGTAGTTAGAAAGAAAACAGTTTAGAATATGCTGAACTTTTTGAAAGAAAAATAAGTGTGACAATTAAAGTTGAATTGGAGTCCTTCAATCCTTTTACTATGAAAAATAATACAGAGATTAGTAATACTAGTCAAACGTATCTTTTATATTATTCACAAGAGACTGAAATGAATTTTATGGTTATGATACCTGTATTGGTAAATACAACAATTTTATAGATCCATGTATTTATAAGAAATGCATTTTCTAAAGTAGTTTTTTTCATCTTCTTTCTTCTTCTTCTCCTTTCAGATAAAACTAAGCTCCCAACATTATTTTAAAACAAAGATTTTATTACCGTCTAAGGTCTCTCCAATGAAAATAGACACCTACGACTAATTAGCTACAATTTATATGAATTATCATTATTCTCTTTTCGTACAGACGATACGTCAGTGAAATAAAATAGTTGTTTTGTTTTTATCGAATTACTGTGTTGAACTTTAAACTCTGCTGTGTTTAAGCAAATCTTAATCTAGGAAAACAACCATTTGTTTGAACTTAGGGCAGTGAAAATAACTAATAGCTCAAAAAATCATTATTAAAATTGCTAATCTTATTCCCAAATTGAGAATGGAAAAATAAATTGACAATAACTCGTAGGATATTTCAAATGCATATGTCAGTTGTGCCTACTTGTCACACTGATAACACTCAAACAAAATATTCTGCATCTATTTTCATAATCAATTTTGTAATACTCCAGTATTTCAATCATATTTGGTTAATGAAACCCTAATCACCAATAAAGGTCATTGTTATGATTGTGAGAACTAAGCAAAATTACCTGAGATGAAGTCTGATTACTACTGTTTTCTAATTAGTTAACTAATAAGTTCGGATAGTCAACAGCATCCGTCTATCAATCATTTTCCAAAAAACATATTTCCGAGAAAACTATGCAGAAACAGACAGAAAATTCTTAGCATTATTGATTTCAATCTTTTGCTAATTGTAGTAAGAAATCCCACTACATAGCTATATTGTGCATTTTCTACTTGGAATCCGTTAACTCAAACCTTGTTTTCGTTTTCAGCTAAGTTTTAGAAAAATGTGAATAAATATTGCACATTTATCATCAAGTGGCATTATGTGAATCTGTAAACTGTGATAATATATGCACAAACGGATTCAACCTATCCTGGGGTTTTAAATATGCTTGAAACTTTTGAAATTGCTACGAAGCATACATGAATATTCAGATGGTTACTGAAACTCACTTCTATATTACATTTGTTTATTTGATTCATAACGCACAGTGATCCAGTATCACTGAATTTCCAACAACCACAGTGCCGACGTTTTACTCCTATATTACTGAAACTCAAGCATATCTGTTCATATATGCTGTCAGCAATCATTGTCAAATAACAGACCCAGAACTTCAGAAGCCATCTAATTTTGACACGTTACTTTGTTTCCAACAAGTTGAAGAAATAAAGTATTAAATAAGTAGTAGCTTCGAGTAATGGTTTTGGGAAATCTTCCTCAGCCATAAGCTTTTGATTGTGACACAAATGTATGACTCATGGTTTGTAGATCCATCATCTTTCAGAGTTTTGATTGCTAATTATCGTAACTTTTCAAGCACAGTAGCTTCACTTACAATGCACACAGTTTCATTCAAAAGTTGACTGGTTCCGAATCATATTCGATGCATCTGAAATAATATCAAATTAGTACTTTTAGACAAAGAATTTATTTCAATTTTATTTTTTACTAAAGAAGATGGAATGCTTTCATTTATAAGATAGTCAGCAATGCTTATTAAGTGGTAAACTATTTTGCGGGGTCAAACCATGGAAGTAATATATGAAGCTGTATTCACAGGTTTCGAACAGTTGATTTAGTGTCTTCTTTCTCTCTCTTTGTATCAAATATGTATCTATAATAGGATGATATAATGCAAACCACAATCTTTTGAAGTTAACAATGTATAGAAGCACTTAATATGTTCGAAAACGAAGGGGATTAAGTAGTTTTTCACATGAATTTTCACATTTTTGCTTATAAGAATGTTTAACAATTCCTAATAAACTATTAAGTAACAGAGAAGTAACAAAACAGCATCAACATGGACACGTTGTTGAAAAACTTTTTAAATGATTAAAAAGAAAAGTTCAGGATGAATATTCATTCCGAGAAAAATCACTCTTCCCCATAACCTGACTTCTATCAATAGGTACCTTCAAACTTAAACTGATTAACTAACTCATACAGAATAATCTTGACATTCTAAAAAACAACAAACAATCTAAAATACAATTACAAATACACTCAAACTATCATATTGAGGTTTTATTCGGTGTTTTTAAACCAGGAACCACAAAATCTTTCCGGTGAAAAATGTTCAGTTCCGGTGATTGGTAAACACGTTTCTAATACACAAGGCTTCTAAAATTCTTTTAAGTTGAACTTACGAAAATAAAAAAAATGTACACAACCTGGTATTGACTTGCCTAACATTGCTTCTCAAAGATTGGTAATAATTTGAAATTAAGTTCAGTAACTTTTCTGTTAACTGCTCTCTGAAACTGTCATATGATCTGACTGGCTGATGAGCAAAGCTAACCAAATTCTGCTGGACTGACAGTAATAATTTACATTAGGTTGTTTGAGATAAGGAGTATGAAAGTCTGAACTAATGTTTTCTGCTTCTTGACAATCGTCACCAAATTTTATCCGGAACCCTAATCGAAACCTATATGCCTCTTAGTATCTGGACCCAAACTAATTAGCATAAAAATTATAGACGTTATCACTGATTTATTTAAGCAGTGGTTGACATCCTTCAGTAGTGTAATAAATACACTGTTTTGCTTGCTGAAAAAATAAGCAAATTCATGATGCCTTGTCCTCAATTCTACATGAACACTGTAAATTAGCTGGCCAGTAACTGTTGTAATAGTGCAGTATTAAAATCTCTAGATGCAGAAATAGGTTATGTATACTGGATATTACAGATGGTGTCAGTTTCATCGAGGTTACAGGTACAACTTACTAAGGAGTAAAAGCAACTCAGGTTCCATGACTTTGACAATTCCCTTTAACCATTGAATATCTGTCACAGAGCGGTAGGTTGGTCAGTCTTCGATCACCTTGACTACAATGAAAAGCCAGTGTTGGCAATCATTCCTCACTTAGGATTAAATAAAATGAAATTCAATTTAAAGGTTTGTGATGATTTACTTATTGATTTCGGATTTTTATTCATCACAGACTAACATCGAATAGAGAAACATCGAGAACTGGGGGGCGCTGGGTAGCTGCTTTTTCTTAACATGGGACTCCTCGACAGTGAATAGTCATGACCCCACTGGATATGGAACCCAGGAGCTTCACGATCCACGGCCAGAACTTTGTCAATGGACTGCTGAGTAGGAAGCCAACGGTTCATATTTTCCACTTCTATGAGTCGACAATTTAGTGCGACCTCTATCTAATACCTTTATTGAGTATCTATCTCGACATTTGACTTGGTTGTTCCCACCAATCACGATTTATTATCAGAACTTCGGTAACCACCTCTCGAAGCGAGTCACCAATGACCACTAGTTGAGAGAGAAGTCATTTCCGAAGTTCTAGCAAGAAGTCATGATTGGCGGGGCTGACCAAGTCGAATATCAAGATCGATACTCAACAAAGGCGCTATATCATTGACTCACAGAAGTGGGAAATTCCCATGTCCATACTAGGAAGAAATAGCTACCTACTGCTCTCAGGTTTTCAATGTTTCTGTACCTGATGTCGGTTCATGATAAATGGAAACGTGGTATCAATAAATAAATCACCAAAAACCTTCCAAGTGAAATGCGTATTAACTAGACCCGTTCCATTTTTATCTTCATATTAACAGCGTTTTCATCTTAACAGTTTTCATTTTACTGGTGAATGCATATAATTAACCTTTACAACATTCTGTTGGTATAACTTAATTTTTGAATAATATGTCAATGACAAGATTTTAAGCGTCATTAAGTTTTATCACCTTAATATAACTTGCTATAAAATCCAAAATATGGCCTTAATTTAATGAAATGTTGAGGCATTCGCACAAATAATACCTACGGTAAGCAAGCCAAAATCAGCCACAAGTTACCAGTAACAAATATTCAGAAACGTTCTTTATTTAAATTATAATTTCATCCAAAATAAAAACTGAAATGCCCATGTATTTTGCAAGATCAACAGTCGTGAAATGGTAGTTTCTGTGAAAATCTGATGTGAATTGTTATATACCATCCATGAGGTTATTGATTTCTTTAGCAGTCTTAGTTTCCTTAAATAATTTACAGTCTGTTGGGAACAGGAAGCTGGTAGTCTTTTGTCGACTACTTTCCTGATACTAGATAAGCATTACTATTTGTTGACATACTTGTAATTATCTGTTGTCATACTGGCTCGAATTGAAATATATAGATTGGAATATAGGACTCCTAAGCGGATGTCTCTATAAAGCCTGAACATTTTTTATCGTAATCTACTCGGTTGTAGCTACCAGAGAAATTTACAACAAGCCTTTCGTCCTGTTTGGGATTCGTCAGCTGAGTTTAGCAGTGAGTGATGTTCCCAATGAGATGCATACCTCTTAGCCAGCTCTTTGTATGTTATTTTGTGTTTTTAAAAATATAGGGGATTAGTTTAAAGCTACAAATATAGAGCCAATTGATAAAAACTCTCTTTCCTTGGGTTTTATTTCATATAAACATATACAACATTTTATAACCTAAGAACATCGACACCACTCAAATTAAAAACGTCGATGACAGCGTTTTAGGAAAATAGGAATCGTACAAAATGTTAAAGTGACACTGGGATTTCGATTATATTAAACTTTATACGACAATGAAACATTCTTCTGTTTTGATTGACGGTAAATAATATAGAACAGCAAGACTCATGTTCATTCACTTTACAATTGTTTTATAATATCACTAAGTAACTTACTACAAAAGCGTACAATTTATTTCATAAATATTTCCCTGTATTGAAATTTAGGACAGAGTAGGAAGATATAAAAAGAAAACATAATTAAAATTAATAATTGACTCTGTCATTAATATTGTAAACTAACTCAAAGATGTGATACACATATTCCCCGTCAGAAGTAATCTTACTATGGTTAAAAAAAATGATATTTTACGTGTTTAATAAACTGGCGGATTCACTGTAATGCAAGAAAATTACAAGGTATTATAAATGTTACATATTACCTAGAACTAAGTTCTCTTCATACTTCTTGTTTTTATCTTTTAATGGTATTTCTTAAATCAACCTTACTAAAAATGTCTTCTATTTTTTAATTACATCAGTTAGAACAAGTGTAGAAATAGGAATCTCAGCAATGTACAAAAAATAGCTCATGATTAGATAAAGATTTATGCTAAAATTATGTTCTGATAATGAGGGAACATAAAACAAGCAAACAATGAACCCAGTCAGAAAAATAACATTGAAATATAAATAGGAAACATATCTGTATAGTTGGATGCTTTAATTTTCTGTTTCTTTGAATTGAAATGGTTTTGAATATCTAAATGGAACATAAACATAAAATTCTGAATTTCCTCCCTTGAAGTAATCTGAGAGGTTCTTATGACACCATCTAAAACATCTAACACCATTCACATTTCCACTTGTAGTGGTTTCTTCAATCAAACAGACGAGTACTGACGATTGGTTCAAATCTAGAAAATAAAACCTTATACTTTAAGAAAACTTTGATGATTTTTGCCTATTTTCGATTATACTGAAGTCACTGGAGTTACAGGAAATATAACATTTTTAATCCTGGATTCTACTGCTAGCCACTGCCCATCATTGCTAAACACAGTTAAAAGACAGACCATATCGAGGCATCCGCATAAGAGCCCATATGCCAACAGAGGCTGATCAATTCGGTCCTATCAACGACGGCGTAATACAAGCAATAACACTAAAACCTATACCCGTTGCACAAGAAGTGGCTATCGTGGCTCGGTGGTGTAGTGGATAACGCGCTGGCGTTTGAAGCGACCGCTCTCGAGTCCAAGTCCCGGTGGGAACGACATCACTCACTGGGAAGCAGGTACATCCAGCTGACGAGTCCCAAACAGGACGAAATGTGCATCCTGGATTCCACTGCTAGCCACTGCCCATCATTACTAAACATTTTTAATCCATGTTGTAGAAACAGTAAATTTCTTAAACACTGAGATCTAAGTAATGATGATGATGATATTCATTATTTACATACGAAGTGACATAGTGATTGCTTTCGTGTATTGAAAATGTATTCAAAAGTGAATCACTTTACTGGTTTCGTTTTGAATTTCTCACATGGCTGAAGGTTGCACTTAGTAAATATTTTTTCCCTGCTAAAGGCTGATTATTAGTGTATCAGAATATCTGTTCTACAATATAATTTAACAAACAAGGCATGTCTATTGATAAGTAACTTATTTTTACAATTTTGAACTTTAATCATGTTTTACTGGATCAGTAATGTGCCAACAACTTGATGAATGCATATTTACATGTGGGTTCGTATTCAGACTGTAACAGAATATTGAGTAAGATCAAAGTATTGGTTATGCTGTATTGTATGCTTTAGTAAATATTCCGGAATAAATATTTCTTAATTATCTCCAATAGTTATCATTCAAAAACTCTGTCCATCTTTTTGTTCAAGCATTGAGTGAAAAGCGTTTCCAAAACTGCATTATTAAACACTGACAAGAATCGAATGACTCTATAGTTCACAGCAACAACTGCTGAAGTGGCCAGCTGAGCTTCTTTATTTCGGTTGGGTAGTTAGTATTTTCAAAACCTGAAAACATTTAGTTGGTCTTTTCAGCAAATGATACGATGGCCTTGAGAATTCTTCCCTAAATCATGTCACTTAGCTTAAACTAAATAGAATAACTAAATTTGTTAGACCAAATCATTAATATACGAGTAAAACTTGGGCACTATGGTAGATTGTGATTCCATTTTAATCTGTTTATTAGAAATATCACACAGTAAAACAGTAGCATTTACTGGATAACATTTCGGACACAATTTATTGTCCATATTCATATCCGGTAACTCCACACATCTTCGAGACAGACTTTATATACTCCTAATTTTCTCTCCTTCTCTGTGATGACAAGGGTAGTAGAATTTTCCATATATCTGGGACAGGTGCAGGATCATTTCGATTGCATGTGTTTGGTGTTGATTCGATAAACAAAGATTTGGTTATCAATCTCGCCCTCCCTCCAACCAACTAAGTTAGTTTTCAACACTGTCACGTTTTGGACACAGGAGGATTGTGGATGAAACTCAAAGAATATCAGATTTCTTCTGTGCACATGTCCTAAACTCTTAGTGAAAAATGTGATGAATCCTACAATTTACTACTGGTTACAAAACGAGTACAAACTGTTAGGATAATTGTTCCATAACTAATATTTAATTACTACATGTGACTATGTTGAACCCTACAGTTTTCAGAAATATTATTCGAAGCCTACATATAACTTTATGGTTTTCCAGTAATTGTACAGCACAGGAGATGAGATTCTTTTATTTTCGATGCATGAATGCTGACTAGATAAAGGGCAGGAAAGAACTAGACGGTTATTTGTTAGTTATCACTAAACGGTACCTTTGAAACTAAAATAGAGTATTTCTTCTTTAAAAGAAACTGTTTTATTTAAAGCTCAAAATGACATTCCTAACTTACTCATAAGTATCTTTCATTGCTATTTCTTCTTTATGGCTCCATGTAGCATGGTAACAATGTAAATTCGTGTTATTTTCATAATTTTGTTGGCATGCGAATAATGACATTTCAAATGCCACTAAACCTTAAAATCAGTTAACTTGTGTCTCTATGCAAAAAGATGAACAAAATACTTTCATACAGACTGATGTGTTTTGAACATTAACCTATTTAATGCTTCGTTTACTTTTTCAGGAGGTTTCTGAACTCACAGAAATCGGATTTCATTTACTATTACACTGACTGTTTAGGCACTAAGTATACTTGTTTGTCAATAAAGCTAACCAAAGCTAACTAAATCACGTAGTCAAAGGCAAAATTATACAGAGAAAGTGGGTGATACCAGGTGAACTATAATTTAATTTTATTTGACTATAGAAGTAAAACTTAGGCACTACGGCAGATTTTAATTCCGTTTACGTCTATTTATTGGATGAATCAAGAAGTGAAAAAGTCTTGATTACCGGATAAATTTTCGGACATAACTTGTTCTCCATATCCATATGGGGTCACCTCCATAAATTTTATCAGATTCACTTCAGGCTGGAAAATAACAGCTGTATGGCTTCACATTTATGAAAACCTGCCTACAGTCTCACTCAGGTATAACAGAAATATCAGAAATGAGGCTTATTCCAAATAATTTCGAAAGCCAGTTGAGTAGGAAAGCTTTAGAATTCCATTAACTTCAAAATTACCTTAAGGAGTGAATATACAAGGAACATATCATAGTATTTGTCACTCCATATATTTACAAGTTTTTATTCAAAATAATTCATCAACTTGTATAAACAGTCATGATATTGCTCAGATTACTGGCGGTTATCGACCACAATAGAGTAATTTGAACATAATTTCCTTTCAGTTTGTAGGTTTGTGGAGGTTATTTGAATTCTACTGTTTACTAAAGTGAAGATAAATATCCCACTTAAATTTTGCTGAGAACTAACACTGCTTGCAATATTACGTCAGAAAGCGAAATTCATGAAACATTGTTTAGCTTCGATAATGCCTTGAGGCAAAGTTTATGAAATAGGTTGCATAGTGATCACCACTCAATCAACACAAAAGGAAAATTGATGGGCTTACAGTGTTTTGTTTTGAGAAATTAGTGTTTCCAGTGATTAACGCCCTACGAATACGCAACTGAATTTGAAGAAAAACCTGACTTCCTTACTTCACTTCATATGACCTGCTTAAAACTTGAGCTACAATAAAAAGTGTTTTCAACCGAATACATTTCATCAAATTCTTCCCTTTCTGTTTCAGTGTTTTGAAGAGCTTCTTAAGAAGACAATTTGATGGAAATATGAGCTCTGTGAAGTTCCTTTCGTTCTTTACTAAAACGACGCCTCTAGTCAGGCGCTAAGTACAGCTTTATATGCTCTTATAATCAGTGCCACAAATCCTCGAACGAGAACAAAAGGATCCAATTAAAATCATTTCACAACCAAAACCTTGAAATGATGGTACATTTTATTATAGCAGTCAACCTTTAAGTTCTACCTAAGTATATTTTAGCCTATACTGCTGGTTCCTCATGTATATAACGTTCTTAGTAGGTTTAAGTGCATTACATCACAATACAGATGATGGGCATAACAGAATACTTACTGAAGGGTTGACCTTTATTACCCGGCACACTGCTCACTAACTTATTTAGAGTGGGAAAAAGAAACTGGAAATGAAAAATGATTGGTTGATTTTTCTATTTAAATAGTAATGTGTTTATGTGGCCAACATACATTCCTATTGGACTAGAAAAATTATTTTAGTGAATCTGATTAGTTGAACCCAGACAAGCTATCTGTATTTAGATTGGCTTAGAAAGTCATCTTCACTTGTCACATTAAATCTGTTTGAAGAAAGTAATCGCGATCAAGTTAAGATTAGATCCAAAATTAATTCAAAATTTGTAGAGAATTTCATTTTGTAGTGCCAGTGTCGTCAGTGTAGTTATTGCTTTAATACTTGTAATTTCCTGTTGCTAAACAGGGCTGAATCACCCGACGTCCGTTAGTAGTTGATCTATGCGGATGCCTTGATACTGTTGTTTATTCGGGATGTTACGTTTTTCTCGGTAAATAGCAGAGGAATCTAGGACCGGCGTTTTGTCTTATTTGGGACTCAGCTCAATGGATAACGGTCTGATGTTTGAAGTTCTTACTTGGGTAATAGTTTGAACAAAATTACTGCTCGTGACTGAACCAACAGTCGGAATATTTACTCTTAATTTACTGTAGTAAGAGCTTACCACTCTTTGTAAATTTTTCTTTAAAAATGTACTTATATTATTCTATTCCACAACACACAATCTTTTCATCCATGTATTTAAATCGTAGTAAGAATACACTACTAGCTGTTATTTTCGGGATAATGTTGGTGAGAAATTGATTACTTCGCCTCAGTAGTTGTGAAGCGGTCTTAGAAAACCAGTGCTAACTGAGTATTCACGTTCATATGGGGATATTTTACAATATATCTCCGTGTTTGCCACAAAATTACTACTATGTACTCTGTCCTAAGAAATTTTTTATTGATGTTAGATTTGTTCTCCAAAGTAGAGTATGACAGTGGTGAAACTCCCTTGTTTTAGCTGTGACTGAGAGACAGCATCTATTTAATCTTCTATGCTTCTAAGAAGTGGTAGTGTAAAGGAATTCTTATTATCAAACAGTTTCAGTAAACTGGCTTATGAAAACTGAGTAAATATTTAATATTTTGTACATAAAGCAAAATGCAATAATTTTTGGTGACGCCTCCAATCATAGTCAACAGTTTAAGGAAGTATCCTGAAATCATTTCTTACATTCCTTGTGTCTAGTAAATGCATATATCCCATCAAGAACTCTTCTAGTTGATGAATCGAGACTTCCAAAATGGAGCAGATCAACAGCGAATTCGCACACAGGTCACACCAGAAGTGTATTGTTAGTTGAAAGTGAGAATGTCAGTTTCCTATACATTTCACTGATATGATGTAGATGTTAAGAACTAATACATGTTGCGATTAACCTTTGTGTTATCTTCTTAACTGACACCAAATACATAAAGTGAGGTAAATTTTTCAGATCGACATTATCAAGTAATTTCTAATCATAGCTACAGAATGCTTACTGATCTGTGTAATTCACAGTGAATTTTAGAAAATCACAAATACGGCTATTACAGGCAACATAGCGTTTATGAGAAAATGGTGATTCGCACGAAAATGTGAAACACAGTTTCATTCACCAACTGGAAGTTTATTACAAGACTAAGGCACTAACAATACAGACAAAAACTCTTCATAAAGATTGATTCATTTTCGGTTGCAACACCGTACAGTATCGTCAGTCATCAGGAAATAAAACAACCTTTCCCCGGTCCGCTTTGTTTTATAGTACTTTTCGATTTCGTGCAACTAAGCACGTAGGATCTTTCCTTGTCTAATTTGATTTGACAAGAAATGAAACAGGAACTGAGGGGGAAGGGGTAGAAAATAATACTTACGAAAAGTTATTAACCATGGACCAAATGTATCTCTATATTGAAGAGGTGAAAAGCTTTTCATAGTAAATTACACAAAAATCTTGTATAATAGAATCAGCAAATCTAGTGTTTGATAAATAATTTACAATGTCGCAATTCTTTTTCCTTTCGTAACAGTTTAGATTTTCGGAATTTCCCCTGAACTGTTAGATCAATACTAAAATACACTGAAAGACAGTTGTTCTTCACTAAATGGATGAAATTGAAAAAAATATTTAGAGCTTGTGCACAAAGTTTTTAATGAATACTCAATAATAGGTAGGTATCGCACAAGACAATTAGTGTCACGGTGAAAGATAAGAATACTATGGACTGTCGGAAGGAGCATGAGGAAAACTATATTTTAATTTATCAGACTTTTTGTTTTATCAAATTGAACTTTAACGTCCAATTAGGATTTCAAATGATATAATACGATTACTTTTCTCAAAAACGTAATTTACTTGAGATAGAGTACTTCTTAAACACTCTAGCAGTAGGAAAAACAGTAGTGTACTTCGAAACACCCAGTTATTTGCATTGTGAAGGTGTAGAGAAGTAGCTGCTAAATTCTCCGGTAAAGCTTTGGCGTACTGGATAAGCATATCAAGGTACACATTGCATTGCAGTCATCAATTAGAATTAATCAATCTGGTGTTCATAGCTTTTCCTATTGAATAGTGAAATCAACTAACTTTATTGTACAAATGAAAAATGAAAGAAACTGGAGGCGACTGAAACAGATAGCCATGTACGCTTATATTGGTTTGCCTTTATGTGTGTGCACTATTCTGCTATTCATAGCATTCACCAGTCACATACGTCCTTTAGTCCATCTGAAATTTTTAATGTCTACAAAAATCACAGCTTCCTGTTAATTTCCTCAGACTGCTAGTGTCTGAATGCTCTGCCGTTTCTATATTACATCGCATCTAGTCTTTAATGTCTTCTTTAGTATATAGTTTGAGTACAATCCAAGTATTTACAAAAGGCAGACTATATTCTAGTGGCAGTAATTAATCTATCACAAAAAACAACTCCCCGATGCCCATTTTTTCCAAACTTATATGGCCAAATGTAAGAGAGTACAAAAAGAAAAGATGATTTTGCTGCAGACATGAAGTGTTGAAACATGACAAGTAGTTACCGAGTCTCTTCATTATGATATTCTAAAAAAATAACCATTACCTTGGTAAAGCACTTTCTTTACCATTTCGAAAAGTTCAATTTACAAAGGTAAACATATTGCATGGTTAGTTGTCAGGAATCGACTTTGATTAAACCTGTCCACAAACAGATATATACATTAATAATGAGGAATGAAAACATCCGCAGTCACCAAACAAATATAGCCTCCTACTGTTACGAAATACAATCAAACTGAAGTCAAGGAGTTTCACACTTATATGCAATGAAAATTGAATGAAACAGACTCATTGAATAAGGTGCATTTTTACACGTGTGGTTCGGGTGTAGTATAGTATAGGGTGGAGAAATTTAGTTCAACTGTGAGAAGCATGATTAGGTAGTGAGTCATCAGCGGTGATGAAGAATGAATAACCACTTTGCATGGATGAATATTTGAACATTAAATAATATATTATGACGACGATGTCATTAACATACCTCCACCGTATGACACCTTTGACATAACAAAAGAAAAGGTCTAGAATATCCTTTTGAATTTCTTAACAGTTGTTTAAATCCTATAAAACTCACTTATGGACTAGAAACAGAATTCACAACGCTAGCTTTCCTAGACTGAAGTGCCATACGAAACAACGACGATATTCATGTCTGTCAGAAAGATACACATTCTTACATGTACCTTGATTTCAGTTCAGCTCACCCATTGGAAATTAGGCTAAGCGTTGCCAAAAATCTGTTGACGAGATCTCAAAGCATAGAAAATAAACAGGAATCTCAGCAAGCAGATAGGCAACTTGTTCAGCAAGTCTTAAGACAAAACAACTATCCGGAAATCTACTAAAAAAGGATAGGAAAAACTTTATCAAAATACGACACGGGAAAAACAAGCCATAAAGATTGGATGAGTACTATAGTACTTCCTTATCGAACATCCACATAAGAGGAAATAAGACATATCTTTATTAGTTACAACATCAGAGTATTCTCTAAGATGACGAACAGATTACACTCACACCTGTGCAAATTAAAAGACCCTACTCTCCATTTGAAACGAATGAACTGTACTTATAAGATAGACTGCAGTGAATGCAGTGCTACATACATTGTAGAGACATCATGTCAACTACTAACACGTCTAACCAAATAGGGTTGAAGCTGCAAAAAGCCTGCAGAAAATCCCTTAGATCTGGAAAAACTTGAAAAAAGCTCTGCTATCGCCATTCATACCTCCTATTCAGGTCATAAAATATCATTCGAAAAGGCAAAAGAACGGGCCATTGCAGACGCTTTGCACACCTGTTCGTACCCTTCTACGGTGAACAGAAAAGATGGGTCAGACATCCCACAAATATGTAAAACAATAATGACTCGAATAGACACTTGAAATAGCATATAAAAAGAGGGTAGAACACAACTTAGCAGTATTCAGAATGATTCATTCCCACACGGCAAATAAAACTGAGAAACATCTAGCTGAACCACTGAAAAAGATAAAAGAACAAGGTTTTATTTCAGAAAGCACCTCTGAAATGTTCAAACCTACCGGAACTGTTATACCTAGACTTTATGATCTCCCCAAAGTGCATGAAAACGGATTGCCTCTCAGACCAGCTCTCAACATGACAAACTTTTCGTGTCATACAACCGCAAAATGGTTAGTGCGACTCTTGAATCCTCTCCACAAAGAATTTTTAAGGCACAGTCTCAAAGATACTATTGAATTTGTTGACAAAGTTGAGGATCTGAAAGTGAATAATAGGTTAGTGATATCGTGTGATGTTTCATCTCTTTTTACTAACGTTCCTTTGATAAAGGCAGTAAACTTTATTTGCAATGAACTTACTAAGCAGGGGATAGAAATGGTTATTCCAGTCTCCGTATTGAAAGAACTAATTCTGAAGTGCACGATGTTTGCACAATTCCTTTTCAACCATGACGTTTACAGGCAGTATGATGGTGTGGCCGTGGGGTCACCTCTTGGCCCACTCTACGCAGACTTATTTCTGGCGAAACTAGAGAATGGTTTGCTGGAAAAAACTACTTGCCGATTGGAATTATATTGACGTTACATGAAATGATACCTTTGTGGTTTTCAGAAGTGAGATAGATAAGAATTCTGTTCTTATAAGTTCAATAGTATTTGTGCAGCAATCAACTTCACAATGGAAGATTAGAAAAATGACCGTATCCAATTTCTTGATGCTTTACTACTAAGAAGGTTAGATGAAACTCTAAACGAAGTGAATATAGAAAACCAACATCGACAGGTCAGTATAAGCACTTCTTTAGTGTCGTACCCCTCCAATACAAAAGGAACTTGGTAAAATGTCTAGCATACTGCACCACAGCTATTTGCTCAGATTTCGCTATAAAGGAAGAGTTCACCACCATTCATAACCTGTATAGTAGGAATGGCTATCCAGCAACTAAACACATCAATGTAACAAGGGTCAATACAAGAACCCCAACAGTTTCTAAGAAGTAAATCTTCTTGAAGCTGAAATTCCAGAGTGACATTGACAGTGAGATCATCACACAAAGCACAAAAAGAGCCTTTCAGAAAACATTCGCAGCCACTAAATCATGTCCCATCTTCTACGACCACACGATTCTAAGTGCAGAAAATAAAAGTAGACTGCCTGGTTCTGCCACTACCAAGCGCATTTATCAGTTCAAATGCTCCAGTGGTCCATTGAATTATGATGGGCTTATAAAGAGGCAGATGCATTGTCGAGTTTCTGAGTATCACTAAACATGGTTGAGTAAAGGATAATAAATTAGAACAATAACGAGCTCCATACTTACACTCTTGGTTGACACTGGACATCAAGTGGACACTAGAAAAGCTTTCAAAATTATTTATCACATTCCAATTAATGTACCACATGGATTATGCACTCCATAACTACATTTACCAGTGGCAATTGCAATACACCTTGACAAACCTGACCTTTGTATTCAAAAGAAGTTTGTTCGACCACTTTCATTGTGGTAGCCGTCAACATGATATGACTTCTAGTATTACTTTGTATACGTCTTTACCTCAGTCTCGTTTCTATCAATATTCCCTTGTTTGCTTATTATTACATATTAATCTATTGTTTATGAATAAACACTCATCAAAAGTCACTATATTTACTTAGGAATAACCTGCTTCATATTAAAAATTTTCTTTAATCTGTTGACTATTTGTATATTCATTTCTAAAATTATTATTCTCACAACTCACTGAAAACCTGTCATTATTGTTCACCAAACCACAACACTTAACCACACATGCTTAAATAGTTTACTGGTCAGTGGCCGGTCCTAGCATTGAACTGCAAGGAATATGTGAAAGAAGATGGAATGAATGTGGACTCTCCAAACTGTCAACTGGAGAGTCAATAATCTACCCGATAATGTCACAGAAAAGACAACCACGAGCACACTGAGTTTTCGAGTGGCTATCATATTGTCCCCAATAGCATCAAAGGCTCGCTCTCTCTCTCTCTCTCTCTCTCTCAGGCAGTGAAAACCAATCTACTCCGGCATCAGGATAATCAAAACGAGGTTCAAATAAAAAAGAAGGAAACTAACAATCGTCCAATGCTACGCACATACAAATATTGCGGATGAAGACAAAAGAGGGGAAATATATAAACAAATGCCATCGGCACTGGACAAGACCTCAGTTGGCGACATCAAAATTGTAATGCGTGGGGTGAGATGAATCCCAAACTGGGAGCGGACAACACAGAAAGAGAACTAACCATGGGTGGAGAAGCACTCGGTGAGGTGATGAGCGAGAATGGAGAATTGTTTGCATATGTCTGCACAATCAATGACTTGGTGATTGGAAGCAGAGTGTGTGCAAGCACATGGATATTGACAAAGTGACATGGATTTCACCAAACACCAAGACACACTGAAGATCAGATTGACTTCATGTGAATGTGAAGAGAGTGGAGACGCAGTCAGTCTACTTGACACAAGGTGAAGAAGTGGAGTAGATGTGGGTTCACACCAGTCACTTCACTATCTAGTGCAAGGAACCTGCCTTCAAAATCAAGTTGAAAGCCTTCAATTCAAGGAAGTTGGTGATAGACCACAGTTCATGTTCAACACCCAGAACAGAAGCTGAACTGAAGGACGAAACTACGAGGGACATCTTCACGGCAACCATCAAGTGGAAATGGGAGATGTGGAGCAACATGTCTGAAGAAACCTGTGTGGATGAACACTGGAACTGTTTGAGAGGTATGTGGAAAGAGACCTGCATAACCGTATTAGGAAGGAAGGAAGGAAGAAGAAGAAGAAGAAGAGGAAAGAAGGTGAGGAATGGATCTGGAAGGACACATAGAAGGTGGAAGAGGAGGGAGAGGAGGATGGTGAAGCAGAAGATGAACCTGTGCACTGCGAGGATGCACAGTGAGAAGAGGGACTGAGTGCAACGTGTAAATAGCTGGTCAAAGAAGTGAAGCAGAGTGCGAGTAAAGACGCAAGACAATCCCACTTACTACACATTGGCAAGTGAAGCAGAACAGGCTGCAGGTAGAAGAGACCAAGAGAGACCTGACAACATTGTATCAAATAACCAGGTAACTATCTGCCAGTGAAGAGATCAACACAGATGACGCGAATGAAGGATGATGAAGGTAATCTAATTAGGAAAGAAGAGAAAGGAAGGGAACGATGAGCCAACCACTTCAAGAAGCTCTTGAATCGACTACCACCACCACCACCACCACCTGCACTTACTTAAAATAATTCCACCTGCAGTCACAGAACCACAAGTGAACTCAAACCATTCGACGAAGGTTGAAGTCCTGAACGCCATAAAGCTAGCGCTATGTGGGAAAGCAGCAGGACCAGATGGAACCACGACAGAAGCACTGAATGTGGACGCAGAGACAACGGTGGACATGCTCACACCACACCACTATTGCAGAAGATCTGGAAGGAAGTAGAGGTATCTACCCATTGATTGGGAGAAGGGTTACCTTGTCAAACTCACAAGGAAGGGCAGGCAACCTAAGTGTTTGCAAGAACTGGCACAGAATCATGCTGCTGTCCACCCGAAGCAAGCGAAATACCAGACCGCATCATCTTGGAGAGACTGAAGCATGTGCTGGATTGAAAATTTTGACCGTAACAAGCTGGCTGGTTTCAGGAGGAGGGAATCATGTGTGGATCTAATTGCAACGCTTCGCATCATCATAGAACAGAGCATGGAATAGCAGTCAACTCAATTCTACCTCAACTTCATCGACTTTGAGGCGGCCTTCGACTGCGTCGACCAACAAGTAATTTGGCAGCCAGCTACTTCAACACCACGGAGCACCACAAACACTTATCAACCTCATTCAACAGGTATGTGCTATATGATGCTACATGCCACGTAATTGACAATGGGAAGCTCAGTGATGTCTTTGAAGTGAAGACTGGCGTAAAACAAGGCTGTCTGCTATCACCCATGATATTCGTGATTGTGGTCGACCAGACTGGATCATGCAGTAGACAAGAGTGAGGAGCGAGAAGAGGGGGATTCACTGGCTGGACTGTGGAAAACAACCTGGAAGCATTTGGATTTCGCCGATGATGACTTGTGTCTAATGTCACAGAAAGTTGGCGATTTACAGGTGAAAACTAACAAGTTGAGAGAAGAGGCGATGCAGGGCAGCGAAGAAGGAACTTCAAGTGAATGTAGAGAAGACAGAGGTGATGGAGATACCCAACCAACAACAACAACAACAGCATCAACAAACTCCAATCACCATCAGTTGGAGGAACTCAAAGGAGGTAGCCTCCTTCATGTATCTAGGCAGCACTGTTTCAACTACAGACGATGGTGGCACAGACGAGGACGTCAATGCCAGTCAGGATAGGAAAGACAGCAAGACAGGCGTTCATTAACCCGAAATCAGTGTGGAGATCTACTGCACTCAGCATGTGGAACAACATTCGGATTTTCAACACCAATGTCAGTCAAGTCATTGCTTGTATATGGTTCAGAGACTTGGCGCGTCACGAAATGGATTTCCAATAAACTACAGACATTAATCAACGACTGCCTACGCTGGCTCGACACTGAAGATCAGATGGATTGCCAGAATAATAAGAATAAGCGACAAGGAACTGTGGCCGGGCAACGAACCAACCAGGAATTTATCGCCTAACAAATATGTGGAAGAAAGTGAATATGGATTGGGCATACACTGAGAAGGCCGAATGAAATATGATGCGCCAGGCCAGGTTAGGCTGTGAAGTGGGATCTGAAGGGGAGACGACGAGTTTGGCGTCCGTGTTGGGGGTAATATGGAGGGGATGATGTTAGAGAGAGATGAGAGTTTCTGCGCCATCATGGAGCCAAATTCGAAGGATTGCAGAGAACAGAGTGGCATGTAGGCATGCTACTGCATCCCTATGTTCCCCTAGGAACCCAAGGGACGAATAATAATAATAATATTTTATTTAAATATATAACGTTTTCAGGTTGTGACTATTTCGTTTTTTTAATCAACTGCCAGTTATTAAATAACGCTTTATGAACTCCTTTTTAACCGATTAGTGGTAGAAGAAGAACTGTCGGTAAAATTAGAAAGTCAATCTATGGAAAATACACGTGAATCGGATAATTCCTTAGCAGATCCTGTCCTGCCAGGTATGAGCGTGGGATAATCAAAAAATTTTACAACAGAGTTAGGAAATCATGTTCTGCGAACGAGTCAGAGAAAGAGATCAACCTTACTGAGAAGTGTCTCCGAGAGAATGGATATCCCATGATATTTATCATGAAGTATAGAAAAGAACAGGTCAAGAGAAACAGACTTCAAAATATGGAAAGAAAGAACATTTTCATACAACTTACATCTAAGAAAAATGCAACATTCAAGAGAATAGACACCAGAATCAAAACAGCACTAAAAGTAGCTTTCCTGAATCTAAACTTGTAATAGAATGCAATACCACATGCTCGCGTTACCAGTCAAAACTCGATAATTAGCTTGTTCATTTCATGTCCAAATGTATTTATGAATTCGTATGAACATAGGGTAGCCAGCTTATTGAAAGGACTGTGAGGAGGGCGTTCATTCAGTTTGCTGAGCATATCCCCAATAATCTGTGCTTAAAAGGAAATCAAATTTTAACCAGCACACCTCACAGACACATGATATGAGGTTGAAACCTTGGGTTTTATGAGAATGTGGATTACTGCATTTCGCAGAATCGATGGCAACAAAATGTTTTCAACCTGACCTTTGCATATAGAAGGAGAATGTAGTCGGTCTCTCACTTTCACTCAACCTAAGATTATTGATTTCCTGACTTTGAAATATCCTGTGTACTAATAACCATTACACTCTTATATGGTTAGCAGGTGAAGAGAATTCGTGGAATAAAACAATACCATTTTATTCTTAGGGATTTGAATGCTTAATACAGAATTTATATTTCATAGGGTATATTTGGTACATGTTAACAATTTGTTACACGAATAAGACTTTACCAAGAGTGTGAAACTCACTGTCAGTGGAATAAACAAAGATGTTTTAACAGTTGATTATAGGTTTTTCCATAGCATCGTTGTATTCTGTGATTGGATAGTGAGCAGTGTTGGGGTTAGATGTACAATGATCATCAAAGAAGACAAGCCGTTTAATGAGACTGCTAATAATGGCTGAGTAAAACGACTAGCACTCTGTCACCCATAATAAGTCAGTTTTCGTCTCCGAACTCCATACAATCTGACGTAGGGGGAAATTTGAAAGAATCTATTGATTTTCAGGTCAAAAGACAACTGAAATGCATGGAGACTCTGATGGTTGGTTTTAACCGTGTAAGTAGATGCAGGCTGCCTGGTTAGTGTTATTCAGATATTGTGAATCAAAAACTAGAAGTTTTCAGCAGAGCGTTCCTTTCAACATTAGTTAAGTCTGCGTAGACGTATTCAATTTCTAGTTGGGAGTAATTGGTTTCAAAGTAGTTTTCATCATGGATTTATACGAATCGCAGTAGATTTCCCGAACTTCTGATGAGAAGTTGTGACTTGTTGGTCTAATTAAATTGGCTAAGCTAGCAGAGACTAACTGACAGTATTAGATGATGATATCGTGCAACGTTTGAATCCGGAAAGTGTAGAGTGTATGACTATAACTGAGCAGCTGAGTGGTGACATGTTTCAGGAAATCTGACAGTCCTGTTCTTGATTCTTCACAGGGTTGTGCACTGCTTGAGAGTCTCGAAGTAAGCCACAGCAGGTGATCAATGTGACTAGTTTTTCACTGGTTCTTTATACGGTGTTATGGAGTTATGAAAACGAGTGGAGTGTGACAAGTTGAACTGCTATACTTCAGTGTATGAACCTTCATTGATACGTTTGCCTCTTTGAAAGTGTATTGAGATGTACTGCTTTGCAATTTCTGAATTTTTGCATCTCAAATTTCATGAATCTGAAACAGTTAGCTTAGTAGGTCAAATGATGAATTTAGTTTTCTACAGGTTCTAACATTACAAGGTTATTACATTATACCTGTGTTCCTAAGTTAAATAAAAGAGAAAAAAAATACAGAAATGATTCTTTGAGGATTGCAACTAATGAACAAGTTCATAGAACGGTGTTAGATAAAACAAGCTACTAAGGGACAGTATACTGTTAGCTAATTTGTGGTTTTATGCCACTTTTATTTAAGAACTTAAATTTGAAACACTTTAATTATATTACTGAAAAAGAATAGTATTAAAACGGTGAGCATCTTTCATTACGACTGGATGTTAGCAGATTTTTCATGTATCTAAATTAAAGGAGTAAGTGATCCTTTAGCCACTAAATTTTAATAGCTGCGCAAATTGTAATATTCGAAGTGTTCAGATTTGTGTAATTACTATCTGCAGAAAATGTGAAAAAACGATGATAAATCTGACTTTGTGTACCTGGAATCCGTAATGCTAATGTAGTAAAGTTTCAAACCAACATTGAAACTGATTACATCTATTTCAAATAGAGATTATTCTTGGAAATTAGCACCTTAAGCCACCTTATACTTTTCTGTAGGCAAATACGTGAGTTAGTGTAATTTAACCACTGAGTATGTTACGCAATACTGATCTCATTAGTCAACTGTGGGAATAGAAGTAGAAAAACATCAACCAAGATTATTTTATGCGTTCTCATTGCTCAAAGTTATTACAGTTTTGTTCGTGAAGTAAGGATAACGATAATTTTATTTCAGGCGATATTTCTAGTAAACTCTGAAACTTCCCTAATGTGATATTACAACAAAAATTAATGCGATTTCATTATTGCCAGTAGTAATAATCGTAGTAATTAAATTATATGAATAGTATTGATAGTGAAGCCATAATTATATGAATGATAAGAGAATTGGATTCACCGACTATTTACTGATACAAAGATTGTGAGTGGGATTCAATCTAACTGTGTATTCCTTATATGAGATCGGAAGTAAGGTATGGTTAAATTTTCGTACTCAACAGTACGGGCTTAAAATCCTGTGCAACTGCTATTTCTCCTATATTATAAAATCCAAAGACAGAGCTATGAATGAAGAGGATACTCACTGACCGATGAAGTGAATGTAGCTACCTGTTTGTTTGTCATTTCAGAAACAGCTAGGATAGAAAATGTGGGTTGGTTAGCATACTTAAATTGCGAACGCATACATAACTAAGTCAAATGTCACCGTATCGTTGGGTTCGTATTCGAATATAGATAGATAGAACATTTCTGTTTATTTCAGAGAATTTGAAGATTAGGTGTCTTTCCGGCGAAAATAAATCCAATCAAAATGATTAATTCGGCTTCTCCATTTCGGCTGAAAAGGCAGATTTTATAAAATAGCGAAGTTTAACTGGTTATCTCAGTTTTTGCTGGGGTGGCCTTTAGAGTCACTCAAGGTGACCTTTAAGGTCATGCAATTACATCGTGGTATGAAACGAAAATCAATATAACGTAGGTGAGTGAATTAGTAAGTCGGTCAGATAGACTTTTTCCCAGTTGTACAAGTAAGGTGGAACAAAAATAAGGTGGAGAAATTCGGTTCGGCTGTGAAAAGTGACTGATCAGCAGTGAGAAAGTATAAATTACTGGTTGGGAAAGATGAATATTTAATCGTCAAACAATATATGCTAATAAATAATACTGATAAAAATAGTGATAATGATAAAGATACTTTTGATAACAGTTGCAGTGTGAATGATAAAGTGGATTATTTAATATATAGACTGATTTACAGAACGTATGTAACTCAGAAAGCAGCGTAAAACTGATGAAAGTAGTAGATCAGTAAAGTATTATGTAATAGGACTAGACAAGTTGTTAAAATGAAACCAATATTTTTTCATGTGATTAAGCTGATACAGCGAAATGATACCGGAAACTATTCAAACATGAGTAAATTAGAAATACATTGAACATTCCAATCTAGACAATGAGAAAACAGACTAATTGAAAGAAGAAATACATTGGTTTTCAATTAGGTCTTTGTTTTGGGCTGTACGCTTTTATGTAATTTTACAATTTGATCAAAATACCTAATCTACCAAATTCCATGTAATGACTGTGAAGTCAAATACATAGGTCAAACTAGCCGGTCGGGGTCAGTTAGATTAACAGAACATAGGAATTTAGCTAAACATAGAACGACAGACCCCAATAAGATCAATAACCTAGAAAAACACTCAGCCATTGCATTACATTCATTAACACACAACCACACAATAGGATGGGACAAAACCACTGTACTTAAGTCTAATATAGCTAGGTGGAGAGAGAGATTAATTACTGAATCTTTGTTCATCGAATTCACACCCAACACATGTAATAGGAATGACGCAACACCTATACCAGAGATATGGAAAACTTTACTACCAATCAAAAACAAAGAGAGATCAGGTGACAGGACTATAAAATCAGATGTCGAAAGAAGTGTGATTACATTGATATGATTATGAGCAGTAATAATTTATGCTCGAAACGTAATCAAGTAAATAATACTGTATCACTGTGCGCTTTATATCAAATAAACAAATCTAATATGGAACTACCTATCAAGTGGTTTAAGTTATTAATTTATAATTTTTCTATTCGGTTCCTAGTGGAAAATACCGATACAGTAGCACGCCTACATGCCACTCTGTTCTCTGCAATCCTTCGAATTTGGCTCCATGATGGCGCAGAAACTCTCATCTCTCTCTAACATCATCCCCTCCATATTACCCCCAACACGGACGCCAAACTCGTCGTCTCCCCTTCAGATCCCACTTCACAGCCTAACCTGGCCTGGCGCATCATATCTTCATTCGGCCTTCTCAGTGTATGCCCAATCCATATTCACTTTCTTCCACATATTTGTTAGGCGATAAATTCCTGGTTGGTTCGTTGCCCGGCCACAGTTCCTTGTCGCTTATTCTTATTATTCTGGCAATCCATCTGATCTTCAGTGTCGAGCCAGCGTAGGCAGTCGTTGATTAATGTCTGTAGTTTATTGGAAATCCATTTCGTGACGCGCCAAGTCTCTGAACCATAAAGAAGCAATGACTTGACTGACATTGGTGTTGAAAATCCGAATGTTGTTCCACATGCTGAGTGCAGTAGATCTCCACACTGATTTCGGGTTAATGAACGCCTGTCTTGCTGTCTTTCCTATCCTGACTGGCATTGACGTCCTCGTCTGTGCCACCATCGTCTGTAGTTGAAACAGTGCTGCCTAGATACATGAAGGAGGCTACCTCCTTTGAGTTCCTCCAACTGATGGTGATTGGAGTTTGTTGATGCTGTTGTTGTCGCTGTTGTTGTTGGTTGGGTATCTCCATCACCTCTGTCTTCTCTACATTCACTTGAAGTTCCTTCTTCGCTGCCCTGCATCGCCTCTTCTCTCAACTTGTTAGTTTTCACCTGTAAATCGCCAACTTTCTGTGACATTAGACACAAGTCATCATCGGCGAAATCCAAATGCTTCCAGGTTGTTTTCCACAGTCCAGCCAGTGAATCCCCCTCTTCTCGCTCCTCACTCTTGTCTACTGCATGATCCAGTCTGGTCGACCACAATCACGAATATCATGGGTGATAGCAGACAGCCTTGTTTTACGCCAGTCTTCACTTCAAAGACATCACTGAGCTTCCCATTGTCAATTACGTGGCATGTAGCATCATATAGCACATACCTGTTGAATGAGGTTGATAAGTGTTTGTGGTGCTCCGTGGTGTTGAAGTAGCTGGCTGCCAAATTACTTGTTGGTCGACGCAGTCGAAGGCCGCCTCAAAGTCGATGAAGTTGAGGTAGAATTGTGTTGACTGCTATTCCATGCTCTGTTCTATGATGATGCGAAGCGTTGCAATTAGATCCACACATGATTCCCTCCTCCTGAAACCAGCCAGCTTGTTACGGTCAAAATTTTCAATCCAGCACATGCTTCAGTCTCTCCAAGATGATGCGGTCTGGTATTTCGCTTGCTTCGGGTGGACAGCAGCATGATTCTGTGCCAGTTCTTGCAAACACTTAGGTTGCCTGCCCTTCCTTGTGAGTTTGACAAGGTAACCCTTCTCCCAATCAATGGGTAGATACCTCTACTTCCTTCCAGATCTTCTGCAATAGTGGTGTGGTGTGAGCATGTCCACCGTTGTCTCTGCGTCCACATTCAGTGCTTCTGTCGTGGTTCCATCTGGTCCTGCTGCTTTCCCACATAGCGCTAGCTTTATGGCGTTCAGGACTTCAACCTTCGTCGAATGGTTTGAGTTCACTTGTGGTTCTGTGACTGCAGGTGGAATTATTTTAAGTAAGTGCAGGTGGTGGTGGTGGTGGTGGTAGTCGATTCAAGAGCTTCTTGAAGTGGTTGGCTCATCGTTCCCTTCCTTTCTCTTCTTTCCTAATTAGATTACCTTCATCATCCTTCATTCGCGTCATCTGTGTTGATCTCTTCACTGGCAGATAGTTACCTGGTTATTTGATACAATGTTGTCAGGTCTCTCTTGGTCTCTTCTACCTGCAGCCTGTTCTGCTTCACTTGCCAATGTGTAGTAAGTGGGATTGTCTTGCGTCTTTACTCGCACTCTGCTTCACTTCTTTGACCAGCTATTTACACGTTGCACTCAGTCCCTCTTCTCACTGTGCATCCTCGCAGTGCACAGGTTCATCTTCTGCTTCACCATCCTCCTCTCCCTCCTCTTCCACCTTCTATGTGTCCTTCCAGATCCATTCCTCACCTTCTTTCCTCTTCTTCTTCTTCCTTCCTTCCTTCCTAATACGGTTATGCAGGTCTCTTTCCACATACCTCTCAAACAGTTCCAGTGTTCATCCACACAGGTTTCTTCAGACATGTTGCTCCACATCTCCCATTTCCACTTGATGGTTGTCGTGAAGATGTCCCTCGTAGTTTCGTCCTTCAGTTCAGCTTCTGTTCTGGGTGTTGAACATGAACTGTGGTCTATCACCAACTTCCTTGAATTGAAGGCTTTCAACTTGATTTTGAAGGCAGGTTCTTTGCACTAGATAGTGAAGTGACTGGTGTGAACCCACATCTACTCCACTTCTTCACCTTGTGTCAAGTAGACTGACTGCGTCTCCACTCTCTTCACATTCACATGAAGTCAATCTGATCTTCAGTGTGTCTTGGTGTTTGGTGAAATCCATGTCACTTTGTCAATATCCATGTGCTTGCACACACTCTGCTTCCAATCACCAAGTCATTGATTGTGCAGACATATGCAAACAATTCTCCATTCTCGCTCATCACCTCACCGAGTGCTTCTCCACCCATGGTTAGTTCTCTTTCTGTGTTGTCCGCTCCCAGTTTGGGATTCATCTCACCCCACGCATTACAATTTTGATGTCGCCAACTGAGGTCTTGTCCAGTGCCGATGGCATTTGTTTATATATTTCCCCTCTTTTGTCTTCATCCGCAATATTTGTATGTGCGTAGCATTGGACGATTGTTAGTTTCCTTCTTTTTTATTTGAACCTCGTTTTGATTATCCTGATGCCGGAGTAGATTGGTTTTCACTGCCTGAGAGAGAGAGAGAGAGAGAGAGAGAGCGAGCCTTTGATGCTATTGGGGACAATATGATAGGCACTCGAAAACTCAGTGTGCTCGTGGTTGTCTTTTCTGTGACATTATCGGGTAGATTATTGACTCTCCAGTTGACAGTTTGGAGAGTCCACATTCATTCCATCTTCTTTCACATATTCCTTGCAGTTCAATGCTAGGACCGGCCACTGACCAGTAAACTATTTAAGCATGTGTGGTTAAGTGTTGTGGTTTGGTGAACAATAATGACAGGTTTTCAGTGAGTTGTGAGAATAATAATTTTAGAAATGAATATACAAATAGTCAACAGATTAAAGAAAATTTTTAATATGAAGCAGGTTATTCCTAAGTAAATATAGTGACTTTTGATGAGTGTTTATTCATAAACAATAGATTAATATGTAATAATAAGCAAACAAGGGAATATTGATAGAAACGAGACTGAGGTAAAGACGTATACAAAGTAATACTAGAAGTCATATCATGTTGACGGCTACCACAATGAAAGTGGTCGAACAAACTTCTTTTGAATACAAAGGTCAGGTTTGTCAAGGTGTATTGCAATTGCCACTGGTATATGAAGTTATAGAGTGCATAATCCATGTGGTGTTCATGGTTTTTGTTTGGATGACATTATCGGAGTAGATTATTGACTCTCCAGTTGACAGTTTGGAGAGTCCACTCCCATCCCATCTGCCTATACCTCGCGAATTTCAAGCACTTCTATGCTGTACTTTCTCATCTCTTTTGCAATCTGGGCAGACTTGCTGGGTTCAAACATAGTGCGGACATTGCATTTCCCCACGCCTACTTTCGCCTTCGTCGAGAGAAGCAAAGACACATCGGCCCGGCTAATTGGCTTCTCGAATGCTTTCACCAACTGGCGTCATTTCGCCTCTCCGATTTCAGTGAGGAATAATCTTGTTTTTATATTTCATATTTTGTGTGTGCTTTGAAGTTTGTTTAGCGGTTGGATTGGTTTTCTGTGGTATGGTTGCTAGCCGTATGCCCAGGCTTCCCTCTTTACTCGGGCTTAGGACCGGCTAATAACTAGTGAACTAGTTAACCAGGTGAGGTTTATTTAACGAAGTATTTTTTATTTCTAAACAGAATATACCAGTTACAACATTTTGTGAAAATACAGTGAAAAAGCTCTCAAAATGTGAAATGTAATGTTTTCGAGGATTGAGCTTCGAATAATCACAACTCTGCGTCTTACTGTCTACGTTTTTAGTGCTAAATTGTTTCACTTAGGATTTTCAAAATATCCTTTGAATGTTCCACTAGTTTTGTCACGCACTTGACCGTCATGTGAAACCATATTCTTGGTAAAAATGAGTAAATGACTACGTTTAATAACCTGTTATGTTTTTTTAGACTAATAAACATGTTTCTCTCTATCCACCTTTTTACATTATTCATATCAAATGTGATTTCGCATAATTTTGCATCCCAATTCGTTGTTTATTAGTCGTTCACAGCAATGAAGTTCGGAAGATCATCTGAATAGTTTTGATAGAGTGAATACACCTATATTCCTATTCTGATATCACTCATATTGTATACAACAAACGGGAAAGAAAACTTACTTTAGTTCTACAAACAATTCGACTGTAACATGAACAGTAGTACTGTGATTATTGAGAGACGATAGTAAAACTGCTGAAGAAAGCGGGACATATAAGTTTCCCACACCTATAATAAACACTCATTGTATAGGATGTATTTTCGCTTGTGTAATTTCGGCGTAGTATATTAGAACAAATAACAAAATAAACACATATTTTGTATTTATTTTGTTTATTTTGTTATTTGTTCGAATATACTACGCCGGGATTACACAAGCGAAAATACATCCTATACAATGAATCATACTAACTCGGTGCCCAAGTTTTTTCAAACCATCCAGCCCACTGTTGGCCAAGATACCTTCAAACTTATAGTAAACAGTGTTTAAAAACGTGATAATGTTAATAATAACCCATTGTAAACACAAATGCTTACATATATACCCTTAATCATATTGCTGTAAACGCGAAAACGTCATTGTCTGAAATGTTATTGCACTGAAGTACACGAAAAACTGAGTTGACTCAAAAGTGCCAGACTTCATATGCTTGTTTTAAAAATTAGTTAATTCTGAAAAAATATGATGTTCACCGACATTTATTGTGTCTGAATGCTGATGTGTAGGTTTACTACGGGAAAGTGCATAAGGTAATATATTGTACACATATTACTTAACTGAATCACCTAGTACCTAAGTGTAACTTATAAAAGACCGTCCAGTAGCAGGAAAGGAGAGAAGTGTTAAGAATTCAGATAAATAACTGACTAAAGTTTTGTATTATAGACCGTTTTCAGAATGCAAAATGAGTCGTTATAGAGAAGATAAATCTAAAAATGACCAATCTGTCAAGCATATCTACAAACACAATACTTCAACAGTACACACGATGCAAATGATTTCTATTAAAACTGAAAAAAGTTTATAAGAGACCAGCTGATTGATACCTTTATAATCTTAACAGAGTAGTAACACTTTTTCGAAGATAGTTATAACAGAAAAAGGTAATCCATGACAGTTCAGTACTCAATGAAGACTTACGCAAATAAAGGGTGAATATAAATGCAGCTCAAAGATGTATATAAAATGCAGTTTAAGCAGTTATCTGACTATATTGTGAATTAGAAAAACGTTTTTGATCAACCTTACAAACAACTAAAAGACTACCCGTGGAACTATCTAGTTATCTCGTATATATGATTCAGAGTAAATTTTAGTTAAAAAGTATTTAAGAATGAAAAACAAAAAACGCTAATAATTTTCTTTACACTAACCGAAATCTATTAAATACAAAGGTTATTTCCTTATTAGGGTCATTCTAATTAAGTTATTATATTCACATTCATTATTCTCCCCGAATATTAATCATGAAATATGCTTCACTGATTATGTTTAAGGTGTATAGGGCAAATTACTCAGTTTTGAATTATTTGTCATTGAAAATATGTTTTTGATTAAAACAAAAGTTGGTCATATTTTAGATATTTCACAGATCATAATCAATGGTGATATCGTCAAAAAGTAGGATATGGGTACATGTATAAAATTTCTTACTGTGTGACGTTTGTTTCTTTTCAAAGTTTGTTGACCCATCGACCTAACGTATTTGTTTATCAATTTAAAGAAAAATTTGACAAACTCTATATCTCAAGTTGTTATTCATCGAAGACTGACATCAGTTGGAGGAACAAAGGAAACCTGAGAGCACTGGACAGCAGTCGTGGGTGCGCACTGCTGAGGAGTCCCATACTAGGACGAAACAGCTGTCCAGTGCTCCCAGGTTTCCTTTGTTCCTCCAACTGATGTCAGTCTTCGATGAATAACAACTTGAAATATTTCCAAATCTCCACAACTCCCTCAAAACTCTATATCTGTCGCTTATGCCTGCAGTGAATTTTTTAATGAATGAATAAGTCAATGGATCATACAACAAAATATTCATAAAAGTATAGTTTTGGTATTTTGACTAGGCATAACATACACTTCTAATATAATTATAAAGTGAAATTTTTGTTATCGTAAAACGAGCCTTTTTCAGGAATGACAGGAGTCGAAGACTTATTAGTATTTCAAACTTAACTAATGATACTGAAAATGACAATATACCGAAACTAAGAATTATTTTATATAAGATACACGCTCAACACATTCCATGTATTCATTTATATTTTACAACAAATCTTACAATGAAAAGTCTTCATTTATATACACCGAAGTAGACCTTTTTCAGACATCTCAATGAAGATTCCTTGACTATGTACCAATATGTTTTCATATTTTTTTTTCTGATTAACTTATTGCCGCTCCCAGTTAATTTCAATTACTTGGAGAAATATAAGATTTACATGCAATCAAGTCATGAAATTTATGCATACATGTTCAATTATGCGGTTTCAAGTATGTTTGTAAGATGAGTTTAATCGTGTTATTATTGCTTAACAATTGATCAGCCTTATATAAATTAATTTTCACTAGTGCCAAACTAATCAGTACCTCGCCTACGCGTAAGTACTGATTATAAAAGACAAATTGGAATACACATTATATGGTGAAAGACAAACAGTTTATTTATTAGTCAGAGACAAAGGTTATATTAGGGAAGAATGTCAACCTATCTGTCTATTAATGGCTCAGCTAGGGACTGTGAGCTGGTTTCTGCCAAACAGAACAAAGAAGACCCAGCAACAACAAATGTCAAGGCGTGGGTGCCAATAGATCAAAACAAATTTATAGGACTGAAGTCACTCGACGCCTTCATAAAAAATTATGTAGCTAATATTTAGATACTTCAAATGTTTATTTATTTATTTTTGGCCTAGTATTAACTTGGTGCTAAGAAGATACACTATAGATTATTCCCCTCCTAGAGGGTTTACGGGACACTGGTAACCTTTGACTCTAGGAGGCAACTGCGAGGCGGACACGTAATACCTTTCCATACTAATGATGGAGTATACAATGTGTGGGTTTCCGAAAGTAGCGTAACTATACACACCTTGAGGTGAGAGGACTTTGCATCTAAACGTAACCCTTTTCGAAGTGATAGCAGATGATCGGAACCTCCATCTACATTTCCTTAAAGAACCTTAAGCTACAAGAGGGAATGTATAAGGGGAGGTCGGTACAAGAAACAGGTGAATGGCCCAATTGGTATCACCTTTATCCAACTTGTATCCGATAGCACAGATTTCTATTTGTCTGAAATGAAGAAAAACAGTTCGTATGGAATAAAGGCGAAATTGCATGACACCCACAAATATGTTGTGATGCACATAAGGTTATAATAATATACATTACTGTGATCTTTTTGTGTGTACATTTTCACCATTTTCATAACTTTTTGAAACACTTACAAAACATTTTTTGTAATACGAAAAGTAGTAAACAAATACTAAAGTGGAAGCGTATCAGCACTACTCAGACTTGTCTAGACCTCAAATTCCGAGACGAAGAGTTTTCTTTTATTTTTTGCGGCGGTGGGTATCCTGATGATACTAGTGCAGTAAGGGGTAGATCGTCATAAGTGTTAGCTGTCTTTAGGCAGGAAACTTTTCCTTCCTGTTGACAACCTTGAAAAGTCGTTTAGCATCATAACGTACAAAGATGTGTATGCAATCTTGAAGTCTTTTATCCAGCTGTATCAGTCTACACTGGATTCATGTGGATGGGGGTTGGAGACGATGTATGTGCTTTTTAAGTGGTTGAGCATAACGTGGATGTTGGTAGGAGTTGGATCGCTACAATCCGGAGCCACCACTTTACTGGGCAAACGCGGGTTAATTCAGGTTCATGTATAAAATTTAATTATTTGCTACCAAAATCTTTTGGTGCAAGGCGATACCATCACTCATTTCTTAGTAGCTGCAGTAATTTGATGCGGACAAAAACAAGGGTGCCTTTTAAACACAGCTTCATACCACAACATTTGCACTATTTTACACTATTATTACAGGTGATTCATTCCTTCAAAAAGAATGTATGACACCAGAAATTCTGCCTACAAAGTAAATTTGGATTCCTCTTACATCAACTTTTAATATTCACAACATATTACGGGAAACCTGCTTAAGTGATTCTCGATCAGAAAAGACTGATATTTCCATAACCTATTAATTCAGTTTTTAATCGTTTGCATCCCTTAATAATTTATCTAACACACGTCTGGACTTGTAAAATATTTCTATCCATTTAACGCCTAGATACATTTAGTCTCTAAAAAAAATTTAAATTAAGGCTGTACTTGAATTATTTTTACAAAAAGCCTATTTCATGAGTCTCTGTCTTCTTTAGTAAATTTTTGCTCTGCACAACGGTGTGTTTATCGAAATTCCTATATATCAAACTTGTATAAAAGAACAACTGCATATTTTTATAGATTTATATTCATTGATTATCAGACTATAATCTACAATGCTCATTTTAGTCCTAAGTTGTTGGTAATGAAAATATGAGAATATGGTTTATGTACTTAAGACCCTTGGAAATGTTTCATTATTGTATGTTACTATATTACGTGACAAAGTGCAGTTCTCAGGTTTTTTGACGGTATGGAATAGTAGGAATGCGGAAAAGCTGGCTTTTCAACTTTTGCTGTGCTTATGGAAATCGAACCAAGTACTATTAAATGTATGATAAACAACGACACACAGTTTATAGTTTAGAACTATGTTGCGATTTCTTTTAGTTGTATTAAAGGTTATTAAAGGCTCTATTAAAATAACTTTCATCTTATGAAGCTGTAAAATTTTTTCGAAACCATATTTCAGAATGAGACTGTGACTAAAATTATATCTTGATTCCACTTACCTTCAAGTAATAGTCACTTTGTTCTCTGATGCTGTTGTAAATACAACTGAACGGTAAATCACCAATGTATTTTAACGATTTACGCATAATTAATTGACCCTATGACATCTTGACAACCAGACGTAAATGCAAAATGTGAATATCTTTGTGTTTATAATACCGTAGCATAAAACGACATCCTAATGTCAAGCTTTCGCGCTTTGTTTGACTAGTAAGATCAGATATGAAGAAATTACTCTAACCACCTGTCAAAATATATATATATATATATATATATATATATATATATATATATATATCTTTACCATGCAAACATGAGTGAGTCTGCATTTGTGGACGCTTACGCTTATACCTGGATGCCTGTTAGTCAAGACACAAAATACTATTTGATGGATCACAAATATTTGTAAAATGTGACAAGAAGTTAAATCGATTATTATGTGGACTATAATTGCACTAGTTAGGAGGGAAAAACGCATGATTTCTTCATCTACCGATTAACTTAACCAATAGAATTACTTTAAAGACTTTCTTTCATCTTAAAATACCTAGACTCTTGTGATAGAACACATTATTATTATTTATTATTTGTCCCTTGGGTTCCTAAAGGATCATAGGGATTTAGTAGCACGTCTCATGTGCACTCTCTTCTCTGAAATCCTTTGGACCTCGCTCCACGACAGACCACAAACTCTCATTCCTTCCTTACACGATCTCCTTCAGGTCACCATCAACTCGCCCGCCCAACTCGTCGCTTAAATCTGGGTTCCACCGGCGCGTAATGTCCCCACTCGGCCTTCTCAGTGTGTGCCCGATCATTCTCCACTTTCTTCCGCATATTTGTTAAGCGATAAATTCCTGGTTGGTTCGTTGCCCGGCCACAGTTCCTTGTCGCTTATTCTTATTATTCTGCACATCTGATCTTCAGTGTCGAGCCAGCGTAGGCAGTCGTTGATTAATGTCTGTAGTTTATTGGAAATCCATTTCGTGACGCGCCAAGTCTCTGAACCATATACAAGCAATGACTTGACTGACATTGGTGTTGAAAATCCGAATGTTGTTCCACATGCTGAGTGCAGTAGATCTCCACACTGATTTCGGGTTAATGAACGCCTGTCTTGCTGTCTTTCCTATCCTGACTGGCATTGACGTCCTCGTCTGTGCCACCATCGCCTGTAGTTGAAACAGTGCTGCCTAGATACATGAAGGAGGCTACCTCCTTTGAGTTCCTCCAACTGATGGTGATTGGAGTTTGTTGATGCTGTTGTTGTCGCTGTTGTTGTTGGTTGGGTATCTCCATCACCTCTGTCTTCTCTACATTCACTTGAAGTTCCTTCTTCGCTGCCCTGCATCGCCTCTTCTCTCAACTTGTTAGTTTTCACCTGTAAATCGCCAACTTTCTGTGACATTAGACACAAGTCATCATCGGCGAAATCCAAATGCTTCCAGGTTGTTTTCCACAGTCCAGCCAGTGAATCCCCCTCTTCTCGCTCCTCACTCTTGTCTACTGCATGATCCAGTCTGGTCGACCACAATCACGAATATCATGGGTGATAGCAGACAGCCTTGTTTTACGCCAGTCTTCACTTCAAAGACATCACTGAGCTTCCCATTGTCAATTACGTGGCATGTAGCATCATATAGCACATACCTGTTGAATGAGGTTGATAAGTGTTTGTGGTGCTCCGTGGTGTTGAAGTAGCTGGCTGCCAAATTACTTGTTGGTCGACGCAGTCGAAGGCCGCCTCAAAGTCGATGAAGTTGAGGTAGAATTGAGTTGACTGCTATTCCATGCTCTGTTCTATGATGATGCGAAGCGTTGCAATTAGATCCACACATGATTCCCTCCTCCTGAAACCAGCCAGCTTGTTACGGTCAAAATTTTCAATCCAGCACATGCTTCAGTCTCTCCAAGATGATGCGGTCTGGTATTTCGCTTGCTTCGGGTGGACAGCAGCATGATTCTGTGCCAGTTCTTGCAAACACTTAGGTTGCCTGCCCTTCCTTGTGAGTTTGACAAGGTAACCCTTCTCCCAATCAATGGGTAGATACCTCTACTTCCTTCCAGATCTTCTGCAATAGTGGTGTGGTGTGAGCATGTCCACCGTTGTCTCTGCGTCCACATTCAGTGCTTCTGTCGTGGTTCCATCTGGTCCTGCTGCTTTCCCACATAGCGCTAGCTTTATGGCGTTCAGGACTTCAACCTTCGTCGAATGGTTTGAGTTCACTTGTGGTTCTGTGACTGCAGGTGGAATTATTTTAAGTAAGTGCAGGTGGTGGTGGTCGATTCAAGAGCTTCTTGAAGTGGTTGGCTCATCGTTCCCTTCCTTTCTCTTCTTTCCTAATTAGATTACCTTCATCATCCTTCATTCGCGTCATCTGTGTTGATCTCTTCACTGGCAGATAGTTACCTGGTTATTTGATACAATGTTGTCAGGTCTCTCTTGGTCTCTTCTACCTGCAGCCTGTTCTGCTTCACTTGCCAATGTGTAGTAAGTGGGATTGTCTTGCGTCTTTACTCGCACTCTGCTTCACTTCTTTGACCAGCTATTTACACGTTGCACTCAGTCCCTCTTCTCACTGTGCATCCTCGCAGTGCACAGGTTCATCTTCTGCTTCACCATCCTCCTCTCCCTCCTCTTCCACCTTCTATGTGTCCTTCCAGATCCATTCCTCACCTTCTTTCCTCTTCTTCTTCTTCCTTCCTTCCTTCCTAATACGGTTATGCAGGTCTCTTTCCACATACCTCTCAAACAGTTCCAGTGTTCATCCACACAGGTTTCTTCAGACATGTTGCTCCACATCTCCCATTTCCACTTGATGGTTGCCGTGAAGATGTCCCTCGTAGTTTCGTCCTTCAGTTCAGCTTCTGTTCTGGGTGTTGAACATGAACTGTGGTCTATCACCAACTTCCTTGAATTGAAGGCTTTCAACTTGATTTTGAAGGCAGGTTCCTTGCACTAGATAGTGAAGTGACTGGTGTGAACCCACATCTACTCCACTTCTTCACCTTGTGTCAAGTAGACTGACTGCGTCTCCACTCTCTTCACATTCACATGAAGTCAATCTGATCTTCAGTGTGTCTTGGTGTTTGGTGAAATCCATGTCACTTTGTCAATATCCATGTGCTTGCACACACTCTGCTTCCAATCACCAAGTCATTGATTGTGCAGACATATGCAAACAATTCTCCATTCTCGCTCATCACCTCACCGAGTGCTTCTCCACCCATGGTTAGTTCTCTTTCTGTGTTGTCCGCTCCCAGTTTGGGATTCATCTCACCCCACGCATTACAATTTTGATGTCGCCAACTGAGGTCTTGTCCAGTGCCGATGGCATTTGTTTATATATTTCCCCTCTTTTGTCTTCATCCGCAATATTTGTATGTGCGTAGCATTGGACGATTGTTAGTTTCCTTCTTTTTTATTTGAACCTCGTTTTGATTATCCTGATGCCGGAGTAGATTGGTTTTCACTGCCTGAGAGAGAGAGAGAGAGAGAGAGAGCGAGCCTTTGATGCTATTGGGGACAATATGATAGCCACTCGAAAACTCAGTGTGCTCGTGGTTGTCTTTTCTGTGACATTATCGGGTAGATTATTGACTCTCCAGTTGACAGTTTGGAGAGTCCACATTCATTCCATCTTCTTTCACATATTCCTTGCAGTTCAATGCTAGGACCGGCCACTGACCAGTAAACTATTTAAGCATGTGTGGTTAAGTGTTGTGGTTTGGTGAACAATAATGACAGGTTTTCAGTGAGTTGTGAGAATAATAATTTTAGAAATGAATATACAAATAGTCAACAGATTAAAGAAAATTTTTAATATGAAGCAGGTTATTCCTAAGTAAATATAGTGACTTTTGATGAGTGTTTATTCATAAACAATAGATTAATATGTAATAATAAGCAAACAAGGGAATATTGATAGAAACGAGACTGAGGTAAAGAGGTGTACAAAGTAATACTAGAAGTCATATCATGTTGACGGCTACCACAATGAAAGTGGTCGAACAAACTTCTTTTGAATACAAAGGTCAGGTTTGTCAAGGTGTATTGCAATTGCCACTGGTATATGAAGTTATAGAGTGCATAATCCATGTGGTGTTCATGGTTTTTGTTTGGGTGACATTATCGGAATAGATTATTGACTCTCCAGTTGACAGTTTGGAGAGTCCACTCCCATCCCATCTGCCTATACCTCGCGAATTTACAGCACTTCTATGCTGTACTTTCTCATCTCTTTTGCAATCTGGGCAGACTTGCTGGGTTCAAACATAGTGCGGACATTGCATTTCCCCACGCCTACTTTCGCCTTCGTCGAGAGAAGCGAAGACACATCGGCCCGGCTAATTGGCTTCTCGAATGCTTCCACCAACTGATGTCATTTCGCCTCTCCGATTTCAGTGAGGAATAATCTTGTTTTTATATTTCATATTTTGTGTGTGCTTTGAAGTTTGTTTAGCGGTTGGATTGGTCTTCTGTGGTATGGTTTCTAGCCGTATGCCCAGGCTTCCCTCTTTACTCGGGCTTAGGACCGGCTAATAACTAGTGAACTAGTTAACCATTCGAGGTTATGACAGGACACAGACAAAGGTTTATTATCCCGATAATGGCTGTCGACGTTCCCGTTTGGCAATCAAACAAATTCGTTGCAAATGCTTATTTTATGAATGAAGATTACTACCATCCATTAGCTAATCACCATGGCCTAGTAATTAGTCATTTAATATGGTAACAATTTCAACTTTTTATTCTGTGACTTTTCAGGCTTTATATGTTTTCATTTATTAGTTATTTCAATCTAGCAAGATACTGAATTCTAATGCGTAGGTTTGCAAAAGCAGTATTATTGTAAGGATCCGTCATAATAACATAGTTACTTCATCCTCAGAAAGTACATGATCACCGTTTTAAGCAGGCCATTCATAATACGCATAAAAATCGGTCTGAAGAATTAACATCTACACCTACTGGTCACTTTCAGCGAAGTATCTCCTCATTATTCCAGCAATGTATATCCACTTGTTTTGACATAATTTTGAATTAAAGAAAACACTTTACTCATCGGATAATTTGTTTCAGACTAAACCATTTATTCTCATGGGCAACTTTAAGATGTTTCTAGCAACGGATTACAGTTGATACAGTATCACAATAAAAACAGCTAACTAAATCATCTACTATCAACTTTTTACCTTATATTTTCATTTAGAAAAATAAATAAATGGTTATACTACTGTTGATTACCAGTGTGATAATAAAAAATGAAATTTCAGCTTTTGAAGATTTTCTGACCACCAACTTCGAAGAAACTGTGTAGCTGGAACAGATGTATATCCAACTCAATATTATTCATTTTGATATTTAAGTTGAAAAGTTTACTCAACCGGTTGTAAAATAGTAGAGACAGATTTGGTCTGTGTATTCATTATAAATATGAACGTGCTGAGAGTCTTATGATTGCTTGATTTTTATTCTCTTAACCAGTTTTAAAGAACTGCCTCCTGTTCTTATCCTCATACTGGACGAGATCGAAAAATGGGACATTGTGAAAGATTTAAAATCCCTTAAAAAAACCAACTGACTAATGCACAGTTTGTCTTAGCTTAGGTATTTTTTGGTTAGCTATGGCTTTCAGGTACAGATATTTAAAAACATTGGACAGAAACAACCAATAACACCAGTTTTCCTCACAACATTTTTATCCAGTTAAATGAAGGCTGTATCCTTTTGCAACAACCTTTAGTGAAACTTTCCTAAGCCACCTTCCTGCTGCATTTCTACGACGTTGCAAGTAAGTATTTCTTCATCATGTGCGGTTCTTTTTGACCAAAATGTTACTATAAAGACCAGAAAAAATAATTCTATTTATTGCTTTAAGTGGCTGGTAACGATACTAGTATTCACTAAGTTATGAAATAATTGTTCTTCGGTGTTACACTAATGGCTCAGTTTGTTAAGCATGAACTGCCATCTCTCAATCCGTTATCTCTTGTATGCCCAAGTCAGTTCTGTCATACGTGTTTGATAAAAACTTTTGTGTCCATAATGGATAGCTTAAGGATAAAGAAATTTTTTTCAGGTGCGATGCTGATCAACATTTCGTCCACAGAAGATGCGTTATCAGTTGACCACCGCTTAGGAAAACATCACTTCCTGATGTCTGGGATATCCATGTGACATACTTTAAGAATAAGTTGAATCATAAACTTTACAAGTGAATAACAGTACTGCGTCTTTAACCCTAACTACTAAAGGAAGAACCGCAAAAAGGAATATTTCTTCAGAATCATGATTTAACACTCAGAAGAGGGTCGCTGTCTACAATTAGAACTAAAGCTATCACAGCTCACCGGAAAGAAACGTACCCTGATTAGTGTAAGGAACAGTTTGCCACTATACATCTTGGTTGATTCCATTTTCGCAGTTCATAGGTTGTTCATATTATGCAGGTACAAATCGTTCATGCTTAGCAACCATCTCTCTTGATTGTGTTTCTGACGATTCACAATTACACGTTGATCAAACAGGTTAATCTGTCTACAAAAAATCACACTAATAATGAATGTGTTAGCATGTACAATGATTTCATCATCTAACACCTACTCTGAAAATGAGTGATCTTAAATTAATTTGGTTAAATAAACAAAATACTTCCTCAGTTTTTCAACTCTCCCTCTTTGTTTTACGATGAATCTGTTTTTTACGTCTAGTTCTGTAGAGCTGTCTATTTGCTACGGCGATACCGTCAAGAAATGATTCAAGTGTCGGTGTTGAATATATTATAGATTGTCACCTAGTCTATAGACATTTGCGTATACCATCTCAAACCCATAGTGTTGCATAACAGATCTATACAGGTTTCGGCAGCGTCAGCGTTTAGGATAAACAGTATGCACACTTTTTATGTCTGGTATAGTTCCTCATTTATTCTCTGTTTGTGAGAATCTATACATTTCGCGATTAAAGGAAGCAACTAATCACAAACAGTTCACCACAGAAAGCTAATGAGTCACTCACGAAAAGATATAGACGGCTCACTTCATGTCGAAGTTAGTGCTAACGATGTTGCCCAGAAAGAAAATGAAAGCCTCACGATCAAACCACCCATCTCAAAGAACACAACACAGTTAAGATTCCAGGAATCACTACTTCACCGTTTGTTGCCCTAGATCTTTGATCATCTCCAAGGTGAGCATCAGTATACTACTTTGTTCAATAAACTTGCAGACTACTCTCAGAAGTATAGGGAAACTGAAATGATTGATAACATTGGCTCTAGGATTAATAACCGTAACCTTCACATTATATGATAGTAAATGATTAAGCACAATTAACGGAAGTATACTCAAGTGCACATCTGTTTTCATTACATAGAAGCAATTATACATATACAACTGAAGAATCATTTTCATAGTCTATAACGATCAGTCTATGGTAGATATAGTTTCATTTCATAGTTTCATTACTAAGTTACTGGAATCATTGTTATTATAGATGAAATTTATAGCAAATGGTTAACTGTACAGTAATAGTAAAAGTCAGGTATAGTCTAATTTAGTTTACAACATCATCCTCTGTCAGTAAACAAACCAACAAAAATAGGCTTTTTGATGCTTACCCTAAAACAGCACATATCTGCACTTTGTCAGTACAAATAAGTGTCGAATGCAATAGATATTCTAGGTTTAGTACCGAAAATAAAGGTAAATGAGGTATCATAAAATCAAATAAGTTTTTGTTAGTCAGAAATGTAGTTAAACGCATATATATATATATATATATATATATATATATATATATATATATATATCATAAATTTCGGACAAACTTTGCTGAAATACTATAACAATGTTTATGACTGATTTTTCAGTAAGAATTACAGTAAAATCATTCCACTTACTGATATAGAAGTTAGTCTTTTAGAAAAAACCTATTACATTTAATGTCATTAACATTATTTACAATTGCAAAGATTAGTTTATTCGATAATTAGTAGACTATTTATATGCCAGAGAACAACAGAACATATAGTATCCTAAATTTCACAAAACCACTCATGGTCTTGATAACTTTGAGTACTAATCAAGATAATAATGTTACTCAAAACAAATATTTTTTCATGAGTTTCACTAATTGCGATAGCCATGATTTGAAAGACTTTTATTACTAATACTGAGTGATGATTGAAGGTGAAGTGGAAACCACGGTCACAGAAGGGTTCGAACTACTGACTTCTAGGTCACCAGGCTAGTGCTCTAACAAGAGAGCTAAGGGACTCGATTAATGACTAGATCTTAATTTAACTTGAATCGTCAAGGATTTCGCAAAAAATGTAAATCGGTTACTGAAAATCAAATTACCAATCACGTAGTGATGTTTCGGAAATAATGATGTAAATAATCAATAGAGTTACTAAAATAGGAAATATGAATATTGATAGAAACAAGAAGGGGGAAGAGGTGTACAAAGTAAACCTAGAAGTCACATCATGTTGACGGATACGGTAATGAAAGTGGTCGAACAAACTTCTTTTGGATACAAAGACTAGGTTTGTAAAGATGGATTGCAATCGCCTCTGCTATGTGAAGTAACCGAGTGCGTAATCCATGAGGTAAATTAATTGAAATCTGATGGATAATTTTGAAGACTTCTCCAGTAACCACTTGATGTCCTGTGTCAACTAAGTGTGCAAGTATGGAGCTCTTTATAGTTCTAATTTGTCCCTTGTTTAACCATGATAGGTGGTACTCAGAGCGTTATCCATTACACTGGGAAGCAGGTACATCCAGCTGACGAGTCCCAAACAGGACGAAATGCGCATCCTGGATTCCACTGCTAGCCACTGCCCATCATTACTAAACATATTTAAAAGACAGGCCATATCGAGGCATCCGCATAGGAGCCCATATGCCAACAGAGGCTGATCAATTGGGTCCTATCAACGACGGTGTAATACAAGCAATAACACTAAAATTTGATTGTATTCCTGAAAATTTACTGCATCAAATCAAAATTGGATGGCACTATATCGTAATAAACATTAAAATTACAAGTTCAGTTGACAAGTGAAAAAAATTAATGAATGTAAACAATAAAACACCATGAAACATAAGTGTGAAATCCAACACCATGGTGGAATATAATTCCCTATTATGTTTGATATAGCACAGAGTGATACAGTATAATTAACTTAATGAAACTTAAGCTTACCTGAAGTGAAAGTATTTAAGAAAGAACTCACTGTCAGCTTTGCGATACGGCACCTAAAACACGATGTCATACTTAGCAGGAAAGTGACAATGCGCCCAGTAGATACCACAACCACTGAAATTAGAGTATAGTGTGTACCATCACTAAGAAATAGAAAGGTACAAAATCGGCCTTGAATAGTCTACGAAATAACCTTAACATGGAAATCTCCAAATTCGATAAATGTGACTTAACAGGAGTTGTCGAAAACTTGGATTATTTCAAGAAAAATGGCATGTGAAATGAGAAATCTATGGAGGATGTCATCGATAAGACTGAGAGATCTACAGCTGGTCTAACATGCTGACTGAAACCATCTCTTAGTGACTTTAAATGGTTTGATGTAATGCCTGAAACTAATAATCCTAGTAGAATTTACAGTTGTATCAATTTTCTTACAGCAAATTATTCCATTAGACTGACAGTTGACTTAAAAAGAACTCCAATTTATGAACTGTCCAGTAAATAAGCACCAGTACTATGCCTCATTAGAAGCTGTTCAAGGGCTAGACTATATAATTGCTATGAATGCAAAAGAAGACCCAATACAGCGGATCTAGATTATGAAAACATATTGTATGTTATACACAACTATTTGAGAAAAAGTAGGGACACCTCGGTTGTATAGTACTGATGGATAGCTACTGGCAGTAGAATTCAGGAAAACCGTCTCATCCCACTTGGAACTCATCAGCTGGATGCACGTTTCTTCCAGTGAGTAACATTTTCCCACTAAGGCTTGAACTCAGGACTGATTGCTTCAAACGTCACAGCGCAATCCACTAGCCAACAGTGCAGGAGCCCATATGCCAATAGAGGCTGGTCATTCTGGTCCAAACAATGAAAGGGAAAGTGATAACTAATGACATAAAAGCTACACCCGTTACCCAGAAAGTGGCCATCGCGAGTTAGTGGTCTAGTGGATAACGCTCTGGGGATTAAAGCGATCAGTCTTGGGTTGAAGTCTTAGTGAGAACAACACCAGCCATTATGAGGCAAGTATATCCAGCTAATGAATCTTACATGGTATGAGGCGCTTGTCATGGAATCCACTAACAGCCTGTATCCGTCAAACGGAAATTAAAGACAATATCAAGGCATCCATTCAGCAGCCTACGCAAGTGGATCTCAACTATAAGCATTAATGTCATTTAGATGATTTTATGCAGATAAGTCTTTCCGATTCTCATGAATTATTTTCGCTTGATTAAATTTGACAGAATTTTGCCCCAAGTCCAAGAGAAGCATCTATCGGCGTGAAGCAGACATTCATAAAACATTTCTAAAATGTATATTCTATACAGACTTTTTAATTAATTCTTCACTAAACCTGATCTACTCTCAATTTCTTCATTCTTATCTAGAATCACTTACTACAACTCATTAACTGTATACCTTCACCCAATAAATGTTTTTGTTATCATTTATCTATCAGTTTTTCAAGAATTCACCTGCAAACTGCACTGATAGGTTCAACGTGGAATTTGACAGGTTGATCAGTCAGATTCTTGATGTTATGCCTGAATTGCATCTGGAATTTTAACATTTCAAAAACAATATTCTTTCCTGGATGTTGTTATCAACTAATCGGTTAAGAAAGGAGTTTAAATTATTTACTGACGAGAGATTAAACATTGAAGCTCAAATCTCTTGAAGATAAAAGTAATTTCGTCACAAATTATCCTGATAAAGTAAGTGCTGTCTTGGTTCAATTCTTAAAAATACAGTGATACACTCTTGTCAGTTTTTTTAGACCAAATCAGTTTTGTTAAGCTTGAATAGGAGGCCAATGAAATAGCAAACTGATCACTAAATAACAACTTTCTTGATAAGCATGAAAGGGAACTCAATAACTTCCTTTGATTCATGTTAACACATTCCATCGGTTAGTTCCACAATACAGTGGCTATTTAGATTTTCCAAAATATGTGAAGTAAGATGGCTTATCTATTCAGTTACATGAGTTTTGAGAAGGCAAAAGTAATAAGTTTCAATTTTAGATTGATATCCACCACAAACTGACATCAGTTGAAGAACCATTGAGAACCTTGGAGCATCGAATATCTGTTTCGTCCTAGTATGAGACTCCTCAACTATGCGCACACATGACCTCCTCAGGGGACGAATCTAGGACCTTCAGGTTCCGTGAAAACCTTGTTACCATTAGTCTGCCAGATTGGGGTACGATTATCTACATTTTCTACTTCTGTCAATTCACGATATAGTGAGACTTGCCTCCGATACCGTCTTTCAGAAACTGTATGAATATTAACATGAAATCAATTAATAAATCTCCACAAACTTGCAAACTGAACATCTCCATACTTTGAGAGCACTAAGGATTTCACTGCTTCAGACAAAATCATGTTTTTTCATAATCTTTTTAGTAGTTCATTAGTGTGACACTCATGGGAACCCTCAGTTTTAATGGTCAAGTCTATAAACTGAAAATAGGATTAGCACTGAGTTTACATTGTTGCCATCATTGGCGGGCTTTGGCTGCCAAACCTAGGAAACCCTTTCTCTTTTACAGAAAATATGTGTATGACACGTCTGTTATCCGTTTCTTTCGTCCAAAAGCTTTCATTTAGTCACGAAATTGATTTCCAAGAATGAATCATGACCAACCGCTCCTTTTTTATTCATTTCTAAACAAACATGATATCAGACTCTTTTGAAGATTCATCTGCAGAAAATTGGCATGGAAAGGGTAAATAACTCAGTTACCACAGATACCTTGACGATAAAAACTTGAGAGAAAGATTTATGGAACTGGCCACTAACTGGATTTTTAAAAACGCTTCACAAATCTTATAACTCATTTTGAGCAAGCAACAGATAAACTTAAGAAAGGTTTCTCTAAATCAGTTAGTTTAACGTTATTCATAGAAAGAACTTCAATTATTTTTATCAACCTTAAAATACTCTCTATCTAGGTGATAAACAATCTTCTTAGTCTGGCTGTTGTACGTTCATGTACCAATTCACTTACACTTGTGGAGCGAGATAAATCACGTGTAGCTACGGATGTTTTCTACAGGTATGCGAGAGTTCGTTCTGGCTTGTTTTTCTAAAGGTGAAAGAAAGACTGTTAAGAATTTGTTCTGAGAACATTTGATTGACTTCCATCCCTCATTAATTCTAAAAGGTGACTTTAAAATGGTGTATTGAATTCGCTAGAATCTATCATCTTTCTTTCGTTTCCGGCTTCTCTAAACAGAAGAAGCACTACAGTTTATTATCTGAGGCCTGATCTTTGTAAACAAAACTATGTATAGACAGTATAGTGACCATAAAACCCCCTCCTTCAGTTTTACCCCTTTATTGAGTTGATCTTTGTATCCCTCCCTTGTATTACCTTCACCTCGAATAACTTCCGGGCTTATTTCATCTAATTGTCCTTATCTTCTGATTAACATTCACTTCATTTTGGCGACTTTGTTTCATACTATACTCAATACTTTATTTGATTAGTAGTAGTAGTTCTTCATCTCTTTCGTAGTTACTTGCATTCTATTACACAGTTTACCTTGTGATCATTTCCATTTCATCACATCTACAAGCACTTTAGTTGTTACTGTTATCATTATCATTAGTTGTTGGACTTTTCACACAGGACTTAGTTTTTCAGTTATCATACACTTACAAATGAACAGCTTAAAATCTAATTCGATAAAAAATGTTTCTTCACTGAAAATCTTCTTTCTGATATTACAATGAAAATTATTGGATTAGTTTTTACATCCACTAATTTAATTTGTTCATAATTCTCTTTCGGAACAATTGGATTCGCATTGTATGTACCTTTTAATACATCGTAAAATGTGGGGTTTAATAGTTTAATATAGTAAAAGGTGAAAACAATATTTATCAAGTAATATTTTTAGCGTAAATTACTGCTCATAGTTTTATCAAAACAATTACATGAATTCTGAAACTTAATTTCTGTTGCTGTGTAATTTTACCTCTATGATTTCAAAGGAAATTCATTCCTAGACAAGGACAAAATTTACATGGTTAACTTAAGCTGCTTTTACCAAAATCTTCGTAGGGATCTGATTTTATTATTATTATTATTATTAGTCCCTTGGGTTCCTAGTGGAATATAGGGCTTCAGTAGCACGTCTCCATTCCACTCTGGTCTGTGAAATCTTTTGAACCTGGTTCCACGACAGCCCAGAAGCTCTCATTCCCTCCTCGCACGACCTCCTCCATGTCACCCTCAGACGTCCAACTCGTCGCTTCCCATGGGGATTCCACTCGAGTACCTTGCCTGACGCGTGATGTCCCCAGTCGGCCTTCTCAGTGCATGGCCAACCCATCTCCACTTCTTCCTGCATATTTGTTGCGTGATAGGTTCTTGGTTGGTTCGTTCCCAGAGTTCCTTGTTGCTTATTTTTTCTGGCCATCTGATCTTCAGCAGCGAGCGTAAGCAGTTGTTGATGAATGTCTGTAGTTTATTGGAAATACCTTTCGTAACGCGCCGGCAAGTCTCTGAACCATACAGAAGCACTGACTTGACTGAATTGGTGTTGAAAATCCGGTTCTTGTTACACATGCTGAGTGCAGAAGATCTCCACACTGGTTTCAGGCGTAGGGATCTGATGCATTTATCTAATACCTTCAGATTACACTAGCACATATCAGCAATCTTTAAACTAATTACTATGCTCAATACGCCAAGCGGTTTCTAATCCAACATTTGGGTTCTCTACGGTGTTTGATCTCAAAAATTAACATATAACAAATAGTGACCACTCACATAAACATCCGTACTTTACTGAGTTCTCAGATACATTTTTGTTAAAACCAGTATGTCATACTGTTGTTATAGAATCCCTTTAACTTACAAATTTGCTTTACAGTTATTTGGATTCAAAATATATTCTAAAGAACAGTAAATGTTATTTTCAACAACCTCCTCTTCAAATCTTACAGTTATATGTTCACATTGTTTAATCAAAGAATTAATGTGTCAGTCGGTCAATCGGTGATATTAAATAGTCTAGAAAATCTCTTCGTCAAAAGGCTTATGTGAAACACAGGTAAAACCGAATATCAATGAATTCAGTTCAAAATAATTAATTTCTTTGCTGATAGCATGTCTGTTGTAATAATAGATGGTTAAAATCAATTATCTCAGAGTTGCCATACAAAATGAATGATTACAAATGATAATAGATGTTATGGTGCAGACTAGTTATGATTGACGGGTGAAATGAACTAAATTCACCTTGACACTCAAATTTATACGGATAAAGCTTAGTAGAATTAAAAGGAAAGTACAGCCTAATAGTGTTTATGAGTGAATACAGAATGCGATCAACAATGATAGTCAAGTAAAAACAATAGGTCAGGTTATGCAGATATATATGAATCAAAATGCTTACAAGGAAGAGGTGATGGAATTTAAAAAAGTGGTTATGAAATGAGCGATACAAACAGCTAACTCAGCAGATCACTTATGAATCTGCCGATACTAAAGTTGGTCAGAATAGTAGTAATGGTTACACCTGTTTCTTGATATATGTACCTCAGAAAGTTTAATTTATATGCTTAAGGCTACTGCTGTTTGACGTATTCCTTGTGTGATACCTTTAGTAATTCAATAGGGATACGACAAATTATAGAAATTGATCGATTCATCATATTTTCATGGTCTGTTTGGATTATGTAGGCTAATATTTAGCTACTTACATTTTCCAATACATTTATCTAGCCAGTCTAGAAGGTGTTCAAAACTAAGGAAAGCCCAATGGACAGAGCTCCCAACAGTATAATTGACTTAACAGGAGCAGTCAAGTTGATAAACACACCAAGAAGAAACAAACATAGACATTCGATATAAGTGGGAAACTTGGGCACTGTGGTAGAATTTAATTCCATATTAGATTTGTTTATTTAATTCATAACACACATTAATCTAGTATTATTTACTTCATGACGCGCAAACTGTCATCTCATGTAACCAGCTGACATCAAAGTGAATAAAACTCCCTTTCTCGTTATGGATATTAATTAAACGAGATATTTTTCAACAGGGTAATGAGAAGACGAAGATTATCTGAAACATGTGATGTATTAGCGCTATACATTTCGAACAATCTGATCACACATGGACTTGTCGAACTATTTATATGAAAATTTACGAAAAGGTCAATGAAGTTAATGGGAAACATAGGAATGGGAAGGGATAGAAAGAAAAGGGAAAACCTTATTCTTGGTATGAAAATTAAATCAATACTACCAAGGTAGGTTCAATGTGAGTACGAATTGTTTTTGTATACATGAAGGGGGTTTAAATTTACGGATGTGCCTGCTACAGAAAATGAACACGTCTCAAAATCACATTAGCCTGACTTGTGAACAAGAGACGAACAACCAGCTACCGTTCCTAGACGTATTGCTCAGTCGACGGGAGGACGGCTCGATCAGGAGGTCGATCTATAAGAAACCTACATGGACAGGGCAATATCTTAATTTCCATAGCTATTGTCCAGTCCAATACAAACGTGGTTTATTATTATTATTATTATTAGTCCCTTGGGTTCCTAGTGGAACATAGGGCTTCAGTAGCACGCCTCCAGTGACCTCCGTTCTCTGACATCTTTTGAACCTGGTTCCACCACAGCCCAGAAGCTCTCATTCCCTCCTCGCACGACCTCCTCCATGTCACCCTTGGACGTCCAACTCGTCGCTTCCCATGGGGATTCCACTCGAGGGCCTGTCCTGACGCGTGATGTCCTCAGTCGGCCTTCTCAGTGCATGGCCAATCCATCTCCACTTCCGCCTGCGTATTTGTTGGGTGATAGGTTCTTGGTTGGTTCGTTCCCAGAGTTCCTTGTTGCTTATTTTTTCTGGCCATCTGATCTTCAGCAGCGAGCGTAAGCAGTTGTTGATGAATGTCTGTAGTTTATTGGAAATACCTTTCGTGACGCGCCAAGTCTCTGAGCCATACAAGAGCACTGACTTGACGTTGGTGTTGAAAATCCGTATCTTGTTCCGCATGCTGAGTGCAGAAGATCTCCACACTGGTTTCGGGCTAATGAATGCCTGTCTTGCTGTCTTTCCGATTCTGACTTTGACGTCCTCGTCCGTCCCGCCTGTAGTTGAAACAGTGCTTCCTAGATAAGTGAAGGAGGTTACTTCCTTCAAGTTTCTCCCGTTGACGGTGATTGGAGTTTGTTGTTGTTGTTGATGGTGGTGGTGCGGTATCTTCATCACTTCTGTCTTCTCTATATTCACCTGAAGTCCCGTCTTCGCTGCCTCTTCTATCAACTTGTTAGTTTTTGCCTGCAGATCTTCAAGTTTATGTGACATTAGGCATAAGTCATCGGCGAAATCCAGGTCTTCTAGGTTCTTTTCCGTCGTCCAGTGTATCCCCCTCTTCTCGCTGCCCACTGTTTGCTGCATGATCCAGTCCACCACAATCAAGAATATCATGGGGGATAGTAGGCAACCTTGTTTCTCTCCTGTCTTCACTTCACTTCAAAAGCATCACTGAGTTTTGTTCCCATTGTGGATTACTTGGCATGTGGCATCTTCATATAGTTGTTGAATGAGGCGGATAAAGGTTTGCGGTACTCCGTAGTATTGAAGCAGTTTCTAAATTACTTCTCGGTCGACGCTGTCAAAGGCCGGCCTTCTCAAAGTCGATGAAGTTGAGGTGGAGAGGTGATTGCCATTCTATGCTCTGTTCTATGATGATACGAAGCGTTGCAATTTGGTCAGCACATGATTAGTACTTCCTGAAGCCTGCCTGTTCCGGTCGCAGTTTTGAATCCAGTGCATCCCTTAGCCTCTCCAGGATGATGCGGCTTAATATTTTACTTGCTCTGGGTGGACAGTAGAGTGATTCCGCGCCAGTTCTTGCAAGCACTGAGGTCTCCCTTCTTCGGCAGTTTGACAAGGTAACCCTTCTTCCAATCGTCAGGTACCTTCTCTTCCTTCCACACCTTCTGCAATAGTGGTGTGAGCATGTCCGCTGTTGTCTCTGCATCTGTTTTCAGTGCTTCTGGCGGTATTCCATCTGGTCCTGCTGCTTTCCCCCATTTCAGTAGCTTTATGGCGTTCAGGACTTCCATTTTCGTTGGGGGATTAATGTTCACTTGTAGTTCAGCGGCTGGCTGCAGGTGGTATTTCTGGACGAAGTGCAGGTGGTGGTCGATTCAAGAGCTTCTTGAAGTGGTCGACCCATCGTTTCCTCTGTTTCTCTTCTTTCGTAATTAAATTTCCTTCTTCATCTTTTATTGGTTTCATCTGTGTTGGTCTCTTCCCTGATAGCAACCTGGTTATTTGATACAATGTTGTCAGGTCTCTCTCACCAACCTGCAGCCTGTTCTGCTTCACTTGCCAGTGTTTCGTAGAAGTGTCTTTTGTCTTTCCGTGCACTCTTCTTCACTTCTTTGTCCAGTGCAGTGTTTTATACATTGTGCTCAGTTCCTCTTGTCGTTGAGCATCCTTGCACTGGTTTATCTTCTGCTTCACCATCCTCCTCTCCTCTATCAGCTTCCAGGTATCTGTCGAGATCCATTCCTTGTCTTCTTTCTTCTTCCTTCCTAATACTGTTGTGCAGGTTTCTTTCCACATAGCTTTCAAAGACTTCCAGTGTTCTTCCAAACAGGTTTCTTCAGGGATGCTCCTCGATATCTCCCATTTTGTCTTGATGGCTGCCTTGAAGATCTCCTTTGTAGTTTCATCCTTCAGTTTCCGAGTGTTGTACTTGGGTTGAGGTCTATCACCAGCTTCCTTGAAGGCTTTTAACTTGATTTGGAAGGTTCCTTGCACTAGGTAGTGGTCTGAGCCTTCATCTGCTCCTCTTCTTGACCTTGTGTCAAGTAGACTGCGTCTCCATTTTCTTGAGATTGAGATAAAGTCGATTTGATTTTTAGTGTATCCATCTGGTGAAGTCCATGTCGCTTTGTGGATATCTTTGTGCCTGAACACACTGCCTCCAATCACCAAATCGTTGAATGCACAGAATTCTGCAAACAATTCTCCATTCTCATTCATTTCACCTAGTGCCTCTCGACCCATGGTTAGTTCTCTTCCCGTGTTGTCCCCTCCCAGTTTGGCATTCATGTCGCCCATCAGAATTTTGATATCGCCAACTGACGTCTTGTCCAGTGTTGATTGAAGTTGTCTGTAGAAATCCTCCTTTTTCTCTTGCTCTGCATTATTTGTAGGTGCATAGCGTAGCATTGTATGATTGTGACCTTCCTTCCTTTTGAGTTGAATCTTGCTGTCATGATCCTGGAGGAGATTGGTTCCCACTGCATGAGAGCCTTCGATGCTCTTGAGGACATCATGATAGCCCTACCCTCAGTGTGCTCGTGGTTGGCGTCTGGGTGACAATATCGGAGTAGATTGTTGCTTCTCCAGTTGACAGTTTGGACAGTCCACTTCCATTCCATCTGCTTTCGCAAATCCCAAGCACTTCGATGTGATACCTTCTCATCTCCTTTGCAATCTGGGCTGCCTTACTGGGTTCAAACATCGTACGGACATTCCATGTCCCCACGTTTACTTTCGCTTTCATCGAGAGAAGACACATCGGCCAATTGGCTTCCCGAAGTCTTTCACCAACTGGCGTCATTTCGCCTCTCCGATTCCAGCGGGGAATAAGTTTGTTTTCATTTTTTATATTTTGTTTGTGCTTTGAAGTTTGTTTAGCGGTTAGATTTGTTTTACGGGGTAGGGTTGCTAGCCCTATGCCCAACCTTCCCTCTTTACCCGGGCTTAGGACCGGCTAGTAACTAGTAAACTAGTTAACCAGGCGAGGTTACAAACGTGGTTTAGTCAGATGCTTATTCAACAGGATAAACAGTATCTGCACCGATGACACCAGGGAGGAAGAAGCCAACTTACTGACGACAACTCTGACACAGAATGGATACCCGTTGAGATTTATCGACCGGTGCAAAAGTTATGTACCACTGAAAAGTAAACAGTGTCCCGTTTCTGAGAAAAATGTCTACTTCTCATTAACCATTCAGAGGTGATTCACATAGCTTTATTGTGAGGAAAAGAATTAGATCGACCATCTGTAAAACGTATTATGCAGCTAAGGTCATCATTGTAGAGAAGACCAAGTCCATGTTACAGCAAAAACCGAAACAACATACAAACGATTACATCACATCTCACTGTGTTTATCAATTAACATGTATATGTGGACACATATATAATGGAGGATTAATCGTGATATTCAGTTAAGGAAGGTTGAACATGTACCTAAGTGGCTACAAAAAAAGTGACCTCAACAGAGCCGATAAGTGCAGGTGACAAACATCCATCTTCGTCTATCCCTAAACATATACTAGAAACTAACCATAGGATAGACATGAAAACAGCTTTTAAAGTACTACATAAAAGTGGTCAGAGCCGAGTGCTTAAATTTATTGGAGCTCTTGCCATCCGTAAATTTAAACCCCCTTCATGTATACAAAAACAATTCGTACTCACATTGAACCTACCTTGGTAGTATTGATTTAATTTTCATACCAAGAATAAGGTTTTCCCTTTTCTTTCTATCCCTTCCCATTCCTATGTTTCCCATTAACTTCATTGACCTTTTCGTAAATTTTCATATAAATAGTTCGACAAGTCCATGTGTGATCAGATTGTTCGAAATGTATAGCGCTAATACATCACATGTTTCAGATAATCTTCGTCTTCTCACTACCCTGTTTAAATTCATCAAGGGGATTAGTTGTTTTAAAAGAGATATTGTATATTTTTTGTCGTTTGCATTCAGTTTTACCACGAGCTTATCTCCCACTTAGTATCACTAAGAATGATTACCACAAAATTAGTAACAAAAGTTTTTCAGCAATACAATAATAGATTTTAACTTGTCAGCCGAACAGCCTCTCCACCTCCCCTATGTTTAGTAACTGTCCTAAGAGCAACTAATAGAATATGTCAAATCTCATTTACGACCTATATTCAGGGCTGAGATAAGAATAAATTCAAACTACCATACTCTTGGTTGTGTAAAATATATAATTTCAAATATCGCAGAGCACACATTCACCTCAGTTTTCAAATAAATTCTCACGACGTATCAAGGAATAAAGCATTGGTTTAACAAAACCAAAATTAAGTGGAAACTGGGATGATGATTCTTGATAACATTACAACCAAGAAGGATCAAAAATCAGTTGATATTCAATGGTTGCTATATCAGAAAGATAGTTCATAGTATTCTTAAGCCAAAATACTTTGTATATATTCACTCTAAGCAAAACAATAGTCGCATTGTGATTGGATACCCAATTGCGACAACAAGTATCTTCATATAAAGACGAAACTTAAGCGTTGTGGAAGAGGGTGATTCCAATTTATTCAGTCCGTTGTTGTATGATTATATTGTTGTATGATGTATGTTGTATGATTATATTAAGACACCTTGATATTTTGATATGACTATAAAGAAGAAATCGTATAGGAAACGTAATCCACTGAATAACACAGTTTCACTGTGAGACATAATAACTCAACTGAACCGAAACGAGAAGTGACCCTCTCTTGAGGTGTATCTAGTGTATAAAATAAACTACAAAATATACGCGATTATTCGCTGAAATTAAATAAGTTTGTACGTGTCCTTTCAGTAAGTTTGAATGTCTTGTTAGTAAGTTTAAAGAACAAACATGAAATGAAAAATCAGTAAGTGTACAGATACTAACTAAATTTAAGTTTTACTGGAAAGGAAGAAAAAATTCAGAAAAGCAACATGGACTGGACAGTTTTCCAGTTTCCAAAGCTATATCCCTCTTGTTTGCGAACAGAACTTCGTATGTTCGTTTCGTTAGAGGATTCGGAAGATCTGTTCTGAAGATACAATGGATAGTGAGCTTAGATTTCTATACAGCATCCTGCCACAAAGCGGTTATACGCTTAGATTCGTTGACTATGACTTAAAAGAAAAGACAAAAACATAAAACTTACCGACCGCCTTATAAAAGAATCTCTACATAAAATTGGAATTCAAAAGCGATGTTATGGTAGTTCTTGAAAAGCAGCATTTAGGAGCTTCTAGAAATAAATCCCACGTAGCTGGTCTGGGAGTCACATTTTCTAACAGATAGCTAATTTATCACTTTGTTAAGGACAACGATGTTTCTAGTCATTTAAGTGTGTACCTATCAATTTACTTGTTCATATAGGGCAACGTACACTGGCCTCAAACAGGGTCAAGTTCTTAAGTGTATTTTGCAAAATTGTCAAGCTTTACTATCTGAAGGAAAGAGATAAAAAAAATATCAGCACTTCTGTTCTTGAACGCCTTGTCATCTTTGGACATTTGACCCCTCCTAGTAGTTCCTTCAAAGTAACTTACAGGTTGCCCCCTTACAATTCCAAAGGCTTTTGGCTGCCTTATCTACGCGTAGCCGAATTATCTACTGTTCGCAAACTTAAACCTGATCTTTGTGTTCAAAAACATCAAGTACATTCACTAGCCTTACCGAGGCCAACATAGTAATACATTCGTCTTTCGAAATTTCTACTCTACTCTTTAACATAATAGTAATTGAGTATTCCTACTGATTAATGACAGACGATTAGTTGAAATAATTAAATCCCTACATAAACCTAAGCAAAATAATAAGAAGACGTAAACTGTTTGAACCTTGTGATGTAACATAACATAGCACATTTCGAACACTGTGACCATACACTGGCTTGTCATAAGTATTTATATGAAAATTTATAAAGATAAGGGGTTAGATTATGAAAAGAGATCCAGTAAGAAGGCTGAATTAAAGACCAAATAACAATGAAAACCAATATAGCGAAAATAATAGCACATCGAACGTGGTTTCAGAGCTGAGTCCACCAAGGAAGATTTGTTGTGATAACAAATTGTTTTTGGATACAGTAAGATGGTTTAGCCTTCCTACTAGGTAAGGCCTAGGCGAATTTAATGATCCATTTCCAACACATTTTGCAAATTAGTGTACAGGAATTATCAACTCCAATCCTGTGGCCTGTTTGAACAACGTTTGATGATCGAAGAACGTGGACGTCTGTTACTAATGGTTATGGGTTCAGGTGATTCAATTTGCTTCTGAAGCTACTTTAGAATACGCTTCGAGACTCTTACTTGTATGGATCACTGAGTCCTCCCTACGGATGTGTCGCCACACATACATCTGAAGTGGCAGATGCAATGGGATGTGACATTAGTGTTCTTATGCTGCAAAGGGTTTCTGTTAACCAGACCATAGCTGCATAGTAAGTTCTTCTAATAGTAGCATTAATTCTCTGCTTAAGAACTGCACTATGTGTAACAGACAGTGTAGGTCTTCTTATTGTTTTGTCGATGGCTGTTATTTGTTCCCAGTAGGTCTAAATACAACGGCACAGCTTTAGTAGATAAAATGATCGAGAAGAACATTTCCTTCTCTGTCAAGTCTTTGTCTTGTTGCGTAATATTTCTATGTCAAAATGAAAACAATTGAAGTATGTACACAACTAAGCGGGTGTTAAAGGTCACGTGTTTGTGCCAATAAGTCTAAGTGTAAGATAATATCAACTCAAAATAAAAGAAACACACTGACCAAAAATATTTAACTGGTCAAGCCAGGTGAAATAGTTTCAAAAACTCATGTACATGATGTACACTTAATTTTTTTATGAAGTTGCTGATGATGCCATCTGGCCTGATGCTGACTAGGTCATTTTCAACTGAGTACTACAATTTTGTGAATAGAAGCTCAAATAAAATTAGTTCGTTCATGAGGGAGAAAGATGTCTCGTAGCTCAGCTGGTAGAACACGAGGCAGGAAACTCGGTGATCGCTGGTTCGAATTTTGCCGCTGTCCAAATTTTCATTTCACCTTCAATTATCACCCAGTGTAAATATGAATATATATATATATATATATATATATAAATCTCCTTTCTAAATATTCTGCATAGACTCACCCCACTTGGTGTTGCAACCAAATGAACCACTTATGTTCTTACACAATATGCACTGTATACGGGGATGTGAAATGAATTCCTCTGCATATAACTCTTCTGGTCGATTCCACATGTCAACCAGATTCTACTCAAATCGTCGATTTTAACAACAGCTCAGGACATTAAATCAAAAGCTACCATGATCATAGTCTGAAATATTCATGTTTCTTGAATATAACTCAAAATCTCAAAAATAGGTGAAATACTGAGGAAATTAAATGAATTTGGTGTAATTAGAAGTATGCCAGTTACCCTAATATAAAGGACTGACCACATGTGATATTATTGAGAGATACCATGAATACTCCTAATCGTTTCCACTGCTGTTTTGTGGGGATTTGTTAGTTTTCACATGGACTGATATAAGTCTGAGAACCAATGGCACTAAACAGCTGTCTCCTCTCAGTATGGATTTCCTTAGCAATATGCACCAACGAACTCTTCAGAGATCGAACTCAGGACCCTCAGGTCCCAGAATTCCCAGTAATATGAATGAATAAGGGCTTACAGAATTATCATTTGACTTACCTGCACAATATATATATATATATATATATATATATTCCAGTTTGTATTATACCATGTTTCTAGGTCACAGAATATTTTTATCAGAATACGTTTTACCCATAAGTCTGATTATTACTCACATCACACAAGCTTACTGTAGACCTGTCTTAGTAGAATTTTGTTCCTTGAACTAATGACTAACACAAGTTTCATAAATACCTTGTATATGTTCCCATTTATTTCCACTTATATTGCAAAATTTTTACCTTGCATGTATTGACTCCAAAACGAACCTCAATATCATCACATGCTATTGTAGTCAAACATACCATGTTCAAAATTTTAATATTGAATTAATATGTAAAGCATTGAGTCCTCTCGATGAATTTGAACAGTGTAATTAAAAGACGAAGATTATCTGAAATATATGATGTATTGGTGCAGTATGTTTCCAACAATCTGATCACATATAGACCTGTTGTAATATCTCTATGAAAATTTACGCAAAAAAACCGGTTCAGTCAATCGGCAACATAAGAATAGGAAAGATAGAAAAAAGTAGAAATCAAATTACACTTGGTATGAAAATTAAAATCAATACTACCAAGATAGGTTCAAAACAAATATAAATTATTTTTGCGAGTTTAATTTTATGGATATTTAGAGCTTTGATGAATGTAGACACTCGGTCCTGACTACTTTCATGTAATATTTTAAAGCTGTTATCATGTCTACCCTATGACTAGCTTGTAGTATATGTTTGACAATAGACGAAGATGGATGTTGGTCACTTGAAATCATTGTATCATTTAAGGTCATTTATTTTTGAGCCCACCTAGGTACATGTTTAAATATCTTTAGATGCATATCACGATTACTTCTCTTTGTGTATGTTTACCTAAAGATGCATGTAAATTTATAAACATAGTGGGATTTGATGCAATTGTGTATGTGTTTTGGCTAGTGTGTAGCATAGAATTTTATCTTCTCTACAGTGATGACCTTAATTCTATATTATTCTTTACAAATGGTGGATAATACGGTTGTGTAAATCACCTCTAATTAGTAATGAGATGTGGGGGTTTATTTCAGGAACTGAACGCTGAATACCTTTAAATGCACAAGTTAGTGAACTTCAACCGGTAATTGTTCTGTTTCAGTGCTGTCATCAGCAACTTGGTTTCATTTTACTTTGTATCGTCAGTGCAGACACCATTTATCCTGTTAACGAAGCATCTAACCAAATCGCATTTATATTTGACCAGACAACGGCTATGAAAACTAAGATACTGCCCTGTCCAAGTAGGCTTCCGGTTGACCAACCTTCTGATCTAGCCATCCTCCTGATTATTACGCAGTATGTCTTCACAAGTAAAGCTATCGTGATTTTCATTCATCCGCATCTTCTTCAGAAGGCCCATTGCACCATCAGGCTTTTCACACATAACAAATATAACGTCAATTTTTCTGTTATGAAATGAACAACTTCCCATGACCAGATTTTCAGCATGTGACACATACTTAATGGTCCCATGGGACTACTCATCAACCCGACAAAAATATTTACCATAGAATGTTAGCTAAACATAATAATAAATCTTATATGAAAGTATTAGAAATAGGGAATAAAAGGCTGATTGAATAAATAGTCATATAAGATATCAGTCAACTTTACCAGCGGTATATTGATAAACAAAAGATTTATATAGAAGGAGTGAATAGTCTTATCCGTGATATGAGTATTATTTATACAGTCAGCAAGATCAAATGTGCTTTTTGATGAAGACGTAAATAAATGGCTTCTGGTAGGACTCAAGAGTCTTGCTAATCATTTAAATAGGTTATATGTGGATAATCGACACAATAAATATTGGACGTCGCAGATTGTCAATTTCATGTGTTTTTAGGTAACCCATATGGATATTAATCTTAAGATCTCGCAGGTTTTGGACAATCAAATTCATTTTTATTGATCAATTTCATACTGAAAATTTTCTCTAGATTGAATTTTACTATTCTTTCTAACTTACTTTTTCTTTCTAGGAGGATCTCTGTCATACACTGACTTTCATTACTACCTTGGTAGTATTGATTTTAGTTTTCATACTAAGAACAATTAGACTTTAACCTTGTTCTGCCCTTCCTATAATTATATTTCCTATTGAATTAGTTGACCTTTTTCGTAACTTTTCATATAAATAGTTATGGTCAAACTGTTCGAAATATACTAAGCTGATACATCACATGTTCCATTCAGGTAAGCTTCGTTGTCTTATTAGGCTCTTTAATATATATTAGCATTATACTGCATTAGAAAATAAACTCGTTAAATTACTTCTTTGCGCTGATTTGTTGAAGCTTTTGTCAGTAATTTACTATTTACATTCGGCAGCCACGTGTAATGCAGTTAACAGTTGGGTGTCATTTACAAAACAAGTCTGACATTCAAACACATTGTGAAGATGATAAACTCTCCCGATGAATATTTCAAAATTGCCGTCGTATGAATCAGTCAATGTGTATTATGAACAAGGAATGATTTAGAAAATTAACTTCAAATTCATTGAATAATATTGTCACGTTACTCAAAATTTGAAAAGCGGAGAATCTGTGTATTAACTAAATACAAGGTGAAGTAAAGTTTTGATTAGGCTCAGAGAAATTAGTCCAAAATCACTTCACACTCATGCTTACTTTCCACTCATTCAACTAATGCCATAAAACAGATTTATTTGACCTTACAAACTAACTAACTCTAACATTTTTGCCCTGCTTGATTGCAAATGAAATCTTTTAGTCCACCTTGTATTCAGCTGACAGCTGACCAATACAAAATATCAAGCGGACAACTTGAAGTAATCCCAATTAATTAGCCAACAAACTACCTCAAGTGTCTTTGGATCAGCTGAAAGTATAGTCATGGCTTCTGCCTTCAAAAACAAACTATCATCGATCTCTCCGTTATGATAAGCTTACTTTAAGGGTTTGATTCTCTTACCTGCGTAATAATTTTGTTGAATCTGCATGTTAACCTTCATCCATTTTTGCACCATCATCTTAGACTAAATACGATACGTTCATACTAACTGACTGAGGTGAAGTCACTATATTTTATAGAACCTGTTTTCCTAGTATATATGCCCATCAACATACATAATCTTCTGTTCTGAGTGTCATAACAGTTAGTCCTAATTGATTTCATTTTCAAGGGTTTTCTGACGGTCAGTTACAAAACTTTAGTATTTTTTCGCTTGACATTATCTGGACATATTACTTCTAATTTTCCATCCACTCCGATAAACTGGACCATGTTTAACTTCTATTACAACAATTTATATTTTTAATAATCCAGGATGTAAGCAAGTGAAAAGAAACTGATGAAGCAAAACGGTACCGTGTGATTTTGTCAGAGCCGATGCCGATGACCTAAGTGAAAAGAAATATTTTTTTGCTCAACCTACCAGTGATTTGTCAGAATTGTCATTTTTGTTATTTTTTAGTTCACAAATGGAAATATATATCTATGAAAAAAATTGTTAGCCAACAGTAGTCTGAAATATATCTGTCTTCTGTAACTATGGAAATGTCTGACAAGAAGATATCCATTGAAAATCGTATCCTCAATTGTAATAGTTTGCCTGAGCATGTCTACCTATCTTCATATACCACTGACAATTTCACGTGAAACCTGTTAAAAGAGTTGTTGTTATACAATGATTTAATATCACTCTCTTGATAATAAATATAAGTATATTTCATGATCTTTCACGTACCGCTAGAATTCTATGCAAAGGCTGGACATTCAAACTTCAATATAAGTATTTATTGCAATGATTTACTTGAACATGACTATGACTCGAGAATGCTTTCAATTTACTGTGTAGCAGAACCGACACCTTTCAGCTCAATGAAATACGAAGTACGGTATCACTTCAGTAACTGTAGAGACGTTATATATTCGACACTTAACACTTATATGAATGAAAATAACAGAACTATATGTCATCTGTGTGAAAATACAGAATTAGCTTGGGATCTGCTGAGTTACATTTTATTGTCTGCAGACCAAAGTTCAATAATTCTGGGGACTTGTTACTCCTTTTTCGTTGTCATAATATGTTGAACTACTTATTTCATAAGATTTATATAAATTTCTACACCTTAATCTCTTTACACCTAACTGACAACGCTATTGTATAATAAAATAGTTCAAGTTGTTATTCATCATAGACTGGAATCAGTTAGAGGAACAAAGGGAACCTGGGAGTACTGGGCAGGTGTTTCATCCTAGTATGGGGCTCCTCAGCAGTGCGCACCCACGACCCCGCTAGGGATCGAACGCGCGACCTTCAAGTTCCGTGGCCAGCACGTTACAATTGAGGCGCTGGGTCAGAATCCAATGATCTATACTTCCAACTTCTGTTAGCTCACAATATAACGCAACCGCCACCCAATGTCATCGTTGAGTAACTGTCTTCACGACCATCAGGCTTTGCCCCCACCGGTCACGACTTACAAAATAGTGTTTCTCCAATTGAAGTTTTTCATGAATACCAACCTGAAATCAATAAATAAATTCCCAGAAGCCTCTATATTGGACCAATCTATTGCTCATTAGTGACTAGCTTTGACAGATAATTCCCAAGGTTTCAATTAAAAGTCATGACAGGTGGAGCCAACCAAGTCAAACTTGAGGACAGGTGCTCAGCAACGTCATTAGATTGTTACGCTATTTCGTGTTCTAATATGAGCAATAAATATAGACCACTGAATTTTAACCCAGTGAATCAATGATAACGGGCTGATGGCGTAACCTGAAGGTCTTCGATCCCATCTCTGACAGGGTCACGGGTGCGCAGTGCTGAGAAGATCCATACTAGGATGAAACAGTTGTTTAGTGTCCCAACTGATATCAGTCCATGATGAAAAATATCTGCAAATTAAAATCCTCATTCATCTCAAATATATATATATACATATATGTATTTTACCAAACTAGACGGATAGCTCATTCAACACTGCTGGTGCGACCTTACAACTTTTAGTGGATGAAACAATTTTATGCATACTGCTTTACTTTAGAACATAAAAACAGTGATTAAAATATTTGTAAGGTTTAGATTAGTAAGATTTACTTCTATCATCTGTTGGTTGCAAGTATTTCTTATCTGTAAAATGTAACTAGCCTTTTTTCTGAAATCGATGCTACAGTAATGAAACTACCTAAAAAAAATATGTCCAGTAACAATTCTAATTTAGTCATGGCTTTTAATATAGTAGTTTTTGATCCAACAATCCGTAAATCTTGTTTCAATCTAGATATCCTCAGAATTTCAAACATCACCCTTAAGCGGAAACAGTAACTTTCATCTAGAATATCCAAAGAATGCAGTCATAATAACTGGACAGAGAACTATGCATTTTATATAGTCTGAAAAATGATAAAAACAATTAGTCGAATCTAAGGTACTGTAAAAACAATACAAAGTGCTTTTTTAAGCCAGTAATATTTATTATCATGAAACGATTATTGCAGAAGATGATACTTCAGCTGAGAATATACAGCAAGTATCAATCATTAAGCCTTAAAATGAAATCTTCTGTGTATGAAAACTACATGAACATATATCTCAAAAACATTACAAAGTTAACTATGCAAACTAGGTCAAAAGTGAAATCACCTATTTTAAAAAATAGCTGGTGTACGAAAAATTAAAAATTCATTCAAGTATCATGAATTGCAGTTTCGACCACAGTAGAAACAATTAGAGTTCAATAAACAATTGTTCAGAAGCATCGTTGTTATACTATTACTTTCACATCTTTGATATTCATGACGATAAGATGTAAAAGGTTAATAGCGATTCAAAAAGTTGTTATACTTTGTAGTAATGATGGATAGTGGTTACCAATGGAATCCAGGATGCGCACGTCATCCTAATATCATCAATTATACTGAAACTATACCTGTCGCACAAGAAGTGGCTATCGTAGCCCAAGGGTGTAGTGGATAGTGCTCTCGTGTTTGAAGCAATCGCTCCCGAGTCTGAATTCCGATGAGAATAACACTCACTGGGAGGCAGGTACATCCAACTGACGAGTCCAAAATAGGACGAAATGCGCACCCTGGATCTACTGCTAGCCACTATCCATCATTACTATACAGTTAAGAACACAGGCGATACCGAGACATCCGTACAGAAGCACATATGCTAACAGAGACTGATCAATTCGGTCCAATCAACGACGTTGTTATACTTATTTGAAACACTGAAATTTTTGATACAACTTGAATTCATCCCGGACTTCTTTCAAAAAGTATTGTAAATCGTTGGGATCCTCTTAGAGACGTCATTTTGATCTATGGTACTGTTCAGAAAACATCATAAAACTTACGTGTTGAAAACTACAGTGATGCACTACTTATGTAATATAAATATGCTTTTATAATCTGAGGCACTTTTAAGGAAATTAAGATTATTGATAGTCAAATATAAAGACTCAGCCTTAATAATCAGATGGTTCATATCTTTTTACAATAGAAGCATTACAGCAGAAGTGAATATTTACAATATTTACAACTACCGCAGCTGTTAAAAAACAAGAATATTTTAGAGATTCTCTTCAAACATTCTGAATTAACGACGAAAGATGATCACTTCGTGTAGAACGCAGTAAGTCAGCGGAAATGTAATAAGGCCGAAACAATATTACCTTTAAATAATCTCTCAAAAACTTACAAAGTGTAGTTGGTTAACCTGGAAATGTTAAAGCATCATTTAGTGTGACAGGTAAAAAAGTTTCAACGTTGCCTAAAAGAGCTACTGAATCAGATAGGACAGTTCATTGGGTGAAAATTTACGTCCAATTGGTCATAAGTTAATTCTTTTTTTCTTTCATTTGGATAGTGTGTTTAATCAGTGGTTTTCTCAACTTCCCAATCATGTTTGTTAAAGACATAAAGTGCTCCCCCTATCTATCTATATTCATTTATTTATTTAAATAAGGACTACATAGCCTCGGTAAATTTTTCATTTTGCATATTTATCCCGATTTATACTAATGGCGCACAACTGAAATTTTAATAGTTTAGTTACCAAGCTGAACACTGATAAAGTGGATATACAATTATTTATTATTTATTTCATACTTCAGTGTTCTAAAAGAAGAAGAATATTTCGAGGTTAATGGGTTTTTTATTTTTAGGGTAATATTCATCACTTTACTCCAAAGTTTTACATGGTTTTCCAACTGATGTCATTCTTTGATGAATACTGCTTTGAAGAATTATATTTTTTATCTCACACGACTGTATTCAAACGTCCCTGCAAATATTTTACGCACCAATATCACATTCATATTGAAACTGCCTCGTTTATTTGCCCTGAATATGGGATAAGATAACTAACAATAAGGTTCCTAATTTTGGTGCTTTCGTCCTCTACTTTCTCTGTGGTTGACGTATGTCATTTTGATTTCTCTGAGCAAAAATAGTTCAGCACAGAGAACCAAGCCTGTCTAGCCTGGACTAGCTGGACTGTTATCCGTTTGTATTTATGCATTAAGTTATAAGGCACCGACAGTATTTACTGTAACACAAAAAGCTGGCAAAACTGTAATGTATTCAATCAGTTTCCCAACTAATACTGTTTTTCATACATGAGTTTTGTTTACAACCTTTACTAAGATTAGAAGAAATTAGGCAAGCTTTACCGGCAAGTAAGGGTTAACTAGACCAAGACGATGCTGCGTCTTCCGGATGAGGCGTATGTTGGCCCAAGATAACCTCGTTTCGGGATATAAAATGAAGGACTATTTTAGGTAGATAACAGAGTAAGCAGGAGTTACATCCAGCTGACGAGTCTCAAATGGGACGTAACCCGCATCCTTGATTCCACTGATAGCTACTATCGATCACTGTAAGGGCTTTGAGAGATGGAACTGTAGGTGTGTACTTCAAGCAGCGATAAATTCAAGGACCATAAACAACACATTACAAACGTTATTCAAAGATAAGAATGTCTTTTCTTGGTTTCCAAGCATACCATTCTTGCTTAGCTGGAACTTTTACAACTTCTAATGTAATAAAAAAGTTCACTGAAGATATGCGAGTAACTTATGCCAAAGTTTAGCCTTGTAATTCTACAACACCTGACTATTCGATTTTGTATGCTTTATTTGTTATGTCATAAGTATTAGGTGAAATTAGGTAACTAGGATCCCTTTTGTGTTCGACAGGTACGAGTGTAAACTTAATAATGAGGACAAGTTAGGCCACTTTATTTTGGTTTCCTAAATATTTTAGTCTCATTATATCACATACTTATATACAAAGCAGACTCTATCCATCTAAAAAGTTGTTTGGTGAAATACATTTTAGTGCCTAAGGCCTCAAATCGAACCACCTTTTTGGACGAAATAAGAGTTTTGTATGGTGAGCAAATTAATATCTTGTAACAGTTTACTTTTACTTCAGTTCATGAGTCTTAAGGATTTTAAGTGAGGATGTTTCGTTTTCGATGTGAATATTGAATCAGACAAATAGCTGACACTTAAGAAAATCGGTAAGGCTAATTGAAGAAATTCATCTTTCCACATATATTAAACACACTGAAAACTAAGACATATTTCGAAAAATCCTTGGAATGACTAATATATCTGCATTTTCGTTATGACTCAAAGCCATTGAGCCTTCAAGTGAAATCTAAGGAGTTATTGAATCAATCGTCACTGATAAAGATGCAAGTGAAAAATAGTTTGAAACCACTATGCACCTCTGACAATCACGGTTTTGGATCTTATAATCATAATCTATTCGCAGATATGAGAAACTATTTTAACCATCACCAGGTTTTTATGCACACACATTGTTTCAAGAACAAAGCAGAACGAATTTTCCCCTATTGGTGACAATATATCCAAGAAGAACGTTTCAGTGAACATGAAAATGCAAAAACGCGTATCTCTACCACGATTATACTGATCACTCAACAAAATGAGAAGAAGAATAACAAAAGTAAACCCAATAAAAATAAATGAGTAAGAAAGAAATGTAACCACCGGAGAGAATGCGATTTCTCTTCAGGAAGTGACATGCAAGTATATGAGATATAAAAATCTGAAGACGTTTGAACAACACAGCTTGACTAAAAAAATAACAATACAATTTTTATGAAATGATTGTACAAATGTTTCCGAAAAGGGAATAAAAGTAAATCTAAGCGTGGTTAATTTGCTAAAGTCCTGAAAATGGTAGATTTAAGGCGGTGAAATACATAACCAATGGCATGAGCAAAGCAGTGAATTGTGAGCAGCTTAGCACATTCCTAAACAAGCAGTACAGTGTGAAAAAATAGAACAGATATCAGTAACTCAAAGTTTCAACGGTCAAGTAAAATTTAGTCTTCGAAAAACCATATCTAACAGTACCATGTCCTTTAATTAGAGTAAGAATGACATTCAGAAGTCTTAGAAAAAATTTAAATGACTGAAAAAACAAATCAACCATTATTTATTGGTTTTCCAGAACTTCAAAAAATTGAAATAGTCACTGCATGCTAATAAAAGGTCTGAGAGTTAGACAGTTTATGAGTAGAGTAACTAATGATCACCGGTACGAGTGGTTAGTGCTGGTACACGAATCATGAAGTTATAGCTTGAAAGTTTATAAATATGCCAGACCAAGCACTAGGTTTTATTAATAGGTACATCAAATTTTAAGAGATGATCTAGGCTGTTATCATTCAGATAATCTGTGAGGTAGCATTTAAACAGGATATACCGATTGACCAGCTCTTTTGGAAATGGCTACTAAGTCCTCACAAACCGCGGTCGCCTTGTATTGAACTTTCAGGCCTAATCCCTGTAATCCTATGAACAATGTTTGATGGCCTTGCTTCTACCTTCCAGCCGTAATCGCCTTGTGACTCCATCAACAGTTTTCGATGACGTTATAGTGATCCATTACCTATTGATCTATATGTGATTTTGTTGTAACTATAAACACGAAGTTATAGCTTCTGAAAACTATTCGGCGAAAAAAACTTTTTATTCTCTGACTTGTCTTATGTTAATTCTTTTCGAATATAATAAATATGTAGCATAAACAGGTCTGTTGAATCTTCTGAAAAGCAGTTATCCAAAGATTCTGTCAATTACGTTAAGTATTCCACTAGAGTATAGTTAAGTGAAGATTAATACAAGAATATCAGTGGTGTTTAAGATACTTTAAGATTTCTGACAGCTTTTTCCAGCATACAAGCTCTTTGTTCGTAACAGTCCATTTTCAACTGTTTACATACTGGCTAATGCTTCTTACTTCCTATACAACAAGCACAATGCTTTAACTGTGTATAATATCCTTAATAATATATCATTTTCACTAAACTACACTTTTCTGATCTTAGAGGTATGTTGAAAAGTTATCGATCCACTAAACTGTTGGACTATATAAGTGAAAGTTGAAAATCTCACGATTACTCTGGAATGAAAATGAGTACCGAATTCTGCTCGAAACGGTAACATGGTAAGTGATACTGTATCATAGTGTGCTATACAATTTAATATGGAATTACATTCTACTGCAATGTCAAAGTTTTACTCATTCATCTAGTAAATATGTCTCTAGTTTTTCATTGGTGTTAATATAGAAGTAAAAAACAAATTTTCTTACAAAAATTTTCCTTTGCCTTCGCATCATCGCCTTACTTATGAAATGTGATGACAAAATAACAGTTGGAACTCAATAATTGTTCTTCGAAGGCTGTAAACCAACTAAGAATAATAAAAGTATGATAAAATAGTGTAGACAAAGGTGAATAGTGGAGGACAAAGAGAAATTACCTCACAAACTCATGATGAAATGAAACTGCAACAGTGTCAGATTAAAAGCAACCACCATTTCAGTCTGCTAGGTAAATGTTCGGTTTACGGACATGAATTGCACAGGTCTCGCTATTTTAAAGGGTTTGTTGGTTTCACTGTTATTTCTTTGGTCTATTAGATGCCTTTCCATCTCACTATGACTCATATTTGCTTTATATCTGCCTTTTTCACCTTTTACCACTACTTCGATTACGAAATGTATATATTTATTTCTTCAAAGCTTTCTCTGTTCAGTGAAACAAATTTGAAATAATATCTTGATCTGTTTAATGTGTAATTATTTATCCATTTGTGCCTGTATGTATGATCAAACATGACTCTCAAACAAACGACAATATTTTAGTTGTAATTAAATGACGTCAATAATCAACAACTACAAGCCTCGTAATCCCACGACAAATTTCGATGGTAAAATAATCCCTCCACGAATATTTCATTTGAACCGTATTAACTGACGGAAATCGAAATGCATCTGTTGAAGTCATGAAGAAAAGCTGCAAATCACAAGATCCTTTTAGTAAGGATTAAAGAGAGATGACCATCAGCAATGCTGGAAAATATGAAGAAATATTCTCTTTCAGCAACCAGACTTCATTGTGTTCATCGGATCATACAAATCGTAAGATTAAAGCAAGTTAAAACCTAACTTTTTATTCAGCTTGAATAACAATCAAGTGTCAAAGATAATTAGCATGACTCCATTGGTCACAATTATTCAAATTTACGGTCTCTTAGAGGCTGTCAGACACTTATGAAGACCACTATGGTATCAATGCCAGCTACCCATGAAAATTACATTTAATGACCACCTCTACATATCATCAGCTCAAAGACCGAAATAATAACGGAAAAGTAAAATAAATAGAGACAAAACTGGTGTCTTTTCACAAAAACAGGTAAGTGAAAATATATTGTTGGCCTTCATTTAGAAGTAGAAAATAATTATAAATGTATCAAACATATGTTTTAAAAATCCAAAAGTCCACATTAGAGAAACCACCTTGCGTGATGGAAATCGGTGCTCAGCACAAGAAAATGAGAAGCAATTGTCAATTCATTATGTACGAAAATTTAACTAGCCTGGAATAAGTCTGACTAAATATCAGTAGACTACCTATTCGAACACCTAGCTTTCAATCACTTAACTGAAACGCGGAAATACCAGCTGGGGGCGTTCAGCTTTAATAGCCCATAGTATGAAATAAAATACTCGTGACAACTCAGAATTAACGACCTTAATTAGAGAATTACTTGAAGGCTTGAAGGATGTATTTATCGGCGTAATTGCTTTACAGTTATGATAACTTTATGATAATTTCTATATGCGCTCAAATTTGTAAGCAGTTAGTATATTATTCTTGTTTTAGAACAACTTCTATGAGAATAAGATGCACCCATATTTCCAAATGGTTCAATTCTCAGTCACAACTTTAGCGTATTTTGATTGGAGGATGGTATAACAAACAGCGTAGTCATATTGGCTTACTTAATACTATAACGCACTTACACGGATGATTTTAAGTTGATCTAAACTACTCAACTTCCCATCTTTACCATTTTGCTTGATAGTTGACAATTCAGTTGAAGTCAGTAAAACATATCTTCTACTGTATATACTGTGAGACTGTCACAGAAAAGTTTTGTTTAGAACGAAGTGTTTCGCATGATCAAACTACTACCAACTTACATATATGCATATAAAGCGTTTCAATGATATCCAGCTTTTGTCTGTCCAAATGCTATAAATCAGTTGTTTACAATAGCAAACCTACTGTTTCGTCCAGCTGATTTGGCTAACTCTTACTGAATCCAACTTTGGCACTACGGTAAAATAAGAGTTCAAACTGATTTATCTGACACATCATACAATGATAGAGTATTATTACTACCACTAATACATCATTAAATGATGCTTCAAGTAGGTCAATTTAATTTGCAAAAGATAAGCATCAGGAGAAATTTCGTCAGTTGATAACTTCACATGGGTTTTCTGTAAAGTGATTGGTGAAAAGTGACTTAAAACTAACTGATATTATGCGTATATGGGATTAGTGCACGTTTCTTATGCAGTCAACCAATTCAGTGTCACATCGTGGACAGGGATTCAACTTCGTCTTCTTACAGTCTCTAGGATCTCGGCTCACAATTTCGCAACTGGATGATAAGAAGATCCAGACATGTCTAAGATCGAATGAAGAAGTTAACCAGTAGTGTGAGTTTTTGGCACCTCATGCAGACATGAAATTGTCAAACCTGTTGATTAGATGCGTTCATGGTGACCATTAGTTATTAACTCTACATTTTTCAACCTTTTTAAGACATCCGTAAGCTGCTGTTCAATTAGTTCCATCTTATTTTCCTCATTCCCAGATTTTTATAAAATTTGTTTCAATTTAAGAGCTTAGCCACCATTTTGTCTATGTAAACACATTGGTTTAAGATTACTATACCGGCATACTTGCCCGGAAGCGTTATTTCTAAGTCTTTGTTGCATATCACTTATTTCAGTTGTTTTTTGAATGTTTTTGCTGACAGGCTGTTGCTGTTTGGCTTTCTGCTAAGACATTGATAACAGTAGTCTGCACTGGTCGATTTGAAGCGTTAAAATTCTTAGTCGGAAGTCAGGAAGAGCTCGCTAGTTTGACTTGTTCACTTTTCATACTACACATGTTGATATTTCGGTTCACATCGCAAGATTTTGGCCCCACAAACTAGGCTTCTAGTTATAAATTGAATAGCTATGCTGAAGAATGACTAAATACAAATCTTTTGCGATTATGGGAGTCATCATCACCATCACTATGAACACAGGATGAGGTATTACTGCGTAACGTTCCCAGTCGCCACAGCTCATATCAGTGCATCAAGTAAAAAGGCAGTGAACTGCAAGTTGAAGGCAGGAAAATTCAGTGAGAAGAATTGTAAAGTACGGAAAGAGAGAAAGGAAGAATGAGAAAATGGTGAGATTCGGCATAACGTCGTTAAGATGAGTATAATACTTGTATACATTTACACCACTGACATCGGTTCTGAGCCATGCCATCACCTAGAGTCAGTCTCCAACCATTGGTTCCTCTTGTCCCGCCGACCCAAACCACCTAGTCTGCATCCCCCCACATGGCTCAAACCAACAGCCAGAGACTTCATACATTGGTGTCATGTTTTAGTCCGGCCACCTCGGGCCTTTTGCCAGCCTGCACTTACTTTGGCCAATATTGTGTGACAAGGTAGATGGCGACTAGGTAGACGTAACACGTGTCCCAGTAAGCCATCTCAGTCGATGAAGGTTCATAACCTCGTCAACTGACTTACCTCTACTCTCTAAGACTCTATAGCTGACTTCCGCATTACTCAAATAGTGACATCATGAAACATGGACTATGGTACGAAGGCAGCCGTAGTCAAACACCTGAAGCCAGCCTTCTTACGTCTTTCACCTTCAATGACCATGTTTCACAGCCATACAGTAGAACAGACAGGACTACCATGCAGTATACACAACCCTTAATAGACAATCAGATATCATGGCGATGCAACAGGTGGCGTAAGTTGGCAAAGATCAGGCGAGCCTTTTGTATTGATGCTGAGATCTCATTGGCCATTGAACCACTAGGGCTGATCCTACTTCCTAGGTAAGTGAAGTGGTCCATACACTCAATCACTACACTCTCTATCGTTAGAGGCGGTGGTGCACCACTGAAGACCAACCCTGGAGCAACAATTTGCATTTGGGTGGTGAGAACCGTATCCCTAACATTCTCAAATTCCCACTCAAAATCTCCACAAGACTCTGCATCTTGTCAGCGTCTTCACTTAACAGGACTATGTCATGTCATCTGCATATTCTAGGTCTAACGAAAATTCTCCTGTGATTAGGTCAACGTATGTGTAACCTGGTGATGAGAGGTAGACCTCCATAAGAATATCCATGATGAAACTGAATAAGCATGGAGACAGTGGGCATCCTTGATGGACACCACTCGATGAGCATAGCTCCCTGGACATCTCACCATAGGCTCTAACATGCCCACAAGTGTTCGAGTAGAGAGCTTTCAATAAGGTGATGTACTTACTCGGCACGCCTTTCAGTGACAGACATTGCCATAAGACTTCTCGATCAACGGAGTCAAATGCCGCCTTCAGGTCGAGAAATACAGCTATTGTCGGGCGTCTGTAAGCATGCCTATGTTCCAGGACCTGGCGCAGTGTGAATATTTGGTCGATACATCCACGGCCAGGTCTAAAGCCTGCCTGGTTTTCTCGGGCTTGCTGTTCCCGAGCTCCACTCAGGCGTCGGAGAATTATAGAACCTAGGATCTTAGACACTATGTTTGTCAGGCTGATTCCTCTGTGGTTATCACAAGAGGACTTCTCGCCTTTCTTGAAGACTGGGATGATCAGTGACTTAGACCAGTCGGAGGGGATCGTATTTGATTCCCATATACTGGCTAACACTTCCGTTAGCCTGACTAAGAGAACTCTACCACCATTCTTGTATACCTCAGCAGGTAGTCCGTCTGGTCCTGCTGCCCTTTCCCGTTTCAGGCTACCTACCGCTTTCTCAACTTCTTCTAGTGTTGGGGGACCTGTCTCTATGTCCCATTCAGGGTCCGACTGGATAGCGGGCAGCGCAATGGTGGCTGGAGGCCAGTTAAACTGTTCCTCGAAGTGTTCTGCCCATCGTCCCAGTCGTCTCCCCTGCGAGTGAATCGCAGATCCGTCCTTCTCCGCTATAACCTCACTAACTGTTGTTGACCATTTCCCCCCAGTCTCCTTAATAAGTCTAAATAACTGTCTACTGTTACCGATCGCCGCTGCCTTTTCCATCTCTTTAGCCTTCGCTGCCCACCACTGTTCACGATCGTTGCGCAGACTTTTCGTCAGTTTATTTTTAAGTTGCGCTCGCTCTTCATTGTACTCAGAGCCTGCAGGGATGCATTCACGTGCATCCATTAGTTTGGAAGAAGCTGCTGATATCCACTGGCTCTTTTTAGCCATTATCTTGGAGTCGGCTACAGTCTCCAGTGCTGCTTTTACAGTAGACTGAAGATGGCACCAAGCTTCTTCTGGATGAGTGACAGTCTTTTGTTCCGATAACTGCCTAGCCAACTTCTCACTGAACACGGCTTTGGTGTTTTCGTTGTCCAGCAGAACTCGTAGTGGTTTTGTTGCCAAATTTTTTCTACGTCCATTGAGACGCAGGCATATACGTGCTCGGACCAACGCATGATCGCTGTCCAAACACGTACTCCAGAAGGAGCGGCAGTCTTCCACCGATCCTCTCCAGCGATGACTAATAGCAATGTGGTCTATCTGTGTCCATCGCTGAGTTGAGCTCGGTGGACGCCAGGTCAGACAGTGCCTTTCTTTATGTCTGAAATTTGTGCTGGCTAAAAATAGGCGGTTATCTGAGCATAGTTGTAATAGGCGATCACCGTTATCTGTACGTTCAGCTGGGATTCCGAAAGTGCCACCTAAGTGCCTTTTTGCCTCACTCAGTCTACCCACCTGTGCACTGAAGTCACCTACAACAAACACCACCTTCGAACGCTTGGCTTTCTAGAGGAGGCTAGACAGTTTACGGTAGAACTCATCCTTCACTTCATCTGAACTACAGTCAGTGGATGAGTAAGCAGAGATTACAAAGAGACAACTGCAAGTCTCACTATTCCTTTTAGTTCTTACCGTGCCATTCAGTCGGACAGAGCAGAGGCGGCTATCAACTGGGATTCAGTCTAGCAGTGAGTTTTCTGCCCTAGTGCTTAATGCTATGCCTACACCTGCAAGACCGTGAGAGCTAGCTATCGAATCTCCAGAAACTCGAAGGGTGAATTTTGCGCATTCACCAGATTTGTAAGGAGATGTTAGGTGAATAACTGAACTTGGGTCCTGTATGCGTGTCTCACAAACACAGCACACATCCATGGCAAGAGTTGCTACAGTCTTTTCAAATGAAGCCTGCTGACCAATTTGACGGAGGGTGTGGACATTGAAGGCTCCAATATGTAATTTGGAGCATGGTTTGAGGAGACCAGGGATGCCGTTCTGTGGACTCAGATTTTTGTCGAAGGCTACAGAGCTAGGAGAAATTAAAGATGATGTATCATCGTTAGTTGAGAAACATGAAGGAAGATTAGAAACTAATGATGAGGGAGGTGGATAATAGTCTGAGGAAACTTGAGTGCTGATAGAGTTGTAAGGGTAGTTGATACTTCCCGGCTGCCCGCACCGTGGAAGGTTATTTCTTCTTGAAGTACCTGAAAGAGATTTGTGTGGCCATAGAGCCCATCAAACATCTGATTGAGGCCTGTCACACGAAGCCTTTTGAGTATGATTATTTTGAACTTTTGTATTTTTGGGCCCGACCCTCTCTAACCTTCTCCCCCTCCAACTTCCACTGAGAAGGCAGCATCAGCATGGCACTGCTGGTCATCCAAGGGAAACACCTTAATGCTGTCACATCCCATCCAGCTTACAACAGTACGACTTCGCCCTCAGACTCCCATCATAGTGTAGTAATTTACACCACAACGACAACTGCTCTTCGTCTAGTCACTACCCAACAGACCTTTCTGGTATGGTAGGACCTCGAGGGAACAAGTGTTCCACCAGCATAGCTCGTTGGGTCATTATGATATGCGAACCCGACTAGCACGTCAAGGTAGTAGCTATCGGTCGGGAATACTTGTATTGGATTTCGATGAATTTGGGCTTTCCACAAGGTTCGACAATACTAATTGAATTCGCTTGTTGATAATTGTGGTGACGTGCCCATTGAATAATTGGTGTTGATTTAGAGACGATTCAAGGAGCAAAAATGATTTTTGTGAGGTGTTTCGTTCTAACCATAGAACAAGTGAAAAGATGGAGGGAATATGGTTCCTTGCTTGATTTTTGGGAGACTTAGCGTTTGGGTAAACTTGGTTTCTATGTGATGCTTTCGAATACAGTTTCGGATATTCAGGAATCTTTATACAGTCACTGAGAAGGCGAATTTTTGCATTTACTCCAACAATCCTGACACCATAACATAGAGACTCATTGATTTCATTTACTGTTGTTGAGTAGTTACTAGTTTTCAATGTGCAACTGATATCAATAAGGATATGAAAGAGAAATAAGTATTTTAGCATAGAGCTGCTTTTATTCGATTTCCAGTACGGCATCACTTTTTTCATTGCATCCTATGTTTTATTTACAAACAAGTGGAATAACAATTCACACAAAACAGGTGACATTCACAAAGACGCTTTTACTTACTTGTGGACTGATCCAAGTTGAATGGCAAGATTCTTCGGTAATCTCAAATACTCTTCATATCTATCAGAGTATATACATATTTAAGGTATTATTCATCAGTTGGAGAACCACTGAAAACCTGGGAGCACTGGACGGCTGTTTCGTCTAAATATCGGACTCCTCGGCAGCACCTAGCCACGACCAGGCTAGGGAATGAAGTCAGCAAGTTCAGATTTAACAGTAAACACGTTGACCAGTGGGTCAGAGTTCAATGCTCCACACTTTCCTACTTCTGTCAATTCACGATATAGCATGACTATCATTCAAGGTCTTCACTTGGCATCCGCTCCATTTCCAAATAGTTGGTCCTACAGATCGTGGCCTCTCATTCAAACTTCAGGATGTCAATCTCAAAGCATGTCACTAACGAACGCTATACTATAGTGTATTTGGAGGTCAGTGGATACTTAAAATTTAGGGTAGCATTCATCATGAATTAACATCATTTGGAGAACCACTGAAACCCTGGGATCTTTGATGTCAGTTCATGATGGGGGCTATCTTAAAGATAAATCCCCATTACCTTTAGTATACACATAACTTCATTATTATCTTCCACTACTTCAAAAGTATGCTGTACGCGTTTCAGTTACACATCAGTAAAGTTATTTCTGCCTTATGTCAATATACTTCAATTGATTCAGTTGATTAGAGTAGAAAAATAATTCTCATATGTTTAATGACTGTGAGAAATACTAAGAGAGATTGAATTTTGTTGCATTGAAAACCGAATGCTATTCTTACTCTAATCAAATATGAATGTGAGAGAAAATGCGTACTGCTTTCATCTATGCAAAATTTAGAATAGCGTGAAAATAACAATCGAAATGAGTATATATTCCGGATAATTTTCATCATTAAGAAACAGACATTTCATAAGAAAAAAATGAATTACGTCTTTCAAAACACCAAACTCAATTTCGATATAAATGTGAATGAGATAAAATCATCGAATTAGAGAAATATTAGAATAAAAAACATTAAAATTGAGCCGAAAAACTGTAGTGTACGAAGTGAAAACTGGAGCTATACATCACTCGATATCACCAAATACTAGAAGATCACATCTGTGACTCTGAATGATAAACAGATTAGTTTATTGATATACACCTTCAACAATGGTCAACTGTTTATCGCTATTACCTACTGTTGCTTTGAAACTTCCTGCCTATGATCGCTGAGTTCAAATATAGTTCAAATCAAAAACTGACCTAATTAGTGTATACTTGTTTCTGATCACTTAAGGTTGTGCTGTAAATTTTATGCTTCAATAAAATCTTCGCATTCATTGTGCCACTTAATAAACAGAAAGATATTTTTCGATCTAAACGCCATATTTCCTATTAATCATTCTACTCTTCTTTGTCATTCAGAAAATAGGCATATATAACGACATGAAAGAAAAGGGGATAGATATAGTATAAACAGAAGCCACTGGCGCTACAGAAATGAAGGAGGATATAATAAAAGAAGTAATGAAATGTTATGTATGAGTTAGGGTGATTATAACGTGTAGATTCATCAGCTATACAACAGACTATCCTGAGAAATATCATTTAAAGTCTTGTAGACCCTAATTGGAGTGTCGACATATTCTTACACTGTACAGAACAATAGTCATAGGTTTCATGCACTGACTTAATGTGTTAATCTGCCCACCGTTACTGTTTTCATAACCTAACACTAACTTTACTATCAACATACGTCTGAGCCTTAGATTATGGTTTTATGCATAAACTATCAGTTTAACTGCATTTGTTTTATATACGGATTGAAACATGGATAGTGTAGTGCATTTGGTCCTAGATTATGCACTGATATTATGCTGGAGTGGAAAAGGTTCTTCTAGGATGGCTTAGAAGTATACTGGTCTACATTGCTGTCCCATTTCCAATCAGGATCACACCCCTCCATTTTCAGGCAACTAACAACCAATAACCTTAATGAACTTTCCAGAATCAAGTTGAATTAACCTAGAATAGGGAAAATTAGCGTTGACGAAGTTTATATAGTTTAATAAAGTGGCTACTGCCGTACCGCTTAAGCTCAAAACATAAAACACAGTTTCATATACAAACACATCCAATGTTGATGAAAACAGATACCAGGTCCATTTTTGTGCACAATTCTCAAACTATAACCTCAATATTAAGAAAAAGGCTCTAAACTTGGTAAATAGTTTGAAAATCAAAACAAAGAATACTATTTCGGTGACCAAACGCAGTCAGCATCGTGCATCAAGGTAGACGGTAGCTGAGCAAGTTTATTTCATATCACAGTAATATGAATGAATAAAGGTTTACAGAACTATCATCTGATTTACCATTTTAGCTAAAACATCTATGCCTAACCTCTACAATATATATATATATATATATATATATATATATATATATATATATATATATATATATAATCATTTGTCACATTACAAATAAACTACGTCTGAAGTACAGGAGTTTTTCTTTGTCTACATCCTAATTAGCACTTAAATTTCAGTTGAGTAACAGTACTTTGATTCATAAACAGTGCGATTAGCTGAATCCCAAATAACCACTACTGTTATCCGAATATTAAACGTTGGTCATATTAAACCCGTCATTATCAATAAATTATCACTTATGTACTAAGCAAAATAAGAAATTTTTCCCTAAGACACATTAGCTTCACTAACTGTACTACAATTAATATGCATAATAAGTTATTCGTGGACTTCTATTTTTGAGCCTTTACTCGACAGAATGACATTACGAATAAATGCTAAGTGTCTAAGTCCGTGACAAAAGCTGACGGGAGCTCTCAATTAAAGGAGGGTATTGGAGAGACCAAAGAGCATGAAAAAGGGGGAGGTAAAAAACGAAGTGACCGACTGAAAGTAACTGATGGAATAATATAAGATATGACAATGCTACTAACCCAATAAGATACTTGGGCTGGATATGAACAGTGGCTGTTCCCTCTCAGACCTGAGCCACGAAAGTCACAAGACAAGGACCAGCCAATCATTGTAAGGGAGACAACTTTATATGACAAAAAGCATTATTTATATACAGCTTTTCCTCAGAAAATAAAGCCACTAGGTCAAAAGCTGGATACTTATTCTTATTGATAAGCTGTAGGATGAAATTATCCAGTAAGGTATTTCCTGCCCACATAGTAACATGAAACCGAGTTTGAAATCCAAAATTTCTACCTTAGCGCCCAATGACTTAGATTGTTGGTTTTAATTTAGGTGGCTTCTTATCAAAAAGCGTGTTACGATAAATTTTAATATGAAAATAATCTGCGATAAAACTGAGTCTACCCTGAACTTCTATCAGTTTGGCTTAATTCATATTTGATATCAGAATACAAAAGCGAAGCAGTACGTTAGCCTTTTATTGAGTCCATCTTCTTAAGGTTTCATTTCTTTAAAAACGGTAATCTGAAAAAAAAACCATCTACTTTCACTAGATACCGTAAAAAGTAACATACTAAATTAGAAACTTGAAAGGCTTAGATTTTTATTCCATACTGCTGTGATGTTAAAATACTAACTGATAATCAGATAGGATTTTAAAACCAGTAGATAGCTTTTGGTTAGGGTCAATATGAATTTTTAATGACTGACCAGCTAAAAATGTTAAGTTTTTCTCAAAAGACCATAAGCTGATCCAAGTAAGGATGTTATCTAGACATTTAATTCTAAAACAGATACTTAGTAAAAACTCTGCCAAAAATAACTGAAAGTACTAAGGCTTGCAGTGGTAATCCCTAATCTTTGAATTCTCCGTTCTATAATTCTAGACATTTAAACTAGTCTAAGATTGGTGTAATTTCCCAGATTTCTTGAATACATGCCTCAAGCTTTATTTCTATGTTATCTGCAAGGCTATAGTTAACGCATGTACCGAAAGAGATCAATAAATTTTATTCAGCATAACAGTTACTTTAGTAATTCCAGTTGTTAGTTTTTCGTTATCTAAGCGGACTATTTCGATGGCTAAACTGGTTTATCGAACTGCTGTATTAATTAAACAAGAGATATCCATTACAGATAGCATAAGTATGGAAAACAAAAAGTTCTTCGCTCAAGTTTGTACTAGCTTAGAGTATGATTAGTTATATCAATAAAATATAAGTATATAAGCTAATGGTAGCAGTTTAGTAGCAAAATGAAAACTCTTGTAAAGAAAACCTAGATACTTCTCAGGCGCCTTAAGAGTATATTCTACATTTTAAATGTTTTTATTTGTGAAAATGGGATACATATTGCATACTTTTGTCGAATAAAGTTATCTTTTCAGTCACATGTCAGTGTTTTTCATCTGATATTTTCATAGCTTAATGAACAGCCATAATCGTATTCAGTTGAAGTATCTCATTACATTTAGTCTGGTTATTATTATATCAGCTTCTTATTTTACTCAGTAACTTCAAATGACCCTTGAAAATCGGTTACATTTTTGTAATGGCTGTTTCTTTGGTCGAACTCATCTATATTACAACTCCAAAGAGTTCGAAATGAAGCAGATCAACTAAAACAACTTGAACTCCCGGCCTACAAACTGTCTATTCCGTTGCCATCATCTTCTTAGACAAATACTAAAGCATTTTTAATTTTGTTAGAGTTTAATTATGATCCATTGTCTGGTCCAAAACTTTATTCATGGTTTAAAAGATATGAAAATGTCTTTTGTAATGAATATTTGATTGAGCAACCAAATTTAGTTTAGGATTACGAAAACTAGTAACTGTTGAGCAAAATGAACAGGTCATTTTCATTCTCCTGAAAAACCTTTGTGAGCTGTCTTCTGTTGAACAGTCATCTATATTTAATGTTCAATATCGATACTTTCAATTCATCAACTTACCTTCTGATGACTATATGACATACGGTGGTAAGGTGAATCGTGTACTTCAAATATTCATCGTCAACGAAATAATACCTGAATAATTTAAATGTTTGCTCGTTCTTTATAGTTCGAATAACCCCAAAGATGTTGATATGGGAATCATAACTTGTCACATATTAACCAAGATCCCAGAATGAGAAGTCAGATGATGGTAGCCCGAATATGAAAGCTTACTCAAACTTGGAGCACGAAACAGCTACGAAAGGCTGAAACTCACAGCTGTCTGAAATGGGAGTATTTAATGCAGTGAAAAACTTTCAGTATTCATCCAACTACGTAGAACGTCGGACACATCTATTAATTTAACCCAATTTAGTTTGATAACCTCGCCTGGTTAACTAGTTTACTAGTTACTAGCCGGTCCTAAGCCCGGGTAAAGAGGGAAGGTTGGGCATAGGGCTAGCAACCCCACCCCGTAAAACAAATCTAACCACTAAACAAACTTCAAAGCACAAACAAAATATAAAAAATGAAAACAAACTTATTCCCCGCTGGAATCGGAGAGGCGAAATGACGCCAGTTGGTGAAAGACTTCGGGAAGCCAATTAACCGATGTGTCTTCTCTCGATGAAAGCGAAAGTAAACGTGGGGACATGGAATGTCCGTACGATGTTTGAACCCAGTAAGGCAGCCCAGATTGCAAAGGAGATGAGAAGGTATCACATCGAAGTGCTTGGGATTTGCGAAAGCAGATGGAATGGAAGTGGACTCTCCAAACTGTCAACTGGAGAAGCAATAATCTACTCCGATATTGTCACCCAGACGACAACCACGAGCACACTGAGGGTAGGGCTATCATGATGTCCTCAAGAGCATCGAAGGCTCTCATGCAGTGGGAACCAATATCCTCCTGCAGGATCATGACAGCAAGGTTCAACTCAAAAGGAAGGAAGGTCACAATCATACAATGCTACGCTATGCACCTACAAATAATGCAGAGCAAGAGAAGAAGGAGGAATTCTACAGACAACTGCAATCGGAACTGGACAAGACGTCAGTTGGCGATATTAAAATTGTAATGGGCGACATGAATGCCAAACTGGGAGGGGACAACACAGGAAGAGAACTAACGATGGGTCGAGAAGCGCTAGGTGAGGTGATGAACGAGAACGGAGAATTGTTTGCAGAACTCTGTGCATTCAACGATTTGGTGATTGGAGGCCAGGCGGTGTGTTCAAGCACAAGGATATCCACAAAGCGACATGGAATTGATTTCACCAGATGGATACACTAAAAATGAAATCGACTTTATCTCAATCTCAAGAAAGTGGAGTCGCAGTCAGTCTTCTTGACACAAGGTCAAGAAGAGGAGCAGATGTAGGTTCACACCACTCACACCACTATCTAGTGCAAGGAACCTTCCAAATCAAGTTGAAAGCCTTGAATTCAAGGAAGTTGGTGATAGACCACAGTTCAAGTACAACACTCAGAAACTGAAGGATGAAACTACAAAGGAAATCTTCACGGCAGCCAGGCATCAAGACAAAATGGGAGATATCCAGCAACATCCCTGAAGAAACCTGTTTGGAAGAACACTGGAAGTCTTTGAAAGCTATGTGGAAAGAAACCTGCACATCCGCATTAGAAAGGAAAAAGAAAGAAGACAAGGAATGAATCTTGACGGATACCTGAAAGCTGATAGAGGAGAGGAGGATGGTGAAGCAGAAGACAAACCAGTGCAAGGGTGCTCAACGAGAAGAGGAACTGAGCACAATGTATAAAACACTACACTGGACAAAGAAGTGAAGAAGAATGCACGGAAAGACAAAAGACACTTCTACGAAACACTGGCAAGTGAAGCAGAACAGGCTACAGGTAAGAGAGACCTGACGACATTGTATCAAATAACCAGGTTGCTATCTGGGAAGAGACCAACACAGATGAAACCAATAAAAGATGAAGAAGGAAATTTAATTACGAAAGAAGAGAAACAGAGGAAACGATGGGTCGACCACTTCAAAAAGCTCTTGAATCGACCACCACCGCCACCTGCGCTTCGTCCAGAAATACCACCTGCAGCCCAGCCGCTGAACTACAAGTGAACATAAATCCTCCAACAAAAGTGGAGGTCGTGAACGCCATAAAGCTACTGAAATGGGGGAAAGCAGCAGGACCAGACGGGACACCGCCAGAAGCACTGAGAACAGAGGCAGAGACAGCAGCGGACATGCTCACACCACTATTGCAGAAGGTGTGGAAGGAAGGGAAGGTACCTGCCGACTGATTGGAAGAAGGGTTACCTTGTCAAACTGGCGAAGAAGGGAGACCACAGTGTTTGCAAGAACTGGCGCGGAATCACTCTCCTGTCCACCCAGAGCAAGTAAAATATTAAGCCGCATCAACCTGAAGAGGCTAAAGGATGCACTGGATTCAAAACTACGATCGGAACAGGCAGGTTGGATTCAGGATGTACAAATCATGTGCAGACCAAATTGCAACGCTTCGCATCATCATAGGACAGAGCATAGAATGGCAGTCAGCTCAACCCTACCTCAACTTTATCGACTTTGAGAAGGCCTTTGACAGCGTCAGCCGAGAAGTAATTTGGAAACTGCTTCATTACTACGGAATACCGCAAACCTTTATCAGCCTCATTCAACAACTATATGAAGACGTCACATATCAGCCAAGTAATTCACAATGGCAACAAAACTCAGTGATGCTTTTGAAGTGAAGTGAAGACAGGAGTGAAACAAGGTTGCCTACTATCCCCATGATATTCCTGATTGTGGTCAACTGGACTGGATCATGCAGCAAACAGTGGGGAGCTGTGAGAAGAGGGGGATTCACTGGCTGGACTGTGGAAAAGAACCTAGAAGATCTGGATTTCACCAACGATGACTTGTGCCTGATGTCACATAAACTTGAAGATCTACAGGCGAAAACTAACAAGTTGACAGAAGAGGCGAGGCAGCGAGGACGGGACTTCAAGCGAATATAGAGGAGATGAAGATACCGCACCATCAACAACAACAACAAACTCCAATCACCATCAACGGGAGAAACTTGAGGGAAGTAACCTCCTTCACTTATCTAGGAAGCACTGTTTCAACTACAGGTGGCGGGACGGACGAGGACGTCAAAGTCAGTCAGAATCGGAAAAGCAAGACAGGCGTTGATTAGCCTGAAACCAGTGTGGAGATCTAATGCACTCAGCATGCGGAACAAGATACGGATTTTCAACACCAATTCAGTCAAGTCAGTGCTTCTGTATGGTTCAGAGACTTGCCTGTGCGTCACGAAAGGGGTTCCCAATAAACTACAGACATTCATCAACAACTGCTTACGCTGGATCGCTACTGAAGATCAGATGGATTGCTAGGAAGAATAAGCAACAAGGAGCTCTGGCCTGATAACGAACCAACCAAGAACCTATCACCCAACAAATATGCATTGGAGGGAAGTGGAGATGGATTGGGCATACACTGAGAAGGCCGACTGAGGACATCAGGCGTCAGGCCAGGTACTCGAGTGGAATCCCTACGGGAAGCGACGAGTTGTGCGTCCGAGGCGAGGGTGACATGGAGGAGGTCGTGTGAGGAGGAAATGAGAGGTTGTGGGCTGTGGTGGAACCAGGTTCAAAAGATGTCAGAGAACGGAGGTCACTGGAGGCGTGCTACTGAAGCCCTATGTTCCACTAGGAACCCAAGGGACTAATAATAAAATAATAATATAAAATTTAGTTTGCTAGTATTGTAGTTCACGACATTTTGTAAAAATCTGTTCATTCGAAAAGTGTAAGTGCCACCAATCTCTTCGTTGTGACTATGAAGAAGGCTACTGTTCTCCTTCGAGAAAATCTTCTTTGAAAACAAACCTGGATCTTTTAATTGACGGTTATTCAATTTAATTAAAGGCATATTCATGGCTTTCAAAGTTGACCTTGAAAACAAAGAAAGTATGGTCATTTACCTCTTAATGGCAAAACCTAATCTCCTAAATCTTGGAACCGCATCCGATATCACCTTACTCGAGTGTCCACTGATTCAACCAATAGCAAAAATCACCAGAAATGCTTTTAAAATCGATTGTGTAAAAAACTGAAGAAAACCTTCTTTTCCGTCCATCGTCGGGTTGTTTTCTGTAGTCAGTAACTGATTCAATGGTATGAAAAGGATAAACTATCGCTTTGTGCCACCACTATGTGTGTTTACCTGCTCTTGTGGAGCTGGTTACATAGGCCACACAAAGCGTGTTCTTTCCAAATCCATCCCGGAACACTATCGAGTTTGGCTGTCTAGAGGAGAGTTCAAAGGCAATAACAGCTTGATTCTTGAGCACTTGGTTAACTCTGGTTACTTTACTCAATGAGAGTTCTTTTGAAGTCACGTATAAAGTGGAATCAAATATTTTGAGTAGAGTGCTTATTTCCTACCTCAACATAGCAGAAGCTTTGGGACACGTACTACGTATGCCTAGTCACCGACTGCCTCGTCACACAATGTTGGCTGAGGTGGGTCCAGGCTGGAAAAAGGCCCGAGGTGGCCAGACTAAAACATGGCACCAATGTATGAAGTCTCTGACTGTTGGTTTCAGCCATGTAGGACGATGCAGACTAGGTGGTTGGGGTCCACGGGACAAGAGGAACCAGTGGTTGGAGACCCTAGGTGATATGGCTCAGAACCGAAGTCAGTGGCGCAGATGTATACACACATTATCCTCATCTTAACAACGCTATACCGAATCTCACTATTTTGTCACTCCTCTTTCCTTTCTTCTCGTACTTTATATTTGTTTTGACTGCATTCACTTATCTTCATCCTTCACCTCACTACCTTTTTACTTGATGTGCTGACATGAGGTGTGGCAACTCGGACCGTTACGCAGTAATGCCTGGTCCTATGTTGATAATGATGATGATGATGATGATGATGATCTCTAATTTTACCCCGGTCGTAATCTCTGTAAAATATTATTCATTTATTTGCTTATTATTTGTTTATTTATTGTGACCTTGTGCTGACCTCTAGCCTTTTTACCTACTAACTTCATTGACCGTTTTTGATGACCCATTGGCTATCGATGGATATATATTTTGCAGCAACTATGATTACGATTTCACAACTTCTGAAGGTGATTCGTCAAACAGAAAACTTTCTCCACCTAATTGCCTTCCGTTAACAAATAAAAATTTTAAATATCCTAATACTGACTGGCTTAGCCACCAGTTGACACTTTTTGCTACTGTATGTTTCGTTTTAACTTGCAAGCATCCACCAGTTGGCAAAGTCATTAAGCGTCTTCCTTTTGTGCCTGTGTACTCAGAGTCAATAGTTCATTCATTTATAGCTGGATAAGTCCTAGGTTCTTCGCCACTATAATTTTCAACTGGAAATCACTATGTACCTCGCTGTCCTCAGAGTCTTTACGAACTGAGGCATCTTCGTATTTGTTTTTTGTCATAGGTACATGCATGAGAGATAGTGATTGGTTTGGTACTGAAGCACATCGATTTGTGTAATAATCTTCATCTACTAGACATTAAGGACTTGACTAGCCCTGAACAATTGGTGAGCTCAGGTATCATTCAATTCATGTGTAACTAATGTTGTTTTTGCTGTTTTGGTCGCTTCCGAGACAGTATCAAACAAGGGTCATGTTACTATTGCATGCCTTTTTACATTTTTAAATACCTTTTGTTTGTTTACTGCTATCATAATATTAACCTAAAATCAAGTCTAGCTACTACAGTTGGTTGTCATGGTGTAGTTTTCTACTATGTGAAAACAGTCCACTTCGCCCGTATGGAAACACATATCGCCTCCAAATGAAATGACTCTGAATAAATTAAGTCTCAACAATCTCCGGAATATCATGGAAGACACTTTTGTTGAGCTTTAGGTATCTCAACTCAATGTTGATGACTGCCTTACATGTTTCTCTGACAGACCAAAAGAAAATATATGAAGTTCTTGGCTACGTTAACCTAGGCAATCGTTAGCAAACACAAAGTCTTCATCAAATGAAACAGCTTGCTTTCGATTTCAAGAAGAAAGATACTTTTCTTGAACAACTATGATCTCGGTGTCTTCTCCAACCAGTAGCAGACCTCTCCACCCTCTTCATCAATCTCCTGTGGTAGCTACGGTTGCAAACAGAGCAGTGGAGGTAGCAAGACCACTACCTTGACTTGCATGTAACAGCAATACGACTGCTCTTAAAAACCTATCATAGATGTATGTACAAATTTCAACTCAGTCGTACATATCGCGAAATCGTATGAAGAACTCATCAGCATCTGAAGAAAGAGACAGGAATATCGATTATCATGTAGTTGTGTTTCCTGGTCATTTTTAGATCTGTTTCAAGTGGTCATCACCGTAGATTGAAATCGAGGGACTCAGAAACTTGAGTTTGTTGGTATAATAGACAATATGATGTCAATCAGGATAAGTGAACCAAAACGTGAGCGTTGACTCCAAACAATCGGAAAATAAGTAAGCCAGAATGTGACGACCTGAAAATTCATTGTTAAAACCATCGCTTTCTGTGTCTGTTACGTAACCTACCGTCGTCGATGAATTCGCTTCCCGGTAGATGCTAGCGCAGAAGCCAGCATAATCCTATTGAAAACGGATTAGTGACTTAGGTCGACATCTTTACAACTTGGTGCAGCCAATGATTCACCTATCATTATTAGGATGAGTGCACAATCAACAACCAAAGAGAAAATATGAAGATCCAAAGCTATGAAAATCAGGTTCGGCCAAACAAAGGAATTTAAAGTTGGTCAGTGGTTCACAAAACGCGGCAGGATGGATATTATTCCGTGTATACGAATGCAAAATAATATCATGGGTTTTCAGTTCCTGATTAACTGTTTCAAGACGCTTTTTGAACATGCTATATTCAATACTTATGTAAACTACTGTCATATAGTCCGGCATTTCACAAAAAGAAGAAGCGCAGCGTAGATCGCCACTTCATCTCGACGCAGGATTATGCATTCAGATAGGATTTTGGCAGTGAATATGATGGCTTTCATTCATAGATGTCATAAAACCAAATCAAAAACCATCAATCTATCAGTCTGATAAGAATTCGCGTTCAGTCCTTACTAATATTAATGTGAGTCACCCGCTGAAGATATGTAAATAGTAGATTACAACATAAGTGTAGTTTGCAAGGCGCAAACATAGCAGTGATCAGCATCTATACTCTTAGATATTTAAAGCTATTTCGTGAAGCAACTACCTATAATTAAAGCATATATTGTATGGAAATAGATAACCTTCAACACAGCATACAAGCATAGTCTCTGTTTATCATACCCTCTGGTACGTTTTACCTAGCCTCACCTACAGAAAAACAGCCTGTTTTCCGGCAACACTTTTTTAAGCACATCGATAAAATTACTATGGATACTCAATGAAAACGCAACGTGAGGATCTGTTTCAGCATTTTTGAGCTTTGCTCAATATATCAGAAACCCATATGCTTAGAGTATACCTTTTCTATTAGCTGATAGCATCATTATCCAAATATGAAACGATTCCATAAGCAAGCTTTACCTAAGGTTGCAATGGAGTTAAGATTTGCTAACATCTGGTTTATGTGATATGCGAGTTTAGATTGAAATCCAACGCTTTTGACAAGCCATTCTCCGAGAGAGGGCATGAAATTCCGATTTCTTATTGGTAGATATTTCAGGCATATGTGATGTCAAATATTCCGGTGTGTGAAGTCGCAAAGAATAAAAATGATTTATTTCGAATAAAAAATTAAACGAACAAATCACACTTGTACAGGCAGTATCTCAGTGTTATTGTTCATACTAAAGCTGAGAAAATGTGAAAAACATAAACTGGACATGCCACATATAGTCTCCTCGGTTGTGTTATTGCTTGAGAAATATTGAAGCCTTTCTGAGGACCCTCATAAAGTGCGACAGACCTTGAAGTGGCCAACCAAAGATTTCAAGAAACGTGCCCCATAACGGAAATGTAGTGCATTCCTGGAGACATACCCACTCATACGTTGGTTCTTCATCGACTACCGTTGAACCCAACAGGCTTGTACCATTTAACCACGATCTTCCAAAGAAAAACTGGGTAAGGATGCAAGGTGAACCACTTGACTTGATCCAGGTAGGATTTTAGAGTCTGCCTAGTACACTGCTGATGAGGTCGGCTCCAAATGAGCGATACGGCTCCTCGGTGCTCGCATCGCTCCTCACCGACTAGTGAAATCTGCAGATAAGTGTTGGAAATTTATGACTACTCATATTGTTCAGTAGTGAATTTCATTGATCTATGAGCAGTTGGAAGGCTTACAGCGTTGAGATGGAGTGGAAGGACAGAATGATTTGACATTTTGTTTGAAATATTATAGAAAGTATCATTACAGCGTCTTCCTACATGCCTTATGATCTCGGAAGAAATAATGTCACAAGGTGTGTCGAGCCTTTAGGAAAGCCGTGCACGTTTCATTAAAGCCATTCCATATCCTCCAGTATTGTCGCAAGACGATTGGCTGTGTCAGATATTTAAAAATAGTTCATTCGAACGGCATTGGATGGGAAGAGACTTCCTCCAACAGGTGAGCCGGATGATTATCAGGAGGATTCTGGCCGCTCTCAAAAGATTTCGACGTAGCCTAAGGAGGTGATGTAGCGAAAACACCGGAAGATTCTCTCAGGCACGTTTTGTTGTCGTTACCCACAGTGATGTCTTATCGTAAAAATACTGTAAAAAATTAGATAAGGATGGTCAGAAAAGAAGGAAACCATGTTATAATATTAGTAGCATAAGAAGGGTGTAAGCAGTGAGAAGACTGATATTACACCTAAGCACCTATAAAATTGCAATTTAGCTAGATTGTGATATTTAGGTTGTATACATGAAGAGGCAGTTACACTGCGCAAAGCATTTTAAACAGGAGTGTAAAAAACAACGGAATAAGATAATAACAAACCACGTTGAAAAGTAGCGTTTCTTCTATGATAGAAGGGAATGCATGTAGGAAATTTTGTCTTTAACATAGTGAGCGTTGGTGAAGATATGAGAGGGGGGGGACTGAAGGAATTGTCCATATAATGTTTGAAGAGAAAACCAACAGAGGACATTATAAGTCCAAAGGGGATTCACAGAAATTACAGATAGCAAATGAAAGGAGATGAAAGGAGATATGATGTAGCTCCTCGGACTACGAAAAGTAACTTCTGAATTTATAGCATATTAACAAGTTTAGTGGAAGAGCAGGAGGAGGCTATGTTGATAAGTGAGGGAATGAACCATCATTGAAAACTGGAGGTAGTTCACCACTTCAACCTACACTAAAATTCAATCAAAAAGTGTTTTGAGATGAAGGAATAGGGTAATGGGTATCTCATGCGCTGACGAAGTTACTATTCCAGGGGTATGAAAAGGAAAGCAACAAGGGATCGATGTGCAATGGTTTCGTGAAACTAGCATCCAGAGGACCAAGCTGATGATCAAGTGTGGCAGAACCTAACAAACAGGTCTTGCAGAATGCTTTAGAAGCCCGGATTTTTACGTAGTCAGAAAAACTGAAGTTGAATGGGTGTCTAAGCCCGAGATGAACGATTTTAGGTGAGCTAGACATAAACTTATTGTGGACTGTTATGTGTTGGCGGTTCGGAAAGTGATTTAGGCCTACTATCATATTGCTGTGGAACCTAGCGGTGTTTCTAAGAACGGCGATCAATACTCTCCTGAAACTATCAGGATTTATTCGTATGCCATTTGGTTCGACAAATGCCGCTCATACCTTCCAAAGGTTTGTATATCAGGCACTTCTTGGTTTACATTTTGTCAGTGCATAGGCAACTTACTAGTAGCCAGCACACGTGAAACGGAACACCTGCGGTACCTAAGAACGATTTTTGAACGACTGATCGCACATGATATAACAAGTAAACTACAGAAGTCCGAGTTCAGCACAGAATCGCTACAGTTTTCCGGCCACATTGTTAATGCCGACTGTGCTAAATCGGTTCCATAGGAAGTAGATAAAACTAAAGAATATCCTGTTCCAGACTTATTTCAAAAACAATGAAGATTTCTTAGGTTGACATTTCATACGTAACGGTGCTGAAATAGCTCAACTGCTAGCAGATTTGTTGCACGGGCCAACTGAAGTATTTCACATGAACCAAATGAGCTTGATGCTTTCGGAAAACTGAAGCTTGCTCCAAGTTCTGAAACTTCTCTCTCCCATCGTGTTTAAGAAGCACCGCTGCCATTCATGACAGATTTTTTGAATATCTTACAACAGTTTTCCCAAGGTCAAAGGAAATCATTGTGTTTCTTCTCGAAAGGACCTACTGCTTTGCAACCACAAAATAGTACACTTGATAGACAGTTATTAGCGACTTACCTAGATATGAAGCATTTAAGAGATATGCGCGAACAATACGCTTTTGTGGTATTTACATACCATAACCCTCTCACAAAAGCGGTTGACACAGAGTACGACAAATATTCGCCGCGAGAAGTTCGGCATTTGGAATTAGTTTCACAATTCACTTCAGACATAAGTTATGTTAGAGGAAAACAAAAATGAGGCAGCTGTTGCTTTGTGGCGTATATACGTAAGCGTTTTGGAACGCAACTATATCAACCTTGTTGAAATGGTAAGGTTACAGATGATGGATAAGGTCCTAAAGCAGTTAAAAGGCAATTAAACACCCCAGTACGTTCTCAAGAAGTGGTGCTTGGCGAGTCTCCATAAATTACCCGTGATACATCCAAGAGAAAAACAAGTCCGTTTGTACTTTCACTAATGAAACGACTAGTCTTCTCACTCTGGCATTTGAACGGTTGGGCTAATTACTGGCCGATACGTCTAGCCAAATATAAATCAAGATTTTTGACAGTGGTCCATAGCTTATTTAGCGTGCCAGCGATGAAACGTCTAGAGGCATATTCTTTCATCTGCCGGAAGATTCTTCACATCCGATGGTGGATGTGACCATATACATGTTGATATCGTTAGGCTGCTGCCTCCATCAAATGGTTTCACCCACATTTTAACATTTTTAGACTGGTGTAAAAGATGGCCAGTACCAATATCTCTGCAAAAAATATAACCCAACACTAGATCTCTAACTTTGACGTTCTAGCTGTCCTCACCACAGACAGTGGTGCACAATTCGAGAGTTGTCTATTTTAACAATTAGCCGAAATTCTCGGGTTCAAGCACATTAGAACCACTGCGTACAATCCTGCATCCATTGATATTGTTGAAAGATTTTATTGACAGCTGAAAGCTGCACTGATTGCAGTAAAGACTGATTATAAATGGAGTGATGAATTACCACAAGTTCTCCTTGGAATACGTTTGAGTGTCAAGCATGGCATTGGCTGCTGCACAGAGGAGTTAATTTATAGAACTACCTTAAGGTTGTCTGGAGAATATTTTGACTTGGCAACTGACGTTTCACTGAGCTTGACTAACTATACGCAGAGACTACGGCCCAATATGATCACATAAGGACCTCAGTACCCAAGATACCACTACAAGCACCCCAACAGCATCGAAGGCTCTCATGCAGTGGGAACCAATATCCTCCTGCAGGATCATGACAGCAAGGTTCAACTCAAAAGGAAGGAAGGTCACAATCATACAATGCTACGCTATGCACCTACAAATAATGCAGAGCAAGAGAAGAAGGAGGAATTCTACAGACAACTGCAATCGGAACTGGACAAGACGTCAGTTGGCGATATTAAAATTGTAATGGGCGACATGAATGCCAAACTGGGAGGGGACAACACAGGAAGAGAACTAACGATGGGTCGAGAAGCGCTAGGTGAGGTGATGAACGAGAACGGAGAATTGTTTGCAGAACTCTGTGCATTCAACGATTTGGTGATTGGAGGCCAGGCGGTGTGTTCAAGCACAAGGATATCCACAAAGCGACATGGAATTGATTTCACCAGATGGATACACTAAAAATGAAATCGACTTTATCTCAATCTCAAGAAAGTGGAGTCGCAGTCAGTCTTCTTGACACAAGGTCAAGAAGAGGAGCAGATGTAGGTTCACACCACTCACACCACTATCTAGTGCAAGGAACCTTCCAAATCAAGTTGAAAGCCTTGAATTCAAGGAAGTTGGTGATAGACCACAGTTCAAGTACAACACTCAGAAACTGAAGGATGAAACTACAAAGGAAATCTTCACGGCAGCCAGGCATCAAGACAAAATGGGAGATATCCAGCAACATCCCTGAAGAAACCTGTTTGGAAGAACACTGGAAGTCTTTGAAAGCTATGTGGAAAGAAACCTGCACATCCGCATTAGAAAGGAAAAAGAAAGAAGACAAGGAATGAATCTTGACGGATACCTGAAAGCTGATAGAGGAGAGGAGGATGGTGAAGCAGAAGACAAACCAGTGCAAGGGTGCTCAACGAGAAGAGGAACTGAGCACAATGTATAAAACACTACACTGGACAAAGAAGTGAAGAAGAATGCACGGAAAGACAAAAGACACTTCTACGAAACACTGGCAAGTGAAGCAGAACAGGCTACAGGTAAGAGAGACCTGACGACATTGTATCAAATAACCAGGTTGCTATCTGGGAAGAGACCAACACAGATGAAACCAATAAAAGATGAAGAAGGAAATTTAATTACGAAAGAAGAGAAACAGAGGAAACGATGGGTCGACCACTTCAAAAAGCTCTTGAATCGACCACCACCGCCACCTGCACTTCGTCCAGAAATACCACCTGCAGCCCAGCCGCTGAACTACAAGTGAACATAAATCCTCCAACAAAAGTGGAGGTCGTGAACGCCATAAAGCTACTGAAATGGGGGAAAGCAGCAGGACCAGACGGGACACCGCCAGAAGCACTGAGAACAGAGGCAGAGACAGCAGCGGACATGCTCACACCACTATTGCAGAAGGTGTGGAAGGAAGGGAAGGTACCTGCCGACTGATTGGAAGAAGGGTTACCTTGTCAAACTGGCGAAGAAGGGAGACCACAGTGTTTGCAAGAACTGGCGCGGAATCACTCTCCTGTCCACCCAGAGCAAGTAAAATATTAAGCCGCATCAACCTGAAGAGGCTAAAGGATGCACTGGATTCAAAACTACGATCGGAACAGGCAGGTTGGATTCAGGATGTACAAATCATGTGCAGACCAAATTGCAACGCTTCGCATCATCATAGGACAGAGCATAGAATGGCAGTCAGCTCAACCCTACCTCAACTTTATCGACTTTGAGAAGGCCTTTGACAGCGTCAGCCGAGAAGTAATTTGGAAACTGCTTCATTACTACGGAATACCGCAAACCTTTATCAGCCTCATTCAACAACTATATGAAGACGTCACATATCAGCCAAGTAATTCACAATGGCAACAAAACTCAGTGATGCTTTTGAAGTGAAGTGAAGACAGGAGTGAAACAAGGTTGCCTACTATCCCCATGATATTCCTGATTGTGGTCAACTGGACTGGATCATGCAGCAAACAGTGGGGAGCTGTGAGAAGAGGGGGATTCACTGGCTGGACTGTGGAAAAGAACCTAGAAGATCTGGATTTCACCAACGATGACTTGTGCCTGATGTCACATAAACTTGAAGATCTACAGGCGAAAACTAACAAGTTGACAGAAGAGGCGAGGCAGCGAGGACGGGACTTCAAGCGAATATAGAGGAGATGAAGATACCGCACCACCACCATCAACAACAACAACAAACTCCAATCACCATCAACGGGAGAAACTTGAGGGAAGTAACCTCCTTCACTTATCTAGGAAGCACTGTTTCAACTACAGGTGGCGGGACGGACGAGGACGTCAAAGTCAGTCAGAATCGGAAAAGCAAGACAGGCGTTGATTAGCCTGAAACCAGTGTGGAGATCTAATGCACTCAGCATGCGGAACAAGATACGGATTTTCAACACCAATTCAGTCAAGTCAGTGCTTCTGTATGGTTCAGAGACTTGCCTGTGCGTCACGAAAGGGGTTCCCAATAAACTACAGACATTCATCAACAACTGCTTACGCTGGATCGCTACTGAAGATCAGATGGATTGCTAGGAAGAATAAGCAACAAGGAGCTCTGGCCTGATAACGAACCAACCAAGAACCTATCACCCAACAAATATGCATTGGAGGGAAGTGGAGATGGATTGGGCATACACTGAGAAGGCCGACTGAGGACATCAGGCGTCAGGCCAGGTACTCGAGTGGAATCCCTACGGGAAGCGACGAGTTGTGCGTCCGAGGCGAGGGTGACATGGAGGAGGTCGTGTGAGGAGGAAATGAGAGGTTGTGGGCTGTGGTGGAACCAGGTTCAAAAGATGTCAGAGAACGGAGGTCACTGGAGGCGTGCTACTGAAGCCCTATGTTCCACTAGGAACCCAAGGGACTAATAATAAAATAATAATATAAAATTTAGTTTGCTAGTATTGTAGTTCACGACATTTTGTAAAAATCTGTTCATTCGAAAAGTGTAAGTGCCACCAATCTCTTCGTTGTGACTATGAAGAAGGCTACTGTTCTCCTTCGAGAAAATCTTCTTTGAAAACAAACCTGGATCTTTTAATTGACGGTTATTCAATTTAATTAAAGGCATATTCATGGCTTTCAAAGTTGACCTTGAAAACAAAGAAAGTATGGTCATTTACCTCTTAATGGCAAAACCTAATCTCCTAAATCTTGGAACCGCATCCGATATCACCTTACTCGAGTGTCCACTGATTCAACCAATAGCAAAAATCACCAGAAATGCTTTTAAAATCGATTGTGTAAAAAACTGAAGAAAACCTTCTTTTCCGTCCATCGTCGGGTTGTTTTCTGTAGTCAGTAACTGATTCAATGGTATGAAAAGGATAAACTATCGCTTTGTGCCACCACTATGTGTGTTTACCTGCTCTTGTGGAGCTGGTTACATAGGCCACACAAAGCGTGTTCTTTCCAAATCCATCCCGGAACACTATCGAGTTTGGCTGTCTAGAGGAGAGTTCAAAGGCAATAACAGCTTGATTCTTGAGCACTTGGTTAACTCTGGTTACTTTACTCAATGAGAGTTCTTTTGAAGTCACGTATAAAGTGGAATCAAATATTTTGAGTAGAGTGCTTATTTCCTACCTCAACATAGCAGAAGCTTTGGGACACGTACTACGTATGCCTAGTCACCGACTGCCTCGTCACACAATGTTGGCTGAGGTGGGTCCAGGCTGGAAAAAGGCCCGAGGTGGCCAGACTAAAACATGGCACCAATGTATGAAGTCTCTGACTGTTGGTTTCAGCCATGTAGGACGATGCAGACTAGGTGGTTGGGGTCCACGGGACAAGAGGAACCAGTGGTTGGAGACCCTAGGTGATATGGCTCAGAACCGAAGTCAGTGGCGCAGATGTATACACACATTATCCTCATCTTAACAACGCTATACCGAATCTCACTATTTTGTCACTCCTCTTTCCTTTCTTCTCGTACTTTATATTTGTTTTGACTGCATTCACTTATCTTCATCCTTCACCTCACTACCTTTTTACTTGATGTGCTGACATGAGGTGTGGCAACTCGGACCGTTACGCAGTAATGCCTGGTCCTATGTTGATAATGATGATGATGATGATGATGATGATGATCTCTAATTTTACCCCGGTCGTAATCTCTGTAAAATATTATTCATTTATTTGCTTATTATTTGTTTATTTATTGTGACCTTGTGCTGACCTCTAGCCTTTTTACCTACTAACTTCATTGACCGTTTTTGATGACCCATTGGCTATCGATGGATATATATTTTGCAGCAACTATGATTACGATTTCACAACTTCTGAAGGTGATTCGTCAAACAGAAAACTTTCTCCACCTAATTGCCTTCCGTTAACAAATAAAAATTTTAAATATCCTAATACTGACTGGCTTAGCCACCAGTTGACACTTTTTGCTACTGTATGTTTCGTTTTAACTTGCAAGCATCCACCAGTTGGCAAAGTCATTAAGCGTCTTCCTTTTGTGCCTGTGTACTCAGAGTCAATAGTTCATTCATTTATAGCTGGATAAGTCCTAGGTTCTTCGCCACTATAATTTTCAACTGGAAATCACTATGTACCTCGCTGTCCTCAGAGTCTTTACGAACTGAGGCATCTTCGTATTTGTTTTTTGTCATAGGTACATGCATGAGAGATAGTGATTGGTTTGGTACTGAAGCACATCGATTTGTGTAATAATCTTCATCTACTAGACATTAAGGACTTGACTAGCCCTGAACAATTGGTGAGCTCAGGTATCATTCAATTCATGTGTAACTAATGTTGTTTTTGCTGTTTTGGTCGCTTCCGAGACAGTATCAAACAAGGGTCATGTTACTATTGCATGCCTTTTTACATTTTTAAATACCTTTTGTTTGTTTACTGCTATCATAATATTAACCTAAAATCAAGTCTAGCTACTACAGTTGGTTGTCATGGTGTAGTTTTCTACTATGTGAAAACAGTCCACTTCGCCCGTATGGAAACACATATCGCCTCCAAATGAAATGACTCTGAATAAATTAAGTCTCAACAATCTCCGGAATATCATGGAAGACACTTTTGTTGAGCTTTAGGTATCTCAACTCAATGTTGATGACTGCCTTACATGTTTCTCTGACAGACCAAAAGAAAATATATGAAGTTCTTGGCTACGTTAACCTAGGCAATCGTTAGCAAACACAAAGTCTTCATCAAATGAAACAGCTTGCTTTCGATTTCAAGAAGAAAGATACTTTTCTTGAACAACTATGATCTCGGTGTCTTCTCCAACCAGTAGCAGACCTCTCCACCCTCTTCATCAATCTCCTGTGGTAGCTACGGTTGCAAACAGAGCAGTGGAGGTAGCAAGACCACTACCTTGACTTGCATGTAACAGCAATACGACTGCTCTTAAAAACCTATCATAGATGTATGTACAAATTTCAACTCAGTCGTACATATCGCGAAATCGTATGAAGAACTCATCAGCATCTGAAGAAAGAGACAGGAATATCGATTATCATGTAGTTGTGTTTCCTGGTCATTTTTAGATCTGTTTCAAGTGGTCATCACCGTAGATTGAAATCGAGGGACTCAGAAACTTGAGTTTGTTGGTATAATAGACAATATGATGTCAATCAGGATAAGTGAACCAAAACGTGAGCGTTGACTCCAAACAATCGGAAAATAAGTAAGCCAGAATGTGACGACCTGAAAATTCATTGTTAAAACCATCGCTTTCTGTGTCTGTTACGTAACCTACCGTCGTCGATGAATTCGCTTCCCGGTAGATGCTAGCGCAGAAGCCAGCATAATCCTATTGAAAACGGATTAGTGACTTAGGTCGACATCTTTACAACTTGGTGCAGCCAATGATTCACCTATCATTATTAGGATGAGTGCACAATCAACAACCAAAGAGAAAATATGAAGATCCAAAGCTATGAAAATCAGGTTCGGCCAAACAAAGGAATTTAAAGTTGGTCAGTGGTTCACAAAACGCGGCAGGATGGATATTATTCCGTGTATACGAATGCAAAATAATATCATGGGTTTTCAGTTCCTGATTAACTGTTTCAAGACGCTTTTTGAACATGCTATATTCAATACTTATGTAAACTACTGTCATATAGTCCGGCATTTCACAAAAAGAAGAAGCGCAGCGTAGATCGCCACTTCATCTCGACGCAGGATTATGCATTCAGATAGGATTTTGGCAGTGAATATGATGGCTTTCATTCATAGATGTCATAAAACCAAATCAAAAACCATCAATCTATCAGTCTGATAAGAATTCGCGTTCAGTCCTTACTAATATTAATGTGAGTCACCCGCTGAAGATATGTAAATAGTAGATTACAACATAAGTGTAGTTTGCAAGGCGCAAACATAGCAGTGATCAGCATCTATACTCTTAGATATTTAAAGCTATTTCGTGAAGCAACTACCTATAATTAAAGCATATATTGTATGGAAATAGATAACCTTCAACACAGCATACAAGCATAGTCTCTGTTTATCATACCCTCTGGTACGTTTTACCTAGCCTCACCTACAGAAAAACAGCCTGTTTTCCGGCAACACTTTTTTAAGCACATCGATAAAATTACTATGGATACTCAATGAAAACGCAACGTGAGGATCTGTTTCAGCATTTTTGAGCTTTGCTCAATATATCAGAAACCCATATGCTTAGAGTATACCTTTTCTATTAGCTGATAGCATCATTATCCAAATATGAAACGATTCCATAAGCAAGCTTTACCTAAGGTTGCAATGGAGTTAAGATTTGCTAACATCTGGTTTATGTGATATGCGAGTTTAGATTGAAATCCAACGCTTTTGACAAGCCATTCTCCGAGAGAGGGCATGAAATTCCGATTTCTTATTGGTAGATATTTCAGGCATATGTGATGTCAAATATTCCGGTGTGTGAAGTCGCAAAGAATAAAAATGATTTATTTCGAATAAAAAATTAAACGAACAAATCACACTTGTACAGGCAGTATCTCAGTGTTATTGTTCATACTAAAGCTGAGAAAATGTGAAAAACATAAACTGGACATGCCACATATAGTCTCCTCGGTTGTGTTATTGCTTGAGAAATATTGAAGCCTTTCTGAGGACCCTCATAAAGTGCGACAGACCTTGAAGTGGCCAACCAAAGATTTCAAGAAACGTGCCCCATAACGGAAATGTAGTGCATTCCTGGAGACATACCCACTCATACGTTGGTTCTTCATCGACTACCGTTGAACCCAACAGGCTTGTACCATTTAACCACGATCTTCCAAAGAAAAACTGGGTAAGGATGCAAGGTGAACCACTTGACTTGATCCAGGTAGGATTTTAGAGTCTGCCTAGTACACTGCTGATGAGGTCGGCTCCAAATGAGCGATACGGCTCCTCGGTGCTCGCATCGCTCCTCACCGACTAGTGAAATCTGCAGATAAGTGTTGGAAATTTATGACTACTCATATTGTTCAGTAGTGAATTTCATTGATCTATGAGCAGTTGGAAGGCTTACAGCGTTGAGATGGAGTGGAAGGACAGAATGATTTGACATTTTGTTTGAAATATTATAGAAAGTATCATTACAGCGTCTTCCTACATGCCTTATGATCTCGGAAGAAATAATGTCACAAGGTGTGTCGAGCCTTTAGGAAAGCCGTGCACGTTTCATTAAAGCCATTCCATATCCTCCAGTATTGTCGCAAGACGATTGGCTGTGTCAGATATTTAAAAATAGTTCATTCGAACGGCATTGGATGGGAAGAGACTTCCTCCAACAGGTGAGCCGGATGATTATCAGGAGGATTCTGGCCGCTCTCAAAAGATTTCGACGTAGCCTAAGGAGGTGATGTAGCGAAAACACCGGAAGATTCTCTCAGGCACGTTTTGTTGTCGTTACCCACAGTGATGTCTTATCGTAAAAATACTGTAAAAAATTAGATAAGGATGGTCAGAAAAGAAGGAAACCATGTTATAATATTAGTAGCATAAGAAGGGTGTAAGCAGTGAGAAGACTGATATTACACCTAAGCACCTATAAAATTGCAAGTTAGCTAGATTGTGATATTTAGGTTGTATACATGAAGAGGCAGTTACACTGCGCAAAGCATTTTAAACAGGAGTGTAAAAAACAACGGAATAAGATAATAACAAACCACGTTGAAAAGTAGCGTTTCTTCTATGATAGAAGGGAATGCATGTAGGAAATTTTGTCTTTAACATAGTGAGCGTTGGTGAAGATATGAGAGGGGGGGGACTGAAGGAATTGTCCATATAATGTTTGAAGAGAAAACCAACAGAGGACATTATAAGTCCAAAGGGGATTCACAGAAATTACAGATAGCAAATGAAAGGAGATGAAAGGAGATATGATGTAGCTCCTCGGACTACGAAAAGTAACTTCTGAATTTATAGCATATTAACAAGTTTAGTGGAAGAGCAGGAGGAGGCTATGTTGATAAGTGAGGGAATGAACCATCATTGAAAACTGGAGGTAGTTCACCACTTCAACCTACACTAAAATTCAATCAAAAAGTGTTTTGAGATGAAGGAATAGGGTAATGGGTATCTCATGCGCTGACGAAGTTACTATTCCAGGGGTATGAAAAGGAAAGCAACAAGGGATCGATGTGCAATGGTTTCGTGAAACTAGCATCCAGAGGACCAAGCTGATGATCAAGTGTGGCAGAACCTAACAAACAGGTCTTGCAGAATGCTTTAGAAGCCCGGATTTTTACGTAGTCAGAAAAACTGAAGTTGAATGGGTGTCTAAGCCCGAGATGAACGATTTTAGGTGAGCTAGACATAAACTTATTGTGGACTGTTATGTGTTGGCGGTTCGGAAAGTGATTTAGGCCTACTATCATATTGCTGTGGAACCTAGCGGTGTTTCTAAGAACGGCGATCAATACTCTCCTGAAACTATCAGGATTTATTCGTATGCCATTTGGTTCGACAAATGCCGCTCATACCTTCCAAAGGTTTGTATATCAGGCACTTCTTGGTTTACATTTTGTCAGTGCATAGGCAACTTACTAGTAGCCAGCACACGTGAAACGGAACACCTGCGGTACCTAAGAACGATTTTTGAACGACTGATCGCACATGATATAACAAGTAAACTACAGAAGTCCGAGTTCAGCACAGAATCGCTACAGTTTTCCGGCCACATTGTTAATGCCGACTGTGCTAAATCGGTTCCATAGGAAGTAGATAAAACTAAAGAATATCCTGTTCCAGACTTATTTCAAAAACAATGAAGATTTCTTAGGTTGACATTTCATACGTAACGGTGCTGAAATAGCTCAACTGCTAGCAGATTTGTTGCACGGGCCAACTGAAGTATTTCACATGAACCAAATGAGCTTGATGCTTTCGGAAAACTGAAGCTTGCTCCAAGTTCTGAAACTTCTCTCTCCCATCGTGTTTAAGAAGCACCGCTGCCATTCATGACAGATTTTTTGAATATCTTACAACAGTTTTCCCAAGGTCAAAGGAAATCATTGTGTTTCTTCTCGAAAGGACCTACTGCTTTGCAACCACAAAATAGTACACTTGATAGACAGTTATTAGCGACTTACCTAGATATGAAGCATTTAAGAGATATGCGCGAACAATACGCTTTTGTGGTATTTACATACCATAACCCTCTCACAAAAGCGGTTGACACAGAGTACGACAAATATTCGCCGCGAGAAGTTCGGCATTTGGAATTAGTTTCACAATTCACTTCAGACATAAGTTATGTTAGAGGAAAACAAAAATGAGGCAGCTGTTGCTTTGTGGCGTATATACGTAAGCGTTTTGGAACGCAACTATATCAACCTTGTTGAAATGGTAAGGTTACAGATGATGGATAAGGTCCTAAAGCAGTTAAAAGGCAATTAAACACCCCAGTACGTTCTCAAGAAGTGGTGCTTGGCGAGTCTCCATAAATTACCCGTGATACATCCAAGAGAAAAACAAGTCCGTTTGTACTTTCACTAATGAAACGACTAGTCTTCTCACTCTGGCATTTGAACGGTTGGGCTAATTACTGGCCGATACGTCTAGCCAAATATAAATCAAGATTTTTGACAGTGGTCCATAGCTTATTTAGCGTGCCAGCGATGAAACGTCTAGAGGCATATTCTTTCATCTGCCGGAAGATTCTTCACATCCGATGGTGGATGTGACCATATACATGTTGATATCGTTAGGCTGCTGCCTCCATCAAATGGTTTCACCCACATTTTAACATTTTTAGACTGGTGTAAAAGATGGCCAGTACCAATATCTCTGCAAAAAATATAACCCAACACTAGATCTCTAACTTTGACGTTCTAGCTGTCCTCACCACAGACAGTGGTGCACAATTCGAGAGTTGTCTATTTTAACAATTAGCCGAAATTCTCGGGTTCAAGCACATTAGAACCACTGCGTACAATCCTGCATCCATTGATATTGTTGAAAGATTTTATTGACAGCTGAAAGCTGCACTGATTGCAGTAAAGACTGATTATAAATGGAGTGATGAATTACCACAAGTTCTCCTTGGAATACGTTTGAGTGTCAAGCATGGCATTGGCTGCTGCACAGAGGAGTTAATTTATAGAACTACCTTAAGGTTGTCTGGAGAATATTTTGACTTGGCAACTGACGTTTCACTGAGCTTGACTAACTATACGCAGAGACTACGGCCCAATATGATCACATAAGGACCTCAGTACCCAAGATACCACTACAAGCACCCCAACAGCATCGAAGGCTCTCATGCAGTGGGAACCAATATCCTCCTGCAGGATCATGACAGCAAGGTTCAACTCAAAAGGAAGGAAGGTCACAATCATACAATGCTACGCTATGCACCTACAAATAATGCAGAGCAAGAGAAGAAGGAGGAATTCTACAGACAACTGCAATCGGAACTGGACAAGACGTCAGTTGGCGATATTAAAATTGTAATGGGCGACATGAATGCCAAACTGGGAGGGGACAACACAGGAAGAGAACTAACGATGGGTCGAGAAGCGCTAGGTGAGGTGATGAACGAGAACGGAGAATTGTTTGCAGAACTCTGTGCATTCAACGATTTGGTGATTGGAGGCCAGGCGGTGTGTTCAAGCACAAGGATATCCACAAAGCGACATGGAATTGATTTCACCAGATGGATACACTAAAAATGAAATCGACTTTATCTCAATCTCAAGAAAGTGGAGTCGCAGTCAGTCTTCTTGACACAAGGTCAAGAAGAGGAGCAGATGTAGGTTCACACCACTCACACCACTATCTAGTGCAAGGAACCTTCCAAATCAAGTTGAAAGCCTTGAATTCAAGGAAGTTGGTGATAGACCACAGTTCAAGTACAACACTCAGAAACTGAAGGATGAAACTACAAAGGAAATCTTCACGGCAGCCAGGCATCAAGACAAAATGGGAGATATCCAGCAACATCCCTGAAGAAACCTGTTTGGAAGAACACTGGAAGTCTTTGAAAGCTATGTGGAAAGAAACCTGCACATCCGCATTAGAAAGGAAAAAGAAAGAAGACAAGGAATGAATCTTGACGGATACCTGAAAGCTGATAGAGGAGAGGAGGATGGTGAAGCAGAAGACAAACCAGTGCAAGGGTGCTCAACGAGAAGAGGAACTGAGCACAATGTATAAAACACTACACTGGACAAAGAAGTGAAGAAGAATGCACGGAAAGACAAAAGACACTTCTACGAAACACTGGCAAGTGAAGCAGAACAGGCTACAGGTAAGAGAGACCTGACGACATTGTATCAAATAACCAGGTTGCTATCTGGGAAGAGACCAACACAGATGAAACCAATAAAAGATGAAGAAGGAAATTTAATTACGAAAGAAGAGAAACAGAGGAAACGATGGGTCGACCACTTCAAAAAGCTCTTGAATCGACCACCACCGCCACCTGCACTTCGTCCAGAAATACCACCTGCAGCCCAGCCGCTGAACTACAAGTGAACATAAATCCTCCAACAAAAGTGGAGGTCGTGAACGCCATAAAGCTACTGAAATGGGGGAAAGCAGCAGGACCAGACGGGACACCGCCAGAAGCACTGAGAACAGAGGCAGAGACAGCAGCGGACATGCTCACACCACTATTGCAGAAGGTGTGGAAGGAAGGGAAGGTACCTGCCGACTGATTGGAAGAAGGGTTACCTTGTCAAACTGGCGAAGAAGGGAGACCACAGTGTTTGCAAGAACTGGCGCGGAATCACTCTCCTGTCCACCCAGAGCAAGTAAAATATTAAGCCGCATCAACCTGAAGAGGCTAAAGGATGCACTGGATTCAAAACTACGATCGGAACAGGCAGGTTGGATTCAGGATGTACAAATCATGTGCAGACCAAATTGCAACGCTTCGCATCATCATAGGACAGAGCATAGAATGGCAGTCAGCTCAACCCTACCTCAACTTTATCGACTTTGAGAAGGCCTTTGACAGCGTCAGCCGAGAAGTAATTTGGAAACTGCTTCATTACTACGGAATACCGCAAACCTTTATCAGCCTCATTCAACAACTATATGAAGACGTCACATATCAGCCAAGTAATTCACAATGGCAACAAAACTCAGTGATGCTTTTGAAGTGAAGTGAAGACAGGAGTGAAACAAGGTTGCCTACTATCCCCATGATATTCCTGATTGTGGTCAACTGGACTGGATCATGCAGCAAACAGTGGGGAGCTGTGAGAAGAGGGGGATTCACTGGCTGGACTGTGGAAAAGAACCTAGAAGATCTGGATTTCACCAACGATGACTTGTGCCTGATGTCACATAAACTTGAAGATCTACAGGCGAAAACTAACAAGTTGACAGAAGAGGCGAGGCAGCGAGGACGGGACTTCAAGCGAATATAGAGGAGATGAAGATACCGCACCACCACCATCAACAACAACAACAAACTCCAATCACCATCAACGGGAGAAACTTGAGGGAAGTAACCTCCTTCACTTATCTAGGAAGCACTGTTTCAACTACAGGTGGCGGGACGGACGAGGACGTCAAAGTCAGTCAGAATCGGAAAAGCAAGACAGGCGTTGATTAGCCTGAAACCAGTGTGGAGATCTAATGCACTCAGCATGCGGAACAAGATACGGATTTTCAACACCAATTCAGTCAAGTCAGTGCTTCTGTATGGTTCAGAGACTTGCCTGTGCGTCACGAAAGGGGTTCCCAATAAACTACAGACATTCATCAACAACTGCTTACGCTGGATCGCTACTGAAGATCAGATGGATTGCTAGGAAGAATAAGCAACAAGGAGCTCTGGCCTGATAACGAACCAACCAAGAACCTATCACCCAACAAATATGCATTGGAGGGAAGTGGAGATGGATTGGGCATACACTGAGAAGGCCGACTGAGGACATCAGGCGTCAGGCCAGGTACTCGAGTGGAATCCCTACGGGAAGCGACGAGTTGTGCGTCCGAGGCGAGGGTGACATGGAGGAGGTCGTGTGAGGAGGAAATGAGAGGTTGTGGGCTGTGGTGGAACCAGGTTCAAAAGATGTCAGAGAACGGAGGTCACTGGAGGCGTGCTACTGAAGCCCTATGTTCCACTAGGAACCCAAGGGACTAATAATAATAATAACAATAATAATAATAATAATAATATACAAGTGAGTTTCCGATTAGCTAAACGACTTTCCAGGACAGTGCAGGATATATCATGACGATTAAAAACATATACCTACGGTTACTCAGTGTACATGCTTGACTTAGCAATGAACCCTAATAGCTTTACCGCTTCTTCACGTTTTCGAGGAACTGAGTAACTCTCAATGGTGAAGTCTAAGGTTATTGTTCATGAGTCTGTAGCGTCACATACTTCCCCATAATCAATAGCCTAGGGTTTGACGACTTTCGACATTGATGCTGACCTTGATAGTTTAACTGGACTCGCTAAGCTGAAGGCACCCGGTCAAGCATCCTCGCCATTTGGCACGCTGTCGTGTTACGTTGCATTGCTCGTATTCGACTCTCTAGCCAGTTAGTTGGAACGCATCGGTATTTTGGCATAACCATCCAAATATACTATTCCATCCGACTACGCTATCGTGTTCTTCCTTGGTCTCATATTCGTGGGTATATAACAAGTAGGAATAATTAGTGATTGGTCTTTGCATCTGTCAAGTTCGCACCAGGACAAATCCTAAAAGTCTATTCAAATAAATATAAACAGGGTTATATCAACTGGCAGAGGAGACTGGGATTAGAATTCCTTTTGATCAAATTGAATTTCTGATGAAGAAACGGAAAAAAGGGACTGAGCAGACAACTATGAGGACCACAGAGGCAATTTTTGAAGGTCTGTGTGGCATGTGATTGGTATCAACCTGAAGTATCTGATGTGGATTCACTTACTTTTTCAGCGCAATACTTTAATTTTATTTGTTCACAACTGTAACATTTGAATCATGTCTGATAAAATAAGATGTAGTGGCAAATAATTCACAAAATCAAGAGCCCAGAGTGAAACGGGTTTCAACATTGATGCTGGCCTTCGTAGTTTTAAAAAACATTTTAAGCTGAAGGCACACAGCTAAGCATCCTAGCCATTTGGTACGTTGTCGTATTAGGCTGCGTTGCACGTACGCGATCCTCTTGTCAACTAGTCGGGATGCATCGTCATTTTGGTATGGGCTGCCAAATATCCTATTCTATCTGGCTACTCAGTCGTATTCTTTCTTGGTCTCACCTTGATAGGTATATAACAATTACGAATAATCAACGGTTGGCCTTTGCGTCCGTGAAGTTTGCGTAAGATCAATTCCATAAGACTCTCATGTTAACTTCATAACTTGAGAATAAAGAAATTTATTTAGTGATTTATAAATAGATAAATCCTTTTGTTCTTATATTATGAATTTAACGTAAGGGGAACTAGTATGCAAGCTTCATCAAATTCGTGGCAGCTGAGCAAAAGGCGGCATTAGATCTGTCCCTGATGGTACAGAACGTAGCCCAGTAGAGTTTATCATAACGCCAAATTGCCCGTAACATATGTAGTGAATAAGAATGCATTGCTTCATAGTGCATGGACAGCGCCTACGAATTAGACCAATACCATTTGTGTTTCTTGCTACCCATAGGGGGCATCAAAAATGCGCATTATTCAATTCCTGAGCTGCAAATGTTTGACATGTCTGACCTATCTGTATCGTTCGATGTCAAGAAGAAATCACCTTCATGATTCAGGGGATCAGTAAGTGTGCGCATAATCATTTAGTCCATGTGAGTACCTACGCGCAATCACTTCTCGCTCCTCAACTATTACACTTTACTGCAATAAAGCTGTATTTCATTCAGAAACGTTGTTACGGTGAAGGGAAATGAGCTTTTGAAGAATTGTCGTCTAAATGGCTGTAGTTTTCGCACAGACTTAAGGTATTTTTTATATTTAAATACGCAGCATTGTAGAGGGAGTATGTTCGCTGTTCACCGTCTTCCTGCCAGTCAATGAAGTACTAGAAAATCTGTCCCGAAGTACTGTTGCATACAAGTTGCCTTCAGAGTTACCAGGTTAACTGGTCTCTCAGACTTAATTTTCTGCTCAGATTTTGGCTGCGATTACAGCCATACAGAAAATGCAAACTATCTACGGTGGAAGGGGTTCCATATAAGGTTGTTTAGAGGGATTTCCTAGACCGGTGAGTTTATTTTGACCGTCCAGAAAATATAAAACAATAGCGACACAGTTAGATGCTTCTTATTATCGTTAAACCGCCTAGCGATACTTCAAGAATACGTATTCTTCTGGGAAAATTAGGCACTGTGGATACGAATTTTTACATAATTTTATATTTCTTTAAGGGATTGTCCAGGTGCGAACTCGACAGACGCAGAGGCCAATCACTAATTATTCCAACCCGTCACGTACCCACGAATACGAGACTAAGAAAGAACATAATGGCGTAATCGGATGGAATGGTATATTTGCGAGGTCAGGTCAAGATACCTATGAGTTCCAACTAACTGACTGGGGGGCCGATCACGAGCACTGCAACAACAGCGTGCCAAATGGCGAGGATGCATGACCGGGCGCCTTCGGCTTAGCGGGTCCAGTTAAACTACGAAGGTCAGCATCAATGTTGAATCTCCTCAAACTTCAGGCAAAAGATTCTGGAGAAGTGTATGGTGCTATATTGCCATAAGCGGATATTAAGCGGCATGCACCGGCGCTGATAATGAGTGCAAATAAAACGCTTAAAAAGACAAAAGTATTCGAGTTGAAGCCTTCGTGTAGTTTCGAAGCTACCGGGGACTACACTCGCGAACGGTTACCAGACCCCAGTCAAGTGCATAAGGTATGCCCGGTTGAGTAACACAAGAAGGCTTCGGCCCTAGTTGCATCGCTCGTTTCTGTTTTCAGCAGAGCCATAAAGAAACAGACCGTAAACAGTACCATCCCTTCCAGCTCCATTCTTAGTAATATTGACAAAGCTTTCTCTTGTGCCCGCTGCATGGCTTTGAGCCTTTATTGACAAAGAAGTAACTATGTCAGAGTGAATTTACCGTAATTACAGTTGAGGCGAAATGCTTACCATTACATGATCAGAGAGCTGATTTCAAGATTGCTTAGACGATTTTGATTAAGTCCATTGCTATAGTAGATATTAGCATACACTAACGTTCCATCTAAGCTGAAACTCTGGACATACTCAGAAAACTCAGTCTCCGCTTTCAGGAACGAACAGTTTACGCTCACGTTATCTGTAAAGTTTTTCGACTTCATCCATCTACTAACGCACCTAACCAGTGAACTTTGATCTCGGTAACTGCTTTCAAGAATGGAGTGCTCGGAATCTTATAAGCTGTAACTAGGCAAGTTGACTTTTACTGAAGCCTTGGAAAACAAGCTTACGGAATTCATTTGCCCTCTGAATTCATACGAATGCTATTTTCGATCCCGAATTTCCCAAATACACTTGTTTGAAAACACTTTCCGGGATTCCTCATCATGATATCATGTGGCAGCACCAAGTCATTGCCTGGTTGTGATGACACTGCTTTCTTTGCAAGTCCCACATTGAATAGGTAAACGCCCCACCTCTCAACCTTGCTGAGTGTTTCTATGGAACAGGGAGGTTAAGTGATACAGTCTCGTCCGGTTCAAATAAGATTGATCGAGCAGAAAACGAAGAATAGTTCACCTGGTCATTAAAAACTGACGAAAGTGTGTGCGGTGAATACATTCCTGTCATGCTAAACCCTCTAGATCTGCCCACTGGAAATTCAAAATTGCGCCATGCGTAACCTGTCTACTAGGTTCTGCCACACTTGATCATCAGCTTGGTCCTCTGGATGCTAGTTTCACGAAACCATTGCACATCGACCCCTTGTTGCTTTCCTTTTCATACCCCTGGAATAGTAACTTCGTCAGCGCATGAGATACCCATTACCCTATTCCTTCATCTCAAAACACTTTTTGATTGAATTTTAGTGTAGGTTGAAGTGGTGAACTACCTCCAGTTTTCAATGATGGTTCATTCCCTCACTTATCAACATAGCCTCCTCCTGCTCTTCCACTAAACTTGTTAATATGCTATAAATTCAGAAGTTACTTTTCGTAGTCCGAGGAGCTACATCATATCTCCTTTCATCTCCTTTCATTTGCTATCTGTAATTTCTGTGAATCCCCTTTGGACTTATAATGTCCTCTGTTGGTTTTCTCTTCAAACATTATATGGACAATTCCTTCAGTCCCCCCCCTCTCATATCTTCACCAACGCTCACTATGTTAAAGACAAAATTTCCTACATGCATTCCCTTCTATCATAGAAGAAACGCTACTTTTCAACGTGGTTTGTTATTATCTTATTCCGTTGTTTTTTACACTCCTGTTTAAAATGCTTTGCGCAGTGTAACTGCCTCTTCATGTATACAACCTAAATATCACAATCTAGCTAAATTGCAATTTTATAGGTGCTTAGGTGTAATATCAGTCTTCTCACTGCTTACACCCTTCTTATGCTACTAATATTATAACATGGTTTCCTTCTTTTCTGACCATCCTTATCTAATTTTTACAGTATTTTTACGATAAGACATCACTGTGGGTAACGACAACAAAACGTGCCTGAGAGAATCTTCCGGTGTTTTCGCTACATCACCTCCTTAGGCTACGTCGAAATCTTTTGAGAGCGGCCAGAATCCTCCTGATAATCATCCGGCTCACCTGTTGGAGGAAGTCTCTTCCCATCCAATGCCGTTCGAATGAACTATTTTTAAATATCTGACACAGCCAATCGTCTTGCGACAATACTGGAGGATATGGAATGGCTTTAATGAAACGTGCACGGCTTTCCTAAAGGCTCGACACACCTTGTGACATTATTTCTTCCGAGATCATAAGGCATGTAGGAAGACGCTGTAATGATACTTTCTATAATATTTCAAACAAAATGTCAAATCATTCTGTCCTTCCACTCCATCTCAACGCTGTAAGCCTTCCAACTGCTCATAGATCAATGAAATTCACTACTGAACAATATGAGTAGTCATAAATTTCCAACACTTATCTGCAGATTTCACTAGTCGGTGAGGAGCGATGCGAGCACCGAGGAGCCGTATCGCTCATTTGGAGCCGACCTCATCAGCAGTGTACTAAGCGGACTGCACAATTCTGCCTTGATCAATTCAAATGCCTCACTTTGGGGCAATAATATATATTCATTCGACATAACCCACATGACTGCAAACTGGTCTACAGATATGTTCGCTTTGGTAATATGGCCGCATTGTCACGTGAAGGAGCAAACAGTACATTGGACTTCGTTATTTAAACACAGAAGAGATGAGTTTGAAGGTGGGTTAATGTTCAGCAAACAACAGGCAATAAATAGCTGAACAGCACCATAATTTTTCGGTCGATTTATCCAAGTTCATTTTGCAATCGGGGCCTGTTCAGAAGCTGTGTGGACCTTCCGATATTCTTGAAAGTATGACGGGTGGTACGGCCGTGACCTTGGATCTTGTGGATCTCCCATATTGTTGTGAAGGCGAGGCAGGCACTGACAGTTGCGATTACTAAGATTCCATGTGAGTGAAGGACTGATCTAGTAGACCTGAAAAGTCAATGACGTAAGCGAGCAGCATGCCAAACTCAAAATAGAAGCACGAAAATACTACGCAGAACTGTATCAGCAGTGATATACGTAAGCAAGTCAGTCGTCCTGACTACAAAAGTTACTTGGTGGAGTAACCTAAAACAGTTGTTTAGAGGTCAGCTTATGGGGGAGAAGATGCAGGTGCATGCGGAGTATTGAAATCAACGCTGAAACTGAAGATATCACTATGGAATAGAGAGAAGTGAGGGTTTGGAACCAGCTATTAGCTTATTTGCGGAAAAATTACGTGCAAAACACGGATGAAGTTGTAAATCCTGAAATAAAACTCATGCTTTTTGCCATTGTGACAGACACGCTTTATAAAGTCGTAGGGGAGAGATCTCCGTGGTGTTCTGTTTGGTGTCACAAAATCAGAGCTACAGAGACAATATGGTGATGCAGAGTTGACTGAGGTAGTAGATATGAAGAGTTCGCATTTCCAGCTACCTCATTCTTATTTTCTATTATTTTATCACCACCTTTGTCGTTTTAAATCCGAACAGCCTCAAAGTTACAAGTACGCATGTATATCATGCAGAAAACTAGCATAAGTTGAGTGGACAGTGTTCATCCCGACCGAGTGTTACCAGTGGACGCGATAGCCACATTATACCTTGTATTTGCGGACATGGCACGACTGTCAAGAAATTTGTGGATATCCGTTAACTGAAGAAATTCGTTAAGTTGGAACTAAATTGAGGACACGAAAGTGCGGGCACAAAATGAGAGCTTATTCCATGACTTGATGTACTGTATCATTAAGAATTGCGATCTAATGTCGAGTCGGTGTTTGTCCGTGGGTACGGTGCACTTATGACTGTGTATGCTGCATGAGAACTCAGGCTTAAAAGTCGGAGAACAACAAACATGGTTAGTGTCATGCAAAAGGCGAGAAGTGGGTTTCCATTGAGCTTCAGGCATCTTAGCCACAGTGGTTCAGCTGCCAGTTTCTTACACCTCCCCTCATGATCAAGTTCTCGATGATCGCCCAGCATACAGCGAGCAAATTTCCTCTAGACGTTGTCCCTGTGTATTCCATCCGGAACATACATACTGCTGAAGATGATTACGCCGTATTTGAATAAGGGCAGCCTAATCCCGATGGTATGCACGTATTTAAGTAAATGCCTGACTAAGCGCCTACATTTAGATTCATAAGTGAGCGTATCCCGTGAACCCTTGGTTTTGAGAATAACCAATATTAATAATATTTATTCCTGAATATACAGGCACACACCATTTTTACAGGTATGAATAAGCCTATATACAAATCACATTCACCTTCATGGAAGGTAATCTGAATCCCTACCCGTTGTCACTAGAAGATATAAGTGCTGCATGTTCATATAATAGAACATCCCAACAGAATAAGTGTGCAGAAAATTTAGAAGTTGGACAACTGGAGGTATTGTCTTCGCATTAACAAAAAAACCAGGTTTGTATCTAGACAATAGATGCATTGCTTGGAGAAAAATAAAGCTTGAAGCTAATACACCCATTGTAATAGTTTGTACTTTTTGCTTGAGATAATGATGAAAAGTTTATGAACTGTTTATTACATATTGTACTTCATTGACGATTCCAGGACTGTATAATTCATCCATGTTAATACCACTCGACAACAAAAATTCATAATCTTGATGAATATTATGACTGAAAGCCAAATGTCTTCACTTCTCCAACTCCAGCATCTAGAAGCAATAGACTTGTTTGGAAGCGCCAGATGGACTTCCAGACCATCTTGTCCCTCATTTTTACGGGTCTAAATCGCATACTGAGTTACGTTATAGCAAAACAGAACCGACGAGATATAATCTGATATTTGTGTAGGGCTCGATAATGCAGAGAACCCCGTATTTACTGGAGATGAGTGGAGGTTGCCATATTTCACTGGAAGAGAACAAACCCGTCACGTTTTCCTGGAGTCGTTAAAACCCGCATTCAGAGATGAATGGGGGAAGCTATGAACAATATTTAAGTCACCAGTAAAAATGTAGGGCTTGCCGTTTTTTATCACATAAGAAATGTCATAAGAGATGGTCACGGGTTGCAAATAATTCAAGTTGGAAAACTAACCGATCGTGTGGCACTTTTTGAATGCTATCTCGAAGTCAAAAGATGCGGTAGTCCTAAGAAATGTGGTCACTATTTCAGAAAAAAAAGAGTTTTATTCAAGTGTTTATAACTTCATTAAAATTTTCGTACATAGTTAAGCGACCACAGTCCAATAATCTTGGCCTGAAAGTGGGAAATAACTAGGTGGTGCCAACTGACGTGAATCCGACTAGTTCCTGCGTTCCACTGTGTAGCTCCCAACTTCCGCGAGTGACGCACAGTCAAAGATTGGATCAAAATATCAAAACAAGGTTTGTAGTAATTCAATAGTAGATTCGTAACAAAATCTGTGGTACTATCAAAGCAACAATAAGTCACATCAAAATTACAAAAATACCTCAACAGTGCCGTTGGGTAACTATACAGTCAAAAACGTTCTCGGGTGCAAAAACGTACTACACGGTAAAAACTGGTTTAACAAATACAACTGTTAAATACCTGTTGGTCAATAAGACTATTCCCGACGAAAGGGATCAAAACTCTGTCAACCAGAATCAAATCAATAAGTAAACGTTTCCAGTATACAGTCAAAAGACAAACATTCAAATCACAGCACAAACGCAAGCAGTGAAACAACATCACCTTGTCAACAGTCCAGAGTCACATAATAGGAAAGTAAAACATTCATGATAAGTCTCAACCATACAAAGGCAAATACTGAGTAAAAGATCAAAGAAGACAGTCAAACAACCAAATAGCATTACACCGGCTAGGGTCAAACGTACACCACCCATACGAGGGTGAAAATAATTAAATAAATGTCAATACAATCAAATGGGGTGATCGCGAGGGATTTTCAGATCAAATTTCCGTTACACCTAGGTTTTCTACACATAAGCGAATACCTGGTCCAAAATCCTCTGTTCCTTCTATTCCATAGTGATATTTTGGGCTTCAGTTTAGTTTCCGCTGCTATCGCATGAACCTTCATCTCCTTCCCTATAAGCTTACCTCTCAACAGCAGGCTTTAGATACCTCTTAGAGCGACTTTTGTTGTCAGTACAGTGAACTCACCTCCATGTTTCATGGTCAATATACTTCTGCCACCAAGACTTTATGACGAACGCACACAATCCGAGGTCCGGTTGTACTGCCCTCCCTACCGGCAAGATCATTCAATGGTTCAAACAGCTCAGCTTGCTTCAGCGTAATGAACAACTATGCCGGTGTTTATCCGTTTCATTCTTTGCTTTCCATGAAGCACTGACGTCCTTTCTGTTGACGTTTCTTTTATGTGATGGGAAAAAATGTGTCTGTTGTGTGACTTGACATTGTACATAGCAGTCAGTTCGCGTCACCAAAATGATCAGACCCGCAATCTGGTTTGTTTTCATGTTACTTATGTTGTATGAAATATATTATCATTAGAAAATGGCCTTAATCACGTTTGATGGCGATTTCCTCAAAGTAGCCAGGCAAGCAAGTACTTCATTAACAACCTTTTAAGAAACTATGCCACATAGAGGAAAGTAACTGATGCACTGCTAAACAATTAGTAACTTCTTGCACAACCGCCTTCTCTTTAACACTAGAGACCATAGGTGTAATATTTATGGGGCGATAGTTTTGAACATTTTACGCTGGGTCAGATTTATATGTGGGATACATGTATGATAGCTTCCAGCGGTCACGGTTACATTCCTCAGTAAGGGATATTGAGAATAGACTCATAGGGATTGACGTTATGCCTACACTACCCCTTATTTGGGAGAACAGATGGGATTCCATCGGGTCCGGCTCTGTATGAGTTCTTTAGTGAAGTAACTGATAATAATAACAATATATTTCGAATAGTGAATTATACGAACACATACCACTTCACAGGCAATATCTAAACATTATTTCCTTACTGAAGCTGTAAAAGTTTAAAAGGAAACAAACTATAGTACCAAACAACGTCTTCTGGAGTAAACAATTGTTTAAATATTACTTGTCACAAATATTGGATAGGGGCGATAACGTTAAACAACAGTAGCGAAACTTAGTGAGGGTATAATCATTCAGCATGAGAAGCAGTGGTGAGTCATGAAATCTATAAGAGTAAAGACTGACAACAAAGTGGTGAGTTCGTAACTCGCGTTGCATTTACACGTGATCTGTTACACTATAACTTCAAAGTTACCAAACGTTCGATTTAGTAATTTTCAGTTCCAGAAGTTACGTCACGTTGCTCCTGCATAACGTGGTATTTTATACCGGTTATTTCCGCGGTTTAGTAGGTACGTCTGTACAGAAGAAAGACTCGGAGTATACATTGCTTCTTTTTCTCAGAAGCTCAACTTTCTGAGCATCATACGCCTCTTCTGGAACGCTAAAGAGACACCCGTTTTGATATACGTAGCGGAGCACAAGAAACTACTGCTGAGAAAACAGGGAAGTCAAAAAGAGTATTAACTTAGAGAAAAGTTATTTATCTGTAACACTTAGTTTAGTTACGAACCAGCGCTGTTAGCCTCAATACATAATAGTTTCGCAATATACTTTACCCGAAGTGTGAGGAAACACTTGCTAATAACTGTCATATTTGATTCATAGGTCATTGCTAAACCTTCTATTACTGCCGGCCATTTTACCTATTCTTTGGTATTGACGAACCCAATAAACGTGTAACTACTACTGCTCCACCATGTTCCAGCCTAACAAACGTATATGTACTGTACGTGCACGTAAACCTAATCCTAGCGCCTCAACTAAAAGAGCACGTTCACTAAGTGGTTCGATATCAAGCCCTAAAAGAGGTCCTAAAGTTAAGGTAGTCGATCTCATACCGGGGCTATATAACACTTCGCGTAGAAACAAGGAGGATTTGATAGCCCTTCAGAAGTCACTACAAGATATGAATGCTAAGCTTGAAGTTGTTCTGCCACCGCTGCATCTTTGTCAGCCTAATCTAGGGGCTAGTACTGAAACCTTGTTGAAAACAGAAAGTGTCCTAGATTTCACTGCTACAGAGGTTAATAAAAGGGTTATATCCTCATATGATGTACTGGTATACAACAAACCCGACCACGAACCGATCAAGCAAGTAAAAGCCTTATGTCTGCAGGTTTGTAACATGTCTTCTGCAGAGTGCCAAGTTACCCGTCTCCGCAAGAAGTCGGAGGAAATACACCTGCCCCTTGTTGTTCACATTTAGCGGCTCTTACCACACCAGACACTTCCAATCATCCAAGCAACTTATTATTGTATCCACACCATATAAGTGTCAAACTTTCACAAGAATTAACACTTTAGGATTTGTCCTGGTGCGAACTTGACAGATGCAAAGACCAATCACTAATTATTCCTACTTGTTATGTACCCACGAATATGAGACCAAGGAAGAACACGATAGCGTAGTCGGATGGAATAGTATATTTGGATGGTTATGCCAAAATACCGATGCGTTCCAACTAACTGGCTAGAGAGTCGAATACGAGCAATGCAACGTAACACGACAGCGTGCCAAATGGCGAGGATGCTTGACCGGGTGCCTTCAGCTTAGCGAGTCCAGTTAAACTATCAAGGTCAGCATCAATGTCGAAAGTCGTCAAACCCTAGGCTATTGATTTTGGAGAAGTGTATGACGCTACAGATCACTCCCCCCCCTAGTGGGTTCGTGAGGACCCTAAGACGATACCAGCCGGAAGTAAGAACCCAGTGGTTTCTCCACTGGTGGAACTCTTCCGATGCGCTCACTGCGTGAATTGGCCCCTGGTTGTCTGAACTTATTCTAGGGTATCGTGGCAATTAAATAAATAAAATACAATAAATGAAATTGTACGTCGGTCGCGGTCATCTGTTGCTTTCGACGTTCCGTCCAGTGCTCGTTGCACCTGGAATATAAACAAAAGTCTTTAATACCACGAAAACGTTGCGTAAAAATGAGAATTATTTATATATAAACATATCGAAAAATAAAAATTTACGCTTATCTTCACCGTTTTTTTAAGATTTCATTACATGGTAAATAAAAATTGATATAAAAAAAGGCAAAGTGTACGAGGGTTTGTATTGACGTATCGGGTAGCAGTCCGGAGTTGTTTTGGCGTTGAGCCTTCGGTAATCACCGGTTGGACGCCAGTCGCTGCTATCCTTTTTGGGAACCATGTGCAATGGCGATGCCCAAGGACTGTTTAACGGTCTGATAATGCCCAGTTAGAGCATATGGTTGAATTCATTTTTCGCCGTTTTGAGCTTAGCGGGGGCTAAACGGCGCGCTTTGGATGCCACAAGTGGACCTGTGGTTGTGACGTGATGCATAACATTGCTGGTTATGCACGGAAGAGTGTGCTTTGGTTGCTGTAACTCTGGATGTTTCTCCAGAACTGCCTGGTAGGACGCGTCGCCTGATTGTTTAGTCCTAACGATGGCTAAACTCGGACCTACATGGGTGGTGCCGCCAATAGATAACTTTGTGCTGTTATCTATCAGTCGTCGACGGCGAGCATCTACGAGTAGATGGTAATGGCTTAGCAAATCTATGTCAATGATGGGCATAGAGACGTCAGCAAGGAGGATGATCCGGTGAATAGGTTTGCGTAAACCTAAGTTGAGGTAGGCATACTGTCTCCCGAATGTCGCGATTGCCTTGTCGTTGGCTGCTTGAAGATTGAAGGATGGGTCAAGATGACGCTCCTTTGTCGTTGCTGGAAGAACGCTAACTTCTGCGCCGGTGTCGACGAGGTAGCGGACTTTCGTTTTAACGTCGGTGACGTAGAGCAAACGGCTTTTTCCGCCGGCTACGGTTGCCGTGAGCACGTGCCGGCGTGACCGTTTCCCGAGTTTGGGTCCTTCTCAAAACGGCATGGTTTACGACATTTTCTGGCTTCATCCCCGTAAGTGTTATGAAACCAGCACCATTCAGGCCTTTCCACCCTGCTGGGCTTCGTTTTAGGGCTACCACGCGACTTGCTGCGATGCGCCAAGGCGCGTTTCTGTGAAGTGCTACGTGATCTAGGACTTCGAGATCGTAGCAACCGTCTCACAGAGTTGCACAACTTGGTCACCTCCGAATCCTGGCGCTCTGGTTTGTCGCAGATAGAATATACGTTGGGGACGGGTCTGCTGGATATCGCCAGTATTTTATCTGCTGAGGCTGCCAGGTCGTTGAGTGGGACTGACTGCAGTGTCCCCAACACGGTTTGCACCGGTTGTGGTAGTTTCAAGAGAAATAGTTCTCGGAAGAAACCATCGTCAAATGTTCGTGCACCGATTACTTCTCGCATGCGTGCGAGGACTTCAGTAGCTGAGTGGCTGCCTAGCTCGATGTTACGAAACAATTCGTCTAGACGTTGGCGATCTGTGAGATCGCTTTTCTTCAAGAGTGCGGCCTTTAGAAGTGCATAAGGGTTGCTTACTTCAGGATTAAACATGTTTGCTGTAACATACCTGTTTAATTCTCGCGGTAGTGACCGTATGACAGCAAGAAATCGAGATTGAGGATCTGAGACACCCTGTTCTCGAAAATCGGCCTCGGCATACAAAAACCATGTTTCTGCATTGTCTGGCCAATATGGCACGAGTTGGATCGTGTTCGAGGTCGGCTTAATACGAATAAGCTTGGGAGTGTGGTCGGACATGAGAAAGTGTAGTAAATGGATATATAAATGTTATCGAAATGAAAACAATAAACAAATATAAAATGGAACAGGCTCACCAATTCAATATTTGTTATTGGTCGGGATATGTGATCACGTCGGGCTCACCAATTTAGGATTTGTCCTGGTGCGAACTTGACAGACGCAAAGACCAATCACTAATTATTCGAACTTGTTATATACCCACGAATACGAGACCAAGGAAGAACACGATAGCGTAGTCGGATGGAATAGTATATTTGGATGGTTATGCCAAAATACCGATGCGTTCCAACTAACTGGCTAGAGAGTCGAATACGAGCAATGCAACGTAACACGACAGCGTGCCAAATGGCGAGGATGCTTGACCGGGTGCCTTCAGCTTAGCGAGTCCAGTTAAACTATCAAGGTCAGCATCAATGTCGAAAGTCGTCAAACCCTAGGCTATTGATTTTGGGGAAGTGTATGACGCTACAGATCACTCCCCCCCCTAGTGGGTTCGTGAGGACCCTAAGACGATACCAGCCGGAAGTAAAAACCCAGTGGTTTCTCCACTGGTAAAACTCTTCCGATGGGCTCACTGCGTGAGGTGGCCCCTGGTTGTCTGAACCTTATTCTAGGGTGTCGTGGCAATTAAATAAATAAAATACAATAAATGAAATTGTACGTCGGTCGCGGTCATCTGTTCCTTTCGACGTTCCGTCCAGTGCTCGTTGCACCTGGAATATAAATAAAAGTCTTTAATACCACGAAAACGTTGCGTAAAAATGAGAATTATTTATATATAAACATATCGAAAAATAAAAATTTACGCTTATCTTCACCGTTTTTTTAAGATTTCATTACATGGTAAATAAAAATTGATATAAAAAAGGCAAAGTGTACGAGGGTTTGTATTGATGTATCGGGTAGCAGTCCGGAGTTGTTTTGGCGTTGAGCCTTCGGTAATCACCGGTTGGACGCCAGTCGCTGCTATCCTTTTTGGGAACCATGTGCAATGGCGATGCCCAAGGACTGTTTGACGGTCTGATAATGCCCAGTTCGAGCATATGGTCGAATTCATTTTTCGCCGTTTTGAGCTTATCGGGGGCTAAACGGCGCGCTTTGGATGCCACAGGTGGACCTGTGGTTGTGACGTGATGCATAACATTGCTGGTTATGCACGGAAGAGTGTGCTTCGGTTGCTGTAACTCTGGATATTTCTCCAGAACTGCCTGGTAGGACGCGTCGCCTGATTGTTTAGTCCTAACGATGGCTAAACTCGGACCTACATGGGTGGTGCCGCCAATAGATAACTTTGTGCTGTTATCTATCAGTCGTCGACGGCGAGCATCTACGAGTAGATCGTAATGGTTTAGCAAATCTATGCCAATGATGGGCATAGAGACGTCAGCAAGGAGGATGATCCAGTGAATAGGTTTGCGTAAACCTAAGTTGAGGTAGGCATACTGTCTCCCGAATGTCGCGATTGCCTTGCCGTTGGCTGCTTGAAGATTGAAGGATGGGTCAAGATGACGCTCCTTTGTCGTTGCTGGAAGAACGCTAACTTCTGCGCCGGTGTCGACGAGGTAGCGGACTTTCGTTTTAACGTCGGTGACGTAGAGCAAACGGCTTTTTCCGCCGGCTACGGTTGCCGTGAGCACGTGCCGGCGTGACCGTTTCCCGAGTTTGGGTCCTTCTTAAAACGGCATGGTTTACGACATTTTCTGGCTTCATCCCCGTAAGTGTTATGAAACCAGCACCATTCAGGGTTTTCCACCCTGTTGGGTTTCGTTTTAGGGCTACCACGCGACTTGCTGCGATGCGCCAAGGTGCGTTTCTGTGAAGTGCTACGTGATCTAGGACTTCGAGATCGTAGCAACCGTCTCACAGAGTTGCACAACTTGGTCACCTCCGAATCCTGGCGCTCTGGTTTGTCGCAGATAGAATATACGTTGGAGACGGGTCTGCTGGATATCTCCAGTATTTTATCTGCTGAGGCTGCCAGGTCGTCGAGTGGGACTGACTGCAGTGTCACCAACACGGTTTGCACCGGTTGTGGTAGTTTCAAGAGAAATAGTTCTCGGAAGAAACCATCGTCAAATGTTCGTGCACCGATTACTTCTCGCATGCGTGCGAGGACTTCAGTAGCTGAGTGGCTGCCTAGCTCGATGTTACGAAGCAATTCGTCTAGACGTTGGCGATCTGTGAGATCGCTTTTCTTCGAGAGTGCGACCTTTAGAAGTGCATAAGGGTTGCTTACTTCAGGATTAAACATGTGTGCTGTAACATACCTGTTTAATTCTCGCGGTAGTGACCGTATGACAGCAAGAAATCGAGATTGCGGATCTGAGACACCCTGTTCTCGAAAATCGGCCTCGGCATACAAAAACCATGTTTCTGCATTGTCTGGCCAATATGGCACGAGTTGGATCGTGTTCGAGGTCGGCTTAATACGAATAAGCTTGGGAGTGTGGTCGGACATGAGAAAGTGTAGTTAATGGATATATAAATGTTATCGAAATGAAAACAATAAACAAATATAAAATGGAACAGGCTCACCAATTCAATATTTGTTATTGGTCGGGGTATGTGATCACGTCGGGCTCACCAATTTAGGATTTGTCCTGGTGCGAACTTGACAGATGCAAAGACCAGTCACTAATTATTCCTACTTGTTATGTACCCACGAATATGAGACCAAGGAAGAACACGATAGCGTAGTCGGATGGAATAGTATATTTGGATGGTTATGCCAAAATACCGATGCGTTCCAACTAACTGGCTAGAGAGTCGAATACGAGCAATGCAACGTAACACGACAGCGTGCCAAATGGCGAGGATGCTTGACCGGGTGCCTTCAGCTTAGCGAGTCCAGTTAAACTATCAAGGTCAGCATCAATGTCGAAAGTCGTCAAACCCTAGGCTATTGATTTTGGAGAAGTGTATGACGCTACAACACCTTGTCAAAGAAGTAGTCGAGCAAAAATACCTAAAGCTGAAAATTCTAGCCAAGCTTCGGTACCCACAGCAGCAACACAATTTATTTGCGAACTGGTAACTGCACGAAAATTGGAATGAGGAACACCAAAGCTCACAAGTTGGCCCACTCACACACAGACGTATTAGAGCCGGTGACACGATGGTAGGCTTGAACAAATCGATGAACTACACCCGAAGGCAGGCACACGATCTCGTAAAGGTGATCTAACTGCCTACAGAAGTGGAAAGCCAGTCCCCACCTTACCCCGGCACACAGGTCACTCCCAAACCAAGTGCTACGCTATCGACCCAACACAGCACTGAAGACATTACTATGTCGTCACCAGGTGTCACTCAGACTATAAACATACCCAGCACCGGCCACAAGCACTCTGTTACCATAGGACCGTCCCGAAGCCCATCGCGTAAACGGTCTAATCTACCCCACTTCAGCTAGTGCATAACTTACATGCATCAAATGGGCAGATGGTAAAGAGTATAGGTAGCACTAGACACTCTTATACAAACTCCACTATGCACCCATCCAGGTTAAATAAATTGCCGAAAAGGTAATTAAGCAGATAAGCCAGTAGACGAAAAAGCAATACGAATGGCTGAAAGACCATTGTACCCTCGCAAAACCACACTAAGGGAAATGCCAAACGTTATTTCTCAGGTCATCCTATGACCAAGTCAAATAACTACTCTCCAGGCGATCCACACTTCTTAACACTTCCGCGGTCACTAGCAGACACACACCACTGCCAGACCCCTCAACGGCTACAGTTATTGCATAGGGAGCCGAATGGTAGTCACAGACCACGCTCTTCGCCTCACCTATATGCCACAAAACGTGGGTCATACGCCACACAATGACAAACTTACAATAGATCCCCTGAAGAAAATCTTGGGGAATATGAATTTGGCCGTGACCATAATGCATATGGCAACCAATGGATATGTGTGCCATGCAACTTATCAATCCCCGTTACTTCTTATAAACAGGGTTTTTTCGGATAGCCTACGGCTGCAACACCACCAGCAATGCAGGTGATTCGGATGCTGTCGGATCACCCGCTCTCTACTATGACCAACAGTTTCTGTGCCAATCACAATGTGGTGGATACCTCGCTTCTTCCGAGGTAAACAGTACCGAATCGTCGCCCTGTACAAAAGGTCGCGATATCGCTAGCGCGATGTACGCAAAGGACCTACAAGAAATATACAGAAGTGTCGTTTTTTCACGAGATATATCCAAACACTTTTGCACTCCTAACCCTCTGTCGTTTCGCCTGATTAACGCCCGCTCTATGCGTAACAAAATGAAAGAGATTATGCTGCCATCTGTGACAAGCGATTCTTCCGCGATAATGGCTACAGAAACACGGTGTACCTCTGATTTTGTGACACAGAGATCCCTATCGACAACCATTCCTTGTTCAGGGGGGAAAGACTACACGGCAAGGGAGGAGGGTGCATTATCTACATAAAATTCGACATCACTGCTACGCAGTGCCCAACATCTGAGCCAAACGAGACTGACAACTCAGTATGGATTATCGCCAAACTGACTCGCTCCACATCCCTTCTAATAGGATGCATTTACCAGCCCCCTTCCTCCTCACTCGAATACGACAACAAGCCAACAAGCTTGTTCGCTCGCAAAGCAACACTACCACACACTCTAACATGCCGGATATAACGTGGCAACCAACCAGCTATCCAGAGCGCTTCGATAAATTCATAAGCATTCTTGAAACATAGGGTTGGCAGCAACATGTGGAACACCCCACCAGGTACAGTAGTATCCTGGGCCTAGTCCTCATAAACGGAACCGCACCCACAAAACTTCAAGTGGGTGCACAATTTCCAGGTAGCGATCACAAGATTGTATATGGATGCTTCAACATATCCAGCACAAAATTAGGAATATATAGGCACAGCTCAAGACTATATTGCTCCACTGCTCCAAAAAGAAATTAAGAAAAACAGAGTTGACTATACCCCTAAGAAAGTACGCAACCGCATGCGAAACCATGCCAGATAGTACTATAAGTCGAATGACTTTTCATCGCTTGTCACACTCAAAGACACATACGACACATTCAAGGTAGATAGAGTACTGGAAGCCGTTAAACTAGAACGCATCCAATGTAGTAAAACCAGTAATACAGAAGCACTAGTGAGACTGGTGAAAACCCGGATAAGCGGCTCCGGAAATAGTACCCCTAGTTTATTCATAGACAACGGCATCCTCTACGACGACCCGCTGCAAATCACCGGGCTGTTCAATTATCAGTTTGCTAGCTGCTTTGCACAAGAGGACGGAATTAAAGTCATTGGTGCACCGTCAACACCAACTCACTCCATAAGTACTGTGCTCTTCACTAAACAAAGCATTTATCTGGCTATAGCATCACTTCGAACCTCATGCAGTGTGGGACCCGATAGAATTCCAAACATCTTGTTAAAAAGAGGTGGCGAAGATATACCGCCGATCCTCTTGAAGCTCTTTAATACGTCCCTCTTCAGTGGCAATTACCCTGAGAACTGGAAACTATCATACATATGTCCTAAGCATAAATGTGGACCAACATCTAGTATAGAAAACTACCGACCTATAAACATCACGCCAGCAGTATCCAGAACCATGGGAAAGGTGATTGTGAAAGAAGTTATCGACTACATGACGACAAACAAACTACTCTCACGAGCACAATATGGATTCTTGAAAGGCCGGTCATGCGCTACTAGCTATCTTGACTATCTAGACGACGTTACAAGCAAGCGTGACCAAGGCCTGTTTGTAACTACCCTTTTCTTAGGCTTCAAGCAGGCATTCGATAAGGTGCCTCACAAACGCCTGGTCACTAGGTTGCAATTATATGGTTTCCAAGACCCGTTACTGTCCTGGCTTAGAACATCTTTAGAGGGTCGCTTCCAAGTAGTAAAATTCAGTAAGTGCTACTCCCCTTAGACATATACAAGGTGGTGTCGTCCAGGGTAGTGTGCTAAAACTGATACTTTTCTTAATCTATGTAAACGATACCTGCAGTGTTATCCAAAATAGCATACCTCACCTTTTCGCAGACGACCTGAAGACAGTCTACAGCTTTTCTCCTGCAGCACTAGCACAAGGTTTCTCTCAAACGCGAGAAGATCCGAAAAGAATATTCACATGGAGCGTGACCTGGCAGCTCCCTCTAAACCCAAATAAAAGTGGCATCCCCCACTTCAATAAATCCCACCCAGAAGTAACACTACACTTGAGTGACATCGCACTGCAGATATATAACACTGTGAAAGACCTCGGAATCACTTACTGCAGAAGTAAGACGTTTACGGAGTATGCAGGTTCAATAGTTTCCAAAGGCAGAAGACTCATTGGTCTTCTACACAGAAACATGCTCGCACCTGAGGCAAAACTTATACTGTACAAGGTTATGGTTAGCCCAATATTAGAGTATTGCACGATTATCTATGGTGACATGAAAGTATAGGGCAGAATTCGAGTAGGTAACATTCAACGAAACTTTACTCGGCGCCCACTAACACATAATGAAGGACTTGCACATGAAACAAGATGCAAAAACTAGGACCAGAATCACTGTCGCTGAGACGCCTGAAGCCCAACCTAACATTTCTTTTTCGCCTTTTATTTAAAAACTCTGAAACGAAATGTGCTATCGCTTTTAAATCAACACAGGCATATTATCTGTGTGATAGCGAGTACACCACCCCAATAAATAAGTACCGCTCAAAACTTTGATGTAGGTTTTTCATAACGCAATACAGTATGCTGTGGAACAAACTTCCCGCTCCTGTACGAGCATGTTGATCTCTCGGCCAGTTTCAACGATCATTTAGTGAATTCCTCCTATCTAGCGATCCTCATCAATTCGTTGGCGACCAAACCACAAACGGTAATACCATATGCAATGGTGCTGCGGGTACCTAGACTCAATGGAGACTAACAGCAATGACAAAAGAATACAATGCCGAAAACTAAACGCAATAGCTAGGTTAAAATCTAATTTCTCTAAATAAAAAAATGACCAAGAGTGAACAGGAAGCGGAGTGCAATACGATATGCAACAGTGAACTCAGTAGCTACTCTAATGTAACCCGCATTTCTTCATAACCTAACTGATCTCACGACTTAACACCTATTTCCTGAAATTCGTCCCCTAAAATAATCTCTTTACTGAGGACAGATAAAAGAACTGTCTGTCGGCGCATTTTCATAGCATGTAACATGTTTTATTGTTTGCCCTTTGTCATCAGCACTTACATGTGAGTACTCTGCACCACCACATTGTTTTGGTGGCCCCGATATGGTAACACTCAACAGGCAGCACCATGGTCATCCCTCCCCCGTGACCAAATAAAGGGTGTTTACCATCTAAGAAAAAACCATGAATTTCGCCTATATGTTCATAAATTCATCAAACGTTTGTACACAGTTATATAACAAGTGAATACCTGGTCCAAAATCCTCTAATCTCTTTAGTTCGTGGGGATATCTTCGGCTTCAGACTAATTTTCATTACCGTCGTGAGCACCCTCATCTTCCTCCACCTAAGCTTACCTCTGAACAGTTGGTTCTGGATACTTCTTCAAGTAAATTTTGTGGTCAGTACAAAGAACTCATGCAGATGTATCATGGTTGATCAACTCCTGCGTATTTTTGTTCTCCCGTTTCGAATTTCGCCCGCTGCTCGCCTTTGTTATTCACTTTTCAGGTTTACCTAATCAGTCCTGCATTCAAATAGAATCCTAGAAATCGCATTTGTCAGTGTGCACCATGCCATCGAAACCTTACGGGGAACGCACACACCCCAAGGTCATAACCATGCTGCCTGCCCCACCTTCAAGAATATTGAAAGATTCAAACGATAATTCCTAATTTTGAACTAAGCCTGCTTCAACATACCTCTCATATGCCTTGAATAACGGTATCTAATGTATAGATTCACACTGTGCATAATAGTCATTTCTCATTACCAAGACCATCAAACGAATCCAGAAATATGTCTGCATTCAGTAAGTTTGTACTGTCTACAGATGGCAAGCGAGACTGGGATGGGCGGCGGACACAAATTTGGGTCCGGTATTGTATGGTGTCATGAGGAGTGTGGCAATTGTTCACGTCTATAATGTTGTAAACAGAGTCGTTTGAGTAAGCAAAGCCAGGGATGCAATTCTATCCGGTGCTGTTATCATATTATGGTGGAGACTATGAGAGGTTTCGCCATCAAACCATTCAATAAGACTTCAAGGTCGGCGCGCCATATGAGATCACTCTCGGTTAGCCTCGTTTTCGGGTGAGTGGCTATCAGGACCGAAAGAACTTGCATGTTTGGATGCGAATGGCATTTTATACCAACATTTCCAGTTGCTCTTTCAATTGGAGCTATGTATCTAGGAAGGGTTGCAGCTTGGGATGAATTATCCAGCTGCCGATGGTTTTGCGTCAGCTATCCTTTGCTGTGTGAAGGAAACATTATTCAGCAAACAGGATGATGGAATGGGCATTTGTAAGTCGAGTACACTTTGTGTGGGAAGGGGCTTGCAAAATGTTTATTAAACACCTGACAGATATTACTTGGGTCATCGCAGAAATTGTCGTCCGTCATCGATGATTGGATTGCCGGGAATTACCCTGGATGGGCTTTCACGGGATCTTAGAATCCCCACTAAAGATTGAACACTGCCTGTTTGTGCGCTGCAGTCACTTTCTTGTTTGGTTGCTTTCAGTAACCCATTTGATTTGAAGCCTTCATGGGCAATTCTTAATGAGACAAGGAATGAAAAGTCATTAATGATAATAACAGTAATAATAGTATTTATTCCCGAATATTTGGGCATACACCACTTTTACAGGTATGAAGTTCATACATAAACTACACGTATCTTCTTGGAAGGTGATCTAAGTCCCTACCTGTTGTCACTAGAAGGTGCAGGTGCTGCATGTCCGTATATTGAAACATCCCAGCAGAATAAGTGTGCAAAAATTTACAAGTTGGACAAGCGGAAGTGTTGCCTTCGCATCAACAAAAAACTGGGCCTGTTTCTCGGCACTACTTGCGTTACCTGGAGAAAAATAGGGCTTGAAGCAAATACTTCTATTGTGGCAGTCTGTACTGATCGCTTGAGTTAATGATGAGGAGTTTATGAGTGAATGCATGCACAAACTGTTTACTTGTTGTATCTCATTGACGATTCCAGAACTGCATAATTCACCCATGTTAATACCAGTCCGCATCATAGATTCACAGTGTAGCTGAATATTACGACTGAGAGTCAAATATCTTCGCTTTCCCTGCTCCGGCACCCAGAAGCGATAGACCTGTCTGAATATCCTGAGTGGACTTCGAGGACATTTAGTCCGCCGTTTTTGTGGGTTGTGACAGCCTTGTGGTGGGTGAATGTTGGACTTTGCTGGTCACTTTTATAACGGGTAAATCCTAAGTCTGATATACTCTGGGGTTATCAGTGTCCCATACTGAAACCATATGTTAGTCACAGCTGACGTACCTACAAAGGTACATAACGACCTTGAGGGGTGAAGGGTAACAAGCGCCCTATGGGAAGCAGGCACCGATCGGGACACCGGTTGGTCTTATAAACTATGGCGAAAATGTTGGGGAGGGTACGAAAATAACAAACGATCCCTTCATTTACCTTCACGGGCTGAATTAGCTGTGAAAACTATACCAGTTAGACACAAACTTTCCTGAACACATTGTTGGATAGCCCAAGATGTAAAGGTCAACCCAGCAGTCTGAGTTATTTTTTAACGGCGCAGTAAGTTCTCCTAAACGCTATGTCAGTGACCGGTGTGTTACGTGTGGGCGTTACCAGCAATGGAAACAGGTTGTCACATTCTCATTCAATGGCCTTTGCGGCCCTTTGTAAAGGGCAATTAACCAATATCAGGCAGGGCTAGTCGACCATGATGTTCATGTCCGATACAGGGTGCGATGAAGTCTTCGTGTTGTCGAGACCTAAGAGGTGGTTTCATCGTTTCTATATTTCATCAGGTGGCGTTGCTTGTCCACAATAAATACAACTCCTGTTTCATTACCGCGGAGCTTATCAGTTTGTATAGCCAGACGTCTGCTGGCAGTACTGCTACTCGGCGTGCTCAGGGCGTCGGTTAGCCGATGTGTGCAGACAACTGTGACACAAGACTTCAGGTGGGGGTCCAACCACCCCTTGGAAACATCAGAAAGGGCATCTTTATTAAGAACAGGTTAACGGCGATCAAATTCGTGCCCCCTCAAGCTTTGTGCCTAAATTGTATCGTTCAAGATGAGGTCTCTGATGGTGGCTTAAGAAGAAAAGTGTTAGGATGAGGGAGTGTATGGGTAATATAATACACCACTGTCATTTCACTTTTGTTCAGCCTGGGTTGTCCCAGTTGACGTATAACAGCAACAAAGCGGTCCAGGAGAGGATTACCCAACAGTTTGAATGCCTCTCCTTGGCTTCTGTCTGAACCGGTTAGAGGCTAGCACTCTTCCCCCTAGTAAGAGGATTTAACTGGTGAGCCTTTCCTAAAGTGAGAACAAATATATAATCCGTGCACTGCTGTGAATAGTTCGCGAGGTAATCTCAACGTTTGAGAAGGAAACCCTAGGACTCCTTAAACCCCACTCACCAGCTGCAAACTCGTCAACAGGAGTTATCCCCGGGCTTTTCTTGTCATCTTAATCACAGACATTCACTCTCACCAGGGGGTAACGCCGAGAATCGGGCTTATACTTGCCCAGCATCATTTCCCCACAGCTTTTGTAGTTGAAAGGAGGTGGGTCTCAACTTACTGAACTGGGGATTTTAAATGGTCCCACTTACAGGACAGCGATATCTATCGACCCATATATTTCCCCCTGAATCCTCAGGCGATCAGTATTAATACTGCGCGAGCGTCAGTGTCCTGGTGAACAACTTATGAAAAACAAGAAACGACACTGGGTCTAGGACAGGATTCTGAAGCAAATCACTGAGCATCGTAAATTGATCAAACAGAGAGGAACCAGCTCCGACTGACTGGAGCCAATATTTGATGTCACTCATAATAAACTTCACCCTAATGGTTAACCTTTCCTGCATACCGTGGCCCTTAGGAAAGAAATTAGCCTCATATGAATGAGCCACCCACTTGACAAAAATAGCTTAGCTATTCCAGGCCACCGAAAAGTTGATGTGTAAACCCACCTTCATAGTCTTCTGAGATTAATTTTCTTAATGAACAAACACAAATGGACTACCTTCCACTGCTTCCGTGATCGTTGCGACTAAAGTGGCCAACGAAAATGGTCTGTAGCCTTGTTTGACCGGTTTATTTCCACCTTTGTATACTAAGACGACGGCTACTGGTTCCCAAACACAGGGCAATGCACCTTCCAGAGTCGAAAACCAGAAGAAGTTGGCTGGTTTGCTACGCAGAATATCGGAACTCTACTTAAGTGCCCCCATGCTCAAGCCCCTTAGAATTTATATGGTCTTAGAATGCACAGTTTCTACGTGATACAGCTCCTGTCAAGTCTGTGCATCATACTGGTGCGATTTTCTGCCCCCTGCTTGACAGAACTTATGACTTAACACTCAAGTTGATGGTTTAGCTATTGCATTGACTTCTTAAACCATTACAGCATTTTTCACCAAATAAGAGTCTTCTTTCCTTTTCCATCGCTGGGCAAAGCAAAGAGCGAACTACCAAATACAATTGCGTTGAATACTAAAGGTATACTAAATCTTCTTTTTTGGAGCATAGTCATTCTTTCTGCTAACAACTCTTCATTTGTTCAAAGATGACCATTTACAGCATGCAAGCTTGTGAGTGCTTGGCTTGCAGCCTGACCGCAGAGTTGCCGAGCGACGGAGTCGCAAGCTTCTTTCTATATTCATCATCACGGGGGAACTTATTTCCGATTAACATGGGATTATCAACTGGCCCGAAATAGTTCCGAGATCGGGTGGCTACAAGCTGTTGCTGTTACGGTTAAAATTTCACACGGGGTCAAGCACAGTGGATCAAACAAGCTGACTCCCTTAAATATTCAATGCATGGCAAATCAGATTAGGTCGCGTTAGAATTTCTAAGATGAAACATGACTGGATGGTTCCTGCGCAGCACTGGTACTTCTATCGTCTGGGTCATCAAAGTGGGCCACAGTGGTGTCATTTCGAAGGTTTACCGAAAGCATGTGTTCTACTGTGGACTCTGTGAGAGTCAACCTAGACGTTGGGTCCAAGTGGTTCAGGAATAAAGTGTGAACATTAAAGAGGCGGGGAGACTGGTGACCGCAGGTGGGGACAGGTCAGCCGAGTTTTACATGAAATAACTGCTAAATATTTTGTTTGACCACCTCAGTATTCCTCACAAAATCACCATAATCATCCTCTGTTCACCTCACGCGCAGGACACATATGTATACTAAGCAGCAGTGAATGAACACGGGAGCTTCTACCCAATGATCTGATTCTCCTATCAGGTGTGTCATCATGTGAGAGTCTGAGGCAGTATGCAATCCTGGTACATATCCACTCCCACTGGACCAAGTTGCAACGGTAAAGGGCAGAATGTCCACTCATCATTCTGAATGACGAAGTCGAGTTTGGAGGGGTCCTCGAAACAAACGCATCTAATGTCAAAGTTAGAGCTGATCTCTGTTTTCTGAGAAAAAATATTGAAGTCGGTCGAATGGCCAAGATTTATGCAGCAACGGTAGTGATGCTAAGCGACATCTTCACAGACCTCAATGATTTCAGCAAAAGTTGAAAATTATCCCAATCAAATAGAAGAAAATTAACCAGGCGGCAGCCGTTGTGGCGCACGGTTGTGGGAGCAAATGAGAATAATTTAAGGTTAAAGTTTAAGTTTTGGCACTGCTGAGCACGCCTGGGTCGCAGAATAGAACTAGAAATGATGTGCATACATAGGTGAAAGTCATATTCGTGCACTGAAAACAACAGTGACCCTGGGAAACGGGAAATGACTGGTACTATAAAGGAATTAGATGCCGATCGGAGAGCTAGCAAACCAGATAGAATGTGGGCCTCATCAGTGTAAGGGCTTTTAGCAACTATGATCCAAAACACGGAACGAGTGAGGAAAGTAATGCACGTCTACATTCCTAATACAGGACTTATGATGAGGTCTCTCTATTCGTTATTCCGTAAAGTCAGGTCGCATTGGTATCCAGAGTGGGGCTGGGCACTGGATTGAGGGCGCTTTCAAAACAAAGGATGGTGATGGTCAATAAGGCTACCAACATAGGAACTGCCGTTAAAATAGACGTTTATGTGACGAAACATTGGGTTTCGCAGACGGGTCAATGATGTCGACTACTCATAACGCAAACACCGAACATTGCGCAGATTTGATGCCGCTTCAGTGTGAAAAAAGAGTGGTGAGTAAATAAATATCTTTATTCTCAAGTTATGAAGTTGACATGAGAGAAGCCAGTTTACAGGCCTCATCAAATTGATAATTGCACGGAAACATAAAAGGTTTTAGCAGTATTGAATGATACAGAGGGAGGACATTGGACTCTACCATGATACCAAGTGTCCAAATGTTATGAAAATAGCAGGAAAGTATCACTTTACAGTACATGCCCATTGTTCTGAGTTTGGGTCGTTTCTGCTCACAATTATTTCTTCACATCAAACGGAGCAATATTTGGTGTTTGCGTTGTGAGTAGTCGACATGACTGACCCATCTACAAGACCAAGTGTTTTGTCAGATAAACGTCTATTTCAACAGCAATTCTTATGTTCGTGGATTTATTGACCAACAATAACTTGCTTCAGTGATTTCAGGAGTAAGTAAGTATCCATACAATCATTGAATCCAGGCGAATGTCTAAGATAGGGCGTTAACACCTGAGTGAGAAATTTCTCATTCTTAAAATGTTGCCTTTTTCAGCAATTCAGATTGGTAGTACTCAAAACATTTGTTGTGGTGCAAGTAATTAAAGGATGGAAGAATCGTCGTTCAACAGTGGTGAATATTACGCATGTGTAAAACTTCATAGACTTAAGTCTATGAATTCCCACCAAAGTATGCAACATTGTCAAGGAGATACATTGGCTGTTAATTGACTTCTATTAGGTGGATTGATACAAGACAAAGTACTAGAGAAATCTGTTACATAGCATTATTATGGATGTGTTTCCGTTAGGTAAAGTGATCTGTCGAGTTTGATTGTTTATCCAAATTTCCGCTGCTTTTGACACGGACCAGAAATCTGAGACCAATTGTTGTGCTTGGGGTTTCGTATGTGGTAGCATTTACGGTAGGACTGATGTAGACCAGGAACGATGTGTATGTACTGTAAAGCGATATTTTCTTACTCTTTCCATAACTTATAGACACTTAATATCATGACAGAGTTTAATGTTCTCCTTCTGTACCATTCAACACTGCTGAAATCATTTGGGGTTCTCTGCAATTACCAGCTTGATGATGTTCGTAAACTGGCTTCTCGCATGTTAACTTCTTAACCTGGGAGTAAAATATTTATTTATTGATGCACATGACTACTAGGGTAATGGCTTCACGCTGCTGATAGGTTCCGTACGGAGATTCTTGAAAGTCACCATCGTTCAAAAGAAGCCAACGGAAACATATGACACCCCCTCCGTCTTACCGTCGGGTGAAATGATTCTTCACATTTATCATCCACATCTTGAGTCAAGAACTGCATCATAGGAAGCTTCGGAGGCCTTTCGTTTTTTTTCTCTTCCGCGAACGCTGTTCTAGAATCAGGGGTCGTGAAATCGGCATCCCACCTATTTGAACTACTTCAAGAAAACCAAATTTTCCTAAATACAGCGCCAAGTCAACAGACACGTAGGCAATATTTCGAAATGTATTATCATTATTATTGTTACCCTTCCAAGGCTAAAGCAAGAAGTTTTAATGTTCAGCTTGATGATGTGGCCTACTGGTTGTCAGTGCCTCTGTGCATGTCTCTCGCATGTGCAAACGGTCTATCTGTGTCCGATACCGACCCTTTTGTGTGGTGCCTGTTTTACCCAAGTGGTTTAGGCGTAGATTCGCTTCTTCCGCTAGTTGACCTGGAGCACTCAAACGTTGAAAGTGTAACGGAATGTCTAATGGGATGCGAAATTTTCCTAGGCACAAGTCTGCAGTGGATATTCATGTCTTGCAATACAGGTTCGGCTCCCCAATCTCTGCTTCAGCAACCTATGTAAGACTGTGATATCAGACCGCTTGAAGCTTTAGATGACCCTTGCCGAAAGGTAGGGTAAATTTGGCTCTGCAGATACATTAAAAGCTGATAACGACATGATCACTCCCTCTCAAGACCGGGTTATCTCTCAAAAATCCTTAACTTACGAAGATGTGGTCAAATGGGTTGGGGCTTTGGCGTAGCTACGTTTCACTGTTGACATTGCATTTTGTGTTGGACTCACTTTCTCAACACTGCTTGGGAATCAAACTTCAATATAGTTGCCACCACCGCTGATCATTCGGCCCACAAAGCTAACTACAGGCAGGTCAAGATCCACTGGAACAAGAGTATATTCTGTGGTTTAAAAGAGCAACTGATTGCCTTTAGCATTTGGTGATCACCACCGGACATCTGGTAGCCTTGCATGGCTTAGGCAAACACCAGGTACCCCGCAGGCAAGTCCAATTTAGGGATGTGGATTCAGTGAGCTGCGACGGAAGAAGTAAAGCAAATTGCTACCCACCCCGCTTACTAGCTTTCCTTTCGTCACAAACCATCTTGGTGTTGACAGCTGCCAATTTCCGATTGTAACGTTAAAGAGAAACTTGTGCTAAAGGTTCACTTATAAAACGAACATCTATGTCTTTTGCTTACTTTCCATAGTTCATCGACTTTGCTGGGCAAAGTTACTGTCTTTTTATGAATGCAGCTTATGCCCTCTACCTTGAATGTACTTAACGTGACCTCCGTATTTTCCGACTTGTTATCTGACTATCTGGATGTATAAGGCGGTAGTCAGCCCAAGTGTGGTTTAAAAATGAAGCGTTCTTCGCCCATTTACCATTCATTGCAGCCGTGTAGTCCTCTAAATAGCAACGCTCCGGCGTGCTTTTAGGCTAAAGCTTTTGCCAGATGTGGCCTCAAATGCAGGTAACCCACTCATTTGCTTGACATGCTTCTGAGTCGCCCAGGTGATCTATTGGATTTTGATGCGCCGGTAGTCCCTGCCTTCCTCGTTCTCAACGTTTGCTCCTACTTTCGGGATTGTTCGCGAGGCTTCCTAAATCTCCAGACTCAATGGAGTAGACCGAAGTTGGAAACCAGCTGCTTCTTGCTGCGCAGAGTGGATATCCATGCTCTGACTTGGGCTGGTCCACATGGCATCACTGCCACATTTTCTGTCTCATCGACTGAAGATGAGATCTCCACACACGACGGTAGAAATTGGACGTTGTTGCACCGAGTAGCACCACGTCTCCAGTCAGACTAACAACTTGTTCTTGTTGGATGACTTGAGTACGTTTCCCGTATACCAGTTGCCGAGCCACAGATTCCTTGGTTCTAAGTGTCAGTTTCGTGTTTCTCAGCTTTCCATTTGCTTTCTTACGTCGTAATTTTCTGTCTGATTTCCGTTAAAACAATGATAACATCCACAAGAACGTTCTCCATTTCGGTTATAGGCAAGAAGGTGAAATAACTGACAACCGGGGCTTCTAGGTTTTGTACACTTGGCTTGAGTCAGATCTGTGAAAGCCGTCGCAGACATATCATTGCCTGCTACTAGGTTGACAGCAGCCCTGTACTTTACACACCTGCAGCCCGGCAATCGTCTTAGTGAAGACGTACGATGAAGAAGTACATGGTATTCTTTGAATCCTTAGTTCAAAAACTGGTCACATTTGGTGTGGTGGTGGTGATGTCTCAGTATCCCAATGATAGTGAAAGGCGAACCAAGGTTCGACGCGTTCAAACTCAAGGTGAGGAAGAATACGGCCACTGAAAACCGGAGCTTTTGATGTGCAATTGCAATATGTAAATAAAAATGTCCACTTGCCGTTAGAAAGTGACTCTCATAGAAATTTAGATTTTTGGCCTCCAACCTGATACTTTGAGTACAGGGAGATGAGTAAAAATTAAAATGAGCATGGAATGAATGACATAGGCCTCAACTGTTCCAATTACAGCATCCTACGTAGCATTTTCATAACGACCTACAAGATACTAAGTAACCCGGGTCGCCCGAACAGTAGGATTTCGCGGGACAGTCATCGTGGAAACCCGCAGAGCTTCGCTCACCGGAGAGTGCGTAAACCTAAGTGCACTCACTATTTTAGGCCTAAAACAACCAGCTTATTTTGCATCGCTTCAAAGCGGTTAGCTTCACACCGAGTCTTTTCTATTCCCACTGTTTACATAACTTGATCAAATCTCACGCACTCCTGTTAGACTTCTTACCCCCTCCAGTTACCATACCGTTAATACCATCATCAATATTTCTGTTTTCTCTATGGCTGCTACGACTACCCCTGGTTCATCTCCCCCGACTCCATGATTCCACTTTATTCCTCAAGGTCATGCCGCCTTCCCAGAATTCACTTAGTTTTCCTTTCCTTACTGTTGATTTTCTCATTTCCCCTCTTTTTTCTCCCAACTTACCTCTTAAATTTCCCTTTAATTAGTCTGAAAAACTCTCTTGTCAAAAGACATTTGAAGAACTCATTCACATCGCAGTCTCAGGACAAAACACGCACCTCCCCGCGAATTCATACAATGCCAAAGCACTCATCGAGCTAACAGAACCCACGGAAGGTGAGTGGATGGATTTAATGGTTTGAATGGTCCAAATGGTTGTTGACGGAATAGAAGAGGTTTTCGCTTAACTGACTCCCGCATCCACAATTCATGGATCATCGCTTTCTGTGCGGTTGAAATGTGAAAATTCAATAAGTTCTGGGTAGATCCCAGCCACATATCAGGTAAGTATCCAGTCGGCATTTGAAGGATTCAGACAAAGTAGCCTGGATCACATCTTCAGGAAGAGCGTTCCAGGATATAACTCTTATCTGACGTGATATGTTCCAGGCCTAGAATTTGTATGTATCCTTAGGGATTAGTGCTACTCCCAAGATTTAACAATTGACGGAGTGGGTGGCCAGGAATGTTCGGAAAGTTGTGGGTTCTTGTTAAGTCTCCTCTTAGCCTTCTGCATTTTAGAGTATACAGAGCCAGCGCGACAAGTCGTTCTTCGTACGTTTTAGATCCAAGTCCTGAAACAGAATTTGTCGGGCGCCTCCGGATGCGTTCCAAACTTCATTTGTGAAGGGGAAAGAAGGGGAAAGACGATGGTTCCAGGACTTAGTGCATAGCAGTTCAAATAGACTTGGAGCTGTTATGAAAGATTTGGAAGCCGGCACGAAAACATCAGTTGGCCTGTGGGACCCTACAAAAGATATCGGATATTGGCAGTACCCAGGTATCACAAAAATCAAAATGACCAGAGTGGATTCATTAAAGATAATGTGACATTGAAAAAGTAATTTTTCGTGGCTAGTAGAAATATTTATTTGAACCTTCCTCAGTGAATATCGGCAACAATTTGGTTTTGTTATAACGCATCGCAAATAGAAATCTGTACATGACCCTAAGTGATCTTAAGTCACCGCGATGGTTAATCAGTTTGGCCGGCTTGGTGTTTCTGGCATGTAGACCAGTTTTGTAAGATTTCATTCCTGTCATGTTGTCCTAGTTTTTACTCTTCATGAAGACTCTTAAATTTACACTTTAGGTCTAAATGATGCTTTTTGAACTTTATTTGTCGCAGCATTATACTTATTCTTGGTTTCTATCATTGTTTTATTAGTGATGGAAATAAGTCCAGAATCAAACTTTGACTTGAAAACAGATGCAACAGATCCTGGTAGTGCTTCATTTTCCGATTCTGGTGTGAGTAGCACATTCTCTTTCAAAACTAATGCGAGTGCTTCAGTTTCTATCATTCCTTCTCCTCCATTATCTGGGTTTCCTGGTTGCATGGAATTAAATGGCTCTCCCTCAGTTGAACAATCATATTTAAACCTTCATAATAAAACATACCCAGGATTTTCTAACTGTGGCAATCTACCTATGTCAGCTAATCATCCATACCCATTACCTTCCAGACATTCTTTTCCTCAGGGCTTTTTGCCTAGTCCACCGTCCGCCTATGCTACGCATTACGCATCTCCACATGTTTCAAATTCATTCTATCAACGTCAAGTTCCATCTACACTTTGTTCAGGTCCGAGCAACAACTTTAGTTTGCCACCTCAACTATTTTCTCAGGAAATGTTACAAAATTCTATCCCTGTCAACAGAGATCAGCACAATGGTTCTGTTTGTTCCCTAGAGAATAACTTTTCTCAGCATCGTGATCAAAGCCACTTTTCATATTCAGATCCTTTCCATACGTCTGATCTACGTCCTCTTCATATTACTACGTCGCCCCGTCAGTTGGGCCCTCATAACAGCCATAACAATATGGGTGATGTTGCCTGTGCCGATTCTTTGGGTAAACTTTCACCCCAAGACTCGCCCAGTGGTATACCTGGAAACTGTGATCATCCTATTACGCCTTGTGGAACGGTAACTTCTGGCCCTGGATCGCTTGTCAGTTGCAGACCATCAAGAACTGTAGAGAGAGGTTCCGAAGTATCTGCAGCCGATAGTAATTCTACCGTTGGATCCATAAAAGCAACTTTTACTCCGTGCAAGGTCTGTGGTGACAAGGCTAGTGGCTATCATTATGGGGTGATTTCCTGTGAGGGTTGTAAAGTAAGTTCATCTAGCTACACTATCCATAAAAATTTGAATTATATTTGCATTCCGTTTAATGATATCGTTCATCCTACACATTCTATGAGGAATTTTATAGATGCTACTTTTGATATGTTGCATATGAAGAAAGGTAAAGTATTTTTCTTCAGTATTCGGTGATCTACATCTAAATATACACTCCGTATGATCGGGAAGTCGAGGAATTTCAGTTTGATCTTGATGTGTAAAAGTATTTCATCAGTATTTGAACTACCAATGGGAACCACTATTAACTTGACCTAAGTACTTTAGAGCTGATATATTTACGAATATTATGTTATAGTGCTTTATTTTCTGTGAATTTGAAGTAAACCAAGCTGCTTAAATTCAGTTCGTCTCCTTTTTCACTGTAACTGAAAGATAAAGTATCTATCTCCTTGAAGCGTAAACTTTTAAGGTGGGCTGGATTGCGTTGAATATCTTAAATGTGCTAATATTTTTATGACAATTGATTCCAAGTACGCCTTTAAAGCATGAAATGTATTCCATGAACTGCCTTAAAATTTACACTGGAAGGACTACTGTAGACAGCTAAATATTTGGAATTGACAGTTGTGCAACTGCACTACGGACAATGTTTTCTCAATTTAAGTGTATTTACGCCTCAACACCCACTGTTTACCTTTATTTATTGACTTCATCTCAGCTTTCTTTACAAATCACTATTGGATCTGTTGCGTTGTTGTTGTTGAGCGCATGCAACGCTTGAACTTAAACAACTTCCTACACTGCACTGACAAGAATGTGTGAAATAAAAGCAAATATCTGACAATACTCTTTTGGACAGAAAACTTGTAGCTCCTTAAACATCTCGTGTACTGAAAGTAACCATTTATGTCAGTGTAGATGTAGACTAGTTTTGGTGGAGTTAGTTAAACTAAGACTTTGTAGAAACTCACAAAATCTTTATCTGTTTGTTCCAGCTGCCAGAACATGTAAGCTTTGCAAATGAGGTTCTTAAATTGCTGTGAATTAGCCATTCAGCACTGACCATGACATATTCGAAAACCGACCATGGTAAGATGCATGGGCTCACTGGCTATCGTTAACTTTAACATGACTACTTCCATGGGCTTTATCTTCTGACATCTCTCCATTTCTGTTCACTACCTCTTTCCGGACTCTCACGAACTGTACTTCTTAACAAACTTCTAAAATATAATCTGTTGACCAAGTGGGATTCCAGAGACAGAAAGTCGAAAAACTTCATCATACTGCACACTGTATTCAGTATTTCTAGTCGGCTGTATATACGTATATTTTATGAATGCAGTGGATAAATAATGCAAACTATAGTAGTTTCTATAATTCGGTAATCAATGATTTCAACATTGCTACATTGCATATTGGTCTTATTTTACAGTTCAAGAAAAACATCGTAGAGTTTAAGTATGGTTCCCTGACTTGTACTTTTAAAACGTTCACTGTGTGACTTCCTATATGAGGTTGAATAGATGGTATAATAGGAGTCCAGTTTATGCAACTGTATTGCGTAAACGAACAATTTCGTTTCTCTGAAAATAATTTCTGTTCCATCATTTTAGTGCCATAGGGTTTCAGTTTGCTGGGCTCGTTCAGTTTTGTAAATTGTTTGTCTGCAAAACCAAAGGATTCATAAACATTGGCTTAGTATCTCCCGTATACATTTATCAGAAACTTGTAGCCTTTGAAACACTTTTCGAAAAAGTTCAAAGATGACTAGGCTTAAATATGGCACTACTTCATGAAATCTGTGAATATTGATCGGTATCCTAGAGAAAATCACCAACTGTGTTGTTGGGCTCCATTTGACAAACAAATTTGGGGGTTTCGGATTGTCTGCGATATTGCACTGAATTGGTCAAAGTGGTAATTAAGTATTGATTCACCTTTATCCAGATCTGGATGTCATCATAAATGCTTATTGCTTTTGCCATATTTATTTCTGGCAGTCTTTTTGCAACCACTTGTTTACTATCTATTTCTGTCTTCTCCTCGGTGCGCTGATGTCGTGTGACAAAGTAAACCGATAGATTCCAAGCTCTGTGTTTATGTTTGTTTGTATTTCGTATGACAATAATTTGTGACGATTAGAGTTACTTTTTTGATATCTTACTAATTCACTTTAGAATGCTTTCATAGTGTAGTGAAATCGTGGCTGCGTCACATAAAAATTCGAATTTCAAGCGATGAGTCATGCACAACTGCGTAGTATTATAAGCGCTTATATGCTAAGTGTGGCTCATAGCCTAGTACATTAAAGCCTACACTGGACTTGGTTGTGTTCATTTTAATTATTCTTATCATACTATAATTATGATCTACGAAAAACCCAAGATACTTTTTCGTCTTAACAATACTGTATTACGTTAGACCACCCTTCCTTTATACTTATTCGTTGTGCATGTTTCTGATTCCACCACCTTTACCTACAAAGTCGATCCATGCTTGTGTGCATACTTATGCTAACTAAGGTTTTCCTCCCTCAAACCTCCTCGAATGAGAATTCCAAAGGTGAAAAACAAAGGTATGGGTAAAGACGATATGAATTAACATTGTCTGCCGCCGACGGTGTTCGTTAGTTCACAGTAAAAGAAATTCATACTGATATATTTGGAATTCAATCTAAATCCTATCTTATAGAGTGAATAAATTTGGTCTTAAAAGTCTATCAGTAGGAATCTCCAAATCTATATTTTAGCACCTGTTGATATTCATCAGCAAGACTTATCAGTAACCATGAAACTGGACGATTTGATTACATGCCACGGTATACCGAAGTCTCTGACTCCAAACATCTAACGCCGAAATGCAACTCAGTGTACTGTCGCATGACGTTGCTTAGTAGCCACATTGCAAATTCAATTGTCTAACTTCGGCCAGAAATGATTTGGTGAGATTTGACAAGTAAAGTGGTGAGTCTCTAGTGACCAACTTTTCTAAGTAAGGAGTGCAATATTGATCCAGTAAGCTAACTAATTTTTTGTGGAGTAGGGTGTAAGTGACTGAAATTCGGTAAATTACATCCTACTAGAAATATCATTTTAAGAATATTTTCAAATCACTGCTAGAATGAAAACATTCTCATAAGTCAAGAATAATGTTTGCACCATACACGGAGAATCAATAGGTAAATACCGATTTATTTAGATAGTCAAGAAAATTTCATTACCTACTCTTTTTATGCTATTCTCACTCTGGCAGTTGGCACCTCCCAACTTCTAACACTACAAAATTACTCCCTCTTGAGGTCCATGAAATATAAATCGGATCATTAATAACATTTCATGATGGTAGAGCCCAAGAAACATCGGCTTTAGGGCTCGCACACAGCCTTTTGGGACATTTGAGGTGTGGCTTTGATTGGTTTCCATCAAGTTAGAAAACCAACACTACTGCGACTGAAAAAATTGTTGAAATGATCTCGGTAACTATGTACACGCTCTTGCAGTAGGCAATATTAATCACACCTTTTGTAAGAGGGATAATAATACTGCTTGTTTGTCTAAACATCGCTAAGTAGAACGGTAATAGAATGCTGAAGGGAAAAAAGAAGCGTGTCATTTTGAGGGGCTACCTTATCTACTCTCATTCCGTTTCGATTGGGAAGTTGGCATCACCATGGTGCTGCTGCTCATCTACGCTATCACATTCCTTCATGATCAGCAGTATGACTTTACTCTCGAAAACCCATCATATTGTAGTGATCTGCCTTATAACTGTAACTATTTTGGCTTATAACAACCCAACGGACCTCCCTGAAATGACAGGACTTCGAGAAACAAATTTTCCAACCAGTATATCCTTGTTGAGTCATTTTGATATAAAAGCTAGATAACTAAATCAGGGTTGCAGTGATCACTGGAGATGTTATCTACCGCTTATCTGCTAATAAGTGAAAGTATAATTTACAGGATGTCATCAGTTACTGTCCACATAATTTCTCAGCAGTTGTGTGTTACATCCACCCTCATTATATACTGTTTGTGTGCTCACGATTCTTTCTGTAACAATTACAATGTTTCTGTACTTGAAATTAAAATTTTGAATACGTTTCACTGCTTATTTTATTTAATTTCCTGCATAGTAATTTCTTAAATTATTCACTATTGATAACTAGCAGTTAGACTTCAAATTAGTTGTCTGTGTGCAAATGTTACAACTACTCCTCATTCCTATTGTTCGCTTAAGTATCAATATTGGTTAAGCTCAGGATGTATTTTCTCCCACCAGGTGGACTTCATATTTATTCAGTAGTCTGGCTAAACAGTATTTATCCGAAACATCTATTCAAGCGTTTATTCTGTTCTTTGTGATCGTAATCAAAACAGCCCATGGATTCGTATTATTTTCCTGTTCTTAGAAATACTTAAATGGATGACAGTTTGAGTGAAACATCATTTTGATCAATAAACATCGTAGGACCAACTTTTCATTGTTTATTTCTCATTCAGTGAGTTTTTATTCCTAAAACTAATATTGTTTTAAGTAGTGGCAGTTGTTGTCAATATTCTGTCTGTTCATGTATTATTACAGAGAAGTTCAACCTACTTTCAGTGGTTTATAAATAGTTAACTATAATTATTTGGTTGTTTATTCAGTTTCACCCTGAGATCTGATCAAATTCACCCACTAACTGCAGGTTTGTGTGCGAGCATATCTGTAACTTAACGTTCAGTGATACTTTCTCACCTGGGTAGTTTTAGTTTGCTTGAAGCTTTACGCCACCGGACAAAGGTTAGACGTGTAGACCAATTAAACGTAGGTATAAATCTACCATGTTGTTTCTTGACTCCTTTTATTTGTTGATTTCATCACCTAGTGCTTTAGGTTGGTGATCAAGCCGAAACACACCTTTTATTGGCTTATTATCCCTTTAAAAAGGTTAATTTCGGATATTGATATTGATCCTATAGCATGACGACTGATCCGGTGTAGACTGTAACCATGACCGAACAACGAATTTTTTCTTTTTTAATGGATAAATTACATTTTGGTTAGTTAATTCATACCTTTCAGAAACTACGAATCTCAAGTCTCTTATTTAGATGCATTTTAAGTGTATGTATGACGCATTTTCCTGTCAAACATATGTTCATAACTAAGTCTGACAGACAGCATATTATTTGCTGATACTTGTAATGTCCTGTTGTTATAGTAGTTCAAACTGAATGACCTCCATTGGCACATAGGCTCACATGCGAGCACCTCAATACTGCTAGAATATTTATTGTTATAATTTACTCGGTGGTAGTAGTCAGCAGTGGAATCCACCGGATTTCAATATTTGCTCTTGACTGGTTGATGACATCACTAGCTTGTCAGCAATCTCGACCACTTTACAGCATCCGTTGTTTGTATTTAAAAATCTTGATGATATTGCGATTTCTGAGCTGGATGTTTTAGTCTTGTAGCATTCGAAGACAAAAATCTATGTATTTTAATTTATCACTTAAATCAATTCAAGGGTTTGTGGGGATTTATTGATTTCAAGTTGGTATTCATCATGAATTGACATCACTTGGAGGAATATTGGAAAACTAGGAGCAGTGGACAGCTGCTTCATCCTAGTATGGGACTCCTTAGCACTGTGCATCCATGACTCCTCAAGGGATCACTTAAAGCTTATTATCGTTCTTAATACTATTGAACTTGATTTTTATACAAAGCCAGGTATTTATGTCTTGAAGGTGGCTGCGTTTTCATTACAATCTTATCAGTCAAATCATTTATTCAACCTCCAATCTGCTTACGCTTATTTAGTTGTCTAGATAATCTACCCACATCTACGCATTACTTATCGCACTCAGCCTACCACATCAGTCTGTATTTGCCTATTTGTCTGTTTGTACGTGGACCTTTGAATAGTTTGATATTATTATTATTAGTCACTTGGGTTCCTAGTGGAACATAAGGCTTCAGTAGCACGTCTCCATTCCACTCTGGTCTGTGAAATCTTTTGAACCTGGTTCCACGACAGCCCACAACCTCTCATTTCCTCCTCACACGATCTCCTCCATGTCACCCTCGCCTCGGACGCCCAACTCGTCGCTTCCCATAGGGATTCCACTCGAGTACCTGGCCTGACGCGTGATGTCCTCAGTCGGCCTTCTCAGTGTATGCCCAATCCATCTCCACTTCCCTCCAATGCATATTTGTTGGGTGATAGGTTCTTGGTTGGTTCGTTCCCAGAGCTCCTTGTTGCTTATTCTTTCTGGCAATCCATCTGATCTTCAGTAGCGATCCAGCGTAGGCAGTTGTTGATGAATGTCTGTAGTTTATTGGAAATCCCTTTCGTGACGCGCCGGCAAGTCTCTGAACCACACAGAAGCACTGACTTGACTGAATTGGTGTTGAAAATCCGTATCTTGTTCCGCATGCTGAGTGCATTAGATCTCCACACTGGTTTCAGGCTAATCAACGCCTGTCTTGCTTTTCCGATTCTGACTGACTTTGACGTCCTCGTCCGTCCCGCCACCTGTAGTTGAAACAGTGCTTCCTAGATAAGTGAAGGAGGTTACTTCCCTCAAGTTTCTCCCGTTGATGGTGATTGGAGTTTGTTGTTGTTGTTGATGGTGGTGGTGCGGTATCTTCATCTCCTCTATATTCGCTTGAAGTCCCGTCCTCGCTGCCTCGCCTCTTCTGTCAACTTGTTAGTTTTCGCCTATAGATCTTCAAGTTTATGTGACATCAGGCACAAGTCATCGTTGGCGAAATCCAGATCTTGTAGGTTCTTTTCCACAGTCCAGCCAGTGAATCCCCCTCTTCTCACAGCTCCCCACTGTTTGCTGCATGATCCAGTCCAGTTGACCACAATCAGGAATATCATGGGGATAGTAGGCAACCTTGTTTCACTCCTGTCTTCACTTCACTTCAAAAGCATCACTGAGTTTTGTTGCCATTGTGAATTACTTGGCTGATATGTGGCGTCTTCATATAGTTGTTGAATGAGGCTGATAAAGGTTTGCGGTATTCCGTAGTAATGAAGCAGTTTCCAAATCACCTCTCGGTCGACGCTGTCAAAGACCTTCTCAAAGTCTACGCATTACTTATCGCACTCAGCCTACCACATCAGTCTGTATTTGCCTATTTGTCTACTTGTACGTAGACCTTTGAATAGTTTAATATGCCCTGAGCTAAATATCAGTGTAGAGTTTGGTTGGATAGAAGTAATCGGCAGGAAACCCTCAATCTAAGTTTTCATGCCTCCTGATGCTCGCTCAAGGCTCACCTGCAACCTCGACAGGACTGATATCCTACCTGAGACTTGTACCGGCATCAGTCAGTGCTACAGTCAGAGATGTTACCACTAAGCTATTCGGGTTGTGACTGACCTCCCATAGGGTTGGATTAGGTACACTGAGGGGTCATAAAAGTAGTTTCAAAAAGCAGGAAACTTAGATCCAAAGCTTCCTGACGATCGTCCCCATTCAACTAATATCTATTTCAGTGCATGGCAATAATAAGTCTCCGAGTCTTGCGCCCTCACTGCAAAATGATAGACAGAATTCGATCAGTACTTAGTGCTAGACTACATGAAGTTGGTTACCCTCCAGTAACCAGTCAATGTAGTATAGAGTTAGAAAGCAACGATTATACACTATCACCTAAGCTTTATTCATTCTCTCAATGATGCCAGCTCTTAATTTCAAGTTTCTCAACGCTAATTAAACTTGTCCCAGTTGCTTTTACTTTAAATGAAACCTTTTAGATGGTTAATATTGAATAAATTGGCTGAGTATTCTATGCATTCACTTAAAAATGTTTCATTTTCACTTCCCTCTGTTAATTTCTCTATAGAATTCTTTTTGGCAATTCTCCGCCTCATAAACTTTCTTAGCCAAAAACAATCATATGACTGGTCTGTTTACGTACTTCTTATCATAGGAAATTTAAAAGGTCATTTATAAAAAATAGTCGATAGATTTTGTGACTTTAGGAAGGGATAAAAATAATACTGATAGTGATGAAACTTTTTAGTCTTCTAATAAATAAGACGTACAACGCCTATAGTGCCTTGTTGTATAGCGGTCAAGTACATTTTTCAGACGTAGTATAAGGGTCATAGAGAAATCATCTATTGCGTAAGTTGCTAATTAATACGAAGTTCACATATATATACATACATCAGATGACACTTTGTTTAGTATGTACAGATAGTGATTATTTTCGATTTTTGTTTCAATTTGAGTTCACTAGTTTTTAGGTAGTTTTCAATTCAGTGTTTATTGATATTTGATTTCTATGCTGGGTCAGAATCATTTAACTTCAGTTAACTAAGCGCATGAAATAAACACCATGCGATTTTTAGACGACTATGCACCCTCATTCTTCAACTACTTTACAAGACAATTAAAGGATTCCAGTAAAAACTTCGGAATATCCATCCTAAGCCAATCAGCTCTTCATAGACTGACTAATTGTGTATTATTCAATATCTTTCAGCAACCGAATACATGAATGATATAGATATGTTGCTGAAAGACCGGTATATAAATCCATAAATGTAAAATCTACTGGTTATTGTTTACACCAAATAACCACTTAACCATGTCAGTCCTGTATTTCTTTAACCATCTTGGATAATGGGTATCAAAGAGTTTACTAATTATTTGAACAGAATATCAAAGTAGTCTTTTAGTAGTGAAAAGGATTTGTCAAATATTAGTAATATAAATAAAGGATCATATGATTTTTCAGTAATCTTCACATCATCCCAATGATCTCGAAGGCTAAATGGTTCTGTGGTTAATCGTAACAAACAGTTACTTTTTAACCATTATTTAACAAGTAGGAACCCAGGGATCTGAACAACGATATATTTGGTATCAATAATCTTCACAGGAGCAGATAAAGATAATAGTTAAGTCCATGAACCCGAACTTTGTCACTTAGTCGCATTAGTATTTGTAAATTTGTCTTCATAATTGCTTTTTATAGGCCTAAAAAGTAAACAGTCGTTTTAAAAGCCTCAAACAGAACTTGTTATTGAGTAGCCATAATTTATCATCTTTCTTATCTTCAGTCAAAATTAAAAAAGGTTTCTTCGTTTTCACCGGATGTATCCAACATCTCTGTGGGGAATTAGAAATTTGACTAAAGTTCATCATAATTTACTTCAATGTAATGAAGGCCATCATTCACTAAGTAAAACTATCTTGAAATACAAGTTTTGATGGCTTGGATATGTGTTGCGAATGACTTAGGAATGAATCCCGAGCCGTTCACTTTTTTAGCCTTTTCATCGATTGGAAGAAGTAAAAAGTTGGTCAGTGTATATCATAGCACAGTAGGATGGAAGACAGCTGTGTTAGATTAATATATCCTCATGCCTTCGGAATTTTCGAGTGGAATATAAGGAATCATATGACTCAGTGGTTTAAAATTATATTAAATCTGGTTTAGAATTCTGACAAGTGATGATTACGTCTTAGTTTTCTTTTCCTCTCTATTTGTGAAATGTAGCACAAATGCAGTTAGAGTTTTTATTGAACATACCTTATGATGGTGATTTTCAAGTCACTCTTTTTCATTTTGTCTTCAGATTCCTTTTATATTAAGTTGCATGACACTTTTTTTGATGTCCATATTGTTACGAGTTTGTGTTGTAAGATAAATAAATCGTCAGCGAAACCATTTAGTTCTTTGTCCATTTGAGCATTTCAAAAGGCCGAAACTAGTTTGAATACTTTCTAATCCTCAAAAATTGATGTTTTTAATGGAATAATAACAGAAAAACTTTATAACACTATTGTCGCTAGATCAGTTATGAAAATGTCTGGGAAATTTTCCCGTATAATTATCACTTCAGTCGCATGTTAAATGTAACATCTAAACGAAAAATAGTAACAGTTGGGGAATCGTTCGAAGGTTGATAAACCTTTCAAGTTGTATATCACACTTATTGTATCATATATAAGGAGCAAGTTAGTCAATTACAAACCTTTCTCTGGAAAAATAGTTAGTTTCAGACTGCTGTCTAACCTACGTAAACCCCATTCTCATATTCGTCTTATATTGAGAGAAGAAAAGTTAAATTTTGACACCTATAACTCCATTTGAGATATATGAATAATTCCAGACTACTAGAATAAGTTTCTAGAAATAATGAAATTTACCGCTAACAGATATTCTGTGGTTTGGCTGTGATCTTTCTTTATTTGTATAAATGAGTTCACTTGTTGGTCAAGTGTTCTAGTGTATTCACTTGTATGTAATTATGTTAAATTTCGTCCGCATTATTTCACTGAATTCATTAAAATTGGAAGATGACAGCTTGAAGTTTTGCATGCTTGCACAAAGTTCTAGGTGTTAGCAACCTACGTCTCCTATAGTATACAGCGTCTGAATATTCTTCACATTCATTTTATTATTGCAGCTATAAGTTACAAGATAGCTTCAAAGGTAAACAGCCGTAAATGACAGATTTCAATGTTTCACATTGAAAAAATGTGTGCATGTTATCGTTAACTCAATAAACGATTATTTAAAGTATGCAAACACACAGAAACGTAGGTTTATGGATCATTGATACTGACTGATGACTGAAAGTGAAATAAGGCTGGGTTTGCGGCATGATCAGGAATTAAATAAAGTGAACGAAGTCCTAGATTGGATTGGATTTCGATCATTTGGCACGTTTATGTTTACATTTTTCGAAAAAAGCAATCCAAACACAGCTACTAAAAACATGGTACGTGGTTGAATTCTATATGCATTACAGTTTCTAAACTTTAAGTTAGCACATAGAGATTAAAGTCAGCAAGTAAACAGATACGAATATCAGTAGTCGTAAAATGCCAGAAGCACTATCTAAACATGATAGTGAATTGGAACTGCGGATGTCGACGTCCTGATATGTGAACTCCCAGGATATTATTAAACGTGTGTGCTACATCAAATGAACGATCTTATATGGAATTATACTGTATTATAGAGCTCAAGTTTTTCCCTTACATGAATGAAACTTAGTGATGTCTTATCATCTGATGATTTTCTGTTCATATTCTATTCTATATATTGACTCGCTTCCATGTCAAACTTCTGATTTGAGCACTGTCTGATAAACAGACTGCCCGCTTCACCAGCCCCGTTAGTAGTAAGTGACTAAGAAACCATGTAAGCTAAGCCATACTTTAGGTTTTGTAGTGGAGTTTAGCTACACAAACCTTACTGATTTAAAACTTAGTACTTAAACCAACGGACCTTAGTTGCACATTTTTATTCCATAGATTACGTTTCTGTGCTATCATTCTTCTGTTCAGTCAGTTAACTTAACGGCCTTCAGTTTATCTACCCAAAATAACAATACCGTGTTCGATAAATGAAAACAGAAATCCTTTCCTGATACTGATTTCCCAGCGAGTTAGTTCCTCCTAGATCAAGACCATTGGTACTTCTTCAGAGATTCGAAGTCATATCCCTCAATACCGCAGTCGTTGACGTTATTATTAAACCATTAAGTTGGTTATTGACTGTGATTTTAGTGTTCTAATCGACCTGGAAGTAGAGTCATGTTATCTTTTCTGGAGTTCCAAACAAATCCTATCGATCAAGCCTACAGTAAACATGAAATTAAATACTCATAATATTCTTTACTTTACTTCAAAATGTAAAGCACAAAATGAAATGGCAATTAAATATAAAGCTGATGTATTTTACTCTAACTGAAAAATATGTAAGCATTTCAACGACACCACAAACATGCTTAAGTAGCACCTGTTTGCCACTTACAATTCAACTATCCTGTATGAACTACTCTACTGGTATTGTGTCTGACTTTCTGTTTTATCATATTCTAACAGTATAAATATCGCCTAACTCACACTCAGTATTTGTAGTAGAGCTGATAATTTAGTCGTTAATTCTAACACTTTTCGCAACGTGTTCTTAATTATCCATACACAGATGATGTATAAACTTGCATGTGTGTATGTGTCAGTGTGCAGCACACGTAGACTTCAACCACTATCCTCTCAACCATTATCACAACCACTATCTATTTATTTACTAGTGAACGTTAGTTCGTATGTTTAGCTTTTATCTTCCGTTTTGTTATTTATTTGTATATTGTTGTGTTTTTTTAAAGAAAATAACATTAATGTGTAAAAATTTGCCTGCTTTAATGATAAATAACTGGTTAATTCAGTAGTAGTAGTAGTAGTAGTCTGTGTTAGTGAACGAGTGAGTGGTTGTGCATACACCGTTGTACTTTTGCATTTCATCAAGAAAACGAAGAAACAAACAACAAAGGTCATATGCGGCTATGTGTATTTGCTTACTCTCGGTTGACTTGTCTGTTTGTTCATCATCTGTTTGCTTATGTATTCGCATTGATCAATCAGACAGAGAAGAAAGAGACACAAGAAGAGAAAACAAAAGTGACCAAGCGAAAACGTCTACAATTACTATATCTACTTTGCTGATATTTCTGTCTCATCAATGCTGCAGACTGATGCAGCACTCTATCTAACAACATACTTTAACTCTGTTGATAATGACGGAGATTACTTTGTTGTTATTGTTCATCAAGCCAATGGAAAAGAAGTGGTTGTGTACTTTTAATTAGGCATTTGTTTATCTATGTAGTTATTTGTTTACTTGTTTGGTTAGTTCACTTATTCATTCTTTCCCTGTGTGTACGCTACTCTTGGTCAAAATCAAGAAAGGTTTAAATCTTACTTTGCCATTGCCCCGCTTTTCTCTTTATATTGTTTCTTTTCACAGATGGTAAGTTCTTAAAACTAGAATACATGAGACACTTGTAAGTCATTCTTCGAATTGCATTCTCAACTCTACAGCACACCAATTAATGCGTCAACTTTTTCTACTCATGTATCATCATAGTGACTATAATACAGAATGTACGCTGTCTGTTGTGTACTTCCCGTTTTTATTTTATGCAGCCTTACTCCTCTTTCTAAAATCCTAATTGTCTGCAAAAAATTCGGAGCCAACAGTCGTTAGCATTATAGACTATCACTAATATTATTGTTATTCAGTTATCTGCTGCAATTTCACGGTCGTTCAGTAGCGTCTACTCTGCTGTGCACATGCGTAAGGAAGGGAGTATGTGAATATATTTAGCTGTATAGCTGCTTGTTGTTTCACAAACATGCAAATGTTTAAAAAAGTAAGGCTTACGTGTGTTAGGTAGACACATAATGCATTACTTCCTTTTAATTTAGATAGGCTTTGGTGGTTTTACCGACCACTTTATGCATGCCACTTCATCAAATGTTTTAGAACATCGGTAACTTGATGACAGGGAAGGGGAAAATGGGGATAATTATATTGAACGTATACTGAACCCCTTTTACCTATTCGTTTGTTTTCTGATTTTTAATTATTTGTTTACCAGTCTACGTCTATTTGTGTATCTTTTGTGTGGGTGGATTCGACTCCTTTTTTATTTTCTGTCGGTTATTTTCTGTTTTTCATTGGTTGTATAGCGAAAACTTTGTAGGCTTGTATCTATTTGGGAAGCAATCGACGATAGTTGATACGTATTTGTAGAAGTTTTTGGAAAAATGATATGCTTATTACTGGACATAGAGAATTCACCTTATTTCGATTACTACTGTACCGGGATAAGAAGCACATTAGCGTAAAGTACTTCTACTGTATGAGGGTGTCATTCCATCCACTGGATAATCGTAACAGGAGCCTTTCGCTTTTAATCTTCCAAAATTTTCACACATATTTATGTACTCAGTTTCCAGTTCCAAGTCGGTGTGTGTTATTAAGAAGTTTCCTACCGGAATGAAACAGCTTTCTAATGCCACCTACTCTTCAGAGAACATCGTGTTGATATCATTCTGTGATATAAATCACTTTTGAGATTTTGATATGCCAACCATATCACAGTTTTATAACTCGATTAATAAAGCTGTGGCCATATACTCTGCAGACAGATTGGCGGATAAAACAGAGTAGATGGAATATTCAACAGTAGTAATTTTGTTCAAGCTATCACTTTTTTCAGCGGATTAGAAAGAGTCGGTGACGGCGACTACAAAGTTAATAAAATTAAATTGAAGAAAAACGTGATTGACTGATGCAAAAATAAATTCAAGTACTTAGCTGCCTTAGACTTTAGAAGAGATAAACAGCAAATGTTTGCATAACACTGTCATCGGTTTTGAACCATCATGCTCAGAATCTTCGAATCAGTCTATAAAACAACCGCTACATATGCCATCTGATAGTTAACAGTTTCGCGGCATAGTTTTATTTTAACCGGATATTATTATTATCATTATTATCATTAGTCCCTTGGGTTCCTAGTGGAACATAGGGCTTCAGTAGCACGTCTCCATTCCACTCTGGTCTGTGAAATCTTTTGAACCTGGTTCCACGACAGCCCACAACCTCTCATTTCCTCCTCACACGATCTCCTCCATGTCACCCTCGCCTCGGACGCCCAACTCGTCGCTTCCCATAGGGATTCCACTCGAGTACCTGGCCTGACGCGTGATGTCCTCAGTCGGCCTTCTCAGTGTATGCCCAATCCATCTCCACTTCCCTCCAATGCATATTTGTTGGGTGATAGGTTCTTGGTTGGTTCGTTCCCAGAGCTCCTTGTTGCTTATTCTTTCTGGCAATCCATCTGATCTTCAGTAGCGATCCAGCGTAGGCAGTTGTTGATGAATGTCTGTAGTTTATTGGAAATCCCTTTCGTGACGCGCTCGCAAGTCTCTGAACCACACAGAAGCACTGACTTGACTGAATTGGTGTTGAAAATCCGGATGTTGTTCCACATGCTGAATGGAGTGCATTAGATCTCCACACTGGTTTCAGGTTAATGAATGCCTGTCTTGCTGTCTTTCCGATTCTGACAGACTTTGACCTCCTCGTGTGTGCCTGTGCCGCCTGTAGTTGAAACAGTGCTTCCTAGATAGGTGAAGGAGGTTACTTCCCTCAAGTTTCTCCCGTTGATGGTGACTGGAGTTTGTTGTTGTTGTTGATGGTGGTGGTGCGGTATCTTCATCTCCTCTGTCTTCTCTATATTCATCTGAAGTCCCGTCTTCGCTGCCCTGCCTCTTCTGTCAACTTGTTAGTTGTCGCCTGTTTATGTGACATCAGGCACAAGTCATCGTTGGCGAAATCCAGATCTTGTAGGTTCTTTTCCACAGTCCAGCCAGTGAATCCCCCTCTTCTCACAGCTCCCCACTGTTTGCTGCATGATCCAGTCCAGTTGACCACAATCAGGAATATCATGGGGATAGTAGGCAACCTTGTTTCACTCCTGTCTTCACTTCACTTCAAAAGCATCACTGAGTTTTGTTGCCATTGTGAATTACTTGGCTGATATGTGGCATCTTCATATAGTTGTTGAATGAGGCTGATAAAGGTTTGCGGTACTCCGTAGTAATGAAGCAGTTTCCAAATTACTTCTCGGCTGACGCTGTCAAAGGCCTTCTCAAAGTCGATAAAGTTGAGGTAGAGAGTTGACTGCCATTCTATGCTCTGTCCTATGATGATGCGAAGCGTTGCAATTTGGTCTGCACATGATTTGTACATCCTGAATCCAACCTGCCTGTTCCGATCGTAGTTTTGAATCCAGTGCATCCTTTAGCCTCTTCAGGATGATGCGGCTTAATATTTTGCTTGCTTTGGGTGGACAGGAGAGTGATTCCGCGCCAGTTCTTGCAAACACTGTGGTCTCCCTTCTTCGAGAGTTTGACAAGGTAGCCCTTCTTCCAATCAGTCGGCAGGTACCTTCTCTTCCTTCCACACCTTCTGCAATAGTGGTGTGAGCATGTCCGCTGTTGTCTCTGCGTCTGTTCTCAGTGCTTCTGGCGGGATACCATCTGGTCCTGATGCTTTTACAACATTTCAGTAGCTTTATGGCGTTCACGACCTCCACTTTTGTTGGAGGATTTATGTTCACTTGTAGTTCAGTGGCTGGGCTGCAGGTGGTATTTCTGGACGAAGTGCAGGTGGCGGTGGTGGTCGATTCAAGAGCTTTTTGAAGTGTTCGACCCATCGTTTCCTCTGTTTCTCTTCTTTCATAATTAAATTTCCTTCTTCATCTTTTATTGGTTTCATTTGTGTTGATCTCCTCCCAGATAGTAACCTGGTTATTTGATACAGTGTTGTCAGGTCTCTCTTACCTGCAGCCTGTTCTGCTTCACTTGCCAGTGTTTCGTAGAAGTGTCTTTTGTCTTTCCGTCCACTCTTCTTCACTTCTTTGTCCAGTGCAGTGTTTTATACATTGTGCTCAGTTCCTCTTCTCGTTGAGCACCCTTGCACTGGTTTATCTACTGTTTCACCATCTTCCTCTCCTCTATCAGCTTCCAGGTATCCATCGAGATCCATTCCTTCCTTGTCTTCTTTCTTCTTCCTTTCTAATACTGTTGTGCAGGTTTCTTTCCACATAGCTTTCAAAGACTTCCAGTGTTCTTCCAAACAGGTTTCTTCAGGGATGTTGCTGGATATCTCCCATTTTGTCTTGATGCCTGGCTGCCGTGAAGATTTCCTTTGTAGTTTCATCCTTCAGTTTCTGAGTGTTGTACTTGAACTGTGGTCTATCACCAACTTCCTTGAATTCAAGGCTTTCAACTTGATTTGGAAGGTTCCTTGCACTAGATAGTGGTGTGAGTGGTGTGAACCTACATCTGCTCCTCTTCTTGACCTTGTGTTAAGTAGACTGCGTCTCCATTTTCTTGAGATTGAGATAAAGTCGATTTGATTTTTAGTATGTCCTGGTGTCTGGTGAAATCCATGTCGCTGACTTGTGGATATCCTTGTGCTTGAACACACTGCCTAGCCTCCAATCACCAAATCGTTGAATGCGCAGAATTCTGCAAACAATTTTCCATTTTTAACCCGATATCTGCATATGAAATGAATGAGTTTTCTGGGATATTCCTGTCGTAACTTTGTCAGTCGATGAGTTCCCTAATTAAACCACAAGAATGAACCTAACATCATTTTCGTCTTGCCCCTCAGTGGGTGATTTTGTTGTCACTAAAACCCGAACCCAAGATCAATAGGTTGAAACTCTAGCGCGTTATTCACTAGGGCACTGAGACATGATAGCTACTCCTTGTAAGACGGGAATATTATAATCTTCGGTGATGTAATGCCTTTTGAGTCTCCGTCGTTGATTGGACCGGATTAATCGAGGCAGGTACATCCAGCCGACGAGTCCCAAATAGGGCTAAACCTGCTTTCTGGATTCCACAGTCAACTACTATCCATGATTAATATTACAAATCAGTGTTGTCAGTTCAACACTACAACACCAAGAGAGAAGAAATGGATAGAAAAATACTGATACTGAAGTAGACAAGAGAGATGATAAACAAATGAAAACTAGTAAAATGAGAAAAGTTTTGAGGATGACGCTGGATCATATTGCTGACAGCTTCCGACTGTTGATCCCTATAATCTCAGTGTTTTTTTCTAGGTGATGTGCACCACTCGTACTAACAGCTAGAGACTTTATTTCTGCCACTTTCTGCCTATGACGTCTGTAAAGGATTGTGCACTCTATCTGCCGAATAGGAGCGATCCTTATCTTTAATACTTAATATAATTTAGCAACCGCATATATTTTTGTCTACTTAACTATAATATGCATATATTGGGTACCGACTAACTAGCTGCTTGCTTGCTTAGTAGACGAAAAAATATGATTATCAGCTGTTAAACTATCAAAGTACGAAATATGTTCATACACTTAGTGTTTAGTTTAATTTAAGGTTATGAAAAATATTTATCTACATGAGTTCATGCACTTTCATTGATATACTCACTTGCTCAATCTGTCTTTCTTTTCATGTCTAACTTTCTCATTAGTGGTTACTTTATATTCAGTTCTTTATCGATTATTTGTTTATTTTTGTTGAAAAATGTTAAATGTTACCATGTTTCTATGAGTGTGCATGCGTGTTTGTGTCTTCACTTGTACCTCTACGTGTCGATATGTTCATATGAAGCCAGTTAATTGCATCTTCATTATTATTGGTTGTTTACGTTGGTGATAAAGATGACTGTTCTCTTAGCAATAGATTTTTTGTCTACTGTACTCTTGAGGTAAAAGGTAACAATATCATTAGGAGTAGGAGTATTTCAATTGATGTGTTGTGTTGCTGATAACTAACTGATACCAAACCTTTTCGTAGCTAAGTTATAAAATAATAACTAAGGCGTAAGAAGTGTTTTGCACCAATGAACAGGATGTGTAATACGTTGGTTTTTAGACCGGACTATCTGAGTTTATCTGAGTTTGACTAATCATAGTTACACTGACTGAATCGTCTGGATAATCAAATCAACCAGTCATCCAATCACGCATTGAAACTTACAGATAAGTGATCTACAGCAAAGCACATAAACAAATCATCAGTTTAGGAGTTATATCCTCATTTGTCTCGTTATAACTGTAGTACGGACAAGTTGACCGTACACGACTGTATCACTTCGAATCTTATCTGGTCCTCATGATTCGCTGAACTTCACCAACCAGTGCTACTAACAGGCTAAGGCATCATACGTCTGTGTAGTATACTCGGTATCGAAACGTTAGGCATAGTCGACGGTTGCTATTAATCTGGTTTAACCTCAAGCATCATATAAGTTCACTTGTCTGCCTGAGGAATCTCATATCTTCTAAAAGACTGGATACTACCCTATTCATTTCAGTACACTTTTACCAAGCTACTACCAAATATTCTTTCTAAAAGTGTGTTTGCTTGTAATATTGTTGGGTAATAATGACTTTTGACTTAAGGGTTTTCTGTTAATTGCAGACGAACCGTAATTCTTCCTACATATACATTAAAGGTTTCAGAATAGTGTATATTGGACAACTTGTTAAAGCAATGCATATACTACAGATCGGGAAGGCAGAATATCAGTGGATTTAACTTTTTTCTCCTAGCTGACCATCGCTACCAATATAATATTGTTTCCATTCGTTTATTCTTCCAGGTGTTGATTTGTTTCTACCGTGCTGATGTGAATTAAGGTTATATAAAGTGAAGTACAATTCTACCAAGACTTACTATTTCAATGTGTCTGATTGTCTTTATAGTATATCTTAGTTTGTTTGCCTTTATTAATGAGTTGTATTCATTAGTTGTTTTGCTATGTTGACTGTGACAAATGAAAATCAATAATAGGCCAGAAAACCACAGTGAAAAGTGATTAAACTCAATTTCTCGTTCATAAAAGGAAGAAAATCGTGAATCAGAGCACACTGAGAAACTACTGTATAGCTCTCCTGAGAGAGAGAAAGCTTGTTGATACATCTAGCATGTTCAGACCATCAGTTAATTATCATTTGACTGTCTGAGATAACTATAGTTTGTTAGACTGGTATTTATACTGGGTGATGATTGAAGGTGAGATGGAAATTTGGACCGCCACCTGATTCTAACCAGCGACCACAGGGTATCTGACCTGATGCTCTACTCGGTGGTCACTGGTTCGAATCCGGCCGCGGTTAATTCCTATTACCCAACATATATGACGCTTAACTTTCTTCCATTCTGTGAGCTATTATTACCGCGGATTTAAATAATTATATTAGATCCTATTTCGTTGAAAAACATCGTGATACGTGTTTCTTACCTGATATTATTCACAGTCTTTTCAAACGAGTAACACTATAATAGTATTGTCCATCATCTTGGATCTCTTCTAATCATCCATCTCATAGGGTATATCAGTTTCATCTTCAAAATACTGGCTCAGAAAGTACTTTGTTTCAATTCCTTATCTCCTCTACACTAAAGCTATTTAAATGAGCAGTTGTGTACTAAAAGAATAATTAGAATGGTTATAAACATTTGCTCAATAAGCAAATGCTTATTTATATGCATTCATCTAATTTTTTGATTTATCTACCATAAGAATCAATTGATCATTGAATTCGAGATTGCAGCATTTAACATTGAAAATCAAAATGATAAGAATACACATACCTGTATATTTGTTCATTTTATATATATATATATATATATATATATATATATATATATATATATATATATATATATATATGGTTTGACATGTGTGTAAACATTTATTAATGTATAGCATACCATCGTTATTGTTATCATCGTCGTCGTTCATTGAGAAACCTCTCTGTGTTAGTTTTGTGTAACGATCATTTTGTAAACTTACAGCATTGAATATTGTACGCAGGTTTAGATGTATATATGCATGTGTTTGTTTAAGTGCATGTGTTTATGTACATGCACACTCGTTCAATTTTATAAAATTACTCATAACATTAAACATAATCCATGCTACGAATTATTATAAATACTGTTATATTATGACAATAACACTTACTAATATTAATAATACTACAATTGTTGTACTGTGTTCGTTGTAGAATCTCATGAAATCTTATAAAATATGCAGTTTCAAAATAAACAAACAAGGCATCTGCTCCATCTCTCTCACACAAGCACAATAATGTTTACAAATTAGGTAGAGTCTCATAAAAACTGAGTGTTAATGATTTACATTTTAAAGTCAAGGACAAATGTTTTCAAATGTATACTATCGATTAGGTGATCATGTTTTGTGTTATCGTAAACCTTAAGATTGAATTCTTATCTCAGTTAGTCGTCTGGTGATTAGTTACCTCACTAGTTGTATCTAGGCCATTTGAGATTCACTTCAACGCTTGGAGAAGATAGGACATTTCATCCTGTCCTAGCTAACAGCGGCTATCGTCTAGTTATATTATATATACCGTTAAATGAAAGATAAAAGAGACAAAAAATGGGTTGGATATCAGCAATCACTTCGTTAGTCCTCAGGCAACGGTTGACTCCTTCACACTGGCGCGTTGACCTGGATTTACAGACAATGAGGATAAACGTTAAAAGCGTTAAAAACTTATTGTTAGTGGTTCCGATTGATTTTATGTAGTATCTAGGATTACCAGTTTTCAGACCCGGTCTACCATCTTAGATCGATGAAACCATTAGTGGATGATCTTATGGGTCGGTACTATCTCTTCATCTGTTATCGATGAAGCTTTTACCAGTGCATCTCAGAAGAGTTGCTATCAGACTTGGTAGTGGTATTTCATGTCAAACACATGGATCAGTCACTTAATTTTATTAAATTCGTTACCAAAAAGCTCATGCTCAGTGTCAACTCTACTTGCACACTGGTTTCGTCACGTATGTGTAATCCATACATTCCCTATGTTGTATCATTTCGGTGAATACGTTTCATAGGGCCATGGAGAAAAATAGAAGATATTGATGTATAGTATCTGCTTGGAGATATCATCATATTGCATTTTCTCACAGACATTTACATATTACTATTGTATTAAAGACTTTAATTTATAGACACAATGTACTCAGTCTTTCTTTAAAGCTTTATTAGTAGTAGTCAGTCTTGGATGGTCACATTGGCAACCACAATCAGTTGTTCCCATATTTATTATGAGTTAATTCTTTGAAAAAGATGTTTATTTTTATACTGTGCTATTGTTGTTGTTTTTTTCAAGTGTGCAAAAAGAAAACAGGAGGAAACAAGTTTATTTTTTCACTCTCTCTCTCTCTCTGTTAGTGTTTGCACTAACCAGAATAAATCACACAACAACAAAAAGTCTACTTTGATATCTTCATATAAGTGTACACATTTATTTTTGTTTAATATATTCAGTTATTTATTTATTTATTCATTTTAGCTGTTTACCGTTATGATTAACATCACCGGTACAGCTCACTTATGTATCTATCCACTCATTCATTGCTTGTAAGCAAAGTGAATAGACACTGGCTAGCGTCTCGTTTATTTGCCAGAATACATATACATGTGCAGTGGTAGGATGAACGCGAGAATTTTTTCGCTTATCCATATGTGTTTGTTTGTGTACACTTACTCTTTAGTGACTGGTATGACAAATTAATGTACCTGTTTCAACACGTTCCTTTCCTTTTCCTCTTCCACTCCTTTTTTCGCCGCATCTTCTGTGCACATATAAATTCATGTATACTGTTGTAAATAGGCTTGTTTAGTTATCGGTGTTACTGTTATTTTCATTACTGTTATTATTATTATCATTATATTTATTGTCATCATCATTAACAGTATTATTCACTGTTAAGCGTTCTGATATACTGATATTGTTGTTGTTGTTGATGATGATGACGATATTCTTCAGAATTCTACAGGTACTCACGAAGCAGCATTAACATACATGAATCGCACCGAAATTGTTCTATCAGTTATGCCTTCTGAAGGGAATATGTTCTCATGAGCTACACGCTTTGATCATCGGTACTAATAAATACAAGGAAACAAGATGACATCTCTGATAGGTAACTTCTTAGTAACCAGTACCAGATTACCATCAAAGAGTGTTAGGTTGTGGCTTTGAGTGTTCGAGTGATTTTATAAATCTTGATTTTTCTTTACGTGTGTGGAGCTCCTAATGCTATTACAGACACCAGTCCTAGAACAGTTTCGATTTTACTTCTTCAAACTATTGTTTCGATTAATCTTATCGAAATCTACGCCTTCCGTTGAATAAGGGAATACTTAGTTGTAGTATAATTACCTGTTATCCACGAGTCCCAAAAAGGACGAAATGGGCATCCTGGATTCCACTGCTAGCCATTATCCATCTTTACTACAATTAGAATACTTAGTTGGTTGAATAAAAGGACATATACGATAAGTATTCTGTCAATATCAGTAACGCAGATGCATTCACACATCATCCTAATTGTCATACCGAATTTAATTGTTATTTCATTCCTTTCTGTTCTCTTTTTACAACCTTCTACCACTTTCAGTCATTCCATTTTTCTATCTGACATTTATGTGTCTATTGCTCTGATGTGTTGATATAAAGCCTGGTAGTTGGGACCGTAGCCCAATAAGCCTACATCCCACATTCTTGTTGACCCACCAACAACTATCCTATGACAAGGCTCATGATGTGGTTGAATTTTCTATGTATCAACGACTGAACACTAAAAATAATAGTTCCCATTGTCTCTTCTTTACAAACTAGGCGTTTTGCATTTAAAATGAAAGAGAGCCGTAGAGTTCACGAATTAGACTGAAGTTACCCGTCTCTCCAAATGTGCGCGAACCGGCTAAGGAGCTGATTTCACAAGTGTTGAAATTAACAAACACAAGTTTACCTGATTTAATTCTATGGTTATCAATTTCACTACCTGAAGTTGCCATGGTTTGGAAACTTTTCTACTGATACTTAGTGATGACTCAAGGTGAAATGAAAATTTGGGGCGGAGCAGGATTCGCAGCGAAATAAAGATCTGGTCAGCAGTTGGTTCTCGTAGCTCAGTTGGTAGAGCACCAGGCTGGAAACTCCATATTAATTCTATGACACAAGAATAACTTTGACAAGAAAAAGCAAATAGATATAGTCCTGAGTTCCTTACATATATCGTACAAGTAATCTCTAAGATACCGTGTCATTTATACCCGTTTTATCGCAACTAAAAAGGTAAAAAATGTATTTCATGCAGTCATCAAATTTTTTTTGTGTGCTCTGCAGTTCATATTCTACTCCGTAGGTGTTTCTATTTTTACCTTGTATTGCCTATCACCCTATGAATACGCGCCTAAGAAACCATCTACAGGAAGCTAGTTAATCATAAGTATAGTTAATCAATTCTTTTAGAATTCTTATTGTCTAAATTAGTTCACGGAACTCTCCTTATCTGAAAGTTACTGTAAAATATACCCATTTCTAACTCACCCTAGCTATACTGTACTATAAATTCACTCAAGTTAATCGACTATCTTCGTTTCCTACTCGTAATTTCTCGTCCCTATACTGAGTCGAACTGTTCGACCTTTGTTTACAGATGGGCTTCTATGCAGATGCCTCGATACTGCCGAATATTCGTTATGTTACATTCATTTTATGGACTAAGAGTGAAACTCAGGGCGTGCATTTCGTCCTATTTGGGACTCGTTGACTGGCTATGCCTGTATCTGAGTGACTGATGTTGTTCCCATTTAGATTCAAAGGGAGTATCCATCACATCAAACCTCGAAGCGTTATCTATCAGGCATCTGGGGCATGGCAGCCGTCTCTTGTGTAACGGATATCACTTGTCGTTTGATAGTTTTAATTAAAGTTACATCCAACTGTAAACTTGTTTTTACGAAATACCATGTTTAATTCAAGAGGACAATATTGTTAATTCACTCCCAACAGTAATCTAAAACAGACTACCTATATAAGACAATTTATTCAACTCGACATAAATTCAAATGTTGATTACACTTAGAATACTGTCAGTTATCCTTCATTCAACGTTAATTCACAATACTCTTCATTACTTTACTTTCCATATCTATCGCGTTTCATATTGTCATTGCTAGTTTTGTCTTATTGTGTCATATATTCACACACACACACATACATGTGCGTAAGTGTGTATACTAAAGCACATAAACATATACTCATTAATGCCAATTAAAGTCCATTGACCTATAAACTTTTAACCTGTCTGATAATTTGTCTCAATTCCATTACAGATAACCCATACTAAATTATTACTATAATTATGATAATTTAAGCGTTAAGTGTAGTCCTTGTAGAAATTTTCTTCATTCGAAGAAACACATTGTCCTACTTATTAAAAATAACTCTTTTTTTATAGTTTTAATTATCATTACTTCTACCGTAGCTTCTCTTGGCTTCCTGTACATCACTATGAACAAACAATCACTTGTAACGGGGATTGTCGACTTTATCATGCTGATTGTAGGGTGATATTTTTTCTGTTTATCTCAAAGTATGCATATTTTACAGTGAATAAACTATGATTCGTAAATGCTACACCAACTAGCTTTCCACCACTACAGGTGTATTTTTGAAGGAATGATATCCAACGCATATGGATTGTTATTTTAGTCTTCATTAGCTAAGAAGATGATAGAATATCACATATGGACACTTTAGAGTACTGTACAAAATTGCATTTATTCAAATTGACATCGGAACAACATGATAAAAAAACAAAACAGAGAAAAGAAGAAAGAAATTAGTGAATGACTATTGGCGGCCTGCTTGAACTCTGGGCTACCGTTTTCTATAATCGAGTATATTGCATCAAATTTCTTATTTCTATATTATTTTAATCGTTTAATTATGTCAACCAATCGTATTGTATATTCTCGCGCGTTTTTAAAATCATTACAACCTATCGCTTCGCAAGTTGATAGGAAATTTAAGAAGAAGCACCACGGTGGATGGCAACGAGCTCTGAAGCGTATGACCATAGATCAAATGACTATTCCGGAAATACTTAGCACAAACTGCAGGTCGTTGCCGAATAAAGTTGATTACCTTCAGTCACTCTTGTCCACAAATGTTTATCGAAACACGGGTGTAATAATGCTGCAGGAAACATGGCTTCATAATCTGTATGATGATGACTTAGTCTGCTTAGATGGTTTCAAATTATTTCGACAAGATCGAAGCTTTTCGAAGAAGAAATGTGGTGGTGGTGTAGCAACATTTATTAGTACTAACTGGTCGTCCTCCAACTATGTATGCTTCTGCTTCTCTAACGAAAAAATTGAGTGCATTACCATCAAATGTCGTCCCAAACATTTGAGCAAATACAAATACATATATATCACAAACATGTATGTCACACCTGACTGCAGTTTCTCAGATTTGTCAACTTTTGCTGATAAATTCACTGAATTTGCTGCTCCGGTTCTGGGAAACTCCTTGTCTATTGTCTGTGGTGATTTTAACTCATGTGACTACAGTTTTCTATTATCATTGGGTCATAAAAATATGGTTAACTTTTCCACTCGTCTTGACAACACCTTAGACTTTGCATTTACAAATGAACCTGGCATATATGAAGCCCGTAAACGGGCTCCACTGCTAAATTCCGACCACTGTATCGTTCGTGTTTTGCCTAAAGTGTACGGAAAATTATACAAGAAAGCTTTTGCATACCTTTCAAGGAAAGTTCAATACAGATGCTATTCACAAGAAAATATATTACGTTTGAGAAGCATGCTTATAGAAACGGACTGGGATATATTTGCTGATGAAGTTTTAGACAACACTATTACCAATATCACAAGCTATCTCAGATTCTGTCTCGATATCTGCTGCCCTACTGAAACAATTTACATGAGATTTGACAGACTTTCCTCTCCTCATCTCAAGAGGCTTCGGAGAGAAAAGGAAAGGTTGTATAAGGCGAGAGATCACCCTGGCGTTAAAAGGCTTAACTGCCTAATTAAGTCTGAAATACAACGTCTGAATACTATATACAACAAGAAGTTCTTATCGTGTAAGAACTCTTCCAATATATGGAAATTATTTAAAGAGCTTACTGGTAAAAAACAGATGACAACACAAACTCGTTCGGATGTCTGCGCGTTAAACAAGTCATTTATACGTCGGCAAGCTAATTTCACCCTTCCTAATGTGCAAAATCAAGTGGATAGCTGCTTTCCAGGTTTCAATACAAATGATGTATTTAAATGTCTAAAGTCTTTGAATCCCTCCCAAAGCTTAGGTCCTGATGGTGTTTCTAGTATCATATTTAGAAAATGTGCAGATATTTTGTGTCATCCACTTACAGATATCTTCAATGTATCGTTCTCTAAAAACATAATACCCACTGCTTGGAAGCAGATAAAAATTGTACCTGTGCCTAAGCCATCTTCTGGATCAGATGTTACTTTTCGACCCATCGCTATAACTTCCCCTTTTCTGAAGACAATGGAGAAATTACTTCTGCTTGTGATTGAGCCTTCATTGATGGCCTTCAGAGATCCAAAACAGTTTGCTTACAAACACCGGAGGAGTACTTTAGATGCAGCTACTGTCTTGCATCATAATATTGTTTCTAGTCTCGACAAAGGTGTTAAGTATGTCCGTTGTGCCTTTTTGGATTACTCATCAGCCTTTGACTCTGTTCCTAGACCACTTTTGTTAAATAAGCTTGCCATAGCTCACACTGATCCATGGGTTACAAAATGGCTGCATTCTTATTTTTCTGAAAGGAAACAGTACACTATTCATAAAGGGATGCGCTCGACTTCATTGCTTACTGAAGCTGGTGTGCCTCAAGGTGCTGTACTTTCTCCTTTTCTGTTTTCCTTTTTTTGCACGATTTGCCTTATTCTGTTGAAACTAATTTTATCAAGTATGCTGACGACCTGACGATTTCTATTCCAGTAAACTCTTCTTTGGATTGCTCGAAATTAAATGAATTCTTGTCTGAAGTTGGTAAATGGTCTCTCTCAAATGGTCTCAAACTAAACCCCTCTAAATGTCAGACCGTTAATTTTAGCCTCAGGCGTAAACAAGACTTATGTGAGCTGCTTAAATCTCATGACGCCTGCTGCATCAATGGTATTTCTGCAGAAAGTAAATCGAGTGTGAACTATCTTGGGTTGCGTTTTACTTCTGACCTTTGTTGGTCGTCCCATATTTTATTGACTTGTAAAAAAATCTTTCGTTTAACTTATTACGTAAAGAAATTGAGGCTTTCTGGTATAACTCAACTGCTTCTTTTACAATTTATTAATTCCTGCATTTTACCTATTCTTCTATATTGTTCCCCATTAATCTTTCCTGGTCTTCTTAAAAAGGACTATGTTATGTTGCGTAGGGCTTTGAAGACCGTCAGCAGGGTGAGTGGTGTGTCTCTGGCTCAACTGATTAACACTGTAGTTGATCGACATATAAATTCCTGCAAGCTACTAGCTACAGAAATTTTAACTGACAGTGAGCATCCACTTCATTTACAGCTCTCTCCATGTATCTCCTCAGGGAGGACAAGAAGAAACTACATAAGACTGTATGCTCGTACAGCTAAGTATAAGAATTCGACTGTACCTTACCTTGCACGCATATTTTGTGAGGAAAAAAGTGTTAGAACAGAAATCACACATCAACTTTGTGACAGTTAAAAATCTCATTTCAATAATTTAACTTACAATGCAAAATTTTCTCGTTTTTAATATTCTTCACATAACTTAAATTTTTATAATAAAACAATTCAGAAGGCTGCAAAGTAGTATGTATATACTTATATTTTGTTGTTATTGCAATATATATTACGCTGAGAATTCCAAATTGTACCACAAATTGTTTGGAATAAAGTGAATTATTATTATTATTATTGATGGTATCTCTAGAATTCTATGGATGTAAGTGAATACTTCTGCTCCATTTTTTTTAGATTTTCAGTTGCGTTATGAAGGGTATACACCCATCAATTCACAGAAGATATCAGCTAGGTAGACCGTACCTCTCTATGAAAGTTCAACCAATCCTTTGTGATTTTGTGCGTTTGAGATATATTTTAGTGTAATCACTCAACCGTTTTCTGACTTAACCCTGCAACGTAAAATCGGCACTTAAACTGACTACAGTTGCTTAGTTTTTAGTGAAAATTTAGTGTTGCTATGCCGTTTGACTTCGTCTGTCTTTCGCTCAGATACAAACATGGCAATAAATCTTATCGTGTTATTTCACAGTTAACTGTTATGATTTCAAATTCTAGATACTAGGTGTAGTTGTTTTAATATGTACTTCATATTCAGTGTAGACGCTTCTGGTGGTTTTAGGATTTAAATATGACATGAAAATAATTATTGTATTGTTCGAGCTCTTATAGTGTGACAGTTTGATATTTTATATTCATAACTGTGATATATATTCAGTTTAATACTGAGTTGGTAACTTCTTACACTGAAATAGATTAGACTGGAAAAAGGGTAGAATTTATGCAAAATAAAGAGTAAGCTTTTCACTCTCTTTTTCAAAATCAACTAGATGGCTTTTAGCCCTCGAAAACTTCTGCTTATCTTGAAAACACAATTAGGTATATCCAGGCGCTTAAACTGGTACATACTTATGTTTATTCATAAATAAATCCCTGTTGGAATCATATCATTTTCTCAATTAAGTTTTCTATGTATTATCTGTTATTATTGACTTTTCTTTTTGAAAAAAGTTACAAAAAGTTGGTTTAATTATACATAAATAACACCCATTCAGTCAGTTAAAACATTTCTAATCATAATGTTAACCAGTTTTCTGATTATTGCGGTTCTGTGGTTCTCGAAGGGATACTTCAAGATTAAAATACATTCATTTATGCAACTGACAAACCTCTTGATGAAGTGTCTAGTGATAAAATCAGGTAACTTTAAGAGGTATGATATGACCTTTGTCATGATGCCTAATTACTTGCATTACTTGCAAACCTATTTAAGATAAAAATACTGTGTAGCAGTTGCAGTATGGTATGTTTTAAGTATTCTCAATTGGAGGATATATTAGTAAAATACTTATTTTGAGATCGTGGAAAATATTTGTACCTCAGGAGGGTAATTCTGATGGTGTTAAGTTCTCTGAACTGGGTGGTTTAATCATCCACTTGTCGTATCTCACGTTATCTCAGCTTAGTCCTGAAGTCTTCAGTGATGACTCTAGGGATGTAAAAGATTCTGGTCCTTAAGCGTCTCTCGTAGTGTAATTTACTCCTTTCTGAAGGAGAAATTCTTCGGATTTGGTCAAAGGTTGTTTGGACAAGTTGACTGCACAGTCATTTGCTGCATCCCCTTCTGATGCTCGTAGTTTTGAAATTTTGACAAGTTTCTTTCGAAGGATGTTTCTTCTCTGTCATTTGTGTCGTCTACTTGATTTTCAATCGCAGTTGCCAACGTTGTGGTGTCCTTTTATGAGTATCCTCTGAAGATTTCCATTTTGGCTGTTCATTGTCTATTGATATTTTTGGATTCATCTACCTTAGAGAACACAACACCATCAAAACAAACCTCATTATTATGCTGCTAACAATGTTTAAAATGAACTTTGAAAAGCAATATCTTAAAATCCTAGAAATCTTTACGAATATTCATTCGATTGTTTGTTACTGATTCATTTCAGCATATGATAATGAACTTTTTTGAAAGGAATGTGGTTTGAGTTAAAAATACATATGCGTACTCATAGGGAACTATGTATCAGTTCATGCTGTCACAGTATTGAACAGCATGCTAGTTCTGTTAACATCATGAATGCTTGTAGGATGACGGTTGTTTCACTTTCTTTAGTTATTCAACTCGCAACTAGCGAGTCACAAAATTCACAATCGCTGCATTTGCTGACATGTAGTCAGGTTGTACGATCAGCTTACAGTCAGTGTGATTTGTAGCGTAATATATGGAAATGCGCTCACTTAAGGAGTTGTCACAGTTAGCTCAAACTGTTTTTAATCATGCATTCTTTGCTTTGTGAATTGTATTCTGTCTCACTGTGTTGAAGATGACTAATTCATTTGTTTTATAAGAATTAAAAATTTTTCATATATTTTTCTATATCTTTCATGCAGGGTTTCTTTCGTCGAAGCATTCAAAAGCAAATCGAGTATAAGTGTTTAAGGGATGGAAAATGTCTTGTGATACGGCTAAATCGTAACCGATGTCAGTATTGTCGCTTTCGTAAATGTCTTGCTGCTGGTATGTCCAAAGACAGTGTAAGATATGGTCGAATGCCAAGACGAACACGTGGTTCTGATTGTGGTCGAGACAATTCAGAAGTTGGTATTCCAATGCAGCATAGTAGTTCTGTTACAAATCCTATGAGAATTGATTCAACTGGTGGAAATGCTGCTGGTGGACATGTTTCGGCCTTTATTCCTCCGCCTACTGGCAACACAGAAATACCAAATAATCCATCATCGACAAATACCGGTCGTTACGGAATATGTAGTCGACCATCAAATGATCATCTTGGTTTATATGAAACTATACTCACCATAAGTCAAGCTTACCAAAATTTCTCTCCGTATACAGATGAAAAGATTAAACTTATGAGATACAGGCCGATTACCTTGGTAAGAATTCTTTTTGTATGTTTGTACATAAATCTAATAACCATGCGTACATCATATTGCTATTAGTAGGAACAGTGACTGTTAATGTTAGTCGCTCGACCTTCGAACTCTCCTCCACCTGCTAAGGTACGGTTAACCAAATAGTATTCTTTGAATTTTGTGCTAGGGTCACTACCTGGTGTACAAGTTTATATCTGATTGTGGAGTTGTTCTGCTACTGATCGGCTTGCATCCATCATAAGTTTATATTTTCATTCGAATATACAGACGAGTGCATATTATCGTATATTGAGCCTACCAGGCGATGCATCCGAAAATGATGACTACAGGTTTTGGAATCTAAGGTGTAAGAAAGGAATTAAGTGGAATTTAGGAGGCATGTTTCTTCCTATTTGGGACTCATCAACCTGACGTACCGGTGACGGATACATTTCGCTGTGAATCCCTGAACCCAGAAGAAAGGGTCCTGCAGTATTTCTCTGTCGGTTCTAACTTCTCGGTCCACTTTGCTTCATGGACAATTTTTCAGGCCAACCTATTATCTTTTCCCATTTTCGCTTACGTTTTCAGTAATTTTCAAATTTTCAATACATGACAAGGACTGTATTATGATATTTGCCATGAAAGGTTTTAAGTCCTCGTAAAAATTAACACCCACTCGAGAAGGTTATGTAATGCAGTTCAATAGATCTGCAGGCGTGTAAAGCGATGAACGCTAGTTTTGAGTCGTTATGCGGACACTAAACTGGATACATCCTCCCTACGAGTTTCAAATCAGAAAAACTCTCCATCCTTTATTCCACCACTAGATCGTACTAACAGCAAATCTTATAGAAAATGTGTTGAGACTCCTCAGAGAAACATATGCATTCACTTGGGTTCCTAGTGGAACATAGGGCCTCAGTATCACGTCTCCATTTCACTGTCTTCTCTGCAGTCTTTTGAACCTCGCTCCACGACAGCTCAGAAGCTATCATTTCTTCCTCACACCATCCTCTCCATGTCACCCACGGCTCGGACGCCTAACTCGTCGTTCCCCATTTGGATTCCACTCGAGGGCCTGGCCTCACGCGTGATGTCTCCAAACCGTCTTCTCAGTGTATGTCCAGTCCAGTCCATCTCCACTCTCTCCTGCATATTTGTTGGGCTATAGTTTGTTGGTTGGTTCGTTGCCAGCCAGCCACCCAGCCAGAGTTCCTTGTTGCATATTCTTCCTGGCCATCTGATCTTCACTATCGAGAGAGCGTAGGCAGTTGCTGATGAATGTCTGTAGTTTGTTGAAAGTGCTTTACATGACGCGCCAAGTTTCTGAACCATATAGAAGCACTGACTCGACCGACTTAGTGTTGAAAATCCGTATGTTGTTCACGCTTTATGCTGAGTGCAGTGCAGTAGATGTCCAATCTGGTTTCAGATTAATGAAGGCCTGTTTTGCTTTTCCAATCCTGATTTTGACGTCCTCATTCGTGCCGCCAGCGTCTGTAGTTAAAACAGTGCTGCCTAGATTGGTGAAAGAGACTACTTCCTTTAAGTTTCTCCCATTGATGGTGATTGGTGTTTGTTGTTGTTGGTTGGGCATCATCATCACCTCTATCTTCTCTACGTTCACTTGAAGTCCCGTCTTCGCTGCCCTGCCTCTTCTGTCAAGTTGTTGGTTTTTGCTTGTATATCTTCGAGTATATGCAACAAGACATTAGACATAAATCATCATCGTCGGTGAAATCCAAATCTTCTGGGGTCTGTTCATCGGTCCAGCCAGTGTATGCCCATCTCACAGCTCCTGAAGGTTTGATACATGATCCAGTCGACCACAATCAGGAAGATCGTCGACGATGGTAGGCAGCCTTGTCTTACTGCTGTGTTCACTTCAAAGGCGTCACTGAGCTTTCCATTGTGAATCACCTGGCGTGTAGTGTCAAATAACGAGGTTACTATCTGGGAAGAGATCAGCGCAGATGCACTCATACTCAGGTAGTACCCATTCATTTTGCGGTTATAGTTGTTAAAAATGAAGTCTTTTGAAATAAATTCTCCTGTCCAAAAAAATATTTAGGAATATGTCTCCACTTACATTCGACTGTATTCCGGATAAATGAATAAATAGGCTTGACATTCTACTGTTTTTGCGTTCAAGTTCAGCTATCACCACAAACATAATTTTTGCTTGTGAAATATAATTTCAGATTAGTCGGCTAAAAACACCATTCTTCATCTCAATTTATTATAGTAACCAGAGTACTGAATTTGTTGAAAAACCGTCTTCTTAGTTAAAAGGAAAAAAAAACAGAAATTTTCTTTACACTAGTTTATTGTTTTGTTAAAGGTTCCCCCTGGTGTGAAGCTTGTATTTTCTGATATGATGTCTGTTTTGTTTTTCAACATTACCAGCGTAGAATAATATGACGACAGTTCTTCATTTGTTTCTTGTCTTTTTTCAAAGTAGAAAGCCAATGGGCGTCCTGATTCTCGCTATTTCTCAGCTAAATAGTACTTTTTTTTTAAAACAATATCAACATGAGGCATTGTTTAGTTGTATTTAGTTTATGCATTACTTTACATCTACACCAGTTCATCTATAGTTTACTTGCTTATGATGATTTAATCCACCTATAATGAATACATTTAAGTAATTTATGCATGTGCTAAGGTATAAAAGCTAGTAGGTAAGGAATATACACTATCCATTAAGTAAGATGAGCAAGCGAAATCGAAATCTTCTATTCTTCTTTGTATTTGAAGTTTTGTATCATTTTTATTATTCTTTGTTTCCAAGATGTTGTTTTCTTTGTGATCGGTGCTTAGCAGCTGGTAAATGCAGCTGAACACCTACTCAAGAGCTCATGAAATAGGTGATGAACTGTATATACACATATGTGTAAGTGTAGTGATGTCATTTCAGTACTCATATAGTCATGGGTTAGACAAAATGTGAATCTATGTCTCGCTAGGTCAACCGCTTAATTTGGTAAACTACATATGAGAAATATATAGCTATAAACCTGAAGTGGCTAAAACATACATTATGTATTCTAACACTCTGTCTGCTCTGAATTGCTGTAGTGTCTGGAGTAAGATTAAAATTGAAAATGTTCAGTCAGTACAATCAGTGATTGTTGGTATGATTCGTGTTATAGAGTTATCAAACTTCTTGTTGATTGTTTTAATAGGTCAAAATCAGTAATTTAAAAACCTGCATTTTTCAAAATTTACTCTCTTCTAAGTTTCGAACACATTATGTTATCACACCATGTTCATTTGCATTCTTGTAGATCTTTTACTTTACTTAAATATCTCATTCTTTTGACTAAGTTTGACAATGTTAGCCAGTGTAGTCATATGCCGGCTTCTATACTAATTTGTTTATACAGATGCTGTAGTGACCAGTTTCAGCACTTTTTTGTTCACACGCTTTGCCTTCATTTGTCTCAGTAATGATTTACAACAAAGCAAAATATTTTCCATCTAATTAACGCATCTAGGTTAATTTTTTAATTTGGTGTAGTGTTTCTGTATTTATCTTGGTAATTCAATAAACTTAAAATTGCTTGTTATCATGAGAACTGTAATCAGTTTAAAATATGCAAAATGCTAGGGTAGTTTTCTTCAATAATATTTACCCTTAATTTTATTGAAAGTTTTCTAACTTACTTTTACATATCTCTGGTAGATCTTTTTCTTGAAACATTACACTTCACACCTCGATTCAGTTTCATGGCACTACTCTGTCAATAAAACTCTTCTTCAAATGAGTGGTTCCTTCAAACGAAATTCACTTCTCATTTAGTCTTTAAAAGTCACTATCAGAAAAGACATGTTTCTATTATGATTTCGATGTAAAATCAGATCTTTTCAACCTGTGGAAGAGTACTGAATAGTCAGATTAGCTCCTCAGTTTCCATACTCGAACGGAAGCGTTCAAGCAGTTGGTTCGTCTTGGTTCCCCACTCCATTAAACCTTTTTTTGTAAAGTGACTGGAAGATAAAATAGGTCTGACTTGCGTTGCCACAAGGTTAGAGAGATATTTCCTTTGAGGTCAATTATACACAGGATTTGGAAAGTTTTGGATTAAGTTTTCGTTCTTCTGTCACCGGAGAATGACAATCCGTATCACGGACATCGAAAGTTTGTAGGTCTGGGAGAGGTGTAGTATCTTTAAGGCCAGTCTTTCCTAATCGTTCCTTCTAACAGAGAAGACAGTCCCAGCATGAACGTTTGGTCATCCACAGGAAATACCTTACTGCGACCACACAGCGGTCAGCTAACAGTACGACTTTGCCATTAGATCCTCACCATAACGTAAGCTGTTTATACTATGATGGTGACTGCTTTAGTCTTACCACTACCTAAAAGATTTTACTTGGTCTGATAGGAACTCAAAGAACAATGTTTTCAGCCAGCATATTTCGCTGGACATTGGAATGTACAACTTCAATTGGGCACTTCCCAGTAAGTACTTTAGAATCAACTGTAAATGATAACTGCTAATTTTTCACTACTGTTTTAAGGAAAATGTGTTTAATGCTGCATACTCGAATTTATGGGTGTTTGTAGTGTTCACTGTAAGGTGCTAGGCAGCTAGCTACTCAGTATCCAATGTTCGCAAGTAATATTTTACCTTTTCATGATTCACCATGAAATTCATGGTATTTGGCTCTGACTTTCTAGGCAAAATTATTCTCCGTCAGTGGTCGACAGATATTGAGATGAGATGGATTTTTTGTTATGTAAATAATGCAGGGAAACATGTAAATTAATATGGTGATAGATGTGTGTTCAGTGGTAACTTTGATTCGTTTACAGAAGTGATTTTTAATTAGAATGTTCTTTGGCATGGTATTCTTTCATAAGAAGCTCCCTTATGCTCTCTACCTTACAATGCATCACCTATCTTTCAATATCAAAGCGTTCATTTTCGTCAAATTTTTAAGAGTTCGCTTCTCATTACTGAGTCTTTTGAATTCTTTGCGCTCTTCGCCTTAAATATACTTTATCCCTTTTTTCTTTCTATGTATGAAAGTACACTAGACTTCAGCTACTCAATATCATTACAGTATACGTTGTAGAATAAAAACCAGTTTTATAATGTATGGCGGCAGTATGAGCACTTAACTGTCAATTATCAGATCACAGCCTTAGGGCTAGTTTATGCGTTATAGTTAGGGCACCTGACAATTATGGTTATCTTCTGTAAAATAGGCAAAAACCATATGTCAATCCAAGAAGTTGTATGCTGTTACGAAAAATGAAATTAGAAGTTGACTCACTTTGGATGTAGATTTTTTAATTCAGTACCAGGTAGTCGTACCACATTGAGTCTTGACTCTCTTCTTCCATAGCTGGATTTACTGAGGAAATGTACTTAGATTTCGGTACGCAGTTGAAAAGTGTTTATCTGGGATCCATATGGGTTGTATACTTAGAACTTCTGCTGTATTGTCTCGTTGTTGTCAGACGTCTAACACTAAGTACTACCTAGTAGTAATACGGGTGAGAAGTTTCAAGATAAGTGTTTTCCTCACACTATTCTTTACTTTCGGTTCAATAGCATCAACTCAAGCTAAAAGTCGAAGATATGAATGATAAGTCTTGTGCCTTTCCTTATGAGAAAACTTTCAGTGTGATAGCAAGCAACACCACTACAGCAAAACACTGAAATGTCTACCTGTAACAGTTTTCAATATGATAATGATAGCTTCGTTACCAAGTCATCTGACAAAGTCAATACAATGTCATTAGAAGTATCTTCTTCATGTTGGCTACAGTTTTGTTCCTCCTGAAAGTTCACCAACGTCAACTTATGTAATTTTCTCTCTCCAAATGTTAACTTCTGTTTATAGTGAATTTTCTGCTGACTGAAAATTAATTCAGTCATACATCGACCGTCAAGATGAGGTCATTTGTTCATTTCTTATTAATTCGTTGAGAATATTTAAGCAGTATGTAGTGGAATAATCCTTATTCGTCTTTCGATTACTTTACCTTTTTTGTTTTAACCATTGTTGAATTCAGCACTGATATGTTTCTGAAGGGGATTTTAAGAGATACGATTTTTCTTTATATTACTGTGAATTAGTTTGTTTCTAGTTTACGACATGAATGTCTTGTTTTGCTGTCTGCTTTTTGGAAAAAAGATGTCTTGAATTTATAGCATTAGTATTTTTTAATGATTCTTATTGTTTTTATTTAGGCTTTTTCTTCTACATTTCTAAGGCTATCTCTAACATAAATGAGTATTCTGCAATACACTGTCGCTTTTGCGTGTAGGTTTAAGTTACTTCGATATATATATATATATATATATATATATATATATATATTGTTTGCTTGTGAAGTGTTTGTTCTTTCTTACAATTTTTCTCGTTCATCCATTCATTCCGTTTCATATTACATGAAAAAAAATTCAATTTATTTTCTGCATAACCTTATTTCCAACTATATAAGAGAAATATGGCATTTGCTTGCAGCACGTAAACTGTTATCCCTTATTCTTCTGCTTCCTTGTTTGACCCCAAGATGACCTTGTGTTAGTTGGCCCAGTCTTCATTTCTTTCCTCTGCCCTCTGAACTTATTTGTGATTATGATGACGATTCTACTCGCCATAGTATTTAACTCTGGTGGATTTTAGTTCGATAAAAGCAGAAATAGCCAATCAAATTGCTTTACCACTAGAGACTTTCATAGACCAGACTTTGTAATAAAATTTCTTTTTTTTCTATCTTCATTGTTCTGTGTGTAGATGAAATAATGGTTTTTACTTATATCATTCCCTAGACTATGACGTTCTGCAATACAATTAGATTTGTCAATGACAAAAAAAGTAAAGAAATTGAATGTTGAACGAATTGCCTAAAACAAAATTAATGAAGATGCCTTGTGCTTTATCATTTTGATCATTCTTGTTAACATTATACAGCCAACCATTACAACATATACATCTAGGTTGTGTACACGCCTTAGTCATCACATACTCTAACACATACAACATGTGTGCATCCGTGTGCTTGTCTTTGCAGTGTTCACTTGTCTGTGTGCGTATATGTGAGGATGGGAAAAGGTAGCCAGGCAGTCGCATTCATTACATCCCATTATGTAACATAAGTTGAAGGCTTTATTTTATGATTCAAGTTATCTATGTGACTGACTTGTGTGCTGATGTAGTTTGTTTTGTATTGGGAATATGTGGTCTGAAATGCAGTTATGGGGGAAAAGATAGGAAAAAGTAAAATCTGATGTTCCCTAGAGGTAGTTAGGTTTCAAAATGTAATGGAGATGTACGAAATATGTGTGTTGGACAACCAAAGGGATATTAATGTGTATTTTTGTTTAATTTACATTGGATTCAACCCCTTAGTGCAGTATCATGTATACATGTAAGCTCAATACAAATGGTTGCATTCTGCTTGGAAAATGTTAGTGAAATGTACACTTAAGTGATGTGATGTATCAGAGCTGCATAGCCCGTTTTAAAGAACTTACGATAGTTAACGATGAAATAGGTCAATATTTTATTCTGTAGCGGGATGTTGAAACCCTGAACTCAGGTTGGTATTCGTCATAGATTGACATCGGTTAGATAAACACTGGAACCTTTGGAACACTGAACAGCTGCTTCTTCCTGGTACGTGACTCCTCATCGGTGCCCACCCCACCAGGGATAGAACTCAGGACCTTCAGGTTCTGCGACCAGCACATTACCAATGAGACACTGGGTTGGAATCCATTGGCCCATATTTCCTACTATTCTCAGTTCACGACACAGCGAGACTTCCGTTCAACTTTGTCGTTGAGTTGTTGTCTTCATGTTCCATTTGGTTGACCCCACTGGTCACGACTTCTCATTAGAACTTCAGGAGTCACCCCTCGAAGCTAGTCACTAATGAGCACGAGATTAATCCAATCTGATGGTCTTTGGGGATTTATTTATTGATTGCGAACTGACATCAGTTGGAGAAACATTGGAAACTTGGGAGCACTGAATTGACCTCAGTGATCATAGTTTACTACTTGTTCTGTAAATCCCAGTCAGTGTCCGTTAACTGAGTGCTTCATTTCTATCATCACCCGATGACAGTTTCATTCGTGGTTCAGCTAACTAATGTAGCACAGAAATCAGTATTCTGGGCAATAAATCACTGGCATGAATACGACATAGAGCGAAAAAACTCGACAGGATAAAAGTTTAAGAAGTATGTAAGTGTGAAAAGAATACATTACTTGGCAGTTGGAGGACTGTTAAATGTTAATAGATACCTGTATTTTGAGTAATATGTACTCACTTCCTTCATATCTGCTGATGGAAGTCAACGTAAAAGTTTAGATTTTTTCATTCATTTTAGATCCTAGAGTTGATTTAGTCACTGCAATACAATTATTAATCCACCTCTACTCCAAACAACTACTCAACATGTGAAACTTTGTTATTGAGCTTGAAAAGTAAATTTCTGGGTGGTATTAACCATTTGATATAAAATCCTTACCTGAACTCATCCTCACTGATGTTGAATCTCTAACCCCATTATTCAGTAGGGATATTTTAAAAGCTATGATAGTCAATTATCGGTCATCCTTTCATACGTGACCTACTTTTAGAGATAACTGTAAAGGTGTGTGTAGAGTCACTTCATTTGAACATTCATAAAAAGTACATTTATATTATGATTTTCAGTTTATAGAAGCGTGATGATCAGGTCTTAACAGTAGCTTATCCTACCATTTGGTAGTAATAACTTTGAAAAGTTATTATCAGTCATAGATTACTAAGTATTACTTAAATCTGTTTTATCATATATAATGAGGTCATTTAGCAGAGTAAATGGAATAGTTTGTACATATTTCCAGTGCTAACGTGCACCTACTTGTGTCAACCACTACGTTTTTTTCCATCCAAGATTATATACACATATATATATATATACTAAACCATTCCCCATCTATATAAGTGAATATCAAGATAACTAGAACAAAACAGGTGTTCATTAGTTTAAAGATCATGACCTCATTGATGCTTATGCATGAAAATGTATCAATTCTATTTGAGTACTGTTAAGTGCGTTACAATTTTGAAACAGTATCAATAAATATTCATCAGTATTAGTGGTGAATAGAAGAGTAAAAATATATCATAACAAGGTGACCTGTAATGAGCATGCAGATTTATGTTAATAATTGGTCAAACTCATCTATACTTTGTAGATTCGGGTTTAACATGAAAACAGAGGGATCTGCATTAAGTTTATGTCAACTTACACTTACTTGCCTTGACTTTTACCATTATAATAATTATTATTATTTGTCCTTTGGGTTCCTAGTGGAACATACCGCTTCAGTGACACGGATCCATTCCACTCTATCTTCTGCAGTTTTTTGAACCCGGCTCCACGACAGCCCACAAGCTCTCATTTCTTCCTCACACGATCTCCCCCGTGTCACCCTCGCCTCGGACGCCCAACTCGTCGCTTCCCATGGGGATTCCACTCGAGGGCCTGGCCTCACGCGTGATGTCCCCAGTCGGCCTTCTCAGTGTATCCTCAATCCATCTCCACTTCCTTCCAATGCATATTTGTTGGGTGATAGGTTCTTGGTTGGTTCGTTGCCAGGGTTCCTTGTTGCTTAATCTTATTATTCCGGCCATCTGATCTTCACTATCGAGAGAGCGTAGGCAGTTGTTGATGAATGTTTGTAGTTTGTTGAAAGTGCTTTACATGACGCGCCAAGTTTCTGAACCATATAGAAGCACTGACTCGACCGACTTAGTGTTGAAAATCCGTATGTTGTTCACGCTTTATGCTGAGTGCAGTGCAGTAGATGTCCAGTCTGGTTTCAGATTAATGAAGGCCTGTTTTGCTTTTCCAATCCTGACTTTGACGTCGTCATCTGTGCTACCGCCTGTAGTTGAAACAGTGCTGCCTAGATTGGTGAAGGTGAAGGAGGCTACTTCCTTTAAGTTTTTCTCGTTGATGGTGATTGGTGTTTGTTGTTGTTGGTGGTGGTGGTGTTGTTGTTTGGGTATATTCATCACCTCTGTCTTCTCTACGTTCACTTGAAGTCCCGTCTTCACTGCCCTGCCTCTTCTGTCAAGTTGTTGGTTTTTGCCTGTATATCTTCGAGTTTGTGCAACAAGACATTAGACATAAATCATCATCGTCGGTGAAATCCAAATCTTCTGGGGTCTGTTCATCGGTCCAGCCAGTGTATGCCCATCTCACAGCTCCTCACTGTTTGCTGCATGATCCAGTCCAGTTGACCACAATCAGAAAGATCGTCGGTGATGGTAGGCAGCTTTTTCTTACTGCTGTGTTCACTTCAAAGGCGTCACTGAGCTTTCCATTGTGAATTACTTGGCATGTGGCGTCTTCATATAGTTGTTGACTGAGTTTGATAAAAGTTTGTGGTATTCCGCAGTGTTGAAGCAACTGCCAAATTCTTTCTTGGTCGACGCGGTAGAAGGCCTTTTCAAAACCGATGAAGTTGAGGTAGAGAGTTGACTGCCATTCTATACTCTGTTCTACGATGATGCGTAGTGTAGTGTTGCAATTTGGTCCGCACATGATTTGTACTTCTTGAAGCCTGCCCGTTCCGGTCGTAGTTTTAAATCCAGCGCATCCTTTAGTCTCTCCAGGATGATGCGGCCCTTATATTTTGCTTGGAGTGGACAGCAGCATGATTCCGCTCCAGTTCTTGCAAAGACTCAGCTTAGGTCGTCTCTTTTCGGGAGTTTGACAAAGTAGCCCTTCTTCCAATCAATAGGCAGGTACTTTTCCTTCCTTCCTTGCAAACCTTATGCTATAGTGGTGTGAGCATATCCGCTGTTGTCCCTGAGTCTGTTCTCAGTGCTGCTGGTAGGGTTCTATCTGGTTCTGCAACTTTCCAGTATTCCAGTAGCCTTATGGCGTTCAGGACTTCGACTTTCGTTGGAGGGCTTGTGTTCACTGGTAGTTCTGTGGCTGGGCTGCTGGTGGTATTTCTGGACGAAGTGCAGGTGGTGGTCGATTCAAGGGCTTTTTGAAGTGGTCGGCCCATCGTTTCCTTTTTTTCTCTCCTTTGGTAATTGGATTCCGTTCATTATCTTTTATTGATTTCATCTCTTCTCAGATAGTAACCTGGTTATTTGATACAATGTTGTCAAGTCTCTGTCTTTCCTACCAGCGGCCTGTTCTGCTTCACTTGCCAATGTGTCGTAGAAGTGTCTTTTGTCTTTGCGCGCACTCTTCTTCACTTTTTTGTCCAGTGTAGTGTTTTATACGTTGTACTCAGTTCCTCTTCTCGTCGTTCATCCTTGCACTGATTTATCTCCTGCTTCACCATCCTCCTCTCCCTCAGCTATCAGCTTCCATGTGTCCGTCTGGATCCATTCCTTATCTTCTTTCTTCTTCCTTCCTAATATGGTTATGCAGGTTTCTTTTTACATAGCTTTCAAAGAGTTCTAGTGCTCATCCACACAGGTTTCTTCAGGGATGCTTCTCGATATCTCCCATTTTGTCTTGATGGCTGGCTAACGTGAAGATGTCCTTTGTAGTTTCATCCTTCAATTCAGTTTCCATTCTGGGTGTTGAACTTGAACTGTGATCTATCACCAACTTCCTTGAATTCAAGGCTTTCAACTTGATTTGGAAGGTTCCTTGCACTAGCTAGTGAATGGTGTGAACCTACATCCGCTTCCCTTCTTCATCTCATCTTGTGTCCAGTAGCCTGCGTTTCCACTTTCTTCACACTGAGATGAAGTCGATCTGATTTTTAGTGTCTTGGTGTTTGGTGAAATCCATGTCGATTTGTAGATATCCTTGTGCTTGAACGTTCTGCCTCCAACCACCAAATTGTTGAATTCACAGAATTCTGCAAACACTTCCCCATTCTCGTTCATTTCACCTAGCGCTTCTCTACCTATGGTTAGTTCTCTTCCTGTATTGTCCGCTCCCAGTTTGGCATCCATGTCACCCATTAGAATTTTGATATCGCCAACTGAGGTCTTGTTTGGTGATGATTTCAGTTGTCTGTAGAATTCCTCCTTCTTCTCTTCATCTGCATTATTTTTGGCGCATAGCGCAGCATTGCACGATTGTGACTTTCCTTCCTTTTGAGTTGAACCTTGCTGTTATGATCCTGGGGGTGTAGATCGGTTACCACTGCATAAAAGAGAGCCTTCAATGCTATTGGGAGGGGGACATCATGATAGCCACTCGCTCAGTGTGCTCATGGTTGTCGTCTTGGTGATAATATCGGAGTAGATTACTGACTTCTCTCCAGTTGACAGTTTGGATAGTCCACTCCCATCCCATCTGCCGATTCCTCGCAGATTCCTAGCCTGGGACTTCAACCCTATACCTCCTCAACTCTTTTGCAATCTGGGCAGCCTTGCTAGGTTCAAACATAGTGCGGACATTCCATGTCCCCACGCTTACTTTCGCTTTCTTCAAGAGAGGCGAAGACACATCGGCCAACTGGCTTCCCAAAGGCTTTCATCAACCGGCGTCATTTCGCCCCTCCGATTCCAGTGAGGAATAATCTTGTTTTTATGTTTCATATTTTGTGTGTGCGTTGAAGTTTGTTTAGCGGTTGGATTGGTTTTCCGGGGTAGCCCTATGCCCAACCTCCCTTCTTTACCTCGGCTTAGGACCGGCGAGTAACTAGTGAACTAGTTAACCAAGCGAGGTTACTATTATTATTATCAGTTGTTATTATTATTACTTATTCTGATGGGAACCATCAAATTCTACCTTAAGTTCGCCACTTTTAGCCGTAGTACATGTTTGTATCTGAATAAAGCCTCTTGTCTTCCTCCTGTGCATGGTTGGCACCCGGTAATAATTTTGCCTGACACTAATTAAGTAATATCAAAAATAATCTAATTGCAGCTGGACAATGTATTTGTAATCTTCAGTTGTCGATATAGTGGCGAAATGTTTCTTTTCGTCACTTACTTTTTGTCATTTCTCGATTATCTGCGTGGTTTGGCAGACTAGAATTGATACTGGGTGGTGACTGAAGCTAGATAGAAAATCCAAGCCGTGTTTGGGTTGGAACCTTCAATTATTACCCAGTATCACTACAAGTCTGCTGAACCACAGCTCTCTTGGACCGTCAAAAGTGATTATCAGTATGATGCTCCCGCTCTCTTATTCAAGTTGGTTTGGATTGGGATGAGAAGTCCTGACTGGGCAGCCAGTATGTAAGTGCGATCAAGCGGTAGTAACGCGTTACGAATTGATAATGCAGTATAATGAAAAGCCAGCCAGTAGTCGCACCTTGTAGCTCAGTTGGTAATGCACTTGATTGAAAAAATGGCGGTTGCTACTTTGAATCCCATCGTGGTCCAAATTTCCACTTCGCCTTCAGTCATCACTCGGTGTCAACTTACTTTTTAGTAAGTATTTCTGATTATCTTTTCTGTTGGCTGTATGACTGCTTTTTCAGATTTGTTATGGAACAAATTAATTCTGGTGTATGACTGACACTGGAATAAGCTAGAGAAGGATTGACTACTACAATTCATGGAGTTAGGTAGCTGGTAATTAAGGTGGCTTCGTGATTTCTACACTTATTGAGTATTATTAATTAGTAAGAGGATGTAATTATGAATGGAAGGAATAGATCTGTTATTTGCAAAAAAATGGAAGTGGATAGCCAATTCCTGAAATTCTAAGCATACTTAAATACTCTGTGAAATGTCTTTTATTCACTCATTTGTGAACTAAATAGTATTCTGTGAAACAATTAAGGACATGATGAATGTTATTACAGGCATCTGCATATTGATCAATGTAAACACACTGCTATTAATGTATCTCTGCCCCCTACACAACTTCTATTTCTAACCATAGAGCACAACTATAATACAGAGCTCAGTAGAAGCTTACAGACTATCAATCATGATTACTATTTGACAGCCAAAATATTCCGCTCGATGACTTTCAGTATGTTATGAATCTCTGGCCCATTGTTTAAAGTACAAGAACCTGAATCAATGATCTTGTTCTCCAAAGTGTGTAATTCCATCTAAACCGATTGTACATTATTCCTTTGGTTCACTATATGAATTGGATAGAACTTACTTCAGCTTTTTAATAATACCTGTAATAATATACAGAGGACAAATTAATTGAACAAATGCATATTATCGTAAAGTTTTCATCAATCTCAAACTCTAAATATCATAATCTTGTACAATACGGTATTCGTAATTGAGGTATACATTTGTGTATAACGCACTGTAAAAGACTTAATTGACCTTTTCTTTTATTTCGATGAATCTCACTTTAAGATATGATCTCCAAACCACTTGTTTGTGTTTTGCCCAATTAGTTTAGCAATTAACCGAAAACGTCCAATATCCTATTCTAATATGTACTTATATTAGCTGCGCCGACTTGTACGTACATGGAAGTGTGGATAGTAGTAGTAGTATTATTCAGCAAAAAACGAAACCTTCTGGTCAGTCATGGAGTCAGGTTGAAAAGACTTTAGAGAAGAAAGTGAAAAGGAGACGTGCTACTGAAGTCTTATATTCCTCTAGGAACATAAAGGACAAATAACAATAATAATAATAATAAATTGATTTCTGAGATATTATATCCTAACTCCATTGAGTTCGACTGTGAGTAGAATGTGTGTCTATATGCATATGAAGGAACTGTCCCAAAAAGGAAACTTGAGTGGTGAAGTCTCTCAATATTGTTGTAAGGTTGGTTTCCTTTCATCGAACATTTGAAAGTTAATTTGAAGTTCTGGTTCGGCATAAATACATGTGTCTGCAAGCATAATTGCAAGTGCAAATTTAGCATACCCAAACCATTACAGATGTCGCATTTCACACATCTATGTTTACATGTGTCGATATATCTCCTCTTCCTCTCTCTCTCTTACTCTGTCTTTCGGGTTCATTTGCACAAATCCGTAAACATACAAACACACACACACCTCAACGTCACACTTATCGACCTCTTTTAAATTGGCACGTGTTATATTATCGGTCTACTCACAATGCAGACAAGGATTAGGTAAATCAATAAAGTTCGCTTGTGCACTTACACACAATTGACAAACTAGAAAAGACCATAAAAATTCGTTTTAACAACTAGTCTACGTAGGATTATTACATGTTTATCAGTCTGCATAAGTGTATCTGTGTACATTTACTTGTATGCGTGCAGGTGTGTGTGTGTGTGCAGACGTTTGTTCATCAGTTTTCTCAATTCCGATGACTATCATTCATTATGTGTTTAGCGATAGTATTACGAGAATCACAGACGAAAATTCTGTGATCAGTTCTGTATACATAAATTGTAAAGCCACAGACTGGTAATGCTGATATAATGAACTGGAAATATGCACGATTAAAAAACTTAAAATGTACACTCTTTTCTTTTCCGAATTCTGTTTTTGTTTACTTGTGTCCAGAGTTGAAAAATTTTACATTTCAATAGGTAAATAACTTGAAAATAGAAACGATTAGTTTGGTTATCTTAAGTTTTTGAAAATAAAAAGATGGATAGAAGTTATCTGTTTGGAGGTGGTAATTAGTGAGATCCAGGAGGCGCATTTCATCCTATTTTGGACTCATCAATCGAGTATATATACATCTTAGGGGTTGATGATGTGTCCACTGAGACTTGGATCCACTACTCATCGCTTATCTACTAGACTGCTGGGCCACGATGTGAACAAACAGTTATAAAGGAAAAGACAGCAACACAAGACTACAACAGTACAGTTACTGAACCAGCTTGTTTCGCTACAAAACTCATGAAGTGAACGGAAGCTAAACTTGGGAAATCATCAATAGTCTAGTATCTTTACTTATCTGTTGAGCTACCCAGCAGTTCCTTTAGTTGCGTAGCGTTTCATACCTCAATGTGCCTCTAAATCTGAGCATACCTTTTTTAGTATCCGAGTCTATTTGGAATGAAATTGCTGCGAATCGAACCCCTAGGTTGGCTTGAGTAAAGCGTAGTATAAGCCTTCACATTCAGCTAGAATTTGTGAGAAGCTGTAGGCTGGCATTCGAAAGATAGCGGAACTATATTCTTAAAGGTACTGAGTAACGGTGCTTGGAATTAGTTTCACTGGCTCAAATGTATCCAGTCATCATCCCATTACTGCCGTCTACCCATTTTCTTTGTCATTTCCTCGTTTGTTCCATCTTTCAGTTTCTCCCTTCTTGTAAGCTTGGAATTTAGAAGAGAATTATGTATATACTCATTTATAACATTGGAGAAATGATGGAACTACTGAACAAGGATAAAGTGAATTTATTTGACATGTTATCGCCAAGTAGAATGCATGGCGGAGCATCGTTATGGAACCTAGTGTTACTGTGTGATGACCCGTGACGACCAATTTAGAAGACAGAAAGGTGAAAGACAGAGAAATAAGGAGGGAACTAATTATCTGAATGGTTAGCTCTCAGACAAAGGTTAGATGGTTGAAGGCAGAACTCACTTTCCACTTGTCTCAAACTGCAGTCAGCAGGTGCATATGTTTATACTGCGAAGAGATGACAACGAATTTCACCGTTCTTTATAGTCCTAGCTTCACTGTTTAGTCAAATAGCACAGAGGTGACTGTCAGCTGAGATCCAGTCAAGCAGTGCACTTTCTGCCTTAGTAGTTAATGCTTTCCTTACACCAGCAAGACTTTGAGAGGGAAACATTAAATCTCGAGAAGCCCAAAGGATGAATTTTGCAGGTTCACCACATTGCTTGAGTGTAGGGTCAAGTGGATAACCATACTTGGACCCTCTCCATGTGTCTTACAAATGAAACACACATCTACGGCCTGAGATGCCAGGGTTTTGGATAGCAAACCCTGTTGTTAGATTTGATGGAGGGTGATAATATCGAAGGCTCTTATGTTCAGTTAGTAGAGCAGTTTCGGGAGACTATGTGTGATGTTTCGTTAACATATGTTCAGTTAGTCGTGTTTCTATAGCGTTGTTTACGCGTAATGGAATGACAGAATGATCGGCATCGAACTTAGGTATTGAATACTAGGCAAATCAGGTGGTTTTGATATGTGTTGCACATCCCAAGTCACGGCCTGTCTCCATACGTACTGTTAGGCAAAGTAGAGTCAGGTTGTAATAACGATAAGGATGGCCAGACTAAGAAGTGGCTCTAGTCTTTGAATTTTCGAACTGCTAATCTAAACTGTGTAGAAAGACTATTGGGTTTAGTCTCATCGAGATGCTAGGAATCAGAGGTTCTCAATGATTTGATATTCACCCCATTGGTGCAGTTGTATACACTCTTTGTAGTCTTCCTGACTTTGAGCAGTTTTATTGACTTTTATTTGGTTACCCTCTCCCCTAATACACACTTATCAACTTCGATATCAGTGCTTCTTCGTTCACTTACCTTTTGCACGTTGTTGCTTTGAAGTATGGCAACTTAAAATGGTTCAATTTCGTTCCAGGTCGTTGGTCGATTGGTTGGATTGTATTGTGAAGCAAATGCTTGAAAGTACATGATGCTAATGGTTTCTGGAAATTAAAAGTAGACTTAATATTCTCTGTACAGCTGATATCTCCCTGAAGGCTGTAGCGACACGAATTTTGTTATTTGTACAACTAATATGTCCAGTAATCGTATCGATTCATGCTTTACTCGAATTTCTATGAAAATATGAACATAAATCGCTAGGCTACTATTCGTGAGATTTTATGTCAGTCCTTCTTATGTATTTGCCACTGTAGGTTCTTTCAAGTTCATGAATATAACAGGAGGTGCTGTTAACAAAGCATTTCTTTACCTTATTCTTTTCGCATTCATTTATACAAGCTCAATTTCATTTGCTAAGGATCGAGGACCTGTGTTTCATTGGTTCAGGGAAATGACTATCAACTATCAAACCCCGCCTCACCAATAGATATCTGGACAGCCAGATAGTATCATTTTCCTACATACAATAGGTGTGGCTCATTGCATGCTACATGAGTGTGCACAAGGTTGCTAAGCTAGCGTTTTTTTCTACCAAACATCGTTCTTTTAAGTAATGTATCCATTTATATACTTGTAGTGTTCCACCTATCCTCAAGCTGAAGATACATAAAAATCGAGTTCTGTTGAGTTTTTATACGAAGTATGAAGTTTGTGAATGTACTAGAATGTACGATAGACATTAGATAACAGTAAAGAAAGTCTATATCTTTTCTGCTCTAAACTAACCTAATACATAAATTTTGTACATCCTTAATATCTTGCACAGACTCACGTTAGAATTAATAATTCATATGCTTTCTATTCATTTCATTCTGATATGCTTCTCTGGGTGTTCTCTCACCTAGTTTTAACTTATTCTTTACCCTTCTCATGTTTATCACACAAACCATCTGTCTCTGTAAACTTTATGTATCGCGAGATATATGCTTATATGTTGTTATTTACAGTTATCAATATTATCTGTAATCATATGAGTAGTATAATATGTTATACTTACTGCCTTCATTTGCATTTCGCAATGAAGATTTCAATTGTAATACAGATGAAGATGTCTCTGATGAATACCACCTGCTAATCAGACTTCCAGATCTATTGCTGAATATGATTGTGTATGTGTGTATCATTACTCGTATATGCCTATTATTTCCCAGTGTATTTGCTCATGTTTTTTGTTCACTATTGACCTTTTCATTCAATTCAACAGCACGTCATCCTAGATACTCACTCAACTCATCATCAACTCCAGAAATTCATTAAGCTTGTCACTTTGTATTATTTTTCTATTTTGTATAAAAAAAGCAAAAAGAATATGTTTACCGTATATTGAAAGATATGCCATTAAATCAAGCATTATTTTTTTTAAAAATCATCTTTTTTACTTGTGTCCATTTTCTCCTGTTGTGCTTATTTCGCCAGAATTCAAATATCTATGCTAAAGGGATTGGCATCTGTGTAGGATTTTTCTTCTTCCCTTGTCTATCTACTTTTGTTTATCTATTCAGTTGTTATAGATGTTGTTGTTGTTGCTTTCCCTACAGTCGAAAGTAGAAAATAGAATTTCTACCCTAATGCTACTGCTGACACGTGGATGCAACAGTCGTTCTGTCTCCCTCTTTACTCTCGCCCTCTTCCCCTTCTTTCTCTTCGATTTTGGTGTCTTTTCTCTTCACTTTTTGGTCTACTGAATAAACACACACACACACGCTTATATACGCACATGGACATACCACTAGTTGTTTCTGTCCTCTTATTCCATCTGTCTGTCATTATTGACTTCCTTTTTTGCAACAATATATCTCGTCTTGTGATGTTACTATATTGCCAACATCCCTTCATTTACCCGTATTATTATTCTTTTTTATCTGTATGCGTTTTATACGACCTTAAATTGCATAAAAGATGGGGGGACGACGAAGGGAAGGAGGTATATCTTTTTTTAATTGTTACTTCCACTGTCAGCAATAATAGTGTTAGGTGTTTTATGTGCTACCTATACTTTATATAATATACATGCATATATCTTCTATCTTGAAATCTAACGGGGTTAAAAAATGTTTCAACATGGTATCATATTTATCTAACAGCTCATAAAGTTGACAATGAATAATATATTTTTCTGTAATCGTGCATGTGTTTGTCCTACTCTACTGACTTCTAATGGTCTGCTTAACATGCTGGAACAGGTTAACATATGGTCCCACTTTTGAAGGTAACATCAGTAATTAGTAGAAGACGATGATATTGATGCATTTCAGTATAATCATTCCCTTTAAGAAAGGAATAACCTTCCGTAACAATATCTTAGATAATCGACAAGTCGATTTTAGTTTAATGAGCTGATGACTGAAGTTTAAGCTAAGCAATGGAATCATATTCCTGCTAGTCAATCCAACAGTCTGGTTACTGTATGCAACGGATGAAAAAAATGTTCTGCTTTGCTGTGATTCACAGACCCATAATGAAATCTAAGTGTATAACAGAGAGCGTTAGCATACTTTATTTTTCTGTTTGACCCTAAAGGCGAAAATGAGTGACTAATTCATCAGTCATTATCTCTTTTATGGAACAAATCTTTCCTCTTTTACGTTACAACCATATAGACAATACCAATATCTATTGTAGGTTACAAATCACCCTATAACCAATTCAGAAGGTTCAGTTGCATTTTGTGTACATTAAACATTTCTGTGCTTTGCCAGCCGTCGTAAATGAAGTCTGGAAAAAGCTTGTGATGTGTTCAATAAATATACTGAAATTAATAACAATGAATGCTACTAGTATAAAACGTTTTAGGTACACGTGTAGTCTTTCCAAATATTCTCTCTTTAAATGTTAATCTCTATGTTTCATTATATCATATCATTCTGTTTTTGGCTTTTTTTCCAAATTACTAAACACCTTTCTACAGCTTAAAATTGTACAGTGTTCACAATCGGTGTGATTAAATTGAAATATGAATGACTTTAATACACCTGAAATGGATTACTTAACAAACTTTAGTAGTTTAACAGGACCTTCCTATTGTTAATTGAATTACGTATTGCGCTAACACTGAATGTGAATGAATGACTAAATGAATAAAAATTAATCGAAGTCAATTTAGGTGTTTCGTCTTAAAACTTCTGCACTACAGTATTTCTCAAAGCTTGATGTGGAATTCACCTTAACTGAACAGTTATTGGTTTTCATCAATTTACGCCATCTGTAGCGCCACCGCAACATCCGGTTGCCTTTTAAGGGTCGAGAGTACTGTGTTGCAGTTCGTTCTGTTCTCCCATATGGCTGTGAAACATGGCCATAAAAGGTAGAAGGCATGGCGAGGCTTCTGATGTTTGACCACCATGGCTTACATATCATAGGCTATGTATCTTGGTACCACCCCGAGAGTAACGTAGAGGGAGGGAGAGGGAGGAGCAAAATTAGTTGATGCGTTTGTGGAACTTCATCGACTGAAGTGATTAGGATGTGTTATCCATACACAGTCATCATCTGCTTCTTCCTGCAATGTTATCTAAAGTAGGTTCAGGCTGAAGAAAGGCTCGAGGCGTCCACACTAAAATGTGACATTGCTACGTGAAGTACTTAACCGTTAGTTTGAGCTATGTAAGGCAATGCAGACCAGCCGGTTGGAGCCTGTGGGATAAGATAAACAAGTGATTGGAGACTCTAGGTAATATGACTCAGAATCAATATCAATAGTGCAGATGTACCTACACGTTATATTCATTTTAACTCCTATACTAAATTCGACATTTTCTCACTTCTCCTTCCTCTTTTTTACTACTTTGTGCTGCTTTTCACTGATGCTTCTTCTTTTCTTATTTCAGCTTATAAAGTAATAGGCTTATTGTGTTGATCTCAGGTGTGGTAAATTGGACCGTGACGCAGTAATGCCTAGTTTTATATTTATAGTGATTGGTTGGAGAATGACAGTTCCGTTTTTTCGTTCTCAAGATATTACATATAACTCCTTGAATATTTATCACTATGTAAATTTACAGGATAGTATTTTACGGTATAGCCGCCTTTTCATGGGTTCAAAACTATGGATGGCAATAACTTTCTGAAAGTATGCCTATCGATTGGTCTGACCAGCTTTGCTTAATTGTATGTATTTTTTTCAAAATCTTTCATTGACCATTCATGTTAATCATATTCACTGGTAGCTGAATATCTCCGAAGGATAGTAAACACCAACCAGCTGACATTATTCTCATCCCAACCAAGCCTCGATTATCATAAATACAATGGCTACCAAGAAACCGGTAGCCATAAGTGACATGATCTGCAACTATTTGAAATTGTTTCCATCACCTTAGACTAACAAGCAGTGTGACTCAGCAACTATGTGGAAGTTCATATGCTGGTTTATGAACTACGCTTATTATATGACGACCAATGGATATGGAAAACTGGGTTGTTGCGACGATGTTTGAACCCTAGACTTGTCAGCTGAAAGTCTGCTACATAAACCAATGCTGTACAGCTCTACAAGTTTGATGTGGATGCCCATTATATCTTACATTTAAGTCCAAGTAGAATGATGTTTATTATGAACTATTCAGCAATGTTCATTAACTCTTTCAACCTATTATTTTCATTCCCATTTATCATATATTACACAATAAAGTGTGTTCCAACATTATGTATCGTTCATTACCTTCATCTCTGCATAAACCTTTGTATCTTCGGACCTATGTAGAGTTCTGTTTTAGGATTGTGAATTTATATTACGGTATTCCTCTAAATTTAGTAATAACAGAAATTGTTTTTCGTTTGTTTGGAATATACTGTTATCTCTTCCGATATCATCTATGCTTGAGCGTACGTGCAAATAATCTTATTTACATTTTTCTCTGTCTTTCGTTCAGTATAGTGTGTGCATGCATGCATATGTACATGCATTGTGTATATGTTTATGTACTACATATTCAGGTAGAAAACACCATTCTTGTTGTTTACACTTTTTTCTTGTTTCGTTATTATTGAGGGATTTCAAATTAAAGATTGTGTTATAAACAGAAATGCATAATGTGTTAATGGGGATTTCGTTCTTTAGGTAGTATTCATCACTGACTGACATCAGTTGAAGAACCATTGACAACCTAGGAGTACCTGACAGCCGTCTCATCCTAGTATGGGGCTCCTCAGCAGTACGTACCCACAATTCCACGAGGGACTCAACTTAGGTTTCATGATGAATGCGTTAAGCATTCAGCCACTGGATCGGAGTTCAATAGTCTACAATTTCCTACCTCTGTCGATTTCAGATATAGCGCAACTATCGTCCAAGGTCTTCAGTTAGCGTACAGTCTTTTTTCGATTGGTTAACCCCACAGGTTATGGCTCCCCAGAAATGAGAAATTGTGGGCTATTCAACTCCGATTCAGTGGCTGAATGGTTAGCACTTTTACCATGAAATCTGAGGGCCTTGAGCTTGGTCTCTGTGCGAGGTCGTGGGAATGTACTTCTTAGGAGTCCCATACTTGAAAGGGAGAGCTGTCCAATGCTCTCAGGTTTTCAATGGTTCTCCAACTGATGTCAGTCTACGATGAACACTACCTTACAAATGTACAAGACAGACATAAACTTATCCTCTGAAGGCGGCTAAGACTAACGTTGTCCGGCAAGGGTCACAACATTGTGGATAAACGAAAAAACAATAGTAACCATAATCTAGAGTTTTATCGTCTCGATTTATAGGATTTTTCGGGAAGTAGAAAGAATGGCACTGTAGATTTTGATCTTTTACGACAGTGATCTACCGAACTCGGTTGACCACCTTCTGCTCACACAGACTGTACTGAATGTCGTGATATTATTATAGATTCTATTGTTAGCCATTATCAGATGCAACCAATCATGAGCAATAATTGTCAGTTTTCAATCAAGACCGCCTCTCAGCACTGCCCATATTCTCTAGAACTATCGCTGCATTAATGTATAAGTTAGGCTTAGAGTCATAGGTAAAAGTGATATGCCAGTTTATGAGGTTGTGAACATTCCTCTAATCAAATGTTGTACATGTCATCGTCTAACTCTAAAACTGAATGACAGTTGAAATAGCACTAGGCCAGAAAAATTTCGAAGGTAGCTAGATGAAAATATGGCATCAGTTCATGGAGTGTTTGTCTTTTGGTTGGAACCGTGTAAGGGAAGGCAGAACTGATAGTTGGGCTTTGCATGACAACTAAAATTGGTGGTTTAACACTGTATCTTAAAATGCTTATATGCCTCATATTTTAGATTTATTTAGTATTTTTCGGTAGCTTTTTCTCTGAGTGGTGCTTTTTTAAATGTTTCTTGTAAAATTTACATGTGTATTCTGTTAATTCATTCCTCTGTCAAGCAAATCTGATCTGAATCACAACGATGACATGGTACTTCTGATGGAAAATACTCACACTATTCAAATCCTTTGGTTTATCTACCAGGAGTCCCCAGGTTGTTTACTCCCGGATGCGTTTCTTCCATCAAGAGTTCACACGTATTGACACTTAGTTTATCTATAAGATACAAGGCAGCTGGATCCGTCTAGTTATTTTACTTGCTATGTTTACCAAAATTAGAGACAAGATAGTACGAAACCAGTATTTAGTAACTTAAAATATACTTCGCATTTTCTTGTGCTGATTTACCTACTAAGAGATGATTACATAGAACAACTATACTTTGATCTGCACTGCATATCCTCATGAATTGATTATGATGAAAAGGAGCTATTAATTGAATATCGGTATTTCGTTTTCAGCCTTTCTTGTTCTTTAGTTGTCTTTCATAGAATCATTCGTTTTACAACTTGTTTGATGGGCTTTCAGTTTCAGTAAAGCAGATGAACTATGGGCTGAAGTAATCGAATTTCAGTTACACAGATGACAAATGGTTATGTGTACTGAATGGTAAAACTGATTGTAACATGCAGAAAGGTTTAAAAGAGATACAAGTAAATGGCAGTGAACTCTGAAGTATTTTATTTCTAGTCTGTGTTATGGGGTATCTAAAAGATTCTCTCAGTCTAATGCAATTCATGTCCTTCTGATAGTTCTCAATATGATTTTGAAGCTACTTGTACAATACAGCTAATTTCTTCCTTCCTACATTTATCAAACTTTCAGTTGTCTTTGCTGTCGCTTTAGTTCTTTTGACCATTACAGCATTTGTTAAACAACTGAGCAGAATAAAAACTTATGCAACTGTAGATCGGTTCTCAGATAGATGGACTAAAGTCAACTAAATTAAATTCGCATTCTTGGTCTTTTTCTATATATCGATCATATTACCATCCTGGATTCGTCTGTTTCTTTGTTATGATATAAATTCGATCTTTTTCTCAGGACATTCATTCTACTTCTTTTACAAATTAGTTTGATTGGTTTTCAGCTTATTGCCCATGAAATCGTATATTCGACATCCGTACCCGTGTCAGTGACAAATAAATATTTTATAGACTCAAAATCGCTTTCATGTATGAAAAGAAAAAAAACTGTTAACTCCTTTTGAAGGAACAGTGAAGGTGATCTTACAGACTTCATTAGGAAAAACTTACTTTGAGCAAGCAATAAAATTACCAGAGTTATTCCTAAACCAAGTTGCAAATATTTGTGGCTATATCTACTATATTCGTGGTGTCTAGTGGAGAGGTCTGACTTGCCTAGATATTTAGCTTTTCTACAGACGGGAGGGTTCGATGAAATCAAGTCTACTCTTCAGGATAACATCCAGCCGGATATGAGTTATCTTATCAGTTGTGCATTATTAATCATCATCGTTGTTGGTAAAGGTATTGTGTTATTTTTCTAATTCTCTGTAAAATGAACTGTATTATGTCTTGGAAGTGAGAGTTGTGTAGATCTACATCCGTCTACCTCCTCAATAAAGTCTCTGGTGATGGAAGCTAACTGTTATATATCTGGGCACTGTGTAAACAACTGAACTCTTCAAATTACAAGCAGTTGCCAACAAAAGTTTTCAAAAGATGTTTTCCACAGACATTTTAGAAAACTAGTTTTCTTTTTTCCCAAGTTTACCTGGGTTTTGTTACAATTATACCATAATATCATCTCCATTATTACTGTTATTATAATTGTTATTATACGTGATTCCTATTTTTCATGTATTTTCGATTTGTTTGATATTACGGCATGAATTTAATGCCTAGTTTTCAGACCTTCTCTTTTTCTTTCTTCCTCCTCCCTTCCATCACCTACTATCCCCTATCTCAGTTTGCCTTGATTATCTTAATTCCTATTGCTCTATCAGTCAGGACAACTATTGACCTTGCTATCCAGGCAAGTGAATCGATTATTTCCAATTCATCTATCGGTGCCCTCAGATCGGATATTCAGCTCCCTTATATTCTATAATGGCATCATGCCATGACCAACATTTTTAGTAGTGTTGTTTCTTTTGGCTACATTATAGATTAGTTATGACTATATGGATATGTGTATGTATGTGTGTGCGTGTGTGTGTATGTCTTGGTTGCGCTCAGGTCATTTGAGGACAAGTACGACTTTTCCCCATTATAACTAGTATTAGGTAACTAGCCAAGCTTAGACAAACTAAACTAGCAGATATATCTGTTTATGTTGTACATCTTTGCTTTCGAGATTTTTCTATTCCTACTTATTTTTTATGGTTACACATTCTGCTGTTCACATACAACAATCCACCTTCCCGTTTATTTTTTTTTTCTTTCCCTCTCTCTCCTTCTAAAAACGATATTAATGTAAGCTAATACAACTTTTCACATTTTATCTTATACTGTTTTCTTAAGTTTACTTGTCACGCTTGTTCACTTTTATTTCTTCTACGTCACGGCGATTGTCTCTTGTTTTGGGGTACTAGTTCCTTTCAAATTCTTTGTCGATTTCTCCTGAGATAAAAATGAATGGTGCTCATATTCATAGGGATGAATACTTACCATCTTGTGGTCGGCTGGTATTTCATTATGGTTACGTAAAGAGATTTGTTTATAGCATCTCTTCAGATCTTTTCTTCAATCCTTTATGAAAATTGTCGAACTTTCTGGTCTAGTCCTAAGGATTATTGTATCTGATGACTAGTCAATTATCAGTCTCATGTTTGTTTACTAGATGGATAATACTACCCATTTATCCGTACCAGCACAGAACCTGTAGTTTTGAACTTAAAACCCCATAGTGTAGAGTCACTTACTTATACCACTAAGCTAACTTCCCTGTTTATTTGCTTCGTAAATGAATTTCTAAAGGAAAAAAAGTGATTTCCTGAAGTATCATGTGGCACCTATATTCCTACACTGATGTACGTTGTCAGCTTATATTGTAATGGATAATATATGATAGCGAAAAGATAAGTCTTATTAGTTGGACCTTGCGTACACGACTGTAAGTCCAGACGCGATCAATGAAAAATGTTCGTTTTGATTCCAGAATAAACTTAATTTAGATATTCTAATATGATAGCAACTTCATTCCCTGCTCCTCTCTGTTTAGCTTCAATGGGATAACACTGATATCATATGGAATCGTAGGAAGTTTATCCATCTTTTCAAGACAAAGTTTAGCATATCTTCATCTTATATCAGTGATTACACTGAATATTTATCACGTACTAGACAAGACAGACTAGTCGATCGGTGAGGTTGTTAACCTTCTCGACTGAGATGGCTTGGACATATACTGTGCATGCTCAGCCACTGCCTATTTCGACGTACCATGCTGGGGGAAGTTGAACTAGGTAGAAAGAGGGTTCAGGGTGAGCAGACCAAGACCTAGCAGCAGTTGATGGAGTCTCTTACTGTTGGCCTAAGTCGTGTAGGGTGATGTAGCCTCCCTAGTACGGGTCTCCGAGATGAAAGGAATCAGCGGTTGAGGTCTCTTTGAGACACGACTGAAATTCAATCACAGTGGCACGGATGTGTTCACTTCCTGCCATATCCCACAGCTTGAATATTTGCACTAACTTTTACCTCCCAATTGTTTATTATGTGTCACAACCTTGTCTACTTTGACATTATTCTTTTTCCATCCACTTGTTATTTGTGTACTATTATGAAGTGCGGCAACTTGAACAGATACACTTGTGTAAGGTTCAACGTTGATTGTGTCTGCCTGTCTATCTATCATATGTAAAAATACTTTACAAGTGACTGTTAAATGAATACCCATTTACACTTGTAATCCATTATTAATAAACACCACATACTTTTTCACACATGAGACAGCGATTAAAATGTCTCCATTTTTAACATATATTGCTTATCGTAGTGAAATAATAGTGGAATTCGTTCCATCAGGCTAATGTTAGGCATCTGAAAAAACGCCTTCACTACTCTTCTCTCATTGTATAATGGTGTTGATTTCTAAAGGAAAAAAAATCAACCGAGAGGGGTAGGGGCTTGGCAACGGAAGGATGGTACAGCTAAACAATAGGGACTTAGACGAACGACCAATAAACCCACCATAGAAAAAAATTATCATCATTATTACAACGATCAACTGGAATTATATAATTGGTCAAGTTGTGCATTGATTTCTCTTAACTGTTTAAAGTACAAATTTTGGTGTACTTTTTGCAAGTGATATTATCTACATTTTAAAAATACTTCATGTAAGTATGACGGTTTTTATCATGTTGGTTGTTAAATACAAATTTCCACTAATCATTCACTGTTAAACAGATATGAATTCCCCTTCATAATTTATTTTTCATTTATGTATGATTTGTTGGAACGGTTGGAAATCCCGTGTATATACATACATGTATACTTGTATTAATGGTAGGTCCTGCTGAATGATCTGCAAAGCATCAAAATATTCAAAATTAGGTGTTTCAGGATTTTCTTTCCTTTTTATAAGCTGATTAAGTGTCGAATAGATCTACTTGTCTTTGTTTTATGTTTACACCTTGGTAAATGTCTTACTGGTTAGTTAAATCAATACTGAGTTACTTTTTATTGTTCTCTCACTCTTTAAACTGGAATCACTACTTTATAATCAACATATTCCACTCTTTTTAACTTCATAAAACCTGACTAGAGTTTCTCATTTGATAAATGAAAGTAACTGTATACGAAATTCACAAAACCGAAAAATTTTTTACCATACTATAAAGTTATTTCAAGTTTCATGATTCATCCATTGAATCATTAACCTTTTGAATATATTCTCAGATGTCCTGCATTCAGGTCCACTAGTATAAATGAACATGTAACCCCACTGTATTACTTCTGGTAGAATTGTTGTTGTTGTTGTTGTTGTTGTTGTATACACACATTATCCTCATCTTAACAACGCTATACCGAATCTCACCATTTTGTCACTCCTCTTTTCTTTCTCCTCGTACTTTATATTTCTTTTGACTGCATTCACTTATCTTCATCCTTCACCTCACTACCTTTTTACTTGATGTGCTGATATGAGGTGTGGCAACTCGGACCGTTACGCAGTAATGCCTGGTCCTATGTTGATAATGATGATGGTAGAATTGTTGATATTTCGTATTTTCATCGTGAGTGTTTTCACGGTTTGATAGTGTGTTAGTAAACTGATAAGCTTTTATGAACTGTGCTGAATGTGAGCTCCACACTTACAACAAAGTGTTGATTGCTGTGGATTTAGACTCAAAACCAGTAAAACTTATAAGATATATAACTTCCTTAGATTTGTGTTATTTTATTATTATTTCTAAAACTTGTTTGCTACTGAAAAATCGACAGTCCATCTATTCCTGGTAACCAGTGTACAATATTCACAAGTTATAGATGATTTCTGGGCAAGATGACTGATTTGCAAACTATTTACAAAATACACAGTTCACATTGATATTGTGCATAGTTAAGTAATTCTTCAACTGTCTAACTGCGGTATCAACAAGAATACCTATGGAAGCCATTCGCGAATCATTAGAAACAGTTCAGACTGATCTGTCAACAAGGACCACTCAGTTTATAAATCATTTGCAAACTGACCATCCTATTTAAGGTATACCGATTGGTCCAAGTCGGCTAGCGAGATTCCATTGGTTTGAACAATCCAGTTCTGTAAGCTAAACTCTCTCTGGGTATGCTACTCTGATGAGCTTACTTCTAAACAAATAAAATGGCCGTCAGATGTTTAGACCAGTCTGACCTGACTGATGAAATCTTTGACATTATTCTTTTCCCATCCACCTGTTATTTGTGTACTATTCTGAAGTGTGGCAACTGGAACTGATACACTTGTGTGAGGTTCTACGTTGATTCTGTTAGTCAGTCATAAAGTTAACAAATATTAATCGGAATGGTTTAGGTCAATGTAAATGGGAGTTTTTAGAATTCTGCAGATAAGTGGATAGGGGTTCCACAAGAAATGATTTAGACCATTGAATGTTGATGACAACTCAACTACCAAAAAGTTAACTGAGTAGGTTTTCTATTCAAATAGTTTGTCAAAGTTGTAGTACTGATATATGAGAATACCGGTAACAATACTTGTCGGCTGGTTAATTCAGATATTGGATTTAAGTGACTATATGATTCAGCAGTCTTGTAGTTAGCAGTATCATTCCAACTGCGTATCATAATATATGAATTATTCAAATATTATGGTTGACATGGTATATGGGATTTAGGCTGAATGCTCAATTTGCAAAAGATAGTTCTCAACCGTTGCTGAATGTAAACTAAATACACTGATATGAGGAATATTATTATCATTGGTAGTGATTCATTATGACTCACTTGCTCCACCTTCATAACTTACCTTAGACTGATAAGCTCGAATCAGTTTTTATTATACCTTCATGTATTCAATTCTGTTATCACATTTCTATTATAACCGGTGAAATATTTTAAGATGAGCTAAAACAAAGACATTTGTAAACGGAAGACATATAAGTGCAAAATGACTTGTTGACCACTGAGAAGAAGAATACATAATCTATTTATCTTCACTGTCGTAAATAGTTTTCATATATGTCATCTTGAATCTCTAACTATTCATCCTTAAAATTTCATTGGCATTACATCAAATATTTATTTAACATCCATCCGAAACAGATGGTAGCAAAGACACTTGATCAGTACTTTAGTGTTGAATCTTATTTTATTGAAGGTAATTAGCATATTTGAACTTTTCCAATATGTAAACTGCTGAAAGTTATAAAACTATCCACAATTTCAAAGCGTATCTGAGGAAGCTTTGACACTTAACAAAGTTCATTTACTATAGTCTTTTGTCTGCTCAATGGAAATAAATGTTTACATGAAACATGTTTCATTCCTGCAGTATTCACTATAGTACAATAAGAAGAACCAAGCAGTGTAGTTAAATAACCTGACATGAGTCGACGAAAACTGTTCAATATTCACTAGGCAATGTATGCATTAGCGACTGAAATACTTATCACCTGTATCTATTTGTTGAACCATATGAGCAGTATCCAACTAAATTTAATAATATTAATGATAAAAACCACTGTCACTTACTTGTGTAAAGTTAATTTCACTGTTAGTTTTTAAAAATAAGGAGAGAGTGCTTCATGAAGTGAAAATCTTCACACTACTGATTACCTTCATTAAAACTAATATAACTATTATTGCTCATGAGAACTTTGATACATTTTTCACATATGTTGACATATGAACATATTAACTGTGCATAAGCTAACTGTTTGAAAAGTATCTTTCAGTTCATTTCGATACATTTACACCCTTGTATGCACATCCACATAGAAATGATTACGATTAGTCAGAGGAAGAGTTGAACTTTCGCTTCTCGGTGCTTATTATGTAGATATATTCAGTGTGATTGGAGTTTTAACTGGTGCTTTCTACATTACAATTAACCTGGTTCTTCAGTAATATTTTTGGCAAAGCAACTGAAGAGTCAAAAAGATTGTTTACCATGATAATTTAGGGCTGAGACTAAGATTTTAGATCTATAATTTCATAGGCTTACAGGCAGCTCCCACGTAATTCACCGCAACAAATCAACACAGAATAAAATATATTAAGACGTTGGTCACTAGACTCTAATTCTTAATTTTTTTTTCGTCATCATTACACGGAAATAACTGGTGCCTTAGAGTGTGAATAAATTAATGAGGACTATTAGTTTCATCTGGATTCATTCAACTTTTTTTCTCTGAAATGTTTCTGAATTCCAATAGAAACTTCTCTCATTACTGACCCCTAGATAAAACAAACATTTGTGAGCAAGAAGGTAAATTAGTTAATGAGTTTTTGAACCTTCATAAATTGAATTAATTGTGATGTATTGTGCTTCATGAGTCACTACTACCATTTTAACGGAAGTAAGCTAACTCTGTAAAAGGAAATCCGGTTATGAGCAGACCAAGAAATGGGATCAGAATACTAATTTTAACTGTGTGGAGTAGAGTGTTCTGTCTTGTTGAAGTCTAGGAGAAAAGTGAATTCTATGTTTAGAAACTTTAAGCTATTTGACTGTCATATGATCAAAGCACCCATCACATATGCACTTACATTTTATCGTCAAGTGATACTCAGAAATCTACCCAGTTACGTCGATAACTATGATAAACATTACTATGCATTTAAATCCCGATAAGAGGAGGCTTTTCTATGACTGCATTAGAAAGCCTATTGATAAGTGTTGTACAGCTAGAAGTGTAAATTTTAACTATGTTATGTACTACTTCTTAGCATTCATTTTGGTTCAAATGTTCTACTATGTCTGTGCAATGTCCATATGATTTACAGGTTGATTAAGGACTTCTTACTTTTGATATTTTCTTGAGTATATGTACCAGTTATCATACTGGTAGTGTCCAACTGATATATATTATGATACTTTCAATGAATGCCATTAGGTTTCAGTTTTTCTATGTCTTATGCAAGAGCAGTAAGTATGGTTATTCTTTAACGGTAGCGCTGTAACATTCTAACTCATTTTTCTATTTACAATCAGTTTCCTTTCGTTTCTGCCTAGTTTTCACCTTTCTTTGCTTTACTTCCCCTTCATTATTTTCTTCCTTTCACATCTGACTATTCTAAGCTGTCTTCTTCCGTCTTGCCTTCCTTCATTCATCGCCTTTCATTTTATTTACTATATCAATGCTTCTGTCCACCACCTCGAACACCCACTTTTACATCTGCGTTAAAAAAACCCAACCTTTATGCTCCCTTCAATGTAACAGTAGTGGTAGTATCCGCCCAATCGTGTGTAAATATGGAAATTATCATCAGATAGTCGGTTGGGTGTACAGAAAAAGAAACAACAATAGTCATACACACACACACACACACTTTCTGCCTGTCTTTGCGTGTGTTATAATTTATTTCATTTTATCATTTGGTTAATTGTATGTGAAACATGTTTAGTGAAAATGGGTGATGTGATTTATGAAAATATTGAAAAGTGAAACAATATTAGTTTAGTCCTCTTACTCATTCTTGTAATGACAGTAGTCCAGTTAGTTTAGCTAAACACATATGGGATCACTCTTAATCATAAGTGGACACTGACAGCTCACTCACACATACTTACAAGCATACGAGAATTAGGACTGTTTCACCTGCGTAAATTACCTAGCCTATAAGGATGAAATATTTGATTTTTATACCTAGTCCTTGAGCTGGAGAGCTTGACTGTATACATCTATCATACTTGTTAGGGTTAAGAAAAGAGGTCATAAAATTTGTACACTGACATGCTAATGATATTTCCGATCATCTTGCTGATCTACTGGAAGACAGAGATAGTCATGTTACTTCTGGTTTATAATTCTGAGCCACATCTGTTATCATGTTATGCTTTAGTTCCTAATCATTCTCAATGATAAAACTAGTTACATTGTCAAAAAGCAGCATTAAAAATACTTATTCACTGTATGATATATAAACTTTCAAAATATAACTAAGTGCAGATTGAAACATATTACCTATGTGGATAATTTACCTGATATTGCTGTGAAAAAATCATCTCAGAGACGTAGATACAAGTATCTCTAACGTTATACAGAATTCTGGATATCACATTACGCTATCCTTTGTCTTATGTTATTCGCTTTTTAGTTTTCCATCTAATTATTTTGATGACTTCAGATGTGATTATCTGGTCGGTCGCGTCTCTGAAACGCTGTCTTAATTATTCTGTGGCTAACAGTCCACTCATACAGAAATATGTTTCTCCAAGCAGTTGGTTAGGTAGGCACCCATAGTCAGATACGAATGAATCATACCTCAGAAATACTCTACGGGATTCTATATAGTCATTGCAAAGCACTCCTCATTACTGTTTCTTGACACACTTGTAATTCTACGTGGTTACAGTGGATCGAATTGTTCGACCTCTGTTGGAGTATGGGCTCTTATACGGATGCCTCAATCTTACCTGAATATTTATGATAATTTACTTGGTTCTGACTAGCAGGGGAATCCAGGAAGCGCATTGCGTCCTACGAGTCCCAACTCAACCAAGTAAGTTATCATGATAAGTATTCAATTAATATCGAGGCATCTGCATATATACCCATATCCCAACAGAGGTCGAACAATTCAATGCAGTATAACAACAGAGAATTACTAAAATGTTAGCAAATAGTAATAAGTAATACCTGTTGTACAAGAGGGGACTGTCGTACTTTAGTGACCTAGTGGAGGACTCTCTGGTGTCTGAAGCGGTGGGTACGAGGTTCAAGTCTCAGTAGTAACAGCATCACTCACTTGAATCCAGGTACATCCAGCTGACCAGTCCCAAATAGGATGAAATGCGAGTCCTGGATTCTACTGCTATCCATAACCCAATAAATCATATTCTTCATTGCCAAAGAACCAACGAAGACCCGAAAATATCTTCAAACTTCTCAGCAGTGTACAAACCACTCCACATGGGGTTAGTTTCAAAACAGTCAGGTCTAATAGCGTGTGTTGATATCCAGTGCATCACTTCGTGATACAATGCTATCATCACTTTTTTCTTTTCACCTTTCTATCAATGTCAATGATAAAATCTGTGATGGAATTAGAGAGTAAAACGATGACAAAAATGATCTCAAATTCATTTCCCACAGAACAGTTTAAATGGAGAGTTATATAGCTCATGACCTCAACGTATGTGTCTTCTGAATGTGGGCAGCCCTAGAAACCCCTATCTGGTTTTCATTGAAGTCATGCCACACATATATATATATATATATATAATTACCTAGATTTTGACTTGATCTAATTACACTTCTGGCCGCTTCACATTATTCAAAATTTGGTATTCACCGTCTCTGAATTTGTTCACATATCATTTATCGCTTTTATTATTTATTATTATTAGTCCCTTGGGTTCGTAGTGGAACATAGGGCTTCAGTAGCACGTCTCCATTCCACTCTGGTCTGTGAAATCTTTTGAACCTGGTTCCACGACAGCCCACAACCTCTCATTTCCTCCTCACACGATCTCCTCCATGTCACCCTCGCCTCGGACGCCCAACTTGTCGCTTCCCATGGGGATTCCACTCGAGTACCTGGCCTGACGCCTGATGTCCTCAGTCGGCCTTCTCAGTGCATGCCCAATCCATCTCCACTTCCTCCTGCATATTTGTTGGGTGATAGGTTGTTGGTTGGTTCGTTCCCAGAGCTCCTTGTTGCTTATTCTTTCTGGCAATCCATCTGATCTTCAGTAGCGAGAGAGCGTAAGCAGTTGTTGATGAATGTCTGTAGTTTATTGGAAATCCCTTTCGTGATGCGCAGGCAAGTCTCTGAACCACACAGAAGCACTGACTTGACTGAATTGGTGTTGAAAATCCGGATGTTGTTCCACATGCTGAATGGAGTGCATTAGATCTCCACACTGGTTTCAGGCTAATGAATGCCTGTCTTGCTGTTTTTCCGATTCTGACTGACTTTGACCTCCTCGTGTGTGCTTGTGCCGCCTGTAGTTGAAACAGTGCTTCCTAGATAGGTGAAGGAGGTTACTTCCTTTAAGTTTCTCCCGTTGATGGTGATTGGAGTTTGTTGTTGTTGTTGTTGGTGGTGGTGGTGCGGTATCTTTATCACCTCTGTCTTCTCTATATTCACCTGAAGTCCATTTATCGCTTTAGTTTGGTATAATTTCAACTTTTTGCGGGGTCATACTCTGACTAGTTAAACACACTCTAGACAATCGTCAGAGTAATTCATACGACAGGTATTCATGAATAGTATTGATTAAAAGACAAAAACGTAAGGAAATATATTTCTTGTTGTAAGCTTCTCTTCAACTAAATTTAGCATTGTAAATCTCCTATAGTTTAAATGATTTATTGTTAATGGGTTTAAACTTCGATCACATCTCATCTTATTTCAATGTTCATTTTACTAGTCTTCCCTTCCTTCCAACTTTGTTCTGTGGATGTCGAAAACCATAATCCTATCGTGTTTCATTCATTTTTACTACTTAATTTCTGAGAAAAAATTATCAATGTACAATCACTTTTGTTTCAATCACACTAAAAATCATACTACTAACCATACTGTAATACACTTATTGGAATAACTTACTACATAGTAAAATTTTTCAATAAGAGTTATGATGAAATGTTTATTGATTTTGTAAAAAATCTAATAGCCTACAGCCGATTATCAATAAAGCAATAGTTCTAATAGCAGTCAATATTCATGTCATATAACATTTCTGCATTAATGGTAGTATATATATCATGTACATAATTCTCATTGATTGTTATTGGTGTTTTGTCTTCCCCTCTTTCTTTCTTTCTGTTAACTTCATTGATCCAGTCGAATGTAACACGTGAATTTTGGCCTGAGAAAGTTGATGAACATCGACTACGTATGCATGAAGAGCTTAGTCAGTTATTGGCACCATGTATTCAACAAGTTGTAGAGCTAGCTAAACGTATCCCTGAGTTTAGTTCACTCGGTCAACCGGATCAATTGGTGTTAATTAAAGCTGCATTTTTTGAAGTATGGCTTGTTCAAGCTTCACGTTTAATATCAACACATGATCGTAAAATTACACTTGCCGATGGAAAACAAGTTACAAAACAAGAATTGGATTTTGTGTACTCCGTAAGTGATAAAAATCTTTTTTTTTTCTAACATGTGTTTTTTCACGCCCCTACAGTATTTAACAGTTTCGGTGATGATTGATGCTCAGTTTAATATGTTTTGAAGTGAGGTTGTGCAATATACCATAGATCAGTATACCATCAAACATCTGATCTATGAGCATGAGCAGCGTATGAATGCAAAAGGGGTACTCTTCAACCGGACTGATAGCTGCCACCTTGACGTGGTGGTCGGGTTAGCATTTCGCAATGACTGAACGAGCTATGTTAGTGGAACATTTGTTTTCTTAAGGTCCTACCATACCAGGACAGGATTGAGACAACAATATGGTATTTCTTGTAGATTATCAGGAGTGCCATGCTCACACTCCCTTCCCTACGGAAAAGGAGGATTGGAAAGGTCAGCTCTAAAATTAACACACTAGCCTTTACCCTGCAGAGTACTGGAGTTGGTGATATGAGTGCATAGTCGAATTCGAAAAAGCAGAGTAAAATCTCAAACTTCTAATAATTCCTTGTGTGACTGGCTTAAAGCAGATATCTTAGGGATTTTGTGTACATGCACCAACCTTTCTGTCTCAGGTATCTTAAGAGGAACTAACCTTAGTGTAGGCTGCCGAGAAGTGTTAACTGAACTAAAAGCTCTGTTGGTCTTGAATTTCCTTCAGGTTGTCAACTTTCAATATCCTTACCTTCTAATCTTCCTTCACATCTCTCGGTCAGCTTTAATTTCTCTCAGCTCTGCAGCTATCGAAAACAATCTGAATTCGCGAAACAGTATCCCTGATATCCTAAAACTGCACTCCAAACTACACATTGGAGCTTTCAATGTCTGCACCGTCCGTTAAATCGGCCAACAAGCTTCAATAGTTAACACTTTGGTATCTCCTCAAACCGTGAATATCCGCTGTTTGCCAGGATCTGAGTCCCTTTATTCACTTTAGGTCACTCGGTCAATATGATGAACTCGGAAAATTCGCCTCTCAAGCCTCAGTAAGCTCGGTTGTTAGCGCCGACAGTTTTGCAGACGTAGGTAAAGCATTAAATGCTAAGGTAAAGTGTGCACTGCTTGACTGGGTTTCAGTTAACAGTCACCCCTGCACTGTTCGACTGAATGATGCACTGTGAACTAGAAGCAGCAGCGAAGCTCGCCGTCGTCTCTGCTTACGTACCTACTGACTGTTGCTCGGATGAAGTGAAGGAAGAGTTCTACCGAAAACTGTCTAGCCTCTAACTGGAAGCCAAACATTCTAGTGTTGTTGTTGCTGCAGGTAAATTCACTGCACAAATAGGTAGGCTAATTCATATAGAAGGGCTGTTAGGTGGAGCTTTCGAAACCCAGACTGATGAACAGATAACGGTGGCCTCCTGCTACAAATATACCCGGACAGTCATCTATTTCCAACTAGCACAAACTTCGGACATAAGTACGGACAGTGTCTGACATGGCATTTACTCAGTTCAACTAAGCGGTGGACACAGACAGAATATATTACTTTCATTTAGCGCTGGAGAGGGTCAGGGGAAGACTGCCACTCCCTCTAGAGCACACAATTGTACAGAGATCACCCGTTTCTGCTAGACATTGAGAATACTAAGGCTGTTTTCAGCAAGAAACTGACTAGACGGTTTTCAGAACAGAATATCACTCATTCGGAGGAGGTTCGACTCCGTCTCCAGTCTGCTGTGAAGAGTGCGTTAAAGACGGCCGTTGACTGTCACAAGGTGACTAGAAAGAGTCAGTGAACCTCGGTAGCTTCTTCTGAATAAATTGATGCATGTTAATGCCCGTAACGAAGGCATTTAAGAATGGTGGTCGAGGATTACTGGCCAGACTAACTAAAATGTTGGCTGACGTGTGGGATTCAGACTGTCCCTTTTGAGTGGTCTCAGTTACTGGTTACCCCAGCTTTCAGGCAATAACAGATATCCTCTTGTGATAACCAGAAAGGAATCACTCTGACGAACATAGTGCGTATGATCCTAGGTCTTATTATGATCTAACACCTAAGTGAAGCTTCGTAACAGCAGATCAGAGAAAACCACGCAGGTTTCAAACCTGACTCTGAGTGCATCGTCCAAACATGCACACTCTACCAATTATTGGAACACAGGTACACTTACCGACACCTGAAAGTGGCTATATTTCTTAGCCTGAAGGCTGCATTCGACTCCGTCAATCGATAGGTCTCTTGGCAGTTTATCTGACTGGAAAGGATGCCAAGTAAGTACATCACTCTTCTGAAAACTCTGTGATCGAACACCCCTTGATGTGTTAGAGCTCACAGTGAGTTATACATGTTCACTCTTTCCATACTTATTAAACCTTATCATAGATTTGCTTATGAGGTATTCTCTGTCGTCATCTGACTTGACTGGGAAGCCCTTAGCAGATCTGGAGTATATAGGTGACACAGTCATTTTAAATGAAGATCTTAACAACATGCCAAGTCTTCTGGATGCATTAGGGGCAATTTGAGAGTGTTTCAGACTCGTTTCTCACCACCCAAACGTATACTGTTGCCCCAGGGCTGGTTATTAATGGTGTCTAATCTTACAATAGGGAATGGAGCGTTTTAGTGCTTACCTGGGAAGTCGAATCAACCATGGTGAGTTGTTGGCCAACGGAATCTCTTCATGGATACGAAAGGCTCGGTTGGCTTTCACCAACTAATCCATTTATGGTGCCACCATGATATTCCAATGCTTATTAAGAGTCGAGTTTACTGTACTCCAATTCTCTCTGTTTTACTATATGATTGTGAAACATTGTGAACATCAGAAGGATTCAGCCTTTTCCTTCATAGCATATGACTACGTGTTACCATGTCAGTAACGTAGCAGTCAGGTGTATAGGTTTACGGAGGGGAAGAAAGTCAGTGGTTGGGGTTGTAAATCTTCGTCGACTCAGGTGGCTGGGGCATATGTTACGCATACCTAGTCACAATTTGCCTCGTCGTGCAATGTTGAATCACCGTTACTATTATCTCTAGTCTATTTTCATCCATTTGTGAAACACGTGTTCTTCACTGATGCTGACCGCTATGAGTCTAATGTTAGGTGTATATGCATACTTTTTTTCTAAGTTCTTACTAAACAACCAAACTAAGTGTAATTTAATCATCTTCGATGATGGCTCATGCAGTTAAAATGAGACTTTAAGCTTCGAGGATAAATAGTTGAAGAACATATGAAGACAAATTCACTGTTGTAATGTAACTTCGATTTATTCAAAAGTAACAAAACTTATCAAATAGGCTAAAATGAAAAGTCAGTATAGGTATTTCAAAAGTGCTTAGTATACGATGAGAGTGACACATGTGGATGTTGACCCTGTTGTGCAAATCTGTTATGCTGTCCAGTGAAATTAAAGCTTTTGGTTTAACACTAGTATTGGCTTCGAGGAAGTAAACACTATATTCTGTTGGCGTAAATAGATAGTTGGAACCTACCAACACAAATGCATAGCTTACTAGCCAGAGGTTACTTGAAAATCAGTTGACCCACACTACGAATAAGCGCATAAAATGGATATCTCAAATTATTCAGCTTGAAATTCATCCTGGTTGACTCGGGTAAGCGAAAAAAAATCTAAAAAATGATATAAAATATTAACAGGAGAAACCGTACATCTTCGAAAGTCAATCAGTTACACTGTTATTTTATTACCTACCAGAAGTATCTTTCCAGATAAGTAAAGAACTGATTTGGTTAAAGGTTATTGTTACTGTGAATGTAAAATGTACATGCAGATAGCTCTATGCTAATATTTATTCTACTTAACATTCGTTTCATGTGATTTGCTTGGTGACTGATGATGGTTGTACATTTGAAGTTCATTCAGTATTGCATGTCACATAATTCAACATTTCATTGAAACATAAGTTTCAAGTTTCATCTGAAGATTGCCTTTAATTCCATATCTCCATTTAACATCTTATCAGTTACCTGCTTTCATGTATCTTGATTTCAATGAACCCAAGACACTAATATGAATTAAATAGTATTAAGTAGGAAAATATCTAATAAGAGAAACGTAAGCCTTACAATCTCAACACTTGAGACCTAGGTATTGGATACCTGTTATGTTACGCTGGCTTCTTAGGCTAGAATTTATCCAAGAACCATATTTCCCTACTTCTTTACTTTATCGTATGATGATAAATCACATCTATAGGTTTCTATGCTTGACTCTACGCATTAACGGCGATTTCTTTACTGTCACCCACTGGATATTCGTCTACTTCTTATATCATATGATAAAAGAAATTGGTCATTTAACTGTTGTAAATCGACAATCATTCTTCTGATAGTTGTTTCCCGCTTTGAAAGTGATAGCTGGTTCAACTCAGACAAATAAAAAGAAAGACCTTATCATCATAAAACTTGGCACTAATACATAGCCATGTAATTTTCCACACACACTACCACATCAGTTTAGCTGGTGTCAGCGGGAAGACGAAGAAATGAAAACAGCATTATCTTTATGCGCAGTAATGTTGGGCATTGGCTAGTAGTAGAATCCAGGGTGCGCACTTCTTCCTATTTGGGACTCGTCAGCTGGAAGTACCTGCCTCCCAGTGAGTAGTGTTGTTCCCATCGGGACTCGGGAGTGACCCCTCCAAACGCCAGAGCGTTACCCACTACACCACGGAGCCACGATAGCAACTGCCCATCATTACTATACATAGTTAAAAGACAAGCAATATCTAGGCATCTGCACAGGAGCCGATATGCCAACAGAGACTGATCAATTCGGTACAATCAACGACGTTGTAATACAAGCAACAACACTAAGCGTTATCTTAAGTTGAAGGAAACTGTAAAACGAAACCTAAAAGGGTTTAAATCAAACAAAGAAAAAGTATGAATTCATATTTGTCAGGTTGGTTGGTTTCGAGCAATTTCACTGAGTCTTTAAAGCATCGCTTTCGGTTTATTTGTGAATGCCAGCCACAAAGCTTATCTTACCCTACCTAATTCATACTGATAAGCAGAGACTTCAGAGACTTGTGACATATTTTAGTCCAGTCACTGTTAGCTTCTTTCTAACCCAATCCCCTCCCTTCAGTTAACATTTTGTATTGAAGCCATTAACACCAAGTTCTGAAGTCCAAAATACTATCCTTCATCTTATTTGGAAGTGAAATGTTTACCCATAGAATCGACAATCTTTCATGGATTTCGCTGTTGGTTAACAGCAAAATATTATCGAAACAATTTTAGTGTTGTTGAGCTAAATGATTATTCAAAGTGTACTACTGTCCCAATCATTAATTCTGTTTTGTTTATTTAACGTACAATCATAAAACAAACTAATGCAGGATTAGGACGAAACTTTAACGCTTGTTTCATATTCTAGTCATTTGTCGGTCACTGTTACATCAACTATACTATATGTACAACAACAAATACATTTATTAATCACGTAGTATGTATACAAATAAATAAATACAGAGAATTGAAATGATATAGTTTGTGTTTGAGGTGAAATTACTACTGTTGTTTTTGCTATTTGAAACTGTATAACGTTGTAATAACATTATAGTATCTTTGTATCAGCCTATGAGTTTATATATTTGTTTGTTTTTGAGTAAGATTGACAATAATAATTGTTGCAATCAAATATACTTCCGAGAAATTTTGAAATATTAATGAAACTGTGATTTATTGGTTTAATTACTTGTCAACTCTCTGGTCATTTTGCTCGAACCCAGTTCCACTTATCTATGTTTAGTTTTTGTATTAGAGTATCAGTAAATCTAACACAAAAGCTGTTATTATTAGCTTAGTAAGTGAACTAGGCTGTAATTGCTACGTTAGTTCTTATTTTACCTTATGAATTGTATACTTTGAAGCAAGATTATTTTAAATAATCCTATCCAGCACACTTTACTTTGGAGTAAGGAGACCGAAGTGAGTATCCAACCTTATGCAATCTTAAGTGTCGCTGGTGTGAAGCTGAATGATTAAGTTAGAGTCAAAATACGTTGGCAAATAAGCTTCACCTCTCGCCTATTTGACTACCATGTCAATAAAATAAAAGGAGTCACTGCTTCTCATTCTACTTCAATTAATTCCTTCTTTCAGCTCCAGTAACTAATCAGCTTTGACCAAGATATGTATCTCACCAACAAGTTATAGTTTTTCATAAAAGTATGGAGAGAATGAAGGTCTCAGAATTCGTCATTAGTTTCTGGAGTAAGTTTAATCCATTCATACTGATAGAGTGCTATGTTTAATAAAGTTGTGAACGTCAGAAGTCAGTATGACCCTAGTTCATTTATTGTGGTATACTTCATTTGTCTTGATTGTATTGTGTTCTCTCTGAGCTGGGTTGTTTAATCGTGAAGCTTTCATCGTCTTGCTAGACGACATCATCAGCACTAACTTCAGAAAACAACACAACCAAAACCATCCAATTGGGCTATAAATATTGTCCATACTTCATTTGATTTTCATCGTTTGTTTCGGTTTACAGACTTACCTACAATTAGACCAACATCATATTCCTATGGGTTGTCGTATTTACGCCCATAAGTTACCCTATCTTAAGTGAATTATAAAGGCTAGTGTAAAGTTGTTGATGTGAATTAGCAGCATTCGTTAGTATTGTTTCTAATGATTTTCAAAATTTTTTTTGTCTGTAATACAACCAGTCACATGTGAATAACAGCAGTTTTTTTCTGTATCTGTTTAATTAAGGGTAACTGCGTAAAATAAACTTGCTGCGTGATTCTTATAATTGAGCATAAATGCAAAAATGATAAACATTACAGTTAAGAGATTGTGCAATATATTGACTAGTAATGCTTCTATGGGTTTTTCATTTTGAATAACTGAATATATTTCACTTGTACAAAGTTTGTCAGTCATATTTTCAGTTTCATTATCATATTATTTAGACAATTCTCTTTAATATATCACACTATTTATGAGAGAGTCTATCTTATAAACAAAAATATAATCTTATTTATAGTAAAAGAAACATGTGAGAACATATCAATTTGAGATAAAAAAAAAGCAACTCGATTAATTGAGAATGACGTTAACACTTCTGAAGGACAGATCTCCTGACCAAATGTTTTCCTATTAGTGTTTGTCCCTTTTCTTACGAGACATGTTATATTGTGTTATATACAGGAGTTATACTTACATATCAATTGATAGGCGATAAACATGGTTCATTTTGATGTCCTTAGTATGATCTATAGGAGTTACAATTTCATCGTTTATATCTAAGATTCATCTACATTGTATACCTATTAACCGTCACTGGTCCGAACCTAAGCCTTTAAGGTTTTATCTCCATATATTAAGTCATCGGTTTGAGGTCTGATAACTGGCATTTACTTACAGCAGTCATTTCTTCATATAGGACAATCGACCTACGTTGCCAACCAACAGTCTACTGACTGTTTTACTTCGGTTTACTGTGAATACCATAGTTTTGTATAAAAATCAATCCATTCATAAAGGTTTAGTTACGTAAAGTTAAGTGCGTTCACATTGCTGGTTCAAGGATTTGCATTAAAGACAAATAGACAGACAGTGATGGAGCGTGGCTAGCAGTGGAATCCAGGATGCACATTTCGTCCTATTTGGGACTCGTCAGCTGGATGTATTTGCTTCCCAGTGAGTTATGTTGTTTCCACGCTCCATCACTAACATAATTAGAAAGCTGGAAATATCGAGGCATCCGCACAGGAGCCCATATGCCAGTAGAGACCGGTCAATTCGGTCCAATCAACGACGGTATGATATAAAAACAATTATACTGAATAGACAGACAGACAGACAGACAAAATCGACTTAGAACCTGATATGCGAGTTCATATGCTCAAGTTGCCACAATTTACAGTGACATAAAAAGAACAAGTGGACAGAAAAAGGCCGATATCAAAGTCGACAAAGTTGTATGGGAGAATGAATAATTTGAAGATAACGGTTACTGCGAATATCCAAGCATTAGAAGATATCAAGTAGTGAATATATTTGCGCCATTGTGACCGATTTTCTATCGTGTCACAAAGAGTCCTCAACCACTGATTTCTTTCGCCTTGGGGACAGCAACCAGGCAGTGTACATAGTCTCACACCACTCAGCGCCACAGTAAGAGACTTCATCAACTAGTTTCAGGTCTTTGTCTGGTCACTCTGAACCCTCTTCCAACCTAATCCAACTCCCCCTACAATGGAACGTCGAGGTAGATGGTAGCTCGGCATTCGCAGTACATATCCAAGCTATCTCAGTGGAAAGAGGTTATTTCCTGGAGCCCTTCGACTGACCTCTGCATTGCTCATATGGTGATTCTACCACACGAAGGCAATGCTACGAAGACATGTGTGACCAAAACCCTGTGAGCGCTTCATATCTTCTACTATCAGTGGCCATGTCTTCCAGCTGTATAATAAGTCAAAACGAACTGCAGAGCAGCACAGTCGGCCTTTACTAGGTAGTCGTATATCTAACCAACCGGCATGAATGATGACTCAAGTTAGCAAACGCCGAACGGGCCTTGTGTTTCTCAGCTAAGATTTCGTCAGCCCTTTCGAACTGGTACAACTCCCCAAAGTAGTGGAATGGTCTATGTACTCAACCACCTCACTCCTTATCTTCAAACTAATAGTGCTCGCAGACCAGCCCTGGAGCATCATATTAAATTTGACACATGTGAGACACATGGTAAACATTCTCAGATTTCTGCTCAATGCGTTAAGAGGCACCCGCATTTTGGCACTTAACGGGACAACATTGGCCTCATACTCCAAGTCACGTAGATGACCTTGAGAGAGTAGATCACTCCTTGTGGAGTCATATGTAGGTATAGTTTTGTCCTTTAGCATATCTATAACGAAGTTAAATGAAACCAGTAACAATGAGCATCACTGGAGAATACCACTAGTTGTCATCAGTTTAAATAACGGCTCTCCATAAGCCATCGCATTGCTCCTTGAGTTTGAGTAGCGAGCTTTGGCCAATGATAAACATATACTTGGTACTTTGTTCACATTCAGACGCGACTACATCACCGCACGATCAGCAGAGTCAAATGCTGCCTTCAGGTCAAAATTATAGCTACTGTTGGCCGTCGGCAGTTATGCCTGTCCCATGACCTGTCGAAGGCTTTATGAAAGAAATGATGTTCAACTTGTGAACCGACTGTATGATAAGCTAGCAACTTTTTATGACCTCTGGCTTATATCACTCTTCATGTTTCAATGACAAAGTAGTCCTAATATGTAATATATAAAGAACTCACTAATCATTCCTTAATTGTTTCCATGCTCTTGCATATATTCTTGATATGCAGTTTAGAATTTTGTCACTGTTGTGGGAACTGCTTCAATACTATGGTACTCTGTTGGTTAGCTTTCATCGAGAGATTTCTGAATTCAGTCTGTTCAGAAACTATTATTTTAGGCACTCCATAATTTCAGCATGAAAATTGTTAATTTAAACCTCTATTTAACACTTAGTTGATAAACTACTGTTTAATTAACTAGTAGTATTAGTCTACTGCACAATATTTGCAAGTGGTCATATGATTCAGTAGCTTAGCTCATATTTAGATTTCTGTTGGCGTGTGTGTTTAATTATCTAGTTTGTCAAGAATCTAGTTACCGTTTGAAAATGGTCTTCCTATTAAGATTGGAACGTTGAGGAATAATACGAAATATTCGACTATTTTTAAAAATTATGTTGTACTATGACGGGATTGCAGGTAAAATACATCTTACACATCGAATTTGAGTAGTGTCGTAGAAAAATTCTATTTAGTTAGTTTTATGCCCCAACACTGTTGGATGGTCCGTTTCAAACACAGTTTACGTCATCGTTCACAATGGTCATTGCCTTGATTGTTAGTAATAATACTTCCTAGAGTGTAAGCAATGTGTATCTGCATCAAAACTTCCGGTTACTTTTCACCCTTAAATTCCCCCTATTGCCCCTATTTCGTTCATCAGCGTCACTGCTTTCATGCGTATGAGACTTAATGGATTCATTTGTTTATCTTCGTGAAATACATTGGAATGTTTGATGAATTAATTTGTGTTTTTTTGTGTGCAAGCGCGCAAATCTAAATTGACGTTATACGTTGCTTATATAGAAAATGATTGTACACTATACTAAATGAATGTACCAATATGTATTGGCATAGAACTATTGATGTACCCATACATATATACTTCAGTCTATACACACGCACATCGTTGGTACAAAACGTCAGTATCAAGTTTATTTTATCTGCTTTACACAATCATGATGATGGTGGAGTTGATGACATTAGTAACGATCTTCATAGAACTATGCTGATATAAGTTTATGGTGTGTACACTAGCCGTATGTATGCTAACTAATTAGTTAAATAAGAAACTGAGACTTTCAATAAACTTTAAGATTCATTTCACGTACGGTTGTGCTTACAAGTAGTAATCGTGGTAGTAATTTGTCAGTACCTTTGTGTATTGTATACACATACACGTTTGTGAATGGTAATAGATATCTTTATGCTCGTGTGTATATGTGCATATTTAACTCCATTTTTGTGAGTGTGCATGTATACTAGCTTGTAAATTTGTATTTTTTAGCATGATCAGTGAAGTGGGCGGTATTATGACGGTTATGATTATGTAATCATTTTAATGCGACTCATTTTCTGTTTGTCATGTATCTATCTAACGTATTTCATGTAATATAGTGAAATTATTGCGTAATTAATTAATATTACTTTAGCTGAGTTTGTGTACAATATGTGTTTCTTTAGAGTTATACAAACTGTGACATACTGGTTTAGTTACTTATGCGCTGATGAGTAGATTGTGGATTGATAATATTTGAGGAACATTCAAAATAAAGCTGAATTATTTACCAGTTGAGTTGTTTCATACGTGTAACTGTTGGTTAGGGAACTTACACTATTCATGCAAACGTCATTATTAACTCTTTTGAGGGTTATTATTTCGTCTTGAATGTTAATAATCTACAGTGCATGCACTCATCATTCTATACAAAATCATTCACGAAATCAGACTGAGCAATGAGTATGCTTGATATCGTTAGTCCTGAGTATCACCAGTTGAATTAAGTATCGAACGTTACCAATGGATTAGGTTGCGTCATTAATTTAAAAATAAGCAAGCAGTTGGCAGTGATTGGTAAAAGATCATGGACGTAAGTTTCATATTTGCTGGCACTCATCTGTAAGGCATATCTGCAACCTCTAGGGAATGGTTGAACCCCTGTGGGATGTGAAACTGCATCATTACTTAGGACTAGTGGACATGAACTTAGTTAGCTCTATAATGATCAGCCAGTGAACATTGGACGTAAATGATGCACTCTCTACCATTCCATATTAGGATGGGATTTAGAAGTGCAGTTCAAATTGTCTAGCCTCTACACTTTTGACTTAACAGTTCCAAGACATGCTACTGTTGTATCTAGGGGAACGGTAATCAGAAACTTGGAATTTTGTCATATCTTCTAATTTCAGTAGCCATTGATCACATCCATAAAGTAAGATTGCAAGATTTTGATCCTTAGAGAACAATTTACACACTTTTCAAGCCATTTAACTTACCAATCACTTCAAACATTTTGTTTATTTCTTTGCTGTTATTGTACAAACCACAGCATTGAATAGCGAATATTAAATTAACCAATTCATCCTTTTTACATTCATTTTGGATTGTTGGTCAGTAACCCCTTTCAACATTTGTGCTGCACAACAAGAATTTTAACTTTGGCGATAGTTTTTTATATCGTTACCTGTATTATCTCGCCACTGATTTGACTGAATTGGTCGGTCTCTATTACCATCTAGGCTCAAGTGGGATGCCTCTATGTTGTTCGTCGTTTCAACTGCATATTAATAATGGATACTAAGAACGAAACTGCTAACAGTGAGGCAGGTACACCGAGCAGACGAGTCTCAAGTAGGGCGAGACGCAGCTTCTGGATTCCTCTGCTAGCCGCTATCCATCATTAATGTGAAATCGGTGATAATTCTTCCAGATTTTTTAAGAAATCACCACTTTTTTGACTACATTAAAATGAAATACCTAATCACCGGTTTCGATTATAAGCTTTAAACCAGTTCTAACTGTCCTCTGTCTGTAGAGGCTACAACAGTGAGATAGTGTGATTAGTATTCATGCAGATGGTATGTTTTCAGGTTTGTGCACATATTCTTACTTGGTTCAGCCGTTGTGTTGTGAATTATAACTGCACGTTTTTATATTCAGTAAGTGATATGTATTTACTTCAGAGTGTATAATATCAGGCGCATATCTATCGGTCTTCGTGATGTAAATTAGATCCTCCTTATTGGGTTACACTTGTCTGAAACACGTCAACTGCAGTTAACTTCACAGTTGGTACAATTGGTTGAAATCTACTTAACTGTACTAATAATAACTGTTCTATGAATCAGATCGATTTCCGGGCTAGGTTATCCACAAACAGGATTCTCAAAGTCATCTTCCGTGTAGCCCAAAAAGTTGTTTATAAGCTACAGATGTAATATCAGCGAATTAAATTTCATACTTATACATATATGCATCTTTTTTAGTCTCACTCTCTTTTTTTCCTCACTTTTTTTTTTACTAGCCAAGTGTTGTGTGTTCAATATTTTCATTTTCGGAGAATTTCAACGCATTAATGCTGAATGACACAGAAGTTGCTCTCTGCTGTGCTGCTGTAATCACCAAGCCAAGTAAGTATTGCATTTCTATACCAGTATGCATCTATAGGTTGTAAGAAAGTTAATAATTTGATGCAGGTCTATGCATCAATTAGTTTCTTGGTTAGCTGGACATTATACTAGTTACTTTATTGACAGTATCATCTGACTATCTGAGATAACTGTAGTTTGGCGGACTAGTAATTATACTGGGTGATGATTGAAAGTGAGATAAAAATCTGGACCGCGGCTGAATTCGAACTAGCGACCACCGGGCCAGTAACCTGGTGGTCGCTGGATAAACTGTACTACAAAAATTCAGCACGGTTCCTTCAGGCAGTTTGCATTGGTTACTAAGTCGCTGCCAGTTCTTGGCTTTCCGTATGCATATAATTTAGAGATCTTCAGTAATACTCTCCAAATAAACACATTAAGCATATATGACAGTAGTCTAGTCTTCAGTGGTTACGAACGTTCCATGCCATTTGTAGTTCACACGGAAGAAGACATATTAAACAAAATACAACACTCAGCTTCAATAAATTTAATCATGGTTACGGATTGCAAGAAAGGCTTATCCATGTTCTTCCAGTACAAATACATCAACTAGAAAGATTGTTATTTGAATTTTTGTAACAATGTAATTTATCTTCTAGCTTTACGTAATCTGCGACTGTTTATAGATTCAATTCAGTATGTGTATACAAAAGTAAAATTCATTCCTTGAACCTTTTTTTCAAGTATTCGCCTTTTTCATATAATATTTTTGTTGCGCCACGAGAATATATTCACAGCATCACACTACTATGTACATTAATATCAAAACTTAGTGCTGAACTTCTAAATAAACAATTCTACTGAATAAGCACTGTGGGATACACAGCGAAACGTTCAGAAAAATCTCGTTTTGATTTTGGTACTAGGTGATGATTGAAGGTGAAGTGAAAATTTGGATCGCGATGGCCTCAAACCATCTACCACTGAGTTTTCAGTTCGGTGTTCTATCAACTGAGCTAAAAGGCTCGACTGCTGACCAAATTTTTTATTCTACTTCAATCATTACGCTGGGATTATATTAAAACTTACCTATATAAACAATCTTTTGTTCTATATCAGGACGGTACATGACTTTTCTGCTGAAAACTATAGGAACTGCATTTTGCTAATTGAATAACAAAAAAAATACTTAAAAGACGGAAAGATAGCAATGATTATTCATTGTAGAATTCTTTTTTTATTACTTTGACACTAAACTCTTCAAACAAGGTTTTGACCAGTCAAGAAGAACCTACTGTTAGCAAGTAATACTGCCAACTTTACAGTTGTTACATAGCTTAGTCATTAAGTACTGGTTGTTCTTGTTTTAAATAGTGTTAGTTTCTATCTAACCTACCTGAATGAATATCTAACCGAAGTAGTTTGTAGTTAAACTAATCACTTAATGGTAGTCACATCTTATACCTTTGGTGATGGGCTAGTTTGATTAGAAATATCGTAGTTTTATACATAAAAATCATCCAGAAAGAAGTAAAGACGGAAGGATATCAGGGTTAAAATATCGAATAATAATTGGCATTCATTTGAGAGACTTTTGCTTCGCATACCTTTCAGTAAACTTTGTACACATATATCATCATGAGTTTATGCAATATACTGGATATGTTTACATAAGAAAATTCTTTGGAATTCCGTACTTTTAGTTACTGTCTATTTTGAACAGATGTTGACTTACACCCTTTTCTTTGATACAAAAATGAGCTTGCATACAATATTGTACTTCAAAGAATTCCTATCTCACAATAGTGTCTGACTCCTTGTATTTTTTCTTAGTGCTTTATTAAAAAAAAGTTTAATCAACTATAATCGAAGTAATAGTTATAAAATGTAATCCATCAACCATTGACAAGTTCATGCAGTAGACAGCTAACCATATCTCTTGTTTGAACACTGATGATACTACCAGGTTGCTTAGAAACGAGTAGGGGAAGCGGGATTTAAGTCAATAACCACTCGTTTTTACTGTCACCTGGCTAAACTAGTGTTTCACAGCTTCAACTATCCATGGTTGTTATTCGATAGACTTTCATACCACTTTTGTTAACTATATATTTACTTAAATCTTCTTTCAGATCGTTATGGTTTGATAGAACCGAACAAAGTAGCTGTAATGCAAGAACATCATTTAGCCGCTCTTCGTATGCAACTGGAACGTAATAGACCTAGAGAACCAGCGCTACTTGGGCAAGTACGCAATGCAATTGGTCAAATTACTACAGTTGGAGATGAAGTACAATTGTGTATGCGTTGGTATAGAGAAAATTGGTATCGTACACGCCTAGCGCCACTATATGCTGAGACTTATGATATTCCACATGAAGATACTTCTACTCCAACCATGTCCACTCAAGCTGCAGCTGCTGCTCTTGCTACTGCTGCTCAGCATGTAGGAAATTCGTATCCTGTTTGTCCAGAGCTTGTTTCTGCTTGCCCACAACCTGTACCATACGGTGAAGTCACAAATTCTACTGTGAACTATGGCTCTTCAACAGTATCCATCCCTCAGGCTGTTCATCATCATTATCCAAATCAACCCCTTAATAGACCTGAGGTGCCTGTCATGGTCCCGTCTTGTTCCATTAATGAAAATATTGCTTACAATAACAATGGCAACAGAATTCAAGCTGTCAATGCTGAGCAGTGTACCTCAGATAGTCAGATGCATGCTGTCACTCATAAGCAAAGCTCTCAACATCAAATTCACCAACAACAGCAACAACCACATCCAGCACAATTAATTCCAGATTCATCTCATATGAGGGGGTCATATTCCTCAACAAGTTTATCATCTAACTCTGATACTCCTTTAGTCAATCAGTCACGTGGGTTTGCTGGACAATTTAATTACCATGACGGTTCTATGAGTTATACTCCATCAAACTCGAATACTTATTCAGGTTCCAGAGATTGTTCTCCTTCCTCCACCCAAACAATTTCAACAAATTACCTAGTACCGTCACCTCAACAACAGCAGCAACGAATTCAAGCATCTATTCCCATTTTACAGCCCTCTCCTCAGTTTTCATGTTCTTCTGCACTTGCCTCACCTCAGCGTCAAGTTGTCAGCTCATCAATATCATCGACTGGAATGATTTCGATACAAAACCAGGCCGACCATATGAATATGAGTGAAGCAGTGATTTCTGTTAAAAGTCGAAATTCACGTTCAAATACACCGATTTCATATAGCAATGGTAATAATATCAATCTTCCTTCAAGTACAAGCGATAGTTTACAGTCTATATGGACAAATATGAATCCCAATGGTGGTAATGGTAGCTTAAATGATAACATTATAAATCCGAAAACGGATGCACCAGAAACCCATCATCGTCTACAGCAACAACAACAACAACAACTACTACAGAATACAACTTCACCAATTTCACAATCAGATCTTATGAGTTCTACACCTGATACTAGTCAAAATATGAATTCATTAGCTTCACCGATAACTGAGATAACCAAGTGTGAACAGCAGGATGTATAAATATCTGGAGGAATGTCTTAATAATCTGTAAGTTATGCGATTGAGATAAATCTCATTTTCATGAAACACAGAGAGAAAAGGAGAAAAATAAAGCCAACGTGTAACGCTCTTTGTTTTTTTCCAATGGTCAATAATTGTCTTTTTGTTAATAAGCTGGTCATTAATTAATACCTGCTAACTTTTCAAATATTATTGAGTCTGTTATTTAATATTGAATTAATATTTATTGTTCTGTAAGCTGACTACGTTTGTGTATATAGGTTTTTGTACGTATGAGTGTCTGGACGACAAAGAAAAGTTAATGAGAATGTTATACTCATTCAAGGTCGTGTATTTAATGAATAGACTGAGAAGGCTATATAAACATTTTTATCATACTTTATGAAAACTGATTTATGATAGTTTTCTTCTAATTAGAGGATGAGAAAAAGATTGAAAACCTGACTCTAAAGATAAATTTATCCATCTTGATGTCATCGTGTACTTCTAAGAATATCTCTCTCTTTTATTTGGTATATTTAAGCAAACCATCAGCTTTTCTTCTTTATTTTTATTGTCATTCAGTTTACCAGGAATATACTACTTACATATGACGCAAAGTAGTAGTCATACTTGCTTTAAGTATGATATAATTTCGATAATGTTTACTATGAACTGATGTTTTCCTAGTGCGTTACCTATGCAGCACAGCTCACCTGTCGTCTCACTTCAGAGTAAATGGAGGAATTCCAGCTCCCAGTATGACCATATTGCCATTCATCAGTCAGTTAGCTGGGAAAAGACAGAGTCTGTTCCAGACTTTATGTGGGATCCACTTGATTATATGATATATGTGTGTGCAAAATAACTTTTGTCTGTGGATAAAATGGCTATGAATGGAAAACAGGAGGGATTTATAGATGTAATGTTAGAATATTCTACTGATAAAACTTCATGAGGGTTGTATTGAAGAAATTCTATGTTGACCAGTTACTTCATTTCGATTCATAGATGCAATCCTTCTGTTTACAATAAAATCCCTTAACCTTAAAAAGTATCAACAGGGAAAGTTGAAAATAATAATGTAGGTTGGGCATACTGAATATATTCCTACCTAAGGAAGATATGGTTATGGTATCATTGGATACTTTGACAGTCATAATACAGGATTTTGAAAACCACTTGTTGTTTATAAATGTCTGTATTGCTTATTTTTATGGATGGATGAGATTCGATACACACTTTAACGTATACTTAACCTGTTGAGTGATTTCTTCACGTCATCTCTTTCGACCACGGTTTTACCTTTCAGACTAATATGCTCGATTCGTCGACTTGTTGTGTAGTGGAGACTATGTTGTTGTGATACGGTCGTAGAATGCACTAACTGGTTTCCTGTCTTGGCTATCCATGACTCATAACTAAAAGAGAAGATCATTAGCAACAAACAGTTATTCAGCTACGATAAACGACTAGAAATACACGACATTTATCGTATCTCGTGAGATTTAAGAGATAGTTAATGTAATGATGTAAAATTGTGACTATTGGTAAATCGATTGTCGTGCTAACAATACATCATCATCAAGATCAACATAGGGCCAGGGCTGGCTACACAGTGATCCAAGTTGTCACACCCCTTGTCAACACATAAAATGACAAGGCAATAGAATGGAAGATGAAGAAGTAAAGTAAAATAGGTAAAATGAAGTAAAAGTAGAAAGCAGTAAAAGAGAGGAAGGAAGAATGAGATGATGAGAATAGGTATGGAGGTTAAGATGGGGATAATGTGTGTATACATCTGCGCCACATATCGGTTCTCAGCTATATTACCTAGAGTCTGCAACCACTGATTTCTCTTGTCCTGCGGAACCTAACCGCCTAGTCTGCATTGCCCTACTTGGTTCAAACGGATAGTCAAGGACTTCATAGATTGATGCCACGCTTTAGTCTGTCCACCCAGAACCTTTTTCAAGCCGGAACCTACTTTGGCCAACGTTTTGTGATGAGTCAGACAGTGACTGGGCATACTTAACACATGTCCCAGCCATCTCTGTCGACGAAAGTTGACAGCCACATCAACTGTCTTACCTCTCATGCTTGAAACCCTACGTCTGACTTCTGCGTTAGTCACATGGTGACACCATGAAACATGGCCTATGCTACGAAGGCAGTCGTGGTTAAAAACCTGAAGCCTTCTCATGTCTTGTACCTTTAGTGGCCATGTTTCAGAGCCACACAGTAGAAGAGACCGGACTGCATCCCAGTACACTCGACCGTTAACAGACAATCGGATATCGCAACGACGTGATAAATGGCGCAAGTTGGCAAAAGGCAACGGAGTCTTTTGGATCAGTGCAGAGATTTCCTCAGCCACTTAGCCACCATGGTTGACCGGACTTCCCGGATGAGTGAAGTCTTCATCGCGCTCAACCATTTCACTCTCTGTTGTTAGCCCGAGTAACGTTGGTGACTAGTTCTGGAGCAACAATTCGCATTTGGGTGGCGAGAAATGCATCCCATTCTCACACTGCCACTTAAGGTGACTAGAAGACTCTATATCTTGTCAGCGTTTAACAGGACTGGGTCATCTGCGTATTCTAGGTCAACCGAAAATTCTCCTGTGATTAGATTAGTGCGTGTACAGTCATCAACTGACGATAGAGAGACATCCTTAAGAAAGTGTATGATAAAAATGAATAGAAATGGAGAGAGAGAGGGAGCATCCCTGATGGACACTGCTCGAAATACACAACTCACTCGACATCTCACCATAGGCTCTAACACCCCTGCAGGTGTTCGAACAAACAGCCCCTTCAGTAAGGTGATGTATTTGTATTAGGCATCCCTTTCAGTGAGAGACATTGTCATAAGACTTATCGACCAACGGAGTCAAATGCCACCCTCAGGTAGAGAGATACAGCCAGTGTCGGGCATCGGTAAGCGTCCCTGTGTTCTAGAACCTGGCGAAGTGTGAGTATTTGGTCGATACACCTACGACTAGGTCTCAAGCCAGGCTGGTTTTCTTGGGCTTGCTGTTTCTGAGCTCCACTCAGGCGTCTAATTATTGTCGAACCTAAAATCTTAGATATTATGTTCGTCAGGCTGATTCGTCTGTGGTTATCACAAGAGAACTCGCCTTTTTTGTCTATAAGAGCAAGGAATCAATCAAAGAGCCACAAGATATGACTGCCTATCGTGCAGTAGTAGTCGTATTTTTGCTTGCCTATATTTATTAGTCTGTAACACCGGTGATTTTTCACTCATTTATAAGGCAACGAATACTAAGTCACTGCTAAATGATAAACTAATTGTGGCCATGGTTTCTCATTCCTACTCACATGAAGTCTAATTACTCAGCGTTAAGATTCAGCCTCTAAACTAAATGACACAATACAGCAGTACAGAATTTCAGATACTTTAGGCCGACTGGTAAGAATCCGTTAATTCAGGTTTTATGCATTTTCATACAATCTTCTGTAGACTACTATTCTAACGGGCCTTCTTTAGGGTTTCCTATGAATCTCATCAATGAATATAATGTACTATTTATCTTTCATACAATATTTATCCTAATGAATACCTTCATTTTTATCTCTTTGTTTCAGTTCAACCGGTAGGAAATCCAGCTTTGAAAGCGATCACATGATATATAACCTCTCAAAATCATCGGTCTACACAAAAAAGAACAAAATTATTCTTTTTGATTAATTTCTAATTGACATACTTGCATACCTTTCAATTCTTTCAGTTCTCAGGGAATTCTTCCAAGCTTTTCGTCCTCAAAAATAATGTATTAGAAAACCGGATTCGATTACAAGATACCTACGTTCTCTCTCACTCACTCACCTTTACGCATACATATGGATGCATACAAGGTATACATATTTACACTTCATTTACAGTTCATATACGCACACTTACATGTCAAAATGACGACATTTTTTACAGTCGACCATCTCAGGGAATAGAGATTAATTTTTGTTTTCATTTTATTCAATGCCTTCATTCCGATAATTATTCATTACTTGATGAAATATCATCGTCAGTCCCTACATCTCCTTCTCCTCTTATCGTCATGTTTTGTTATAATTCATAAAATTCTCGAGGTGGTTTTAAAATGCTGGTGAGAAGCAAAATTGATGAAAACGATGATAATTACTCACTCCAATGTCAATCAGTATATCGTATATTTGGACTTCGAAGTCTGTTCAATTCTATCGTGTACTATTTATTTCATCTCACTACATGTTAGCATGATCATTCTATAAATATCTCAGGGTTTATGAACTTTCTTCAAAGGATCTATTATCTAGCTAACTTGTCATTATTGTTGTTTTTGTTATCTTATTCATTACTAGTATTACCATAGTCATTACTGTTACTTATTCTCCATTTGGATTTTGTTCTGTTTTGTCACTAGTAAATTATTCTTTCTGAAGAATATTACTATCAGGATTAAAGTAGTGTAATTTCATTTTTAAAATTTTATTTTGTACCAGTCCAAAAGCATGCCATTACTTATCTCAGGGTCAATCAAAATGAAACTCAGGTATTGTTTTGTCTTCTTGAAACGTATTACTCACTAAGTTGTTGAAATTTGTAAGCTTCACTTTTTCGGTTTTGCCTTCGTATTGTTTAAATTTTTCTTAAAATCCATTACTACTATTAAATAGCTAACTATTAGAGAAAAATGGCGGTTGTAGTTTGCTTTAACCACGGTTTTTTTTGCTATTGTTTGCACGTGGTATCTCTTCCTTTCCCCACTTTTTTTCTGTCTCCTCTGAATAAGTTTCACCTTTAGTTCTCAAGTAACATGCGAAAGCAACATTATAACTTAAGCAGACATTCATCTTCCTCAGTTATTTATCTAATCTTTTAATCAGACCTGAATTTACGTAGTGAGCAGTTTCTAAGACAAGTACTCAGATCCGAATTTTCTTTAGTCAAACAAGAATAATAATCGCTCCATCCTCTCGTTGATTTTTGTCTTTGTAAGGGTGTAATTTAGAATTCACACCTATTTTCCTCTTTGTTCTCTTCCCATGTGCTTTCAATCACTTACTTGGTAATTCTTCATCAACTGTCAGATGATATCAGTTTATCTGTCGATATTCATCTGTGTTCAACAATTACTTATCCTACTTATGCTGTTAGATACCAACATTTCAAGTATTTTCATGGAATACTTGTCCCTGTGGGTGAAGCTTCCCAAATTGATTAATTGTACTTTTTCAGGGATCACTTAACCTTTTGGCTAATTTGGCAGAGAAAGGGATCCACATGTGAGATATATGCTCACTCATCACCATCAATAAACATACAAATACTGTCCATTAGTCTTTTATATATTTCCTAATTCATTATATTTTTGTGATTACACCATTGGTTGTTGCAGTCACTAACCTCCTATTTCATATAAGCCAGTGAGCATAAGTGATGTGTGTTAACCGCAAATATATTTCGTCGCACTACAATCTACTAATCGCTTCATTCCATATAATCTATAAAGCGCTATTCTCGTCAATTGTGTACTGAATTAAAAGTTAACTAGTTCTACTGGTCACATTGTGAATAGACACTGAAAAAATGAAGTTGATTAGCCTAATTAATTTGTGCTCTACATGAAACCACTGTCATTTTGTATCCACTCTGTATTGAACTCATAATGGAATAACTATACATGTTGATTTTCACTATATTCCTTCTCTTTTGGTTAACCTGCTTAACATTCAACATCCTGCTAAACAACCCTTTCATTATTACTGTTGTTATTACTATTATTATTGTTATTACTATTAATACTTCTGTCATTATTATTGTAATCCGGATACATGAGGTAAATTGTTGTCTGTGTGTATGTTGATCTGTGTAAATGAAGTGGTTTAATTTCAAATGCTTCTTTACTGTCTCTCTTGCTCCTGCCTTTATTCATTATGGTTATTCTCCCTACACCCCAGTTTTTATGTAACCTGTACTTTCCCCTGAGTACTCCAGCCCTAAACACTATAAAACATATGATTTTATATTTGATTGATATACACCTACAAAAAATGTTTTATCAGGAGATAAACTGTTTGCATATGTATACTCAGTGATAAGCTAAGAATAAATCAACAATCCATCGTTGAAATTCTAACTCTCTACAATGGACTATCTTTATTTTCTTCTGCTTTCATCTAACTGATTATTTCCTATTATGTAATTTCTACTTTCTTATCCACTTTGAACATCACACCTACATCACATTTTCAGTCATGATCGTATGAGTAAAACAACCGTCTATTCAAAGTATCAAACATCATATCCACTTAACTCAGGGATTCATTTCTTTTTGATGTTTTACGCTGATATATATATATATATATATATATATATATTTCACAGGAGAAAATGGAGGAGAGAAAAATCATGAATATGATTACTTCATTGTTAGCCCTCTACTCTTCTCCCACAAAAGGGACTTTCTAACGATCATATACATTTTCTTGCTTCTTTTTTCATTTTTGAGGATTTTCAACAAAATATCCTTTCATAATCATGTTGAATGCAGTTTTTTTTCAATTCTGATCCATTTTGTTTCCTTGTGTATCGCCTTTGTTTTCTTGGTTTCTTCAGTTCATTATTATTCATTGATAAAAGTGATATGAAAAAATATATATATATACATACATATATAAGTACCTATATATAATGCTATAGCATGTTTCTTGTTTGTCCGGCCTTTCCCCAATAGTTACTTCCATTATTGTTGCTATGTTATGTCGTTCTCCGAAGAATCGATTATGTGGTCTAGTATACCTTTAGTTACATTTTCGATTGCAAAATCGAATTACTCTACTTGTGATCACTATGACAATGATTTAGTATTGTGATTGTGCCACACTCATGAATCTCCACAGATTTATAAACCATATGATTTATAATAGCAAAACGTCTGATGCAATGCACTGTAATATCGAGTCATTTAGCAGTATGGCAGGCACTATGATATCACTGCAGTACTTCAGTACTGCATGTACATGCAGTTAAGAAAATTTGAGTGTATGTTAATCATATAAAGCTTTTTAGTCTACGGAAAGGGGCTTTTACTCATCAAACTTTCTTTTCAATGACTAAATTCCTGATTATAGAGGCCAAGTTTATCAAATTTTGGATACGTTTCAACCTACCATTTAGGTATTTTTAGAACCTGTACGCGAAAATTTAAAGCAGTTGGTGTTAAAATCTTATCTAGTGTAAAAGCTCACCAAAGATACATTGGAATTTCGCGTAAAATGCGCGTAATATTTCATTATGATGAAATTCACTATTGTCGTAGCTCTGATTTGTTGGTGGTTGGAAAGGACTAGTGGTATCTAGCATGTCATATAGTCTTAATGTGGCACCCTAGACTAAAAATATTCCAATAAATCAAAAGATGAATAGAAATCGAGCCCATATACCTCATATAGCATATAGCTGCTGTTGGATGAGGTTGTTAAAGATTTGTGGCACTAAAAGCGCAGTGTTGAAGCAGCTGCCAAATTACTTCTCGGTCGACATTGTCGAATTCCTTTCAAAGTGGATGAAGTTCAGGTAGAGATTTGACTGCCATTCTATGCTCTGTTATATGATGATGTGTAGCTTAGTGTTGTAATTTGATCCGCACATTTTTTGTTCTTCCTGGAGCCAGTCAACCTGTTCCGGTCGTAATTTTGAATCTAGAGCATTTTCTAGTCATTCCAGGATGACGTAGCCTAATGTTTTGCTTGGGGTGGACAGCAGTGGAGGATGAGTTCATGTAAGTTGGAAAGTTGAATTTTCAATGTCAACCGATAATAATCTTTAGGTATCTTGCCTTTAAATAACCAACCCCTTCCTATTCTGAACTGAAATGTGCTAGTTTTCGAAAAAATAGTTTTATATAGATTGAAATCGTTCTTATTTAGATAGAAATGTTTGTTTTGTTTTGAAATGATAGTTTTGCAGAAAACATTTTGACAGCTGGATATACAAAATTACTGTTCACTGATAATCCAGATAATATTTTGATCAGCATAAAGTAGAAGGTTAAAAATAATTTTTAATAATAATATTGATTGTTTTATTTGGAAAGTTACTTCGGGAATACTGTACAACACTTTCAACATGGAATATAGCATCAAGTGGATGGGAACAGTGTATATGTATACGTAACAAAATGAAATTAATATGAATTATATATAAAAGATTGTGAACGTAGAGAAGACAGAGGTGATGATGATACCCAACCAACACCAACAACAAGCTGCAATCACCATCAACGGGAGAAACTTAAAGGAAGTAGTCTCTTTCACCTATCTAGACAGCACTGTTTCAACTACAGGCGGTAGCACGGATGACGACGTCAAAGTCAGGATCGGAAAAGCAAGACAGGCGTTCATTAACCTGTAATCAGTGTGGGGATCTACTGCATTGCACTCAGTATAAAACGTGAACAACATCCGGATTTTCAATACTAATTCGGTCAAGTCAGTGCTCAGAGACTTGGTGCGTTACAAAAAGCATTTCCAAAAAACTACAGATATTCATTAACAACTGCCTACGCTGGCACGTTACTGAACATCAGATGGCCAGAAAGAATAAGCAACAAGGAACTCTGGCTGGTAACGAACCAACCGAGAACCTATCGCTCAATAAATATGCAGAAGGAAATGGAGATGGATTGGCATACACTGAGAAAGCCGACTGGGGACATCACGTATCAGGCCCTGGAGTGGAACCCAGATGAGAAACGGCGAGTTGGGCATCCGAGGCGAGGGTGACATAAAAGATGTCGTGCGAGGAAGAAATGAGAGGTTGTGGGCTGTCATGGAACCAGGTTCAAAAGTTTGCAGAGGACAGAGTGCACTGAAGACGTGCTTTTGAGGCCCTATGTTCCATTAGGAACCCAAGGGACAAATAATAATAATAATATATAAAAGATTTGAATATTTACCCAATCTACAACTTTCTTAAGAATGCAGAGTCAAATTAGGTAAACTATCACATTAGCAATTAGATTTATAATCCATCTATAATATCAAGATGTATACTTTTTAATTAGTTTGCCTTCAGTAACAGTTGATTAGTTAGTCCCCTTCTAACACCTCCCTCGCACAAAATAAAATATTGTAGAGTTTTTATATTTAGTAGTACATACATACAGTTTTACATACTTGCTCCTGGTCTTGCCTGACAAACAACATACAGAGAGCTTCGAGTGAACAGGATGCTGATTATCCGACAAAATAACTCCTACCAGATGTTTACATGAGCTAAGATGTTTGTCCCCATCAGTTTTAGTTAGAAGCCTTAAAGGTACACCACTAGTTTTGTTCACAATCTTCAAATTTCTACACATTTCAGCATAGCCTTTTCTCAACGACCCAGAGCAGAATAAAGGGGAACAATGTAGGAGAACAAACAATATGCGGAAGTTTATAAAAAACAAGAGAATAGACTGAGTCATGCCAGATACACCCAGCTTCCGAGTATAGAAACTTAGATGGAATACGTTTCGGAAAATAGTAAGATTAGGAAGGACCAAGGAAGGTCTGAGATAAATCACACTTGTAACATCCTCTAATACACAACTATCAACAGAACAAGAATCATGAGACCTATGTAGTTTACTTAGATTATGTCTGTTTCTGAAAGTAACGTTTATGGTCCGATATTTTAAGGAATTAAACAAGACCAATCACCGAGAATCATCGTCTAACAGTAGATAGGAAATCGTTCATTGGGAACAATCCTTTGAAGAAAAAACAGGCATGGAAAGTGTCAGATAGTCAGCATACTTGATAAAATTGATACTAGCTGAAGCTTATAAAGAAAGCAGAACGACTTGGGGAAAGGACGATACCTCGAGGAACATAAGCTTCAGTAAGCAGTAAGGTGGAGCGCTTCCCTCTGTGAACAATATATTGTTTCCTTTCAGAGAAATAAAATACAGCAAGCTAATTATCTAGGACTCAGTATTTGTCCCAGTTAGCTTTTCCAGGAAAAGAGGTCTTGGAAGAGAATCAAATACTGAAGCATATTCTAATAAAGCACATCTGAAATACTTCGCATTTCTACCAAAACTATAAGCAATATCGTGATATAACACAGTGGTGGCATCCACAGTGCTTCTTTTAGTTTTGAATGCAAATTGACCACGAGCTCCAAAAACTTCTCATAAGGGTTCAAGCACAGGTATTATTAGCTTCTTCATTATTTTCAAGAATGGAAAAGTAACTCCAATCTGACGGAATTTCAGATATGGATCTGGAGTCACTAACTTGGGTACCAAGACTATCTTAACATCTTTCCAGGCAGCTTGTCTGGTATTTTCTGAAAACTATCTATTAAACATGTTAGTTAGTGGATGGCATAATATATTAGCACACTTCGTGAACATGAAACTTGACACGTACAAGAAGTGTGGTGATACAATGATAGAAATTACTGAAATTACGATCTTCGTTTCTTATAAAAATTGGATCCTATAAAGTAGTGAGCATCTTTTCTGAGTCAGTCTGCGGTTATCTGAAGTACAGAACATAACATGAAGCTGTCTTATAGCTGAATTCAACACCCTTATCCTTTAATGTAGACAGTTTGCAGTGACTAGTACTTTGGGACAAAGTCAAACTACGATGTGATGCAGCTTGTTATTTGCCATCATGAGTGACAACTCCTTTATACGGCTGTTGAGAATGAATGATATGTAAACATTGCAGGTATTAAGGAACTAATACATAGTAGAAGCGCTGAGTCATTAGTGCTAATATAAAACTCATGGTGATAACAAGAAGAAACAATTCTGCCATGACACTTGTTGATTTTTACCTCAATACATTAGAGAAAATAAGTTGGACCTATCTCTACAGTGGTCAGAATAAGGTAATTTATCTAACCAAGAATTCTTTGACTGAGTGATTTCCACGAAGAAAGCTAAAATTGATGGTTGAAGACCAATTGGTAATGGCTGTTCACACATTATATTTCAAGTCGTGAATAAACCATCTAATTCTTTAACGTAAAATGCTGTTTTGTCGACTTCATCTACTTTCTTCAGCATTTCTATTCCTTTTCTACTTGGTACTAATATTTAGGCTTTGACCCACATTTAGCTGTGACAGATCTCACATTATTTGTTTGCGATCAAGTAAATTGTAGGATACTCTAATAACCTACATTTTCAAGAATTGATCTTACGCGAATCCGAGACCAAAGAATAATACAACACAGTAGCCAGATGGAATAGTATATTTGATAGCCTGTGCCGAAATACCGATCTGTTCCAATTAACTAGTTAGAGACTCCCATACGAGCAGCGCAACGCAACACGACAGCTTGCAAAATGGCGTGGATGTTTGGCTGGATATCTTCAACCTAGCAAGTTCGCAAAATTTATAAAGGTTAGCATCAGTGTTGAATCTTGTTGAATCATATACTATTGATTTTGGAGAGTTATTTGCCATTAGGCATCTTTTCTTGACAATAATGATAAGTAGGACTTACTTCAGAGTGAATCACTAGTTACATTGTCATTTGGCTGGAAAATAACTGCATGCTCATTGTCCTTAAAGATAACATACCAGTACTAAATTTTATTGACAAGAAAATAATTTTTTATCTGTTCACAACACATTTATCGTCCATCTCTAAGTGAAAATAATTGACACTGCCTTTGATAAACTAATTACTTTACATGGATAGAGATTTACTGAGAAAGAGATTAGTTTCTCATAAAATAGATTTTCAACGCATTTCAAAAATGTGCAATCCGTTTGTAATCCTGACAGTGGTATTAACAAATTCTACCTTGGGATGATAATTTCACAGGTTTACTGTTTCCTAACGGGAAGATTTTGCAAATGGTTACTAAAAATAAGTAAAAAAAATTGACTTCATGGTTGCCCGAAGGCTGTACTCAACGTATCTGACTGCTAGTCTCCGAAATGAAAAGAGTTACAGAACATCAGTACTGGTTCACTGTGTCAACGACATTTTTGATGTAAACTGGCAAACTGCAGCGCTTGAAAATATCATTATTTGTCCCTTGGGTTCCTAGTGGAACATACGGATTCAATAGCACGCCCCCATTGCACTCTCTTCTCTGCAGTCTTTTCAACCTCGCTCCATGACTGCCCACAAGCTCTCATTCTTTCCCCACACCATCTCCTCCATGTCATCCTCAGGCGTCCAACTAGTCGTTTCCCTTTTGGGTTCCACTCGACCACCTAGCTTCACGCGTGATATCCCCAAACCGTCTTCTCAGTGTATCTTCAATCCAATCCATCTCAACTTTCTTCTGCATATTTGTTCAGCAATGGGTTGTTGGTTGGTTCGTTGCCAGCAAGCCACCCAGCCAGAGTTCCTTGTTACTTATTACTTCTGGCCACCTCACCTTCATTATCGAGTGAGCGTAGATGGCGGCTGTTGATGACGTGTGTCTGCAGGTTGTTGCAAATGCTTCTCGTAACGCACCAAGTCTCTCAACCATCACATAGAAGCACTAACTTGACTGGATTAGTGTTGGAAATCCGGATCTAGTTCACGCTTTATGCTGAGTTCAGTGGAGTGCAACAGATCTCCACACTGATTTCAGGTTGATGAAGGCTTGTCTAGCTGTCTTTCCGATCCTGGCTGGTTTTGACGTCCTCGTCTGTGCCGCCATCGCCTGTAGTTGAAACGATGCTGACTAGGTAGGTGTAGGTGAAAGGGACTACTTCCTTTAGGTTTCTCTCATTGATGGTGATTGGTGCTTCTTGTTGTTGTTGTTGTTGTTGTTGGTTGGGTATCTTCATCACCTCTGTCTTCTCTATGTTCACCTGAAAGAAGTCTCGTCTCGTCTCGCATCCTCCGCTCTGCCTCTTCCGTCAACTTATTGGTTGTGTCCGTAGATCTTCGAGTTTGTACGACAAGACATTAGACATAAATCTTCATCCGCGAAATCGAGATCTTCGAGGACCTTTTCATCAGTCCAGCCGGCGTATGCCACACTTCTCGCTCAGTACAGTTGTCTATTGCATGATCCAGTCGACCACAATCAGAGAGATCATCGGTGATATTGGGTAGTCTTGTCTTACTGCTGTCTTCACTTCTAAGGCGTCACTGAGCTTTCCATTGTGAATCAGTTGGCATGTTGGAAGCATCCGCATATAGCATACAGCTGCTGTTGAATGAGATTGGTAGAGGTTTGAGCTCACTCTTCTTCACTTCTTTGACCAGTGTATTGTTTTATAGGTTGTGTTCAGTTCCTCTTTTCGTTGTTCATCCTTACACTACACTGCCCTGGCCCATCTTCAGCTTTACAATCAGCATCTTCTTCTCTTCTATAGGCTTCCATGTGTCCGTCGAGATACATTCCTTGGCTTGCTTCTTCCTCTTTCATAACACGGTTATGCAGGTTTCTTTCTACGTCTCTTTCAAAGAGTTCCAGTGTTTTTCTCCACAGGTTTCTTCAGGGATGCTTCTTAATGTCTCCCATGTTTCCTAATGGCTGGCTGACGTGAAGATGTCTTTTGTAGTTTCGTCCTTCAATTTCTGGGTGTTCAACTTGAACTGTGGTCTAACACCAGCTTCTTAAAATTTAAGGCTTTTAACTTGATTTTAAAGGTAGGTTCCTTGCACTAGATAGTGAGTAGTATGAGCCACCTACATCTGCTCCTCTTATTGATCTGATCTTGTGCCCAGTAGGCTGTTTCCATCTCCATTTTCTTCAGATTGAGATGAAGTCGATCTGATTTTCAGCGTGTTCATCTGGCGAAGTTCATGTCGCTGCCTTGAGAATATCCTTGTGTTTGTACACACTGCCTCCAATCACCGAATCCTTGAATGCGCAGAAATCTGCAAACAGTTCTCCATTCTCATTCATTTCACCGAGTGCTTCTCGACTCATGATTGGTTCTCTTCCTGTGTTGTCTGCTCCTGGTTTGGCATTTGTGTCACCCATTAGGATTTTGATATCGCCAACTGGAGTCTTGTCTAGAACTGATTGCAGCTCTCTATAGACTTCCTCCTTCTCCTCTTGACCTGCATTATTTGTTGGCGCGTAGCATCGAATGATTGTGACTTTCCTTCCTTTTGAGTTGAATCTTGGTGTTATGATCCTGGAGGAGGAGATTGGTTCCCACTGCATGAGAGCCTTCGATGCTCTTGGGGACATCATGATAGCCACTCCAACACTCAGTGTGCTGATGGTTGTCGTTTGGGTGACAATACCGGAGTGGATTATTGACTCTCCAGTTAAGAGTTTGGAGAGTCCACTTCCATTCCATCTAATTTCACAGATTCTAAGAGCTTTTATGTAATACCCTCGCATCTCGTTTGCAATCTTGGCAACCTTGCCAGCTTCAGACAGCGTGCCGACATTCCATGTCCCCATCATTCCTTTTGCTTTCATCGAGAGAATACATCAGCCAGTTGGCTTCCCGAAAGTTTTCACCAACTAGGGTGATTTCGTCTCCTTGATTCTAGCGAGGAATGAGTTTATTTCTATTTTTCATATTTTCTCTGTGCTTTGAAGTTCCTGTAGCAGTTGGATTGGTTTTAAGGGGTAGGGTTGCTAGCCCTATGCCCAGCCTCTCCCCTTTATCCGGGCTTAGGACCGGCTAGTAACTAGTGAACTAGTAAACTAGGTGAGGTTCCAGTGCTTGAAAACACTGCATTAAATCATAAGCTTCCACTTCTTGAATATGCTGTCCGAAGGCTAAATACGTATGACTGAGTTGTATATAATCGTGTGAAAACTGAATGTCCGTTTGAAAGGAACACTTGGTCATGACAGATGATCTCAAAATAAATTATTTGAATAGTTCTCATGATTTGTTTTTGTGGGTTTTTACATTACTTTCAACGCAAGCTCGTGAAGCAGTTTTATTTACCAGTGAGTCTTTGGCGACATTTTTTCAGACAGACACAGACAAAATCAAAGTAGAACCTCGCACACAAGTACATCGGTTCAAGTTGTCATACTTGACAGTAGCATACAAAGAACAAGTGGACAGAAAAATACTGATATCAGGGTAGGTAAAGATGTGTGGCAGAAGAAGTAGTTTGGAAACTACGACAAGCGGGAATATTCTAGCTTTCGTGGGTGCCAAAAGATTGAATACGTCTACGTTGTTGTGAACGATTTTCAACTATTTCATCAAGTCATCAACCACTGATTGCTGTTGTCTTGGGGACCCCAATAAAGTAGTCTGCATCACCTCACATGGTTGAAACCTGTAATCAGAGACTTTATGCACCGGCAGCACTCATTGGTCTGGACATCTTGTACTATATTCCCACCTAATCTAACTCCTCACGGCATCGTAGGTGGAGGCAGGTGGTGGTTCGGCAAGCGCAGTACATGTCCAAGCCATCTCAGTCAACTAAAGTTTATAAACTCATTAATCGGCTTCCCTATCTTAACTGGTACCCTTAGACTGACCTCTACCTTTCTCATATGATGAGATATAGATAGCTGGCGCCAGAAATAACGCATGTTAGGAAACGCCGAATTGGCCTGTATCCGAGATGAGATTTCTTAAGTAGCCAGCCAGTTCGAGCTGATCCAACTTCTTAAATAAGCGACGTGGTCAACGCATTCCACCATTTCACCCCCTATTTCTAAACTGGGAGTGGTTGTATACCAGTCCTGAAGTATCATCTCACATTTGACAGGTGTGAAACGCATGCCAATGATGCTCAGATTTCTTCTCGACACATCCAGAAGGTCTTGCATTTTGTCACCGCCTTTACCTAGCAGGGCAGTGTCGTATGCAAACTCCAAGTCAGCCAGATGACCTTCAGAGATCAGGTCAATCCCTGTGAAATCAGATGTACGTAAGGTTATTTACATGAGAAATGGTGACAGGAGGTATCCTTTTACTGTATCTGCTTCTGATAATGCTAAACAAAGATGCTTGGAGTGTACTTAGGTCAGAATATGTGGGATGCTAATCTTCTTCGTCCGATCGACATCCATCTTCACAATTCAATATATAAGAAAAGCTGTGTATCATAAGCTAACTTTTCTTTGCCCATAGGCTTACCTAGTGTATTCATGATTCAGTAAATGTATCTAGGTAGTTTCGTGATAATGGATCATAACCGATAGTTCTGTTGACTCAATAATATTTTTCTCAACAGTTTTTCACTGTTTACTCAGTAGCTGTGAGCAAAAACCTTCGGCAGTATGCATCTCAATCAGTCTTCGTATTCTCAGCGGGAAATAAACCAGTCACTTATTGCTTTCAACTCTAGAGATTTTTTCATCACATCACTGTGTTAATAAAACCACCTAAAGTTCATCATACTTCGCTTAGTACTTTTGTCTTTCTTGCTCTGACAGCTTGATTAGTTAAAATCTTTGTCTGTTTCACGTTTCAACTAAAATTCTCAAAAACTAACTGAAGCTATCTTTCCATTAATACTTCATGTTGTTTATTAATACTTGCATGTTCCTGTTACTATACTGAGTCAAATAGCTCGGCCTCTGTAGGAGGATAGACTTCTACGTCTGTTTGGTGGCTAGCAGGAGCCGCACTTCATCTTATTTGGGACTTGTCCGCTGGGTGTACATGCACCGTAGTTAGTGATGTGGTTGCATTGAAAGTTGAACCCAGCAAGCATCCCTTCAATGGCCCAAGCATCATCCTCTGTGCCACTGGGGAAACGCAATGGATACCCAGGTAGGAGCCTATGTGCCAAAAAAAGGCTGAGCAGTTCAACCCAGTATAGCAATGGGAAATTACAAGCATCAAATAACAACTGATACCCGTTGCACAAAAGTTGGCTCTCATATCCCAACGGCCTAATGGATAACGTTTCGACGTTTGAAATGATGGGGACTGAGTTTTAGTCCCAGTGGGAATGGTATCACTCACTATGAGTGTAGAGACAGCTAGCTGACGAGTCCCAAACAGGACGAAATGCACCTCCATGATCCCACTGGTAGGTACTAAATTTTTGTCGAACGGTATAACTACAAGACAAAAAACAAGATATCTAAAATAAGATAACGAATTCTATTATAGATAACAGTAATAATTTTTCAACGTCAATGAAAATGTCTCTGATAATAGTTTTAATTAAAACCTCAAATACAGCATTTTTATTCAGGTACAATGTTCAATTTTATCCTTTCCTAATAAATTACAGCCGTTGTGTGTATAAAGAAGAAAGAAGACGTAAATGAATAAAATTCTTCACGCTATACTGAATGAAGTTTAATAATTTTAGAAAGTTAGTATAATAATTATTCAAATTTATGTCACATATTATTGGCATAACCTAGTTGAAGAGCGGTAAATCAGTAACAGACAACACATAATTCATAAAGAATGTTGACAAATTTAATTAATTTACTTACAAAAATGTTATAGATACTGGGCGACGAACAGTGGTGAAATGAAAAAAGTGAATAGCGGCAGAATTCAAACCATTAGCCTCTGACTTATCAGCCCAGCAATGTATCAGTCGTTCGGAGCCCTACGACAACCCAAATTTCCCTTTCACCTTCATTTATCATTCATTGTGAATAACACGGTTATCTCAATAGTTTTATCAGAAAAGAAATTGACTTCAATAACCATGTTAGATTTCATAATTAGATTCGTTTGTTTAGGGAATAATGTTAAATGAACTTTCATATAGAAATAAATGAAATAAGGTTTATTTGGTAAATTGAAAAAGTATTTAGAATTAAGTGATGTATACTGTATACCGTTGTGGATAAATGGAAACTATTCACAACAGTCAGTAGTCCTGGTTAGAAAAGTTGAGACGAACCAAATACTGTAGAGATGCTTACTGTCTAAAAGTAAACTCATCAACTGCTAGACTTTACTGTTTGACTATTATCTGATCCATTCACTGGAAGGTGATACGTTTTAAGTTTTGTTTATAGCTTCATTACTCAGAAGAGAAAATCGAATCACATTCATTTTTTCAAGGGTATATTGGTGTCATTGTGGCAGAAATAGCATAAAGATGAGATACATCATTCTGATTGATATCTACACTCAAATTAAGTCTCTTGCAAGAACGAGTAAAATTTGTACATCCACGTAGCTGAAAATATATGACAGCTTGATACTAGTACTAACCTGATGAGGTTTTGTCAAAACGAAACCTTCTGGCTTGACAAAACTTATTTAGCGCTAGCATTAGATAATGATGCTTGACGGAGATATTTTTATTTTTGGAGTGTAGATGAACGTAGAAAAATAAGCAGCATGCAACATACGTTTTCACTAGACAGAAATCTACTGCCAAATAAAACAGTTAGTCAGAACACCTTGGCTCCTGAATTACTGGGTTCAATTCGAATAGTCTGAAATTAAAGTGCACATAATAGATTCAGTTTTTCACATTTAATTTCTAAAACCCTAGTTTACAAGATATTCTGTCAATGGTTGAGAAGAATTTTTTAAAATGGTGCTTGCCCTAGTTTCAGTGTTCATTGACACTCATGAACGAGGTGTAGAAAGGAACCCTTTGGGTTCAATGCTCTCATATAGTCAGAATTATACTTCCACAAGCACTATTGTCACTTACGCCTGACAGCAACCATACTGTACTACAATTTTAGGTCACACAGGTCAGCAGCTAAATCACAAAACAGATGGAGGGAACCCGACTGTCTCTAAACATTAGGTAGCATGACACTAGTTACTATCTCATCACTGACTGATTTGAAAGTTTACCATAGTTTCCTTCACCGGTCATCTTATATTTAGTGATTTTTGATTGTATAAATTGATTGGTCATTTGAGAGTAATCAGTTGTATGTTTTCTAGTCCTAAGTGCTAACCGAATTCAGTCGATCATTTTGCAATGTGACTACTAAGCTAGGAGGCTCAGCGTCAAGGTGCACTGATGGAAGTTAGTCAGTTGGAGGCAATCGATGGGCAGCTCTGCTTGACCTGGGTTTTGTGCCTGTTGCCACTCGTCACTAAGGTGTATCTGCAACCTTGAGGAAAAGAATGTCTACTACTCGATTCGAAACCGCGTCACCCTGTGATGCAGTCAGCGACGTTACCAGTGAGCTATTCGTCCCATGACTGACTTCCTGTAGGAGTGGATTACAAACACTGATTGATTATTGGAGGGCAACTAATCTCATGTTGTAAATTTCTTGAGTGCAGACCGAATTCTATCGATCATTTTGCAATATGGCTACAAAGCTAGGAGGATATAGATACGCCTTGCTGACGATTACTAACAAACACGAAACTTAGATCAAGGGTTTCCTGTCGATTGCCTTCGGCCTCCGGCCAAACCCATCAAACATTTTTGATTGTATTTGATAGGAAACGTGAGAAAGTGTACATCTCGTCCTTTTAAAAACATCATAGACATTTGTCTTAGAATTCAGGAGGAAATGAGACTATTCTTAATCCGTGGTTACGCTTTCTAGTGTGCTGCTTACATTGAAGTATGTGACTGATCACCCATGTTAACTAGTGAAGCAGATACTCATTCAACGTCAGATTTCATCTCCAGATATTCAGAGACAGAAATTCACAGTGACACAACAGTCTAGTAATTCTGCTTAGTTCAGCTTTGGATAAAAGTTACGCCAAAGTTAGAATTCTAATTCATGAATTGATTTCCATTTGTTGACTGACACGTTTTCAAGTTCCTTTTACTGGTCTTAATCTATAAATCAGTTATTAAAGTAGACGACTGCAAACTGTATACTTTATACTTGGCGGATATAAGTTAGGGTATGACATCTGCACTGAGTGATGAAAGCCTAAATCTCTAAGGGAATATAATTTTCCTCACTTTAATGTGAATACTTTACTAGCAAACACTAACAAGCCTGTAACTCGTGTCAAGTAAGGATTTTGTAGATCGTGGGTGATGACTGAAAGTGAAATGTAAATTTGTGCCGTGGCATGATTTGAACCAATGACCACCGGTTCCCAGCCCGGTGTTCTCCCACTTGCTGACGAGATTTTTATTTCATTTCAATCACCAAGGGTTTTGCCTAACTTCCACATGGACTTGTAACGCGTTACTATCGCTTGATCGTACCCACACTCGCTACTAGGCAAGGACTTCTCTTAATTTCCTAGGGATGGAAATAATTCTGATCCCTAGAACGGATTTGGAAAATTGGAAAACGAAGTATACAGAAAACCAACTCATGCTGATCAAATCCTCAACTACAATAGAAACAATCAAACAGCGAGCAAAATCGCTTGTGTAAAAACATTGTTCAAAAGAGCGAAGACACTGTAGTACATCAACCCTGAAGAGAAAAGAAGAAAACTATTGGTTGACTGTTTTCCAGAAGAACAGCTATCCACGCAAACTTCTTCAAAAGATGTTTACATAAGTCATCATTAGCCAAAAAGTCAACCACGAAAACTAACGAACGAACTGTCGTACTCTACATGAAGAAAGTCTCTGAGATCATGACTAGATAATTGAAACCTTATGGAATTGCCATATTTCATAAACGATAAGATCTCTTCACTCTCTGTTATGCATGCCAAAAGATGCAGTGGTAAAGGAAGACAAACGAAGCATTGTCTACGAAATAAACTGAAGAAACTGAGAAAAAAATCTCTCTGACAGGGTGGTCGCCCTCTTCTCTTCCGTTTACATGAACACTAATCAACAGTGAAGAGCCATGACATATCTTCGCTCATATCAATGCATACGGATAACTATGGACATGAATTTGACTGAGAAAATATGAAAATCCTGGATAGAGGGAACACAAAAAGTGCGAGAGAATTTCTGAGAGCTTATCATTCGGGTCAACCAGCAATCAACACACATACTGACACTGACCCAAATTATCAAACTATAAGAAACAACAAGAAGGTCAGATTTCAGGTCATCAAGACAACCAATCAAACTAAACATAGAGACAATGACAAGACCTTGACAGAAACAACCAGTAGCACACAAGGCCATCAGGAAAAGCTACTAAATAAATTGTAAAGAAAACCTCGCTTCTTTCTGAACTTTGTGATGATGATATTGTCTGGAATGGCAACGAAAGTTTCACGATTAAATCATCCATTTCAGAGAAAATATCACCATTAAGGTGAAATTTGTGTATTTGTCATGCAAATTAAACTTGAATATTTATACAGATTTACTCTTATTAAGCTACCCACAGTCTACTCAGACTTCACATGGCTGTGCAGGTATACATCTGGTTGAATCTCATCGAAGTACATTCACTGAAATTCATTTGAAAAACTTGTCATGGACACAAATCATGAGTAGATTCCACTACTTACAGCTATTGAGCTAAGTTTTTTATAATCATATGGCAAAGATGAAGTCATTATACAACTCATAGAAATTATTATTTAACACGACTAATGCATAAAAAAAATTTTCTCTAGTTTATTTCTAAGTCTAAAGTAAAATTTATCTCTTTTATTTCCAATTAACTTTGTTTTATATGCTGAAGATGTAAAAATATTTTTATTATTAGTATTAAATAGTACGACTATTATCATTGTTATTATGTAACTCAGTGAATGTTTTGGGTCACATTTATTTTCAATTGCAGAATTGATTAACTGTGAACAATGCGATGTACTCAGGTGTAGTCACGATTTTCATGATAACTAAAATTACTTTCAGTAGATTTTTTTTAATTCACGTTTATTCTATACAAAAACTAATAAGAAATATATTTGTTAGTGAATTCATTTCGATTTTTTAGTATGACATGTTAGGTGTTTGAATGAATAGCATTTAATTTTATACGTTCAAAGCTCAATTCTGCCCATTTAATGATAACCATGAATACCTTTTTTTTTATCAAAGCCTATCATATGATTTTCTGTAAAATATATATTCAAACGTATAAGGGATTTTTCTAGTGCGATATATATTTAAAATGGATGTTTGTTAAACATACGATTTGTAGGAAGAAGAAAAGTACTTAGTTGAAATCTGATTGTCAAGTTTCTCGTGGTGAATTAAAAGCTTGGATTGTTTGTGATCGCTAACTGTAGAGAAGAATCAATATGAAAATGTTGTGATAAGTATAAATATGCTAAATGATGATTTGGAAACTTTTAATATGAACTAGCAAATGTTTACATTTGAAGTAAATTGGTATCTAGAAAGCTGTTTTACGTTTATCGGCGATATTCTAAAATTTTTCGAACATATAAGTTACCTGAGGTAATTCATAATGGGAAGCTCAGTGATGCTTTTGAAGTGAAGACAGGAGTAAGACAAGGCTGTCTACTATCACCCATGATATTATTGATTGTGGTCGACTAGACTGGAGCATGCAACAAACAGTGAGGAGCGAGAAGAGGGGAATAGGCTGGACCGCAGAAAAGAACCTAGTAGATTTGAATTTTGCCAATGACTTGTGTCTAATGTGATACAAATTCGAAGATCTACAGGCGAAAACTAACAAGTTGACAGAAGAGGCAGGGCAGCGAAGACGGGTCTTCCTTAAGGAGAATGTAGAGAAGACAGAGATGATGAAGATACCGAAACAACACCACCAACAACAACAAGCTCCAATCTCCATCAATGAGAGAAACTTAAAGGAAGTAGTCTCTTTCACCTATCTAGACAGCACTGTTTCAACTACAGGCGGTAGCACGGACGACGTCAAAGTCAGGATCGGAAAAGCAAGACAGGCGTTCATTAACCTGAAATCAGTGTGGAGATCTACTGCACTGCACTCAGCATAAAGCGTGAACAACATCCGGATTTTCAATACTAATTCGGTCAAGTCAGTGCTCAGAGACTTGGTGCGTTACAAAAAGCATTTCCAAAAAACTACAGATATTCATTAACAACTGCCTACGCTGGCACGTTACTGAACATCAGATGGCCAGAAAGAATAAGCAACAAGGAACTCTGGCTGGTAACGAACCAACCGAGAACCTATCGCTCAATAAATATGCAGAAGGAAATGGAGATGGATTGGGCATACACTGAGAAGCCGACTGGGGACATCACGTATCAGGCCCTGGAGTGGAACCCAGATGAGAAACGGCGAGTTGGGCATCCGAGGTGAGGATGACATAAAGGATGTCGTGCGAGGAAGAAGTGAGAGGTTGCGGGCTGTCGTGGAGTCAGGTTTAAAAGATTTCAGAGAAGAAAGTGTACTAGAGACGTGCTACTGAAGCCTTATGTTCCATTAGGAACCCAAGGGACAAATAATAATAAGTTATCTGAGGTAAATCAGGTCAAATCAATTGTTAAGGTACTCATGTCTGAAAGAAAGGAAAGGACAGTTATGTACCAATATCAGCTTCATACTACACATAACCATAATGATATCATAAAAACCAACAGCGTTCATTGATGACAGGAGGATGACGACTGAATGACACCTTTTTCTATCGTTTACACAGTTATGCCTCATGGTTACTTGTTATGAAGTTATACTTAAAAGAAGTATCAGTCACTAACTAGTTCATGTTAACTTGGTAAAAATATGTTAGACAAGTTTATTTCATAGGTTCAGAATATGTGTGGGATAAATTATAGCTTTTAGATAGTTACATATGTCATTACAAGCCGTAGTTGAATAACAAGCAATCGAAACCTGTGAAAATCCCTAGGCAGCTTAGACCCATGGTTGTTAAGTATGAGATTTGGAGATTCGAAAATAACAGACAGAAGTAAGATGAACATCATTTTGAGACAGCTCTGTAGAAAACATATGACATTCACTTTAATGTCTGCCTCAAAGAGATCAGAAAAATGAATGTGAATTGACGGTCAGCTTGCTGATATTTACATTTTCGAATAAGTTCTATCATATATACATAACATACATCGAAATTCCGAATATCCTGGTGATTTTACCTCGTTCTGACTAATCCAGCCTCGTAATTAATGCTTTGTGTACCTCAGACTTTAATTTCCAACTCCACTTTACTTCATGAACCGTATTGAATATCGCTGAATTGCCTAACCTGAGAGGTCGACGAACAATATAACTTCATCTGGGTTTAGGTAGAGTTTTCCTATTATGAACGATCCCTAAGAGATTGATAAAAAATCGTTTCTTATGATATTCCAGGTTTTTCTCTTGATGCCTATTACCTTGTTTCTATACTCTGTATTAAGCAGTTACCATTACTAAACCATTTCGCCCGGATATTCCTTGACATTAAAAATGTCTCCTACTATTCACAGTAGGAAAAAGTTACTTTATAATGTCTTCGAAGGTAACAAGGTAAACTCATTGCTGTTCCTGTTTAGAACAACACTGGGCTTTGTCAGAATTACTATCATTTATCTAGTAAGCTATCACACAGTTGTTTGTGTTCTACGACCGGAAAATGTTGCCAGCATGTAATTGTTGCCCGTTGTATAACACAAAAGAGTTGTGGCGCTAGTTACATAATGGACACTGAACCAGGCGGAAAAAAAATTATTACAGCTTTCAATTTGTCAGTAATAATATTAAGTGCCTTTGTCAGTCAATGAAAGTGCCAACAGATGTCTGGACAAATATCTTCATTTGAGATGCAATCACCCGGACTTATCACAAGAAGGAGATGACCATATAGATAAATGGTGATAAAAATTTCATCAAACATTCCTCAAATTATTTTGAAACTGAAGAACCTGTAGTGCTATCTTGTATTGCTGCTCAGTGTATTCATCAATGAATCCAATAGGATTTCAAATGTAAACCAAACATCAAATTTGCGAGGCTTCTCAAAAAAACAATCCTTCAGCGAGTTATGTTTAACTACTCACTTTTTTTCAGTAGTGTCGTTTATCATTTTGTAAAAAATGAACAATTAACGGCATATAGTTTAGTAGCTGTGTATGATTTTGATAAGACGTTCAGCTGAATTCAAGGTCACATGATTTGAACTGTATAACTGTAGTATGGTATAAAGGTTCTTTTATTATTTCCTAACAATACCATACTTCCGAAGGCATTAACCAGACAAATGTTTTTGTGATTCAGCGTATCTGACGATGTAACTGACTTTGTTAGGACAAATCATTGATAACTTCATCAGTAAGTAGGCGCTTACATCATAACAGGCTAACTTGTAAACTTACAGCCTGATATCATTAGCTAGTCAAATACTTCAATATGGTAAGAGTTTTAGGAATAATAGATGATGCACCTATGCCTAGGTCTCTTCTCTAAAAATGTCGACAAAAGATTTGGGGGCATAGAAATTCGACTAAAATATCTTAGCGCTGAAAGGCAATCCTTACAAGTATTCAGTCTACTCGTATAGAAGGTAAACACTGCTAAAAAAGGGTGGACATTTTGGTTATTTGGTTAAAGTGAACAAGCTTGTTAGACTTTGGTAACTTCCTGAGAAAACAAAAAATCAATAATGATAATGATAAAATTGTATTTATCATTACAAATAATAGGGCTAAGAAGAGTGTAACAATCAAATATATTCATCAACTACTCAGTTGTCATAAAATAAGCAGTTTATTAACAGAAAATAAAGAGGTTAACGCATCAAGGATCTCTGTCTTTTGATGACTTTCTAAACAATTTTAATCTTTTTGCTTCTCGGTAAAAAGAAACAGAAAATATACACAATTTATATTGAAAGTTCTCTGATATCTTACTGTCTTCTGTTTATGCATTTTTGAAATATAATTTGTATTTGCTTAAATATGTGCGTATCAGATCGAATAAAAGGGCAAGCTTCACGCTGAACGTAACTGTTAGGCAATATTTCCAATTCTTACTTCACTGATAAAAGTTTGTGTGATATTATGGAATAGGGTGCTGTGAATGGAAATAAAAAATGCTTTGAAATCAACTTACTACTTTTTAGTAGTTTGCTTGATTTTAGTAAAACATTTCCCATTAGTGAAGTGTGTCTTTATGTACTTGAAGTTGGGAACTCCCAGATAATTAAATTATTCATTTACCAAAAAGGCTTCAACATTACAGTGAAGGTATATTAGATTATCCTGATCAAGTTTTGCCTGTGATTCTGATACTGATGAAGCTTCTGCATTTAATTTATCGTTGTTCAACTATTTTAGGACTACAGGTAAACCCTTCTGATAGGAACTAAAAAACTCTAGACCAAAGTTCAGTTTAGCCCAAGAACAGTCTATAAACAATTGATATCAAGTGTGCGAACTTAAGATTCCTTTTGTATAACTTCTTGACCGATTGACATAGCTTGAAATAATTCTGTTATTGCTAAGTAGTATCATTATGATTACCACTAGTCGAACACTTCATAACATTCGGAACTGTTTCGGAGAACCAAGTCTGTTTGTTATTGACATAGATAGGAGAAGCCATCCATCTACCAAAATCAGTCATAAGAAGGCAATCCGATGTAGCTGTATAATACTAAGTCTACAGCACCGATCATAGTCTACCGATCAACAGTTTACTGCATAAGCCCCTGACTTCAACACTGAGTGATGCAGGCTTTCATCACCAAGGGGGACACTAATTTCCCCATGGTGCCATATGCGTCTTGCTGATGGGGGATAACAACTAAAAGACCCAGTTTCAAGGCGTCTTGACGACTGACACCAACAGCTGTATATATCAGCTAAGCGTTACAGTCTGAAAAGATGTGATTACATAAGTCTTACTCTTATTAGAAACAATTGGTCCCTTTAATAAATTTCTATAATGCTATTAGAAGACGAAGATTATTTGAAAAATGTGATGTATTTGCGCAATACATTTCGAACAATCTGATCACACATTTACTTGTCAAGTCAATTTATATATGAAAATTAAAGGTCAAATATAATGAATATGAAAAGGTTGTGACACTAGTCTTGGTAACATAATCAGATAAGGGTTACCAAGGTAAATTAAGTGAAACAACAAACTGTTTTTGTACACACAGCGGGGGATTAAGTTTACGAATGGCTAACGCTTCGGCAAACTTCAGTATACGCCCCTGATTATTCCTGTATATTATCTTAAACTGAACTGAACTAATGGCCCAAGATTTAATCACAAATGTCACACTTTATAGAAGGTATGTGGATGATATCCTTGTAATATGTGACACAGATGAGGATGCCAAGAGGTTATTAAAAAGGCTTAATACCGTACAAGATCATATCAGTCTGACATGTGAGGAAGAAAAAGATCATCAACTTGCATTTCTTGATATACTCTTGTGCCGGAGGGAAGATGGATCTATAAAACGATCAATATATAGGAAGTCTACTTGGACAGGACAGTATTTGAATTTTCATAGTTTTTGTCCGATGAAATATAAGAGAGGCTTAGTAAGATGCTTGTTCAATAGAATCCAACGTATTTGTACATCTGATACGATGGATGATGAGAATAAGTTTCTGACAGACACTCTAGTGGAAAACGGTTATCCATTACAGTTTGTCAACCATTGTAAAAAGCAGTTGACCCCAAAGCCTACAGTTTCCTCGGTCCCGAAGAAAAGCATATTTCTTAAAGTACCATACAGAGGGGAAACAAGTAGTATGATATTGAAGCAGAGATTAAAATCTGTTATCAGTAAAACATACTATGCAGCTCAGCTTATAATTGTTGAGACGACAAAACACCTGCTTCACCACAAACCTCAACCTCGCACAAATGATTACATCACATCCAACTGCGTTTACCAATTTACATGTATGTGTGGGCACACATACATCGGGAGGAGTAATCGTTCAATGCAGACTAGGGTGGGTGAACACATCCCCAAATGGCTAGAAAAACAGTTTAACACACAAACTTTGATAAGTGCAGGTGACAGACATCCATCGTCATCTATAGCAAAACATATTATTGAAATGAATCACAGGGTTAATACGAAAACAGCGTTTAAGATAATATACAGGAATAATCAGGGGCGTATACTGAAGTTTGCCGAAGCGTTAGCCATTCGTAAACTTAATCCCCCGCTGTGTGTACAAAAACAGTTTGTTGTTTCACTTAATTTACCTTGGTAACCCTTATCTGATTATGTTACCAAGACTAGTGTCACAACCTTTTCATATTCATTATATTTGACCTTTAATTTTCATATATAAATTGACTTGACAAGTAAATGTGTGATCAGATTGTTCGAAATGTATTGCGCAAATACATCACATTTTTCAAATAATCTTCGTCTTCTAATAGCATTATAGAAATTTATTAAAGGGACCAATTGTTTCTAATAAGAGTAAGACTTATGTAATCACATCTTTTCAGACTGTAACGCTTAGCTGATATATACATAGTTGAAGTGATTTAGAAATTCCGTCATTTGTCCTACAAATGTGTATAACCAGTTTATCATAATAAATTTATGATTCCACAATGATCATATCCCCAGTAGTGATCAACTGAAGGTGTTACAATCCGAGTGGACATAAAGATATCATTTATGCTGATAAGTCATCTACCTACAATGCTCAGACAAGAAAGATGCTAGGATCATAACTATCTACTGATCTCGTTAAGTAACCAAAGACTGTATACAAGCATAGGGGTGTGGAATTACTCAACTTTGTGGCAATAATGAATAGTTTTATCAGTAGGCTTTATCTACAAGTGATGGACACATAACTAGATTAAATATTGTTTCTTCAGGGTTTTCTTACTTTATGAATAGGTTAAGGTCATTATTTTATAATTCAGTAAAAGCCATAGCATGCATTTCATGGGCTCGTATTCATGATTCCACTTCGGTGGCGAAGGATGGATCTCTCAGAAGACATGAGATTGAAGCTGCGTAAAAGTTATAGACAACGACAGAATGGTTCGTTACCGAAACAGAAGTAAAGGTACAGAGAAAAGACATTTTCATCGATAGACAAGTGTGAGTAGTCCACTACACTGGATAATTGATAATTCATACGCTACACAGAAGAGAGATTGCACAAATTTTAAATAAAATGAATATGTGGAGCACGAAAGATTATGCTGTAACCAAGAGGATGAATGATACTATCCTGAGGGTAAGACATGGGCTTCCTGATCTCAGTGATACACATAGTTGTCTGTCAACACAGCTTATAGAGAACATGCCAGAAGTAAACAAGTATCCCATACTTGAGGGCATCTATCTGTTCTCAAATGGATTTTAAATAACTATGAAAAATACGTGAGACATAAATGTGCATAATAGATGAGTAATCTGTTCAGGCTTGCAGTCAGACTACCGAATGGATACATAGGGATGAAGAAAATAAAAGCAAACTGAAAGAAATCAATTTTCAGTTAATTATTTCTGCAACTTCAGAATTTGTATGACTTTCATAAATGTAGATAATTCTTAACTGTAAAGGCAAGTAAAATAGGCTAAAAATCTCACTTTAACATCCTTTTTTATCCTTTCTCAAGTGAGTATAAAACATATTCTAGTGTATTACTGTGATTTAGTGCTTTTCAATAAGAAAATGTGCATTAAAATTCAATTAGGTGAAAAAAGAATGACTCAATTTCACCGTATTGTGTGTGCAAATCTGAGTGCTCACATGCTAGCAGATAAAGTAAAGTGAAAGAAAATAAACAAGTAGGTTTGTGTGTGCATGCCTTTGAAAAGTATAGTCTTACAGGTATGTCGACGATAAGCTGCATTCAGCCACCGCACAAAGTAAAAATCTAAATCAGGAAGCTGAATAGAAAAAATTATAATTCCATTAGCTGCGACCAAACCGATTGACAAATACAAGACTTTTGAGTCTTTAATATGAATAAACAAATCAAAAAAGCATGTTAATCGGTTTCACAGATGTCGTTTACATTTTTTCCACAAGCAAGTGAATAGTTTATTTGCAACATACTTATGCTTCACTTTCACATGTGGCTTTTTGTCAAAAACAGTATACTACTCGTCAATAGCAAGTAGTTAAATACAACCTTTTAATTTTATTGATACAGTGAGCTCAGTTGCACGTTTCTTTTTGGTATATTTGTATTTATCAGGTTTCCATTTCAGTGCATTAGCGTTATTCATGACTGCACTTGACCGTCTTTGGTTCGCTTTGAGTGTTCCATTCCGTTTTTTAAACCTTTTATAAAGTCCTTAACCCTGTTTTTTAAATACAGGCTTTCGCGTGCCGTTCATTCACAGGCGTGGTTTGAGACGTAGATAGCCTCTTGGTGTTTATTTCATTAGTTAATGCATTTCCAGGATAGTGTGTTAAAAATTGTAATGAACGCCTTGACAACAAACAGGTTCACCCGTGCAATCTTTTTAATCACACTTGCTATATGTTAATCTCGTGTCGTGTAGAAGAAAAATCCGGAGTTTCGACTGTCAGTTATTGTAGATGGATGTCAATATGTTGACTACTGAAAGGAATGGAGATTTGCTCAGGTGTTTTGTTCTACTTCCAGTCCTTCCATCAAAGCATCACCCCAGATAGATTCAAGGGAAAAGTGAACATGTGATAATTCCATCACAGGATTAAGATCGAAGTATAGAATTCAGGTACTATAGTGGAGTGTAATTACACAATAGATTAGTTTTTGGTGTGGCACACATTAATATGACCTTAGATTTGTCCATTACATGAAAGTATCTCACTAAGTGCCATTTCAAATAGACCTATCCAATATTTACTATTATCTATTACTTGTCCCTTGGGTTCCTAGCGGAACACAGGGCTTCAGTAGTACGTCTCCATTCCACTCTATTCTCTGCAATCTTTTCAACCTGGCTCTATAACTGCTCAGAAGCTTTCATTTCTTCCTCACACGGTCTCCTTCATGTCACCTATCCAATATGATCGAGAAATTTAATGGTCTATATAATCTTTCTTCCGTTAACTTGCGATTTAGGATGATCATCTACTGATGAGTTTAGTGAGTATTTATTCTCACATCCAAATAAAGACTTCACGTCAGATCCTCAGAAAATCTGTCTTGGGATGAGTCATCATTGAGTATAGAACTGTTACTCAGATGGTTCATTTGTGAAGTGAAGATTGTTTTCGAGGTGTGTTTGCGAAACAAGTTTCTAGTGATTTCAGGTTTTCATTAGTCCTCCAACCCATTTCATTTCTTAACGTAAGCTATCTTGATAGAAGCTAAGCCCCAAGAAACCAGTCTACTAAATAATCCCCTTGTATTTGAAAGTAAGAACTGTACATCAAAATGATGTTAGTTTAAAATGTTCTTTAGAGCTGCTAAACCTAATTTCATTTCATTGAGGAACAGGATAATTCAGAAAAATTGTCCTTGGATACACGGACTCTACTTTACAAAACTGGGAAGAGCAGAAACAACACAGGGATCAGGATAAAACACATCCGTTTTTTCGATGGTATCTTGCTCACTGCTTTCAAACTAAAATATAAAACGTATATTTTTACTGAAAATTTAACGTATTTTAATTTATCCAACGAGAACAGAATATCAGTCAGTGGTTAAGACGCACAGAAAAAGTCAAAGAGTAAAGGTTAATAAAGACAGGAAATTCAAATAGACATTTAGTAAAACAAACAATGTGAGTGAAGAAATATTTCTTTTCAATTAGTTCCTCATCAATGGCTCTACACTAATATAGCATTTTCAAACGTAAAATTACATACCAATCTAGTGGTGAGAGTTGTTCAATGAAAGGTTATCAATCTCAAAGTTTCAAGAAGGTGATAATTGATCAGGTAATTAAGACAGTTAACTAAAGCAAAGATTAATTATCGTAGAAAGATTTTGTGAACAGGTTCTTACATAATTGATATTTTATATAATGATAACTAAAGAGCAAAAATGAACTGTTACGTAAAATGGTAAATTGTTGACGGTAATTAGAGACAGTAGGGGGAGAGAAAGATGATTAAGTCTGTAATAATAATAATAATGGAGCTATTAAAATATTAGTTATAGTGAATTGTGTGGTGGATGAAATGAAGAGTCTTGTTGTAATAAATGAGCTATACAGATGGCCAAGGCAAAGAAAGAGGCTGTACGAATCTCTTCTGAACACACAGACTTGGCTTGTGTAGGTGGATTCCTATGGCTTCTGCTGTATGTAAAAGACGGACTCGTAGAGGATGGGTGAGGTGAGAAGGAATGTGATAAATAACTTTAAAGGCATTATGAATGTTAACTCGGTGGCCGGTGTCAATCAGATGAGAGAGTATTGAGCTTCGTGTCAGTCTGGTTTCCCCTTACTTAGCCATGAAGGATGATGCTCGGCGATTCGACGACGGACTTGCCTAACTGTACGTCCAATGTAACTAGCTCCACAGGAGCAGTTGAACTGGTAAATGCACATAGAAGAGGAGAAGTCAGGGAGTCTGTCTTTAGTTCGTGTGGTCATCATCGGCCGGCTGTAGAAAACACAACATAACTTGGCGGCATTAAATGATCTTCTTATGGCATTTCTTAAGCGTTGTGTCACAATTTCGCTGATGATGTCACCTCGAAATTGTAGTCTTAGGAACAATGGTTTCTTGGAGACTGTAGGCATTCTGGTTTTCATATTGGATGTGTTCATATTTTTAGCCAGGAACGTTTCTGGATATCCATTACTACTGAGTAGATCGTGGATAATTTGAAGCTCTTCGTCTAAAGTATCATCTGAACAGATGAGTCTCGCCCGATGGACCAAACATTTAACGAGATTTCGTTTATATTGCAAGGGGACGAAACTCAAGAAGTGGGTGTATTGACTTGTGTGTTCAGAAGAGATTCGTACAGCCTCTTTCTTTGCCTTGGTCATCTGTATAGCTCATTTATCACAAGACTCTTCATTTCATCCACCACACAATTCACTATAACTAATATTTTAATAGCTCCATTATTATTATTATTACAGACTTAATCATCTTTCTCTCCCCCTACTGTCTCTAATTACCGTCAACAATTTACCATTTTACGTAACAGTTCATTTTTGCTCTTTAGTTATCATTATATAAAATATCAATTATGTAAGAACCTGTTCACAAAATCTTTCTACGATAATTAATCTTTGCTTTAGTTAACTGTCTTAATTACCTGATCAATTATCACCTTCTTGAAACTTTGAGATTGATAACCTTTCATTGAACAACTCTCACCACTAGATTGGTATGTAATTTTACGTTTGAAAATGCTATATTAGTGTAGAGCCATTGATGAGGAACTAATTGAAAAGAAATATTTCTTCACTCACATTGTTTGTTTTACTAAATGTCTAAATGGGAATTTTGCATTAATTCAAATAGAGTTAAATAAATGGTCATAAGTATATGTATAGTCTGGTGGAAGTTCCTTGAATGAAAAAGAAGATAAGAGTAGTAATCAAAATATTGAGTGACTTAACAGTAGAGTTACGTAAGTAGGTCATATGATAAATATGCAAAATATTGTAAGCTAAGCTCAATCAGCTAATAACATTCAATATGAACAAAGGGTGATCCAAATAAATTTGAGAGAGAAAATGAATGTTTAAGTATGCTAGAAGATTATGTAATCGAAAAACAGTCAAGAAGAGTTACCAGATGTTGAATATAGGTGCTTTTTCAGTAAAGTATGTATTTTGGCATTCTAGGTTCCAAACAGTTAACAAGATATCACCGAAATAAAATGGATCGAGCTTATTTTGCTCCCATTTTTGTTCTTTCTCTTTTTAAGTAGTCAACTGTTGAAAAGTTGCCCGTTAGCGAATTCAAACTTCTACACCAGATATATTCATATTTTTAAGCTGAAGATAACATATTAACACACTCCCCTGTTTAGTTAATTCATTTTGAGCATTACTCATAAGGAGATTTTAAGAAACGTTTGTAGCTAAAACTTCTAAAATGGTCATATATAATCAAATTCAGTGAGTTTTGTGAATTTGAAAAACTTTGAAAATAAAACTTCTAGCCCAAAGTGATCATTTTGGCCTAAAATCATTCAAAAAAGTAAACTATAAAGAGCCTGGTCTTATTTCTTCCTAATTTCTTAAACTATTTCATAAATAAAAGTTGAGAAAAGAAAATTATTTTATTGAAAGTCATCCATAGTAGTAAATGTCTGTGCATCAGAGGAATAGTAAAGTGATAAAATTATCTACCTAGAAAACGAGGTCATATGGTGTGAGTGATGATGATGATGATAATAATAAGTGAAAAGGAATTCCTTATAAATTTGACTTGTAGTAACCAATCAGCAGCTTCAGGAAGCATATTTCAGTTATACTCGAGGTTATGTTAATTGAGTAAAGTTATCCAGGCATATTCTACACACACATAGTCACTTTTTAACCCTGCACAGAAGGATAAGCGATACATTAGTCAATTTTAAATCATGACATATGGATGCTGAATTGTTTCATGAATGAATGTTTGAACATTCGTTAGTCTTGTTTCCTACTTCTAATTGGCAATCGAATTCTACCAATCATCTTTCCTTGTCATCACAAAGCTAAGACTTTCATCATTGCAGTTTACTTTGACTAGTGTTAGGTGGTTGCTGGAATATATCAGCAAGATGTGCACCAAAACCTCACATTTACCGAAATGTGTGGATCACAGTTACCTAAAGTTTTACTCTGAGACGTTACGTCCATGAACAAGATAGCCTGTAGTTTTCAGAGTCTCTCAGACAGCTTAACATTGCTGTGGAAGTTATCCAACTAATTAAATGTATCAGTTCCCATTTAGTTATGGTATTGGTAGCAAAATTCTACATGATAATAAGTAACAATAATGGTCTGAAAGGAATTTCTGGGTCAAAGCAAAGCCTTGACCTGAACGGTAACTGAAATTCAGGTTTGATCCCCACTCTACCTGCTGAAGTTTTAGAAGTCACATAGCATCACCAGCCCTCATAAAATGAGTGTGTCTCATTGGTCAGTACATGGACTTAAACTTTGTTACATTACACCGCCATCATGCAGCTGATAACAACTTTTGTGTTAGGAACAAAGGTATGAGTTAAATTTATGCTGTACTCTTTTCGATTCGGGTCATCCAGGACTCTATCATAATTCCGCCTACGCATGCTATAAACCTTTCACATAGAAAGGTGTTTTCTCGTATTTAAGTTTGGCAGATACAGTAGAGCAATTGGTGTTGCAAATATTTAGACTAGGTGATGATTAGAGGTAAAATGAAAATTTGGGCTGTAGCAGGATTTAAACCAGTGATCACCGGGTTTCCAGCCCTTAGTGATCGAAGTGAAATACAATCTGGTGAGCAGTCAGGTCTTATAGCTCACTTGGTAAAGCCCTACAGTCACTGGTTGGAATCTTGCAGCGGACCAAATTCTCATTTCACCGTCAATCATCACCCAACATCAATACAAGTCTACCAAGCCACGGTTACATCAGATGATCAAAATGAAAATTAACAATATTTGATCATAAAAATTTAAGCTACCAGTAGTTGTAAAAAAAAGGGAATCAAAAACACTTACTGGACTAAACTGAACATCTCGAAAGTAAAGATTTTCACCTTCTCTCAGTTTTGAAGTACAAGTTTTCATGTTTTCATACGGTGAACTGTTAATTTGTGAAGATATGGGACAGATTAAAGGGGAACTATAACTCTGTCCTTTTGTTTGAGATGGAGAAAAGTAACTTGGATTCTGTCTTCTCAAATTCATTCTACTCACTTCTTGAGTGGGGTTAAAATTTGAGTATAACGTTTTGTGAGCAAGCATTGGGCTTCTTAAATTAGTTTATTTAAAAAGTAAAGTAGGAGTAAAAAGATTGATTTGTTACGAAAGATAATATAAACAAATGAAAATGGCAGTTTAAAGTTTGATGGATATGCAGTTTAACACACTACGGCTAACTATAACAGCTGCATGATTCAAAGGTCTTTCAAATCAGATTTAGAATATTATCTCCCGCTAAATTATTTAATGTTTCAAATTTTAAAGAGTGGAGTCTTATAAATTCAGTTTGTAAAGTTCATATTATTAGCAGAAGAAATCACTCATTCGTCCTTACTGAATAACATTTTTTGCCAAACTTCAGCTGACTTATCATTCAGGTCACGGTCACCAGTTGTAAATGAAGTAATTTTACCCTATTCTTATAGAATTACCGCTATGTATTTGCTAAGCTGTTATTCAGGCAATATGCGATCAGTCATAAGGAATATATATGTCTGAGTGAAAATTCCACTAGAAGAGACTTTCATCCTTAATTTCTTCCTGTGTTTATAATTATCCTATCCCCTACATGTGGCTCTTAGAAACTTACGTTTCTGACAACAATTCCTACCGTATAAATATGATGACTATGTCCAACTACTTGAAACCTCAAAGATAGTCCTAAATACCTAACCTCATAAGCAACCATGTTACTCAATTCAAAGATCGATGACCATTGAGTGAATTGTGCCGTAAGAAAAATCAATTACAGTAGGTGATAACTTGAGCATCTGTTGTAAATGACAGTTAACAAGACTCTTAAAACTACAATATTTTTCAGGTATTTACTCATACCAAGATCAGTCATTGTAAATTTGATATTTTTATGAGAACTTACCTTTTTGAGTATATTCACTGAAATCGCTTCAGACAATCTTTACCTTTAGTAAGCAGGCTGTTATCATTCAAATAATTTCGTCGCAAATTCAGTTGTCTAACATCCATCTACGACCATAGATCGTTTATTTACAACCAACAAGTCATTCTGAAAAGTTCTTATTTTTCTCCCTTGGGAGATCACGAAGTATAGTTTTTCAGTTTAATTAAATATTCGAAACCAATCTCGTGCACTAAATTGCCTGGGTACAAACTTTCCTACTACTTATTAAAAAAAATCAAGTGCAGGAAAACTAAGTCAATTTAAAGAAAATTCCAAAGTTTTCGGCAGTTCTAGGAGATCGGTAGGAGGCTTTATACCTAGGTTTCGTGTTTATTAGCACTAATCAGCAAGGTGTATCTGTATCTAAGGGGATATCAATGTTCACTTAGAAATTCGACCCTCCATCACTCAGATCTGCTATCAGAAGTGTTACTGTTCATCTGTACAGGCTGTGACTGACTTCTGCAAGACTTCATTAGATGCATCAATTCGTCACTGGGAAGTAGCTATTTTCGTATTGTTTAGTCCTAAACTAACGTTCGTCATGGACTGTTGCCAGCTGGGAAACGTTGGAGCAGTAGACAACCATCTAGTTACAGTATGAGACTTCTCAATAATGTTTTCCTGCTACTTCTCAAGTTACTGAGCTCGAGACTGTCAGGCTTCATGATGAGAATGTTACAATCCAACCACTGGATTGAGCTTAAGTTTGTCAAAATTTCCATACTTCTGTCAGTTCATGATATAGAGTGACCATCATCTGATGCTGTTGGCTAGTAACTATCCTCACTTAGTTGACACCGCAGGTCATGGCTTTGCAGAAGATTATTGGGATACTGCTGTCGAAGCAGGTGACCAAATCAGCCATAGATAGTAATTCAAATGGAGGTTTCTAAGGATCGATTGATAATGATAAGTACCTAAAAATCAATCAGTAAACTCCCCACCAGCCATCAGATGCAGCACTTAGAATTGACTTAAATGGATAGCAAAAATTTTATATTTCAGACCATACGAAACTCACCGTTCCCAACCTAATTAGGCCAGTCGACATGTGCAAACAAACAAAGGGGTAATAGATGTGATGGCCCATATCAGGATTGATTGCTGAAGCATTGATGCAGCTCCTGAAATCCTTAGTCATCCCTCTTATTAAGCCAAAAAATGTCATTTGGCACGATAACGACACATTCATATTCTTCAAGGAGGACGAAGTAGGAAACAGGTTCAAACTAATCAACCAAACATTTGAAGAAGAAGCCAACAATCAAATTACCTCCTAAGATGTCCTCATCAGCACAACATAAGATAAAATATTTCAAACTCCAGTGTACAGAAAGAAGGTATACACAGATGAAATTTTGAACTAAAACAGCAACCACCCTATACTCCATAAGAAATGTTGGGTGCAAACACTATCCTCAAGAGCCAAAACGTATTGGAGCACAGTTCCAGCATCGAGAGCGAAAGAAAAATAATTTTCCAGTGTTCAAAGCCAATGATTATCCATACACGTTTATCGAAATATGTTTATCAGCAGAACAGAAGATAGAACAATTACCTCACATCAATAAGTGCGGTACACTACCCTACATCGAGGATTTCTTGGAAACGGTCAACCGATTGCTTCCTTCTTTCGAGAGTGAAGTGGCACATAAACTAATAAAATCACCATATAACAAGTTATGCAAGCTGAAGTATCCTCCGCCAAAGGAAGACAGGATAAACCTAATCTACAAAATCAGTTGCAAAGGCTGTTACAACACTAGGCTGGTCAGTCTAGCCATGGGGCTGCTAAAAGAATTCGCGGATATCAACAGGCAGTAAAGTGAAATCGCACAACCCCCCCCCCCCCCCCCAGTTTCAATGCACGCTGACAATCACGATCACGAATTTACTGGGAGATATGGAAATCCTTCAAACAGCAAGTCCGAAAGCCGTAGGAGAATTTCGGAAGCGTAGCATTCCAACGAAAAGTCAATCGACAGACACGTGGATATAGACCCAATCTATAATCTACTTTAGAAGATATATGTTCCTAGTGGAACATAGGGATTCAGTAGCACGCCTCCATTGCACTCTCTTCTCTGCAGTCTTTTCAACCTCGCTCCATGACTGCCCACAAGCTCTAATTCTTTCCTCACACCATCTCCTCAATGTCATCCTCAGACGTCCAACTAGTCGTTTCCCTTTTGGGTTCCACTCGACCACCTAGCTTCACGCGTGATGTCCCCAAACCGTCTTCTCAGTGTATCTTCAATCCAATCCATCTCAACTTTCTTCTGCATATTTGTTCAGCAATGGGTTGTTGGTTGGTTCGTTGCCAGCAAGCCACCCAGCCAGAGTTCCTTGTTACTTATTACTTCTGGCCACCTCACCTTCATTATCGAGTGAGCGTAGATGGCGGCTGTTGATGACGTGTGTCTGCAGGTTGTTGCAAATGCTTCTCGTAACGCACCAAGTCTCTCAACCATCACATAGAAGCACTAACTTGACTGGATTAGTGTTGAAAATCCGGATCTAGTTCACGCTTTATGCTGAGTTCAGTGGAGTGCAACAGATCTCCACACTGATTTCAGGTTGATGAAGGCTTGTCAAGCTGTCTTTCCGATCCTGGCTGGTTTTGACGTCCTCGTCTGTGCCGCCATCACCTGTAGTTGAAACGATGCTGACTAGGTAGGTGTAGGTGAAAGGGACTACTTCCTTTAGGTTTCTCTCATTGGTGGTGATTGGTGCTTCTTGTTGTTGTTGTTGTTGTCGTTGGTTGGGTGTCTTCATCACCTCTGTCTTCTCTATGTTCACCTGAAAGAAGTCTCGTCTCGCATCCTCCGCTCTGCCTCTTCCGTCAACTTATTGGTTGTGTCCGTAGATCTTCGAGTGTGTACGACAAGACATTAGACATAAATCTTCATCGGAGAAATCGAGATCTTCGAGGACCTTTTCATCAATCCAGCCGGCGTATGCCACACTTCTCGCTCAATACAGTTGTCTGTTGCATGATCCAGTCGACCACAATCAGGGAGATCATCGGTGATAGTGGGTAGCCTTGTCTTACTGCTGTCTTCACTTCTAAGGTGTCACTGAGCTTTCCATTGTGAATCAGTTGGCATGTAGCAAGTATCCGCATATAGCATATAGCTGCTGCTGAATAAGGTTGATAAAGCTTTTTAGGACTAAAATCGTAGTGTTAAAGCAGCCACCAAATTACTTCTCTGTCGATGGCCTTTTCAAAATCGATGAAGTTGAGGTAGAGAGTTGACTGCAATTCTGTGCTCTGTTCTATGATAGTGTGTAGCGTTGTAATTTGATCAGCACATGATTTGTTCTTCCTGGAGCCAGCCAACCAGTCTGTTCCGTAATTTTGAATCCAGAGCATCTTTTAGTCTCTCCAGGATGATGCGGATTACTATTTTGCTTGGGGTGGACAGCAGCATGATTCCCCGCCAGTTCTTGTAATGACTTAGGTCTCTCTTCTTTGGAAGATTGACAAGGTAGCCCTTCTTCAGGCCGGCAGGTAACTTTCTGTACTTCCTTCCTTGGAAACCTTCTGCAGTAGTGGTGTAAGCATGTCCGCTGTTATCTCTGCGTCTGTTTTCAGTGCTTCTGATGCAATTCTATCTGGCCCTCCTCCTTTCCTGGTTTTCAGCAACTTTATGGCTTCAGAACTTCACTCCTACTTTTGTCGGAGACTTGTGTTGACTGGTAGTTTTGCCGTTGCTGGTGGTATTTCTGGATAAGTTGCAGGTGGTGGTGGTCGATTTAAGAGTCTTTTGAAGTGGTAAGTCCACCGTTTTTTTGTTTCTCCTCTTTGGTGGTGACAAGGTTTCCTTCACTATCATTTATTAGTTTCATCTGCGTTGATCTCTTCCCAGATGGTAGTCTGGTTATTTGATGTAGTGTTGTCAGCCTCTGTCTCTCCTACCTGCAGCCTGTTCTGCTTCACTTGCCAATGTTTCGTAGAAGTGTCTTTTGTCTTTATGCGCACTCTTCTTTAAATCTTTGTCCCGTGTTTTATAAGTTGTGATGAATTCCTCTTTACGTTGTTCATCCTTGCAGCCTTCCATAAACCAGGGGTGAATCTGCTAAACAAATTAAGAATGAAGCATTGTATGACAGCAACAAACAACAAATTCTTACCCTAATTAAGGTTCTCTACCAGAATGAACGAGAAAAAATTAAGGCCAAGTTGTCAAAATGTGATAAAAAATCTTTTCACCAACTTACAATTGGACAACACTCAAGGTCAGCAAAATTACCAACCAAACATTGGTGTAACATTCGAATATGCTTCCCTTCTTTATTAACTTAGAGCTGAGAATGTCACTAAGCCTGGTGACAGATCGTCCACAACAAGACACTTAAGCTCAGAAAACACCGAACCACCAACAAATTATAACTTACAAAAAAAGATCAATACTATAAGTAGTGTAAAAAAATCTGCCATTTTACTAACTTTGGAGCATAAGTATCGTGGAAGGGTTTCAATGCAATGTCTTTGAATGACGACATCATTCTTTCTTGATTTATATCGTTCATTGAATTGTATGAAATAGAACATAAATCTGGACTCCTCATACCAATACAGATAATTCATTCAATGAAGGATTGTTCTGCTTCTACAGTAAAGTGTAAAATAAACAAAATGCGTGGCGGGAATATAGAGGTCAACCTTGAACATTAGCACTGATAAATATTCATCATTATAAAAATGGTCAAAAACCAAGGAGAATATACTCATTGAGTCTTTCTGTCTACCATTACTGATGATAGCAAAGATAACCTATTACTGACAACGTAGACGGATATGACATAATTAACTCACACTCTAGAGCTCTCTTATGGTAGCTTATTGAATAAATTACTGAATGGAGGGTTGGTGCATATTTAAATATAACCTTCATTGCTCAACCTCCCTAATTATTTAAAAAGTCCCCCAAACTTTATTTTCATCAATTTTTGAAACAATAGTACACAATTAATTTAGATATTTGCGTTGAAGATATGATGAACTGATTTTTGCAAAATCTAAGATGTTCAGTGCTGAGGAGTACCGAGTTACTTTCCCTTACACATTCTGTCAGGAGAGAGTGGAGTTCACAAATAAATCATTTGTCCCAAAATTCAAAAAACCTTTCAGTTTAAAGTTAATATAATTCTACTGGTTATCTCTAACATACGACATGCCTTATGCTAATGTGACTATGTTGCCGTAGATACACGCATTGAATATGGTGTGGCTAAGCTTGACTGAAATACTTGGTGGCACAGTGTTGTTGATCATGCTTGGAAAATTTGTAGTACGATTTACATTACTTATTCTTGATGCATCATTCTGAATTACTATCTCTAGTAAATAATGAACATGAATAACTTGATTTTTATCTCAATTCTGAAAGGTGTACATGGATCCCTTCGACACTACCGGTTTTCGCAAGCCTTGCATAAAACCACCTACAGAGAATAGATAAAAATGTACACAGAGAAATGAAACACTAAGGGAGATGTGACAGAGAAATCCAACTGGAAGGCTTCGTCTTGACTTTGAAGAAGATGAGAACAAAGTTAGTAGAAAAACGTAAACCCAGTTTATTAATGGTAACACCGAACACTGAAATGTTTGAGTGAATGAATGCAAGTGAGTTGTTTTAGGTATTCCATTTGGGACATACTGATGACTGCCAAAAGGCGTAAAGTTTAGACTAGGCAAAGCTTTTCGCAAATATATTTTCCAGTCTTCAACATTAATCACAGTAGACCTAGGTGCCATATCATTTACTTTAGTGGCTACATGGTAAACCTGATCTAATGAATTAGATTATCTATCAGGGTGTGACAGCTACATTGCTCATAATCTGGTGACAGGCTTATCTAGATAAATATATAGGATTACTTAGACACTAAGTTAGCGAACAAAAATCCATGGAGGATAGGAAACAATGAAGCCAAAATAATATATATGAAGAGTGATATCAAAGTCATAGTTATTTGTAATTTAACGTAGTTGTTATTCGACGTCACGGAATGTTGTCATCGAGTTAGAGTAAATGTGAGTGCTACATTTTCTCAGACAATAAATACTCAAATTTCATTTTGTTTTGTAGACACAAACATGAAGACAGTTTGTCTAAAAACTAGCACAAGAGTCATCTACCAATACATGTTGAGTAATCGACTTCATATAATAATGGGATACTTCTAACATTCGATGTCAGTTGACGTTCGGTAAATAGCTAACATGGAATGTTTTTTACTATTTGTTGATATACTTGTAATTCTCCGTTGCTTTACTGGATCGAACTGTTCAACCTATGCTGTCATATGAGCTCCTATGCGGACGCCTTGATATTACCTGAATATTTATTGTGGTAATATACTTGGTTGTGGTTAGCAGAGGAATCCAGGACACGCGTTTTGTCCTATTTGAGACTTTTCAACAGGAAGTACCAACACCCAGTGAGTTATGTTGTTCCCAGTAGGACTCGAATCCTGAACTGATCTCTTTAACAGCTCCCGAGTTCGAGTCTTGGCAGGAACAACATCTTTCGCTGGGAGGCAGGTGCATCCAGCTGACAAGTCCCAGATGGGAAGAAACGCGCGTCTTGGATTCCTCTGCTAGCCACAACCAAGCAAATTATCATGGACTGTTTTATTTCGATTAAAATAATTATACGTATACAAATAATGTAGACTGATAGCCAACTAAGCGTAACTAACTTGTTTTAAACAGTTTCTTAAACGATTCAAATTAGCTTTACGTGTTTTAATGAGCTGCTTGTTTTGGAGTTCAATTTGTTTTCGTGTAATATCGCGAAGTTCATTTAAATTTTCAGATTGCCATTCTAAATGTTCCTGTTGCGACTCAACTAAATCACATATTCTTATGCAATAAGCTGACAATTTACCAATCACTTCAACCATTGGATTAATCCAGCTGGAACGATAAAATAAAAGGTATTAAAATTATTGTATAAGGTGTATTTTACTTGTGTAATCCCGATACAGTATATCAGAACAAACAAAACAAATATTTTGAATTATTCTCAATCATAAGTGTCCAAACATCTTAGACAAACATCCATACAGAAAATTTACATCAGATCTACATCTACATTAGAAAAGTAAACTGGTCTCCTCTTAGTAACTACTTCGTGAAAATAATTTTGTTGCACACGCGCCAGCATGATTTGAGTAGTCTGATATTAGACTTTTGTCATTAACTCTAAGTGACTTCGACTCGAGTCTCCTTCAAGGCCTAATTTTTTTGTGACTATAGTTATACTCTGCTAATAAGTACCAATAACTACAAAAACTAAGTCAAGTAGAGCTGTTTACCGAGAAGATAAACGTTTGAACTCTCAGACAAACTTAGAAACTGGTTACTCTGGATGGTCTTCAAGTTCTTTTTGACAAACAAGAGCAATCTGAATACCAAACATCCATTACCCTCTTGCAAAACAAAGTTCATTACCTATGATATACCTATTGATGATATAACCCCTGTTTCTATTGTATTTCTTGTGAAACTCGCGGATAAGTGTTGATGGTGTTTAACTACAAACTTTCATTTTTTTTCCCATTAATTCAGAGCAAGTTTCTTCGGAAACCTCAACTAGTAGTATTGAGTGAATTCCTGGTTATGAAAACTCGTGTATTCCACTGCTAGCCATTATGCATTCCTATGGGTGTTATTGAAGGCAAGTTGGTCTGCACATTCACCATACCATCGAAATTTCTAAATCACACGTTTAAATTTCCCTCTCAAACTAGTTTTACTACATTCCATATAAGATTTGGTGAGTTATTGTTCGGTTAACTTTTAAAGTTTGCCACTGAACTGGTTTCGTTTCTTTCAATATGTGTGCCTTGATTTGATTTGATTTCCTTCCATTTCTAATTTCCAAATCAATAAGAGTTCCGTTATGCCAATTTTGGGAGAGAACTGCTTTCAAAAGCTAGCTTTTGTTTACTGTTAATTGTTTTGCCGCTTTAAGTAGTCATGTAAACAGTCGGTCCTTTTTAGTGGTCTAAGTGTTGCATTTCGAGAAGTAATTGACGTATAGTTTTCACTTGTTGAACTCGTTGTTGAAAGCATCATATTTAGTGCTTAAAACCGCGTGACTTTTAGTCTGTGGCTCACCGAAAATCAATCCTTTGGAGATCCTATAAAGTGGTTAAAAGTAACTTGTCATTATTGTAGTAAAAAATATCTTTCCAATAAATTTTCTAACAACATATAAGTATACATTTCCTTCCTATCTTTTTCATAAATAATGCATCCGTAAATGAATTCTGAAATGATTATTTGTGCATCCTAAAAACATGTGACTAACAAATACTCCTACACCCAATTCATGGTAGTCTTGTTGTCCACTGCTAACCGTCTACAACTTTTGACTTTTACCCAATAAGACTGAAAAGAAGCCTTTCTGGTGTGTAGAATTAGCAACTGACAGTAAACAATTTAGGTCTTAACTCATTTATTCTGTTTTCGTTGAATTCTAAAATAGTGGTCACCTTCTAAATGCATTTGCAAGTTAACACCCAACTTGAAGGCAACTTGTTTAGGAATTTCTAGGAAGTCTATAAGTTTGCATGTCAGATGTTTTGCATACCTAAGTAGATGAAGTAGATTCGCTTGTCTATATACGTTTAGATCAGTGACGGCACGTCTTTAGGCTGCCTGGTCAACGAATTAACTGTTGGTGTTTGGAGTGAGTTTTGGCAAACAATGGATAGTTTTGCACTCTATAAGCTATCCTTGGGTAATTTTTTGAAGTCAGATGTGATGACTACGCCGAATGGGATTTTTGAAATATTTTCGCCACATGAAAAGATAATTGTTCTACCGATTGAGAAACTACTCTCCTTCGTTAATAAGCATTTGCTCATGGAGATTTTGCAGAAAACAGAAGTGTTCCACCATTTTCTTTCCTTTTTGTGCCCTCACTAGTGTCTTGAGACTTATTAAACCCCTAAACTTCTTAATCCGAAGGTCTTCTTTCTTCATTGGATCATAGTTTAATGATTAAGAAGTGTTTTCATCCCAGTTTGGAGGCTCGCGGGGATTTTTTATTGGCCTCAGGCTGATATTGATCGACTGACATTATCTGGAGAAACACTGGACACCTGGAAGCACTGGGCAGCTGTTTTGTCCTAGTATGAGACTTCTCAGTTATGCTTACCTATGACCCCGCCGGCAATCGAACCTAGGACCTTCGGGCCCTGTGGCCGGCACACTACTATTGAGAAATCATGACCGGTGAGGCCAACAAAGTCGGACATGAGGACAGTTACTCAATGATGTCGTTAGATTAAGGTCACACCACATTGTGAAGTGACAGAAGTAAGAAATGTAGATGACTAAGTGCTGACCCAGTGGCTCACTGGCCACGTGCTGGTCACAGGACCTGGTGATCTTGAGTCCGACTCCTGGCAAGCCCATAGGTGCATGCTGCTGGAAAGTCCTACACCGGGACACTAATTTTTCATAGCGTATGCTAACAATATAACCAGATATCGAAGGCTTGTGTTTTTCAAATTTTGCGCTTATGATCATGAGATATCTTTCAATGGTTGCATAAAAATAGAATTTTTTCTATGACTTACGAATTGTACATTACTGTTTTTCGAAGTCATTTATGCTTTATAGTAAACGATGAACCTTCTTATATGTGTATTGGCTCCTAGTTTCCAGCTGCAAACTCTTCAAACTTTCAAGCTTGAAAAGGATTATATTTTAAGTTTATATTTCATCTTCTCATGTTTAGTCTTCATTTTTTTAATACTTATAGTTGCGATCAGTCTGGCAATCATTCGTGCTGTAGTGGTTGATATTAATGTTTTTTATTTAGTAAGAACTATGCCATCATCACTGTTATATTTAGCTAGAGGAAGTAAGAAAATAAATTACATCATTTCTCAACATACTTATATTAGACCATAAATAGCAGCATGTAGTGACTTTCATTGATTTTGCAAAACGCAGCATCCTGACTTTATTTACAGACAGTAATTATTATCTTTTCTGGCGTTAATATGTCATTAATGGGTAACTTTGTTTCCATTAAGATTCATTACTTACAGCTGTCACTATATCCACTTTGTCTTGGTAATAATGAATGAGAATATTCAGTTAAAGAGATTATTTTCAAAGAACTTTCACAGAATTTTTTTTTAAAGACTGACGTAACTCAAACAGGAGGTGACGTTGTGTTATCAGACATGACAAGTAGAAAAAAATCAGGGAATAAAAGAAACTTGTTAAGTAGGCTGCTAAGCACTGACTAATAGTCTTGGGTAGGTTCCAGTTAGTGCGAGACTAATTTCTTATTACTTAACCGTTTATCCCTTTATTTCAAAGATTACAATGATACGTTGACTGAATTATAGAAGGATTTTTTGAAGATGGCGTTCTCCACTTTACACTGTAAACTCCTACGTAAAGGTTTTTAACCTATTAATGTACCAGCTTTATGGTGTTGAATAATCCTAAAGAACTCAAGTTTAATCTCAAATCTACTCATTATTTCCTTTTGTTCTTATAGAAAATGTGATTACATTTCACTTCAAGTCACCGCACTTGTGAAAAATATATCCCCTTCAAAAGAAGGCTAATCAGTGGGACTAAATTAAATGCAATAATGAAATGATTCACAGTTAAAAATGACCTTTTAGCGATTAAACTGCTCTCTGATAAGTTCATTACTTTTCCATTTTCTTGTAATTTCTTCATTGGAAAAGGTGTATCAACTCTTTGTGTAGGAAATTCAATATCGTGATTAGATATATTCAGTAATTTACTGAAACGAGTACATTCCCGATTTCCAAACTTTACGATTCCGTGTGCAGTGTTATTAAACAAATGGATTATTGAATCATGGTCATGACACAATTGATGTATGCGTAACTGCATCTGAGATAACTTGTGTTCATAGCTGTCGATAATTTTTTCATACTCTTTTTCCTTCATAGAACGTACGTGAGGAGCGTTCGGAATGACCTGAAAGTAAAACATGGTAAAATGGACAGACACATTATGATAAAAACAAACAGTAATAAACTGTTCATTCAGAAGGTCAGTTGAATGGTTTCAAAGTATTTTTCAATGATGAATGACATTAGTCAGAAGGCAATAGAAAACCAGAAAACAGCGGGTAGTTAATCGTTTCACCATAATTTCTGAACCTGTGGTAGTGCACATCCGAAATCCCATGTGGAAGAGAACGCATGATCGTCAGGTTTCATGAACAGTATTTTACCAACCAGTCAACAGGTTGGCTCACCTTTTCAAACTTTTTGCTCTATCCTTCATGAAAGCAACTCCGGAAGTATTATTCCAGTCAGTTTTTCCTGACAAATAGGCTTCCTTAAAAATACTCTACACTATCGGATAATCTTATTCAGGAAGCCACTTAGCAGTACAAAATGCTAAACATTTTTCTCTTCACACATTCCTAACACTCCAAATTTTTGACTCTGGTTAATTGAACTTTCAGCCTAAAGGCCTCATTTCTGAGACGTTACCATTCATAGATAAGAGTAGAATCTAATGACTGCTATTTCTACATCTGCAGTATCCTTAAGACCCTATATCTCTCATGTCGATTCATCTTAATTTCTAAAATGTTCTGATGATAAATTTCAAGATACGATAGAGCAGATAACCAATTCTTTTCAGTTTTTGATGAATTTACATAGGGTGACAGTGTGTAATGCGGAGTTCCTTTAAAATATAAAAACTTTTAGGCAACTTAGTTAATGACTATGTCTTTGAGGAGAGCGAACACATTTTAGTTTAGTTATGGAAGACGGTTTTGCAAACGCCGAGGTTTAAATAAAAACCCACTCTTTCAAACTAACAAAAATGATCTGATTGACAAACAAGTAATCAGAGTTTTGTCCTTTTATATCTGAAGTGACGTTAATTGATCAGTTGTACGAATACACTTGACTTTACAACCAGTGGCTTCAAATTAAACCATATTTATCTAATCCAGTTTATATGATCCATTAGCCCACAAAGTTCCTCTCAGAGTACATTCGTGTGTACATGAGCCGCATGAATGCAAGATTTATTCAGAAATCCACACAGAGTTGCCTATATATTTGCTAATACTTCAAGGGTTTAGACATTTTTAATAACGAAACTGCTGTCAATGTTTCTTTTAATAGTTTCCTCTCTCTGATGTTGTTTTGTAAATTATTCCATGCACTCTAGAGAATAACTGCTTAGTAGAAGCCCTTTCAATGTTTGAATTGAATGTTTAGATTTGTTGGTATGGGGATATGACTACTGATTTGATTACTGAAACACATGAAGCGTAGGTTAACATAAATAGAATGGTATGTTATTAAATCCAAATGTTTATTAGCATGTAATGGTTTCCAGTGCGCACAAGTATGTAAATTATCTTCGGGTTTTGGTTTCATTTCGCAACGTAAGGTAACACTTAACTGTTCATTTCTTTATTCCTAGGTGAACTGAGTTATATTAAATACGAAGCTTATACATGCAGAAAGTGTATGATTGCAATGCTGTGAATGTGTCATCCACATCTCTAATCATACTTTTGGAGAAGCATGAAATCCTCTGAGATATCTGTCTTCACCATAGTTGTTTCAATCAGGGGATAAAGAGGTTTCTTTGAGGATCAATATAGGTGCAAATAGATAGAGAGGATGGTTTTAAAATCTTTATTTAAAGAATTATTACCTGGTACAGGTGAAAGAAGAGACTCAATACATATCTTATGAATATGATGACTTAAAATGAGAATAAAATACCCCAAAACTATAGAAGTAAGTTTCCTAGGTTATGGGGTAAACTTCCTTTGATTATGGATGGGGAATTGTATCTCAAATGTCACCCGGTGAGTAATATTGTACCAAATTAGGAAACCAACATAGAGTTATAATCTGCCATGATATGCATGTTTTACTCCTATATCAGTGGCTGTAGTCTTAATCTGAAAAGTATTCATTCATGATAATACCGTTAACATTCCTCTTCTAAACTATCTTCAATAAACTGGCCAATCAGGATTTAACAGTTTCCCAATCCTTGAATCATTACTATCATATGTTATTCTGCATCTACAAATGCAATCCAGTAATTACGAGCAATTTTGACTTTATTGAGTTTGATAATTTATTGTGTAAAACAGAGTATATTACGGATAAAAAATCCACTCTGTCTAAAGATGTTTCATCGTGTACATAACAGCCAACCCTTGAGCTACAGACAAGTCTATGCAAGTATAATCAGTCTTCTTGTCAACTGGACAATGCATTTCATAAAAACAATTTCAGTTTAACTTACACTAAGTTGATCAGTAGTAGTATTCGTTGACTTTTCAAAGCTTATTAAATTATTCAATTTCTGTTTCGTATATTCACCAGTGATTGGAGCACCCAAAATTTGGGTAGGCTGAGTTAAACTGCTTTTCGTGTTCTCTTGTATTATACTTGCTCTCCTGAATCCCACTGGGATAACCTGAATATCAGTCTGTACCAACTGATTAGAAGATTTGTTTTTAGTTGTATTCTGGATACAGCTTTCTAGTGTGTCAATATAACACGTTAATTGTTTGTTCAGAGACTCTACATCCTGTTTATGTTAGACACAGTGCATGGAAGAAAAAGAATAATGATCATTTTTATCATAATTTTAGAAACAAAATATTTATCATCTTAAAATGTATCTTCTTAGCTTATTATTTGCATTAAATAGCTTTCGTTTAAACTTCAGAGCTTTTGATTGGGCGTATTTACACTATCTTACTTAATGGTATTTATTATACACACAAAGTCTTAAAAGCACTGGCTTACTGGCAAACAGTCAACCATTCAATAAAATTCAGATAATATGACTTTTAAGTAATATGCATACTAGCGACTGAATCAAGCTTGACCAATAAAAAAGTTGTGGATTGTAGCTAAACATGTGACGGACAGATGGTCAAACTTATTCCATCTAGAAAAAACGCAGATGTAAATCCATACATCCTCTACCGGTGATGTAAAGTAATCTTCCTCTAGCTTAAGAAATCTCTTAAATAAATAACATAAAGGTGTAAAGTCTAGAACTTAAAAAACGTTTATGTATAAAACTATTTTGTGACCGCAATGTTAATCTTATCATAAACTGCAGAAATTATATTGTCCAGCTTACCATAATATACTACCCGAGGAAGCTCACATTTCTTTGGTTAACCGGTGATACTACTATGAATAGTTAGAAGGAATTAAGAATAGTTTTGTAGAAACTATCTAATTTATAACCCACAAGATGCCAACACCACAAACTAGTCTGAACAACTTTGAACACACCTTTTTTCCTTTCACAGTATTATTACGAATATTTCATTCCCAATTCACAGTGAACAGCCTTGTCTCTTGAATTTCTTACTATGTTTTTAACAGTATTGTGATGTTCCTAAAGACTAAATATAATCAGTTGATTACTTTAGCTGAATGGTTCTCTCTGTATATTCATGGATGGTGATTCAAGGAATGACAGATCCTCTATTACGCTTATGATTCAACATCTCCGAGAAAAGTCAAGTAACTCCATATCAGTGTATTTAATTAAAATATTATTCATTCTGAAAATTTGCCCACACATCTTAAAGGAGTTTCAGTATCTGGTAACCTAATTCCTATTTGGTTGGTGAATGACTAAAATAAAGCACGCTGCATCGCTGTTAAGTAAAGCGGTCACACTAAACATATAAATTTTTTAAGGAAGTACTTGCCTGACGAAGTTCAAATCAGGTTTGTTCTTGGAAACTCGATTCAGTCATCCATGAACGGCTACAAAAACTTTTAGTCTCATTAGTTCTGCATAAACAAAGATGCCATAAAGAAAAGCCCAGATACTGGATTCACTTCTATCCCGATTTTTTTCTATTCAATGTAGCTTTCAATATATATTTCTGTGTACTGTTTTAATATATGAATTTCCGCGTCTATATTACATCTTGTCAAAAATCCATCCTACACTGACATTAAATTTTATCACACTGTAGACTACAGACTTAAGATTATGAGAGGCTAGTGAAAATAGTTCTTTAGGATCTGAATGATCAAAAGCTTTCGACTTTCATAGGTTGATTAATGTGAATACATTTATCTCAGCTAAATAATGTTTCGGTCACCATTATATAGGAAGCAAATATTCATGGTTGACTTTGATCGTTTCCAGGTGTGAAAATCATTAATAAGCAAACTACAAGGCTTTTCATATTCTCTATTCTCTGAACTTGAAGTTTAATCAACATTACTTTTTCTTTTTTAATATACTATCTGCATCAACGATAAAAATTATTGTCATCTTGTATGGTCAGGATGAGTTGTAAATTATTCACACTTTCCAGTCAACCAAGTATTTAACACAACTTCAGAGAATAAATCATATAGGCATAAGAAATTCAGATTTGTAAGTCACTTTATGACAGAAATCCTCAAAAACATCTATGAAAGTATTAATGCGTAATATTGACTTACAATCGAAAATCACCATCAACTAACCTTTAATTCTGTCTTCAACTTTTCAGTTTCTGTTTCGTAATTCTTTTCAGTGTTTCAATGTCTTTATCAAATTGCATTTGTAGTTCATTTAACTTGCTTTTATGACTTTCGTGTAAGTTAGTTTGAATTTGGGCAAATTCTGTTTCCTTTATTTGATAATAAAAACATCGATTATACACAATACAATAGATAAAAAAAGTTATACTGATTTCTGTTAGACTTCAAAGAAAAATAAATCTGAAGTAGTTGTACTGCAATACTTTGGAAATACTGAGAATTTAAATGGTGGAAAATTTTTCGCTTCATTTGATAGCATATTGCGACACTCAAATATGAACTAACAAAGATCATTAATATCCTCTAATGGAGGGGGAAGGAAAACCTGTAAAAAAAAATGTATCGACTTACGCTTCCACACTGCTCAGAATGTAAGGAAAATAAAAGACAATAAAAGCAAAAGGTAGCGAAATGAAGTCAGCAGTTAGGAAGGAATGTAAAGATCAAATGTTGCGGAAAGGGCTCTTATTTCTAATTTCATTTCATTCATTGATTAATCAATAGAGGGTTATCAACTTTGTGTTTTCTAGTTCTATGTGCTGATCAAATTCTATCTATCCCTTTGCATTGTGGTCACCAGGCTAAGAGATTTATCATGGAGATGCAATGAGAGGGGTGGTAGTTGGATGGAGGCAATCGGCAGGAAGCTCTTGACTTAAAGTTTTATGCTCTTTGGCACTTGTTAACCTGGCGTATTTGCAACCTACTAGCCTGATGACCACGCTGTAAAAAGATCAATAGAAGTCAATCATCACATAAGACTAGACAACGTGAAGATGGTTACCTCCCAGTGATCAACTAATGTTTGCAGTTACATTCTTACACGTGGTTATTCGCGGCCCGAATAGCTTTGTAGTAGCATCTCTGACTGTAGCACTGCATGACATGTATTCGAATCTCAGGTAGAATATCAGTTCTCCAGAGGTTATAGATATGCCCTACCGATGAATTCCAACTAGAAATTTGCCTTATGTTATCACAAATTTCAAACCATTGATTCGCAATATCGTTTTATTTCATCTTAATTTCAACTTTACATTCCCCCCCCCCTACTTTCACAATTCATTAAAAATTGAAACATTTAATTATCTAGTTGCTATGCAATAAAACTCTGTTTCTCTCTACCTCTACACAGGTACACAATCTTCCCGTTTGTTCACTGAGATTTACTACTGAGATTATGTGTAAGCAGCTGATTTTGTTATTATCCTCTAATTCGTATACACGAACTCCAATTTTATTTATCATAACCGTATCAAACAACTATTCTGAACCAAAACTATGTACTTACTAAAATGATGTTTTTCAGTTATCCTATTTTGTAATTAGATTCGCATAACTTCCCATTCCATCCTCTGTATTTTATCTCCTGAGATCTGTATCTTTACTTAGTATGAAATTGTCATGCGCCCTTGCATATATATATATATATATACATATGCATTCAGTCAAATAGTCTTTTCTAATAACTGACTGTCCGCTATGCAAGTATTGAAATCATACTCATTTTAATTAAATTCAACTACATTTGATTCCATCTATTCTTCATACTCGCTTTTTCAGCTATTATCTTCTTTATGCCTTACACTGGTTATCTGATAATAATATTCATTGATGTTGAAATCTGAAGAGAAGTTATTGAAATCGATGTTCACTCCAATAATTCTTGTTTTAAATATCTGATAGAAATGTTTGAATTACGAAAAATAAGTAAACAGTTCGTTAAATCAACCCATTAATTGACTGTGAAAAAGATGAATATTCATTTAATGGTTAGCCTTCTAGCCTTTTGTGTTTACCTTAGTTATAGAACTATTCTATTCATCAATTATCAAAATAAATAATTCGATCAATATTTTTATACAATTGTACAATTTTGTGCAACACTAGAATAAATAATCAGTGATCATTATTAGTGTTACTATAGTAATCATAAAACATGAGATATTAGGTTTCATTGCACAAAATTTGCACGAAATAATCAATAATTAGGTCAAAGAATGAAAGAAATATGTGTTGAAATGTGAACACCTTTATGAGATATATAAAAAAATATTTATTTGATAAACTTATGACTATAGATTAAATTAATTAGTTCATGGTATGTTACGATATTTTATTCGAAATTAGTTTGTATAGAAACAAAGAATTGCTGTCCCAGTGAGTCTTGATTGTACTTTAAGTGAACATGTTACCTTATGAACTCATTTTATCATAGAAAGTAACATAGAAAATCATACATGTTTTTGAATTATACATTATAGTTATCTACAAATATGCAAATCTAGTTGGGATCTGAGGACTTCAGAAAATTTGAGCATTGGGTAAAGGATATTTATTGCTTTGGCAATTGTATTTCATAATTAAGGAAAAAGTAATAAAACATTGTTTTAACTGAAATTTCGTTATTTATTGCTAATAACTTTATCAAAGATTTAGTATGTAAGCTTATATATGATAAATTGATCTGAGTTTTCTGCACGGGGGATTCTGCGTTGTAAAACTGTTGAGAAGAATAAAAACCGTATGCCGTAACTTAAGTGTGATGATTGTACAAATTATAGATTGAGTTTTGTGTGTACCTATGTGCTTATCTTTTCTAGCGCATGCATGTTGTCAATATCAGTGTTTGTAAGGTGGGGAAGAGGTTGAAACTAAGTCAAACCACGTATCTCACTTCTTGATCGTTGTTTAGACAGTCTTGATTCTTGTCTGCTTAGTGATTAACAATGAAGTTAGGAACGTGTGTTTCATCCTCTTTGGAAATAGTCAGCTGGTGAGCGACGTTGTTCCCAATGGGAACCAAACCTAGTGCCAATTACTTCAAACACCAAAGAGTTTTGATTCCACTTAATTTGTCCTTCTCTTCGTGATATAAAACAAGATCCGGATTTTCAACACCAATCTCAGTCAAGTCAGTGCTGCTATATGCTTCAGAGACTTGGCACGTCACGACAAACAGTACTTGCAACCAACTACAGACATTCACCAACAGCTACAGCCTACGCTCACTGAATACTGAAGATCGATTAGATGACCAGAATAATAAGGATAAGCAACAAGGAAGTGTGGCTGGCTGGCGACGAACCAACGAGGCAAGAACCTATCACTCAACAAATATGCAAGAGAAAGTGGAGATGGATTGGGCATACATTGAGAAGGCTGACCTGGGACATCACGCCTCAGGCCACGTCAGGTACTTGAGTGAAATCCAAAGGGAAAACAACGAGTTGGTTGGTGAGGGTGACATGGAGATGATGTGAGGAAGAAATGGAAGCTTATGGGGGAGTTTTGGAGTGAGCTTGAAAAGACTGGACAGCAGAGAGTGCAATGGAGACGTGCTACTGAATCCCTATGTTCCACTAGGAACCCAAGGGAAAAAAAATAATATCTATTAGCTTGCTGCTAACAAAAGGCCTGGTGCTACATGCGATTCATGAGCACCCGAGGTATACAAACTACTGCACTGACAATGAAAACAACCTTCAGGATTACCTCGCAGAGACTCTCCGGAACGTTGAAGCTAAGTGATTGAAATTAGGTACACAAACTATGTGATTCAAATCACCCATAAAAAGTGAAGCATATGTACTGGGTGAGATTTAAAATTAATCGCTTAAGTGATTTAAGGTTAAATTGCGTATAGAAAACGATATTGCTAAGCGATTTCAATCTGAAGCTATCATTTTGACTTACCACACGTGCGATTCAATGGTTTTTTGTCTTACTTCTACTCGAATAAACATACGAGCGAAACCCATATATGAGCTAATTGGCCCATACTTGACGCTGGGGAAAATTAATTGCTTTTCATCAACTTTGTTTATATTGCTGTTGCGTTGATCACTAAAGTCAACGATTACTAACCTGGAATAAATACTAGCAGATATTTTAACAGTAATTGTGAAATCTCTTGCTGGAAACTACGTAATTCCTTTGTTTTCATGACTCATTATGGTCAACCTATACTATCCACATAATAAGGAAACAACCCATTGAAATGCATTTTTCGCAATCCACTTATATGATCTCATTCATTTTCTTATCGCCGCAATCACACCTACTGCACTGAGTGGTCTTTTTCGCTTGACTTTTTAACAAACATACATAACCTTTAGATACATCATGTTTCATCCCTTATTCCTGTTTAACCCATTCACTAATGGAGAAAGAAATGTTGTCACTAAACTACTCAGGTTATTGTTAAACTCCATGGGATAAAAGTAGGTACATAGTTTTGTCACTGGATAAAAGCTGGAGTAGCTGTTTTATCCTAAAGGCTAATAGAAATTTCTCCGGTTACTTTAAATCGTTGCAATTAAGCTGACTGGTACGTGACACCAATGAATTCTGTTAGATGATGAATTTTTGTAGTCAGTTGACAGGTGTCCGATATACTTCCCACCAATGGTTGGTAATGAATGTGAACTTGAACACTAGTCTTCCTGTTGACATGCTACACAAATCAAACGAAGGGCACCATCGTGTTATATCAATTCATTTACTGGCTTTATTTCACACACATCAGTTCCTAAGAAATGAAATCTAAACTGCTTTTAGTTGTAATAATAATTTCATCTATTATAGGCATTGTCGATAAACACAGGTACTATACCTACTTTCTCCTTTTTTATTTTCGATAGGTCAGCTTCAGATTTCTTTTGCAACTCATCTTTTTCTTGACTGCTGATATTCAATTTATGATTGACTTCGTGTAGTTGTTTACTAAATAAAACGTTTAGAAAAACAAATAAAGATACGTGCTAGGTTTCAGTTAAGTAAATGCTCAAAATAGATGTATATTTCAACTAGCGGCTAGGTTTATTTTGAAAAAATGCTATCTGAGAAACAATTTTTTATGGATGCAAGGATACCAAACAGTCAAAGGGTACCTGCTTGAACTTTAGGCTAACTTATTTTATCATGGAATATATCGCATCAAGTTTCGCCTTTCAACAATGTTTTAATTATTCAGTTATGTTATCTAATTGTACTATATACTCTCGCGCATTTGTAAAATCTTTACAATCTAACACTCTACAAGTTGACAGATAAATTAAAAAACCCACTATGGTGGACGCAAGTGGGCTTTCAAGAGTATAACCATTCCGGAAATTACAGAAATCACTTATCAACGATGCAACAATAAATAATCCCTGACCAATCGTCTAACTAACAATGTAAAATATTCCTCGAAATAATTCTGTTCTCATAAATGGTTATATTAACACTATTTGAAATGTATATATATATATATATATATATATATATATATATATATATATATGACGAGTTGGACGTCCGAGGGTGACATGGAGGAGATCGTGCGAGGAAGAAATAAGAGCTTCTGGGCTGTCGTGGAACCAGGTTGAAGAGTTTGCAGAGAACAGAGTTCACTGGAGACGTGCTAGTGAAGCCCTATGTTCCATTAGGAACCCACGGGACAAATAACAGTATATATATGTATTATCTGCAAACTCTTCAACCTGGTTCCACGACAGCCCACAACCTCTCATTTCTTCCTCGCACGATCTCCTCCATGTCACCCTCGGACGCCCAACTCGTCACTTCCCATCTGGGTTCCACTCGAGGGCCTGACGTGTGATGTCCCCAGTCGGTCTTCTCAGTGCATGCCCAACCCATCTCCACTTTCTTCTGCATTTTGTTTGGTAATAGAAGAAGAAGACACAGCGAAACTTAACGAAACTGGAAAATTCAGCTTTAAACAATCTACGAAAGGATAATAGTATAGTAATTGCTAAATCTGACAAAGGTAACTCAACAGTAGTTATGGACAAATCGGATTATCTTAAAAAAATGGATGAACATATCCAAACAGGGCCATATGAAGAGATTAAGAAACCTATAGATACTGTCATGAATAAAATTAAGAAATCTACAACAGATCTGATACGCCGACTGAAGCCATCTCTAGGTAAGTCCGAATGGTTTACTTTAATGCCAAAAACTAATAATCCTAGCAGAATTTACGGTACTATTAAGGTTCATAAAGCAGGTTATCCCATTAGGCCGATAGTTGACTTCCGGAACACACCAACATATGAGATATCAAAGTATTTAGCATCAGTATTACGTCCTGTTAGAGACCGTTCCAACTCTAGACTAGTAAATTCTTACGAGTTGAAACAAAAACTTAATGACCTGCACATAGAAGAGGATGAAAAAATGGTTAGTTTTGACGTAACAAGTCTTTATACTAAAATACCAATCAATATGGCACTGGAGGCAGTCAGAAATCAACTAGATACTGACTCACAACTTACTCAAAGAACCAAGGCATCGGTTGGTGAAATCATGTTAGGAGTGCAGTTATGCTTAACCTCGACAGTCTTCAAGTTTCAGGGAAAGATATATAGACAAACAGAAGGAGTAGCAATGGGATCACCAATATCCCCTATAGTAGCAGATATATTTATGGATAGTTGGGAAGATATGGCTTTACGAACATATAATCCGACACCTAAGATATGGTGGCGATATGTAGATGACACATTTACAGTGTTGAAATCGGAACATATCGACAGTTTCTTGACACACATAAACTCAGTAGTTAACGCAATCCAATTCACCTACGAAGTAGAAAATGAACAAGGAGAATTACCTATGTTGGATTGCAGAATAAAACGAAGGATAGATGGTGGTTTAGATACTACCGTCTACAGAAAACCAACACATTCTAACAGGTATCTAGACTTCAAGTCATCTCATCCAGTGTCAGTTAAAGCGGGTTTAGTCAAATGTCTAAATAACAGAGCTGAGAAACTCACTAGTCATTGTAAGGACTTAAATAAGGAATTGAAACACATAAAAGAAGCGTTAATAACTAATAATTATCCCCATCATTTTATTAAGAAATTCACACGGACGCATAAGAAGCAAAATAATAACACTAATACAAATACAAATAATAGTGACAACATAAGTAGAAAGGAAATCAACACCTCTATTGTGATACCATACAAGGAAGGAACATCAGAAACCATACGTAGGATTCTCAACAAGGTTGGAATTAGGGTGGCATTTAAACCAACAAACTCACTTAGAGGTAAGCTTTGTCGGCTAAAAGATCCGATAGAACCAATTAAGCAAAATAATATAATCTACCAAATTCCATGTAATGACTGTGAAGTCAAATACATAGGTCAAACTAGCCGGTCGGGGTCAGTTAGATTAACAGAACATAGGAATTTAGCTAAACATAGAACGGCAGACCCCAATAAGATCAATAACCTAGAAAAACACTCAGCCATTGCATTACATTCATTAACACACAACCACACAATAGGATGGGACAAAACCACTGTACTTAAGTCTAATATAGCTAGGTGGAGAGAGAGATTAATTACTGAATCTTTGTTCATCGAATCCACACCCAACACATGTAATAGGAATGACGCAACACCTATACCAGAGATATGGAAAACTTTACTACCAATCAAAAAACAAAGAGAGATCAGGTGACAGGACTATAAAATCAGATGTCGAAAGAAGTGTGATTACATTGATATGATTATGAGCAATAATTTATGCTCGAAACGTAATCAAGTAAATAATACTGTATCACTGTGCGCTTTATATCAAATAAACAAATCTAATATGGAACTACATTCTACCACAGTGCCCAAGTTTTACACTTATAAGATGAGTATTATTATTATTATTATTATTATTATTATTATTATTAAGATCGAACGAAAATTCTTTCAGTGACTTTACTCAAAAAGCAGCCTGTATTGCACAACCAACTACCTTCTCCTCTGACTGCACTGGTTGTCACAAATTTAGGTCACTTGTAACTTAAGTATCCTGAGAAGGTCTGCTCGAGATACAGTTTGAAGACCTGAAGTGAGGATGAGTAACCAAAATCTTGGAGACATTTATTGTTTAGAAGTCCCAAAAACCACAAATTACGAACATTGGACTTCTCAATAACAGAAATAATGTTATGTATTCTAATGGCTACATACCTTCGGATAACAGGTAGATAACTATCCACACAAAGTTCTTAACTCTGAGAGGTGTTCACTGCTAAATATAAAACAGGATCTTAAAGTATTTTGCGAAGTTATTTTTGGTCGTATACAAGACTAGATACATTGCACAGAGTGGATCTTTGTTACTTCTGCCTGTGAATTCCACATGAACTTAGAAATTTACCCTCTAAATTTAAAGTCATATCACTAAGAGGTTAAAACCAAGGAGTCATCAGTATTTTCGTGCCATTACAATTCTGTGCATAGGTCAGTTTCCACTTCTGATCTTGATCACTTAGAAATTTCAAAGTGCACGTTTTGAAACTTCCAGTTAATAAAGATTATATCAAACACAGTGATAGAAACTTCAAAGATCAAAAACACCTGATGTATAAATATCTGCTGAACATCTCATAGCTACTTAACACGAGCGAAATTAACATAATCTCACTATTTAAGAACTTTTGTAGTGAAGCTTTTACCATCCAGCTCAGGGAAATGTCTTGTAAATGCTGTAAACGTTAGTGGGATCATGGAAAGCATCAGTGTACTGAGGGTGGATGGAAGAGAAGATTTCAATGGAGATCAGTATTACTTTAAATTGAAAACATCTACCAAGACAAGATGAACAAGCATGCTGAAACATCAACTTTCTTGTTAACTGACTTCAGTTAACATTGAAAGACAGAACTTCCGGCAAATTATACAATCCTCTGTGGAGACTCAGAAAACAGTTTTATTTAATTCTGAACTTCAGTAGTACTTTTCTTAAAAACATCATTAAGAATGTAAAGTCGTTTTAACAACACCAAACTAAGTTTTTTTCAGTTAATACTACCAAGTTTTTTACCAATATGAAATTGAGTTATTATCTGCTTGAAAATACAGAGTTCTCCTGAAGAGATATGTAATTCGCTTTCAATCAGCACTATGACTAGTACTAATTGGTTAAAACAGTCGTTTCGCAGCCGCTATCCATTGTACATTTGAAACGACAGGCAGTATGGAAACATCCACTTAGGAGTCCATATGCTAAATTAGACCGATCAATAAGGTCCAACCAAAAATGGGATAATACAAGTAACAACCCAAACATTACACTTGTCACACAAGAAGTGGCTGTCATGACTCGGTGGCCGATTGGATAACTTTCTGATGCTTAAAGAGATCGGTCCGCGGTTCAAGTATTAATGAGAACAACACCGTTCACTGGGAGGCAGGTACACCCAGGTGAGCAGTCCCAAAGAGGACGAGACGTGCGTTCTGGATTCCACTGCTAGCCACCACCCATCAATACTACGTTTCGGAGGGAAGCGTATGTTTTCGTGTCACATTTTATCAGCTAATCAACAGAAAGCGCTAGTCGACCTTAGTTCCGTACCCATCGACACTCTTCAATCAAGTGTACCTGTAATGTAGACTAAAGTCATGTTTTCGCACAGATTTCAATTTTAATCACTTAGTGATGAAGTTAGAGACTTTGCTACTAATTTAGGCAAGTCATAGCTGATCCCCTCTAGATTGGTAAAACGTATATGAGTTGGCCACCATAGGATAATTGATTCAGCTGTCAGGTTCTCAGTTCAAAGTGCTTATAGGAGTCTATCGACCAAATTTGCAATTTGACTAGTTTTTATATAATCCAGTTCTTCATAGATTCATCTTACCTTCTGAGTAGCTTGACGCTAAAATATCTGGCCTTGGCAGTGATTAACCCTGGTTCAAGTCACCAAGAAAACACCAGTTCCATCATCGCTAGAGATGACAGTAACTAATAAGTGTCAAAGAGTAAAAAACATAGGTTTAAGACATACCCACAAATGGCTGATATTATGTAGCGCTGCATGATGTTTTTACACAGCCCGATGATCACAGTGCAAATTTCTTCAGTAAATTTCGGTTATCACTTAGCACTAAGGATTCAGTTGCTTTTTAGTGACTAATTTGTGCCCCCTCTATTCTGCAGTTATTCGATATCCAACTTCAAGTAAATTATTTCTGGCATATATATATATATATATATATATATATATATATATATATTGACTTACCTTCTTGTACCATTTTATTTTTTTAGCTTGCAATAATACATTTTATTCTGCCATGTAATTGATACTGGATAATCTGTCTATTCGTTGAGGTTCATCATGCACTGATTCTTCATTGAAGGTAGTTTGTACTCTTTCATGGGTTCACTGAATTAGTGTACCCGCATACCAGTTTTTATATCACAAGTGAGACTTCACCCCATGATTCATGTCGTGGAACGTTTTAATCACTTCCGATAGGCTTCTTAGGCGACACTACCACCAGTTATTGTAATAGAACTAATATTTATTGAAGTTCTGAAGTCTTCTTTCACTGCTTTACAGAACTAGTTTGATCAAAATTTATAAACATATCGATTCCTTACACAAGTCCAATTCCCTAGGAAGAGGTGGTAAACTCGTTTCAGTAAACTGCCTTTGAAATATTTAAGCCTGGCAAACATTTTCACGCTTTATCAGTAAATTACATAATAACAACTTAACGAAATAGAGCTACATATCAAACCTCCCGGAAGATAAAATGTTCAAGCATCTCCGTAACACTACTTACCAAAGATCTTCTTTCTCAGATAATAAATCATGAACTTTATTGTGAGTTGTTCGTAATTGACTGTTAAGTGTATCAATTTCACACTCGTACTCGGCAGCCTCTTTTGATTTCCCAACAGATAGATCAGTTATCTCTCTTTGTAATCGAATTATCTCCAGAGCATGCTTTTCATTTTCCTCCTGAAACATAGTTAAGTTATCCTGTATTTGTTATGTATAACTGACTAAAATACATTTACTCCCCTTTAATTCAAACACCCCCCAAGATTACTGAACTCGTGTTATTTAATTTTTCAACAAGAAGGTTGTATTAAAATCTTCTACATTGTCAGATTTGGCATTCTAACTTTTCACGAAATATTCGATTATTTTAGACATCTGTTGAGTAAAGTAGCAGGACAAACTTACACTACCTAGAAAATACCCAGAAAAGATAACCCGGACCTCTAATTATTAACTCTGCAAAAATCAGAGAAGATATGAGGTATTCAGCACAAGAGAGACTTAGATTTTTAGTCAGATTGAAAGCGAGGATTCATTAAAATAAAAAAGGAGAAGAAAATTACAGGAGGAGTTTTATTCCTTTAACACCAAGAATGCTAAGAACAACAGTGAAAAACGTCTGAAATATTACTGGGTTTAAAAACTTTATGGTTAACTCAGTGCATACACACACACACATCAAACCTGCAGTTCAAAATCTGACAGAAAAAGGTGTGAATTTCCTCGATTTTGAGCTTAATTTCAGTATTGATATCATTTGCTGAAATAATTATTTGCATACAAGTTCTTTGGACAGATTTTAGTGGAATTTATACTTTTATACTTAGACCTTTAAAGTAGTTGGATCTGTGGATTGGAAAACATCCCTATATTAGATGAGATGGTTGCTAAGGTGTTCATATTTAATTTCATAACTGGAAATTAACATTTGGGCGGTTTTTTAATAAATACATGTAAACAACAATGCTATGAAATGCTTTGTGCAATCTTTTTTCTGAAACCAGTACCCAATGAAATAAATTTTAAAATTCCGTATCAAATGTACAGTATATTTTCAAAATAAATAATATGCGGTTGTTTTTGAGTAGCAAATAATTATGCAAGGATTAGTAGGGACTTAGCAATCTATCTAAACACTAAACAACATCCTTTTAGAGCAATTGCTGTTTGCATAATTTGCTAGTCGAATTCTCAGCTACAGATTCATTCGATGAATGCACATTCTCTTGAAAAGCTGTCAGGTTCCTAGAAGTTAAACACATATCTCATGGATGTAGAGACTCGTGACTACCTTTAAATGGCTTCAAAAACATTTATGTTTTGTTACAAATATTCAAAGTTACTGTAAATACGGTGCCCTTATTTTACATTGTAACCTCCCCTGGTTAACTAGTCCACTAGTTACTAGCCGGTCCTTAGCCCTGGTAAAGAGAGAAGGTTGAGAATAGGACTAGCAACCCTACCCCGGAAAACCAATCCAACTGCTACAAAAACTTTGAAGCACAGATAAAATACAAAAAATGAAAACAAACTTATTCCTTGCTGGAATAGGGGAGACGGAATGACACCAGTTGGTGAAAGCCTTCAGGAAGCCAATTGGCCGATGTATCTTCGCTTCTCTCGATGACAGCGAAAGTAAACGTGGGGACGTGGAGTGTCCGCACATTGTTTGAAGCTGGCCGGCTGGCAAGGCTGCCCAGATTGCAAGAGTTGAAGCGGTATCGCAGTGAAGTGCTAGGAATCTGCGAAAGCAGATGGAATGCAAGTGGACTCTCCAAAATAATAACTGCGGAGTCAATAATCTACTCCGATATTGTCACCCAGATGACAACCACGAGCACACTGAGTTTTGGAGTGATTATCATGATGTCCCCCACCAAGAGCATCGAAGACTTTCTCTCAAACAGTGGGAACCAATCTCCTCCTGGATTATAACAGCAAGGTTCAACTCAAAACGAAGGTAAGTCACAATCATTAAATGCTAAGCACCTACAAGTAATGCAGATCAAGAGAAGAAAGAGGAATTCTACAGATAACTGCAATCAACACTGGGGAAGACCCCACCCCAGTTGGCGATATCAAAATTCTAATGAGCGACACGAATGCCAAAGTGGGAGTGGACATTACAGGAAGAAAACTAACAATGGGTCGAGAAGCACTCGGTGAAATGAAGAACGGAAAACTGTTAACAGAATTCTGTGCATTCAACGATTTGGTGATCGGAGGCACTGTGTACAAATACAAGGATCTTCACAAATCGACATGGATTTGATTTCACCAGACACATTAAAAATCAGGTTGACTTCATCTCAATGTGAAGAAAGTGGAGACGCAGTCAGCCTACTTGACACAAAATCAGATGAAGAAGGTGAGCAGATGTAGGTTCACACCACAATCTAGTGCAAGGAACCTTCCAAATCAAGTTGAAAGCCGTCAAGGAAGTTGGTGATAGGCCACAGACCAAGTTCAACACCCAGAACAGAAACTGAACTGAAGGACGAAACTACAGAGAAAATCCTCAAGTCAGCCAGTAATCAAGACAAAATGGGAGATATCGAGCAACATTCCCGAAGAAATCTGTGTGGATGAACACTGGAAGTCTTTGAGAGTGATGTGGAAATAAACCTGCATAACCGTTTGAGAAAGAAAGAAGATAAGGAATGGATGTTAATGGATACATGGAAGCTGATAGAGGACAGGAGGATGGTGAAGCAGAAGATAAACCAGTGCAAGGATGCTCAACGACAAGAGGAACTGAGCACAATGTTTAAAACACTGGACAAAGAAGTAAAGAAGAGTGCACAGAAAGACGAAAGACACTTCCAACACACACTGACAAGTGTAGCAGAACAGGCTGCTGGTAGGAGAGATAGAGACTTGACAACATTGTATCAAATAACCAGGTTGCTATCTGGGAAGAGATCAACACAGATGAAATCAATAAAAGATGATGTCGGAAATTTAATTACGAAAGAAGAGAAACAAAAGAAACGATGGCCTGACCACTTAAAAGGCCCTCGAATCAACCACCACCTGCACTTTGTCAAGAAATACCACCAGCAGCCCAGCCACAGAACTACCAGTGAACACAAGCCCTCCAACGAAAGTCGAAGTCCTGAACGCCATAAGGCCACTGAAATACTGGAAAGTTGCAGAACCGGATAGAATCCTACCAGAAGCACTGAGAACAGACTCAGGGACAACAGCGGATACGCTCACACCACTATTGCATAAGGTTTGCAAGGACGGAAGGAAAAGCACCTGCCTATTGATTGGAAAAAGCACTGCCTTGTCAATTCCCAAAGAAGGGCAACCTAAGCTGAGTCTTTGCAAGAACTGGAGTGGAATCATGCTGCTGTCCACTCCAAGCAAAATATTAAGGGCCGCATCATCCTGAAGAAACTACAGGATGCGCTGCATTCAAAACTACGACCGAAACAGGCTGGATTCAGGAAGTAAAAACCATGTGCCGACCAAATTGCAGCACTACACTACGCATCATCATAGAACAGAGCATAGAATTGTAGCCAATTCTCTACCTCGACTTCATGGATTTTGAAAAGGCCTTTGACAGCGTCGACCGACAAGTAATTTGGAAACTGCTTCAACACTACGGAATACCACAAAACTTCATCAACCTCATCCAACAATTATGTGAAGACGCCACATGCCAGCCAAGTAATTCACAATGGGAAGCTCAGTGATGCCTTTGAAGTGAAGACAGGAAGGAGTAAGACAAGGCTGTCAACTATCACCCATGATATTCCTGATTGTGGTCGACTGGATCATGCAACAAACAGTGGGGAGCGAGAAGAAGGGTATACGCAGACTGGACCGATGAAAAGAGCCTAGAAGATTTGGATTTCGCCCATGATGATTTATGTCAAATGTCTTGTGGCATAAAGTCGAAGATCTACAGGTGAAAACTAACAATTTGACAGAAGAGGCAGAGCAGCGAAGATGAGTCTTCCTTAAGGAGAATGTAGAGAAGACAGAGGTGATGAATATACCCAACCAACACCACCAACAACAACAAGCTCCAATCTCCATCAATGGGAGAAACTTAAGGGAAGTAGCCTCCTTCAACTATCTGAGCAGCGCTGTTTCAACTGCAGGTGGCACAGGCACAGACGAGGACGTCGAAAGCAGAATCGGGAAAGCAAGACAGGCATTCATTGACCTGAAATCAGTGTGGAGATCTACTGCACTGCACTCAGCATAAAGCGTGAACAACATCCGGATTTTCAATACTAATTCGGTCAAGTCAGTGCTCAGAGACTTGGTGCGTTACAAAAAGCATTTCCAAAAAACTACAGATATTCATTAACAACTGCCTACGCTGGCACGTTACTGAAGATCAGATGGCCAGAAAGAATCAGCAATGAGGATCTGTGGCTGGCTGGCAACGAACCAACCAACAACTTATTACCAAACAAAATGCAGAAGAAAGTGTAGATGGATTGGGCATACACTGAGAAGGCAGACTGGGGACATCACGCTCCAGGTCAGGTACTCGAAAGGAACCCAAAGGGAAAAAGGCAAGTTGGGCATCCGAGTTGAGGGCAACATGGAGGAGATGATGTGAGGAAGAAATGAGAGCTTGTGGGCAGTTATGGAACCAGGTTCAAATGTTTGCAGAGAACAGAGTTGAATGGAGACGTGCTACTAAATCCCTATGTTCTACTAGGAACGGAAGGGACAAATAGTATATTACATTGTGGAGAATATTTGTTTTAAGATGCTTTTGACATAAAAAGAATAGAATATCGAATTCCTCACTACAGAATTTTTTAGGTCAGTCAAGTTTAGATGCCCATTCTGACGACAGCCAGTACTCACTTCTCTTAGATGTCTGCAAATAATCAGCAACAAATTGGGAATATATGGAATAAGCCTTGGAACCAATCAACTTGGAAGCCACATCAGTGATATGCTTTGAATCTGTCTTTGACAATATAGGAGATAGTGGCTAAATGAACGGGCCAGGTTACTCATCTGTAAAGTGTATCTGTAATCAATAAAACCGTTGTGCTGGTAAAAGAAAGGTTAAAATGACTTCTAATTCCAGCACTTTTCTTCAACTATCGTAACTATGAGATACCTAAGTAGGCAATCACCACTGAGTGTTACTTGCCGTGGCGCGCCCTGATCTAAAGACTAGGTGGGAAATGTAGCCAATAAAGGTTAATGATTTACTAAGAATGAAGATGGTCGACGATCATAGTCTTTAAAATGTCCCCTTATTGTCAAAAGTGTTATGTTTAAATACATACAATTAGGTAAAGGGAACAATGTAGCTGGTTAGAATGTGAATGGTTGTCAACTAAGGAATGCCTACAAAAATATTGTCTAATCCATGTAATTATCAACAAAAACAGGCTCAGAAGAACCTGTAAAAAACAGCCTCATCTAGGTATGGCTCTAGTCCATGAAGTTACTGACTGCTGTATTGATTCTTGTAAGCAAGTACAGTTTCTTGGTTATGATCTCAGTAACATCTGAAATAAATGGTGCGAGACCTTCAACGGTATAGCTCACAATAGATATCAGTGGTGAAGATACACCTGCTCCTAATTTTCATCTGGTATTTTAACACCTAATCACTTAGTACAGTTCTTTCCTTCGCCAGTTTCTCTTTTTACCTTGTAACTTTTTATATGACTGATGATATCCTCATCGGATTTCCAGTGATATTCTGATATAAGAGGTAGTAAATTGTACCATTACACACTTACTTCAGGTCTTATGCTATTTCTTTCGCTCAAAATTATTTCAGTATTCACACTACTGCAGTTGAAAACGTAAGTCTTGACTGGAAACGAAATGAAATCCCCTCCGTGGCAGGATTTTAACTAGCTACCTTTGGGTTGCTAGTTCGGTGCTCAACCAATTGAGTTGCAAGATCAGGAAGATCTTGATGTGATTTACATTCAGCAAAGCTAAACTTTCCGTCTGATCATATTTATGGAAGTTATAACACACGTCAACAACAGAACACAATAATGTTGTAAAAGAAAACATGCTTAAAACATTGGATGGTGAAATTATTTTCTGTATTAATATTTTCAGCTGGGTGAACAACAAAATACTTACCTGTAGGCTGGTCAATTAGAAAAATGATCTAAAAATAGTATGGTCCACCATGACACTTCTCACAGCTGAGTAGTTTTCCAACTGCCCAGCTGTGGTGTCAAAAAGGTTTAGGCTGGAAATCACTTAGCCGAGATCACACGGTGTGACCCCTGACACAAAAGTGTCATGAACCAATGTTGAAAAACTTGAGTGTTGAGAAACAAATCAGGCTGATATGTGGTATTTTCCTAAGACGACCGGAGTGACCGAAATTTCAGATTGTTGTTCCGCCCGTTAGCGGTCTTTCTTACTCATCAGCGGTGTACCCGAACAAATTCGGCCCTGTTAGCTGAATTTGTTCGGCTACACCGCTGATGAATAAGACCCCAAACGGGCGGAACAACTGTCTGATGTTTCGATCACTCCGACCTGCTTAGGGAAATACCACAGATTAGCCTGTTTGTTTTCTAACTATTCAAGTTGTTCGATATTTGTCTGTACCCTGAGTGAAAATGAACGACCTGACCATAACCTTCTAACACATTATAACAAAAAGTTTTTACAACATAAAGTACAACTGTTAAGTATTTTTACGATTTTCCAGTTACACATCACATTTATAAATATCGCACATCCATTTTATTATTCTCATATCGTTGTAATTGCCATAAGGATGGGACACATGTATAGATGGATGATTTCCTATTCTACTAAAATAAACCTATATGTGTAGCTGAAAGAAATACATTTGTAAATTTGTACCATTAATTATTAAGTCCTTTTACATTCCGTTTACTATTTATATAAACTTTTGAACTTTTGAATTAATGGAAACATTCAATTGTTAATTTAACTTCTTGTTTAAATGAACAATAGCATCATAGAAGAAAAGAATGAAAATTTTCATAAACTTTTATTTTACTGAAACAGTTAATTATAATGTGTTAATTGTAAACATTTTAACACTTTATCTGCTACAATTTTATGAAGGAAAAAATAAACTAGGAGATTCTAAAGAGCATATTGTTATATAAACTGGTATTAGAGTGAATTAATACATAAAACTGTTATTGAGATCAATCCTGAAAATCAGTATTCGGTATGTACTAAAGTCTATGATACTACTCGGCAATCAAAATGTGTCTGAAGTCCTTTACAACAAATTGGCTTTTAAAAACCACCATCTTAAATAAGTCTTTCTCTTCTAAGAAGTTTATCTTTATTACTAAGAAATTCTTACTTGAATAAAGAACTACCTGATAGTTTGTAGGTGGAAACTATTCTGGTTTCATGTAGCTGCTAAACTGTCAGCTCATGAAAACCTTCAGCTTTAAGCTGATTTCTAAAAAACTGTAGCTTTTAGCCTATTTGCAAGTAACGGTATACTCATACTTGGTAGAGAACTTCATACTGAAGTGAGTGCCAATGATGTCGTCTAGAAGGATGATGAAAGCTTCACGATTAAGCAAACCAGCTCAGACAACACAATGCAACCAAGATATCAAGTAATCATTAAGAAGAACATGTTTTAATGTTCGAAATGTTTCCCATCACTAGAAACCAACATGAAACTAATCGATAAAAAGGACAGACTATTGACCTTAGAATAGAAATTTTCATGCCATGTGAAGTGAAGTGTCTCGTCACTTTTTCATGTGAATTTTGTAATACCACACTGTAATGTTAAAGGTTATACAATTTTCTTTTTAATGTGTTTAAAAAAAAATGAACATACGCATCATCTTTTAATCACTGATACTATTGAAACAATTTGATCTAACGCAATAAAATTTGAATACCAACTGTCCTTGAAATTCCTAGTCAATAATTTCAGGTTTTTATTTTAGTAAAAGTTATAAACGAGAAAGGGATGTGAAATTGATCAAAGTAGTAATCAATAAAGTATTATGTAATAGTCATAATACAAGTTGGTTAAAACTAAATCAATGCTTTTTTCGGAAAGATAAAGAAAACTCAGCAAAATGACATCGAAAACTATTTAAAGTGAAGGTAATTATAGTAACTATAATAGTGATAAAGGAAGGATATAAAGAATAATTTAGCAATAAGGGAAAAACTAGTGGGGGTGGGGAAGTGGTAGGGCTGTTGTTAAAAACAGTGACTGATTTCACTTCCTTTTTACATAAACATCAAGCTTTACTTCGTGAATGACTAAAGTTTCCACTGTTTTAAGGAGTTGAGAACGAAGATAACGTTGGGAGTTTGGGTGGATTTGATAAACAAATCGGAAGTTTTATGTCTGGGATTTCAGAGTGGTGGAGATCAATCAAACGTTCTAGAAGAGAATTTCTGAAAGACTTTCTTTATCCTTTGAATACCAAGCTGAAACAAGTTTTTGTACACGTGTACAAAGCATTCTGTAGCCACGGTCCATGTACTTTGCTCCATAAGAGCAGGTCAACTGGTGGATGCATATAAAGGTGGCCAAAAGACTTAACTTATCTTACAGGTAAACTTAAAATAGTTTACAGTTGTTATGACTTCATGTCAGTTAGCGTTTGGTATTCAGTGGAAAGCTGAACAAACTCCTGTTTTTATATCTGAGTCAAAAGTACCATATAAACAATCAATGTTTTATCATGATAGCATTTATCCCTCTGATGTTACTTGTTATACTCTTCTAGCGAGTTTATAAAGCCTCGGTTATATATATATATATATATATATATATATATATATATATATATATATATATAAGGACGCTTGAACAGCAACCTTTGTATTCCACCTTTGGATGGTCGCTGAGTTTCTCAGTAGATTTAAAAGGTGCAAAATACAAAGGTTTATACGTGTTTACAGTGACCTTCAATATTCCAAGGCCTTCCTAGATTTAAATATCCTATTAATTTTCGTCCCTTCAACTAATCTGATATTTACACCTTTGTTCGTGTGCTTTCCCTAGAAACTTCTCTGCAATATGATTGGTTCTAGAAAGATTCAGGTATTCAGGGTTTTTTTATAAAGGTTATGGCAATCTTATTTCACAATATAACAATAGTCACGTTCTTGAAGATCAGTTATCAAGAAATAGTTATTTGCTTCATTATCTAATTTTTCGGTTATTTTTACCATCTGTCATAGTAGGTTATCCAATCTACATTTTATTCCACAAATATACATAACAGGGTAAAATACTTGAGATGAGTTAACCTTAGAAGCGTATCCATCAATAAAATTGTAGAATTAATTTACTACACTAACACAAATCATAATATCCAAGTAGTTAATGTCTTCAAGGCACAAGTAATGATCCTATATATTGAGCTTACTAAACTAACTTACTTTCCATTTCTGATCATAACACTGGCCGACAATGGTCATTTCAAATTCTTTATCCTTCATTTCATTTCTCAACGAAGTTATCTGTCGCTTATAATCCAACACCTCTTGTTGTAACTGTTCATTCTCCTTTTTAACATCATTCGCCTTATTAATACGTTCTTCGATTTCCTAGGTAATAAAATTGGCAAATAAAGTGAATGCAATTCTTAATCTATAATCTGTAAGATAATTATGAAATGAAGATTTTATTCCCGACATTTAGACATTGGGTTATGGGATAAAATTGTGAGTAAAATATGTTGGATAAATTTTCGAAATTTAACAACTTTAATTTATCATAATGACTGTTTTACTTATAGCAATACTAACAAGAGATTCTCCTTTTGTACTCTTGACGTATCAGTCTCAGTCATTAAATCACCAAAGTGACTGACGTTTTGATGAGTTAATCACTTCACAACCTAATACTTTATTATGACTTAACTTGGGTTTCCATTTCCTACTTGAAAAAAGTACAATATAGTACTGTTGTGTGAACAAATGTCATCATTACTACAGAAAGCAATGAAGTGTTCTTTAGAAAACCTGTTGTTTGACAAACAACATATACTCTGAAAGAAAGATCGGATGGGGTTCGATATCGTAAAGAACTAGATTCGACAATGGCCATGAGGTAATATAATAGGAATAAGTTCAATCACTATGCTTCTTAGCTACTACGTAACATGTTATTGGATGACCAGCTGTTTTCGTGAGCTTACATAGACCCTTTCTGATAAGCACTATCAAATGTGACACAAAAGCCTAAGGTTTTCTGAAGGTCCGCAACAGACTTCTATCAAAAACATGATCAGCGATATACGATTTTGTTTTTTTTATTAACGAATCTGTACCTTGGTGATAATCATGAAAACTAGTTATGTTAATATAATAATTCAAATAAATTATTAAGTAAAGTTAATCATTTCTGACTTTGAGGTAAACATCTTAAACTAACTAGCGTAAAATAGTATTTAACTGTTATCATGCTCTGAAATATCGCTTTAGCATGACAGCAGTTCGAGATGGACATCAAAACAAAATGACAAGCACTAATCCAGATCGCTAAGAATCACTAATCATTCTGTGCAGAAATCCCCTGCTGTATAGGTCATTCAGGAAGAAAGTTTATGCACCTGCATGTTAATTCAAATAAACTCAAAAGAGTGAATATTGACAGAACATTAACATATGACGTTGGTATTCATCATAGGCTGACATCGGTTGAAGAAATATTAGAAGCCTAGGAACACTAGATAGCTGTCTCGTTCTAGTATGGCACCCCTCAGCAGTGCGCACCTAGGACCCCACCAGAGGTCGAACCCATGACTCGAAGGTTCCGCCGCCAACATGTTACTATTAAGCCACTGTGTCCGGACCCAATGACTCATATTTTCTACTTCTGTCAGTTCCGCGTAAGCCTTCGGATTGCATTAAGATATATTTGTTTAAATCTCCTGCACGCAAAAGATTGGTTTTACTTGATCAACAAATGACTGAGTAATTTGCTGGTTATCCTCAAATTATTCACTTTAAAATTTCTTCGAAATTTATTTGGTAAAGCTAAGCATACCGACCATTCCAGAAAATGAATATTTTTATCATTAAGACATCATTCTAAAATGTTAAATTCTACGAAACTGTTATGAAAAAAGGTCGTCTCTAATTATTTTCGTTGGAACACAAAATTCCATTCCATATATTTTTTAATCAGTAACGAACTTGTGTGAAGTTGCTTCCCATAGTTGTCTGTCTCGTTATGACTTTCTGGTTAGTGTCAGTGAACGACTGAAATTATTTTTAGATCAGGCAGTTCTCTACGAAGAGCACAGTTGAATTATAGTTCAGCGTCCATTAGGAACTGATTTTAAGGTTAATCTGAAAATATGCTGGGATCCAATCCTAGTGGCATCAAGTAGTTGAGAAAATATAAATGACGATAACAGAATGATGGCTATACTACTACATTATGAATTAAACAGAAGCTTATAAATAAGGATCATCGTATTTCAACCAAATGACTTAACTCTGGTGTGCCGTCTCTGAAATTGTATGGTTCTGACACTAATTAGAGATAAAGATAGTAAGTAAGCACTGTGAAGATGTTTTAGACCAACCACGAAACAAAAAATCTATGCCTTGATGTTTTCACTGACCCAGTCCGCTGCGATGATCATTCATTTTTAACTTTTTAAACTAATAATTAAATGTATTTTTGAGATGAATGGGGATTTTTAATTTGGAAGTAGTATTCATCATGGACTGACATCAGTTAGGAATCATTGAAAGTCTGGGAGCACTGGACAGCTGTTTCGTCCTAGTATGGGACTCCTCAACAGTACGCACCCACTACCCGGCTAGGGGTCGAACTCAGGACCTTCAGGTTTCACGGCGAACACGCTAACCATCCAGGCACTGGGTCGGTTTCCGGTGGTTCACAATTTCCAAATTCTGTCAATTCACAACATAGCGCGACTGTCACCCATGTCTTCAGTTAGCATCCACTTCACTTCCGACTGGTTGACCCCACAAGTCACGGCTTCTCATTAGAACTTCCTAACATCCATCTGGAAGCAATTCACTAACGAGCACTATAGAGTAATGTATTTTTGAGACGAAGGTCCTGAGTTCGACCCCTAGCCGGGTCGTGGGTACGTACTGTTGAGGAGTCCCATACTAGGACAAAACAGTTGTCCAGTGCTCCGAGATTTTCAATGGTTCCCCAACTGATGTCAGTCCATGATGAATACTACTTCTAATAATTAAATGTTTTCGTACTTTTAAAAGGACATTATGGCTTACTTGCTCCAACTGTTTAATCTGTTTTAGATAAAATGTCTTATCAGCACCATATTCAGAGCAAGTTAATTGAAGCTGTTGATTCAATGCAAAACGTGCTGCCTCAGCAGATTCATATTTTAATCGAAGTTGAGTGGACTGTTCTTTTTCCCTGGCTAACGCAATACTCTAATCAGAAAAGAAAAGTAGAATGGTAATTGAAAAAATAATAATAAATTAGAATGGATGTAAAATCAGTCCTTCGGGACTGAAATATAAAGAACACCTAGATATTGTTGACATCATAAAGTAATATAAGCAGAATAAATCCAAGAGGACTGACTCTTTAAAATAACACTTCACGAAATCGATTTGAATGTTTGCGAACTTCTTATTTCTATCTAATAATAGGTGCTTCTATATGGTTCAGAGACTTGGCGCGTTACGAAAAGCATTTCAAATAAATTACAGATATTCATCAACAACTGCCTACGTTGGCTCGTTACTGAACCTCAGATGGCCAGAAAGAATAAGCAACAAGGAACTCTAGCTGGCAAAGAAACAACCAAGAACCTATCGCTCAATAAGTATGCAGAAGAAGAAAAAAGTGGAGATGGATTGGACATGCACTGAGAAGACCATTCGGGGACATCAAGCGACTCTCCAGGCTATCAAGGGGAATCCAAACGGGAAACGACGATTTGGCGTCTGAGACGAGGGTGACATGGATGAGGTGGTGTGAGGAAGAAATGAGAGCCTGTTGGCAGTTGTGGAGCCAGGTTCAAAAGTTTGCAGAGAAGAGAGTTGAATAAAGACGTGCTACTGAATCCCTATGTCCCACTAGGAACCCAAGGGACATATAGTAATAATACTACAACTAAAGAAAACCCCCTTTCTAAGCTACACAATTCGATCTAACTCATATCTTGAATTTTCAGCATCGAAAGCGTGAAAGTTGTGTGCTAGACATTAGTGAACCAACTAATACACAATTAGTCACTCAAATGAATAATTCTATCTAGGCACAATGAGGTAAAAGAATCACAAAATGGTCTGACGGTCAACATGCCCACAAGAAAACTTCCTGAATGTTTCAGAATCATTTGAAAACATGAAACAAAAATGTCCTTCATTAAGGTCAGGAAAGAAATTGTGATTTTAACTTGTTATTTTGTCACCTTATTTGAAAATAGGATTTGACATCTGAAATTCAAGAGAATGAAAGAACTATGAAAGTCAGTAGTCTGATTGCCCAAGAATATCTAATACGTTTCATTGATAAACTCCTACGTAAGTTTGTAGTTTCTAATCAAACTATTGTAATCACAAATATTCCTAGAATATTAATATCCACACGTTTTTAAAATGCAAGTCATATATATTTCACTATATCTGGAAGTTAAAATTACACATAGTTATCATCAAACATACAACAATAGGCTGACAGGTGTGCAGATTTCATAAGTCGCCAGGAGTTCCTCTATGATATAATATGATACAAGCGTAATTCTAACATCTGTAATGCTAACTTGCCTGAATTGAAGCAACTAATTTATAGTAATAAAATCACTCTTACGTAGTTTCTAAACACTCATTACCTACGTATGAAGAACGTTTTTCCAGCAGTAGTCTTACAACCATGTGAAACTTCAGGCTTCATCAGTATGTGAGCCGATGTATTGAAGTCAAACATTAGACTCTGTGGTTTACTGTTCCCATAGACTTCTCGTTGCTAGTGGGTTGATTGGTGTTAGTTCCTTATTATCTACCTTGATGTGCAGTTTCCTACCAAAGCTAAAATGAACCAACATGGACAGGCTTTCTAAGCCATAGCCAAAGATAACCGTAGGGTTTATAACTTTCTGAATTATATGATAAAAAGAAGGTGGCCACCTAAGAATTTAAAATGGAATTTAACCATGAACACACTTTTATAAATCAACTTCTAAATACAGATTTCTTTCTTCTAAGTGAAATATGAAATCGATCATTTTGACTAGCTTCGTTAAGGAATTCTTTGACAAAAATTTAGTGTAGGAATTTTTGGTAAGTATTATCATAATTGGGCACATTTGGACCGTCTGATCAACGATTTATATCAAGCCTGACCTCTGTAAGAATATCTCTAATGCCTCGAATTGACTAGCTGTTCCAAGAACCAAGACTATCTCCACGTTTATCTTTGTATTCTCAACTACAATCAATCATCAGAACGGTATCCTCAAACTTGTTGTTTCACATAACGCACCATCATATGTATATTTTCTATATGTTCTACCCTTCAGAGTTTATTAGAGTTAACTATTCTACAATCAAATTTGTACAAAATATTAAACGTAAACCATTTGAAATATTTACTGAAACAGTTTAAACGCTTTTTGTAAAAGCTAGTCAAGATCCACACCAATCAACTGTTTAAAAGAAATGGGTTAAGCAAAGACTTTACTCTCACTATCAGTTAGTTCAATTATTGTTCACAACAATATAAATACGGACATTAAATTGTATGCAAAACGTTATCTAGGAACTAAAACTGTTTCACTGTGCGGCATCTAACGGACAAGCCAAAATGAAATCACTATTACCACCATGCCTAAGTTTCCTACTAAGTTTATCCTCTTCACGGTAATTTTCAATAGTCTGTTACAAAACCCATTTCATTTTGCATTCTCTGTTGTTTAAATAGACTTATACTCTACAGTCACTTGCTTAAAATAATTACCATTGAAATCATGAATGTTTCAGTTGTCGATAAGCATCCTTGTATTAAAGTGGAAGCTGCTAGCTGAAGTTCACTGGTTAAAAGATAGGGTGCTGCCGTCAAGATGGATGACACAAGGTAGTAGTCCATTTTTGTTAGACGCTCGATACCATGGGTCAGTTAGAAGGAAGGTTTAACTGAATATCAGTAAAAATTTATGATTTAAGAAATAAAAGGTGCTTATTTTAGTCTTCTTATAAGCATGAGTTTTAATACTTTCGCAGAAATGCTGTTTTGATAATTAGCAACAATCCAGTCAACAATTTCTCAAGGAAACTCAGAAAAATACACGACAAAACGCAAGGTCATTTTAAGAAAACGGAGCAAATCAAAAAATTATAAGGCAAAAAGTAGAACCGAAACAGTACAGGGCAGAACTAGGGCCAATGTTGCAAAACCTTGAGATTTTAATGCAGTTTTTCCCTATGGTCCCTCATTTTTAGCCGCAAACTTTTTGACTAGGTAGATCTCCTAGTAATTAAATATCAGAAAAATCACCTGGCTTTTGTTAAACACAAAAAGAATTAATTACTGACATATTATCTGCAAACCATGACATTTCTCACAGCTGAGTAGTGCTTCAGTCAACAATTTGCAAACAAGGTCTCAGTAACAAGAATTTCATACGTGTTTTACAAGTATTATAAGAAGAAAATACTTTTCTAGATAGTATAAGTGGTTAAAAACCACGCTAATTTATTCATAAATTTGGCTAGCTAAAGTAGATAAATTACCTTTCAATTATAAAAGGTGTATAATAAAGTTCATAATTTGAAAATTTTATCTTACTTGATTAGCAAGTATCTCTTCGAATTGTCTCGAATCAAATTTCAACTGATTTTCATTTAGATTATTTTGAATTTGTTGATTTTTAGTATATTCTCGTTCCATATCTGTGATAGCATCTTGCAATGATTGTTTACGTGCTTCTAAGAAAGTTAAATAAGTTTGCAACATTTCACATCGCATTTTAAGTAAATCTGTTTTCTGACGTATATTTTCATAATCTTTGTACATGTTTAACTGTTTTTCTGGTGAATTCAATTGCTTTCGATTTAATTGACCTGAAATTCGCGGAAATTTTCTTTTCGGAAGTTCCTAAAATAAAAGATAACAACAATAACAATAATATTTGTAAAAGTAACTGCTAATCTCATTTACTGAATTATCTTTAAGTTTTGCAGGGGATAGTAACTTGACTGCAAATCTTACAAAGATGTGATAACTTACATGCGCTACCATATAACTTTGCTTATCACCGTAGTGATAAGTAGTTAGATCCTTTGCATGAAGGAATAACAGAAAACAGAGGTGAGTTTCTTACTATCTTAAAAGTTAGAGAATATGTTGAGTTAATTCAAACTAAGCGTGATTATGAATTTAATTGGCCAAAAACAGTTCAAAATTATTTAAGAATTATCAGAACTAGCCTATTAAGTAATAATAAAGCTTGAAGCCAATCTGGACTGTACCTACTGCAGATTATTTTGGCCTGGAACTTGAAGATCACGCCAAGAAGCTTGTGTCATGAGAAATGGAAAGAAATAGGTGTAAAACTTGGGCACTGTGATAGAATTTAATTCCATATTAGATTTGTTTATTTGATTTATAACACACAGTGATCTAGTATTGTTTACTTGATGACGTTTTGAGCATAAATTATTGCTCATAATCATATGTGTCACTAAATTTACAAGAAATTAAGGTAAGGTCTAGTCATGGGTCAGCCAAAACTGGAAGCTAGTTAATAGTTGCGTCTCAACCGGTTTAACGACAGATAGGTAAACTGGAGGCTACTTAGTCAGATGCTTCAGGATTGTTATTCTTTTGCAGATTCAGTCACCTCTGTATATGAACAACAGCCTACTCGTTTTCTACCCTAAACATTATAGCTATAGGTTAGTTAAAAGTGCTGTTTACTTTCTCGACATGGTGTGAAACTTCAAACAAAGTTATCATCCTAGCTTTAGCCGATGCACTTTCAGACAAGATCAGAAATGATAACAAAGCTTACATTTTATTTGATATTCAATAGCCTTGATCAAAATAAACTTTTTCACCTGGTTTAAGCACTTATATTCTTTTAAATTTTGAGGGGGTTGTGGAGATTTGGAATTATTTCAAGTTGTTATTCATCGAAGACTGACATCAGTTGGAGGAACAAAGGAAACCTGGGAGCATTGGACAGCTGTTTCGTCCTAGTATGGGACTCCTCAGCAGTGCGCTGGTGGGGTCGTGGGTGCGCACTGCTGAGGAGTCCCATACTAGGACGAAACAGCTGTCCAGTGCTCCCAGGTTTCCTTTGTTCCTCCAACTGATGTCAGTCTTCGATGAACAACAACTTATATTCTTAACTAAACCTCCTGAATAACATCCGATTACACTTCAAATATCTTCGAATTTACTTCATTAACGGTATTTAGACATTAACTAGATTTCATTAGATGCTAAAAGATTTCCATATTTTATTTTGAGGACAAATTGTCAACTGCATGTAATACTGAAAACTAAAACAGTTGTCAACTAAATTTTTATAAACATTACTGTTTTCTGGTTTACTTGGTGGATAGGAATGTGGTCCAAGATGTGTACTTTGTCCTATATGGCACTCGTCAGCTGGATGTACATCCACTCCAGTGAGTGGTGGTGTTTCCAGTGAGACTCAAACTTAGTAATCGCCATTATGTTCTATCTCTTAGTTTTAAGTCTTTTGACTAGGGTAAGTTACTCAATGGATTTTCTTTTAATTCTGTCCCCCCCCCTACCCATCATGCTTTCTTTGACCCCAACTATCAATTTTATGAAATTGGTTTTATGATAACTTATGATCATCATTCTTCATAGCACAGCTATTAGAACTTGCACACTTTTACTGGCACCCAACAAGTATCATTGGCATAAACTATGGGATTTCTAACTTCGCAACTTAGCAACATAGTTTCACACCAGGTGGACTTCTATCAGAAAGCCATAAATAATTTAACTGTGAAATGCCTAGGTCTTCCTAACAGTCCAATCTTATAATGGTACTCCTTAGTCGTACGAACCTTTGGTTTCAAGCATGGCAGAATGAAATTTACTTGAGATTCTCGATAAAATAATTCTCAATAAGCAAAACGTTTTACCTGAAGAGAAATTTGGATTTACTGTGGAAGTTTAAATTTATATAATCCAAAAGAGGTACTTCGGTTAATATTCGAACTTCAGATATAAACTGTTCTCATTACGATAGAAAGACCATATCCTAAATCTTACCAAACCACTTATTATCTTAGTTACTGGCATTCTAACTAATATACGGAAAATCACTTTGTCAACTTACATTCAGCAAATCATCACTATCGTCGTTTATATCATTACTGCCACCTCCGCCACCATCACTTACATCATCTTCAACTTCTTTTTCTTGTAGCAATACATTTTCCAAACTCTTTACTCCACGTGTTTTATTTATTTTATCAGCATATTTTAGTGGAACTGAACGTAAATCAGAAAGTATCTTTTCAGCTTTCAATTGAATATCTCGAGTTAATTTATCACATGGATCAGTTATTGTAACCTTTTTCCTCTCAGAATTAAAAATATCCATCTGACGTGTTTTACAATTTGAAATAGGATTCAAAGTCTTATCTGACGGTTTATTCTTTTGAAGAAGAGATATTTCCAACTCATTATTTGAATGACTAGGGGTAGGCAGCTTTCTTTCACTGATTAAATAAAATAAAAATGATAGTTAAATGAAAACTAAACTGGTGGTTTATTTAAATCAGCATCTGAGATTACCATTCAGAAGTTTAAGTGCAACCTGTCATCGTTGTACGCCTACCTATTGATTATGTACAGTACTTTTCATAGGTCTACAATTATCTCAGTAATCTATAAATTTGCACTACAGATTGTTGTCAAATTTTCTGTCAAATAAGGTAGACAGGGTAACATTCATTTTCAAGGTCAGCTACTCAAAGGTTGAGTTGCATTACAAAAGAATAAACTTCAATAAGGCAAGAACAATACATGTAGAACAGTAATATAATGTGAATATTTGTCAATCCTCTCAGCAGCTTTTCACTGAAACAATGTCAAATTATATACACCTCAAAAAGCCATTTCACATATTTTCATTGAGCTGATAAAAAATGATTGATGCAGACAACAAGTAACACACAGATGATATATTCAGAATAATGCAAACCAGGAAATTGTAAGCAGTACTAGCTGGATTGATTATTTATTAGATTATAAGAGAAATATTTTTAAAAGAGATTAAGAAGTTGATCTGAACAACAGAGTGATAAAAACTGAAACTGACATCTTAGATTACGTCACTTCAAAAAACTAACAAATTAGCACTAGCTTGACGATGAAAATGAATAATGTTTAGATAAATAATGGGGTTTAAAAAAGAACGCAAAATTTTAAAGGGGAAAAGCGAACAATCTTTCGGAAGTTAAATCCCTAGGACAGCGTACGAGTGATAGCTGGATGCACAGATTAACTTTGAACTTTTGTTAGGATTGACCGAGGTAAAATGTAGCAGACCTGAGGTTTTCTCCCAGCTAATTATTTAAAGAGGTTCGATACTGTCTAACTCAAGTTCAGTTTCAGCAGGTTATGCTGAGTTCATTTAATCCCCTTGGTTTCAAGATCATGATGATATGTTTAGAAATGCAAGAAAACAGTCCTTTCTGCTTGTTTAATGAACAGACTTTGCGCATAAATTAAAGTTGGTATATGCATTAAAAATGGCAAAAGATGTAACTTTCCCACCTTTGATTAGCATGACGAAAATTTTTTCTGCTGGATGTAAACCAGCTGGGAAGTAGATACCTTCCTGTTCACCGCATAATTTAGTTTGTAATTCATCTGCCTGTCAGCTTAATCATTTTTGGCGGTGAATCATATAAAGAAAGACTTTTTCTCCTCTGTACTGTACCTCACTCTTTTCATAGTTAGTTTGTTATACTTACTCACGAGCTTCTGACGATAGGCACAGACAATAGCCATTAGTTCTTCGGATTTAACCCTAAGCATGCAACTTTGATACGATTGAATAATGCTACAAACAACCCTTTTAAGTAGTTTATAAGACAGAAGCTCTTGATTATCAGACAAAGTCTCATCCTTAAATTTAGGCAGCTGAGGAGAGTCGGCAAAACGGAACTTAACACATATATATGCTCGCTTTGTGAAAGTTTGTAAATAGCATTAACTCTATGCATAAAATCAACAGTTAAACACAACTGTCTACACCACACAAAAAACTGCTGCCAAAATACAAGTTAATCATCTTATCACAATGAGAAATTACTTACATCTGTGAGGTCACATCAAACGTTGAACTGCAACTAATTGAATCAGATTCACCTGAAGTCACTACGTTTACGGAATCCTTATTTAAATTATCTGAAGTAATAAAAAGGGAAATATGATTTGCTGTCTTGTTTAAGATTTTTGGGAAGATGTGATGACAATTTAAGCGCCTGTCAATCGATGACGAACATGAATAGAAGGTCGGTTTTCAGTATTCAATTAGAAGTAAGTATCATAATAACTGCTGAGCTGTTTAGACTCAGTATTGTAAGAAATCAAAATAATTTTCGATTCCATTAGGAAAAAAGACTGTTGTTGACTTTGCTTTCTGTTACTGTTTCAAGTGGTGTTGTATGGGCCTTTTATTGTACCACTAACCACTTACTTGAACTGTACGTCCTATTTCACAGTTAAAAAGATGCTATAAAAGTAGTGTCTTAAGACAGACTCACGTTTTGTGTTCTTTCAGCTTAGTTAAATCATCGTTCCTAGGAGACTATCGTTGACACTAGCGCTACATCATACCTCGGCTTTTTCCTTTGTTGAATACAGGTGAATTTTAAGAATGTAATCAGTAATAAAATAAACACTTTGAAAATACATGGTCATTTTTAGAAACTGTCACTTAATATACATATTTCACCTAGTAATCGCAAAACAATAATAGGAACGCATACTAATCTAAGATATTCAACATCAGGGACAGTTTATTGGGAGCATTGAGAATTTCCTACAGTCGTTGAAAACGCCTTCTGATGAAAAGAAATAAGATGTTAGGCCTATTTATCGTCTTTTTAGTGTTAATTTATACCCATGTATGTCACAGATTTCAGTAAATTTCAGTCGACTGATCTGTTTCTATTTAACTATCAGAAAACTTTCAGGAGATTAGTAGCTCAGCACAAACATTATCCAGTCATTCGACACTTGCAACATCCAAGCATTAAACTGGGGTATGAGGCAACCTACTGTTTACTGACACATTTTCTTCAGACTAGTTTAACTTCGGTTATACTACGTAAACTTCTATCTTAACCGTCGGATTTTATAACTAACTTTCAAAATAATAAACAATAAACAATCTATTCCCTACGTTGCAAAAAGTAAACGTTTTAAAGACATCAGCATTACCTGGTAATAAATCCTGTGTAAATTTAGAAACTGTTGATAATGTATCCATTAAAAATAAATCATCTTCACAAAAACCTAAATCGACAAAAAAGACAGAAGATTCTCCCCTGAAGGTAATTTTTTATGAATTTTCCACTATTGATTGGATAATATGGTTCACACAAACTATTATTACACTACAGAAAAACGTGATCCCAGTCAAAACGGTGAATTAGGAATACGAGTAAGTGGCCAATAAAAATTCTGGCAGTAAAAGAATGAGAAATATTAAAAGGTGTTCCTTTACGCTTCAGTAAAACTGAGACAGTACAGTATGCATCGAAGACTATGACCCAGAGTGTTCACCAAAAGTCCAGTATTTCACAAACAGTTCATATAAAGGTATTCAGATATATTCACTATAACTAGATGATTTCTGTAACGCTGGTTTAGTATCCTTTAAGCTATTTGACTTGTTAGTCACATAAAAAACAACGATCTACTGTGTTTGGTTGTATGACACTGTTGTGCACAAGCATATGAGTAAAAGCTTTGATAAAAAATAATAATTGGCAGACTAGGGAAAAGAAAATCACACTTCATTAATTGGTCTTCTTTGAGTTTTCATATCACACCAAAGAAACATTCACCTGATCTTTTAAAATGGTTACGTTAAATGGATAAATGTTAAATAGCCATCTAGTCAGAATTTACACAAATCTTGTGTATGCGTAAGTCACCGACTCATTCAATAACCATAGTTGCAATGTAACAAGCCAGTACCACTCAGGTTTATTCTAAAAATGACGACTTCAGATATCCTATGTCCCCACTGTAGAGTTATGCATCATTTTGGTGAGAATATACTACTAAGCCATAGATGCGTTTCATGGCGTCAATATGAAGCCCCTAACTGTGTGACTAAGTGGTGTTAGTGTTTGTGCTGTATGCCTAGGAAAGTGAAGATGGCGTCTGAACCAGTAATCGCGGGTCCAGTTGAGTTACGTAAAGACAAAGAGCGTCCATGTAACCTCACCGGATATCAACCGACCCATCATCAGAGTTGACCTAGCAGCAAACGCAGACAACGAGAGCCATGTGCTCAGATCAGTGACACAGTTCTCCAAAGCATGAACGGACTAGCTAGCCATCAGCGTTCTGCCAAGTCAGCTGACAGCAGTGCAGCCGAAAGGAAAGGGAAGTAATCTACCTAACTTTGATGGTCACTAGTTTTGAAGAAGTCTCCAAAGATGGGTGCACTTTACCTTGCAAAAGTGAACGGCATTCCGGAAGGAATGCCACTATCGTTTTCTCTAGCCTTGGCTGTATATCTGTGGCTCAAAAAAGCCTCTGAATTTGAATCAGTGTGGTCAGAGGCAGTTAGTCTGTCGCGAAGATGACCTGCACATGATCTGCAGGACTGTGGAGACTTAGTGAGTCACATTCCATCCACGTTTGCTTACGGGGAGTTGGGTTTGATCAACGATCCTATTACATGGCGAATGTTAGTAGGTTGACTCCTGACAGTCTGAAGGGTTTCGGGACTACACTTATCACTTATGGAGGGGCGTTAGCAGAATGGTCTGGCAGGAGATTTCATTTTCTTGTGAAAGCATTAACAAAATGATACCTGTTCAATGACTGTTATTAGAAGCGAATTCCATGTTGACAAGTAGTCTGGTCTAGAGAGTGGAGAAGAACTAATAACTAAAGTAAAACTCTCTCAAGATATACACCATTTTCAACTCAAGTTATGAGAATGATAGTTTCACTAGATTCATTTTTGCATGAGAATGCAATTTTCTATTAGTGTTCGGGGTAAACAGACTGTTATACGTAGTACGAACAACAAGTTGTGTGGAATCAAATGGCTGGGTGTTATTTAAGTATAGATCACAAGACAATTTGGCTAATGTTGAAACTCGAGATAGTACCTTCAGAACAGAGTTTATGTCCCATTTCAGATGGGCAGAATTCCCTCGTTAGTTGTTTATGTCACTGTGAAATGTGTACAGTAATCTATTTTAAGATAAAATACGGCAAAAAACAAAGCATGCAATAAAAACAGTCATGAGTACCTTCACAAGTGTGACCTTCATGTTCAGCAGCGTAGATCAGGAAGAAGCATCGTGAACTCAAGGCTACTGTTTTCATTTTCACTCACTTGAGCCTTTTAGTGGAATTAGCTAGCTCCCTAATAACTTCTATGGCCTTGGACTTGAATCTCTCAGACAATGTTACTTCTGGCTAAACTAAAAAGTTGCTTAAATCACCAACCATGAAAACTTCTCACTTTCTCAGCGTTTCTAGCCACTAACTGTTTTCACAACCGAAAACAGGAGATGCAATTTCCCTTCGGAGTATAATGCTACTGAAATGCTGAGACTGAAAGTCAGTCTTCAGTTCTTGCTACTTTCTTTTAACCTTTGCATATAGTGTAGTAGGGTCATACTGGAAACTAAATGAATATTTGGGTTGTGGCACCACTCTATAGGTATTATTTATTTCACTTCTTTGGTCCACTGGCATGAAGAAGAATTTTTTACGGTAGTAGTTGCTAAATTATCCTATAAAAGCAGTAATATGAGTCACACAGGTCCTAGTTTATTTTAAGGACAATGATTTTTTAGCTCATAATGTTATGATAATGATGGCTTAAACGTCTAACCAGTGATTTCATAAAATTATTGGTCTATCAAAATTTAAACTGCCGTTGTTATAGTAATGTGACTAGCTTATCAGTACTTCTGATGAGATTTAAATTTATCACTTCGGTTTTCGAAGAAAGTTCTTTAGGGGGATCTAGCTAACCTAACGTTTCCACTCATTGTTACTCATCATTTGAATGGCGTGCTAGTAGTCTCAAGCAAATTTATGTGCTGAGGTAGTGCAGAAAATTTGCAGTTCATCTTGGAGATTATAACCGTTTACTGTTTACTTACTTCATAAAAACTTCTAGCCTAGACTAATGATGACGTTGAAGAACAAATCTGATACCTCGGAGAATGTTAAATAAGTATAAATTCATGTTGTCACAGAAACTTGAACTCTCATCACTCAGACTCACAACCAAAGATACCAGAGATTAGCTGTTCGTTGAGTTAAAATCCTTATTTCTTAGAGGATTGCTCATAAAAGTTAGTTGAATATCACTGCTGATATGATAACGAATACTATATAATTCTCTGACTTTTTTAAATTGTAACTGACAACTAATAGCTGTCCGTATATTTACAGATTGAGACTCGGTTATACAGTCACCCAAATGAATTACATCATTAATCCGGATGCAAATGTATCCTTTTATCATTCCTTTTTTCTTAATTTATCCTTCATATCGTGACAAACATACACTCAGGAAAGCAATCTAGCCCATTATAGACTCTGATGATCTTCTTGTGACTTTGTTTTGTCATATCTGCCGAGAGTGATGAAATAATACATGACTCCATGGTTATGTCCCAGGTTCAATGTAGGCTATATGCTGTACAATCGTACCCTAACACGTTTATGACTTTCGTGGCGTTGCAACTCACTAGCTTAAACAATTGACTTTCAACCAGTGGATCATGAGTTCGAATCCTACATTTTCCACTAACACTTTAACAAACAATACAGTAACACCGACTTTCTCACCATATGATAAACACTTACACAGTTTTCTGGCTGCTCAGAGACATGCATATCTAAGCCTATGCTTATCAGTTGTCAGTATTACGAAATATAATATGTTGTATATAGTGCACTATCTGGGAGTGAAAGAAAAGAATGGTTTACTAGGACAGTTAGCCAAATATACAAGAAAACAGTGGGCATATGTAAATTATTCACGTACCTTGGTTTTGTATTTACTTTGTAAATGCCCTTCTCTCCCAATCAACCTTGTCACTTCATGGAAAGTGAACCTTTGACATGAAATTTCCACGGATACTTTATCATTCATTCACTATTAAAACAAACTGAACATAATGAAATCAATATAAATTTTCTGCTGATCAGTTTACTGGCTAACTTCTTTGTAATTTCTTTACCAGAAGTGGTGACGCCATTTTGTAGGAGTGTAGATTAATCAGCAGTTAACATTAAAAAGGATAATTCAGTGACTTGAACAACTTCAGCAGTACCACTCACCTGAGTAATCTAAAAAGTATGGTCTTATTTGTAGTGATTTTATAAAAGCTAACACACTACATGGCTTAAAGACGCACTGGATTCAAAACTGCGACCGGAACAGGCAGGCTTCAGGAAGTACAAATCATGTGCCGACCAATTGCAACGCTTCGTATCATCATAGAACAGAGCGTAGAATGGCAATCAGCTCTATACCTCAACTTCATCGACTTTGAGAAGGCCTTTGACAGCGTCGACCGTGAAGTAATTTGGAAACTGCTTCAATACTACGGAGTACCGCAAACCTTTATCCGCCTCATTCAACAACTATATGAAGATGTCACATGCCAAGTAATCCACAATGGGAAGCTCAGTGATGCTTTGAAGTGAAGACAGGAGTGAAACAAGGTTGCCTACTATCCCCATGATATTCCTTATTGTGGTGGACTGGATCATGCAGCAACAGTAGGCAGCGAGAAGAGGGGATACACTGGACGACGGAAAAGAACCTAGAAGACTTGGATTTCGCCGATGACTTATGCCTAATGTCACATAAACTTGAAGATCTGCAGGCAAAAACTAACAAGTTGACAGAGGAGGCAGCGAAGACGGGACTTCAGGTGAATATAGAGAAGACAGAAGTGATGAAGATACCGCACCACCACCATCAACAACAACAACAAACTCCAATCACCGTCAACGGGAGAAACTTGAAGGAAGTAACCTCCTTCACTTATCTAGGAAGCACTGTTTCAACTACAGGCGGGACGGACGAGGACGTCAAAGTCAGAATCGGAAAAGCAAGACAGGCGTTCATTAGCCTGAAACCAGTGTGGAGATCTAATGCACTCAGCATGCGGAACAAGATACGGATTTTCAACACCAACGTCAAGTCAGTGCTCTTGTATGGCTCAGAGACTTGGCGCGTCACGAAAGGCATTTCCAATAAACTACAGACATTCATCAACAACTGCTTACGCTGGCTCGCTGCTGAAGATCAGATGGCCAGAAAAAATAAGCAACAAGGAACTCTGGGAACGAACCAACCAAGAACCTATCACGCAACAAATATGCAGGAGGAAGTGGAGATGGATTGGCATACACTGAGAAGGCCGACTGAGGACATCACGCGTCAGGCCCTCGAGTGGAATCCCCATGGGAAGCGACGAGTTGGACGTCCGAGGGTGACATGGAGGAGGTCGTGCGAGGAGGAAATGAGAGCTTCTGGGCTGTCGTGGAACCAGGTTCAAAAGATCTCAGAGAACAGAGGTCACTGGAGGCGTGCTACTGAAGCCCTATGTTCCACTAGGAACCCAAGGGACTAATAATAATAATAATAACACACTACATATAAAGCTAGAAGTCAAAATAATGGCAGAACCCGATTTGTCCAATAAACTTGGTAAGTTTTCAAGCCTTAAGATAAAACTATCTAAGCACTGGTTTATTAGTGTAATCGTCACTGTTCATGAAACCAGTAGCTCACTGTAGTGAACGCTAGTCATATGAATGTATATAGCACGAAGTCGGAAAACACAATAGACGACACTGACCAACTACTGAGAATTTGACAAGGAAAAAGATAGTGTGGAGTAAAAATAAAGAGGAAAAGAACACTTCACACTGAGGTGCCGAACGACTTTAGTGTAAGATTTAATATTTTCAAAATTACATGTAGTAGTTTTCCCATAAACAACCTCTTCTAATCCACTAGAATTCTTTTCAGCACTATATAGAAAGGATCACAAGGAGGTGTGATGAATCAAATCAGTAGCAACAATGCCAATAATGCGATAACCTGGTTGGTTGTGGACAGCAGAATAATCTGTGATGCGCATCTCGTCTCATTTGGGACTCGTCAGTTGGACGTACCTGCACCCCAGTGATGTTGTTCCTACTGAGACTCGAACCTCATACACATCGCTTCAAACGCTGAAGCGTTATCCACTACGCCACAAAGGAACAATAGCTGCCTCTTGTACAACGGGTAGTAGTTATTACTATTTACTGACATACATGTTAGTCTCCGTTGTTTTGTTGGATCGAATTGTTCGACCTCTATTGGCACATGAGCTCCTATGCGGATGCTTCGATATTACCTGAATGTTAATTATGATAACAACGGAGAATAACAAGTATGTCAAAAAATGGTAATCCCAATAATAGTTTTTCATTAATAGAGTAAAATAGGGAAAAATTTAAGTAGCCATTTTGAAAAATTAGCTTGAAGTATAACAGCTTTGTATTCGAATAATAAAATACATAGTTTAATACTGTTCAAGTTAAGCGGTGTTTTTAATTTATAGAATTCTGCAGTTCAAGTTCAATTTAGTTAGTAGAATCTTTTAGTACGAAGGTATAATGGTGGAAGTCAGAAATATGTCCTATTCAAGGTTGAATTCGAACAGCGGATGATAGAATAGGAATACACTACACATCTGTGTTCACATAAAATGTAAGTTAAATACTCGGTAAGTGATTTAAAGTCACAAAATATCTAACATTAAGCTCTTTAAATTAACTGATACAGGAACGTGTGACTATTATAACAAATACTTGTTTAAATGTGGTTACACTCATACCCTTTAAACTTTATTTATATTACAAAATAAATCAGCATTAAGCGAGTACATTACTTAGAGTCACACAACTCTCCTATTCATTTAAGGTGTTTTTTTTTATATTTCAATGAAGTAGTCTCTCTTACTGTTTATTCAGATTAGTTTCAAGTGTCTTTTATACTTTAATTTCCATGTATCAATGTATATTAAGGTGCTACTTATGTTACATGATGCATACGCTTAAAATAATTTCATCCATTAGCATTACATTTTCCAAGCTCTAAAATTTTGAAGAAGGCTCTAAACATGGGTTCAGTATTAAAGAGAATTTATCAATTTTAAATGTACGAGCATAGTTTACTCATTTAAGAATGTTTTTCAACATTCATTGTGGTGTATACTGAGTGACTAATTCACCCTAGTTATTAAATTTCAGTCTACATTGGATAAAGTATAATCAAAGGTTGAAGTAGTGAGTTTATAATAAGGTGCTTTTAAACAAGGCATAAACAGAATTTCTAGTCAGCGAAGTAAGATTTGAAATTTACCCTTGATGCCGACTGATTAAAATCTCTATTTTATTCCATGATGACCTACTCAAACACCTACTCAAATGTAAATATAAGGATTAAATTTTAATAACCTTGTACAGGATTTTTCTGAACCCTAAAATAGATCTGTTTTGGGTAGGATCAAAAACATTAAGGTTAAGTTGATAACAAGCTTGGCTTGTGCACTTCTTAGCAGAAAAATATGTCAGCTTAGTCTTTATAAAATATATATTAATGGTTTTCTTATTAAAAATTCAACCATTCATTGATGTATGTTGTGCTTACGTTCCTACTGAATACCATTCTTAGAATTTGTTTCTGACTGGTAGTATACGCACATTTTCTAACCGACTAAAGACTAACTATGGTGAACAGTTGTATGATGAATGAAAAAATCATAATCACTACCAACTACCTTCACTAGTTTATGGGTAAATAAATCTTGCACTCTACCACTACTTGGTTTATATCATCAATTTGTTGACTATCAGCTGGTTGAAAAGTCAATGAATGAAAAATTCTCCGAGGCTTCAAAGGTTTATCAAGTTTAAAATTAACAGTCTGCTAATACTGAAGTGCATAACTAGAAGAAAAAGACTTGGTATTCCACTTGAAGCGATTTATTTAGCGTTTAGTTAGTTTATCTTGTCGATAACAATAAATCCACTTTTCCTGGGATTTAAACTATTGACTTATATGATCTACTGTATGATGATTGCGCCAGTTGTGAAAGATATCGGCTATCAGAGATTTCGACGACATGCCGATGAACTTCAACAACTTTGTCTAGGATTTTATGTTTTTTTGTGTCCAGAATAGAAGCATGAACATTGTTTGAACTTATTACAATATAGCTACTCTGCGCTTTTTTTCTTTGTACCTATGGACATCTGTATTGACTTCAATTTGTGTGCTATTCATTTCCTTCGGTTTTTACATAAAAATTTGATGCGCAAAGCGTCAGTCTATTTACACGTTTCTCATACTTTTCCATATATCGACTCAGGATGAATGCTTTTTACTTAAGTTTATTGCATGAGGATGGTTTTAATTAACACTGAAAGATAACAACCACTGTCTAATTCATTTACTATCATAATGATAAAGCTTTTACGTGTATGTAGAAGACCACTGTTCATACCCATTTCCCTTTACATAATAATAAAACAAACTCTTTTCCTTATAGGTACAGGTAGTTTTGATGGCGTTTCTCTAGTGTAGCTGTAAATACTACAGTCTGTTTGACATCAGCACTTACATGTACAGCCTACACTGAGGTTATCTACTTTAAGACGGTTAGTTTTGATTAGGCTGAGGTAAAAATAATCGAAATTTCTGAGATCATTTTATGACACATTTGAGAAAGATTTGATAAACAGAGTTTACCTTGATACGCACGTTTTTTTCATGAAAAAGTGGCTCTGGAAAGAAATTTCTGAGAGTATTCAAGCATTACCTAATTCTTTCAACCCGTATTAAGTATAAATGCAAGGAAAATTAGATTTTTAGACTTTTAGAAGTCACTCCATATACTTGTAGTTGCTGAATTAATCCTTCATTTTCTGGAAATTATATATGATGGTTAACTCATGTAAAGTTTTCTTTCAAGCAGATGCTAACAACTGACAATTCTTCCCTCCTGGAATGAAATATCATCATGTATCTTCTGTTATTTGACAGAAAACTGACGCTTTCATCCTTCAACCTTTTTTATCTATTAGCTGTGTAAGTTGTTAGTTGAAAAGTATCTTATTACGCTTGGCGCAAAGATTAAACAACCTGAAGTATTCCGCAATTAGAATTTTCCTATTCCATTTTGATTTGTCAAGATCTTTGGTTCCGATGCATTATTTGTGTCAAAATTTTTAAAAAGATTACTTCACAGTTTGAAATGAAAGATACTTTAAAAACTTATGCAAAAGAGAGTTGCAGCTTACAGATTATTACACTTAACTTTTAAGTATTGTGTCGTGGATCTATTTCCCCCTCCATTTAATTTGACCTGCCCAACTGCGCAGTATTTAAAACCCTTATACAAAAGCATCCAGTTTCTTCCACAGCTACACATATCACCGAAGTTTGTTGCGAGACTGATTCGTATACATCTTTTAGACACATTCGTAAAACCAACTGGGAACATATACTTAAGTCGCTTAATGCTCTATCTATAAAGAAGCTAGGACCTATTTTATGCATTCAATGCAATTTTTTGCTACATTTAATCTTACTTGGTAATTCAGCCTTCATATAAAAAGAGGTTTACATATTATCTTTCTCTCTGACTTCTAAACCTATCTTCTCCTTTATGCCGTTGCTCTGGAAGTAGACACATCCAGTTGACTAGGACGAAACGCGTGTCCTGGATTCAACTGTTAAGTACTATCCTTTGTTATGTTCCTTATAAATATGCATCGCAATTACCTGTACTATCAGATTGTTAAAAATGTGTTGTACAAACAGATCATATGTATTTTTTCACTAATGCCACTATCCTACCAACATATCCAAACACCTTCCACTTCAATGGATCATAAACCATTACCGTGCAATCTTCACAGGTGGGGATATTTCATAGGCATAAATAATGTCTCACAATGAATCCAAATAAATTTTCAGGCAAACAGCAGGATGATATGTAAGTGAAATGTTAATGTCTTTGAAAAGCTTTGTATTTGAATAAAATGAAATGTGTTGACCTGAAAACGTCAAAATTTTACATTCAGAAGTACTGGAGAAAACACACTTGTTTGTCTGGATTCTTACAAAATCAGCAACCCAAATATTATTTAAAGCTTCAGAAAAACATAATGCTTAGTTCACTGTGCACCTTTAGGATGAAAAGGAATTAAAATGAATTTCAAATACTACGGATCAAACTGCAATAAAACGAATTATAATAGAACAGAGTATAGAGTGACAGCCAACCGGATCTCCACCTCAACTTCATACACTTTGAAAAGGCCGGCCCTCAACAATCTACACCCACAAGTAATTTCCCAGGAAGTCGCTTCAACACTATGGCTTCAGTGCCACAAATCTTTATCAACCTCACTCAACAGCTATATGAAGACGCCACATGCAAGGTGATTCACAATGGAAAGCTCAGTGACGCCATTGAAGTGAAGACAGGAGAAAGGAGTAAGAAAAGACTGCACCCCACTATCACTGATGATCTTCCTGATTGTGGTCTACTGGACTGGACTGGATCATGCAGCAAACTGTGAGCAGCGAGGAGAGGAGGATACGGTGGCTGGAACGATGAAAACGGTACAGAAGAAGATTCGGATTTCACCAACGATGATGATTTATGTCTAATGTCTTGTGTCACGAACTCGAAGATCTACAGGCAAAATCCAACAAGTTGACAGGAGAGGCAGGACAGGGCAGGATAGGGCAGGGCAGTGCAGCGAAGGAAGACGGAACTTCAAGTGAGTGTAGAGAAGACAGAGATGATCAACATACACAACCAACGCCACAACCACCACCACCACCACCACCAACAACAACAACAACAACAAGCTCCAATCACCATCAACGGGGGAAACCTGAAGGAAGTTGTCTCTTTCACCCACCACCCAGGGTACGACACCACCGTTTCAACTACACGGGGCAGCACAGGCACAGACGAGGATGTCAAAACCAGGATCGGAAAGATAGCAAGACAGGATTTCACTTATCCAAAATCAGTGTGGAGATCTACTGCACTCCACTCAGCATAAAGCGTGAACAACATCCCGATTTTCAACACCAATCTCAGTCAAGTCAGTGCTGCTATATGCTTCAGAGACTTGGCACGTCACGACAAACAGTACTCGCAACAAACTACAGACATTCATCAACAACTACCGCCTAAGCTCACTGAATACTGAAGATCGATTAGATGACCAGAATAATAAGGATAAGCAACAAGGAAGTGTGGCTGGCTGGCGACGAACCAAAGAGTCAAGAACGTGTCACTCAACAAATATGCAGGAGAAAGTGGAGATGGATTGAGGATAGACTGAGAAGGCCGACTGTGGACTGCAGGTGTCAGGTCAGACCAGGCTGTTGAGTGGAATCTGAAGGGGAAGCTACTAGTTGGTCATCTGAGATGAGGGTGACATTGGGGAGATGATGTGAGGAAGAAACGAAAGTTTGTGGGTAGTTGTAGAGTGAGGCTGAAAAGGCTGGAGAGCGGAGAGTGTAATGTAGGCGTGCTACTGAAGCTTTGTGTTCCACTAAGAACCCAAGAGAAGAATAAATAAATAATAGTAGTGTTAGTGAAGGCAAGTGGTCCCAGAAACAGCTCGACTACACAACACTTCAAAGTCCTGATCGTAGCAAAACTATTCTCTGCCTTCTTGGTTTCATCTCCAATATATGAAAGGGGATAGAAGTCATACGTTTTTAATTCACTTTCATTTAGATTCCCCAATGGTACCTGAATGTTTGTTGAATTAAAATTAGGCCTTATTTCCAAAAAGGTTTGTCAAAGTAATGAAATTTAAGAAAAATTATAGTTTTCTTAATTGTGAATAACTACACGCCTCTGAATTTCAGTTGTTTTTTTTTTAATTTTTACATTCTTTTAACCGGAGAAAAAATTAATCCTCAAAATTAAATATCCTTTCAGAACAAATAATTTGTTTTCATAAGTACTAATTGTTTTTACTAGGATTTTCTTTTTTTTCGATTCAGTTTTGTTCTTTTGTTAAATACTGACAAGACCGTTATTATAAATAAATAAAAAGTGGAATTTGATTTCATGCTTTTCAAACTCATCAGAGAATTAAGTTGTACAAGGTTATTGAATTTGCTTAAACAATAATGGATATAACTAAATTCTCCTTTGTAAACGCTAAAATATTATATGAATCAAAGTCTGAATTTAAATGAACTACATGATACTATAATTAGGAGCAGTTTTATTATTCAAAGTACTACTCATGAAAACTACTAGTTAAAAGCGTAATAATAATTAACCAAGGATAAATAACATTTTGATAAATAACTCTTGTAAATAGAAATGAAGCTGGATAATGCATATTCGAAAACTATTCTAAGTTGTTTGAATACGTTATAAGTTTGTCATTTATATGTTTCGTTAGTCTTCAGCTTACGATAAATAATCGATTTCACTTCACTCAAAGGACTTTCTTCTAAGTTTATCTTTAGTTTAGAACGAATACATATCTCCTTTTCAAGAAAGTCAGGTTAAACTTGAGATCAAACTACAAAACTAAAACTTGTTAAATAACCTATAAGCTCACCAACTCAACATTAACAGTCCATTATTATTAATATAAGAAGTGAAATTACTGAGTTATCGTCTAACTTATCATAGCTCATGCCACTATATCAAATTAAGAGAAGATAAGCTGAAAAACAATCATATATTGAAAAGTCTTGGGAAGTTATTAAATAGAAAGAAAAGGAGGTAAATCATCAGTAAGAAATGTAAAATAGCAGTAAAAAAAACAAAGTTCAAATGTATGTCCACGTAAACTCGTCTGACTGTCAACTATATCAGCAATTGCCTGTAAACCATCGTTTCATGTGTCACATGGAGTCCAGCCTTGAAGCTTACATTTCCATACATGACTTAGAGTAGCAGTTAAAACTTCGTGAGCTGAGATCTTATTTTAGTTTATTCACGCTTAGCACATTTTCCATTTGATATCACTTCATCCTATACAGTAGATGAAGTTGAATGGCTATTCTAAACACTTAACGCCCATTCAAGCTACATCATTCATTGGCAGATTATAGCTTCGCTATATGACTTGCTTCGTTTATCTAACCTCTACACTCTTATTTTTAAGGAGTATGACAGAAGGAACTGGTGCGAAGTATGCCCAGTATTTGATATATATTTGGATATCCAGCAACTGCGTCCTAACTGCTCTAAAGTTGCCACTGAAAATGTTCAAAAGGATGTGTATTACGTCAGCCTCTCACCTAACAGGCGTTTCGTATGCTTACTGGAATTATACTAAGGAGTCTACGACGACGAGATTAGTCCTCGTAAAATTGAATGAGCATGACTCTGATAAAGTAGCATGAAAGTGAAAAGGAGTGGACTTTCTTGATGGAAAACAATCGATGTGTACATCTTAACCGATTGCTCTAATCCAGTCACATATGTTTGGTATTGACCATCAGTAAATCGATGAAACTCACAATTATTTGTTTAGATGACATACACTGCTAAAAGAACTTTCACTCGGTGGAAACAAATGCCACCTTCAGGTTATGAATAAGTTAGTTTCTACTGATTTGTTGGAGTATATTTACTTTGATATAATTATTAAATTTTTCATAATATAACTGACAACCATTCAAATGGACCAGTGTGAAGATAAAATAGTTTGCTGATCCTTAAATTAAATAAGCAAAACCTTGACTGACCTACTTTAGATGTCTAACCAAAGACTAATCCATTGCAAGAGTTGGTAAGTAGGTATAATTCATCAGTTAGTTAAACAGCTATGGTTAGGATTTGTGGTAAAATCCACTCATACAAAAGAAAATGACCACCATATATTCATTGTTAATCGCTGGATGCTTTGGTTTGTAGATCCATGGTACGTTTTCAAGGCCTTAATCTTCATTTCGTAAAGAATCATGAGTGTACATTGTTAGATAGTCACGAACTACAACCAACCTATGGTATTATACTTGTTGATCTTCAATGGCTCCTTCTTTATTGTTGGTATTTGATTTCAGTGAACAACAAAGTAATTGGCATCCTATAAGCTACCAAAACCTTTTTGATTGCCACCTCGATATACTAGAGTAGAGGGTGCAACCTAAGCCATTAATCAGTATTAATTTTTATTTCAATTTTGGTTACTGAGGGTGAACTGGTATTTTTCTAAGATAACGAATTAAATAAATAAATGCTTACCTTAAAATAATGTGACAAATACTAGACAAAATACAACGAATCAGTGCCTAAAGTTAATCGGGAAAATAATCATTTTACAGAAATGAAAACAAATATTTCAGTCTCCCTCGTTTGATTTTGTAAGTATGATATACTGAACGAACAAATGAACTATGATCGATAACCATTTTGACATTAATACTTATCTTATCCAATTTACAAGAGTTAAGAATTGATTAACTTCAACACAGAAACTCAAGTCCAAGTAAAATGTTTTGTTTCAAACTCACAGTTATGATTCTTCAATTAATAATTCTAGAGGATTTATTAAATAAAATTTCAATTTTAATTTACCTCCAAATATGAATTTAACTCTACAAAAACTCAATCAGATATTGGTAACCTCTGAAGAATAACAACGCACCAATTAAATACCAATTGTAAATCAGAGTTAAGGATATGCTAATGTAGACTTATTTACGATTGGTTAATTTCAAGGTGAAAAATTAGAAGCTTATTGCATAGCTTACTATGTGAGAAATCATTGGACACTCAGTATTCACGTGATAATTAACTTAAACTAGTTAACAATGCACAAAAAGTCACAAGGTCACATTTTTATAATTATATCCTGGTGTGTACTACTTATACAAACGTATCTAAGTAGTATACAGTATGATGTTTATGGGAAAAGTAATTAAAGTTATTATCTAATCCTTAGAGGTTCTGAAGAAGGAAACGAGAAACACAAAAAGGAGACAGAGAGGTTAAATTAAGAAGCAACATAATTTGAAGACCAGCTCATCTAGGATATATAATGCCTAAGTTACTTGCATGAAATTTTGAATAGAATTCATGTTTTACTAACACTCAGTGTAAATTCTCAATAAATGATTTCACTAGTCCTCAACCGTGTTTCCAGGAGAATATAAATTACGTTTTGACTTTTGGTTATTGAGTATTATAATAAATTTTAAAACTATTGATTAGTTTCACCTCAGATAAAGAAAGATTGTGTCATAAACAGTTAGATTCATCACTTTAGGAATCATTTGATGATCTAATTGACTGAAAATCCACAAGTAATCAATAAAAAATTGCTCCAGAAAATATTTTGAAAGCTAATACTCCATCCTTAACATCAGTTCCTTGCATACAACTGTGATTTGCATTTTTTTTTTACATTAAACATCGTTTTTCTTTAGAGTGCCTGTTTACGTAGAACAGCAGGTTGTTAAGTAAGCCAAATGATATATTTTACATCAGCTCATATTGACAGTTTCAAGAAAGTACCAATGATCACATTCCAACTGCAGTAGCTCGATGTTTTCCAACAGTAAACTGCTCCTGTCCAAACTTCCACTTCACCTTAAGTTATCATCTAGTATAAAGACTCAGGGAATAACTTTTTATGCAGTCGATTTAAGTCTAATCGATTTTTAATTCAATATGTCTCACCTTTTCTTTTTACTTCAATGAAGATTTTCGACAACCATTAAAAATGAAGTAACGTTGAACTAGTAAGTATATCTTGAGTCGATTACAACAATCATCTGGAAGTTTCTAAAAAACCTGATCTGAAACATATTATTATTTTCATTATTATTACAATTAAAACTTTGGGTTCCTAATGGAACATAGGGATTCAATAGCACGCATCCACTGCACACTGTTCTCTAAAACCTTTGGAACCTGTCACCACGACTGCGCACAAGCTCTCATTTCTTCCTCACACGATCTCCCCAATGTCACCCTCATCTCGGACGACCAACTAGTAGCTTCCCCTTCAGATTCCACTCAACAGCCTGGTCTGACCTGACACCTGCAGTCCACAGTCGGCCTTCTCAGTCTATCCTCAATCCATCTCCACTTTCTCCTGCATATTTGTTGAGTGACACGTTCTTGACTCTTTGGTTCGTCGCCAGCCAGCCACACTTCCTTGTTGCTTATCCTTATTATTCTGGTCATCTAATCGATCTTCAGTATTCAGTGAGCTTAGGCGGTAGTTGTTGATGAATGTCTGTAGTTTGTTGCGAGTACTGTTTGTCGTGACGTGCCAAGTCTCTGAAGCATATAGCAGCACTGACTTGACTGAGATTGGTGTTGAAAATCGGGATGTTGTTCACGCTTTATGCTGAGTGGAGTGCAGTAGATCTCCACACTGATTTTGGATAAGTGAAATCCTGTCTTGCTATCTTTCCGATCCTGGTTTTGACATCCTCGTCTGTGCCTGTGCTGCCCCGTGTAGTTGAAACGGTGGTGTCGTACCCTGGGTGGTGGGTGAAAGAGACAACTTCCTTCAGGTTTCCCCGTTGATGGTGATTGGAGCTTGTTGTTGTTGTTGTTGTGGTGGTGGTGGTGGTTGTGGCGTTGGTTGTGTATGTTGATCATCTCTGTCTTCTCTACACTCACTTGAAGTTCCGTCTTCCTTCGCTGCACTGCCCTGCCCTATCCTGCCCTGTCCTGCCTCTCCTGTCAACTTGTTGGATTTTGCCTGTAGATCTTCGAGTTCGTGACACAAGACATTAGACATAAATCATCATCGTTGGTGAAATCCGAATCTTCTTCTGTACCGTTTTCATCGTTCCAGCCACCGTATCCTCCTCTCCTCGCTGCTCACGGTTTGCTGCATGATCCAGTCCAGTCCAGTAGACCACAATCAGGAAGATCATCAGTGATAGTGGGGTGCAGTCTTTTCTTACTCCTTTCTCCTGTCTTCACTTCAATGGCGTCACTGAGCTTTCCATTGTGAATCACCTTGCATGTGGCGTCTTCATATAGCTGTTGAGTGAGGTTGATAAAGATTTGTGGCACTGAAGCCATAGTGTTGAAGCGACTTCCTGGGAAATTACTTGTGGGTGTAGGTTGTTGAGGGCCGGCCTTTTCAAAGTGTATGAAGTTGAGGTGGATATCCATTTTGCTATCATTCTTTACTCTGTTGTATGATGTATGCAAAAGTGGTGTTAGCATACCGACTGTTGTCTCTGCATCTGTTTTTAGTGCTTCTGGAGGAATTCCATTTGCTCCTGCTGCTTTTACAAATTTCAGCAGTCTTATGGAATTCAGGACTTCACTTTTGTTTTTGTCGGAGTGCTTGTGTTCATTTGTAGTCCTATGGCTGGTCTCCTGGCGTTATTTCTGGATGAGTTGCAGGTGATGGAGGTGGTCGATTCAGTAGCTTTTGAAGTGGTCAGCCGATCGTCTCCTTTGTTTCTCCTCTTTGGTAACTAGATTTCCTTATCTATCTTTCATTGGTTTCATCTGAGTTGATCTCTTTCCGGATAGTTACCTAATTATTTGATATAATGTTGTCAGGTCTCTCCTCCCAGCAGCCTGTTCTGCTTCACTAGCCAGTGTGTCGTAGAAGTGTCTTTTGTATTTGTGCTCACTCTTCTTCATTTCTTTGTACAGTGTTTTATACGTTGTACCCAGTTCTTCTTTCATGGTGCATCCTAGCACTGGTTCATCTTCTGCCTCACCATCACCACCTTTCTCTCCCTGGTCCATCAGCTTCCATGTGTCCGTCGAGATCCATTCCTTATCTTCTTTCTTCTACCTTCCTAATACAGTTATGCAGGTTTCTTTCCACATAGCTTTCAGTGATTGGAGACAGTGTGTACAAACATAAGGGTGTTCACAAAGCGACATTGACTTCACCAGATGGACACACTGAAAATCGGATCGACTTCATCTCAATGCGAAGAAAGTGAGGATGGAGACGCAGCCTACTGGACACAAAATCAGATGAAGAAGGGGAGCAGTTGTAGGTTCGCACCACCCACTATCTAGTGCAAGGAACCCACCTTTGAAATCAAGTCGAAAGCCTTCAATTCAAAGAAGTTGGTGATAGACTACAGTTCAGGTTGAACACCCAGAACAGAAACTGAACTGAAGGACGAAACTGCAAAGTACATCTTCACGTCAGCCATGAAGACAAAATGGGAGATATCGAGCAACATCCCTGAAGAAACATGTATGGGTGAACACTGGAACTCTTCATGTAGTATAAATTGCAAGAAAAACATGTGAAAGTGATTGTCAGTTTAGTCTAGCAACACTCCTGTATCAATAGGCTTTTGCTTCAATCTTGCGTGGTTAGTTAATTAACCTGCCTCAACTTAATGGGATAATTTTATCATATGTACAGTTTATATATAGATACGGAGCTGATAACGAAAGTGAGCTTCAAAAATTATTTCACGTCTCAGTTTATATTTTATTTGAAATGTCTTGATGGAAATTTTCAATGTTATTTTTATCCAGCTTTACATGCATTATAAACTGATGCACAAATTACTCTTATGTGTTATGAACTTGGATTATGCTTTTCGTTCGCATTCGTCATATGCATCAAATGTTCAGTATTTTAGCCAATTAGTGCATAGAATAAGACGGAGGAGGAACAGCTTCCAAAGATGTATTTAATCATTAGGATTATCACCAATAAAACACACAAAATTACTGATAAATATACATTTATCTGAAAATGTGAATCAAATACTTTAATCGATGACACAAAATAATCTAAATTACCAGTAAACTGATTTGTCGTACTGATAATCCACAAGAATAAGTCTAGTAACCGGTAAAAATGGTAAAGCAAAATATGATAACATTACTTACCATTTAATAGGTTCGCCTGGGAATAATACTATTTCCAAACACCTCACCATACAATAATTTAATATCTCCACCAAAAATTGGTACTGTATCTTTTTCTGAACTAACGACTTGTCTTCTGAAGCATTAGTTATTTTACGTGTCTGTAAGAAGTGACAGTTTCACTGAAGACTAATGTGAAGTATTTTCTTGTTACTGTCTTACAGAGACTAATAAGGCATTTTTCTGACAGAGTGAGGTAAAATTAGAAGTAAACTTAGTGCCTATACTTTTTTCAACCTGCGAGTAAATACTGGCTAGATTAGTTGAAGTGAAACCATGAAGACAAATGGAATTCGTTTCTTTAACTGTGACTGAGAACTTATATGGCCTTTACAATTCATCCTTCGAACTAAGCACTAGGGATAATATCCAGGAAGTTTTATCATCTTAATTGGTTGTTATAGTAACGGCTTCTGAAGTGTAAATGCTTTGCAAAATTGTATCAGATGATACCTCTTTATGTGAAGCTGTTCCACCAGTTAGCGTACAGTTCAGAACTCATAACGAGGCATTTACAATAGTAATGACTTAGCTTATGAAGTGAGATAGTGTTTTCAGGACGACAGGGGTATTTTGTCTTCAAATTCAAGACGCATATGAAAAACCGAAGTTTGTATGAATAGTCTAATAATTTCTAACTTGCTTTCTATAAAGTACAGAAAAAGACCTATTCCAATTCGTTAACTAACATTCGGAATAAGAATTTCCCCTTTTCACTGAAATGTTGTTATGTGCAAGATACAATAGTGACTACCATCAAACTAGCTAGTAGATTAATCAGCTAAAAACGATCATGAACACATACTCCTGAGAAAACTAGTTTGTATGACCACACTATGAGTAGTCTATTCGTAATTAATTTTTTTTGGTATGTTTTTTTAGTCTGTCAGAAATGTTCAGCTGAATACACATTTCTTATGAACGCAGTTTACTGAAATGTATCCGTCATAATTTCCATCATATTTCCTGTCGTATCAAGCTTATCAGTAACTTACAAGTGGAAGTTAAAAAAACATCAACCTACAGCGAATATATTTTAAACTGAGTTTCAGAAGGTTCAGTATAATGCTTCTTTGATGTCTCCCAAGACACAGATTTTCTGAGAGTTTGCTAAATAGTTTTGATGAAGGCAATAATGGAAAATAATATGCCATGAGTCATCTCTAATAGTTGTTAACTTGCCAGATTTATTGAAATAAGCCGAAGGAGGATGTTCAGTCACCGTAGCTGTAAAATATGCTACCTAATGAATGTTTGACACGTGACAATACTTAAATGTTAGTTGGTAGCAGTATGTGATAAGAATGCTGTATATCTAGGTTGACTGTTTGTTGCAAGCATCAGTTAGGCATAGATAGCTAAGTCAATTCCTAGTCTAGTGAAATCATTTACTCTGAGGTAAGTTCGAATATACTACTATAGAAGCACACCCTACTGATGAGCTACAACAAGTGAGAAACACAGGTCATGATTTTTCCTATAACTGACTTCTACTATATATTGCTCAGTTACTATGAATTGTGTTGTCCTTTCATCTGCCTCTTCATCACATTATGAACTTGATGAAAAGACTGAAAATAAAATTTCAAAATTTACAGTTCTGCAGTTCATAATCCGATCGCTAATTCATATGCATACAATTACATATCACTATGATCAACAGAAATTTATTGAATGAATATTAAACGCTTGACAACAGTCTTTACTCAGTCAAAATGAACAAAAAACTGAAATTTCGCTATGCAGTTTTTGTTTAGTTTGATAGTCTGACGTGACGCTCTAAGTTGTCTTAGTTAAGATTCTCCCTAACTATAATAGAAGTCATCCCAGGAGGCTTATGTGTCTGTCTACAAATATAATCACACCATGTTAGCCAGTTGAGAATTTCTGCCTACTTCACAACTAGAACGATAGTTGCTGTACGTCTACAGCACGGAAATAAAAATGGTTTTCCATTATTCATAGACGGTATACATGGCTTTTTTTAAATTTACATTGTCTGCAGCCATTCAAGACACTGTTGATCGTTTACCGGGTACATAAAAAACGCTTCTAATAAGAAATTCATAGCAAGGTGAACATTTTGTTATCCTATGCTACTTACACTTAGTTATTTGATGCTAGAATTATAAATATACGCTTGTTTGTTAGCACTGGGATTGAACTGCACTTGAAGGCTTACGAGTTTTGAACTAAACTATGTTGTGTGTGCAGGCAGCTTTAAGAGCCACCATACCAATGTCTAACATTATACAGATCAGCTGTGAATAGGTTTTCATCTAGCCTGTACGTACACCCGTCGCAGGGAGACGCATAGAAGAGTGTGATGTTGGGAGTGACCATGAAAATCTAGAAAATAAAAGAGTAGCAGAAAAATGTGTGCCGACGACTCAGTAAACGCAACCTAACCGACCGATTCTCGCGATTACTACTAAACTCATAATCCTCTAGACGCTCTCCTGCAACAACGTACCTACCTACAGGCTAGACAAAAGCCTATAAACAGCTGATGGTAACAAGTCTTTAGCCTATAAATTTGTAACTAAACAAGATTCTAAATTCAGCTCGAAGAAACTCCAAACTTTTTCTAATAAATACATCTTTCTCTTGACCGTGTAGAGCACTATCATTAAAAGGATTTTTGATAGGTTTGTAGTGCACATTCCAGGCATAAAGATATAACTAGCGTCGAAATAAATAGATTAGACTGGATGAACTAAATATTCACTAAATAAACTTCTAGCTCGCCTCCGGATATTTAAGGTGTTTTAAGTTTCGTTTTAACGTGCATCCGTCCCAGCAGACTTCGATGCCGTTTTGCGCTCCCTTTTGTGTTGATTAACATACACATTCTCAGAGTTCCTAACTCAACCAGATAAGTTAAATAAACTTTTTCCCTAAAAATAATCTTCACCATTGTTCTATTTAAATATGCTGATCTTTTGAGCGTATTCCTAAATAACTCAGTCTTTTTGATTTGTGTCTTGTTATCAGTACTTACACGTCAGGTAAGCTACTGATCATGTGGTTACTACAGAACATTGAGTTTAGTAAGGCTGGTTGAATGTTACGTAATAACAGGACATCTACTCTCTCATAACCATATCTCATACAAATTGAGTCGTTTGAATTCCCTTTTGTTGTCAGTGCTTACAAATTAAGTGAGATACCACCAAGATCATAATCGCCTATCTATTTACTTACAGAGAGACAACTTCGAACATTTTTTGGACAAGAAATCTACAAATACAAGTATTGCGTATTACAAATAGTTCTTGAAATGTTTTCAAATTTATCTGTGGGTTTCATCAAAGTTTTCAGGATACAGAGGCAAAGAGAGAAGCAGATAATATCAACATGGGACCTAGCATTACTGCATGGCACTCCAAGTTGACACACTACATATCAACTTACCAAGTGAGAAAAAACTGAGATAAAAGTTTAAAAAATGTAGAAGGAGGCACAAAAGACAGGTAGGATGGATAAGGAAATTTTGAAATTCATTAGAACGAATACGATGGAGGTAATGTGTGAGTACATGTGAACCACTGAAATAACTTTGAGTCGTTTCACCTACAGTCTTCGATCACCACTACCTGCTTTCAGGCGGATTCCGATCTGCCACTTTGTGATTTTTTATACGGCACAAACTGGCAGCTAAAGACTTCATGAACTGGTACTGTGCTGTATTATGATCACCTTTGCCCTTTTTTCGGGATGAACCTACTTCAGCAAACACTGCGCGATGGAGCAGATTGTAACTCGGTTTGAGTAAAACATGTTTCAGCCATCTCGTTCAGTGAAGGTTCGTAACCTCCCGCTGAAATTTCTCTTCATAATAAAACTCTGTATGAATTCTACATCACTGGCGCGGTGACACCTAGACACACGGCTTATGCTATGAAGTTAGCAGTGGTCCCTTACCTGGATCCACAGCCTGTTGAACACCTTTAATGATCATGTCTCACAACCAATAACCCAACAGAACGAACTGCAGCACAATACACTTGAGAAATAATATAAAACCCATAATGTCATCATTTCCAAAGACACTTGCTCCAAGTTGTTCAGGTAGATGAGAACGTTAGACATATGCCACGTAAACACATTCTAAGCGTCACATAAGGGACAATGAAGCAATGAAGAACAAAATGACAAAGCTAGTTCAGCAAGGTATTGGATGGGGACCAAAAGTCTGGTTGCACTACAACTTTGTTCAACACAAAGTAAACATCGGCCCCTTTAGCCAACCCAGCATGGAATCCTAATCCATTATCACCCACAGAAAGATGTAATGACTTCTTCCTGAAACATTTGGTCAACCCTGTCGTCTTTCATTCATCATATGTCTCACTAAACTCTTGCAGTAGAACGAGAGCACACATTTACTTTTGCTTATTTAGGTGTGGATTAGGACATATCTCAGACATAATTTATATCTACAGCTTACAGTCCAGAGCGTCACACTCTAACTTAGCAAAGGAAGTATGTATTACTTTACTAAACACTTATAAGAAAATAATAAGTCTACTCTTTCAGATTCAGTTCCTTCATATACTCACATAGTTGGTTTAAAGCGTTTGGCTGCTTGATATGTACAACAAGAGAAAATACTGTCTGATTAGTTGTCAGTGTAAATACATTTTGTTATCAGTGTTCTTACAAAGACATATTAAAATCATCTGCATATTACTGTTTTTGTAAAATCCATGTAACACGCAACATTAACGTAGAACCTGACGCAGAAGTGCACCGATTCAATTCATCACACTTCAAAGCAGCATGCAAAGAACAAATGGGCAGAAAGAGTAATACCCACGTAAACAGAATTGTATTTTAGTAGAATGCACTAGACAATTAAAGGCTAGTAAAAATGTTCAAACATTCAGAGATGTCGAAAAGTTAATACACCTCTGCCATTGTGACATATTTTCAGTCATATTACCAAGTATCTTCAACCAGTGATTCTTATTATCTCGACGACCCCAGGCAGACATGCTATGCCTTCACATATGGCCCATACCAACGGTTAAGGACTTCATGAACGTATGATACGTCTTTGTTTGGTCATCCTAAACCCTACTCTAGCCCAATCCTACTTTCTCAACGAATACATGTTGAGGTAGGCGTTGGTTCAGCATGCGCAACATATGCCTAAGACATCCTAGTCGGTGAAGTTTCACAACTTTATCGAACGACCTTCCGTCGCCGCATAGCACCGTTGTAAAAAGCATCCCATTTTGTATTCGCTGATATATTTAACATTTGACGCTTGCTTCATTTTCCCGACTAAGATCATTCTGCTTCCTTTCTGTTGGTTTCGAATTCTTTGTTTTATTATCAATGCGAAATCCAAGTTTATGCTTCACCCTATCTCCTGCTTTCACACTGTCTGGTGCAAGTGGGTCAGTAGTGTTTGGGATAACACGAAAAATGACAGTATTCCGGGAACTTCATATAAAAATTGGAAAGAGATACGAGTTAACCTCGACTTCAATCACATAATGATTTGAAGACACGTGATTATAATCACGCAGCCTCACCATGTCATCTTTCTTCAGATATCAAAACAGTCATATGACAGGACAAATTGGACTTCATCACAGTATACTCATCCTTTAGTAGATAACTGTATTTCACCGGAGCCAGAGATGACATAAGTTCACTTAAGCTAGATGGGTTTTTGTATCAGAGCTAAGATTTTCCCAGCGACTAGCCCATGTTTGCAGGTACAACTTCATTAAGAAAGTGGTCGAAGATAAGCATGATTACTGCTTTCCTGGAGAGCTTTACCACCTTGAACCATTTAACAGTCCATATAAAATTTATGGCTTGTTTAAAAAATTTAGAAAATTTAGCAGAAAGGACAAAACAATTGGGAAATAACTTAAGGTAAGATTAAGCTGGCATTTTGGGGAGATGGGTCAAGGCAGAAAGTAAAATCCGCAACTTTGACAAGGATGGATGCAAATTCCGACTCACCTTAACATGAAACGCAAAACTATCTTATGTTAAAAAACGTAATTTGGTCGGAAGGAAAATTTACTTTTCTAAACATTAAGTAGGGACAGTATTCTCCTGACTCACGGCATGTCATTTATGCTTTTCATAGTTACAGTTTTTGTAGTAACAGCCAGATTACTCTAAATCCTCTTAAGCTACTCATCAACCAAGCCACAAATCTCTCTACATTGCTCACTCAAACATTGCTTTTTATTATGCATCGTTTCTATGACCAACACTAACGAAATTGTTTCTAATTGCGTGCATTTTATCCTGACTTCACTAACATTATGTTTCTCGTATATCTATTCTATTCTTTTACCCAGTTTACCATCTTCCCAAAAAGCCTGACTTGTCGTTTGATAGCGATTCTTACATGAAATGTTAGAATTATACATTATCTGTCACTTATAGACTCGTCATTATGTTGAATTTATCTGGAAAATACTATTAAGGTAATACAATCCGCTACATATAGAAATATGTGCCAGATAGGAAGTAGATTCAAAAAATAACGGTAAAAGAGAAGTGACATTTGGTACTGCGCCTCCTAACTCATCAAATTCCTTAACAGGACAAACAGTTATCCCATAATTTCTGGATGTCGCTTAAGGAATTATCCTTGTGCAAACTTGATAGACGCAGAGGCCAACCACTAATTATTCGTACTTGTAATTTACCCGGGAATACGAGACCAAGGAAGAACACAATAGCGTAGTCAGATGGAACAGTATACGTGCGAGGTCATACCAATATACTGATGTGTTCCAACTAACTGGCTAGGGGATTGATTACGAACAGTGCAACATATTACGACAGCACGCCAAATGGCGTGGATGTTTGACCGCGTGCCTTCAGCCTAGCGAGTACGGTACAACTATGAAAGTGGGCACCAATGTTGCATCTCGTCGAACTCTGGGCTACTGTTTCTGGGAAATTATTTGCTATTACACATCACTCCCGGAGAAACCTAAAGGAAGTTGTCTCTTTCACCCACCACCCAGGGTACGACACCACCGTTTCAACTACACGGGGCAGCACAGGCACAGACGAGGATGTCAAAACCAGGATCGGAAAGATAGCAAGACAGGATTTCACTAATCCAAAATCAGTGTGGAGATCTACTGCACTCCACTCAGCATAAAGCGTGAACAACATCCCGATTTTCAACACCAACCTCAGTCAAGTCAGTGCTGCTATATGCTTCAGAGACTTGGCACGTCACGACAAACAGTACTCGCAACAAACTACAGACATTCATCAACAACTACCGCCTAAGCTCACTGAATACTGAAGATCGATTAGATGACCAGAATAATAAGGATAAGCAACAAGGAAGTGTGGCTGGCTGACGACGAACCAAAGAGTCAAGAACGTGTCACTCAACAAATATGCAGGAGAAAGTGGAGATGGATTGAGGATAGACTGAGAAGGCCGACTGTGGACTGCAGGTGTCAGGTCAGACCAGGCTGTTGAGTGGAATCTGAAGGGGAAGCTACTAGTTGGTCGTCCGAGATGAGGGTGACATTGGGGAGATCGTGTGAGGAAGAAATGAAAGTTTGTGGGTAGTTGTGGAGTGAGGTTGAAAAGACTGGAGAGCGGAGAGTGCAATGTAGGCGTGCTACTGAAGCTTTATGTTCCACTTGGAACCCAAGGTAAAAAAAATGATAATGATAAACGGATCACTCCCATCCCTTAGTGGGTTTATGAGAACCCCAAGATAATGTCAGCCGGTAGTGAAAACCCAGTGGTTTCACCACTAGTAAGACTGTCCTGATGGACTCACTGCGAGGAGTGGCCCCTGGTTTTTTAAACTTCGTCGCGAAAGAAAATAATGAAATAGATCAGACTGCATGCCGATCGCGACCCCAGTATCCTTCGACGTTCCCTTCAGTATTCACTGATCCTGGTATATAAACAAAAGTCTTTAATACCAGCAAAACATTTTGCAAAAATGGGAAGTATTTATATGCTACTTGTCAGTTAAAATAATGGAAGGTAGATTTGGTGCTTAATTCTGTTTTGTTTTTTGTAAAAGTATGATTATGTGGTAGTAAAAGCTGGTAATAAAAAGACTAAGTGTAAGAAAAGTTTCCCATTCCTGGTAAAAACGGTGCCTCGGAAAAACTTGAAAGTTAGAAATAATTGCTACATTTTAACTCGAACTACTCAGTTGAGTATGTCTTTAGATAATCTAAAAACCTTACGGTTCAACCTGATCGTGTTTTTGTTGTCCAGCTGATAGCTTCATCTATGTTTTACAAGGCACATCGAGAAGATTTCAACTACTGGGCTATCTGTCGGTTGGCTAAAGTGAGCAAACACGTCTCTTATGAAGGGGTTACCTTCAAAGTAAGATGGTTTCAAACGGTCGCTACTAACAGTATCTTCACATCCGTTTAGCTTGATTATATAGAATTTTTTGTGCTGCTTGATGACTGTGAATGACCCATCGTAAGGTGGTTCAAGTAGTTGACGAATGGCATAGTGGAGTATGAAAACGTGTGGTGTTTTTGTCAGACAGGGTGAACGAAGACATTCGTTGTTTGTAGTCAAACGGGAGTGGATCTAAATGAACACATTGCGTTTGTGAGCCCAGTCACGGAAGGTGTTCTATCAAGTTGACATAGTGAATTACTGAAGTTAATGTGATTGTTTATTGGCTTGAGGTGTTGGTAATATTTATCGAAGCTTACAAAGAACTAAGCATTTTACACCTGCTTGATGAGTTGATGCTTTCTTAAACGTTTTACCCAAAGTATCCATCATAATGGATTGCCCCATTCATCCCTTTTATTTTCCCATGTTTGTTAGTTCGGGGGAAGCTATACGGCATGTTGAACATTCCCGAATAACTACACGATCATACGTGTGAGTCTCAGACTGGCTGAAAGACTTTATGAAAGAGTATAGAACATACAAGCCCATCGAAAGTGCAAGCAAACCCTTACACCTTGCACATGTTTTACCTGATAATAAACTTTTGTCATTTTTGCCGCTACCCCCTGTAAACATGGATCAGAGTGACCCTAAAGGGTGAAGTCTCATCCAATATCCAATATCTTCTTACCAGCTAGTGTAAACAAGTCGATTTCTACGCGCACGCTTCTAGATCTTGCGGAATAGTTCCAAGCCTTTGGTGGATTCCGGTACGGTAGGCCTACCCACTTGTCTGCTGTAGCTCTGATTAGCCCATTTGACGATTCGGTGTTGATTAGATTTGTAGGGATTGTATGGTTTATCCAGGCACGTTGGTGTCTGTGGATTCCTCATGTGTCGTGCCATCAGACATTTGTTAAGACTGGTTGTGAGAAAGGACATAAAAGATGTCTAATGTAATCAAGGCAGAGGGAGTATGAAGAAAAAACAAGGTGAAAGGAGGCAGAATGGAAGGGAAGGAGGAACCCTTGCAGATGCCATAAAGCTAAATGGCAAGGAGAAACTTGATAAATAGTGCGAGATCATAGGGTTGGAGGGAAGAGAAGGCACAAGTAAGATTGTGGGAGAGGTCATGGAAATATTAATACTGTTATTAGGCGGGAAGGGTAACTGGAGGAGACGTTCAACAGGAACGTATATGATCGAGTCAAGTTCACGATGATAGTGGTAATACAAAAGATTCGGTATGGGATTGACTGTACTAGGTTAGGCGGAGTTAGTAGGTTGCATTAACCTCATCTGTATCCCAACCAAATGAGCGAAAACAGTACATTTCTGTGTACCTTTCTAACCTCTTCTTGAAGTTGTCGATAGACAAATTAGTGGCAGTCTCTGCAGGCAAGGTTTCCAGTGGCTGCAGACTAGCGGATACAAAGGGTGATAACGCACAGAAGATTCCTCCTTTGGTGGACGATTCTCCTTAAGTCACCACGAGGATTGCCGCAATGGCCGTTCGCTAAGACTGCACTGCTCGGATGACTTGGGTTTTTTAGTATTTTATAAGCCGTCATCAAGTCGCCACGTATTCTATGGCAGCTGAAAGAGTAAGGCCTCAGATTTTGCAACCTGTCCTCATAGAGTTTTGCCTCATTCCCTTAACAACGTTTGTTACTCGCCTCTGGACTTTCTTCAGGGGGTGTACATCTCTTTTCAGATACGGTGGTGCGATAGCATTGTGTACCTTTAAGTGAGGTCGTATATAGGTCCTAAACAGCTTCAGGAGAAGTTCTGGAGTGAGGGCGAATGAAGTGAGATACTAAATAGGTTCTGGGGGTATGTCTTGGATAATTAGAGCTGGTATCTGGTTTTTCAGTCAGTACTAGTCCCCAGTCTTTTTCCGTGATGGTGCGAGTAAGTCACGTAAAACAGAGGGAGTAAGATCATTTTTGAGTCCATGGTGCGGAGAAACAAAGTTTAGAACTTGTCCCGGCTAAATGCTAGCCTATTATTATTCACCCACCCTACAAACAATCTGAGGTTACTTTGTAGTGCACTTGATCCTACTTTGGGTGTCACAGATCTCCATAACTTAGCGTTGCCACCGTGAAGTAGAATAGGAAAGCTGAGACTCAGTGGGTGGTCGTCCACAAAAAAAAGAACAGCAGCTTACTCAGAATCGCTCCTAACGATAGGCTAAGTGACAGTGTCCCCCAAGTCGAGCGAACCCTGTTGCCTTTTGTGTAGAATCCTCCGTTACCTGTACAGTCCTACAGCCAGGAGAGCACTTGACAATTGATAATCGGCCCTGGTATTTTGCACACGAGTAGGAAGTACGAGACTATGCCAAAGGCATCGACAAAATCCAGGAAAATCACACGAATGGGGGACTTTTAGGTCCTAGGACGCCGCCCAGTTATCACCGGCTGATAGAAGGTTTGAGACTGAAGACCTGGCGTTTCGGGAATGGTGTTGAACACTACTTAGGGCCCTTTTCTTTTCTAAGTACCCTTCTCCAAACCAGCATTCAAGAAGTTTGTAGGTGCTCAATCGCACCATGTCGCCAGGAGGCCAATGAAAGGAATCGGAGTTCTCACTTTTACTTGCAGTTTGATGTAAGTCCATTATTCTAATCTTCGCAATTAAAGACGGATGACGACCTCCGGTGTGCTGCCTCCTCTGACGAGTTACACAGCGTATTATGTGTACAAAACTATACCGACAAATGGCAATGTGTAAGCAGTCGAACGCATAGAGGTCTATGTGGTCTTTCAAAAAGGACAAAAGCAACACGCGGTCGAAAAATATGACTGTGAATGCTCATGCTACGCCAGCGAAGTAATGCTAATGTCCTATCACCATTTTGTTCACGTTCACATGACTCCATTTTATGATTTTGGTAAGTCTTCTGAGGCGTTAATTCATTTCTTTGCCGATTTATTCCAAAACTACATGATGGTTGCGAGACTACAACCAAACACATATTGAACGTAACCACTCCAATGTAAACAATGGAGAAGTATGATTGTTCAGTCTGGGAACGGTCTACGAAATACAGTTACTGACCAAGGCAAACCCATAACGAGCAGGCAGACTGCTGTCAGAGATGTATCCCAGAGCCTAAAAGGAGCGCCACCTATAGAGTTAAGCTTGATTAATCTCGCAAACTACTGAATACCTACTAACTACTCGTGTAAATGTTTTTCCAATCCTTAACTAGATTTTAACTCATTTTTTCACGTATCTCTTCTTCAGTGTTCATGGTGACAGCAGTGGAAATGGGAGTATTCGCTTCGATGTATTATGATCAGCAAGTATAGGCGTTTAACCAATAGCCAGTGCATTACGCTTTTGAGGTGCACTGTGTCAATGGAAATCTGGTGAGTCAAGTAATATTGCTAACGCTCATACAGCAGATGTGTTTTCTAAACTAAATGACCACAACGTCATTTCTGAGGTTTTCACCGCCTGGGAACTACCAACCACATGGAAGCCCCAGGTATGTGCTCCGCTAGCGCACCAACAAACGATTTTCTAACACGTTCTGGTGGTTCTCTCAACTTAGATAGCATATAATGTGACCCAATCAAGTTAATATTAATTCTGGAACAAAAAAACACTTAGGAGTCAACTAGAAAACCTACAAGTTTAAAATTCTGTGCTCTGAAGAATTGAATTTGCAATGCTTATTAGCAATTAAACCCTGGAAAAATGTTGTTGCTAAAATCAAATGATTGTCTAATTAACATACTTAATACTTTCTGCTTGAACAAATAACATTTACGTAAAACCTAACAAGTACGTACATTATGTCCAAATCACCCAGTTTAACAAAAATGTGGAAATAATGCCTGCAAATGCGTAGGCAATACGGGTCAATGCATCGATCACGAATGCGGATGCAGTTCTGAAGAACGAAATTTAAGCGGATTTTAACGGACTACCAGCATAATGCACGGATAATTTCTGCCTTATTTCCGCATTGTTTATGGATTATTTGCGCATTATTTAGGCACTACTGCAGACAAATTTTGCCTTATTTATGTACTTCCCAACTTATTTACGGATTTATTTATAAGATATGAGCTACACGGTATGGTGGCATATATATGTATATTTATTGTGCTTAAATATTCATAAATGTTTTACAAGTTTTAAAGGTAGTCATTCATCATATTCGTCAATATCACGGATATTCTGTGGGGGAAAATAGGATGTTTTACAGTGCACATAGAAACAATGATTTAGTTATCAAATCAAATGAAAATTTTAGAAGTTCTCATACCTTTTCGATCGGTCATCCGTCACGCTCAAAAAAGACAGCTGCAAAGTAAATATGAAATAATATACTAGGTGTCAACCACGTACAGACATAAAAAGTAAATAGCAAGCACCATTGAACTTACGAAGGCTTTTGTCTTCAAACGCCTAACTACGTCGTCCCGGATGTTGAGGAAGTAGGACTAAATAGACGCCTTCAACTTCCCTCTGACTGAGTAGGGGTCCTGTAAACAGGAGTTATAACGGCTATAAGCAGCAAAGTCATAAAGGTGAACTTCACATTCATAACTTTGTAGAAACTATGCTTCATTATCCCAGCCTTTCATGGAGTTCCTAGTATGAAAAACTGTATGACAAGATCTGATTGAAATATAGCTTTCATCATTACCTTTGGAAATGACTTAGGCTCATCCTGTATCTTCACCATCATTTTTTCTATCTTCAACTTTAGACTTTAATGATTGTAACTCACAAATACTCCTCGGAAGTGTTAACCCTTCAAAGAGGCTTACAGAAAATCCAACTGTTCCTCCGCAACCATTGGGAAGTGGGTATTAAAGTCGTCGGTGGAAATAACACTGGAGGCTGATCTGTTTACGGTGTTTGCCTGAGAATGGAAAAGATTTTCGTTGACATTTCTAATATTTCAGCACTTCCATCTGCGCTGACAGGTCAGTAGACTATCCCACGCCTTACAACAGTAAGGCTTGTCCACAGACTAAAATGGCTCTAGCGTCGATGAAAAATCAAAAGCAATTCCTTTCTATAATTCTTCTGGCTATTTCACCTTTCTTAACACCAGCTAGATCCTGCTACTACCAGCCAGACCAACCAGGCATCACATAAATACTGGTGACATAAACAAAGAAAGACTTTTTCAAATGTTTTGGGTAGCACTTAACGGTGACGCAATCTATATAATCGCTTGAGAATCTGGAGTACACTTGACTGAAATGCTCCAACAGGTATTGATGAAATTAGCTACACCGCCTTCCCTTTTCCTGTTACAGCTACATCGATCCTGAAGGAATATTTTGAAACCATTCAGGAAAGCTAAATCGTCATCATGAAGTCCATGTACCCAGGTTTCTTGCAGTGTATTTACTCCAGAACTATGGTGCAAATTGAAGGATATGAGAAATTGCAAGTAACGCAGTTTTTCCTCCAGTTCGTCCTTAAATTTCAGACAGAGTTATATGAAATAAGGTTATTAACTTCAAAGCACGTTGCCATTCACCGTGACGCATCTTCCGCATCTTATTCCACATAGGTATCGCGGAAGGCTATACACTTTTTAAAAACGCTCCTGGATCCAAAGTGCGACCAGAGGACGTAATAAAATGTCTGAAGTGAACAAAAGTACGACGAAATTTAATGCAATATGTAAGATGCAAAGTTTAGTAGCCCAGATATTTAGGCAGGCCTTTGGCCACATTTCTGTGTAAATATGTAGGTCCAGGATCTCTATACTAAACCTTCAGGCATTGTTTTGTTCAGAACCATATTGTAATTGAGGTTTCGTACATAATGGCATTCGGGGTTCTGGTATGCGAGCGAATTTAACGTGGAACTGTTCAGAAAACTGGGAAACTTTGGATAGAACCAGTGGAGGGATTCTACTGGAAGTCCACGGGAAATGAAAGTCGTGAGACGTAAAACTGAAAGAGTACTTTACGAGGTGCAGGTTGGTTCATAAGTCTGGGCAGCAACACAAATCAACTAGGGCCAAGGCGTCATAACCACAGCAGAAATGATACACCTTTCAGCTTACCACTCGATATGTAACTGGATGGCCCAGAGAAAGCGGCTGGCGGTTTCCGTGCACTAATAATAATTGTCATAATCCTGCTAACCCAATGGTCACTAAAGCGTCAGAGTTTGTTCCAGTAAACATACCAATAAAATCTGAGTGGATCCCAAACACTGATCTTACATGTCGTAGCGAGACAATATCCCCTGAGTCCCTAAAAGAATTCTAGAGTTCCCTGGAAAGCCTGCACAGCCAATCGTGGCATGCCAAACGTTCGTGAATAATAATAATATATTTTTGAGATGAATGGGGATTTTTAATTCAGAAGTAGTATTCATCATGGGCTGACATCAGTTGGGGAACCATTGGAAATCTAGTAGCAGTGGACAGCTGTTTCATCCTCAGCGGTACGCACCCACGACCCGGCTTAGGATCGAACTCAGGACCTTCAGGTTTCACTGCGAACGCGTTAACCATTCAGCCCCTGGGTCAGCCTTCAGCGGTTCATAATCTCCAACTTCTGTCAATTTACGACATAGCGCGACTGTCACCCAAGGTCTTCAGTTAGCATCCACTTCACTGCCGGCTGGTTGACCCCACAGGTCACGGCTTCTCATTAGAGCTTCCAGAAACCCATCTGGAAGCAAGTCACTAATGAGCACCATACAGTCATGTATTTTTAAGATGAATGGAGATTTTTGATTCAGAAGTAGTATTCATCATGAACTGACATCAGTTGGGGAACATTGAAAATCTGGAGGCATACTAGGACGAAACAGCTGTCAAGCGCTCCCAGCCTTTCAATGGCTCCCCAACTGATGTCAGTCCATGATGAAGACTACTTCTGAATCCAAAATCCCCATTCAACTCAAAAATACATTACTGTATGGTGCTCATTGTTAACGTGCTTCCAGATGGATGTCAGGAAGTTCTAATGAGAAGCCGTGACCTATGGGGTCAACCAGTCGGCAGACAGCAGAGAATGAAACGGGTAAACACCAGCACAATTGTTCATCATGCTGAGGCAAGCTCAGTTCGAAAGTAGGAATTATTCGGCCATTGTTTGAATCTTCCAATATTCTTGAAGGTAGGGCGGGTAGCACAGCTGTGACCTTGCGTTGTATGCGCTCGTCATTAGGTCTAGATGGCATAGTGCACACTGACGAACCAAACTACTACGATTCCACATGGACGAAGGATTGGTTGGGTAAACCTGAAAAATGAATGACAAAAGCGAGCATCAGACGAAATTCGGAACAGGAGCACAGAAATACTACGCAGAAGTACATCGACCATGATACATGTAGGTGAATTCATAGTGCTGACTACAAAAGCCAATTGAAGAGGCATCCAAGACCCACTGTTTAGAGGTAAGCTTGTGGGGAAGAAGATGAAGGTGCATGCGAAAGCAGTGGAAACTGAACCCCGTAACCGCACATTTCAGTCCCTAGAAAATTGTAGAACGTAGCGAAGCCGTCAAAATGTATACAAACCGTTATACGTTTTGCATGCTTGACTTGACGACAAACCTTTGCCGTTTCTGCTGCCACCTTCCAAGTACGAGGATCCAAGCGATTCTCAAGGGGTTATTCTCCAGAAGTCCATCCATATATAGCTGCAAGTACCTACCGCAAAGGGATGTCAACACTATTTATTTTGTTTGGATAAGTATTTTAAGGCCATGGTCCCAACACGCCACATCACTGTATTTTGTCCTGATCGCAAACCATGACAGACTATTACAATTAGTAGCGTGCAGTTTGGATGGCTTGGTTAGGCAGGTGGAACTGGAGATAGTGAAGAAAACACGGAATGGGAACATTCGTGTCGCACACCTTTGTGAGGTGTCGGAGGAAAATTGACTAGTTGGGGTGCGCCGGTCTAAGTCCTAGGGTTCACGGAGGAAAAGCCAGAGTACAATATTTCTAGGCGTATTGGTGTAAGACCTGGGGAACACTTAGGGGGACCTGTATGTTTGCCGTCGCAAGTTTGACTTGACAAATGTTTTCACCTCTGAAATTCATGCCTTCGGTATAGGCTACATGAAGGTTGGAGTCGCAACAGATACTTCACTTTCGGTGCCTCCTATTATTCCTGTCCCCACCCATGGTGGGTTCTTCATGCGAGTCATGGAAATCAAACTTCTGCGTCAATAGCTTCATGGCAATTGGGGAATTTGTGAAACATATGCTGATGGCGCCAACGCAGTCATCAAGCAAACTTCTTCGTCCCTTCGCGAAGTGGTTGCATCGCACTTTGTCTTAGTTTTCATGAATTAAGTTTTTATGTTACCGACTTTGCGCCTTCCGTTGTTTACACTGCTGCAGCTGGGGTCTCCATCTGTGCCGACAGGATTTCTAGGTACTTGGGTTTCCAGCTTCCATCGTTGGCTGTGCCTGCTAAATCCCCTCGAAATTCACCTTCTTCGTTCTGTTCTTCCGCTCCAGGGATTTCACGTCACTGAAAACGTTCTGTCGATTCGTGTTTTTAATTCTTATTTATGGACTGGTGTCGACCGTATAGTAAATACAATGAATTTAAATGTTTCTTTCTTTTAGTGGCCAAACCTACAAGGCCGGAAACATCCATTTACAGTCAATGATCACATGCCTGAAGACCACCACCTACAAGCCATCCAGAAACCGAATCAGTGTTGTTACACAGTACACCACGCAGTATATTCAAAATTCCTCAAAAAATGGGGAACGATCATACGAGCAACTGCAAATCATAAGTGCCTTTTAATGTCACCGCAGTATGCACTTGAAGTAAGCCAAAGAAGGTCATGTATGCCGTTTCTTCCACCGTCGCACAAAACAAGGGGTATTAGAAGCACGCAAAAAACTTCGAGTTTCAGGTTCGATTGTACTTTGTTGTTACTGTCTAATGGCGAACCCCCAGATAGACAAAAACACGAATGGAAGGCAGAAAAGCATTTAGATGAATGAAGAACGTACCTTTCAACAACTCGCCCAATCCCCTGAGTCATTTGTACAAACTGTCTAAACAGATAAAGATTCTGCGTTGAAAAAATTAAGATTTCTTCCGGGAGTACGTCGGTGTTACTATGCGATCTTTGACTTACCTTCGGAAAAGGCTTGTGTGGAGGATAATGTCAGGATCAAATATTGCTTGAATTCAGTCAAACGCAACAGATTACCCGGATGATCATACGTCTCACGTAACATTTGAAGGCGAAAATGGATCGTATTCGCTACCATGATGAACCACATAAGGACTAACCTCGCTATGAGCAATGTCAAATGAACCGCGGACGTAAAATCCGTCCAATAAAGATTGTCTAGGGAAAATAGTAGATGTAGTCATGGAAGTGTACCAGCACCCGATAATGTTTAAGGTTAATAAGAAGAGATAAGGGGATTTTGAACCTACTTTTGTTTTCAGGCGTTTCTGTGGACGCGTGTGAAATTAGGACTCGGTGAACAAAGATACATAATTGCTTTGGCAGTAGGAGAAAAACCCTTGGTGACTGGAGCGAAATTAAGATCTGATCAACGGATGGGTCTCGCAGCTCAGTCGGTAGACCCCCGGGCTGGTAAACGGAGGGCCTGAAGTGGTAGTCTTGCCGTGACTCAGACCTTCATTTCATCTTCGATGTTCATTCAGTATCAAAGATAAATAACTTAGAGAATACCGGTTCATTAGATTGGTACCTTTGCATGGAAAGCAGTCACGTTGATTGTGATAAACTTACTTCAAGCAAAACGGGCGAGGAAGTTCATACGATGTGGAAGTTCAGAACTAGGTTGTATGGATAGAACACTTGAAAAAGTATGAGTGTAAATTCAGGTTAAGGCATCCACCGTGGCAACGCCTGTTTTTTCTATCACATAACTCGTGATGTCTCACCTCAGCTAGCGTCCCTGAAGTCTGGAGGACTTGGAGCCTGTTGCCCCACCAGTAGGTCGTTAGAAGTTAGGTAAATAGCATAAGACGGCTTCCTTGTGCTTGGAGTCAGGTGCGTTTGAGAGTTAGCGGTGGTGATAATGATCTGCTAATGGTCTTTATTACGCCTCTCCCCGGCCACATTGGGGAGCTTTCACAGGCTAGGCAGCTAAACTAAGCAGGCTGTGTAACTCCCAACCATGATGAGGGAAAGGCCGAACTGCAACCACAGATGGTAGTTTACACACTCAATATGGCGATTCTTAAAAGAGCGCTGACAGCCGTTAATACCGTCAGGAATCACTCTGCAGCTAGTGAATCATTCTTTCGCTAGTTATCCCGGCACCGATGATATTTTACTTTGGTCGGGTGCACTATGATTATGTAGGGAAATCATATGAACCGTTGTCCTTTTACTGCAGGTAACTTAGTGCTGCGCGAGAGGCGCACACCGTTCTCATAGGAAGGATGCTGGCTGCTCATCTAAATGTCGAAAACTTCAATAACATGGTCAAAAATAGTACTGTTGTGGGGCTCAAAGGCTAGTCCATACTAAGTGGTGGAAATGTGAACTCTAACACCCTGATCCTAGATCCCACTGTACTACGAAAGTGCAGCACAACGTGGGAAACAGAAACCAAGTTGAGGATTGATGGATCTCAAAAGTGATCAACTGGCACTTGGAATTCACGAGAGACTGCATCGGGATTTATCCAGGGTCAAAATGCCACCCATCGCATCAAGTACGCTACAAGTTTTCGGAAGTTGTGCTGGCAGCATAGCAGATGATGAGCGCAGGTGCTCTCCAAACTCATGTACCTCTAAGCACAGAAATTTGTTAAAGATGAAAACACTGCGTCAGAAGTGATCAAAATGGGGAAACGTAAAAACTGGCAAGCGCATAGTGGCTACGACAAAAGTCAGTCGACCGCTTCGGCCGCTTCAGTGCTTTTGCTCTTAAGCGTGAAGGAACTGCGTTGAAGCTTAACATAATGCGACACACCATAGTCAGAGCTCCAACGGAGAATACAAGATACTCGTACCTTCGGACTGACAAAAAGTATGAAGTACACAAGATGGAAAATTCAACCTCTCTCCCACATAATAAACTGTATATTACTCTGCTGTCAAGATGGTTGCAATTTCAGTCGTACCTGAGATGATACCACAAATGAACAACAGCTGGCGAGCCACGATAGCGTTTTCAGTGGGCTCTGTGACAGCCACTTTTGGCAGTGCATATACGAATTATATGTGGCAGGGCAAAAAGTTTTGATGATAGATTGTTGACGATTCAAGAAAAAATGCGCAATTTAGGATAGAAATTTAATAGCCGCAAGCAACGTCGAAAGAGAGGCAGAAGAAAAGATTTTTGCTTACGCAAACCTAGTTGTGTGGATCAGTACATTTATTGATATCGACGAACCGATTGCTCGCTCCTATTCGGTGCACTTTACCAAAACTCATTGAGAAAGCAAGAGCACGATTAGTAGTAATGTAACTTGTGAGCGGCACGTCAGCCACCATTGATGGAAATTCGAAGCGTGAAAGCGCAGAAAAACCAATGAAGGCTGTCTCGAGTTGCAAAAGCATGGGGATTACAGAAAGAACGGTGAACTTTGTTGTTCCCCATTAGGACTGTAGATCCGTGAGCTAGGAATCGAAGAGCAACACATTCCAGAATGCGAGTGGACATCCGGGAGCTGGTTTTCCTGGCCAGTGGAAAAGAAAATAAATGTTTTATCCTCACTTTAAAAGAATTTAACATGAGAGAAGCCAGGTTACAGGCTTGATCACGTTGATACACCTATAAATGCCTACTAGACTTGAGCCCTGAGTGGTACTGACGGAATATTATTAAACTCAATTAAAAACGGCCGAAGGTCCTGCTAGTTATGAAACGAACAAGGAAATATTACTTTACAGCGTACACAGAGTGTTAAAGTTTAGAGAATAATAAATATTGTCTTCATTTAACAGGTTTAACATGAGGGATACCAGTTTACAAGCACCGTCAAATTCATAACTTTTGAAAGTTTACGAACTGGTATCTAGTATTGAATGATTTACGTACCAAGTCATTGGTGTGCATAATCTGATAGAAATTGCTGAAGTTCATGAGACGGATATGGATCTCCATCTCACATCCCACAGATAGGTTCCAGCATGCGCGACTTGTGAACCTGACGTAACCTCTCGTTTCCCTCGTGTTCAAGGAAATTCCGTCCATTTCTGTTACTTCTGGTTGCTACCTGACTCCCGGAATCTCTTGAGGGTGTACATGCCTCCCTTCAAATTCTGCGAACCCCAGACCACGGGTAACAGAAAGAAGCCCCGAACCTGTCTTTCAAAAGTTAAGGTTACTCATATCCATCTCTACTTCAGGGTAGCACGCAGTTGGATTGTCACCCACTTATTGAAAAGCACTTATAAGCTGGCAAAAAAGTTGTGTTATTGCCTAACCCACGGCTCTGTTGAAGGTAACTGATATCTAATGTCTGCCATCATTCAACTCGTTAACTAGTCGTTTAACATAATGGTATTTTTTAACGCCTCTTGCCTGATTTTCTGAGAATGAAAACAAGTGCCAGTAGCCTCCGTAGAAATAAGAGTATCAGAGAGAAAAGGCTAAAGCTATCTGATCTATCGTCTAGGGTTAGAAGTTCCACCGGCGACTGCTGTCCATCACTTGAGTTACCAGGCCTTATGACTGACATCTACAGTGATGTTATAAAGTTAAATCCGATTCTCTAGAAATCTCAAAGGTAGTTTAAAATATGCAGTCTAAAATGGAATATCTCCTGCCTCCGATGGATTTGTTAGACCCCAAAAGTGACTCCCCACTTAATAGTTTAATGAAATGCGAGAGATTAGTTGACTATGTAGCCAGCAAGGTAAGCAACCGAATGCTACCCTCGTACAATTCAGTAGTCTTCAACCACCCCGGACGATTCCCCCTACAGCAAGTTAAGACTGATTGTTTACAAGTATGCGGCTTGGCGAACTCAGCTTGTAATGTTCGTTGCCTAAGGAAAAGAACAATTGGGTTCCCATGTCCTGTTCTATTTCAGTTTAACCCGCCATGCAATACACTTCTCTGACTCTCAGAGAGCTATGGCATCCGCAACACCATATAACAAGGTTAAGATATCTTTTGACCTAACTTCTTGTCAGCGTCGCTCACGGAAATTCCGTGGCGGATTGACTTCTCAAGTTTCGCTAAAACCATGAGATACCGAGAGTGGAATGCAGTCAACGAGTTTTGAGGGTGACAAGCTAACTAGAACTTCGCTTATCTTTACATCCCCAGTTACCAGTAAGGAACTTATAAATACAACGGGGAGCATAGGAAATTCTGACTCCATACCACCAGCATGCACTAATATATTATCCATAGACCTGGATGACAACACAAATCGCAGTGATGAACCACAGGGATCCCAGGTCATTCAGTTGGCTCATACCGCACAGGTAGACCAGTCTGTGCAACCCGCCTCTTCGGCTTTGTTGCTGGATGCATTATCCCCAAGCGAAACGTCTTGGAAATCTAAACGTTTTAACAACAAACAATGCTACCCAGCGAAATTAAGAACCCCGATCGCCTGGTGGCACATAGCGCCATGAACCTCTCTCGAGTTGGTTCATTCCCATACAAAGATAATCATAAAAATACTCCTTGCCCGGAAACAGGAAATAAGACGATCTCATCCAGCCATAATGAGGTTCAGCTGTTCAACTGTGGGAGCACGAGTAAAGCGTACTACAACAGACAGCCCAAGCCACTTAAACTGGAGAATACAGTTTCAAGAAATAAAGATAGGTTCTGAAATGATGCAGAATATTTGTAGCTCAGGTGGATGGTCTTGGTTGTATTGTGTTCTCTGAGCTGGGTTGGTTAATCGTGAAGCTTTCATCGCCTTGCTAGACGACATCATCAGCACTAACTTCAGTATGAACTGAGTGAGCTGTCAGTATTTCTCCTTGTGTGATTTAGTAGCTTTCCGTGACGATGTGGCCTGTGACTGGCTGTTTCCTTTGATTGTTGTGTCATTGATTATATAGAATTTCCTGTTGGCCGTTCCTCTGCCTCACCTCTGACCTTTTTGTCGCTTATCATTTTTCATATTGGTTGATAGATCGGGTCTGTGTCTATATATCTATTGATTGCTGACTGACCCGAATGCCAAGCTCCTAAAATTCTCCGATATTCTTTGTGTTTCCTCTGCCCAAAGTTTCTACACTGTCAAAATTAAATTCATGTCTATAGTTGTTATCCACGTACATTGAAATGAGTGACGAAATGTAGTGGCGTTTAATAACCAATCAGTGCTCATGTAGAAGAAGGCGGAGAGGGCGGCCACTTTGTCCAATGTAGTGCTGACTACAGTTGTTGCAGTTGATTTTGTAAATGATATTCAGTTTGTCTTCTTTGTTTATTGCATCCTTCGGTCTGCATAATAATGTTTGGGGGGAATTTGTTGGTTTATGAGTGGCCACAGCAACTCCAAGTGGTCTCAGCAATCTTGTCATGATTTCTGATATATTCTTTATGTATGGTAGGACGATGCGTTTGTTGATTTGTGTGGATGACTTTGTAGTTGGTGATGCACGGGATAGGCATCTTCTGATAAAGTTTCGTAGGTAGCCGTTCTTCTTTAGGGTGAACATCAGGTAATTTTCTTCGTTTCTCCGTGAAGTTGTTGTGTTGCAGTGTGTTCTCGCTCTTTTGAATAGAGTCTGCACGCAACTGATTTTGTGTGTCGTTGGGTTGCTGCTATTGTAGTTGAGGATCTGGTCAGTGTGTGTTGGCTTCCTGTACACTTGGGTTTCCAGCTTTCTGGCATTTGCCCTACTGACCAAAACATTCAGGAATGGTAGTTGGTTGTTTGACTCTTTCTTCATTGTGGATTTGATGTCATTGAAGACGTTGTTGATCAAACCGTGGGTGTTTTCTTTATCATCCTTTCTAATGATGACAAAAGTGTCGTTCACGCAACGAAACCAAATTTTTGGTCTGATCACAGGTAGAATACTGGCTTCCAGTTTCTGCATCACTGCTTCTGCTATTAATCCGAATATCGGTGATCTCGTTGGAGTTCCTTTCATCTGTTTGTATACCTTATCATTGAACTGAAAGCATGTTGTCAAACGAAGGTCGATGAGTTCCATCAGACTCGAACATTTGAGTTTTGTGCGTTCTGAAAGATTTTTGTCCTCATTGATCAGGAGGGATGTCGTTTCCTTGGCCAACTGAGGTTTGATGGACGTGTATAGTGCTGTAACATGGAAGGATATCATTAATTCATCGTTTTCTATGTTAGTATTTTGACCTTTTCTAAGAATTCTGTTGACGACTTGATGGAATGTACGCATGATTGAATGAGGTGTCTCAATCTTCTTGAAAGTTCTCTTGACATGTTGTGTGTTAGGACTCCCGGAAGTGAGAAAATTGGTCGTAGAGGGATATCGGGTTTGTGTAGTTTTGGTCTGCCGTAGGATCGAGGAAGGGTAGGTCCATTCGATTTCATACTCCATTTGTCTTGCTTTGTTGTTTCTTCTGCTTTGAAGAGTTTGTCCAAGGTTTCATTGATCTGGTCGTCGAACTTTTGGATAGGGTTGGTTTCAAGTGGTCGATACACATTTTTGTCTTTGAGTAATTCCTCTGCCTTCCTAATACAGTCTTCTTTGTCCGTGACTACTGTAGCGCATCCTTTGTCTGCTGGAAGTATAACGAAATCCTTCCTATTTTTTAGTCTTTTTATTGTTTTCTGTTCTTGAGTGTTCATTTGAGTATGATGTCTCCTCTGCTTAGTTAGTGGTACGATTGTCTGCCTTATTTTTTGCTGAGTGATCTCATTTAATCCTTCTGTTTTAAGTGAGGATTCTAATGTCGCAAAGAATTCTGGTTTCGAGGCATCTCCTGTGTTGTAATTTAATCCTTTCTGAGGGAGAAGTTCTCCCATTTTCGTTAGTGGTTGTTTTGATAAGTTGGTAACTCATTCATTTGTTTCTTCGGTTGTAGGTGCTTCTGAGATTTTGAGTAGCTTTTTCCTGAGGACTTTTCCTCGTTGTCCTTTGTGTCGTCTACTTGGTTTTTCAATTGCAGTTGTCAATGTTGTCATGTGTTGCATTGTGAGTATGCTTTCTACTTTTCTTTTTTGATTGTTAACCACTGATTGGTTATTCCGTATCCGGTGGTGTGCGTCTGTGATTATTAATTGTAGCATTTGCCTTCCACTTTGTTCAGCTATTTTCCATCCCATTGGGTAGTTAATCGGTAGTCTATATCTAACGCTCTTCGGCAGAACATGCTGGCGTAGGCACTCATGCAGAAAGAATAGTTGTTCTTTTGTAGAAGCTTGTCTCTTGGAGAAGTCTTCCTATCGTCGAACAACGTGAAGCGTGTCACGCTCGTATGATCTTGAAATGGTGGGGAACATTCCTAGCTCAGGTGAATGGTCTTGGTTGTATTGTGTTCTCCGAGCTGGGTTGTTTAATCGTTTAATCGGTTTTGCTCGTCACATCCCAATGTACAGTTTCCGTCTACCCAGGAATATAACCCCAGTGCACCACCGACGTACTTCGGCTCACAACCAACGTGAATAAACCCATAACTATCCCCTTGAGCGTTTGGAATGAGGGACCTTATACCCACCCTAGCTATGACATTAGAGCTAGCGTAAGTAACACCTATCCAGCGTTCTATGAAGAGTCTACGCTCTGGAACCCCTCGGAAAACCCATCTTTGTTTGGGCTTCACAAAATAATAGCCATGCAGATGATGACGTACTCGAGTCAACTGCTATCAGCTATGGCTAGCAGCCAAGTCAGTGGCAGAAATACTATAGTGACACCTTACCATCCCCCAGGCCAATGAATGGTCGGTCATCGTCTGAGGCAACAATGGGTAGTCCGGCATGCAACGCTAAGGAACTTGCCTTTATCCCGACATTTCCCGTTCCACACCCGTTGACTCAAGTGATGACCATGAAAGAAAACTTTCATCCCATCTCGTTAATGGCCTAAGTCTTCTTATGGCCACGTCAGAATTATCCGTACTTCTGTTTAACTCACGTCCGATTTGCAATGAGCTAAATTATCTAAAATCTCTAGCTTGCTTGATCAAACCATGCTGCATTTCAATCACCGAAACTTGGTGTACGCCAGATACCCCAAACCTCAGTCTGGCGTTAGATAACCACAATTTGCACCGTAATGACCGCAGTACTTCTGAAGGTGGAGGTTGCATCGTCTATGTTCGCTCAGATTTTTAGTCTTAGAATGCCTTCCCGTTGGGTTTGGACCTATTAGATGACGCAGTATTCGTGGATATCAGCAATTGCCAACATTACAAAATTACCGTTGGTTGTCCATATAGGTCACCGCATGCTGGGCCTACCGTTGACTAACATATCAATGAGATTCAAGCTGCTATCATCCCTACCAACTTGTACAGTAGTAGGTGGTGATTTTAATATGCCGGGTATCATATGGCAGACACCGCAAGGACCATCTAGCTTCAAGCCATTCTTTTAAACCTTAGAAACCAACGAATAGGTTCAGGTTGTTAACAGCTGCACTCGACGATATAATGTACATGACCTGATTTTTTTGAACAATGCGCCACCATTCACCATACACACTAGCACTGAATTCCCGGAAAGTGGTCACAACGTTGTAGCCTGTCAAATCTTTGCGCCACGTAGGTGCACTCCCACATTACTGAGGCCTACAACACTCGTTCGCAGAAGTTTTGTTGACGTCGATTGGCCAAGCTCACAATACTCGATACGCTGTCTAGACTGGGACGAGTTCTTTTCATCCGATGATCTGAACAAATCTCTTGCAAACTTCCATCCCAATCTAAACATTTGTCTCCACTCCGTAGCCCCAAAGAAAACACAGAAGTTGCATATTAACATCAAAGACCACATCCAGGCGGAAACTAATGAAACTGCGAAAAAGGTTTTTCACATCACGTGACTTTTCTTCGGTTCTTAGTATCCATGTCGTTTTCAGTGACCTGGAAGTTCACAGGCGAAAAGGTGGAACCTTTACTGAGAATATAATTCTAAAACATGCGAATAAAACTGGTCTGCTTGCCACTTTTCTTAAAAATAAACTATGTAGTAAACCCGACATGTTGAATACGTTGAAAGTAGGCAACAAGATTGTTGCAAACCTCACAGAGATACGTGGAATACTAAGTGAAACGTTTAGCCTTTCTTTCACTAGTTGTAATTGCAGCCTTGCTACACTCAGTGATACTGGGACACATAAAATCTTGAAAGTTGAGTCTAACCCAAGCAACGTACGTGACGCAATAAACTCAATGAAACCCTTTCTTAGTGGTAGAGCAGGTGGGATACCTGTGATTTTCATGAACAACAGCAGCGCGGACTTCCCCATATTGCTAGCAAAAATATTTGGCCTGTCCGTAGACTAGGACACTTTCCCAGTTTCATGGAAGACTAGTCATATTACTGCGTGCTTTAAGAAAGGCTCCAGACTCTACCCGGAAAGTTACCGCCTCATCAACGCAACGTCTGTCTTCTCGCATATGATGGAGAAAGTAGTGAAAAACGCCATCTTTTCTCACCTTTCAGATCACAAACTTATGAGTTCCTCTCAGCATGGATTTCTGTGTAGGAAATCTTGTATCACGTGTCGCCTGGAATTCTTCGGACACGTAATTAAAAGTAGAGACTATGGAAACGTGGTTGTCTCGCTTTACTTCGATTTCACCGAAGCCTTTGACAAAGTGCATCTTCCCTCAATCGTACGGAAATTGAATTCACTTGGAATAAGTGGCAAGCTGCATGAGTGGATCGGCTCATTTCTGCTGAACCGCATCCAAGTTGTCAAAACAGGCTCACATTGTTCCCTCCCCAAAAATATCACCAGTGGAGTTATCCAAGTACCCGTTCTCGGACCCTTTCTCTTTATAATGCATATAAATGATGCATGCACCTACTTTAAATCAGGGAAAACCTTCCTCTTTGCAGATGACTCGAAAGTGGTGGACACTTTTCACCCTAACCAATGAAGCAGCATCAGTTTCATCATACAAAACGATCTCGACAAGCTGTAAAGATGGTGTGACACGTGGCTGCCACCTCTGAATACACAGAAGTCCGGCTTTAGGCTCTTCGGTGAACAAAAAGTGCCAACTAACCTTCGACTGAACAACATTGCACTCCAGTAGCTCAAAATTATCTGTGACCCTGGAATAAGGTACTCCAGTGACCTTTCCTTTACAGAACACGCAACGGTACAGTGCCCGAAATCATGCCGCCTCGTGTGCTTCATTCACCGGAATTTTCGCCTGAATGAAACCAAACTGATTCTATGTAAGATGTGCCTCCGACCACCACTGGAATACTGTCCTACCGTATCCAGTTGCTTGCGGTCCAATGACAATCAGAAAGTAGAGAAAACCCAACGACACTTTAACAGACTTATTTCCCCAGGTAATTCACACAAGGGCAGATGTCATGCTAATCGGTTACAGACCATGCGGCTAAGGCGAATAAAGTTAGACCTCAGCATTTTCTGTGAAGTCCTACACCATAAATCTGACTACTGATGTGGATACAGTAAAGTTCGCTAGCAAAAACCCTATGGTCCTAGAGACCACGGCTGCCTAGCCACACTACCATATGCGTCCAAACAGCTCAAGTCTTCATTTTTCACAACTCGTTACGCTAACATTTGGAACAGACTGCCGCATGATGTCCGATGTTGTAAGATCATACCTCGATTTCAGTCGACCTTGGGCCACTACCTCAGTGAACTTGGAGTATGCAGGATTCTTAATGTACCCTACATAGACGACGTCGTTCCTTATTGGCCCACCAAATATCAAGAGTTAAATAGGCAATAGTCCAATGCAACCACCCAAAAATTTATCCGTCGGTGGGTTATTTTTGTTGACTTGCACAATATTCTGTGCAAACTTGTGGTGACTATTCCTAATCTTAATGCTGCCGTAGTTTAGCTACTCTTAACCCCTCCTACAACTAGACATTCCACCCACCGTTCCCTTTTTTCTTTGTAGCTAGGAGTTTTTGCGCTGTACAGTAGTACAAGTCAGTTTGGCGTGAAGGATCTAGCTTGACTATTGCACGAGTAAAGGTAAAATGGTCATAGGTGCTGCCTGACGTATGGTATATACCAGGAAGCGATTGAGTCAATGGTGATGCACGGTCTTACTCAGCTGACAGCAAACTGGAAATGTCGTCGTAACCATCGACTTCACTGAGAGTAGCACAAAAATATTAAAAAATAACTTTAAAATATGCGAAGATGGTGAAAACTGACCAGGAGGCACGGTGGTAGGGAGAAAAACTCGAACTATCCTCGCCTCTATGGCGGTATCTTTATGAAACCTACGGCTCTTGTACTTATGACGATAAAATAATGATAAAAAGAATGAGGTCACCAAAAAAAGTCCTCCAGCTCTACTAGCTCAGCTCACCATGCACCACCATGTTATCTCTATAGTCCTGATATGGTGACGCTCAACAGGCAACACAATGACCATCCCTCCCTCGTGACTATATAAAGAGTGGTTACCATTACAGCAAAAAGCATGAGTTCCATTTAAATGTTTATAACTTCACTGAACTTTTGTACACAGGTTTTCTACACATCAGCGAATACCTGGTCCAAAATCTTCTTTTCTCTCTATTCCATAGTAATATCCTTGGCCTTATTCCAGCTTCCACTACTTTTGTATGCACCTTCATCTTCTTCCCCACAAGCTTACCTCTAAACAGTGGGTCTTGGATGCCTCTTCAATTGGCTTTTGTAGTCAGCACTATGAATTCACCTACATGTATCATGGTCGATGTACTTCTGCGTAGTATTTCTGTGCTCCTGTTCCGAATTTCGTCTGATGCTCGCTTTTGTCATTCATTTTTCAGGTTTACCCAACCAATCCTTCGTCCATGTGGAATCGTAGTAGTTTGGTTCGTCAGTGTGCACTATGCCATCTAACCTAATGACGAGCGCATACAACGCAAGGTCACAGCTGTGCTACCCGCCCTACCTTCAAGAATATTGGGAGATTCAAATAATGGCCGAATAATTCCTACTTTCGAACTGAGCTTGCCTCAGCATGATGAACAATTGTGCTGGTGTTTACCCGTTTCATTCTTTGCTGTCTGCAAAGCATTATCGTTCTTACTCTAGACGCATGTGCCGGATAGAACGGTGTCTGTTGTGTAGCTTCATATTGTATGTAACAGTCAGTTCGCGTTACCAAAATGATCAGACCTGTTAACTGGTTTGTTCTCATGTAACTTATGTTGTATGAAATATATTACGATTATTATTATTATTATTATTATTATTATCAATATCAGAAGCGCGCAGTGATCAAAGTTTGCGTTATAACCAACCGACTTTGCTAGTCCATTCGCGTAGCTTGCTGATTAGTAATATAGCAGTTTATTACTCAGAATGATCTTCAGGTTTTGCCTTGCTAACCACAGAGGACGCATCCATACAATCTGGAGTATCAATAAAGTATCCACTGTTAAATAACCAACGTATATGGCTAAATCAATGCATTTCCCGGTCACCATGTTGCGTTTAAAGGTAATATAGATTAATTCTGCTGGGAATACTTGTTGTATTGGACGAAAATACATGTTGAAACAGTCAATAGTCCAAGCGGCAGTAATCATACATAGACTTCGAGTATCTTTTGCATTAGCATAGGCGGCAACATCCGAGAAGTGTATTTGATGCATGGTGAGCCTCATATGAAAAGGTCTGTTGGTACAGAGTACCAAAAAGTGTGTAGTGTGGAGCCACTGCAGGTAAGCGACGTCCTGAGTCAATATGTTAATTGGTCTCTGGTTTAATCATCAGTTCAGAATGTCTGTGCTACTAATGCTTTTGGGAACGGTCAGACGGGTCGTTGCAAGAAAAATCATGACGAGTAGGTGAGTTAATCTTGAAGATGGTCCAGAATTTGCGAGAGTGGGAGCAGTCCAATAATTATTGGCGTCAATGAGCAGGTGTTATTCTCATAAAGTAGTCACGTTCAGACCGAATTTGAACATCAAATGTCGACTTGCAGCTGTTTCTGGAAATGGGGAAAGAAAGAAGAGGCACGAGCAGGTATGGAAAGAGAGATTACTACGCTGTCTAATTCGGAGAAGACAGAAGTCTCCGTTCTTTTTTTAATTATTCTGACTTTATGTACATTTTTATGTATATATGTGAAGTCAACTACATAGTTCTTCCATTACAAGGTCCTTAAATTTTTTTCGGGGGTGCACCGTAGTGGCTTTGGGAGGTGAACAGTATTCTTTAAGTTCATTATACGAAGAGGAGCTAGTATTGATACCCTTGTATGCAATCGTAAGGCCATCTGCATTAAAAGAACTGCTGGGCTTTAATAAAACTGATTCTTACGTTTGGAGGTCTGAGTACGTTCACAGTGGACGCAATGGCTTAACCATTGTTGTGTGCTAATTGCTCCATTACGCTTCGTGTTTGTGGATATAATATGAATGTCAAGAAATTCCTTTGAGTATTCTCAATTAGTATCCTATCCGAAGCATACATATTGCCGTAGATGATTGTTCCATATTCAAGTACTGGGAGGATCATTACTTTGAATAAAGGCAGTTTGGCCTCAGTGGTATGCACGCGTTTAAGCAAAAGGCCGACTGAGCACCTACACTTGGAGGCAAGTGGCTAGGCATATTCCGTAAACGTTAAGTTCCGGGAATACCTAGTACCTAAATCACATACTGAGTTATAAGATTGCAGCACAGAATTACCAGGTGCAAACTGACGTTTGCATAAGAGTTATTGAAACAGGGAATTCCGCATTTACTAGAGTTAAGTGGAAGTTGCCATGTTTCACTCCAAGCAAACAAATTCGTCAGGTCTTCCTAGATTCCACTAAAACCATCACTTAGGGATAAGCGGGGGAAGCCATACACAATTTTTAAGCTATCAGCAAACAGGTAGGGCTTACCATGTTTTATGACGTTGAAAATATCATGTGTGAAGGAGGAAGAATAAGGGCCCCAACACACTACCTTGAATGACCACTCAAAATAGGCCTCGGGGGTTACGCTGTCTAAGGAATGGGCTCATCCACGATGATAGAGGGTCACTAATTCCAAATGCTTCAAGCCTCAGAACTAACCGATTATGAGGCACTTTGTCAAATGCTCTTTTGAAGTCAAAAAATAGAGCAGTTACGAAAAGACCTTCATCTCGTCTGTAGGTGGCCTGCTCAAAATAATCCAGTAAGCAAGTACTACATGAACGACCTCTTAAGAAACCATGCTGCATAGGGGAAAGTAGCTGATGAGCAGCCACGTAATCATTGATTTCTTGCACAACCACCTTCCCCGTGATACGAGAGACTACAGATGTAATATTTATGGGACTATAATTTTGAATTTCTGACGTCGACCCAGATTTATGCGTGGGGGATATGTATGACAGCTTCCAGCGGTCAGGGTAGCATGCCTCAGTAAAGGATATTGAGAATAGCTTCATGAGGATCAACGGTATGTCTTCGCCATCCCTCTTGAGAAGAACAGACGGGATCCCATCGGGTACGGCGGGATATGAGTCCTTTAGGGAAGCAACTGCATCATCTATCTTTCCATGTGTAAAGGAAACATTACTTAGTGAGTGGTGTGGTGGAATGGGCATTTGTATGTTTGGTACACTGCGTGCGTGAAGCAGCTTGCATAATGTTTACTAAACAGCTGACAGGTCTTACTTGGGTCATCATAAAGAATGTCCCCCTCAATGATCAAACTGCTGGGAATAACTCTAGATAAGTTTGCACGGAATTTTAGAATTCTCACCAATGACTGAGCATTGCCTGTTTGTGCTTTGCAGCTAGTTTCTTGCTTGATTGCTTTCAGTATATTATTTGGTTTGAAGTTCTCATGAGCAGTTTTTAATGAGACAAGGGATGAAAAGCCACTAGATGGATAGAAATTTCTGGCATGTCTGCGCGTGCTGATACGTACATTTTCAAGGATGAAATTCACTTTCGGCCTTCTAATTAATACTGAAACCTCCGGAGCAATATGATCTTGAATTACATTCGTGGAACTGTTGATGTCACCTAGTTCATGGGTTGAGCTACTGGTGAAATAAGAACCCCAGTCCAAGCATAGCAACATGTATTGTATCTCCTCCTAGATGGCATTTTTATATAGTCTAACTGTGGTTGTTTTTGACCTGGGAGCCAACGTAGTTCAGGGAGATAGTCGGAGGTCACCAAACACTGCTCTGTGATCGCTGCCCGGGAATTCTGGATCGACTCGAAGAGTGAAAGGCAGTAATCCATTGGTGAAAACGAAGTCAAGTATGCCATTATGTCTAGTTGGTTGCATTACATGTTGGCGACATCCTCCAGAATCCAGCACATTAGTAAAATTACCAAGCCGCCTAGGAGAAGTAAGTGTCTGCCACTTGATGTCAGGCATATTCAAGTCACCGCATATAAGTTTCATGGAGTAAGGCAGTGTTGTTACATGGGTGAACACTTATGCAAGCCCATCGTCATAATCTACGGTAGAGCAAGGGGGACGGTGGATACACCCTAGGAGGACAGTTATAGCATTTGTAGACTTCGCCACAACCTGATATAGATGATGCAACCACCACCTCTACCATTATATCTACCTCCCCTAAACAGAGTATGATTGTCGACAGAGACATCACTGTCGGGAGTGTCTGGAGTACACCAAGCTTCAATGGTTAATATTAGGCAGGGTTTAGACACAGTCGACAACATGGTGATCTCGCTTATTCCGTTACGTATGGAACGAGCGTTAATCAGACAGAAGGCTAAAGAATTGGATAAGCAGTAGTACCTAAACCTGTTTTCGGAAAGCACTTTCTCGCAGGTTAGGTGGAACTGTAGTGGTGAGGAACATGGTTTAGAATTTAATTTCGGGGACATAATAGGGGAATAAGATACTACTGGGTTACTACTAATATCCTTTATTGTGTTAGGTGTTGACCCACTGTGTATGAGCCGGGAGGATGGCAGTTTGGCGTAACATCTTCCCCGCCACTGTGGCGGTTGTGAGTTAGGGTTGAGAGTAGCTGGTTCCACAGCGTTATCATCTGAACAGCAAAAAGTGCTAACAATTTTTGAAGTCCGCGGAAATTCAGGTTTTCAGAATGAGCCCTGGGTAAGGGTGTCTGCGGAAATGAGCCAAGTAAATTTGTGGTTTCACTTCTGCATGGGAAGGGGTAGGGTTCATTACGTTGGGGAGCCAGTATCACAGGCTGCATCTGAGCAGCAGGTCTGCAGCTAGGAGGCGATATCGTCTTACTGGGGTGAGCATACATTGGATTTCAATGTTTTGTAGGTGGGTGAGGAGAAAAACCTATCGTTTCTCCAACAGCCCTCGTCTTCATGGCCGTGGGAGGCATTTGTGTTCTGAACATTCTTACGCACGTTCCCTTTCTTTTTACCACCTTGATGTATGAATCCTACCTTTCTGTTGGTTAGTGACGGTGCCGTAGGACTTGGTGTCATATCGGTGGGCGTCGTGAATGTGTCTGCGTAGGGAAACGGGGTCACTCTTCGAATGGCGTTATAACCGTTAAGTTTAACAGTCTGAATATAATTACTTCGGGGCTGGCTAAAACGTTTCTGTGCCACTGGCTTTGTTGGCATACTCGAACTAGGACTTTTGGGTTCAGACTTTCGAACATGGCACTCTGCGACTGTGCACTGTCGATACACCTGGAGGTCAACATCTCGCTTGAGGGCGGTAAAGGCCTATCAGCGTAACTGCACCTAGGGGATGCAGGCTTCGTCCATAAACTCAGGGGAATAAGGTGCACATCGGAAGTATCATTACCGTTGCCATCCATATCAACATCATCTGAGAATAAATCCGCATAACTGGCGGAGATTTGACCTTCAGTTTCAGTGTTTACTACCATGTTGGATGGTGAAGCAGAAACAACTGATGTACTTGCAACAATATGCTTGGTCAGCCTTTTTTGATCTACACTAACGGTGTCACCTGGTGTTAGGAGCTGACTCCCAGGCGCCAGTATGTTTCGGGTGGCCACTGGTTCTGATGAAGTTTCCAAAGGGACTTCATAAGGTTTCGAAACACTTGTCCGTCTTTGACATAGGGTGAGGTCTGGAAGTACCCTAACGTTCTCACAGCTTCTTAAGAGTCTTACAGATTACTGTGAACCACAAAAGTGTCTCGCATCAAGGAGTGAGCTGAACTGGAATAATATTGGACAGGGGTATTTACTGGTCCTCTTCCTAAGACGCCGGACTGTGCAACCAGATTCATGCAAACCACAGGCTTGAGGGAAATCATTTTTAACACGTCCTAATGGAAAACTATCAGGGACATTGAGGACAATGGAGTTGTATGACGAAGTCAATCGTTTGCTGGCTTCAATGGCTGCAAAGTTCATCAATCTTTCACACCTCATAGGGTTATCCACTGACAAGTCCGTTGTAGGGTTCAGTGGGCAAATCAGAGGTGTAAGACAGTCTTGTTTACGCAGAAGATTAGCAGTCGCATTGCTGTCGCCAACAATATCACGCCTGTCCGCAATAACACCATATAATATACTCCAGTCATGACGTCTGACAGATCGACAGGGGGACCATTAATAAATGAACTATTTTCATACCCCAGTGATGGATTCGAAACTTTTGATCTCTTAGCTTTATGTATTGGTTTGTTTACGGCTGCAATGACGTTACTCATGTTAAGGCTACAAGGCACAGACATAAAGAAGCAAAAACTTATTGTCTGACAACAAGATAGCAAGATTAGAGACTTATCTGCAACACAGATTAAAGTTATTGGTTGTCTGTCAACCTCAGTTTTTGTGGTAAACTGGTAGATAAAGCGGCAAGATGCTACAACTTCCCGTCAAATAGCGAAGAACACTGAAGTCCAGACCGAAGTACACGTACTGATGAAAACCAGAGATATGCAACCAATAGTTGCGGGGGAAATGACAGCAATAGTTAGCGGATAACGTATATGTTTAGAAGCTGTAATTTGCGGGCAAAAACTTAACTATATCGTAGCCGGGTTGCTAAAATTCAAAAGCACGGGGAAAGCACAAAAGATGTAATGCACGCTTCAAAAGGGTGCCGGCCAGTGTGGGGGGAGGAAGATGAAGGTGCATACCAGAGTACAAGGTCTGTACATTGTCGGCTGAGACAATAGACGGGTATGCATTGAAAATTACGGTTGTCATTGAAGTGCATCATGGCTCAGCGGTGGCGTCGTTGACGTAACGCCAGGTGACGCCGGTTTAAGTCTTAGAGGAGGTATCAGTTCCTTCGAGGTCACAGTATGCCTTGTTGAAGAGTGACGGGGACCTGGATCCTAGGTCCGGGGCTTCCTATCGAGTGTCTCTGGCCGACCAACAAGTCATAAAGTTTGCAGTCACTCTGCTTTGGCTGCTTACATGCGGTGAACAATGCTAGGCGATGACTTCCTACGTTCACCACATTAGAATTGTAGTCACTCTTCCGGTGACTGGAGAAAAACGGGACGGATGGAAAACAGCGTTCATTATGGGACAGGGGTCAGTCAGTTTTAAACGCTAATGTTAGACCATGTAGGCTCAGAGTTTGTATCTCGAGAGATCGTGACGTCCCCATCTAAGGAAGTAGAAGTTTACAGTGATGGCCTGATTATTTATGATCCCTATGGAAACTAAAACTCAGAAGATTCAGCAGCCTTTCTGAGATGCAAAGTGGGGTTCGGACTCGGTAGTAGAAATGAGGAGTTCAGGGGTTGCCGAGAAGAAGGCCAAACTTTCAGGACATAAAGTGGAAGATTATGAAATAACGCCGCCATTGGGAAAGACTCCAATAGTCAGGAATACCCCGATCTTGAACTCGAAATAGATTGAGGAAGTCTTCGGAAGAAAGGTCTTCAGTACTCCATTCATTCTTGGACCAAATAACATGGCAGCCCCGATGCAATTGCTACTAGGAAATTCAAAAATTGTGTGTGCCCAAGAGGTTTTCTTTGGTACAAACGAACGTTTGAATGACTTTAGGGTGCTAGCTATCCTGAAAATGATTCATATATCCTGCAAATGATATTGGTTGCGAAACAAGTATGGATCTACAACGAAACCGAAATGCTTGCTGGGTGACCTAGCTAGGTGCTGATGTGCACACAGAAGAAGTAGGCAGTAGTCGAGGAGTGTACAGCGATTGTCACGGCATGAGAAAATAGAGGCGGTATCAATTCGGATGACGGTTTCATACTGAGATGGACCACAACAACCGCCATTGTTTCAGGCAGTGTAGGGCTACCATGGAAAGCTGGTGTGACGAAATAAACGTGGACGAGAGCGCGGTATCATAAACGATGGCATTCTTGAAGAAGAGACTGTAGCGATTAACTGCATTCCAAGACCAGAGGAAATAACTGACGGGTCGGAAACTGTAAATAAAGCCAATATCATAGAACAGGCCTAACATAGAATGGTGTACCATCGGAAGTCAGATCCTATCAATAAGATCTTAGTTCAAACGATAACAGAAGGATTATAGACCGAAGAAATGACGGAGAATGAGGATTTGGAGACCCCTCTTATACACAGAGGAACTAAGAGTGCGTTTCTTAGGCCCTGTGGCTTGGAAAGAGGGTGGAAGAAGTCAGTAGCTGCATTTACTAAATATCAATGACAATATTTAGTCCGCGGCTCGCATCAGCCAGCATATACAAAGTAAAAAGGCGGTGGATAACTTGAAGGAAACCTCACAAAAATGAGGTCGATGATGAAGAAACAAACCTGAAAATCCGGAACATATAAGTATCAGGTCGTGACCAAACAATTCCCCTAAATCAACAGCTTAGAGTTCCACACGATTCAATATTGGTTTTGACTTTCACGGTTTTAGCGGACTCTCTAGCCAAAGGCATAAAGTCAAGTATCCACGCCAGTTGACCCATTGCAGTGTTTCATTGCATTGCTCACACGCGATCCTCTGCCAGAACGTACCGGTGGTTTGGCAGGCGCCACCAAATATGCTATTTTAACCGGCTACTGTTTTGTGTTCGTTCTTGGTCTTGCACTCGTGGGCATATAATGAGTAGAAAAAATTAGTGACTGGCTTTTGAGTCTGTCAAGTTAGCGTAATGTCATGTTTGTAAACCAATGAGCTCATTCCTTTTCGTACTTGTGCATTTCCTTTTTTATATCCACAACTTTTGCCTGCTCAAATCATACACTTCGGTATTCATGTTCAACCGAAATCTCAAACTCGTGCCCGTTAAAGCGGCAACGCACCAGATTACGTTCGTCCCATACTGACCAGACTATGTGGAAACGGCCTCTGTGGGCCAAAGCTGATTTTCGACGGCAAGGCATCACAGACCCACATTCGTGAATTCTTGCTGTCGTTGGACTATTACCGGGGAAATTAAACAGGCACGTGAAAGGGTACATGTGTAACTCTGAAGTCAGTGATCCCCGTGCGTTACTCAAGGCAGTGCCTCTGAAGTAAGGCGGTCTCATGGAAAGTTGACGTTTAGATGAGTTACTTCACGGCATCGGTCCTAAGTACGTTACAGCTACAAATGTGCTTGGATGTGAGTGAGAGGCCACTTGCCACCGAACATTTGAAGACGGTCCTTATCTTTAATCGTTTCTTTCGAAACTACCGGGGCCTGTGCAAAAGGTGCTGATGACACTTCAGTCGGTTACTACTGATGACTTGACAGTCCCGGCCGATAAAGTGCTGGAGATCGCTAATGTGCCTGTCTCCAACGTGCATTCCATCTGCAAAAAGTCCTGAGAGCTAAGATCCAAAAGTGACGGAGCTATACAAATCCGATAACCAGCTCCAACAAACCCAAAGCTCTGGGTCATGAATCACAGCGTGGCAACGTCTTTCATCCCATCGCAGCATTCCGCGTGGCCGTCTAGCCGCCAGTTATCGCTTGGTCAAAAATTCTAAATGGTGTTGCCTCCATACCACCTATGACGAAGAAGCCAGGAATTGTCGAAGTCCGTGCACTTTCCGCAAAGACTGTACAGAACCGGAAAGACGCTGTGCAGGCACACTCTACCGGCAAATATAGTCTGCGAAAAAGCAGCTTGTTGTGCGCCACTAGTGTGGGAACGTTAGTTCGCCACCAGGTCAACACCGGTGCAGAAATAGTCCTTTCCGCAACCACAAAAGAATGTCATCACGAACCATCCTTCAATCTGAAGGCAGCAAACGTTGAATCGACCGCAACCTCTGGAAGAAGGTATACTAGCCTCGATTTAGGTCCACGAGAACTTATCCGTCGGGCACCTCTTCTAGACGATGTTTTGACGCCCTTAATTTGCACAGATTTGCTGAACCAATACAATCAACCTGCAACTGCTCATCAGCGGTGACAGATAGACGATAACACGAAGCTATCGACTGATGTAACTGCCTACGTTGACCCCAGCTGGGCCAATGCTATAATAAAATACGCGGTTAAACTGTCGTATAAGATAATGATAGACAGGTGTCCAAATTGGGGAAAACTAATGTTCACCCTGTCATGAATAGCCAGCCATGTCATACATCACGTTGTGACTACAGCCCCACCTGTGGCTTTCAAAGCATGCGGTCTACCTCTTGAAAGGCCCGGAAAAACAGAAAGCACGTTCGATCACATGGTTGAACCAGGCCGAACAGTCGAACGGTCATTTGGCTTCATTATTGCATGTGGTGACCCAAACAGATAGTAATAATAATAATATATTTCATGCAACAAAGGTTACATGAATACAAACCAGTTTACAGGTTTGATCACTTTGGTAATGAGAGATGACTATTATGTACAATGTTATGCTATACATTAGATGCTGTGATTTATGGCATATAGGAGGCATGTTGAAGCAGGCTCAGTTCGAATTTGAAGATTATCCGGTCGTCGTTTGAATCATCCAATATTCTTGAAGGTGAGGCCGCATCACATTCATGACCTTGGGGTGTGCGCGTTCGTCATCAGGTTTCGGTGCCAATATTTCCCACTGACGAATGCGATTTGTAGGATTCCATTTGAATGCAGGACTGGTTAAGTAAATCTGAAAAGTGAATAACAAAAGCGAGCAGCAGGCGAAATTTGTAACAGGGGCACAAAAATACGCAGGAGTAGATCGACCATGATACATCTGGGTGAGTTTGTACTGACTATTAAACTTACTTGAGGAAGTGTCCAGAACCAACTGTTTAGAGGTAAGCTTAGGTGGAAGAAGATGAAGGTGCGCACGACAGTAATGAAAGTCAGCCTGAAGCTGAAGATATCACTACGAAATAGAAAGATTAGAGGATATTTGACCAGGTATTAACTTGTTATATACCTATGTACAAGCGTATGATGAAGTTATAAACATTTAGGTGAAATTCGTGGTTTTTTTTTGTTCTTAGGACCACCACCCTTTATCTGGTCACGAGGGGAATGATCATGGTGTTGCCTGTTGAGCATTACCATATCGGGTCTACCGAAACTATGTTGGTGCAGAGTACTTAGATGTAAGGGCAAATAATAAAGAGTTGCATGCTATGAAAATGCACCGACAGACAGTTCTTTTATCTTTTCGGAGTGGAGAGTTTACTTTAAGGGGCGATTTTTAGGAAATAGGTGTTAAGTCGTGAGATCGGTTAGGTTGTGAAGAAAAGTAGGTTACATTTGAGTATCTAATAAGTTCACTGTAGCATATCGTGTCGCACTCCGCTTCCTGTCCACTCTTGGTCATTTTTTTTCTAAGAAATTAGATTTTAACTTAACTATTGCGTTTAGTTTTCGGCATTGTATACTTATGTCATTGCTGTTAGTCTCCCTTGAGTCTAGGTACCAGTAGTACCTTAGTGCATGGCATTACCGTTTGTGGTTTGGCCGTCAACGAATTGATGAGATTCGTTAGATAGGAGGAATTTACTAAGTAATCGTTGAAACTGGCCGAGCGAACGGCATGCTCGTATAGGAGCGGGAAGTTTGTTCCACAGCATAGCTCTCAAATGGTGGTCATCGATTGCCCAACGCCAAAACAACGTTCATCTGCCACCTCACTCTTCGCTATAACCCGCCGGAAAAAGACGAGGGTACTGAATTTTCTGCCATCTTTTGCACAAGGTGAGACAAGTCCAGGTTGAAGTGTTGGGTTTTTGGAACATTCAGAACCATACCTTACTTTGCGCTGGGCGTGCCATCGTTTTGTCTTTCTTGTGGAGCCGTTTTTGGCTGGGAACACGAAGCGTTTCACAATTTTTATCGTCATATTATTAGTTTTCGCTACCCAGTCATACATTTCTCAAAAAAGCTGACAGACAAACAAATTTTCCATCGATGTATTTGGTTTCTCATACCTGGCGTATAAATGCCTCCCATTTTCATTTTAGTAAACTTTTTCTCCCCTAATCTTGCACTCGTGAGTACCTGACAAGTAGGAAGAATTATTGATTGGCCTCTGCATTTATGAGGTTCGTGCCAGACCACTTCCTAGATATCTTAGCTGTAGTAGCGCAAGCCGTAACTCAGTTGACCAGAACGGTACCCACGTGTAAGTGTCGCTTTTGAGGGGGCGCATTTCGATTTTCCTGATCAAGTATGGATGAAAAGTTGGCTCTTAGCTAGTGGCTATTGTGAGGCCTAAGGTAGATGCAAAATGGTGGCTTTCAGCGGTGGATACAAACGTTCGAGCACAAACCCATCCGGAAGTTGAGAAACCTCCTGATTCCTTAGCAGGTTATGCAACTTACATCCGTAGGTCCTCAGTATTTATTTATTTTGAATCTAATGATTTTCGGGTACCGATGGGGTGCATGACAGATTCATCACCAGCAGCCGACTTAACGAACTAATCATTGTTAGCATCGGTCAAGTAAAGTTTTTGCTCTATGATCATCAGAATTGAGAAATAGGACCTGATGGTCATCATCTGTGGTAATTTGGAACGACACTGAAGACGCATTCAAAATCCTTCCTATCACTATAATTTTTTCCCAACATAGAGATGTACCGTTTCAAATCTCGCTACCGTTTACTTCTTCCAGTTCTAACTAAACTTTCCTGAGAACATCCAGCGCATTAACATCGCATCATTTTCGACACCACTTTATTTGTGAGCATAAAAGGTTTATGAACCAACACCGTCAGTCAAAGTTATTCAAATCCTGTGAATCTTATCTTCTGGATTTTTCGTTGTTGTAGCAATCTTCGTTGTTACCTATCGGCTCGGACGACTCAGGAAGGGTTTTTCCAGCATCTCTGTCAAATCGGTTAAGCATTCGGATATGCATTTCTTTTCATGAATGAGGTTATCACAGACCATAACCCTCGGACTGACGGGTTCCCAAGAACTGCTCACTAGCAAATATGTGATAAAGTTTGGAATACAGCTGACTCTTGTCATTCATAGAAAAGCTCATACAATCCTTGGTAATCCATTCATCACTCTTTTTCGGGTACTTCTGGGTCTTTGAATTGGCACAGTAAAATACAAAATAATTGAAAACTGTTGCCGGCAGCTCACATGTTCTTTTCCTAACCCCCCCGACTTATTTTTCAAGTGGTCAATTAAATATATTAGGAGTTATTCTCATCATGAATCCCTACTATAAAAGATATTTTTGATACCAGCCGTCTAGATCAACTTCTTGCTACGGGAGGTTGCACAAGCACCTTCAGCTGACGTTCCAGTCAGACTTCTGGCATCGTCGTCAGCGCGGATTTCTTTAAAATCAAGGGATTTACGAAGAACAGAATTTCATACTTACTAGTGGTCCAAACATTCCTTGGAGATGATTAAACCCATGACATATCTGTCTATTGTTCATGTTTCTAAGTGTTTCACTGCCTCCCTCAGCTCTTCAAAAGCTGAATTCTAAACAAAACCTGATGACTTTGTTACGCTAACAAGTCAAAATCTAGAGGTCGGAAGAAGCCTTAATATAAGCACAGTTTATTTCAGCTGGTTGAAATGGTCGTTGATTGAATAGAAGAAGCTTTCGCCTAACCGGCTTCCGCGTCTACAATCAGTGGATCACTAGTCCTTGCGGTCGTTAAACTGTGTACAAGTAAAGAGAGGGGTAAAAGTGGCGGTTAAAATGGGGCAATTCAGTTTGTTCTGTGCAGATCCCAGCTACATGTCAGGTAGGTATCCATTCAAGGTTTAAAGGGTTCGGACTAAATAGCCTGGATCACATCTTCAGGAAGAGCTTTGCGAAGGTTAAACAACTCTTAGGGAATGGAAGTTGTTCTTGATACCTAACCTGCCACACTCCATGCTCGGTTTCTGTGCGTGTCCTCTAAGACTGGCGTTGTATATTGGATTTAATAAGCGTCGGAGTGGGTGGCCAGGCGTGCTCAGCATGTTGTGGGCCATTATTAAGTCTTCCCTTAGCCCCCTGTATTCCAGAGAATACAGAGCCAGCGCGACCGGTCGTTCTGAGTTTTAGACCTGAGTCCTTGAACGGATTTTGTTGAACGCCTCTGGATATGTTTTAGGCATAGTCTGCCCTTCTGGAGAGAAAAGGGTAAAGGATGGTCCCAAACTCCAGGTGAGGCCACATAAAGCCTTTGAAAAGTCGGTGGAAGTATTTGCGATCAAACTGTCGGGAAACCCGTCTAGGAGTTACTAACGCCAAGCTTCCATGAAATGCGTCTCTCCCACAGTTGACAATGGATTTTAAGTCTTGGGGGATAAAGATGCCCAAGTCCCCCTCGGTCAGTGACGTTTCAAGTTCCATGACGTTGAGGCTATATGCATGAATGCGTCGTGTGTTACGCGTATCACCTTGCATTTCATGGGATTAGATGCAAGCCCGTTGTTGACTGCCCAGGTGTGAAGCCAAGTTAGGTCTTCCGGTAGGGAAACACTGTTTTCCTCACCTTTGATTTCTCTTTATAGTTTCAAATCTTCTGCAAAAAGGAGAGGTTCTTAAGAAACCTGTTGAGGCAAGTCATTTGTGTATGTTAGAAAAGTAGAGGCCCTGGTGCTGAACCTTGGGTAACACCACCAGGACATTCTGTTTCTTCAGACACGGAGAAAGTCACCCGAGCTGTAAATGAACGGCTCGTAGAAATGGGACAACCAGTCAGTGAGCGGAAGTCTGATCCCGACTAATTTCAATTTATCAGCGAAGCAGTCGTGACTCACACGGTCAAAAGCTTTGGCGAAGTCTAGGAAGATGATGTCTATTTGTCCGCGATGGTCGACGGTGTTAGTCCGCCTATCTGTTGCAGCGAGCAGGTTGGTAACGCAGGAGTACTCTTTTCGAAATGCATATTGTTGGGGAGCAAAGAAGTTGATCTTGTGAGGTAGTCTCGTGGTCCTTCATATATTAACGATTCTGTCACTTTGGGTGGAATGGACAGAAGTGTCATCAGGTATGCATTTTTGGATTGCTTCGCTGACCCACTTTGAGGATCGTCGTTACGTGGCCCACCTTACAAGAGAGGGGTACTATCCCCTGACTCAGAGAATTCTTCAGTAACTCATTTGAAGGTTCGGGCAAGATTGAAACCCCATCCCGCAGTGCCGCCGCATAGATTTTACCTGATCCTGCAGGGGTGTCTTTGGTGAGCAGTAGCAGTTCGCTCTGTACTAGCTCAACGCCTAGGTTGACGATTGAGAGTTTTACTTCATTAGTGTGATATTCGTAAGCTCCTGAGTGGGCGGACGATGACGAAAAGATTTGCAGATAATGGTTTACCAGGAGCTCAGCTGGTTTAGTGCCGATGCTAATCAGTCTGCATGCACCCGGTAGTTGAGAGACTCTCTCTTTAGCCTGCCAGAATGAAGCAGCGTAATAGGACACTTCTCAGGTTGGAAACGAGCATGTTTGTAAGCCTGACTCGATGCTGCTGCCGATCGGCTCTCAATGCCTTTGGTCATTTATTTCTTGTCTGTTTGAACTGTCTGCAGGTATATTCGGCGCCAGTCCTTTCGTGTTCAGCCAAGCGGTATCCCTTTAACCTAAGTAGTTTGCGAGTGTAGTTCCCTATTACCTTAGGAAACTTGAAGCGCTTCGGTCGCGAAAGTGGGACAGACTGACTGATTGCATGCACGATCTTATCAAGTATGAATCTCCAATGGGTACTCATATCCTGCCATACATGGCAAACTTCCCAATCTGTCTGTTCCAGTGCGATTAGAAGGGCTGGGGTGCTAAGTCATCTGAAGTTCCAACGTCATTCATTGAAAGTTCTAGTTAGATTGGTTTCGCAGACAGACTGGAAGTCGATAACATAGTGGCCACTCCTGCCAAGTTGCCAATCAGAAATCCTTCATTTGCGAAGACGCAGTCTAGGCGGGATGCGGTTTGAATCTCCCTCTCCTGCGATACCGTTCTCACGTTTTCAAAGCCCTGGCCCCCCAACTAGATGAAGGAATCTGGCTATAACGGAATCGTCACCCCCGCTAAGCGTATTATCTGCGAAGTTAACATTCGGTAGGTTAAAGTTGCTTAAAATTAGTGTATATGAGTGCCCCAGTTTAGGAGAGCAGCTGATTGCCTCTGGCTTCTGGTCGTCATACTGTAAGTCAGCAGATGGCTTCCCATAAATGACTCCCACCAATCACTTTATAGTCTTGGACAGCTTTATGGTGCACTGGACGGACTCTTCGAGGCACCCCGGTCCTTGACTATGGATTTGGTGAGCCAATAGAGAGAAGCTGACGTAAAGTGCTACCTCACCCTCCCCCACCAGCCTTCCAGTCCTGGCGAAACAGCATGGTATCAGCAAATCCCAGCTCCTGAGTTGACATGTCAGGAGAGACCCATGTCTCAGCGACACCAGCAAGGTGAACATAAGTGCCCTTACTTAGTTCCCACAGCTCGTCTTGTTTCTTTGGTAATCTTTGTGCATTCGTGTGGACTCAGTCTACGCTGTCTAGTTGGAATGCAGTGTCTATACTCTTTCCATTTTCCAGTTGGCCGGCTGAATCATCAAGCGTGGGGGTCGAGAATGTGCCTAAATGTTGCGTTTCTCGTCCCTTCCCCGTTTCTTCACCTAAGCAGTCCTCCAGAGGCACAATTGGTTCCAGATGTTCTCTGTGATCTTGGCAGACTTTCGTTCTACTACCTATCAGGCCACTTCCTTACCCCGGATGGCAGACAAGTTCTGTTCGTCCGGAAAGCCCTTCAGTGTGGATACTGAAATCTGATGGCCACTTTGATCAGCCTTGGTCTGGGGTCATCGTCCTTTCTGGGCATCCATGAGACGCTTTGGGTGATTGACCCTAGTGGTTCATAATATTTTGAGGAGCTTGCACTCACGAGAATCGTAGCGAATATCCTCGGAGCCTGGGTTTCTGGTATGCTTTGTACTATAAAGTTTCTTCCTCCAACGTTGGCGTCACGATTGTCGCCCAGGATATTCTTTAGAGCCCGGCCCTCAGAGTGCGGTAATATCTGGTAATATCCTTGCTTCCCCTTCAGCATTTAGCACTTGAGATGTTGAGAGTACATCTCCGACGTCATCTGTGTTGTAAAATGTGAGCCTTAAGAAGCGGAGCTTGCTCCCAGTTACCGGATCGGGACCATGTAACAGCCCAGTTGCAGCCACTGGTTCATGTGGTCTAGCTTCTGTTTTCCGCATGGGTTCTCCCACAGAACGCTGTCATTCTTATCATGAATGCTGTACAGGAGATCAGGGCTATTTGTCAGGTTCACGATGATCAAAGGATTATTCCGGACAATGGTCTTGTCATCTAATGATGCTTGGGCGTTTTTTGGGCTTTCAACTTTTCTTCAGCTTTGCCTTTGTTCGTGGGCAACATATTTATTTGTCTGACCTGCTTGTGGGCGACTCGCTGTCCATTCCACTTGCCTGCAGACCCAGGTTTAGCCTCTTAATTTCCAGATTACCCCCTTGCTCATGTCGGGTGACTTGAGCACTTTTTCCGCTAGTCGATTTTCGAAATCCATAACCCCCGTGCTTCAGCACTGCTTTTGAGCCTTCCAGTTTCCCCCTTTCATGGTCTACTGCCAGCCTACTTTTTGTCTCGGTTAACATGCCAATGATGTTCTCAAGAACATCGTCGAGTGTAAATCTATACAACCGGCAGTGCCACTTGCAACCAGGCTTGCTGAGTTTGGTGTACTCAGTTTGCGTTGAGTCTGTGACGTGGAACCACCCGTCGGATGTATCACGCTGTATACCCACCTGAACAGGTTGACGACAGCCCTGTCTTTTGCACATCCCTTCGGCTACCATTGCCGTTTAAGCATAAAAAGGGTAAAAAAATCAACAGGAAAACTCTGGAAAACTTGAAAGGGGTAGAAACCTTAGCGTTATCAGATTAAACCAACACTGAAACAGATGTAAAGCCCCGCTATCCTAGTAAGAGCAGAAATACACATAAAAGTAGTTTAAACTTACTGAACTTGAAGCTTGAGAGAATACTGTTACTGAAAACCAAGGCTATCGTTTTGTTTCCACAACAAAAACCAACTCACTGTAATACTACACTTCCCTCCAAAAAGCGCTTCAGATTGGGTTCACTGCGTTCTCCCTAGTATTTGTTGCATATACTGAGATTATGGCAATCCCCATACTTTATCTATTTATCGGGATTTTTAAATGTCAAAATTTTGAACATGGAGCGTCTAAGAATTGTCTCGTACTATGTAGGACAACAATGTAAATAGCCTTGAACGGCCACCGTACAGAGTTGGCTGGCCAGCCAGCCCTTATAGACAGACAGTCCACTCCCATATGTCTATAGTTTCGTCCCAGAAGTGTTTTTCATCATCCCTTGCTTCAACTTTTCCGCAGACATCAGTTTCAGGGGTCCGTATTATGATGGCTATTCTGGAACCATCCTGTCTCTCGGTGTTTCATGATGGCATGACTTTCAAACCATTTACAGCCTTTCTCGAGTGTGTGATATGAATGGTAGTTCAGTGTCATCTATTCGTTTGCCGATAATAACTATGTTGTAACTTTACGTCTTCCTCTCCAGCGAATCGAGTAAAAAGTTGGATGTGGCCTGCAGACGATATTAAAAGTGCTCTACAACGAGTGTGAATTTGCAGAAAGTATATGAGGCAGCTTGTCTCCCGAGTAATTGTCACAGATGCAACTCGTTGGTTTGATCTTCCAAAAGTATTCGCACAACTGGTGGGAACTGATAGCAAGTCTTTGACAACCTATTTACAGAGGCCAGTCTAAGTGGTTTGGGATCTGGAATGGCATTGTGGCACCAAAATTATATAAATACGGTCAAGTGTGTTACTGGTGGTATTAAATCTAATGCTTATGCAGCTTTGTTGCACATTAGCGTGCAAATGACGGCTACAAAAGTAAAAGTTCTTAGATTCATCACACCATCTATTGCAGGCCAGAAATAAGATAAGTTAGTTTCCTGAAAACGAAGTGGGGTATTCGAAATATATTACCACTATAATATATCCATCGGACTATGAAAAGCCAAAGGCGAATCGATTATGACACGACATTTTTTTACCTAGGACTACCAGCCCAGCCATGATGCGGACATTCCATGTCCCCATATTTACTTTCACTTTCACCAAGTGACGACACGCAGGCCAATTGGCTTCCTGAAAGCTTTCACCAACCGGCGTCATTTCGTCTCCCTAATTTCATCGAGGAATAAGTTTATTTCTATTATTTTATTTGTGTTTCGAAATTTCTGCAGCATTGATTGGTTTTCCGGGGCAGGGTTGCTAGCCTCATGCCAAACCTTCCCTCCTTATCCGGGCTTAGGACCGCCTAGTAACTAGTGTATTTGTTAACCTGCCCAACCATATGTTAATGCTAATCTCTCTGAACGTTTATGGACCGGACAGGAAGACTGAGCACGGGAGAGTGGAAATTGCTCTAACGCTTGACTTCCTGAAGCTAATCAAGCTTCATAATGTTCCCTCTGCAAAATTTGTTCAAGCCGCTGACCTGAAATCATCACAGACGAATTCAATGACTAAACTTACAAAACCAGTAGTTACCGAGCTTATTTTTATGCTTATTTTGTCAAATGTAAGTGCAAAATTGCACAGAAAAAAATGCTGAGTGGCCCCAACACTTGTCAACGAACAAAAGAAAAAGTCATTTCCATTCTTACTGCACAATCTAAAATCACAACTTAAGTATTCGTCTGAACCAACTGCCAGCCGTTTAAAAATAAACTTAAGGGCGTGGAAAAAATTGAGATACTCCTCTTTTATCTATGATCCCTTAGTATCATCCAACACAGCTTGCTTTTATGAAGACGTTTTTGTTTTAATGTATGAATTGTTTGCTAAGTTTATTTGTCACTAAAGTGCGGTTATCAGGATCTATGACGTTTGTTACCAGCTCAGGTTAGTTCACCGCAAAATTCTAAGTTTAACGTTAGTCCTAACTGGTGTAAATGAACACTTAACTGGGCAGTAAGTATTTCAAATCCATTTCTATGATACTCTTCAAACGAAGGTGTAATGCTTACTAGCCATCCAAATATCGCATTTGTAACCTGTAAAATTTTGTATTTGATAGTTTCATCCACTTAGTTTGTACAATCGTACTTATAATCAGTGGAAACGGATCTTAGTCCGACATTGTTATATGCATGCTTAAGGGAATAGGTTCTGAAGATTGTTTATAATGTAAGCTTAAACTTACAAGAAAAAGAAAATCAAGGAAAATAGTAGAAGATGAAGAAGAAAGTGGGTTCCTGAGTGAAACTCCTTGGGCATGAGTGACAAATAGTGGTGGAGAGAAACTTTAGTCGGAAAAATAGAGTAACTGCGCTGACTGAGGAAGGTTGCTTTGATAGAGGAAAAGTGACTTTTTTGGAATAAAGGAGTAATAATTGGAAATATGTTGCTTTTCCCGTAACGTTTACTTTATTTCAGCATTACGCTACCCGCTTTTTGCCTTCTCTCCATTTAGTTGGCTTCATTTTCCACTTTTTGGTCAGCTTCGACTGACTAAATTTTCCAGTGAGTATATATGATTTCCTTCAGGCCTCCTATGATATTTTATTATATGTGGGATATTTAGAGTTCTACTAACAAAGTTAGTTCGCGCTGTCTATTTTCGCTCTCCTGTTCAGTGTACTATCCTGACCACAATAGTGTTAGACAGTTTTCGTAATATCTATTGTCTAGATGTTGGTGTTTTTACTAAGTGTACAATTTTATCCCTTGTCTGGCAACATGATATAATCTTACAGAAATAAAGCTGTCAAAAGACTGCATTTGATTTTCTAGACCAGAAGTTCTGTACAAGTGAAGAAGTGTAGGACATAGATAGCCAAGGTATCTGTACGTCGGAAGCAAAAGTGAAACAGAAAAGTGATTTACAAGCAAAATCCGTGGAAAAAGTAGAAATTGTAACAATGCTAACGAAAGTAAGCGTAAAAGAGTATCATGCAGTCTGTACCCCACCACATTACAAGGGATCCGAAAGGTATTTCATAACCAAAAGACGGGTTGAAGTATAATGTTCAACACAAAATGATATCCCAGTCGGTAAAGTTTCACAACTTTATCGAACGACCTTCCGTCGCCGCATAGCACCGTTGTAAAAAGCATCCCATTTTGTATTCGCTGATATATTTAACATTTGACGCTTGCTTCATTTTCCCGACTAAGATCATTCTGCTTCCTTTCTGTTGGTTTCGAATTCTTTGTTTTATTATCAATGCGAAATCCAAGTTTATGCTTCACCCTATCTCCTGCTTTCACACTGTCTGGTGCAAGTGGGTCAGTAGTGTTTGGGATAACACGAAAAATGACAGTATTCCGGGAACTTCATATAAAAATTGGAAAGAGATACGAGTTAACCTCGACTTCAATCACATAATGATTTGAAGACACGTGATTATAATCACGCAGCCTCACCATGTCATCTTTCTTCAGATATCAAAACAGTCATATGACAGGACAAATTGGACTTCATCACAGTATACTCATCCTTTAGTAGATAACTGTATTTCACCGGAGCCAGAGATGACATAAGTTCACTTAAGCTAGACAGGTCTTTTGTACCATAGTTGAGATCTTGCCAGCGACCATCCCATTTGTGGTGGTGCAGTGTTTCAAGTAAATGAGTTGGCCAACTCATTTTATCACTTCACTACCGCTTAGACCATTTCTTAGGTATTTTATTTGTGATAGAGAACGTACACTAAACATGCTCCGATTTCTCCATGCATCCAGAAGACCATACATTTTTTTAGTTCCTTCACGTTACAGAACAGTGTCAAGTCGTTCAAGCAAGTAAACCCCTCTGAAATTGGAGGTATTTCGGGTTGGTAGGTAAATAACAGCAACATAGAACAAGGGTACTGCGTAACGGCCTATCTCCACGTCAAAAGAGATGCACTGAGATGAGAGACAAATATGTAGGGTAGGAATCAAAGGGGGTAGGTCGTCAAAAGAGACCAAAGTCGAGTGCAATAACGCTGAGATTCATTGTTCGTGAAATGAAAGCGGTTTACCGATACACCTGAACCAGTAGTTGATTGTCAGCCACACCAACTAAAGTTTCCAACCATCTGTTTGTTTCCACGCTGACCCTAACCGAAAGGTCTGCATTTCCTTACAGAGCACAGACATAGTCGAAACCTTCATGGACTGGTGCCATGTTTTAATCATCTTGGTTTATTTCCACCAGCGCAACTACAACAAAGTTAAACAAGAACAGTGACAGAAGGTATTCCTAGAGAAGGCCTAGTTGTCATCACTGAAGATGATAACCCTTAATAAGACCTTACACTTTCGCACTATTTCGAGTAGGTGGCGTTGATTAACCTAAGATACTTGCTCGGTACCCCCTTCACAGTCAGACATTGCCACAACTCTCGGTTGACAGTGAAATGCAGTCTTCAAGTCAAGAAATATGGCGTTTTGGCTGCCAGCAGTGGCCTGTGTTCCAGAAATCTACACTTGCTTAGCTATTTGGCATGGTCGCCAGTGATCATTGTGAAGTTGGGTTGTAGGGAATAAGACATGTGGAAAATGTCTTATGGTAACTGAAAGAAACTTATCCATTCAATTGTTGATGGTAGGAGACTGTGTGCCACTGAAATAGTCCAGTATTCGCCAGTTAACTTTGGGCCAATAAATATTTGGGGTATGGGACCTCAATAATGCCAGTTTCTGTTTTGATACTGACTGACTGAACATGAACGAACAGTAGTACCATGCTAATCACAGTTTCCTCTACCCTGTGGTCTTTTAGTGTTAGTAGGATGGATTTCGTAGCTGGACTTAAAACAACCAGACGTGAATCTCAAACTCCCGAACCCTCGTAAATGATCGGCTGCAAACAGACATGTAGCCCTGTGGTCACCCATTATCATCAATCATCAATACTAACATGAGATCAGGCATTACTGCGTAACGTTCCAAGTTGCCACAGCTCATATCAATACATGAAGTGAAAAGGCAGTCAGGTGCAAGATAAAGATAAGAAAATTGAGCCAGAAGAAGTGTCAAGTACGAAAAGAGAAAGGAAGAATGAAAAAATGGTGAGATTCGGCATGGCGTCGTTAAGATGAGGATAATGTGTATATACATCTACCCCACTGACATCGGTTCTGAGCTATGCCATCACCTAGAGTCAGTCTCCAACCACTGGTTGCTCTTGTTCCGCGGACCCCAACCAACTAGTCTGCATCGCTCCACATGGCTCAAAGCAACAGTCAAAGACTTCATACATTGTGGCTATGTTTTAGTCTGGCGATCTCGGGCCTTTTTCTAGCCTGGACCTACTTCGGCCAACATTGTGTGACGAGGCAATCGGTGACTAGGCATGCGTAACACGTGTCCCAAGCATCTCAGTCGATGAAGGTTCATAACCTCGTCAACTGACTTACCTCTTCTCCCTAAGACTCTATAGCTGACTTCTGCATTACTCACGTGGTGACGCGACGGAATACGTCCTATACTACGAAGGCAACAGTGGTCAAACACCTGAAGCCTTCTCATATCTTCCACCTTCAATGGCCATTTTTCACAGCCACACAGTAGAACAGAGGGGACCGCTGTGCAGTACATGCGACCCTTAATTGACAATCGGATATCACGACGATGCCATATGTGGCGTAATTTGGCGAAAGCGACCCTAGTCTTTTGTATCCGTGCAGAGATTTGATCGGCTACTGAGCCACCAGGGCTGATCCTACTTTCTAGGTGAGTGAAGTGGTTGGCACAAACAACCACAACACTATTGTTAGGGGCGGTGGTACACAGTTGAAGATCGATCCTGGAGCAACAATTTGCATTTGTGTGGTGAGAACCACACCCCAAACATTCTCAAATTGCCACTGAAAGTGTTCAGAAGACTCTGCATCTTGTCAGCGTCTTCACCTAACAGACTATATCATGTCATCTGCATATTCTAGGTCTAAGGTAAATTCTCCCGATTAGGTCGAGTCTGTGTAATCAGGTGACGAGAGGAAGACCTCCATAAGAATATCTATGATAAAATTGAATAATAATGGAGACAGTGGGCATCCTTGACGGACAACACTCTATGAGCACATTTCCTTGAACATCTCAGCATAGGCTCTAACACGCCTACAAGTGTGCGGGTAGAGAGTCTTCAATAAGGTGATGTACTTACTCGGCAAGCCTTTCAATGAGAGATATTTCCATAAGACTTCACAATCAACGGAGTCGAATGCCGCCTTCAGGTCGAAAAGAACAGCTATTATCGGGCGTCGGTACGCGTAACTATGTTCCAGTACCTGGCTCAGTGTGAATATTTAGTCGATACACCCGTGGCCGGGTCTACAGCCTGCTTGGTTTTCTTAGGCTTGCTGTTCCTGAGCTGCACTCGGGTTTCGAAGAGTTATAGAACCTAGGATCTTGGAGACTATGTTCGTCAGGCTGATTCCACTGTGGTTATCACTGGAGGACTTCTCGTTTTTCTCGAAGACTGAAATAATCAGTTGTTTAGACCAGTCAGAGGGGGTCGTATTTGATTCTCATATACTGGTTAACACTCCCGTTAACCTGACCGAGAGCACCTCACCACTATCCTTGTATACCTCAGGAGTTAGTCCATTTGGTCATGCAGCTCTTTCTCGTCTCAGGTTACCTACCGCTTTCTTGACTTCTGCTAGTGTTGGAAAGCCTATCTCAATCTTCCGTTCAGGATCCGACTGGATAGCGGGCAACGCAATGGTGGCTGGAGGCCAGTTAAACTGTTCCTCGAAGTGTTCTGCTCATCGTTCCAGTCCTCTCTCCTGCGAGTGAATCGCAGGTCCGTCCTTCTCCGCTCTAGTCTCAATAACCGTTGTTGACCTTTTTCCCCTAGTCTCCTTAATAAGTCTAAATAACTGTCTACTGTTATCTATCGCCGCTGCCTTTTCCATCTCTATAGCCTTCGCTGCCCACCACTGTTTGCGGTCGTTGCGTAGACTTTCTCAATCTACTTTTAAGTTGCGCTCGCTCTTCATTGTACTCAGAGCCTGCAGGGAGGCGTTGACGTGCATCCATTAGTTCAGAAGAAGCTGTTGATATCCACTGACTCTTTTTAGCCAGCCACTCTTTCGGAGTCGCCTACAGTATTCAGTGCTGCTTTTACAGCAGACTCGAGATGGCACCAAGCTTCTTCTGGATGAGTGACAGTCTTTTGTTCCGATAACTGTCTAGCCAACTTCTCACTGAACACGGCTTTGGTGTTTTCGTTGTTGAGCTGCACTCGTAGTGGTTTTGTTGCTAATTTCTTCTTACGCCCATTGAGATGTAGGCATGTACGTGCTCGGACCAACGCCTGGTCACTATCCAAACACATACTCCGCCGATTCTCATCTCGAGCGATTACTAATAGCAATGTAGTCTATCTGTGTCCATCGCTGAGTTGAGCTCGGTGGACGCCAAGTCAGATAGTGGCTTTGTTTATGTCTGAAATTCGTGCGATCTAAAAACAAGCGGTTATCTGAGCACAGTTGTAGTAGGCGATCACCCTTAATCTGGACATTCAGCCAAGATCCGAAAGTCCTACCTAAGTGCCTTTCTGCCTGTGCATTGAAGTCACCAACAAACACCACGTCCGAACATTTGCTTTCGAGGGGAGGCTAGACAGTTTACGGTAAAACTCGTCCTTCACTTCATCTGAACTACAGTCAGTGGGTGAGTAAGCAGAGATTACAAAGAGACAACTGCGAGTCTCACTATTTTTTTTAGTTCTCATTGTGCCATTCAGTCGGACAGCGCAGAGGAGACTATCAACTGGGATCCAGTCTAATAATGAGTTTTCTGCCCTAGTGTTTAATGCTATGCCTACACCTGCAAGACCACGAGAGCTAGCTATCGAATCTCCAGAAACTCGAAGGGTGAATTTTGCAGATTCACCAGATTGGTCAGGAGAGGTCAGGTGAATAACCACACTTGGGTCCTGTATGCGTGTCTCCCAAACACAGCACACATGCGTGGCCCGAGTTGCTAGAGTCTTTGCTAACGAAGTCTGTTGACCAATTTGACAGAGGGTGTGGACATTGAAGGCTCCAATATGTAATTTGAAGCATGGTTTATAAGAAGACCATGGATGCCGTTCTGTGGACTCAGATTTTTGTCGAAGGCTACAGAGCTAGGAGGAATTAAAGATGATGTAGTATCGTTAGTTGAGAGACGTGAAGGAAGATTAGAAGCTAATGATGAGGGAGGTGGATAGCAGTCAGAAGAAACTTGAGTGGTGACAGAGTTTTGAAGGCGGTTGACACTTTTCGGCTGCCCATACCGTGGAAGGCTATTTCTTCTTAAGGTGCCTGAAAGAGACTTATATGACTGCAGAGCCCATCGAACATCTACTTGAAGTCTGTTACACAGCCTTTTGTGTATGATTATTTTTTGGGGCTGGGTGGTGGAAAAGAAACTACAAATGAACCAACACCGCCTCTCCGGTAGACCGTAGGGTATGATGGAGTGTTATTTTTGCGGCCGACCTCTTTTAACCCCCCCCTTCCTCTGAGAAGACAGCATCAGCTTGGCACTCCTGGTCATGTAAGGGAAACACTTTACTGCTGTCACACCCCATACAGCTAGCAGCAGTACGACTTCGCCCTCAGACCCCCATCATAGTGTAGCAATTTACACTATAACGGTAACTGCTTTTCGTCTAAGAACTATCCAACAGACCTTTCTGGTATGGTAGGACATCGAGGAAACAAGTGTCCCACCAGCATAGCTCGTTGGGTCATTGTGATGTATAAGCCCGACCACCACGTCAAGGTAGCAGCTATCTGTCGGGCCGTAGTTATCCAGTGTGAAACCATTTCCAGGTGCTTTGCAGAAATGCTCTTACTCAGTAACATCCCCTTGATGTTGATTGTCTGATTCGAGTTCCGAACGCAGCAACTGGTTTCATGCTACCAATCAATAAATTCTATAATGAGTGCATATGACTCCATCTTACCCTGTCACACTCCTTTGGAATAAAAATAGACCACCAATCAGAAGATAACATCTTGCTTTTACAAGAAATAACAGTAAGGTATTCAAATAAACACTTCAAGTACCATACCTCCCACATTCTTTGATCTAAAAAGTGAACATGTAAAACGTGAAATAATGACTCAGAAACCACGTACAGGTTGATACAATAGGCTATTTGCTTAATCACTACTGTATAAAGGTTGTTCAGTTTCAACATTTAACCACTTGAAAATCTTTTTAAAATCATTCATAATGCCATTATCATTCTTATTATTATCATTACTTAGGTAACATTGTTGAGCGTCAACCATGGGGTTTAAAGTATTTCAAGCAACTACTACTCAACCTCTTCAATTTAATATGTTTATTGTAAGTCAATGCTTTTTTCGATAGTTAACATGCATGCACAGCATTCAGACAATGTTGCCGTTAGACGTAAGTTATTAAGCTACAGTAACTAATTTTTTGTAGCTTTTTCGTTCAAAAGCTCCTAGTCAAAGAAATCCGTGGGATGGAAGGTAATTTGTTTGTCCTACCTAAAAAAATATTCACAGACCACCTCGACCACCTGGAAGACGTTTTGGAGGATTAGGAGGTTGTGGAGGTGAGAGTCTATTCTTCATTCATAATGAGCTATAACTACTGTTACTTTCTTCCCCAACAAATCCAACAGAGAGTTACACCGCATTGCATGACTTTATATTACACCACAACTTGATTAACTAGCTTCCAAACACACTTTAGCATTTTTTAAAATCTTTATTACTAACATCCAGGATCTTAGGTTCCTTCTGTAGATCTAGATTGAGTCATTACTATTATGAAACACACATTCACAGTTCTAACTGGCAAAATAAAAGTACTACCTCGCATAAGGTTCCTCAGCTCAAGTTGCCAAACTTCATAGTAGTACAAAAACGACAGGTGGATATAAAAAGCAGTGATATGAAAGTAGATAAAAGAGTGTGAGGGAATAAACAGTTTGAAGATAACTGTTAGTGCGAATGTTCAAGCTTTAGAAGATGTCAAAGTGTGAGTACATCTGTGTCATTGTGACCGGGTTTACAGCCGTGTTACCAAGAGTCCTCAAACACTGATTTCTTTCGTCTTGGGGACCTCAACCAGCCAGTCTACATAGTCCCACACGACTCAGACCAACAGTAAGAGACTTCACCGACTGCTGCTATGTCTTCATCTGGCCACCCTGGGACCTCTTCCAACTTCCCCTAGGATGGCACGCTGAGGTAGGTGGTGGCTCTACATGTGCAGTACATGTTCAAACCATCTCAGTCGGTGAAGGTTCACGACCTCATCAATTAACTTACTTGTCTTGCCTAGTACCTCCACCTAACCTAACATTGCTGACACGGTGATTCCACCAAACGCAAGAAACGTTACGAAGACATCTATGATCAAAACCCTGTAACCGCTTCATGTCTTCTACTGTCTCACAGCCGCATAATTGGACGGCACTGACCGCAGCGCAGTATCCTTGTCCTTTAGTAGATGGTCGGATATCTCGCCAGTCGGCGCCACAGATAACGCAAGTTGGCAAATGCCAAACGGCCCTTCTGTATCCCGGCTGAGATTTCGTCAGCAGCCAGCATGTTCGAGCTGATGCAACTCCCCAAGGAAGCGAAGCGGTCGACACATTCCACCGCTTCACTCAGTATCATTAAACTGGGAGACCAGTCCTGGAGCATCATCTTACATTTGACAGGTGTAAAACCGCATGCCAAGCATACTTAGACTTTTGCTCGACGTGTCCAGAAGACTCTTCATTTTGTCACCCAGCATGACAATATCGTCTGAAAACTCTAAGTCAATCAAATGACCTCCAGAGAGTAAGTCAATTCCTGTGAAGTTAGACCTACCTAAGGCTATGTCTATTAGTACGTCTATAACGAAGTTAAATAGGAACGGTGACAGTGGACATCCCAGGTAGACACCACCAGTTGTCGTTAATTCACATGACAACTCTCCGTAAGCCTTTACATGGCTACGTGAGTTCGAGTCGAGAGCTCTGATAGGTACCATATTCTTGCTCAGTACTCCCTTCACAGTCAGACACTGCCATAGAATCAAATGCCGCCTCCAGGTAGAGAAGTATAGCAGGTATCGGCCGCCGTTAGGTATACCGGTGTTCCAGAACCTGTCATAGGGTAAAAATGTGATCGATGCACCCTCGTTCAGGTCTGAAACTCGCCCGGTTTTCTCGAGTTTGCTTTTCTTCAGCTCCAATTAAACGTCAGATAACCATGAACCCTAGGATCTTCTCCAGAATATTAGTCAAACTAATTCCCCTGGGTTGTCACAAGAAGATTTCTGCCCCTTCTTATAGACTGGGATGACCAGTGAAGTAGACCAGTCTGACCGGACTACCTCTGATTCCTATACATTACCTACTACCTCCGTCACTTTAATCACCAATTTCCTACTTCCGTGTCAGGAGACAAATTACCAGATACTGCTGCCTTGCATTGTTTCAAGATTGATGCAGTCTTCTCTACTTCAAGAGGAGTTGTTGTATGAACCACTTCTTCCTTTTTAGGTTCAGACTGAATGTTGAGCAACTGAGGCGTTTCTGTGGGTCGGTTAAACTGTGCTTCTTAGTGTTCTACTCACCTTCCTGGCATTCTTTCCTCAGCATCCCATCCTTTTCGTTGATGATTTCACTCACTATCGTTTTCTTGTCTGAGTGTCTTTTATAAACCTAAGTAGTTACTGAGTGTTACCTAGTAGTGTTAATGCCTTTTCCATCTCTCTTGTATTCTCGCCATCCCAACCGCTCACGATCAACATGAAGATTCTTGACCAACTTATGTTTGAGTTGCTTTCGCTCCTCATCGTGGTCAGAGCCAACTGGAATCAGTCTTCTCACACCAATCAGTTCAGGTGACGTGGAAATTCAATGACGTTTGATAACCTTCAGGTGTGAGTTACTAATTGTCTTAACCGCTGTTTATACAGCAGACGTTATATGATACCACGCCGTGTTTCCTCAGGGTAAGCATTGCTGTCACGTTCAGATAAATGCTTAGCTAACTTCCCAATTCTGGTATTTGACGTCCTCATTTTCCAGTTGAGCACAGATAGGCGTCACTGCTTCCTGTTTCCTGTTTCCTACGCCTCATCATCATCATACACCACCCCGTACTAGCGCGTGATTGGAGTCCACTCTAGTACTCCGGAAAGAGCGGCAGTCTTCCACCGATCTTCTCCAACGATGGCTTATAGCAATGTGATCTATCTGTGTCCATCGTTGGTTTGAAGTTGGCAGATGTCATGTGAGGCAGTGTCTCTCCTTATGCCTAAAGTTTGGTGCTGGCCTAAAATAAGTAATTGTCGGAGCAAAACTGCAACAGACGATCACCGTTTGTTGGCATGGGATTTGGTAAGATTCATTACTATAGCCGGATGAGATCAATTTAATAACCACACTCGGGTCCTGTATACGTGTTTAAGAGACACCATACACCTCTGGCTAAAGATTCCAGAACTTAGCGAGCGATGCTTGCTGTGCGGTTTGGTATTAAGTTCGCACGTTGAAAGCTCGAACATCGGATCTATGGCGAGGTCTTAGAAGACCAGGAATGAGGTTTCGATGGCTTCGGTCGCTGGCGAGGGTTTCAGAGTGAGAGGGTTGAGTAAGGCGTAAGAGACTTAATGTTAGTATCAGGAGGTAAGTGCAAAGGAGAAGGAAAAGTTTAGGAGTACAGATTATGGGTGACTGGAGCTTATGCATTACTGCAAGCGTGCGGGAGGTTGACACGTTCCGGCTGCCACACCTTGGAAAGCTATTTCTTTTTAAGGTACATGAAAGAGGAGAATATTTGTGTGACCGCAGAGTCCATAAGACATTTGATTAAGACCTATCACATGCAGCCTTTTGTGGATTGTTATTTTTAGGTTTGACTGTTATAACATCGGATAAAGAGAACCCAAACCCCCGACACCGGGAGACCATGGGGATTGTAGAGTATGTTGTTTATGGGGCTGATCTTTTCTATTCCCCCCCCTCCCACTGAGAAGGCAGCATCATCATGGCACTGCTGGTCATATAAGTGAAAGTATTGTCACACCCCATCCAACTAGCAGGAGTAGGACTTCCGCCTCGTACTTTCATCATTTTGTAGTAATTTTCACTACAATAGCAACTGCTTTTCGTCTTATCACTATCCGATAGTCCTTTCTGACATGGTAAGAGCTTGAAAAAATTAGCGTTCCACCGGCATAGCTCGTTGGGTCATTTTGATATGCAAACCCGATCACCACGTCTGTTCAGTAGCTATCAGTCGGAATTCGCTGGTTACATGCTATGCAGCCGATTGAAAGAGCTGAAGAGGTGGCCAGTGAATGATTTTACGCCATATGATCAAGACTCCGTGTACCGGGTCTAAGAGATCATGAAGCTGAGTAACTTGCGAAGATAGGCATAGCTCAGAATCATCGTAGTAGTAGTGATTTGTCTCCGAGGCCACTGTTTAATCACCTATTATTATTGATTATTTATCCTTTGAGTTCCTGCTGGAACATAGAGCTTCAGTAGCACGTCGTCATTTCACTCTGCTCTCTGTAGTCCTTTGAATCTGGCTCCACGACTGCCTAGAAGCTTTCATTTCTTCCTCACACGATCTCCACGTCACGCCCAATTCGTCGTTTCCCATTTGGGTTCCGCTCGAGGGCGTAACCTGGTGCGTGATGTCCCCAAATGGTCTCCTCAGTGTATGCCCAATCCATCTCCACTCCCTTCTGCATATTTGTTGGGCGATGGGTTCTTGGTTGGTTCGTTCCCAGAGACCCTTGTTGCTTATTCTTTCTGGCCATCTGATCTTCAGTGTCGAGTGGGCGTAGACAGCTGTTGATGTATGTATGTAGTTTGCTGGAAATGCTTTTGTAACACGCCAAGTTTCTGAACCATATAGCAGTACTGACTTGACTGACATTGGTGTTGAAAATCTGGATCTTTTTCTTTATGCCGAGTGGGAGTGGAGTGCAGTAGATCTCCACACTGATTTCACGCTGATGAAGGCCTGTCTTACTTTTCCGATCCTGGCTTTTGATGTCCTCATCTGTGCCGCCATCGTCTGTAGTTGAAACGACGCTGCTCAAGTAGGTAAAAGAGGAAACTTCCTTTAAATTTCTCCCGTTGATGGTGATTGGTGCTTGTCGTTGTTGTTGGTTGGGTATCTTTATCACCTCTGTCTTCTCTACGTTCACCTGAAGTCCCGTTTTCGCTGCCTCGCCTCTTCTGTCAACTAGTTAGTTTTTGCCTGTAGATCTTCGAGTTTGTGCGACATTAGACACAAGTCATCGGCGAAATCTAAATCCAGGCTCTTTTCATCGGTCAAATAGCGTATCTCCCTTTTCTTACTCCTCACAGTTTGTTGCATGATCCAGCATAGTCGACCAAAATCAGAAATATCATGGGTGATAGTAGACAGCCTTGTTTTACTCCTATCTGTCTTCACTTCAAAGGCATAACTGAGCTTTCCATTGTGAATCACTTGGCATGTAGCATCATATGGCATAAAGCTATTGAATGAGGTTGATAAAGGTTTGTGGCACTAAAACCGTAGTATTGAAGCAGTTTCTAAATTGCTTCTCGGTCGATGGCTTTTTCATAGTCGATAAAGTTAAGGTAGAGAGTTGATTGCCATTCTTTGCTCTGTTCTATGATCATGCATAGCGTAGCGTTGCAATTTGATCCACACACGATCTGTTCTTCCTGAAGCCAGGCTGTCGCAGTCGTAATCTCGAATCCAGAACATTTTTTTAGTCTTTCCAGGATTATGCGGCTTAATATTTTGTTTGGAGTGGACAGACGTGGAGCACGATTCCGCGCCAGTTCTTGCAAAGACTTAGGTCGCCTATCCTTCTTTGCGAGTTTGACAAGGTAGCCCTTCTTCCAATCTGGAGGTACCTTTCCTTCCTTCCTTCCTTCCAAACCTTATGCAATAATAGTGTGAGCATGTCTGCTGTTGTCTCTGCGTCTGTTTTCAGGGCTTCTGACAGAATTCCATGTAGTCCTGCTGCTTTCCCGAATTTCAGCGACTTCATAACATTCAGGACTTCACTTTTGCTTTTGTCGGAGGGCCTGTGTTCGCTGATAGTTCTGTGGCTGGGATGCTGGTGGTATTTCTGGATGAGTTGCAGGTGGTGGTCTTCTCAAAAACCTTTTGAAGTGGTCAGTCCATTGTTTTCTTTCCTTTCCTCTTTGGTGTTAACTAACTTTCCTTCACTATCTTTCATTGGTTACATTTGCGTTGATCTCTTCCCGGACAGTAACCTGGTTATTTGATATAATGTTGTCAAGTTTCTCCAACCAGCAGCCTGTTCTGCTTCAATTACAAGTGTGTCGTAGAAGCATCTTTTTTCTTTCTGCGCACTGTTCCTAACTTCTTTGTCCAGTGTTTTATAGGTTGTATTCAGTTCCTCTTTTCGTTGTTCATTCCTGCACTCTACTGCACTGCACTGGTTCATCTTCTGCTTTACTATCACCGTCCTCCTCTCCTCTGTCAGCTACCATGTGTCCGTCAAGATCCATTCCTTGTCTTGTTTCCTCTTCCTTCATAGCACGGTTATGCAGATTTCTTTCCACATAGCTTTCACAGAGTTGCAGTGTTTTTCCACACAGGTTTCTTCATGAATGTTGCTTAGTATCTCCCATGTTTTTCTGATGGCTGACGTGAAGATTTCCTTTTAGTTTCGTCCTTCAGTTCAGTTTCTGTTCTGGGTGTTCAACCTGAACTGTGGTCTATCACCAACTTCTTTGAAGGCTTTCAACTTGATTTTTGAGGTGGGTTCCTTGCACTAGATAGTGAGTGGTGTGAACCTACATCTGCTCATCTTCTTGATCTGATCTTGTGTCCAGTAGGCTGCGTCTCCATCTCCCCTTTCTTCACATTGAGATGAAGTCGATCTGATTTTTAGTGTAGTGTGTTCTGGTGCCTGGTGAAATCAAATCCATGTCGCTGCGTGAATATCCTTGTGTTTGTACACACTGCCTCCAATCACCAAATCATTAAAGACGCAGAAGTCTGCTAATAGTTCATTCTCGTTCATTTCACTGAGTGCTTCTCGATGCTTAAAGACCTGCGCATATCCCACGCGTTTTGTCATATCCGCCTTCTCTGTTTTTGGTCAGCACTGGTGATATATGTACTTAACAGACCGAGTTACCTCACTGTACACCAAGGTGCTAAGCGATAAGAATACAGAAAGAGTCTGGTTATATCAACCAGAGTCATCCGTTTACGTGGCTCGAACTGACGATCAGGGACTTCGCGGGCGAATGCCTCAACGTAGTGTCGCATCATCAGTTGTCTGTGGCTGCCTGAAGTGGTTAGAAAAGTTAGAGAAGTGATCAGTCCATGGTATGAGGCGATGAAAGATGTTTGTGTATTTGGCTTGCATCCCCAATGGGTTCATGAATTTGTACAAAGCAGCTGCTCGATAAACTACCAAGTACGGTTGAAAGCTGGTCATCGCGCTGAGAAATGGTGAATAAGTTACGTTAACTTTGGAATATAGATTATGGAACTGCTTTTGTGATCATTATGATATTGTTCACTGTTATCGTTCAATTTTATTTGATAATTTATTGCTTTGTGCTACAGCTGTTGGTGACTATACTATGCTAAATTAGTTCTAAATGATAAACAATAATATCTACGGCTCTAAGGTACTCATCCCACCCTAGTTTGGTGAGATGACCTAAAGACGACCTTTGAGAAGCTTACTGTAATATGAGGAACCATGTGGTACAGTAACAACCAGCTGGGTCGTTTATAATGTAGCATCTCATAATAGGTGATGTGTTCCACATGCAGCTTCAGTTCAATGCAAATACGTATGACTAACATCTTTGGACGGCGAAATATTTGCTCAGAAGGAAGCTGTCGAATCAGAAACCGATTACTTCTGGATTTTTAAGGATGTTTTATATCTCTAACCAAGCTCGTAACTATCATTGGATTATGATAATACTTCATGTTATAAAAATGAAGACTGTGTACGGTATGGCATAATGTATCAACTGTTTAATTTGTCTTTCAGGTGCTCCAGGTGCCCCACCAATGGCTGGTGGAGGATGAGGTTAAGCAGTCTTTGGAGTCACTAACTACAAACAGATTCCAAAGACTGTGAATAAACTTATTTGTTATCAAACTGTGAAATCCATTTGTATGATGGTTGTCTAGGAAATCTCTACTTGATCTAGTCAACCTGATGAAAAAATGGATTGACTGCTTTCAGTAATTTTTATTCTGTGCAAATTCTTTCAGTTGTTTTAAACTTATATTTTTGTTATTCCGTAATAAAAATAGGGTTCAAACTCTTGTATATTCGCATATACTTCTCAAAATTACGTTGTTCAATTAAATACAATAAATCCTTAAATAGTGTTTCGACTTTTTAATGGTTGATGACAATACTACGGTGACTAAGAGCTATATTTTGCGTGAAAAGATGATATTCGATCGTATTATTTGCTTCTGCTTTAAAAATATGTAATATTATCACTGACTGTTATACCTGTTGACTGTTATATTTGACAAGTGGATATGTGAATTACCCATCTTCTCATCAAATTCTCAAATATTACTACTCTTCCCTATTCATGTAGCCAATGGGATAGTAAAATTTCATATGTGATTTATGTATCTGTAATTTAGCCAGGCAGTGGTGGGTGGCGAAAACTAGATGGAGAAGTTATCAGCATTAGGTAACACCCGGCAATCACTTAGGCTTATTAAAGACATTGGCAAGAAAACGATGGTGAGTGGAGCCACCAAAAAAGGATAGGATGTTGACAACCTTTCAGGACAGACAGCTAGAACATCGAGTGGAACAATATGCAACACAGATTAACCGACCCACAGAAACGCCTCAGTTGCTCAACATTCAGTCTGAACCTGAATGAGACGTAGAAGTCGGTACTTCAGTTTCATCGAAGTTGAGAAAGCTGTTATTAACCTGAGACGATACAAAGCAGCAGGACCTGGTAATTTGTCTCCTGACACGGAAGTAGGAAATTGGTGATTAAAGTGACGGAGGTAGTAGGTAATGTATAGGAATCAGAGGTAGTCCGGTCAGACTGGTCTACTTCACTGGTCATCCCAGTCTATAAGAAGGGGCAGAAATCTTCTTGTGACAACCCAGGGGAATTAGTTTGACTAATATTCTGGAGAAGATCCTAGGGTTCATGGTTATCTGACGTTTAATTGGAGCTGAAGAAAAGCAAACTCGAGAAAACCGGGCGAGTTTCAGACCTGAACGAGGGTGCATCGATCACATTTTTACCCTATGACAGGTTCTGGAACACCGGTATACCTAACGGCGGCCGATACCTGCTATACTTCTCTACCTGGAGGCGGCATTTGATTCTATGGCAGTGTCTGACTGTGAAGGGAGTACTGAGCAAGAATATGGTACCTATCAGAGCTCTCGACTCGAACTCACGTAGCCATGTAAAGGCTTACGGAGAGTTGTCATGTGAATTAACGACAACTGGTGGTGTCTACCTGGGATGTCCACTGTCACCGTTCCTATTTAACTTCGTTATAGACGTACTAATAGACATAGCCTTAGGTAGGTCTAACTTCACAGGAATTGACTTACTCTCTGGAGGTCATTTGATTGACTTAGAGTTTTCAGACGATATTGTCATGCTGGGTGACAAAATGAAGAGTCTTCTGGACACGTCGAGCAAAAGTCTAAGTATGCTTGGCATGCGGTTTTACACCTGTCAAATGTAAGATGATGCTCCAGGACTGGTCTCCCAGTTTAATGATACTGAGTGAAGCGGTGGAATGTGTCGACCGCTTCGCTTCCTTGGGGAGTTGCATCAGCTCGAACATGCTGGCTGCTGACGAAATCTCAGCCGGGATACAGAAGGGCCGTTTGGCATTTGCCAACTTGCGTTATCTGTGGCGCCGACTGGCGAGATATCCGACCATCTACTAAAGGACAAGGATACTGCGCTGCGGTCAGTGCCGTCCAATTATGCGGCTGTGAGACAGTAGAAGACATGAAGCGGTTACAGGGTTTTGATCATAGATGTCTTCGTAACGTTTCTTGCGTTTGGTGGAATCACCGTGTCAGCAATGTTAAGGTTAGGTGGAGGTACTAGGCAAGACAAGTAAGTTAATTGATGAGGTCGTGAACCTTCACCGACTGAGATGGTTTGAACATGTACTGCACATGTAGAGCCACCACCTACCTCAGCGTGCCATCCTAGGGAAGTTGGAAGAGGTCCCAGGGTGGCCAGATGAAGACATAGCAGCAGTCGGTGAAGTCTCTTACTGTTGGTCTGAGTCGTGTGGGACTATGTAGACTGGCTGGTTGAGGTCCCCAAGACGAAAGAAATCAGTGTTTGAGGACTCTTGGTAACACGGCTGTAAACCCGGTCACAATGACACAGATGTACTCACACTTTGACATCTTCTAAAGCTTGAACATTCGCACTAACAGTTATCTTCAAACTGTTTATTCCCTCACACTCTTTTATCTACTTTCATATCACTCCTTTTTATATCCACCTGTCGTTTTTGTACTACTATAAAATGTGACAGCTTGTTTTGGATGCATTTGTGTGAGTTTTTACGTTGATTTTCTGTTTCTCGCGTGGAAGCATGTCAATGTATTCTGGTTTACGGTGTTTGCAGCAGTCCTTTCTGCATCTCATTCTGCACTCTTCTTGATTTATATTTCTATCCCATACTGTATGACCGTTTTTTCTGAATTGTCACTATTCGATCATTTTCGCTTTAGATTTCTGTACGTAGAATAGTTGTATGCCTTCTCATAAGTAGCTCTCGCAACACCAATTTAAAATGGTGATGTAGCTTGCGAAATAATTTTCAATTGGGAACCACTTTAATTGATATTGTGTCCATCTTGATAATAGAATGATATACAGCTTACTGCGTGTGTGAAATGTTCATTTTTATAGATGGAGCTTCATGGATGAATGATTTCCGCAAATGTTATCGAATACTGTATCTTAAGCAAATACTGATGACAAATTATTACTACGTGGTGAACGACTATGAGCTATAATGCGGTTGGAAATTTGGCCATTCATATTTTCTTGCTCTTCTACCCTTATAACCTCAACATATCTTTAATCTTACACCTCAAAACTGGGAGCTCTATTCACGCAACACATGATCAGCTTTGTTTAAACCCATAATCTAACGGTTGCGGCTTTCTTACTTCATTTATCATAGGCTAAAATTGAAAATGGAAGGACTGGATTTTCATTTCACTAAATTTTAGAGATATGTACCAGTGTTTGACATTGTTCTCATTTCCTTCCACCTGTTGACTGAGAAGTGGCGAAGCAATATATTACTGTTGATAACCTTTTCATTGGGGTTGTTAGTCTTCGCCGTTATATAGGGAATTTTTTGTTAAGCGACTGGTAAAAATACCTGGTACTTTATTGAGAAGTAACAATCCGCCATAATGAAAGCGTTAGGCTTAGCGTTTTATGCTTGTTTACTATAGAATCGACCGGACAAAATTTGGAAGAACTTTTGATATGCCAGGGAGGAAAGTAAAATTTTTTTTCTTTGACTCATTGACGTCTTGGTGGATCAATAAAAAAATCTATGAATGAAAAGCCCCATGAACAGAACACTATGTAATTTGTCACAGTTTTTGTTCATATCATACCAATAAGACTCAGCGTTTGTAATATGGTTACTCGGTAGGGTTGGACAGATATCATGTTAAACGCTCTAAATTAAGAAAATTTGCTGTCCACGACAACAGCGTTTGTTGATTATCAAGGGATTTTTATTCTGTGGTATAAAGCGACTTGAGAAACGAGACCTGTGTTCCACCCTGTCAAGTTTTCAGACATATCTAACTCACGGGTTAGCATTTTGGAAGAGACTGCAAAAATATTTAATCAGCACACACAGGTAGACAATATCTACTTGAAATCTAGCATCACTGGAAATGCTCAAGCCACCACTATATGAAGCGAGAACCCACTACGATAAAGTTAAAAATAAATAAGGCAAAAGTGGCCGAAAGTCATCAAACTAGTGCAGGAAAGGATGAACGAATAATGAAATTCGTTATGATGATGATGATGAAGATAATGTGTAGATTCATCTGTGTCACTGACATCGATTTTGAGCCATATAACCTAAAATCTCCAACCGCGGGTTTCACTTGTCACACGAACCTTTGCTGCGAAGTTTCTCTAAATGGCTCAGACCAACGATCGAAGACTTCATGGACTGATGCTGTGCTTTATTCCTGTCACAGCTGACCATTTTCCAACATCGTGTGACGAGGCAGACGGTGACTAGTCATGCTCAACATGTGTCCCGGTAACCTGAGTTAAGTCACAACTTTGTCGACTGACTCTTCTCTTCTCTCTAAAACTCTGCGCCTAATTTCAACTTTACTGACTTTGTGACACCACGACATATGGCCTATGCTACGGAGCGTCCATCACAGCTTTAGTTCAACTCCACACTTTTAATGCTGTATATCAGTCTTCTGAGCTAACCGGACATATCATCGTTTGTCAAAGGATGGCTCATAGGCTTAAGTAGTCGTCTTCCCAGCTACGGGTCTTGGTTTCAAACTCTGCTCCACCTCCTTCAGCATCAACCATCGAATAGTAGCATAAACCGTCTCACAGAGTCACTCATTGTCTAGTACAGAGATTTTTATTGGTTCAAGTCTCAAGCATTTTGCATTCTGGGTATAATACTGATCAATGCTTTGCTTGACTGGTTCGTATATTAAACCCAGACAACTCAACTTTGTTCTTGCATGTTTTCAATAACTGTGAACTTTCATTTGAGGAAAACGAAAATTGAATATAGTTGTTTTAGTATAACGAAATATACTGATGAACAACAGGAATAGCTAGAAACCACGCAGGTTGGTCTCTAGATTTCTTTAGTCCAAAGATAATGATCTAAACACAGCAGCCGTGTCGCTTGTTTGACATCCAATTCTTAAGTGGTGTACCTGAACAAATTCCTATCACAGAGATTATTGTTCAGATCAGTTAAATCTGGCTAGCGTACTTGGATGGATCGGTATATCTCAAATAGGATGATCAATTTGTGAACGACTTACAAACCGCATGACAGTGCTGGAAGTTTCCAAACAACGACAAAACCAGTATTACCTTAATTTTTATGTCATTCCGTAGGATAATAATTTATTGGTTTCTGGTTGATTAATTACTATTCAATTCAGTAGAATCTTGAAATTACGTCCTATTGAAGGAGACAAACTTGAGAAGGTAACATACTTTCGAGTTTTGGTAAAACTGCTATAACTTCTTCCCAGTTCATAAAACTACAATCACAGGGTACTATTTACCATCTCTAGTTATCTCATGGGAAATTAAATGGAATATCATGCTTAGATTTCCCGGACAATTCATTTACTGATCACTTAATTTTTTTTATTTAACCTTACCGTTTAGTTATGCTGCCTTAATCTTCAGAAAAAAGTTACACCTTGGTGAAGTTGAGAAGCGGCTATTGTATTCTTTTTACGGCTTTTATAACTGATGATTCAACATCTAACCATCCTATGACATATAAAAAAGGGTGATAATTCAGTAATGAAGGGTTAATCTAACAGTGGCGTATGACAATTCAGCCAGATCTTTCCAGGCTTCCATTGCATGGGATTGAAAACCTTGTTTTTTTTGCGACATGTGAAAAATGAAATTACTATCGTCTATACCATTTAGTGTCGTAGTGAAATGATGGATCCTCACCATGCTTTTATCAAGTTTGTTTGTCGTCCGTCGGTTATCCCATTTGTATATATTTATTTTTAAAGCATTAATGTTACTTTGCTTTCATGTAAACGAAGAGAGATTACTCACGATTATGAATTTATTTAAGTATTTTAGCATAACTGTCAATGTAGCATACGCATACCAGTCGTGAAATAAGAATCTGAAACAATAGGTTTGTATTGTTAAAATAATTGAATAGATTATATATACTCAGAAAACAACCTATCAGGAAATATGATATGATTTATGTTGATTTAGTCAACATTCTTGAATACTTGGGTGACTACTTCCAGTGAACTACAGATATATGATTTCTGAGTATTTCTTTAAAATGTTTCCTGATCCTTGTCTGTATTACTGTTAAGCATGAGAGTTTGAATAAACACACTATGGGGCGGATTTATTAGTTGTTCTATCTCCGTTTGAAGAACGTTTTTCTCTTGACTACTTCTTGAATTCATTGCTTGCATTCTCGTGCTATTGGTTTGGTTTGCATAGTAAGATTAACAATTTTTGTTTCTTACGTAACAACAGCTGAATAAAGTGATCCTATCAATTTGAAAATTTACTGGGCTATATTAGGGCTCATCAGATGTAATTTACAATGGAGACTGGCACTTCTACAAAAAAATATCACTCATTGAATGTTCTAAGCAATCCAAAAGGTGCTGTGAATTTTTCGTCTATCAAAGTGAATATCTGCAAGTCTTTCAATGTTTTTTAAAAAAAATTTCCAGTGATAACCGAGTTACATCATACAACGAAATTAATTACTACTTTCTAACTTTGTGGCTTTTGAGATATAATTTTGAGTTTAGTACAACTTGGTAGTTTGTGAAAAATATATCCAAAGCTTACCATGTTGTTTCATTGTCTTTTCTAATAATTTGTTTTCACTTAGACACTTTTGTTTTATCCTTTGACTGTAGATGGGATGCATCATATGCATTGTCAAATCTTCTAATTTGATTTTAATCAGTAAGGTATTTTACGGCTGTTGTAAGCTGAGAAAAAATGGACAGCTATGTGGTAGTCGTAACCTCGCCTGGTTAACTAGTTCACTAGTTACTAGCCGGTCCTAATCCCGGGTAAAGAGGGAAGGTTGGGCATAGGGCTAGCAACCCTACCCCGTAAAACAAATCTAACCTCTAAAAAAACTTCAAAGCACAAACGATATATAAAAAATAATAACAAAATTATTCCTCGCTGGAATCGGAGATACGAAGTGACACCGGCTGGTGAAAGCCTTCGGAAAGCTAGTCAGCCGATGGGTCTTCTCTCGATGAAAGCGAAAGTAAGAATGGGGACATGGAATGTCCGCACGATGTTTGAAGCCATAAAGGCATGCCAAGATTGCAAACGAGATGAGAAGGTATCACATTGAAGTGGTTGGAATTTGCGAAAGCAGATGGAATGGTAATGGACTCTCCAAACTTCTTAACTGGAGAGTCAATAATCTACTCCGATATTGTTTCCAAAATGACAACCACGAGCACACTGAGTTATGGAGTGGCTATCATGATGTCCCCAACAGCATTGAAGGCTCTCATACAGTGGGAACCAATCTCCTCCTGCAGGATCATAACAGCAAGATTCAACTGAAAAGGAAGGAAGGTCACAATCATACAATGCTGTGCACCTACAAATAATGCATATCAGGGGAAAAAGGAGGAATTCTACAGACAACTTCATTCAACACTGGACAAGACCTCAGTTGGCGATATCAAAATTTTAATGGGTGATATGAATGCCAAACTGGGAGCGGACAACACAGGAAGAGAACTAACCATGAGTCGAGAAGCAATAGGTGAGGTGATGAACGAGAATGGAGAATTGTTTGCAGAATTCAACGATTTGGTGATTGGAGGCCAGGCGGTGTGTTCAAGCACAAGGATATCCACAAAGCGACATGGATTTCATCAGATGGACACACTAACAATCAAATCGACTTTATCTCAAAAAAATGGAGACGCAGTCTACTTGACACAAGGTCAAGAAGAGGAGCAGATGTAGGCTCACACCACTCACTATCCAGTGCAAGGAACCTTCCAAATCAAGTTAAAAGCCTTCAAGGAAGCTGGTGATAGACCGCATTTCAAGTACAACACTCGGAAACTGAAGGATGAAACTACAAAGGAGATCTTCACGTCAGTCAGTCATCAAGACAAAATGGGAGGTATGAACATCCCTGAAGAAACCTGTGTGGAGGAACACTGGAAGTCTATGAAAGCTATATGGAAAGAAACCTGCACAGCCGTATTAGGAAGGAAGAGGAAAGAAGATAAGGAATGGATCTCGACGGATACCTGGAAGCTGATAGAGGAGAGGAGGATGGTGAAGCAGAAGATAAACCAGTGCATGGATGCTTAACGACAAGAGGAACTGAGCACAATGTATAAAACACTGCACTGGACAAAGAAGTGAAGAAGAGTGCACGCAAAGACAAAATACACTTCTACGAAACACTGGCAAGTGAAGCAGAACAGGCCGCAGGCTGGTGAGAGAGACCTGACAACACTGGGAGGAGATCAACACAGACGAAACCAATAAAAGATGATGAAGGAAATTTAATTACGAAAGAAGAGAAACAAAGGAAACGATGGGGCGACCACTTCAAGAAGCTCTTGAATCGACCACCACCTTCACTTCGTCCACAAATACCACCTACAGCCCAGCCACAGAACTACAAGTGAACACAAATCCTCCACCAAAGGTGGAGGTCCTGAACGCCGTAAAGCTACTGAAATGTGGTAAAGCAGCAGGACCAGACGGGATCCCGCCAGAAGCACTGAGAACAGACGCAGAGACAACAGCAGACATGCTCACACCACTATTGCAGAAGGTGTGGAAGGAAGAGAAGGTACCTGGCTAGTGATTGGAAGAAGGGTTACCTTGTCAAACTGGCGAAGAAGGGAGACCTGAGTGTTTGCAAGAAGTGATGCGGAATCACTCTCCTGTCCACCCAAAGCAAGCAAAATATTAAGCCGCATCATCCTGGAGAGGCTAAAGGATGCACTGGATTCAAAACTACGACCGGAACAGGCTGGCTGGATTCAGGAAGTACAAATCATGTGCCGACCAAATTGCTACGCTTCGCATCATCATAGAACAAAGTATAGAATGGCAGTCAACTCTCTACCTCAACTTTATCGACTTTGAGAAGGCCTTTGATAGCGTCGACCGAGAAGTAATTTGGAAACTGGTTCATTACTACGGAGTACCGCAAACCTTTATCAGCCTCATTCAACAACTATATGAAGATGCCACATACCAGCCAAGTAATTCACAATGGGAAGCTCAGTGATGCTTTTGCAGTGAAGTGGAGACAGGAGTGAAACAAGGTTGCCTACTATCCCCTATGATATTCCTGATTGTGGTCAACAGGACTGGATCATGCAGCAAACAGTGGGGAGCTGTGAGAAGAGGGGGATACACTGGATTGCGGAAAAGAACCTAGAAGACTTGGATTTCGCCGATGACTTGTGCCTGATGTCACATAAACTTGAAGATCTACAGGCAAAAACTAACAAGTTGATAGAAGAGGCAGCGAAGACGGGACTTCAAGTGAATATAGAGAAGACAGAAGTGATGAAGATACCGCACCACCACCACCAACAACAACAACAAACTCCAGTCACGATGAACGGAAGAAACTTAAAGGAAGTAACCTCCTTCACCAATCTAGGAAGCACTGTTTCAACTACAGGCGGGACAGATGAGGATGTCATGTCAGAATCGGAAAAGCAAGACAGGCGTTCATTAGCCTGAAACCAGTATGGAGATCTTCTGCACTCAGCATGTGGAACGAGATCCGGATTTTCAACACCAATTCAGTCAAGTCAGTGCTTCTGTATGGCTCAGAGACTTGGCGCGTCACAAAAGGGATTTCCAATAAACTACAGACATTCATCAACAACTGCCTACACTGGCTCGCTACTGAAGATCAGATGGATTGTCAGAATAGTAAGAATAAGCAACAAGGAGCTCTGGGAACGAACCAACCAAGAACCTGTCACGCAACAAATATGCATTGGAAGGAAGTGGAGATGGATTGGACTGGACATACACTGAGAAGGCCGACTGGGGACATCACGCGTCAGGCCCTCGAGTGGAACCCCGATGGGAAGCGACGAGTTGGACGTCCGAGGGTGACATGGAGGAGGTCGTGCGAGGAGGAAATGGGAGCTTCTTGACTGTCGTGGGACCAGGTTCAAAAGATTTCAGAGAACAGAGTGGAATGGAGACGTGCTTCTGAAGCCCTATGTTCCAGTAGGAACCCAAGGGACTAATAATAATAGTAATAATAATGTGGTAGTCATCAAAGTGATTCATTAAAAACCACTTGTATGATTAGGAAGCTTATTCAGCTTATTGGTTCCACCCAGTTTATTTATACGCGTGTTTATTACTTTCCTGGTTTCATCTCACTTTAGTGTGACTATTGTTTCAGTAGCCGCTGAGTAATGAAACAAATCTTGTCTACTTGGCTAGTTATTAGTATCGTAACACTAAGTTTATGAAATCACTAACTGACAATAATAATAATAATAGTCACTTTATTCTGAACAATGTTTTAGTAAAAGATTTCGAATATAACAATTTATGTAAATATTAATAACGAGGAATATTTTACATTGTTAGTTAAATGATTGGTTAGAGGTTATTTATTATTGCTAAGTTGATACTTGGATTCTGTAATTTTCAGAATAGTCATAGGCTTGAGAGCCTGTTGCATTCATCATGATACTTTTCCTGAATTTGGCCATCAACTTATAGAGCAATTGATTGTAACGCGTTTAAAATGCATGAGAGTATATTTATACTATTAGATAACATAACTGAATGATTAAAATAATGAAAAGAGAAAAATGAGGTAGCCCAAAGTTGAAGCAGGCGGTCAATCTTACAAGTATTACACCAAGCATATGATAGATTCATTATTCATGTGTATATAAGCGAATTGTTGACATCTGTGTAAGTGACGTTTTGGGTTTTATTGAATTTCCATTTAATTATCTTTCGTTTTCTTATTCTGTTTTAAGTGTATCGGTCCAATGTATTAATTGTTATTTTGATATTGAAAGTGTGATTCATCTGTATAAGCCTGTGAACTTGTACTATATGATAAAGATATTTTCTTACACCTAAGTTCTGCCAATCATCCTTCATTAAATCATAGTTGTTAACTTTCTGGTTAACCTCAAAGCATTGAGTTTTTCCAAGTTCACTGAGATTAACTGTGAAATACATTTTACATATGTTCGTATATATTTAGTCAATGAATATATTTCAGCAGCTCTTCGAAGCTTACTATTAGTAAAAAATAGCCAACCGTTGTTGAGTACTTGAAGGCGTAACTCACTGAGTTCGCTCTGATTATCAGTGGTGGTAACCCATTGCATGCTGCAGTTACTGGATAGTTCTTCTGACAACTTACTTTTCGGTCGACGTTGTCGAAGGCCTTTTCAAAGTCGATGAATATATATAAGTTATATTGGTATATATCCCAGCGTGTTTGAAATATAATAATTCCAACGTTTCGTAGGGAAGTCTTGTCTGAGCTTCTTCAGGGAAATGATTAAGGTAAAATATCAAAGATATATAAGAAAATTTTGAGGTTCATGGGGATTTTATTTTTGGGGTAGTATTCATCACGGACTGATATCAGTTAGTAAACTATTGGAAACCTTGGAGCATCAGATAATTGTTTCGATCTCGTTTGAGACTTCTCAACACTACATAACTCGTTCGCTGTGAAACCTGAAGGTCCTGAGTTTCATGTCTATCAGGGTTGTAGGTGCGTACTACTGTGCGATTTCATACTGAGACAAAACGGCTGTCCGGTGATCTCAGGTTCTCAAGGGTTCGCCAACTTATATCAGTCCGTGATGAATACTATCTCAAAAATTCAAACCCCCATTAACTTTAAAGTACATCACTTTATAGTGCTCATTAGTGACATGTTTTCAGATGAATATCCCGACATTGTAATGAGAAGCCATGATCTGTGGAGTCAACCAGTTGGAAAAGAAGCGGATGCCATCCGAAGACCTTGGGTGATAGTCACGATATATCTCGAATTGACAGAAGGGGGAAACTGTGAAGCATTGAACCCGACCCAGTGTTTCAACGGTTAACGCATTTGCCGTGAAACCTGAAGGTCCCGAGTTCGATCTCAAGCCGGGTCGTAGGTGCGTAATGCTGAGGAGTCCCACACTGGGACGAAACAGCTGTTCAGTGCTCCCAGGTTTTCAATGGTTTCCCAACCAACTTCAGTCCTTGGTGAATACTACCCCAAGAATATGTAAATGCATTCAAAATGTGTACCTAATCTCCTTGTCCAGTCCTGTATATAAATCATTGTTGTCCAAAGTATGATTACTAATCATTGGGTGAAATTGCTTGTCTTATTACGTGGTTGGTTTGTATGGTTATTCTGATCCTCCCTCAGTGCAAATATGAGACAAAAAAGGTCGCAGGTGACATTCTAATCATTCGGTAATTTTATGTGTATGTACACTAGCTCATATGTATGTGATTTCTGTTGGCATGTTGGGCTGAATCAGTTTTAACAAATTTGCCACTGAATTATCGGAATAGACTGGAAGTGAACATTTTAAATAAAGGTGATGATAGTTACAATGAATCAGATCAATCCAAACTGTGATGTTACGGGTTCAGGAATAATAAAGATGAAGGAGAGGGCAACGGTAGCTCTATAGGTTTGCTGATTATTCATCGCCAAACCGCACCTGACTTTACTCCATCCTGTCTTTTCAAAATGTTTGCATTTGGTGATATATACAACCACAGCCATCAATCTTTCATGGTGTGATCCAAAAGTTAATAGTTTATAGTTCTGAGCCATGCCATCACCTAGAGTCAATCTCCAACCACTGGTTGCTCTCGTTCCGCGGACCCCAACCAACTAGTCTACATCGCCCCACATGGCTCAAAGCAACAGTCAAAGACTTCATACATTGTGGCTATGTTTTAGTCTGGCGATCTCGGCCTTTTTCTAGCCTGGACCTACTTCGACCAACATTGTGTGACGAGGCAATCGGTGACTAGGCATGCGTAACACGTGTCCCAAGCATCTCAGTCGATGAAGGTTCATAACCTCGTCAACTGACTTACCTCTTCTCCCTAAAACTCTATAACTGACTTCTGCATTACTCACGTGGTGACGCGACGGAATACGTCCTATACTACGAAGGCAACAGTGGTCAAACACCTGAAGCCTTCTCATATCTTCCACCTCAATGGCCATTTTTCACAGCCACACAGTAGAACAGAGGGGACCGCTGTGCAGTACATGCGACCCTTAATTGACAATCGGATATCACGACGGTGCCATATGTGGCGTAATTTGGCGAAAGCCACCCTAATCTTTTGTATCCGTGCAGAGATTTGATCGGCTACTGAGCCACCAGGGCTGATCCTACTTCCTAGGTAAGCGAAGCGGTTGGCGCACTCAACCACAACACTCTATTTTTAGGGGCGGTGGTACACCGTTAAAGATCAGTCCTGAAGCAACAATTTGCATTTGTGTGGTGAGAACCACATCCCAAACATCCTCAAATTGCCACTGAAAGTGTTCAGAAGACTCTGCATCTTGTCAGCGTCTTCACCTAACAGGACTATAATGTCATCTGCATATTCTAGGTCTAAGGTGAATTCTCCTGTGATTAGGTCGTCTGTGTAATCAGGTGACGAGAGGAAGACCTCCATAAGAATATCTATGATAAAATTGAATAATAATGGAGACAGTGGGCATCCTTGACGGACAACACTCTATGAGCACATTTCCTTGAACATCTCAGCATAGGCTCTAACACGCCTACAAGTGTTCGGGTAGAGAGTCTTCAATAAGGTGATATACTTACTCGGCAAGCCTTTCGGTGAGAGATATTTCCATAAGACTTTACAATCAACGGAGTCGCATGCTTCATTTGAGTAAGTTTGAAACTGTGGTTATGATTAATATTTAAGGTTTTAGTAAACTTTAATTTTCAATAGTTCCCCAACTGAAATATTACTTTTTGCTAAAGATAGTTTTGTCATTTTGAAAACAATGTTGTTTGTGATACACTTTCAAATGAGTACGAATACATAGAACCTAGCTGGTTTTTGTTATAAGCTGCTTAGTGTCTAGCAGTGGAAAATCTATAACTCTCGTCTCGACCTATTCGGGACTCGTCAGTTGGATCTACCTGCACCCCAGTGAGTGACGTTGTACCCGCTGAGACTTGAACATGGGACTGATAGCTTGAAGCACCAGATCGTTATCTGTTAGGTCACAGACTTAAGATAAAAATGACATGTGCGACGGGTACACTGTATGTTATTGCCTGTATTACCCATCCTTACTATAAAATAAAAACTACAGGTAATATCGAGGCATTCATACAGGAGCCCATATGCCAATATAGACAGAAGAATTCGGTTCAATCAACGACATAAATACTTATGACTGTCTTTCAGTTGTTCCTTAGAACTTCAACCAAAAGTGAATAAAAGTTATAAAAGCGCCTTAAATAAATAACACCTACAGTTATGTTAATAAAGGAATGGATGTGACCCTTTGTTTATCCTGAACTTATATCAAGTAATGACATCAGTTGGAGAACCAATGAAGATATGAGAGCATCTTTCAACTGGTTAACTAGTTCATAAGCCCGGGTGAAGAGGGAAGGTTGGGCATAGGGCGAGCAATCCTACCCCGGGAAACCAATCCAATCGCTAAAGAAGCTTCAAAGCACATAGAAAATATAAAAAATAAAAACAAACTTATTCCCCGCTGGAATCGGAGATACGAAGTGACTCCGGCTGGTGAAAGCCTTCGGAAAGCTAGTCAGCCGATGGGTCTTCTCTCGATGAAAACGAAAATAAACATGGGGACATGGAATATCCGCACCATGTATGAACACCTAGAAAGGCTGCCCACATTACAAAAGAGATGAGGAGGCATGGCATGGAAGTGCCTGGAATCTGCAAAACCAGATGGAATGGAAGTGGACTCTCCAAACTCTTAACTGGAGAGTCAAAAATCTACTGCGATATTGTCTCCAAGATGATAACCACGAGCTCACTGAGTTTAGGAGTGGCAATCATGATTTCCCCAAGGACATCGAGGGCTCTCATGCAGTGGGAACCAATCTCCTCCTGCAGGATCATAACAGCAAGATTCAACTCAAAATGAAGGAAAGTCACAATCATTCAATGCTACTCGCCAACAAATAATGCAGATCAAGAGAAGAAAGAGGAATTCTATAGACAGCTAGAATCAGCATTGGACAAGACCTCAGTTAGCGATATCAAAATTCTAATGGGCGACATGAATGTGAAACTGGGAGCGGACAACACAGGAAGAGAACTCATCATGTGTCGAGAAGCACTCAGTGAAATGAATGAGAACGGAGAAATGTTTGCAGAATTCTGTGCATTCAACGATTTGGTGATTGGAGGCAGTGTACAAACACAATGATATTCACGCAGCGACATGGATTTGATTTCATCAGATGGACATACTGAAAATCAGATCGACTTCATCTCAATCTCAAGAAAGTGGAGACGTAGCCTACGGGACACAAGATCAGATCAAGAAGGGAGCAGCTGTAGGTTCACACCACTCACTATCTAGTGCAAGGAGCCTTCACAATCAAGTTGAAAGCCTTCACAGTTGTTGATAAACCACAGTCTAAGTTCAGCACCCAGAACAGAAACTGAACTAAAGGACGAAACTACAAAGGACATCTTCACGTCAGTCATCCATCAGAACAAAATAGGAGACATTGAGCAACATCCGTGAAGGGTGGAACGTGGAGGAACACTGGAACTGTGTGAAAGGGATATGGAAAGAAACCCGCATCATAGTGTTAGGAAGGAAGAGAAAACAAGACAAGGAGTGGATTTCGACGGACACATGGAAGCTGATAGATGAACGAGAAGAGGATGAGGAAGCAGGAGATGAACCAGTGCAAGGATGAACAACGAGAAAGGGAACTGAGTACAACGTATAAAACACTACACTGGACAACAAAGTGAAGAAAAGTGCGCACAAAGACAAAAGACACTTCTACGACACATTGGCAAGTGAAGCAGAACAGGCTTCAGGCTGGTGAGAGAGACCTGACAACATTGTATCAAATAACCAGGTTACTATTTGGGAAGAGATCAACGCAAATGTAACCAATGAAAGATAGTGAAGAAAACTTAGTTAACACCAAAGAAGAGAAACAAAGGAAACGGTATGCTGACCACTTCAAAAAGCTTTTGAATCGACCACCAATTGCAACTCGTCCGGAAATATTATCAGCAGCGGTAGAACTACAAGTGAACACAGGCCCTCAGTCGAAAGCAGAAGTGGAGTCCTGAATGCCATAAAGTTGCTGAAATTCGGGAAAGCAGGAGGACCATATTGAATTCCACCACAAGCACTGAAAGCGGATGCAGCGACAACAGCGGACATGATCACACTCCTAAAGCAGAAGGTTTGGAAAGAAGGAAAGGCACCTGCTAATTGATTGGGAGAAAGGTTACCTTGTCAGACTCCCAAGGAAGGGAGACCTAAGCCCTTACAAGAACTGGCGTGGAATCATGCTGCTGTCCACCCCAAGTAAAATATTGAGGCGCACAATCCTGGAGAGACTAAATAATGCTGTACATTCAAAATTATGACCGGAACAGGCTGGCTGGCTTCAGAAAGAACAAATCATGTGTGGATCAAATTGTGACGCTACGCTACGCATCATCATAGAACAGAGTATAAAATGGCAGTCAACCGGGTCTTTACCTCATCTTTATCGACTTTGAAAAGGCCTTCGACAGCGTCGACCGAAAAGTGATTTGTCAGGTAGTTGCTTCAGCAATAGGGTTTTAGTGCCACAAATCTTTTATCAACCTCACTCAACAACTATATGAAGACGCCACATGCCAAGTAATTCACAATGGGAAGCTCAGTGATGCTTTTGAATCGAAGACAGAGGACAGGAGTAAGACAAGGCTGTCTACTATCATCCATGATATTCCTGATTGTAGTCGACTTGACCGGATCATGCAACAAACTGTGAGGAGCGAGAAGAGGGGAATGCGCTGGACCGGGGAAAAGATCCCAGAAGAAGATTTAGATTTCGCCAACGATGACTTGTGTCTAATGTCGCACAAACTCAAAGATCTACAGGCGAAAACTAACAAGTTGACAGAATAGGTAGGACTTCCTTCAGGAGAGCGCAGAGAAGACAGAGGAGATGAAGATACCCAACCAACACCACCAACAACAACAACAAGCTCCAATCACCATCAACGGGAGGAACTTAAAGGAAGTGGCCTCTTTCACCTATCTAGACAGAACCGTTTCAACTACAGGCGATGGCGGCACAGACGAGGACGACAAAGCCAGGATCGGCAAGACAGGCGTTCATTAACCTGAAACCAGTGTGGAGATCTTCTACACTCAGCATAAAGAACAAGATCCAGATTTGCAACACTAATTCGATCAAGTCAGTGCTTCTATATGGTTCAGAGACTTGGCGCATCATGAACAGCATTTCCAACAAACTACAAATATTCATCAACAACTGCCTACACTGGCCCGTTACTGAACCTCAGATGGCCAGAAAGAATACGCAACAAGGAACTCTGGTTGGCAACGAAAGAAGAACCTATCGCTGAACAAATATGCGGAAGGAAGTGAGGATGGATTGGACATGCACTGAGAAGATCATTCGGGCACATCACGTGCCAGGCCCTCGAGTGGAACCCAGGTGGGAAACGGCGAGTAGGGCGTCTGAGCCGAGGGCGATATGGGGGAGATGATGTGAGGAAGAAATGAGAGCTTGTGGGCAGTCGTGGAGCGAGGTTCAAAAGATTTTAGAGAACAGATTGGAATGGAGACGTGCTACTGAAGCCCTATGTTCTACTACGAACCCAATGGATAAATAATAATAATCATGTGTCTCTGCAGCAGTAAGCGGCCATGACCCCACCAGCGGTCGAAATTAGGATTTTCAGGGTAGCCTCAGACTAATTAATTTGTTGCTTTAGATCAGATTGCTTACTACGCAATTGTGCAGAATCTATGAAATGATGCGATCTCTCAGTATTTTTATTTCTAATTCCTTGTATAAATTTTTAAGAGAATAACTCTTCTACTGAGTAATACTTTTATGTGTGTGATTGCAATTTATAATATCCGTAGAATTATGGTGATTCATAAGCGATAAATATGTAGTATATGCAATCAGACCAGTAATTCAACTGTCTGAATCAAGAGATATCTTTCGCAGCTATGTCTGAAAGTAAGTGTTTATTTCTCTACCCTGTGCAACGTTAACCTTTTATCACGTTTTATGTCTTTAGCTGTATGTTACTTAGTAGTTATTCAGTAGCATAATCTTTTAATGTTATTCCGTCTTCAACCTATTCATTCTATTCAACCTTATCTTGTTAACCACTGAAAATCCCTAGATATTGCTACCTTTTACTGTTCATGATGATGTAGTGATCCTTTGCGTTGCTCTGTGATGTTCTGTGTAACCTTGAACACTTGTTTATCTCATCGTGAGGACATACGCGGATATTTTATATCCTCTTCCCGTTTGCCTTGGATAGAGCATTGTTATTGTACTGTTGACGCATAGATATCTCAGGATTCGAGGTTTGTAGTTTTTGATTCACGATTGTTTATTAATGCAAAGGCGCATTTCAGACAAATCCTGCTTTATTGATTTTACACGTAACTCGAGTGTTTGGTTTATCGTTGTAGAATCGCTTGTTCGCTTTTTTTCCGATTTTCTTAGAAATTCACAATAAGTGTTATAAAAAGATTTATTTCAAGTTTATTTCAGAACGCTGACGCTGCGTACCATGCTGTAAAGATATAAAATCATATTTTTCATACTACAACGTACGGTATTATCTCATCCTACGGCAGCGCCAAACCCTTTCATAGAGCTCTGGATAATGAATGTGACAGTTTTGATTTCAGGATATCTTCTGGATTGAATCTAAACATTTAAAACTTTGGTAAGTATCATGTTGGTGTTTTTGGGTAAGATGCTAGCAGAGAGTTTTATGGAATAAATGTTAACTAGTTTTAAGATATTTAAAAATCTTTAGGTGAAAACGTTTTATGTTTACTGCTGTTCATTGTCTCATGCATGATCTGAAGTTAGGCCTAATTTAATAGTTGAAACTCAGTTATTAGGCTATTACTGAGTCTTTTTCATTCTCGTGAATTGTTATTCAATGATGAAAAATCAACAGATTCTGTTGAGATGCTAGTGTTGTAAAATGTGATTAGTTGTACATGCTTTCAATTCGTATATCTGTTGAAGACAATATTTAACAAGTCAAGTTCGGACCAAACTAAGAGTTAAATGGCATATCTGAATTGACAAACTACTAGCTAGATGACCCTGGATTGGTTACGTTTTGCTTTTGTTTTCATCAGCATTTACTAGTGTTCATTTTTCATTTCATTCTTGTTATTGCATATAAAATGTGCTCCAATACATTTAGCATTTTAGTTAACTTTTCAATAATGACAAGTGTTTAAGCGTGCTTTTATCATCTTTTGAAGTAACAATTGATGAATTCAAAATTTTCAGCTTCATTGTTACCTGAGGTGTCAACATATCACAAGTTTTCAAATTATAAATCATTTACACCATTTATATTCCTGTTAAATCAGATTTTGAACTATAGGTGGAGAATGTAAATTTACTGCAAGTAATGGTTTGTTTTATTATTACAAGCTATCATTTTTATGTATGATATTTTAGTTAATAATTTACCTTTGGTAAAGTGTCCACTTTTATTTCTGACTCTCTAACTATTGCAACAAATGTCACTTGAATTTTGTGCTTATCTGTGTGATGTTGGCCCAGACATGGAGAACTCACTGCTTTCATGATGTTGTTGCAAATCGTTGACAGATATTTCATCAGCTTCATAACCATCTATATCATGAACGATGTATTCATATCTGTTCTTAAAGTGTTTTGAGCCACCATTTACATATGTCTTAGTACGGAATCGCTTATCACCGTGTCTTTTTTGTCCTTTATACTTCTTAGTGTAATGTGACACGCTTTGGCGATCCTCATTTCCTTTGTTATAAAATGCTCCTTTTATTATTTTATCTCTTCGCCTGGATTCCATAACTTTGTGTTTTGTGTTACTCAGTGTTTTAGTTGACTGTTGACTTTGTCCTTCTATGTTCATTGCGCTTTTTGGACTAGGCCTTCCATTCAGTGATAAACCACCACCAATAGGTGGCGGTGTTGTTTCACCATGTACTACATTTATATCAGGACCTCTATCACGACCTTCACTAGGTGGTCCAGAAGTATGGTCTGATTTTAACATTTTTATCGAACGTGGATACCTAGCTCGAGTTTCTGGGTTTCCTGAATGACTGTCCTCACGGCGTCTTCTGTCACTTTCCCAGTCCTCTTCTGGGCCATCTTGATGGTCCGACGTTTGAGAGTGGTGGTTATCTGTCTGAGTATGCATTGTTTCTTGACCCCATCCACTCTTTGAACGACTATCAATACTTTCCGAATCATCGTGACCGTGATTTTTTGAAATTTGCTCAGCTCCATCACCTTGACTCCAAGTGTCAGATCTAGGTATGTTGTCCCTAGAATGTTCATCTACTGGACTACTACCAGAATGCATTTTGAAGTGTGTACCATCACTTTCCGATTCTGGGAAATCGTTTCCGAAAGCTAATAATAAAAACCTATTGGTTACAACACTAATGAAGATGTATTTAATGATAGTTCTCATTCTATCATAATTTTATAATTCACCATAAAATTCATCTATTATATATACTGATAGTTAAATACAACTGGATTCGTTAAATGGTTTATAATCCTTTTTGGTAAATAAAAACGATTAAAGATTATTATGCACTTTTATAAAACGCTAATTTTACATTTTAGGCCCCAATAATTGACGCAGTTAAAAATTCTACTTTGGTTAGTTTTCAACAAGTTTATTTTATTTTAGAGTAAATCATTGACTATTGAAAAGTGTTTTTTTTTAATCACCTTCTGGTGTAGTAAAATCAAAACGCACTCTTATCATTATCATTTACTTCCTTTAATAATCTTTCAACTTCAATTTGTAGAAGGAAATCATTTGAGATGAACTAGAGAAAACATTTAAGCATTTTTTCTTCATTGTCTACGCTAAGTAGACTTTTTTCGGAACATCGATTTTCTACTTTCTCCGTATTTCTTTTCGATATTCATCGTTTCGTTATCCAGAATCTTGACCTACTTCATATGAATTGTAATTATTGTTTCCAATGAAATCAAGTTTGATTCTATTTATATATTCTCTTATAAACAGAATACATTACATGAGTGGTTTAGTATTGTTCATGTCCCTTTGGAAGAAGAAAAAAAAGTATACGTAGTTCATCTTTGTGGTTTATAATTTTGCTTGGATCCTGATCTGCTTTCTAGAATTCTCTCCATATGTCTTTTTTTTTACTTTGCTGATGTATATTTTCATTATTTTGCTTAACATTTTTCATTTCATTATTTAAAAAATTTACTCAACATTCACTCAGGAACAAGAATTTTTTCGGTGGTCACAATTAGCTTCCTACATAGAAACAACAAGTTCTTTTGACAAAAGTTATAAAGTCTTCCTTCCATGTGATGAGATTTTCATTCACCAATAAACCTTGTTTCAAGGAGACAGTGGATTGAATAGTGTACTGGTATACAATTTAAAAAGCGTTTGCAAAGATAGGTAGAACTGTAAGACCTTATCGTTAGAAGTAGAAGAATTGATTAGTCTAAAAGCTTTTGATTAAACACATCTCTATAGTTTTGTTTCATTGTGATAGTGCCAACATGTAAGCAGTGTTGATTTTCAACACAGAGTCTTCAAGATTCAGCGACTGATGTGTCTTAAAAATGTGATGAACATACCCATCCACTACATATTTTGATGCATAATATTAGCCAAAGTAGAGTTCGCTGGTAAGGAAATTCGGGATATCTGTTGGAATGGTTCGTGTAGGTGATTCCGAGCTGTCAGGATAAGGCCTGTGAAGTACCAGGAATCATTGGTCGAGGATCCTCATTCAAGCAGTGCAGAACTTATTACAGTAGTGAATATTTACTCTCTTGTGACCGATTTCAATGTTTTGGATAACTTCACTAACCTTCAATTATTTATTTACCAGACACTTATGTCATTCTCGTTCATATTATTAGTAAACCTATAGCCCATTAGTTTGAAAATTGGACTGTCAAACCCAGGTTTAAATCCCGCTCTACCTACTTTGGCGTTAGTATTATCATGTGATATCATGATCCTTCATACAATGGGTGTTGCTCCTAGTCTGATACATGCATTAACCTGTACCGGGTGAGTTGATCTGCATTTCATTATCATTCTAAATTTTATCACTTTCATTTCCTGTGACGTTGTAAAGCGTAGCAACTATTATTTATAGACTCTTATGCGAAACTCGAAATTGTTTAAACGTTTAAGCATCTCTAAATTGTGGTTTGACCTCACTTCAGTTTTATTCTTTGAAAACTTATTGTGAACCGAAAAAACTTTCATTTTATCAGTGTATTTCTGTAGATGCAGTTGTATTACTATCACAGTGAGTTATTAGGAAGTTCTTATCCTTCTTGAAGTGTTAAGTTTATTGTATTGTTTCTCAACGAGAAGGTATATGGATTTCAATTTTCGTGATGTGATAAACACCCTAAAATACTGCTGACTCGAAATCATTAGATCATTAAAATACTGAATATCTGCTTGCATTAGGTGATCATTTGAAAACTCAGGATCTAAAAATAGCACTTAAATTTATAAAGTTATGAAGTATGGTGATGAATATTTATAGAAATTTTTTTTATGTAGTGCTAAAAACTTTGTCTTAAAGGTGATTACCCTTAGACTTCATTAAAACTTAGTCAAAACATCTTCAGATACTAACTTGATGACTCTGAAGACCTCATCTCCCAGTAGTGCTTTTGTTTTAAGAAACAGACCATACAATACGTGTCATCTTTTAGTGACATTGCATTAATGTAGTTGAATATACTATGCTTGAGTGACGTTGTGTTTACAATGGTAAGATTATAATGAAAGGATTTTCAAAACGTTTTGATAAATTCACGGCCCTTCATACAAACATTTAAGAATCTAGTCACTTGCTATTGAAAGCTTGATTTATTTAAAAATAGCTTCTGTTATAGCTTAGAAGAACGCAGTACCGCCTGACCACACCAAATATCTTATAACATGTGGTAAGTACAGATTATACAGCCTGAAATTCTTTATTCTATATTACTTGCACAGTCCTACTTCTCAATATTCTGTTCATTGTGGCATCCTTAACGCATCACAATTCTAGGCTAAAGCTATGCATAAAAAGGTTTTTTGTTGATTCCCTTTTGTTACCGTATACATAACACGATTAACCAATACAGGGCATCTAATAAGCTTTAACAACAATTTCTCCTATGTCAAATTCAGTCAGGTGCCTGCTTTATACTACTGACAGTTTTCGGCTAGCGATCATACCTCCCAAACTTTATTCTAGGCTATCTTTTATTAGATTACCTTTACTTAACTTTCTTATATAAATAATCAAGTATTGTTTTGTTGTTCACAACCTCCTTCTTTAGGTTATACAGCTCTATTCATCGTAAACCTTGTTTGAAAAACTTTGATTAACACTAGGGATTAAGAAACTTCGTCGATTACCCACTGGTGACCAACGCATGTGAATAACTCAGCCCTAAAAATCTTCAGTTTTAGCTTTAATATTTTAATGGCTAAGTCACTAACTTCAGCATTGAATGATGCAGCTTCGAATCACTGAAGGAACACCATCTTTCTCATGGTTGCAGATACGCCTCGTTGATGAGTGCTAAGAAGAATCAAACTGAAATCTAAAGCTTTTTGCGAATTGATTTCCATAATCTTACGAATTCTTCTCAAACTGAAATTTCAGTAGATTTTATCACAATAGATCTATGTGACAATATTTTCTCCTTGACACATGGAAAATTGATTATATCATGAAAATCAAATATTTATATATACAATTGTATACCTAATGTAAATGAAGAGGATCTTCTTCGTTGAACTACTTTTTCTTCAATAAATTCACTGACATACCTACTATTGTTATCTTATGCAGTTGTACCTTTACAGTTATTATCAATTTCACTTGTTTTTAATGGTTCATGGGTTAAAATTAATTATCTGATAATAATAACTAAATTTACATTTATATCAAGCCCTTGTAAACCGAACTAATATTGATATGGTCATTAGTGTCATTGAAAGACAGCAGTCCATTACATGTAAAATATTCTAGACCTTCATTGTATAGTTTTGCCTCAGTTATTCACTTCCATAAGAAAAAGAAATGCTTCATCTAGATATTGATACTATTTATTGCATAACATTATACTTATCAATAATCTGTGAGTAAAATCTTTATTAAAGGAATTATTCATGGTTGATGTTCCACCATCTGAACAAAATCATACGTGTAATCCTGACACAATTAGAATCGAGCAGAAAATTTATCATATGCATTGTATGAACCAAAATCTTTCACTTGAAGCTCTTTATCTTCATTGCCAAATACATAGTCTCTAACATATGCAAACTTCCTTTTGAAACGTTTCGTACGTCCATAGAAAGAAAGCTTCGATTTTGGCTTCTTCCTGAAATGCGAAGATGAATAAAACCCACTTCTGATCTTCTTTTTGCTATGCTTTTTGAAAGACTTTGATGATTTTTTATTCAACGTCACATTAACAAATCTCGATATATTCGTAACTCGTGTGTACGACAAAAAACCAGAACCATTAGCAACAGGTCGAGATTCGCAAGAAGAACAACCACCAACGCAACCGCCACCACCCACACGGGGAACACAAGGAAACGTACCATCCGCAGAACCATTCGCCCGGGAATATTATCACGTTCCCCCATCGAACCACTCAAAGGATTCCTACCACCAGCTATTGCCCCATCACAATTTGAACCAACACAACTTAACGTCATATTCGGCTTCATTACGGAACCCAGGACAGAACCATCCCACCAACGAAGCCACCCGAAGAACCTGATCCAAGCGATAAAACTGAAACACCACCCTGACTATGCATCGGACTTCTGCCACCCTCGAGGCCTGGAAGTCTCCCACGTGAAGAGCCATTTATGCCTGGAAGATCTGCGTGACCACCGTCGACTTGTGCATCCCTTCTCCCTCCTTCTCCTTGTGTATTATTTTGTTGATCACCTGACGACACGGTTACCAACGACGTTGGAGGCTGACCGTGTCCCCCACCTGATTCAGTGTTCTCAGTTTGCATGGGACTTCTGCCACCCTCGAAGCCTGGAAGTCTCCCACGTGAAGAGCCATTTATGCCTGGAAGATCTGCGTGACCACCGTCGACTTGTGCATCCCTTCTCCCTCCTTCTCCTTGTGTATTATTTTGTTGATCACCTGACGACACGGTTACCAACGACGTTGGAGGCTGACCGTGTCCCCCACCTGATTCAGTGTTCTCAGTTTGCATGGGACTTCTGCCACCCTCGAAGCCTGGAAGTCTCCCACGTGAAGAGCCATTTATGCCTGGAAGATCTGCGTGACCACCGTCGACTTGTGCATCCCTTCTCCCTCCTTCTCCTTGTGTATTATTTTGTTGATCACCTGACGACACGGTTACCAACGACGTTGGAGGCTGACCGTGTCCCCCACCTGATTCAGTGTTCTCAGTTTGCATGGGACTTCTGCCACCCTCGAAGCCTGGAAGTCTCCCACGTGAAGAGCCATTTATGCCTGGAAGATCTGCGTGACCACCGTCGACTTGTGCATCCCTTCTCCCTCCTTCTCCTTGTGTATTATTTTGTTGATCACCTGACGACACGGTTACCAACGACGTTGGAGGCTGACCGTGTCCCCCACCTGATTCAGTGTTCTCAGTTTGCATGGGACTTCTGCCACCCTCGAAGCCTGGAAGTCTCCCACGTGAAGAGCCATTTATGCCTGGAAGATCTGCGTGACCACCGTCGACTTGTGCATCCCTTCTCCCTCCTTCTCCTGTGTATTATTTTGTTGATCACCTGACGACACGGTTACCAACGACGTTGGAGGCTGACCGTGTCCCCCACCTGATTCAGTGTTCTCAGTTTGCATGGGACTTCTGCCACCCTCGAAGCCTGGAAGTCTCCCACGTGAAGAGCCATTTATGCCTGGAAGATCTGCGTGACCACCGTCGACTTGTGCATCCCTTCTCCCTCCTTCTCCTTGTGTATTATTTTGTTGATCACCTGACGACACGGTTACCAACGACGTTGGAGGCTGACCGTGTCCCCCACCTGATTCAGTGTTCTCAGTTTGCATGGGACTTCTGCCACCCTCGAAGCCTGGAAGTCTCCCACGTGAAGAGCCATTTATGCCTGGAAGATCTGCGTGACCACCGTCGACTTGTGCATCCCTTCTCCCTCCTTCTCCTTGTGTATTATTTTGTTGATCACCTGACGACACGGTTACCAACGACGTTGGAGGCTGACCGTGTCCCCCACCTGATTCAGTGTTCTCAGTTTGCATGGGACTTCTGCCACCCTCGAAGCCTGGAAGTCTCCCACGTGAAGAGCCATTTATGCCTGGAAGATCTGCGTGACCACCGTCGACTTGTGCATCCCTTCTCCCTCCTTCTCCTTGTGTATTATTTTGTTGATCACCTGACGACACGGTTACCAACGACGTTGGAGGCTGACCGTGTCCCCCACCTGATTCAGTGTTCTCAGTTTGCATGGGACTTCTGCCACCCTCGAAGCCTGGAAGTCTCCCACGTGAAGAGCCATTTATGCCTGGAAGATCTGCGTGACCACCGTCGACTTGTGCATCCCTTCTCCCTCCTTCTCCTTGTGTATTATTTTGTTGATCACCTGACGACACGGTTACCAACGACGTTGGAGGCTGACCGTGTCCCCCACCTGATTCAGTGTTCTCAGTTTGCATGGGACTTCTGCCACCCTCGAAGCCTGGAAGTCTCCCACGTGAAGAGCCATTTATGCCTGGAAGATCTGCGTGACCACCGTCGACTTGTGCATCCCTTCTCCCTCCTTCTCCTTGTGTATTATTTTGTTGATCACCTGACGACACGGTTACCAACGACGTTGGAGGCTGACCGTGTCCCCCACCTGATTCAGTGTTCTCAGTTTGCATGGGACTTCTGCCACCCTCGAAGCCTGGAAGTCTCCCCGTGAAGAGCCATTTATGCCTGGAAGATCTGCGTGACCACCGTCGACTTGTGCATCCCTTCTCCCTCCTTCTCCTTGTGTATTATTTTGTTGATCACCTGACGACACGGTTACCAACGACGTTGGAGGCTGACCGTGTCCCCCACCTGATTCAGTGTTCTCAGTTTGCATGGGACTTCTGCCACCCTCGAAGCCTGGAAGTCTCCCACGTGAAGAGCCATTTATGCCTGGAAGATCTGCGTGACCACCGTCGACTTGTGCATCCCTTCTCCCTCCTTCTCCTTGTGTATTATTTTGTTGATCACCTGACGACACGGTTACCAACGACGTTGGAGGCTGACCGTGTCCCCCACCTGATTCAGTGTTCTCAGTTTGCATGGGACTTCTGCCACCCTCGAAGCCTGGAAGTCTCCCACGTGAAGAGCCATTTATGCCTGGAAGATCTGCGTGACCACCGTCGACTTGTGCATCCCTTCTCCCTCCTTCTCCTTGTGTATTATTTTGTTGATCACCTGACGACACGGTTACCAACGACGTTGGAGGCTGACCGTGTCCCCCACCTGATTCAGTGTTCTCAGTTTGCATGGGACTTCTGCCACCCTCGAAGCCTGGAAGTCTCCCACGTGAAGAGCCATTTATGCCTGGAAGATCTGCGTGACCACGTCGACTTGTGCATCCTTCTCCCTCCTTCTCCTTGTGTATTATTTTGTTGATCACCTGACGACACGGTTACCAACGACGTTGGAGGCTGACCGTGTCCCCCACCTGATTCAGTGTTCTCAGTTTGCATGGGACTTCTGCCACCCTCGAAGCCTGGAAGTCTCCCACGTGAAGAGCCATTTATGCCTGGAAGATCTGCGTGACCACCGTCGACTTGTGCATCCTTCTCCCTCCTTCTCCTTGTGTATTATTTTGTTGATCACCTGACGACACGGTTACCAACGACGTTGGAGGCTGACCGTGTCCCCCACCTGATTCAGTGTTCTCAGTTGCATGGGACTTCTGCCACCCTCGAAGCCTGGAAGTCTCCCACGTGAAGAGCCATTTATGCCTGGAAGATCTGCGTGACCACCGTCGACTTGTGCATCCCTTCTCCCTCCTTCTCCTTGTGTATTATTTTGTGATCACCTGACGACACGGTTACCAACGACGTTGGAGGCTGACCGTGTCCCCCACCTGATTCAGTGTTCTCAGTTTGCATGGGACTTCTGCCACCCTCGAAGCCTGGAAGTCTCCCACGTGAAGAGCCATTTATGCCTGGAAGATCTGCGTGACCACCGTCGACTTGTGCATCCCTTCTCCCTCCTTCTCCTTGTGTATTATTTGTTGATCACCTGACGACACGGTTACCAACGACGTTGGAGGCTGACCGTGTCCCCCACCTGATTCAGTGTTCTCAGTTTGCATGGGACTTCTGCCACCCTCGAAGCCTGGAAGTCTCCCACTGAAGAGCCATTTATGCCTGGAAGATCTGCGTGACCACCGTCGACTTGTGCATCCCTTCTCCCTCCTTCTCCTTGTGTATTATTTTGTTGATCACCTGACGACACGGTTTACCAACGACGTTGGAGGCTGACCGTGTCCCCACCTGATTCAGTGTTCTCAGTTTGCATGGGACTTCTGCCACCCTCGAAGCCTGGAAGTCTCCCACGTGAAGAGCCATTTATGCCTGGAAGATCTGCGTGACCACCGTCGACTTGTGCATCCCTTCTCCCTCCTTCTCCTTGTGTATTATTTTGTTGATCACCTGACGACACGGTTACCAACGACGTTGGAGGCTGACCGTGTCCCCCACCTGATTCAGTGTTCTCAGTTTTGCATGGGACTTCTGCCACCCTCGAAGCCTGGAAGTCTCCCACGTGAAGAGCCATTTATGCCTGGAGATCTGCGTGACCACCGTCGACTTGTGCATCCCTTCTCCCTCCTTCTCCTTGTGTATTATTTTGTTGATCACCTGACGACACGGTTACCAACGACGTTGGAGGCTGACCGTGTCCCCCACCTGATTCAGTGTTCTCAGTTTGCATGGGACTTCTGCCACCCTCGAAGCCTGGAAGTCTCCCACGTGAAGAGCCATTTATGCCTGGAAGATCTGCGTGACCACCGTCGACTTGTGCATCCCTTCTCCCTCCTTCTCCTTGTGTATTATTTTGTTGATCACCTGACGACACGGTTACCAACGACGTTGGAGGCTGACCGTGTCCCCCACCTGATTCAGTGTTCTCAGTTTGCATGGGACTTCTGCCACCCTCGAAGCCTGGAAGTCTCCCACGTGAAGAGCCATTTATGCCTGGAAGATCTGCGTGACCACCGTCGACTTGTGCATCCCTTCTCCCTCCTTCTCCTTGTGTATTATTTTGTTGATCACCTGACGACACGGTTACCAACGACGTTGGAGGCTGACCGTGTCCCCCACCTGATTCAGTGTTCTCAGTTTGCATGGGACTTCTGCCACCCTCGAAGCCTGGAAGTCTCCCACGTGAAGAGCCATTTATGCCTGGAAGATCTGCGTGACCACCGTCGACTTGTGCATCCCTTCTCCCTCCTTCTCCTTGTGTATTATTTTGTTGATCACCTGACGACACGGTTACCAACGACGTTGGAGGCTGACCGTGTCCCCCACCTGATTCAGTGTTCTCAGTTTGCATGGGACTTCTGCCACCCTCGAAGCCTGGAAGTCTCCCACGTGAAGAGCCATTTATGCCTGGAAGATCTGCGTGACCACCGTCGACTTGTGCATCCCTTCTCCCTCCTTCTCCTTGTGTATTATTTTGTTGATCACCTGACGACACGGTTACCAACGACGTTGGAGGCTGACCGTGTCCCCCACCTGATTCAGTGTTCTCAGTTTGCATGGGACTTCTGCCACCCTCGAAGCCTGGAAGTCTCCCACGTGAAGAGCCATTTATGCCTGGAAGATCTGCGTGACCACCGTCGACTTGTGCATCCCTTCTCCCTCCTTCTCCTTGTGTATTATTTTGTTGATCACCTGACGACACGGTTACCAACGACGTTGGAGGCTGACCGTGTCCCCCACCTGATTCAGTGTTCTCAGTTTGCATGGGACTTCTGCCACCCTCGAAGCCTGGAAGTCTCCCACGTGAAGAGCCATTTATGCCTGGAAGATCTGCGTGACCACCGTCGACTTGTGCATCCCTTCTCCCTCCTTCTCCTTGTGTATTATTTTGTTGATCACCTGACGACACGGTTACCAACGACGTTGGAGGCTGACCGTGTCCCCCACCTGATTCAGTGTTCTCAGTTTGCATGGGACTTCTGCCACCCTCGAAGCCTGGAAGTCTCCCACGTGAAGAGCCATTTATGCCTGGAAGATCTGCGTGACCACCGTCGACTTGTGCATCCCTTCTCCCTCCTTCTCCTTGTGTATTATTTTGTTGATCACCTGACGACACGGTTACCAACGACGTTGGAGGCTGACCGTGTCCCCCACCTGATTCAGTGTTCTCAGTTTGCATGGGACTTCTGCCACCCTCGAAGCCTGGAAGTCTCCCACGTGAAGAGCCATTTATGCCTGGAAGATCTGCGTGACCACCGTCGACTTGTGCATCCCTTCTCCCTCCTTCTCCTTGTGTATTATTTTGTTGATCACCTGACGACACGGTTACCAACGACGTTGGAGGCTGACCGTGTCCCCCACCTGATTCAGTGTTCTCAGTTTGCATGGGACTTCTGCCACCCTCGAAGCCTGGAAGTCTCCCACGTGAAGAGCCATTTATGCCTGGAAGATCTGCGTGACCACCGTCGACTTGTGCATCCCTTCTCCCTCCTTCTCCTTGTGTATTATTTTGTTGATCACCTGACGACACGGTTACCAACGACGTTGGAGGCTGACCGTGTCCCCCACCTGATTCAGTGTTCTCAGTTTGCATGGGACTTCTGCCACCCTCGAAGCCTGGAAGTCTCCCACGTGAAGAGCCATTTATGCCTGGAAGATCTGCGTGACCACCGTCGACTTGTGCATCCCTTCTCCCTCCTTCTCCTTGTGTATTATTTTGTTGATCACCTGACGACACGGTTACCAACGACGTTGGAGGCTGACCGTGTCCCCCACCTGATTCAGTGTTCTCAGTTTGCATGGGACTTCTGCCACCCTCGAAGCCTGGAAGTCTCCCACGTGAAGAGCCATTTATGCCTGGAAGATCTGCGTGACCACCGTCGACTTGTGCATCCCTTCTCCCTCCTTCTCCTTGTGTATTATTTTGTTGATCACCTGACGACACGGTTACCAACGACGTTGGAGGCTGACCGTGTCCCCCACCTGATTCAGTGTTCTCAGTTTGCATGGGACTTCTGCCACCCTCGAAGCCTGGAAGTCTCCCACGTGAAGAGCCATTTATGCCTGGAAGATCTGCGTGACCACCGTCGACTTGTGCATCCCTTCTCCCTCCTTCTCCTTGTGTATTATTTTGTTGATCACCTGACGACACGGTTACCAACGACGTTGGAGGCTGACCGTGTCCCCCACCTGATTCAGTGTTCTCAGTTTGCATGGGACTTCTGCCACCCTCGAAGCCTGGAAGTCTCCCACGTGAAGAGCCATTTATGCCTGGAAGATCTGCGTGACCACCGTCGACTTGTGCATCCCTTCTCCCTCCTTCTCCTTGTGTATTATTTTGTTGATCACCTGACGACACGGTTACCAACGACGTTGGAGGCTGACCGTGTCCCCCACCTGATTCAGTGTTCTCAGTTTGCATGGGACTTCTGCCACCCTCGAAGCCTGGAAGTCTCCCACGTGAAGAGCCATTTATGCCTGGAAGATCTGCGTGACCACCGTCGACTTGTGCATCCCTTCTCCCTCCTTCTCCTTGTGTATTATTTTGTTGATCACCTGACGACACGGTTACCAACGACGTTGGAGGCTGACCGTGTCCCCCACCTGATTCAGTGTTCTCAGTTTGCATGGGACTTCTGCCACCCTCGAAGCCTGGAAGTCTCCCACGTGAAGAGCCATTTATGCCTGGAAGATCTGCGTGACCACCGTCGACTTGTGCATCCCTTCTCCCTCCTTCTCCTTGTGTATTATTTTGTTGATCACCTGACGACACGGTTACCAACGACGTTGGAGGCTGACCGTGTCCCCCACCTGATTCAGTGTTCTCAGTTTGCATGGGACTTCTGCCACCCTCGAAGCCTGGAAGTCTCCCACGTGAAGAGCCATTTATGCCTGGAAGATCTGCGTGACCACCGTCGACTTGTGCATCCCTTCTCCCTCCTTCTCCTTGTGTATTATTTTGTTGATCACCTGACGACACGGTTACCAACGACGTTGGAGGCTGACCGTGTCCCCCACCTGATTCAGTGTTCTCAGTTTGCATGGGACTTCTGCCACCCTCGAAGCCTGGAAGTCTCCCACGTGAAGAGCCATTTATGCCTGGAAGATCTGCGTGACCACCGTCGACTTGTGCATCCCTTCTCCCTCCTTCTCCTTGTGTATTATTTTGTTGATCACCTGACGACACGGTTACCAACGACGTTGGTGCCTGGCGGTTACTCCCATATGATTTCTTGTTGGTGCTTTCTAGATTGTTATGTTTAGTATTCGTCGGGTTGTATTTTTTGTTGTAGTTTCCAATTTTTTCATTTTGTTTTTGGTTGTTGGTGCTTCCTGTTGATGTGCTTATTAGTATATATAGTACAATATGTGTGATTTTCATTTTTTCATCGACTTTTTTTTAGCTTTTTTTGCTCTTGTTTGAAATTTTTTTGTTCTTTTTCAATATTTGGTTCTGATTTTGTGTATATATTTATTTTTATCTTTTTATTTATTGATTTCTTCTTTTCTTGACATGTCTTGTTTTTCTGCAGGATTTATATGGGCATATTTTGTCGTTGTTTTCTTAGCAGATTCTTTCGTATTTACGTATTTTTTTCGTTATACTATTTTATAGATTGTTTGCTCTGCATTTTGAACGATTTTCTCATTGAATTCTTGGAACAGCATTGTTTTTGGTTTGTTATTTTGCGCATTTCTCAAACTTTGTTCATTACTTTTCCGTTTGTATTTGAGATGTATTAGAAATTATTATTTATTTGTTTGGTCGCATAGATGATAATAGCTCAAATTTATTTTAGACTTTTTTATCACCTCTGCCTCTTTTTATTTCCCTTATTTTAGTTCCCAATGGACAATGTTTTTATTAAACCTTCTTTGGAATTAGCTCTGTCTTCGTTACCATGCCTCACAGTGCTATTCAATGAATGATTGTTAGGAATGTTACCGGTATTAAAATAGATAATTGTGAATTCGAAAAAGAAAAGATCTGAAAAGTTGGGCTACCGAAACTTTTCAAGCCTTGAAAAGCATCAGATTTTGAATAAATCCGCTGTATTATGAACGATTTGAAGCTTTGTTACTAGGAGTCCTCAACTGCTGATTCCTATTGTATCGGTGACCCCAGCCAGGAGGTCTTCACTCCCTACAGCGGCATTCAGCAACTTCTTGCACTGGTGGTACTTCTAGGTCTGGTTGATCTGAGCCTGTTTCCAATCTAATAAGAATTCCTTTATCGTTGCACTTCAAGGTGGTCAGTATCTTCGCATTCGTAACACATGTCCAAGTCATCTTCGTGTCTATAGGTCCAAAACCTCACTGACTAAGTTTTCTTTTTTTCCTAGCTAACATACGCTTAACCTCTACATTGCACACACTCTGATTTCATCATTTTCAATCAGCGCTACGAAGGTACTTGTGTTCGAAAATCTATAGCTGCTTCATACCTTCTTTTTTCAACAGCAATATCTCACAGTCGAATAACAATATAGCGAATTGCAGTGCAAAGTACTCATCCTTTAACAGATAGTCGGATTTATTACCAGTCGACGCCACAGATGACGGATATTGACAAACGCCAAAATAAAATAAATTTATTACCTTTTTTGTTAGAACAGCATTTCAGGTCACCTTTCTTTCATTTCGGTGGAAAACATTGTCTACTTGACTCACTTCTGTTGTAACATAAAAATGTTTTAATCATTTCCTTTTTATTCGTTCTTTTTTTGAAATTCCATGGATTTCACTTTTAAGATTACAGTGTGGTGACTATTTCTTAATGGTCTGATTTCACTTATCAGACCAATTAGTTCTTTTTAAGTTTTCTTTTTACAACTTGTTGATCATGGTTTGATGTGATTGCTTATGCATATATCACTAATCCACCGTTACTTTGCCACTATACAATGTAAACGTTGGTAGAGATCAAGATAACTATTGAAGAGGATTGGTAAAGTGTTTATTTTCCTGGGATAAACCAGTTTAATCTATTTAATGTATTTTTGAGATGAATAGAGATTTTCAATTTAGAAATAGTATTGACAGAAGTTAGAAATGGCGAACCACTGAAAACCGACCTAGTGGTTGAATGGTTAACGCGTTCGCCATGAAACCTGAAGGTCCTGAGTTCGATCCCTAGCCGGGTCGTGGGCGCTTACTGCTGAGGAGTCTCATACTAGGATGAAACTGCTGTCCAGTGCTCCCAGACTTTCAATGGTTCCACAACTGATATCAGTCCATGATGAATACTACTTAAGTAATGAATTAGATAAGTCATTTATCACTAAATTAAGTAAAGAAAAGCTACTGGAAAAAAGGAAATATTTAGTGAGACAGTGAAAAACAAACTCTTATTTCTTTCGCTGCTGAAATTATTAACTTCATGTGTTTACTAATATAAATGAATTAACCGAATACTTAATCTTAGCATTTCTTTTTGCTTTAGACATGAAATTTTTACAGTTTTCATTTTTATACTGGATGTTTTCTATAACGGAATACGTTTTCTTTTTATTGAAAGATATCAGTTAGTTTTAAATACCTAGCAACAAGATGAATTCAATGCTTGATGATACTTCATGTTTCAGTAATACATTCAAAAGTAATTGCGGAAGCTGTTTGAAATGAAAACTACCACAGACCTCAAATAACTCTTAAGAAAGAAACTGATTGGCAGTGAAACCTGTAGCAGGTCTAGATTCAAAGAATCCCGCCTATCTATAATGTTCTAAACAACCAAAAGTAGATAAAACCAATGTTTCCATGGAACACTTTTGCACATTATTTGTTTTCAAGGACAAAATCATTCTACCTTGTCAGCATGAAATTTGGAGAATATTCTAAAAATGCTAAAAGTACGCACTTTGATACAGTCCTTGGAATTCGTCATTAGAATAGAACATTTGAACCTATCTCATAATTGCGAAACGTCATATGACATCATACTTTCATGCACTGACATAGCCTTCCTTAAAACTATAGACTGAAACAGTCAGGATGCAGAAGATATCCTGTGACCGTAGCTTGATCCGGAATGTCTTCTGCTTATTTCTGACAAAGAGATTTTCGATTCCAATTCAACTACTTTTCATACAACCAGTTTGACGGAGTCGTCCTCTGGATTGGCTATCACTGACATGTCACTGCACATAAAATGAGTGCTACACTGAAATCCTCAGTCTGTAGGAGAATATTTTTAAAAGGACACATTGATGATATGCTTATCGCTTGCAACAGCGTTCGGCTGGCATAAAAGCTTATTTAACTCCGCAATTCGGTATTCAGATGGTAAACTTCCAACGAAATCCGAATAAGAGCATTGAATCAACTTTCTTGCAACAAAAAGTGCATCTTCACAACATAATAGAGTATCCACCATCAAACAACTGGAAATAACTAATGCAGTAAGCTACAAAACAGAGTTAGTGGAAACCCTAACTCAGGAAGAATAGAAACGGAGCGCGTAAAATAGGCCAGAAGCATAAATAAAGCTGACTGAAAAACTTCTTACGAGGATAAAGTACCCAGTTAGATTTGTATAGAAGTAAAAGAAGGAAAACTGGTCATGGGTCGAGAAGCACTCGATGAAATGAACGAGAACGGAGAAATGTTTGCAGACTTCCGCGCATTCAACGATTTGATGATTGGAGGCAATACGTATAAACACAAGGATATTCACAAAGCGACATAGATTTCATTCCACCAGACGCCAAGACATACTAAAAATAGACTTCAGATCGACTTTATCCCAATGTGAAGAAAGTGGAGAAGAAGACGCAGCCTACTGGACACAAGATTAGATTACGAAGAGGAGCAGATATAGGTTCACATCACTCACTTCACTAGCTAGTGCAAGGAAGCTGCCTTCAAAATAAAGTTGAAAGCCTTCAATTCAAAGAAGTTGGTGACAAAACACAGTTCAGGTTCAACACCGACAACAGAAACTGAACTAAAGGACGAAACCACAAAGGATATCTTCACGTAAGCCAGCCATCAGGAAAACACGGGAGACATTAAGCAACATCCGTGAAGAAAACTGTATAGAAGAACACTGGAACTCTTTGAAAAAGACATAACAGTACTAGCAATGAAAAAGAAACACGACAAGAAATGGATGTTGATGGACACAGGAAGCTGATAGAGCAGGGAGAGGAAGATGGTGAGTGTGAAGCAGAAGATGAACTAGTGCTAGGATGAACAACGAATATAGGAACTCAATACAACCTATAAAAGGCTGCACTCGACAAAAAGTGAAGAAGAGTGCACGCAAAGACAATAGACACTTCTACAACACATCGGCAAGTGAAGCAGAACAGGCCACAGGTAGGAGCGAAAGAGAACTGACAACACTATATCAAATAACCAAAGTAAAGTCTTGTAAGAGACCAAAGCAGATGTAACCAATGAAAGATTGTAAAGTAAACTTAGTTAACACCAAAGAGGAGAAACAAAGGAAACGATGGACTGACCACTTCGAAAAACTGTTGAATCGACCACCAACTGCAACTCATCCAGAAATACCCCTAGCAGACAAGCCATAGAACTGTCAGTGAACACAAGTCCTCCGACAAAAGCAAAAGTGAAGTCATGAATGCCATAGAGTTGCTGAAAGCCTGGAAAGCAGGAAGACCAGATGGAATTCCTCCAGAAGCGCTGAAAACAGAGGTAGACACAACAGCGGACATGCTCAGACCACTGTAGCATAAGGTCTGCAAGGAAGAAAGGATGAAAAGTTACCTGCCGATTGGAAGAAAGGCCACATTGTCAATCTTTCAAAGAAGGGCGACCTAACCCGAGTCTTTGCAAGAACTGGCGAGAATAATGCTCCACCCCAGCCCACCCTAGGCGAAATGTCAGGCTGCATCATCCTGGAGACACTAGAAGATGCACTGGATTCAAAACTACGACCTCGGCAGTTTCCTGGCTGGAGTACAAATCATATGTGGATCAAATTAAAACCATACACTGGGTAAAATCATTGAACAGAGTAAAGAATGGCAGTCAAGTCTCTACTTCAAATTCATTCACGTTGAAAAGGCTGGCCTTCGACAGCGTCAACTCAGACGTATTTTAACAGGCAACTGCCTCAACACTACGGCTTCAGTACCACAAACCTGTATCAACCTCATTCAACAGCAGCAATGTGCTACATGCGAAGTGATTGACAACGGAAAGCTCAGTGACACCATTGAAGTGCAGTGAAGACAAGAGATAGCAGTAAGAAATGGTTGCTTACTACCAACATTGATGCTTCTGTTTGTGGTCGACTGGACTGGAATAGATCATGCAACAGACAACTGTGAGGAGGGAGGAGACGGGTATACGCTGACTGGAACGATGAAAAGAACTCAGAAGGAGATTTGGATTTCGCCAACCATGATGATTTATGTCTAATGCCTTGTCACACAAACTCGAAGATCTACAGGCGAAAATCAGACAGTTGACAGAAGAGGCGAGGCAGTGAACACGGGAATTGAAGTGAATGTAGTGAAGATGAAGATGATGAAGATACCCGACCAGCAACAACAACAACAACAACAAGAGGCACCACTCACCACCAACGAGAGAAACCGAATGGAAGTAATCTGTTTCACCCACCTTCCTAGTCAACATCGCTTCAACTACAGGTGGTGGCACAGACGAGAATGTCAAAACCATGATCGGAGACACAGCGGCACAGGCCTTCATTAGCCTGAAATCAGTGTGGAGATCCACTACACTCCACTCAACTCAGCATGAAGCGTGAACGACATCCGGATTTTCAACACTGATGTCAAGTCAAGCCAGTGCGTCTGGGTGATGGTTCAGAAACTTGGTGCATCACGAAAAGCATTTGCAACAAACTACAGACAGTCATCAACAGCTGCCACGTACACTCACTCGATAGTGAGGACTGATCGAATGGCCAGAAAGAATGAGCAGCAAAGAACTCTGGCTGGCTGACTGACTGACTGACTGGCTGGCTGGCTGGCTGGCTGGCTGGCTGGCTGGCTGGCTGGCTGGCTGGCTGGCTGGCTGGCTGGCTGGCTGGCTGGCTGGCTGGCTGGCTGGCTGGCTGGCTGGCTGGCTGGCTGGCTGGCTGGCTGGCTGGCTGGCTGGCTGGCTGGCTGGCTGGCTGGCTGGCTGGCTGGCTGGCTGGCTGGCTGGCTGGCTGGCTGGCTGGCTGGCTGGCTGGCTGGCTGGCTGGCTGGCTGGCTGGCTGGCTGGCTGGCTGGCTGGCTGGCTGGCTGGCTGGCTGGCTGGCTGGCTGGCTGGCTGGCTGGCTGGCTGGCTGGCTGGCTGGCTGGCTGGCTGGCTGGCTGGCTGGCAACGAACCAACGAAGCAAGAACTCATCGCTCAAGAAATGTGCAGAAGAAAGTGGAGATGGATTGGGTATACACTAAGAAGACCATTCGACGACATCACGCTTCAGACCGTCGATTGGAACCCGGATGGGAAACGATTAGTTGGTCGTCCGATGTGAGGGTGATATAGAGAAGATGGTTTGAGGAAGAAATGAAAGTTTGTGGTGAGTCGTGGAGTGAGGTTGTAAAGACTGTAGAGAAGAGAGTGGAATGGAGGTGTGCTACTGAAACGGTATGTTCCACTGGGAACCCAAGGGCAAAAAAATAATAATGCAACCAGCGGGGTATGCTGTAATACATGTGAAATACCCTCTAAAGAAAATTCGAAATTTTGCTCTGTTCATTAGAAAAATCCTATTTAATTGTGGAGAATAGTTCGACGTGGTCAGTGAATCGAAGACATGATTTATGTATTTTATTACATTGAAAAAATTAAGTCTTTGGGCAAAATGTATTGCTATTTTCAAAATGATTTAGACCTGTTTCGAAAACTTTTTTGTCTTTCTTAAAACACTCCATGACTGTAGAACGTATAAAGATTCACTCTTTCAATGACAATACTGACATGCTGCTGCTTGACGTTGACTACACTTTCAGTAATCTCATGTTAGTGCAAACTAGTAGATGTCCTGAGCATCAGATAAATTACAGCTATCATCATTTTAATTTATACCCTAGACTTATACCAACGTAGCCACACAAAATGTAAGCACAGTATCCACTTTACTGCAGTTAAATAGTTATATTCTTAGCCGTCATACGTATAAAACGTGCCTACTACAACCCTTCTTATCTGCTTTGGTTAGCCATTCAGATATTCTGGCTCTGAAAGTGAACATTGTCATTAGATGGAAGTGAAAAAGTGGGATTGACGGATATATTATTACACATTTACATGGAGTTTACTCTCATATGGCCACCTGAAAGTACAAATTTATGCATCATCATAATTTGATTTACCACCTCAAATAGCTTGTGATAAACATCATCCACATTTGCCAATCCACACCCAATTTAGTTTTACACTAAACGAAAAGTATGATATGAAACAAATTTTGTTTTCGTGTAATTTAACAACTTTAAGTTTGAGTTGGTTATCTCATCATCAAGTGACTCATATCTTTCACGTGGGAAATAGAAAAGTAGTACTTGAAATGAAAGCAGAACACATATAAAAGTGGAACAACAATAGGGATTTATCACGCAATTTCTTCTGTATTAGTTGACGATACTAATCATCAGCCTAAAAGCTTTGGTATCGAGTCCTACCTATGTCTGTAGTCTGTAGAAATGTTTTCTAATAAGGCTTTTCATTTTGTAACCGACAAAAACTAACGGTTGATAACTACTTAATCGATGCAACTGTTATACTATAGACTTATAATGGTGTTGTCATTAAATCAAAAGTATATTACCTCAAAGAATAGCGACGAAACTTCAAGTTGTTCTTCTCCTCATCTTCAGGTTTATCCAGATCACTTCGAAACTAAATCAATAAAAATTTCCTCTTCTAGTGAAACTTTTCATGAACAATAGACGAAGGTGAATCAGAAGGGAAAATTACTTTACTGAATATTATACTTTCAACCCGCAGGTAATTATATTATTGGAAGTCAGCTATGTAATATCATTGCCACTTGTAAAATATATAAACATGTAGTTGATAATGTAGGTCGATCCAGTATATTATAATGGATTGGGCTATTTGACACACTTGTTGTATGAAGGCATAGTATGCAGGCACTCAAGCCCAGTTAGGTAAAGGGGGTTTAAAATCTACTCATTCTATTCCTCTGTATTCTTATAAACTGCATACAACCTTTACAAATAAGTACTTACAATAGTATTAACTGTAAGCCTTGTCATCTCTCCATCTTCCTGTCACTATCATTTTGTACTGAAGAGGCTGATATGAAACACGCATCAGTATGCGTATCAGGTCAAAACTTATTACGCAACAACATTTTAAAGCCTCTAAAGACCAGATAAAGGAGTATGGAATGAAATAAGACTAATCGATTTCGAAATGGTGGAAAATATTTGTAGCTCAGGTGGATAGTCTTGGTTGTATTGCGTTCTCTGAGCTGAACACAATACAACCAAGACTAACTGGTTTCTTTTGATGAGCAGTAAACTTATTTCTTAGTTTTCTATTTATTAACATTTGCCTTAGGTTAAAGCTATAAACTACTCCAATACCTGTGGTTGTTGCCTCTAAGATCAAACACAGAATTCAGCAGTGATATATCTACTTTCCTTACGATTTTATTTACATTCTGAACGAAGGCCAAACTCATTGCTAGCCACTTCAGTTTACACATATCAACTGACTTTCTTCTGTAGAACTAATTAAACAGGCCATATATAGAAACAGATTGTCTAAGGCTAACATTAACTCCTATGGCTCATTAAAGGTCAGCACCGATCAGCCACTAGCTCTATGCTACAACACAGTTCCAGAAGATTCGTATGTAGCAGTCTTCGAAGTACAATTTATTCTTCCGAAGGGTGTGAAGAAAACTTATTTTCATTGCCAAACTCGTGTAAAATAAAAATCGAAATTGAAATTATGCATCCCGAAGCAACTTTGACATTTCCTATTTCTGTTCACTTCCTAGATCTGAAACTTTTCAGTTCTTAAGCCTACATAATCTTTTGATTTTCATATTGTTATTAAGTGGACGCTTTCAGCTTAGCTCAAGAACAAATTTCTCATTACCTTGTTCCTTGACACATGTCTACTCATTTTTTTACGAATTTCTTACTTCTTGATTTCAAATAATATGCGCTCAAGTCAAATCCTTTCATATTCTTCCGTAATTTACATGACTGCGTTATTTCATGGCTACAAACTACTTACAGTTATTGGCTTACAAGCGTTGACATTTTATGCACACCAACTATATGTAAATGCGACGGAACAGCAATAGCTTACGTAGCCTTTTTTATTCGTCTAAAGATTTCGTCAATCATTGACTCAGTAAAGCTGGTTCGATTTTTTAAGTAAGAGTCATTATCGACATGCTCAACCACTTCACTGAGTTTGTTAGATAAGGCATCAGAGGAGACCAGTTCTGGTGCAACAACATGTGTTTAAGTGGTTAAAATGCATCCTGAGCACTTTATGATTATCACTTTGCGTTTTGTCCTGATGTTCATTTAACAGCAGTTTGTCCTTTGCGTACCGCAGGACTAATGCCTGCAACTCAAGAAAGTACAGGAAGACATGAACCAAAATATCAGCGACAAAATTAAATAAGAATGTATAGGATGAACGCCATTTGATCAACACCACTCAACATACACAATTAATCCACTACCTCACCACAGGCTTTTGCATACCCATAAGTGTTCAAATACAAGACCTTCAGCAGGTTGAAGTAATAACAGGCACAGAAATCAACTACTGTCGACCAGCTGTCATATGAAACAGTAACGAATCAGGGGACAATATTAATACATGCTTTTCGAAAACTCAAATGTAAAACAACACTGCAATAAGTCTTGTAAAATAAATAATCGAAGATTACAGGTACACAGAAATGCATTGTGTTGCGGAAGCTCTTATACAGCATGAAATCTCTCTGTAATATTTTTCAGCATTTCAGTAGAATAAGATCTTAGAGAGCCAATCTGATTCAGAGCATAACGGTTCAGTGTTCCTGCCCTGAGTCGAACCCTGGAGCGTAGTAAAGATTTCCAATATTCCTTAGGGTAACGATTTGTTGAAGTGCATTCGTCGATGAAATTTATATTGACCTTAGCTTCACACAGCCTTGCGTTGTACTTTAGATGCTCATTGAGAGTCTTTACAGCAATTCGGTGCTCAGATTTCAATACATTGAATATTTCCATCTAGACATTTAGAAAAAGGCTGGTTGAGCGAAGAAATGTATTCCTTTTCAGTTAGGTCTTTATCTTGGGCTCCACACTAATATATAGTTTTACAATTTAATCAAGTTACTAATCACCTGGTGATGTTTCAGAAATAATGGTGCAAATAATCAATAGAGTTACTAAAATTGAAAATACGAAACAAGCTTTTCTTTGGTAAATGGAGTGACTTTAATGAGTGTTCAATCATCCCCAATAAGCGATTACGTAATAGTAAGAAAGTAAATGAATGTTGATAGAAACAAGAAGGGGAAGAGGTGTACAAAATAAACCTAGAAGTTACATCATGTTGACCGCCAAGGTAATGAAAGTGGTTGAACAAACTTCTTTTGGATACGAAGGCTAGGTTTGTAAAGGTGGATTGCAATCGCCTCTGCCATGTGAAGTAATCGAGTGAGCAGTCCATGAGGTAAATTAACTGGAATCTGATGGATAATTTTGAAGGCTTTTCTAGTAACCAATTGATGTCCTGTGTCAACTTAGTGTGCAAGTATGGAGCTCTTTACAGTTTTAATTTGTCCATTGTTCAACCATGATGGGTGGTGCTCAGAAATTCGATGATGGAACTGCCTCATTGTACGCCAAATGTAACTAACTCCACAGGAGCAGTTGAATTGATAAATGCACATATAAGTGGCACCTATAATCGGGTGGTTGTAGAAGGCGGGGCATAACTTAGCGGCTGGGAATGCTTTATACAATACTCTTTTTATGCATTGTGTGATGATCTCACTGGCAATGTCACTCTTTAGTTCCAGCTTCAAGCAGATTTGCTTCTTAGGAACTGTTGGCAATGTTGTCTTAACTTTCGTATTACTCATGTGCTTAGTTATAAACTTAACTGATATTCTAAGTGATGAGCCTGAACAAACCAGTACGAACAGAATTCACGGAATAAAAGGATGTGATTTCACTTCAGAGAATTTCCATCAGCTGTGTAAAATTTTAGTAAATTAGTAAATAATTACTACGACAAGTTTTAGCATACTTTATACAACGGGTCTTAAGATATCAGTTAATGTTGTGAAGATCGGAAAAAACATTTTGACTGAAAACAAGTGAAAATTATAAGCTTAAGTCAAACTGAAAAAGAGAGAATCAAAGCCATGTGAAATATATCTCAAAGTTGTACTTCACCTATCTAGGAAGCACTGTTTCAACTACAGGCGGCACAGGCACAGACGAGGATGTCAAAGCCAGTAAGGATCGGAAAAGCAAGACAGGCGTTCATTAGCCTCAAACCAGTGTGGAGATCTTCTGCACTCAGCACATAGCATGAACAAGATACGGATTTTCAACACCAACGTCAAGAAAGTGCTTCTCTATGGCTCAGAGACTTGGCGCGTCACGAAAGGGATTTCCAATAAACTACAGACATTCATCAACAACTGCTTACGCTGGCTCGCTACTGAAGATCAGATGGCCAGAACAATAGGAATAAGCAACAAGTAGCTCTGGGAACGAACCAACCAACAACCTATCGCTCAACAAATATGCAGGAGGAAGTGGAAATGGATTGGGCATGCACTGAGAAGGCCTACTGGGGACATCACGCGTAAGGCCAGGCACTCGAGTGGAATCCCCATGGGAAGCGATGAGTTGGACGTCCGAGGGTGATATGGAGGAGATCGTGCGAGGAAGAAATGAGAGGTTGTGGGCTGTCACGGAACCAGGTTCAAAAGATCTCAGAGAACAGAGGTCACTGGAGACGTGCTACTGAAGCCCTATGTTCCACTAGGAACCCAAGAGACTAATAATATAATAATAATAAATCAAATGCAATGAAAACAACAAACACATCATATGTGATAGATCAGGGGATGTTCTTGGATGAACGGTATGAGATTAAATATATTCAGAAGCGACTACGTAATCATGTGAAACATTTCATCTCAACAGAATGATAGTTGCATGTGATGAACTGTTGTGATAGTAACAAGTAAAACGACATAAAATGATGGTTATATGAGTGTTCATGGCGACTGACATGAAATTAATATGTTATAATTTAAAAAGAAGGGTTAACATATACTATTTAACAGGTTGTTAATAAACTAGTTATTGTCTCCTTTTCAGTCAGAAATCCACGTCAAATCTATAGAATTGGAACAGCTTCAGAAATTTCAAGCAGGTGATAAGTCTACAAGTTGGTATTCATCATGAACTGACACTATTTGGACGAACAATGGAGACCTGGAAGGACTGAACAGCTGTTTTGCACTAGTATGAAGCTCCTCAGCAGTACGCACTCATGACCCCCATAAGGATTGAATCCATACCATCAGGTTCGGTGGCCAGCACATCAACGCTGAGCCACTGGGTCGGAATCCATTGGTCCATATTTTCAAAGTTTGTCAGTTCACCACATAGCGCGAACACCACTTAATACCATTTTTGAGTGATAAGTCATTTGTTCATTCAAAACAATGAAAGACCTTGGCGTGTTTACCAAGCAACTTGTATCATCTTGGAGGGTTACAATCCAACTGATGGCAATGTCAAAACCTTTTTCAGAATCTTGTATGTGTTCGAAAACCCTGGCTTCTCTCCTAAAGTTCTGCTTTCTTCTCCTTGTATAATAAATATTATCGTATTCCCCTAGATTTCCTAGTGGAACATACCGCTTCAGTAGCACACCTCCATTCCACTCTCTTCTCTACAGTCTTTACAACCTCACTCCACGACTCACCACAAACTTTCATTTCTTCCTCAAACCATCTTCTCTATATCACCCTCACATCGGACGACCAACTAATCGTTTCCCATTCGGGTTCCAATCGACGGTCTGAAGCATGATGTCGTCGAATGGTCTTCTTAGTGTATACCCAATCCATCTCCACTTTCTTCTGCACATTTCTTGAGCGATGAGTTCTTGCTTCGTTGGTTCGTTGCCAGCCAGCCAGCCAGCCAGCCAGCCAGCCAGCCAGCCAGCCACCACCTGTAGTTGAAGCGATGTTGACTAGGAAGGTGGGTGAAACAGATTACTTCCATTCGGTTTCTCTCGTTGGTGGTGAGTGGTGCCTCTTGTTGTTGTTGTTGTTGTTGTTGTTGCTGGTCGGGTATCTTCATCATCTTCATCTTCACTACATTCACTTCAATTCCCGTGTTCACTGCCTCGCCTCTTCTGTCAACTGTCTGATTTTCGCCTGTAGATCTTCGAGTTTGTGTGACAAGGCATTAGACATAAATCATCATGGTTGGCGAAATCCAAATCTCCTTCTGAGTTCTTTTCATCGTTCCAGTCAGCGTATACCCGTCTCCTCCCTCCTCACAGTTGTCTGTTGCATGATCTATTCCAGTCCAGTCGACCACAAACAGAAGCATCAATGTTGGTAGTAAGCAACCATTTCTTACTGCTATCTCTTGTCTTCACTGCACTTCAATGGTGTCACTGAGCTTTCCGTTGTCAATCACTTCGCATGTAGCACATTGCTGCTGTTGAATGAGGTTGATACAGGTTTGTGGTACTGAAGCCGTAGTGTTGAGGCAGTTGCCTGTTAAAATACGTCTGAGTTGACGCTGTCGAAGGCCAGCCTTTTCAACGTGAATGAATTTGAAGTAGAGACTTGACTGCCATTCTTTTCTGTGTTGAATGATGATGGGTAGTGTTGCAATTTGGTCCACACATGATTGCATACTCATAACTAATCCAAAAATATTGCCACATCTCTTGCGTTATATACACTTTTGAGTGAAGTTACTGATTTCTGAACCATTTCTTTTGTGACATAATTTGTATTTTTCGTTTTCTGGCTTACTGAATATCTGGTTTAATCCGAAGTAATTTCTTTTTTTCGCTACTTACTAAGGCTTTTCTAACCACTGTTTGTCATTTTTCAACATTGGCCACTGTGCAGAAAAGCCTGTCGAAGTGATGATGTTAATCGTTGATCCATTTCTTTCTATGAAGACTAGGTGATGGAATTCATTAGCATATTTTGCAGTTCAGTGAACACTTTCATATTTTGACCTGAGTTTTTAGGGTTTACTGGTAAATTATTGAGGAGACTTATAATCCATGAAACTGTATAGTATTGACATGAAGGATTCTTTTAAATAAACGATACCGTTTAGGAGGTCTTGACTCCCAAATTTACTCTAATATCCGTAAATCTGGTGTTTTTGTTGTATCTGTCACCATGTTATGACTTATTTCTACTATTCTCTGGTGGTCTTATGGTCGAAACTTAACAACAGGCCGTATTCATATCTGCGTTTGGTAACTGATAGTAACATTAATTCAATGATTAATTTGTTGTTTTCTTTCCCTCTTTTTCCATTTCATTTAATGAAACACCACCATCTTTTAAAGGTGTCATCTAGAAAGTCAATGAAAGCTCTACTAGCAAACAACTCAGCTCAAAGAATAAAATACAACCAAGATAGCCATACTCTCTTGAGAACACTATCCTTATTCAAGGCTATTTGCATCCTATTTTATGATGAATGTACTTTCAAACTGTTGAACAAAACCACTTACATTACAGGAAGACTGAATCATAATGTCGTCTGTGTCTAACCTTTTTCGAAAATGGTTACTCTTTCTACATGCTATTATGTTTATATGTGCCTCATATAAAAGGTTTCTCTTAAGTGTATATATTTCGGGATGTTTAAAGTAATCCCCAGTAATTATTAAAGTTTATCTAAACATAAGAATAAGGAAATATCAAATGTATTTTTTTTATGTCGTCGTTTATTTTGCATTTCTATAAGATAGTGAAATCTTAGGTATAATATAAGAGAAGAGAATGTACTCTATTTTGATAGTTATTGTTTTACGCATATATTTATTTCAAAAATTAGTATGGAGTACAATTTTTGCGCAGTTCACAGAACTAAATCGTACTTTGTACTCTGAGTCTTTACAATAGATAGTTCAAGAATGAAGGTTAAATAATTCTGAATGTTTGCCGCATGATGACGCTGTTACATATAAGAAGAATATTTATTTTTTTGGTGAATTTCTATCTTTATTTGGTCTCACTGTTATCCTTCATGCTGATTGACGATATCTTCATACTTTGCAACGATGACAGTAACTTAGTGAATATTTTGCAAGCATTTAGTAGTGAAAACTCAGTTAAATTTACGCTTGACGTAGGAAGTCGAAGATTTCATTTTTTGATGTAGAACTCACCAGGCAAGATAATAGGATGTTGAAGAGGTTCGTCTACAGGAAAACTTACATGGAATGATCAGCTGATGAACTTCTACAGTTAGGTGCTTATAAGTAAAAAAAGGCACTTATCGTGTCGGTTGCCCGCCGTATTCGAAGAACCTGCAGAACTGACGGCTTAGACAAAGAACTCAACTTTCACAAAAAGGTTTCGCTTAAAACTGATAACCAGTGCGATTTGTAGACAAAACATAAAACCCATACTGAGGGATTCTTATCTCAGTTCCAAAGAAGACACTTACATGAGTCTTGACTTCAAATGTGGTCTCGCTGCTAGGACCTTGAAAAGAACTTCGAACTCGATAAAGAAAAATTCCTCCACATCAACTTTTAGGACTGTGTTCTCCAGTCGTCCAGTGTCTTCTTAGCAACCCGAAAGATAGACTTCCTAATCTGACCACTTTCAGGTGTGTTTGTCAGTTCACCTGTCCCTGCATTTTTTAGGTCGCTTAATGCGTATGCTTTCCAAGCTATAGAGCATTACTCCGCTTGGCTGTAAAGAAGCGCGAGTGAATTCATCAGAAGTGCAATGACTGAACACCATGTCAACACTGATCACAACTGATTTGGCATTCAAAATTATCTATGGAGTGAAAAGAAATTTGTCTAAAATGTTGTGCTTCCGCCTTCTCTGTACTAAAGAAGCTGTTGCCATGTACATGGGGAGACCGAAACTATGTGTACAGAAGAAACTTGTCCAACCTTTGCTGCTACTCTGGACTTAGTAGATTTCCAACAATACACAAACCTCTATCTCTCTTTTATGACTCCCAGTTTTGTTGTACTTTATAATATATTTTAATAACCTTACGTCGTCTTCATTTTGCTTCCATGCTACGCTTGATCTGACCTTATCTTGAAAATTCTTTTACAAAATTGTGCAACTTTCATTTCTAACCTGTTAATAACGTTGTTTCCCGTGCTCTTTTATGATTAATTTTCAAATTCCATTACACTCGTGAATGTTCATTCATCATTCAACTTGACTTTCGTTACTAGGTCTAATTATGTAATTTTTGAACTATCTAGTGTAGTTAAACAAAAATATAAACACTGCGACTATACTGCAAAGAAGAATGAAATCAACGAACAAAATATTTTTGCTGAACTTCTGATTTTCTCTGATGATAAAAATTATAACTATTATTTATTATTTGTCCCTTGGGTTCCTAGTGAAACATAGGGCTTCACTAGCACACCTTCATTCCACTCTCTTCTCTGCAATCTCCTTGTCCTCGCTCCACGAATTCCCACAAACTTTCATTTCTTCCTCACATCATCTCCTCCATGTCACTCTCACATCGGACGACCAACTCGTCGTTTTCCATCTGGGTTGGCACTCGAGTGCCGGGCCTGGCGTGTGATGTCCCTAGTGAGCCTTCTCAGTGGATGCCCAATCCATCTCCACTTTCTTCTGCACATTTCTTGAGCGATGAGTTCTTGCTTCGTTGGTTGGTTGCCAGCCAGCCAGCCAGCCACCACCTGTAGTTGAAGCGATGTTGACTAGGAAGGTGGGTGAAACAGATTACTTCCATTCGGTTTCTCTCGTTGGTGGTGAGTGGTGCCTCTTGTTGTTGTTGTTGTTGTTGCTGGTCGGGTATCTTCATCATCTTCATCTTCACTACATTCACTTCAATTCCCGTGTTCACTGCCTCGCCTCTTCTGTCAACTGTCTGATTTTCGCCTGTAGATCTTCGAGTTTGTGTGACAAGGCATTAGACATAAATCATCATGGTTGGCGAAATCCAAATCTCCTTCTGAGTTCTTTTCATCGTTCCAGTCAGCGTATACCCGTCTCCTCCCTCCTCACAGTTGTCTGTTGCATGATCTATTCCAGTCCAGTCGACCACAAACAGAAGCATCAATGATGGTAGTGAGCAACCATTTCTTACTGCTATCTCTTGTCTTCACTGCACTTCAATGGTGTCACTGAGCTTTCCGTTGTCAATCACTTCGCATGTAGCACATTGCTGCTGTTGAATGAGGTTGATACAGGTTTGTGGTACTGAAGCCGTAGTGTTGAGGCAGTTGCCTGTTAAAATACGTCTGAGTTGACGCTGTCGAAGGCCAGCCTTTTCAACGTGAATGAATTTGAAGTAGAGACTTGACTGCCATTCTTTTCTGTGTTGAATGATGATGGGTAGTGTTGCAATTTGGTCCACACATGATTGCATACTCATAACTAATCCAAAAATATTGCCACATCTCTTGCGTTATATACACTTTTGAGTGAAGTTACTGATTTCTGAACCATTTCTTTTGTGACATAATTTGTATTTTTCGTTTTCTGGCTTACTGAATATCTGGTTTAATCCGAAGTAATTTCTTTTTTTCGCTACTTACTAAGGCTTTTCTAACCACTGTTTGTCATTTTTCAACATTGGCCACTGTGCAGAAAAGCCTGTCGAAGTGATGATGTTAATCGTTGATCCATTTCTTTCTATGAAGACTAGGTGATGGAATTCATTAGCATATTTTGCAGTTCAGTGAACACTTTCATATTTTGACCTGAGTTTTTAGGGTTTACTGGTAAATTATTGAGGAGACTTATAATCCATGAAACTGTATAGTATTGACATGAAGGATTCTTTTAAATAAACGATACCGTTTAGGAGGTCTTGACTCCCAAATTTACTCTAATATCCGTAAATCTGGTGTTTTTGTTGTATCTGTCACCATGTTATGACTTATTTCTACTATTCTCTGGTGGTCTTATGGTCGAAACTTAACAACAGGCCGTATTCATATCTGCGTTTGGTAACTGATAGTAGCATTAATTCAATGATTAATTTGTTGTTTTCTTTCCCTCTTTTTCCATTTCATTTAATGAAACACCACCATCTTTTAAAGGTGTCATCTAGAAAGTCAATGAAAGCTCTACTAGCAAACAACTCAGCTCAAAGAATAAAATACAACCAAGATAGCCATACTCTCTTGAGAACACTATCCTTATTCAAGGCTATTTGCATCCTATTTTATGATGAATGTACTTTCAAACTGTTGAACAAAACCACTTACATTACAGGAAGACTGAATCATAATGTCGTCTGTGTCTAACCTTTTTCGAAAATGGTTACTCTTTCTACATGCTATTATGTTTATATGTGCCTCATATAAAAGGTTTCTCTTAAGTGTATATATTTCGGGATGTTTAAAGTAATCCCCAGTAATTATTAAAGTTTATCTAAACATAAGAATAAGGAAATATCAAATGTATTTTTTTTATGTCGTCGTTTATTTTGCATTTCTATAAGATAGTGAAATCTTAGGTATAATATAAGAGAAGAGAATGTACTCTATTTTGATAGTTATTGTTTTACGCATATATTTATTTCAAAAATTAGTATGGAGTACAATTTTTGCGCAGTTCACAGAACTAAATCGTACTTTGTACTCTGAGTCTTTACAATAGATAGTTCAAGAATGAAGGTTAAATAATTCTGAATGTTTGCCGCATGATGACGCTGTTACATATAAGAAGAATATTTATTTTTTTGGTGAATTTCTATCTTTATTTGGTCTCACTGTTATCCTTCATGCTGATTGACGATATCTTCATACTTTGCAACGATGACAGTAACTTAGTGAATATTTTGCAAGCATTTAGTAGTGAAAACTCAGTTAAATTTACGCTTGACGTAGGAAGTCGAAGATTTCATTTTTTGATGTAGAACTCACCAGGCAAGATAATAGGATGTTGAAGAGGTTCGTCTACAGGAAAACTTACATGGAATGATCAGCTGATGAACTTCTACAGTTAGGTGCTTATAAGTAAAAAAAGGCACTTATCGTGTCGGTTGCCCGCCGTATTCGAAGAACCTGCAGAACTGACGGCTTAGACAAAGAACTCAACTTTCACAAAAAGGTTTCGCTTAAAACTGATAACCAGTGCGATTTGTAGACAAAACATAAAACCCATACTGAGGGATTCTTATCTCAGTTCCAAAGAAGACACTTACATGAGTCTTGACTTCAAATGTGGTCTCGCTGCTAGGACCTTGAAAAGAACTTCGAACTCGATAAAGAAAAATTCCTCCACATCAACTTTTAGGACTGTGTTCTCCAGTCGTCCAGTGTCTTCTTAGCAACCCGAAAGATAGACTTCCTAATCTGACCACTTTCAGGTGTGTTTGTCAGTTCACCTGTCCCTGCATTTTTTAGGTCGCTTAATGCGTATGCTTTCCAAGCTATAGAGCATTACTCCGCTTGGCTGTAAAGAAGCGCGAGTGAATTCATCAGAAGTGCAATGACTGAACACCATGTCAACACTGATCACAACTGATTTGGCATTCAAAATTATCTATGGAGTGAAAAGAAATTTGTCTAAAATGTTGTGCTTCCGCCTTCTCTGTACTAAAGAAGCTGTTGCCATGTACATGGGGAGACCGAAACTATGTGTACAGAAGAAACTTGTCCAACCTTTGCTGCTACTCTGGACTTAGTAGATTTCCAACAATACACAAACCTCTATCTCTCTTTTATGACTCCCAGTTTTGTTGTACTTTATAATATATTTTAATAACCTTACGTCGTCTTCATTTTGCTTCCATGCTACGCTTGATCTGACCTTATCTTGAAAATTCTTTTACAAAATTGTGCAACTTTCATTTCTAACCTGTTAATAACGTTGTTTCCCGTGCTCTTTTATGATTAATTTTCAAATTCCATTACACTCGTGAATGTTCATTCATCATTCAACTTGACTTTCGTTACTAGGGCTAATTATGTAATTTTTGAACTATCTAGTGTAGTTAAACAAAAATATAAACACTGCGACTATACTGCAAAGAAGAATGAAATCAACGAACAAAATATTTTTGCTGAACTTCTGATTTTCTCTGATGATAAAAATTATAACTATTATTTATTATTTGTCCCTTGGGTTCCTAGTGGAACATAGGGCTTCACTAGCACACCTTCATTCCACTCTCTTCTCTGCAATCTCCTTGTCCTCGCTCCACGAATTCCCACAAACTTTCATTTTTTCCTCACATCATCTCCTCCATGTCACTCTCACATCGGACGACCAACTCGTCGTTTTCCATCTGGGTTGGCACTCGAGTGCCGGGCCTGGCGTGTGATGTCCCTAGTGGGCCTTCTCAGTGTATGCCCAATCCATCTCCACTTTCTTCTGCACATTTCTTGAGCGATGAGTTCTTGCTTCGTTGGTTGGTTGCCAGCCAGCCAGCCAGCCAGCCAGCCAGCCAGCCACCAGCCAGCAGCAGCCAGCCAGCCAGCCAGCCAGCCAGCCAGCCAGAGTTCTTTGCTGCTCATTCTTTCTAGCCATCCGATCAATCTTCAGTATCCAGTGAGTGTAGGTGACAGCTGTTGATGACTGTCTTTAGTTTGTTGCAAATGCTTTTCGTGGTGCACCAAGTTTCTGAACCATCACATAGACGGACTGACTTGACTGACGTTGATGTTGAAAATCCGGATCTTGTTCACGCTTTATGCTGAGTGCAGTAGATCTCCACACTGATTTCAGGTTATTGAAAGCCTGTCTTCCTGTCTTTCTGATCCCGGTTTCGACATCCTCGTCTGTACCACCATTGCCTGTTTGTGAAACGATGCTGCCCTGACTAGCTAGGTGAAAGAGACTACTTCCATTAGATTTCTCTCATTGATGGTGATTATTTCTTGTTCTTGTTGTCGTTGTTGTTGTTGGTTGGGTATCTTCATCACCTCCGTCTTCTCTACATTCACTTCAATTCCCGTGTTCACTGCCTCGCCTCTTCTGTCAACTGTCTGATTTTCGCCTGTAGATCTTCGAGTTTGTGTGACAAGGCATTAGACATAAATCATCATGGTTGGCGAAATCCAAATCTCCTTCTGAGTTCTTTTCATCGTTCCAGTCAGCGTATACCCGTCTCCTCCCTCCTCACAGTTGTCTGTTGCATGATCTATTCCAGTCCAGTCGACCACAAACAGAAGCATCAATGTTGGTAGTAAGCAACCATTTCTTACTGCTATCTCTTGTCTTCACTGCACTTCAATGGTGTCACTGAGCTTTCCGTTGTCAATCACTTCGCATGTAGCACATTGCTGCTGTTGAATGAGGTTGATACAGGTTTGTGGTACTGAAGCCGTAGTGTTGAGGCAGTTGCCTGTTAAAATACGTCTGAGTTGACGCTGTCGAAGGCCAGCCTTTTCAACGTGAATGAATTTGAAGTAGAGACTTGACTGCCATTCTTTTCTGTGTTGAATGATGATGGGTAGTGTTGCAATTTGGTCCACACATGATTGCATACTCATAACTAATCCAAAAATATTGCCACATCTCTTGCGTTATATACACTTTTGAGTGAAGTTACTGATTTCTGAACCATTTCTTTTGTGACATAATTTGTATTTTTCGTTTTCTGGCTTACTGAATATCTGGTTTAATCCGAAGTAATTTCTTTTTTTCGCTACTTACTAAGGCTTTTCTAACCACTGTTTGTCATTTTTCAACATTGGCCACTGTGCAGAAAAGCCTGTCGAAGTGATGATGTTAATCGTTGATCCATTTCTTTCTATGAAGACTAGGTGATGGAATTCATTAGCATATTTTGCAGTTCAGTGAACACTTTCATATTTTGACCTGAGTTTTTAGGGTTTACTGGTAAATTATTGAGGAGACTTATAATCCATGAAACTGTATAGTATTGACATGAAGGATTCTTTTAAATAAACGATACCGTTTAGGAGGTCTTGACTCCCAAATTTACTCTAATATCCGTAAATCTGGTGTTTTTGTTGTATCTGTCACCATGTTATGACTTATTTCTACTATTCTCTGGTGGTCTTATGGTCGAAACTTAACAACAGGCCGTATTCATATCTGCGTTTGGTAACTGATAGTAACATTAATTCAATGATTAATTTGTTGTTTTCTTTCCCTCTTTTTCCATTTCATTTAATGAAACACCACCATCTTTTAAAGGTGCCATCTAGAAAGTCAATGAAAGCTCTACTAGCAAACAACTCAGCTCAAAGAATAAAATACAACCAAGATAGCCATACTCTCTTGAGAACACTATCCTTATTCAAGGCTATTTGCATCCTATTTTATGATGAATGTACTTTCAAACTGTTGAACAAAACCACTTACATTACAGGAAGACTGAATCATAATGTCGTCTGTGTCTAACCTTTTTCGAAAATGGTTACTCTTTCTACATGCTATTATGTTTATATGTGCCTCATATAAAAGGTTTCTCTTAAGTGTATATATTTCGGGATGTTTAAAGTAATCCCCAGTAATTATTAAAGTTTATCTAAACATAAGAATAAGGAAATATCAAATGTATTTTTTTTATGTCGTCGTTTATTTTGCATTTCTATAAGATAGTGAAATCTTAGGTATAATATAAGAGAAGAGAATGTACTCTATTTTGATAGTTATTGTTTTACGCATATATTTATTTCAAAAATTAGTATGGAGTACAATTTTTGCGCAGTTCACAGAACTAAATCGTACTTTGTACTCTGAGTCTTTACAATAGATAGTTCAAGAATGAAGGTTAAATAATTCTGAATGTTTGCCGCATGATGACGCTGTTACATATAAGAAGAATATTTATTTTTTTGGTGAATTTCTATCTTTATTTGGTCTCACTGTTATCCTTCATGCTGATTGACGATATCTTCATACTTTGCAACGATGACAGTAACTTAGTGAATATTTTGCAAGCATTTAGTAGTGAAAACTCAGTTAAATTTACGCTTGACGTAGGAAGTCGAAGATTTCATTTTTTGATGTAGAACTCACCAGGCAAGATAATAGGATGTTGAAGAGGTTCGTCTACAGGAAAACTTACATGGAATGATCAGCTGATGAACTTCTACAGTTAGGTGCTTATAAGTAAAAAAAGGCACTTATCGTGTCGGTTGCCCGCCGTATTCGAAGAACCTGCAGAACTGACGGCTTAGACAAAGAACTCAACTTTCACAAAAAGGTTTCGCTTAAAACTGATAACCAGTGCGATTTGTAGACAAAACATAAAACCCATACTGAGGGATTCTTATCTCAGTTCCAAAGAAGACACTTACATGAGTCTTGACTTCAAATGTGGTCTCGCTGCTAGGACCTTGAAAAGAACTTCGAACTCGATAAAGAAAAATTCCTCCACATCAACTTTTAGGACTGTGTTCTCCAGTCGTCCAGTGTCTTCTTAGCAACCCGAAAGATAGACTTCCTAATCTGACCACTTTCAGGTGTGTTTGTCAGTTCACCTGTCCCTGCATTTTTTAGGTCGCTTAATGCGTATGCTTTCCAAGCTATAGAGCATTACTCCGCTTGGCTGTAAAGAAGCGCGAGTGAATTCATCAGAAGTGCAATGACTGAACACCATGTCAACACTGATCACAACTGATTTGGCATTCAAAATTATCTATGGAGTGAAAAGAAATTTGTCTAAAATGTTGTGCTTCCGCCTTCTCTGTACTAAAGAAGCTGTTGCCATGTACATGGGGAGACCGAAACTATGTGTACAGAAGAAACTTGTCCAACCTTTGCTGCTACTCTGGACTTAGTAGATTTCCAACAATACACAAACCTCTATCTCTCTTTTATGACTCCCAGTTTTGTTGTACTTTATAATATATTTTAATAACCTTACGTCGTCTTCATTTTGCTTCCATGCTACGCTTGATCTGACCTTATCTTGAAAATTCTTTTACAAAATTGTGCAACTTTCATTTCTAACCTGTTAATAACGTTGTTTCCCGTGCTCTTTTATGATTAATTTTCAAATTCCATTACACTCGTGAATGTTCATTCATCATTCAACTTGACTTTCGTTACTAGGTCTAATTATGTAATTTTTGAACTATCTAGTGTAGTTAAACAAAAATATAAACACTGCGACTATACTGCAAAGAAGAATGAAATCAACGAACAAAATATTTTTGCTGAACTTCTGATTTTCTCTGATGATAAAAATTATAACTATTATTTATTATTTGTCCCTTGGGTTCCTAGTGGAACATAGGGCTTCACTAGCACACCTTCATTCCACTCTCTTCTCTGCAATCTCCTTGTCCTCGCTCCACGAATTCCCACAAACTTTCATTTTTTCCTCACATCATCTCCTCCATGTCACTCTCACATCGGACGACCAACTCGTCGTTTTCCATCTGGGTTGGCACTCGAGTGCCGGGCCTGGCGTGTGATGTCCCTAGTGGGCCTTCTCAGTGTATGCCCAATCCATCTCCACTTTCTTCTGCACATTTCTTGAGCGATGAGTTCTTGCTTCGTTGGTTGGTTGCCAGCCAGCCAGCCAGCCAGCCAGCCAGCCAGCCAGAGTTCTTTGCTGCTCATTCTTTCTAGCCATCCGATCAATCTTCAGTATCCAGTGAGTGTAGGTGACAGCTGTTGATGACTGTCTTTAGTTTGTTGCAAATGCTTTTCGTGGTGCACCAAGTTTCTGAACCATCACATAGACGGACTGACTTGACTGACGTTGATGTTGAAAATCCGGATCTTGTTCACGCTTTATGCTGAGTGCAGTAGATCTTCACACTGATTTCAGGTTATTGAAAGCCTGTCTTCCTGTCTTTCTGATCCCGGTTTCGACATCCTCGTCTGTACCACCATTGCCTGTTTGTGAAACGATGCTGCCCTGACTAGCTAGGTGAAAGAGACTACTTCCCTTAGATTTCTCTCATTGATGGTGATTATTTCTTGTTCTTCTTGTCGTTGTTGTTGTTGGTTGGGTATCTTCATCACCTCCGTCTTCTCTACATTCACTTCAATTCCCGTGTTCACTGCCTCGCCTCTTCTGTCAACTGTCTGATTTTCGCCTGTAGATCTTCGAGTTTGTGTGACAAGGCATTAGACATAAATCATCATGGTTGGCGAAATCCAAATCTCCTTCTGAGTTCTTTTCATCGTTCCAGTCAGCGTATACCCGTCTCCTCCCTCCTCACAGTTGTCTGTTGCATGATCTATTCCAGTCCAGTCGACCACAAACAGAAGCATCAATGTTGGTAGTAAGCAACCATTTCTTACTGCTATCTCTTGTCTTCACTGCACTTCAATGGTGTCACTGAGCTTTCCGTTGTCAATTACTTCGCATGTGGCGTCGTCATATAGCTTTTGAATGAGGTTAATGAAGATTTGTGTCACTTAACCTGTAATGTTGAAGCAGTTTCCAAATTATTTCTCAGTCGACACTGTCGAAGACCGGCCTTCGCGAGGTCGATGAAGTTGAGGTAAAGATCTGGTTGACTGCCATTCTACGTTCTGTTCTATGATGACGCCTAGTATAGCGTTGCAATTCGGTCCACATATGATTTGTACTTCCTGAATCCAGCCTGATTTATAGTGCCATAAATCAAACAAGCCAACCAAAGTAGAATTATATTCTACATAAAGTGACAAAGTTTTGCTCTTTTTGATTACATGCTTAAACTATGCCGAGTATTCTCGTGGTAAATTTGAAAAGACAAAAATTCGGGCGAATATACATTTTCGTTAAACCTTCATCAGGCTCTACCTATAAACGCAATATTTTAAACTTAGATACAATCATATATGTAGTGATTACATGAATTTCGATAATTATGTGTACACTAAACTAATTATGGGATTAGACTTGTGTAAGATTTTAAAGCACAAAATTTCGGATAATTGATGCAAAAGAAAGATTAACGGGTAACGGACTTAACGACTAGAATTTTGGTGAAATTAAAAATTATAACAGGCAGTAAGTAACTATGCTATCTTTGGTAAAATTAGAATTGGAAACTTAAATTATACAAATGGAAATCAAAGTACGAAAACAACAACTTTAGTTCAGATTCATAACGAATGCGAACAAATTAGTTTAGTTAGCGCGTAACTGAATTCTGTAAATTTCATTATGCAGATAGCCATGGAAGAATAAGTGAACGTTTTAGGTGTTTTGGCACACAGAGTTCAGATTTCATAATTTTTATTGCACTGTCTTCAGCAGCTTATTGCTAGCAGTAATCAGTAAGAATTCGCGTTCTGTAAACATCTACTATCTTCGATGGAAGGCTACTGAGTCAGGAAGTTAATGATGAAACATTAAGCTCAGAATGAGTAGTTGATCTAGCTATGAGTAAATCAACGCGTGATCAGATCCTCAAACTGGGGAATGTATTTAACTCTCGAAGCGAAAGTGATTCAAGACATAAAAATAAAGTAGCTGTGAATTAACAAAATTATCCTTAATTGAATGTGACAGCATTATCCAGATATTTTTGTCAGGAAATAAGTTATTGAAACTAGATAGCCAGCAAGGTAGAGAATTCTATAACCTAATAATTAACTGAAAATACTGAACTACTAAAACAATGTATAGAATCGTCAACCAACCTTCTATCATTTAATGGTCTACAATACTGATTCCTTTGTTCAGAAAAAGTTTACAAATTTATGAAATTATTACTCGTCAACTGATATAACATTGAACTGTCTAATTCATACGGAGTATCCAAATTTTTCATTTGATAAAAGTTTAGGAGGATTAGAATTTATAAATTTTGCAATATACTTCACAGAAAAATATGTTATCAGAATTGATGAATACCTCAACAAGTAACCAAATACTTCTGTCAAGAGGTATGCATGACTTCATAAGCAAACCAGAAGTTAACTACACGTATTAAAAAATGGTTTGGTAAATGCTTAGAAGCCAAAATATTGCTTCCACAGGATTATTACGTGTTGAAGTAATGACTACTGAATTCAAGAGGTCAGTAGATATTATAATTATGAGTAAATTAATCTTCTATTGCTTGTGGCTTTCATATAACACATTATCTTCTTTAGACTTTCTTACTATTACTTATATGACAGCTTATCATAATTTTAGTTGATACCGTCTGATAGTTTTATGATGATACTGAAGTGACTTTTGACACTATTAAACTATTTTGTTAAGCTTTCCTTTTCTGATCTCTTGCTTGGAGCATAATTCTTCAGTTTATATCTGTTACAATTGGATACTGAATCATATGTCCTTAGTGAAGAAGTTTGATATAACTTCATGATTCTGAATAACCGTAATTAATTCCATTTAAGTAAAACATAAAGTGTTCTACATTTACTCATGAATAAAGGTGCACAAAATTAATGTTATCCATATGTAAAAATCAGTGGTAAAACAGATTACATATTCGAATAATAGATCTTTTCCAAGAAAATCAAAATTTTTAAGTGGTTCCTAGGCTATCTTCCTTATTAGCACGATTTTTCCATCAGTAGAATGACAAATAATTCACTTGATGAACTATTAAATGGTTCACCAACTCACCAAAGGGTGCCTTTGGATAGATTAAGCACTTCCTACTCATTGATTTAGTGCGACATTTCGGTAAAAAGCAGACTTTTAACGAAAACGTGAATATAAAATGATGATTGATTGTGAAACATAAAACCCAGGTTATGTCAAGATTCGAATCAACAGCCTTCGCACTACCGACTTGGCACTCCACTCACTAACCTACTAGACCCAACTGCTGATTGGGTCCCTACCGAAGCTAGTGTCATTGCGGTGAAATGACAGTAACATATCATGATAGCAGAGCAAACCTCTTGGTCACTACACTAGAGTTAAGATAGAATTAGCAGCTGGCTCTAGCAACTCAATAGTTATGGTACTAAGCCAGTGATCCATAGCCTGTTGGATCAGCAGGCAAAACCACGCTATTCCACATAATCTCATCAAGATTATTCGAATAAAAAGTCTGATTACTCAAAATTCAACCGGTAAACTTGAGTATCTATGAAGAAAAACATGATGCAACGACATCTGCCAAATTTTCCCCACTTTTCTCACTTCATATTATTATAATACGTCCTAGTTGAGAACATACATTAAACGAAGTTAAACAAAGATAGGAGAAAAAGATGTAACCCATCATACTGATTAAAAATTGTGCAAAGAAATCGCAGCAGAAATTTAAACATGCTACCACTCTTTAATAATCACCTCTCATTAGACTTCAATTAACGACATTCATTCCAAGACGAAATGAAAAATAATCAACACAGCACTACTCTGAATAATTTCTAGTTATGATATTACGCCTATGTGTACTGTTTTTTATGGATATTTTACATGACTTGGGGACTTTACTAAAAATAAAAGGGACTTTATTTGACTAGTTTCATCCATGTGTCATTAAAATAAGGTATGAAAGACTGGAAGTAAAAGTCTATGGAAGGTTTAAATATATCTTTGAAGAGATTAAGTTTAGTCGGGTATTGTTATATACTAGGATGTAAATGCAACCAATAAATAATTAGCATCAAGTTATTGTTTCATATACTGATCCTCTCACTTTCTGTTTGTAAACTACCAATGGATAAACCAGCGATATTAACAATGTGGAGAGACTAACCAAAAATATTCCTATACCTGCGTATATAAAAACTAAATGTTTTCTACTGACTTACAGGCAGGTCATTTGACCACAAAGAATTCATATAATAGACTTTGAAGTCGGCCTAATTCGTTAGAGGGATGCTTAAACAGTTCTTAGGTAGAAGAGGTATAAAAACGCTACCAATGAGTCATAATGAAGGTGTTTATATCAATTAGTCATACATACTTTTATGAAATAACTGCACACCGAAAGATTACCGTTCACGACGACTAGGATATTTTCTTTCAATTTCTTGTGTCAGTAAGTAGGTAAATGAATACTTGCTTCCTAGAAATACGCAAATGAATAGCTTGCATGCGTTAACTCACATGTTTTTATGTTATTTTCATTCAGTCCATATAAAAGGGATTCTGTACCTAAATACGCCTAATACAGTGCTCTATATTTAAACTGTCCCCTGCATGTGGAACGCTTTTTACGTACTCAGTGGTGTTGTTAGCGCAAAAAATTCATTCTGCTGAGGAAAACCGTTCTTTAAATAAATCTACCTGTGAGAACTCCGTTTAAAAAGACTAATGAATTAAGTGGCCTATGATTTGGTCCTCTAACACCTGTATAATCAGTTGTAAAAGTATTCATCAAGTTCTTTTGTAAGGAACTCAAATCGGGATAGAACTTTTTTCGATAGTTTGCTATTAGTAAATAAATGATAAGTGAGGTAAAAATTATATGCAACAAAATTATATATTTATTTTAAATTAATAATTTTGAAGGTAACAAAATTATTATGGAAGACGTTTATGAGTATAATCGTCAACATGTTTGCGTTAGCGATTTGTCACTCAATGAATATGCATATTGAGAGACTTTATGGCTGACTACTTTTGTGGTATGATAAGAACTAAAACGTGTTTTTTACTTTTGATCCTTAAAGATGATTTTCTTTAAGCGTCTGTGTATCCACCCGATTGATCTTCATAACTATCTGAATAATCATATCCACCTCTTGGTGGGTAATATGAATAATCATATCCTTCACCATGCAATTCTTTCAGTTTATTCACAGAACTGTATGCTAAACCAGAATAACGGTCAGAATCATAATCATAGCCTCCATCATAACCACCATATTCATTATAGCCATCACCACCATATTGTACAAAGCTCTCTGATCCTCCATACTGATACTTATCACCATAGATTGCTTCCGATGCGAAGCCCATAGATTTCTTTGAATCATAGAATGCTTCATCCACTCCTCGTCTGTAGTAGCCCGAGCATAGATGCATACTGCTGAGAAGTATAAAAGAAGACAGACCAATGCAATAATACTGCAGGTTCCACATATTCATCTGTATTGTTTTATTTCAAACGATCTAATCGGAATATTTGTGTATTATATACATGTAAAAAGAATGTAGCCTGAAACAATAAAAAGTCGTTTTGTTTTAAATCTAAGGCTGCATAAATTGTTAGTGCACTGAGTAGAAATCAATCAAATTAGCATTTGTTATAACTTACAATGTCCGTCATAAACATGCACTTATAATAACGACTGTATTATTTTACTACTCTTTTTATTATTTTTCCTTTGGGTTCCTAGTGGAACATAGGGCTTCACTAGCACACCTTCATTCCACTCTCTTCTCTGCAATCTCCTTGTCCTCGCTCCACGAATTCCCACAAACTTTCATTTCTTCCTCACATCATCTCCTCCATGTCACTCTCACATCGGACGACCAACTCGTCGTTTTCCATCTGGGTTGGCACTCGAGTGCCTGGCCTGGCGTGTGATGTCCCTAGTTGGCCTTCTCAGTGGATGCCCAATCCATCTCCACTTTCTTCTGCACACTTCTTGAGCAACAGGTTCTTGCTTCGTTAGTTCGTTGCCAGCCAGCCAGCCAGCCAGCCAGCCAGCCAGCCAGCCAGAGTTCTTTGCTGCTCATTCTTTCTAGCCATCCGATCAATCTTCAGTATCCAGTGAGTGTAGGTGACAGCTGTTGATGACTGTCTTTAGTTTGTTGCAAATGCTTTTCGTGATGCACCAAGTTTCTGAACCATCACATAGACGGACTGACTTGACTGACATTGATGTTGAAAATCCGGATCTTGTTCACGCTTTATGCTGAGTGCAGTAGATCTCCACACTGATTTCAGGTTATTGAAAGCCTGTCTTCCTGTCTTTCTGATCCCGGTTTCGACATCCTCGTCTGTACCACCATTGCCTGTTTGTGAAACGATGCTGCCCTGACTAGCTAGGTGAAAGAGACTACTTCCCTTAGATTTCTCTCATTGATGGTGATTATTTCTTGTTCTTGTTGTCGTTGTTGTTGCTGGTTGGGTATCTTCATCATCTTCATCTTCTCTACATTCACTTGAAGTCCCGTTTTTGCTGCCTCGCCTCTCCTGTCAGTTGCCTGATTTTCGCCTGTAGATCTTCGAGTTTGTGTGACAAGGCATTAGACATAAATCATCATGGTTGGCGAAATCCAAATCTCCTTCTGGGTTCTTTTCATCGTTCCAGTCAGCGTATACCCATCTCCTCCCTCCTCACAGTTGTCTGTTGCATGATCCAGTCAAATACAGTCAGGAGGATGGTCGGTGATAATAGGCAGCCTTGTCTTTCTCCTTCCTGTCTTCACTTCACTTCAAAGGCATCACTGAGCTTTCCATTGTCAATCACTTCGCATGTAGCATCATACAACATATCCCCGCTGTTGAATGAGGTTGATACAGGTTTGCGGCAATGAAGCCGTTGTACTGAAGCAGCTACCTGGCAAATTACTTCTCGGTCGACGCTATCGAATGTCATTTCAAAATCGATGAAGCTGAGGTAAAGATCCGGTTGACTGACATTCTATACTCTGTTTAATGATGATGCGAAGCGCAGAGTTGCAATTTGGGCCGCACATGATTTGTTCTTCCTGAAACCAGCCAGCCAGCCTGTTCCGGTCGCAATTGTGAATGCGGATAATATTTTAGTCTCTCCAGGACGATGCGGCCTAATCGTCTGCTAAGGGTGGACAGGGGTGGAGCGTGATTCTCCGCCAATTTCTGCAAAGGCATATGTCTGCCTTTTCGGTAGTTTGACAAGGTAGCCCTTCTTCCAACCGATCTGCAGGTACCTTCCCTTCATTTCTTGCAAACCTTCTACAGTAGTGGTGTGAGCATGTCCGCTGTTGTCTCTATTTCTGTTTTCAGGAATTCCATCTAGTACTGCTGCTGTTACAAATTTCAGCAACTTTATGGCATTCAGAACTTCACTTCTGCTTCTTTTCGTAGGGCTTGTGCTCACTGGTAGTTTCGCCGTTTCTGGTGGTATTTCCGGACGATTTGCAGTTGGTGGTCGATTCAAGAGCTTCTTGAAGTGGTCAGTCCATCGTTTCCCTTGCTTCTCTTCTTTCGTAATCAAATTTTATTCATCATCTTTTATTGGTTTCATGTGTGTTGATCTCTTCCCTCACAGATAGTAACCTGGTTATTTATACAATGTTGTCAGGTCTCTATCTCTCCTACCTACAGCCTGTTCTGCTTCACTTGCCAGTGTTTCCTAGAAGTGTCTTTTGTCTTTGCGAGCACTCCTATTCACTTCTTTGTCCAGTGTAGTGTTTGATGTGTTGTATTCAGTTCCTCTTTCCGCTGTTCATCCCTCCACTGGTTTATCTTCTGCTTCACCATCACCAACTTCCTCTCCCCATCTATCATCTTACATGTGTCCGTCGACATCCATTCATTGTCTTCTTTCTTCTTCCTTCATAACACGGTTATGCAGGTTTCCTTCCACACTACTTTCAAAGATTTCCAGTGCTCATCCACACAGGTTTCTTCAGGCATGTTGCTCAATGTCTCCCTTTTTGTCCCGATGGCTGGCTGATGTGAAGATGCCCTTTGTAGTTTCGTCCTTCACCTCAGTTTCTCTTCTGGGTGTTCAACTCGAACTGTGGTCTATCACCAACTTCTTTCAATTAAAGCCTTTCAACATGATTTTGAAGGCAGCTTCCTTGCACCAGATAGTGAAGTGAGTGGTGTGAACCTACATCTGCTCCCCTTCTTCATCTGATCTTGTGTCCAGTAGGCTGTCTTCTTCTCCACTTTCCTCACATTGAGATGAAGTCTATCTGAAGTCAATTTTTAGTGTGTCGTGGTGTCTGGTGAAATCAAATCCATGTGGCTGCCTTGTGAATATTCTTGTGTTTGTGCACACTGCCTACAATCACCAAATCGTTGAATGTGCAGAATTCTGCAAACAATTCTCCATTCTCGTTCATTTCACCTAACGCTTCTCGGCCCACCATTGGTTCTATTCCTGTGTTGTCCGATCCAAGTTTCGCATTCATGTCACCCCACTCATTAGAATTTTGATATTGCCAACTGAAGTGGGGTCTTGTCCACTGCTGATTGCAGTTGTCTGTAGTATCCCACCCCCCTTCTTCTCTCTTGCTCTGCATTATTTGTAGGTGTGTAGTGTAGCATTGTATGATTGTCACCTTCCTTCCTTCCTTCCTTCCTTCATTTTCAGTTGAATCTTGTTGTCATGATCCTGATCCTACAGGAGGAGATTGGTTCCAACTACATGAGAGTCTTCGATACTCTTCAGGATATCATGATAGCCACTCCATAACTCAGTGTGCTTGTGGTTGTCATCTGGGTGACAATATCCGAGTAGATTATTGACTCGTCTCCAGTTGACAGTTTTGAGATTCCACTTCCATCCCATCTACTTTCGCAAATTCCTATCACTTCAGTGCGATAACTTCTCATCTCTTTTGCAATCAGGACAGCCTTGTCAGCTAGCTTTAAACATTGTGGTCACATTCCATGTCCCCATGTTTACTCTGGCTTTCATCGATCGATAGAAGACACATCGACCAATTGTCTTCCGGAAGACTTTCACCAACTGGCGTCATTTTGTCTCTTCGATTCGAGAGAAGAATGAATTTGTTTTTGTTTTTTGTATTTTGTTTGTGCTTTGAAGTTTGTTTAGCGGTTGGATTTGTTTTACGGATAGGGTTGCTAGCCCAATGCCCAACCTTCCCTCTTTACCCGGTCTTATGACCGGCTAGTAACTAGTGAACTATTTAACCAAGCGAGGTAATGATTGTATACCGAATGCTATTTAGAATAAGATATTGTATGAGGTTATAAGTGCTATTTCTCAGTATAAAACAACCGTAATGATGAGAATTGTCACTTCCGGATTGTGTTTCCAAACATATTATGCTCTAAACAACCAATTAGTTTTCATCCTTTTTAACCAACAGTTATGATTTCTTAAAAGCAATGTATAAACGATTCAGAAGTTCTTTCGGGATGTTCTGATAAGAAATGCTTCAGTTAAAATGTTATAGTTTCATCTTCAAGATATATCCATATAAAGCGCTGAATGTGTCGAACAATAACCAATGTAGATAAAGATTTCTAGGATAGTACAACAATCAGTTTACTGTCAGTCATGCTGTAAATACAAAAATCTGGGAAAAGAATAATGAACACCGTAAAGTATAAGTTGGAAACTGTCTTTACAAACCTTTGTATGCTTGCTTATTCTAAAGCAAAGTGTCACTGTCAAGTGAATAAGTGGTGGATTGGAAATAGCGTAAATACAAGTACAAAATGAACGCAGCCCTGTGTAGGAACTACGTTATGGGTAGTTGTGAAAACAATAGTGATGAAGCATTTAAATTTAATAATATATTAGATAAATTTTGGGTATTTAGAAAGTTGAATGTAGATGAAAAGCAACAGAGTAGATGGACTGAATAATCCCCCTGAATTCTGTGGTTGCATTAACTCAGTTATCGACCAGAGTAAAGGAATCACTTGTACATGATAAGACCTAGCTGAGGTGACTTAGTTTGACTTATATGCAATAATAATAATGAATGAATGGCTATAGATTCTCCGTGTAGTGTTGAAAACACCTTTCTGATCAATATTTCAGGTATGTATTTACTGCAAGCTTGAATCCTTTGATAACTGTTCAAGCCGTTCATAGTTTTGTTTGGTCGAGCAGTGAAAAAACAAGAGTATTTTTCACATGGCATGATGACCAAGGTTGAAGGGAAATAAAAATCAAGGTCATGATGGAATGTGAACTGCTGGCTTCCAGATTACTGGCTCAGGCTTTACTAGGTGAGCTATGAGAACCGGCTGCTAAAGGGGTCTTGACTTGAACCACCGAAGGTTCCACAGTCAAGTTTCGTAGTTCATTCGATAGAGCGCCAGGCTGAATTTTTGAAGCCCGCTGGTTCGAACCCTTTTGTGGCCGGGGTTTTCATTCTGCCCACCCCCCCCCCCCAGTCATCACTCCGTATCAGTAATACTAGTCTACTGAATTATGGTTATCTGAAGTATTTCGGACAACAGTGAAAAATTTTGATTAAATCTTGGTTTTATTGTCAATAAACTTGACAAAATATTCAGTGACAGCAGGTTTTTAATTGAATCATGTTTCAAAGTGACAACATTCAATGTATTGTATATTTCATTTTTATCGATTATTACTTTGCTTTTTCCTTTTTTTTATGGATCCATTACTCCAGCACCAACTTACCACTAATAAGTAAATTTAGCACCTCAGTGGACAGAATGTATTGCCTTTCGTTTAGATTTAATACACATACTATACTACATAAAAACATACGGTAAATGAGTTTTAATCCTAATTGACAGGTAGATTTTCGGATTATACATCTGAGTTAAACGAGAAATGAACAAGAATATTACCAGAATAATTCAGGATAACTCCATTTTGGGGGATTCACATCACCAATTTACATCCCAAAATGATATCAACATTATTCTCAAAAGAATTCAACATGCTCTACTCAATTTGACTAGAATATATTAACTGGAATCTGGAACAAAATGACGTAAGGAAATCAAATATGGTAAAGGGCTATCGAATTTTTTCCACTTACTAGATGAATAACTCAACTTCCCAGTAGAGTGAATAGAAATTGGAAGGCGAATGGAAGGAAGGATTTCATAAAAGAGAAGACTGAATGTCACTGATTATTCCAGCATCATGAAATAGGATAATATGAGGATATCAAGAGCAGAAGGCATTAAACATGAAATTTTGGTATTTGAAGCGAATACAAAAATTAATGGACAAACAATATGTCAGCATTAAGTGATAAAATAATGTTCAAAATTACCATTTTAGTAACAGAAATAAATGTCAGTTTTTAAATGAGCAGCTGTTTTGCTATAAGTCAATTCATTATCACTCATCACCTCCACAAAAAGAAGAAAACTGAGAGGCATCTACCGAGTAACTGCGTTGAAAAATTTGATAATACTGAGGCCATAACTATCATCAAGTAAGTGATGATAAACTACACTTTTGAAGACGAATACACACTTGAGTTTCAAAATATTTGAGTAGTACCATATGTCAGTAGACTTCACTATCTGTTTTTATCCTCTTTACTCTTGTAGATCACAATTCACGATAGGCGCCTATGACTGCTGTTTAAGAAGCGCTAAACTCTTTTGTTAATACACCAGCCTACTGAATGTTATTGGTGCACGCATACACACTAGCCTATTTCACTTATCAGAAGTTGTTATAAAAACAAGAAAAGATGTTGACTTTTTTACAAGTAGGTACGTCAACTAGTTCAGAGTATCATGATTACTGAAAGGTCCATCATCCGATTTCTTCCATTTACTTTGTAAAGTCTTACTTACGTTCCTTCTTCCAATCTATCTCTTCTCCTATATTTTCCAGGAAGACCTACGTTTTTTTTCTATCCCTATGGTTATGATTTCCTCCGATTAGCGTCAATTTTATGAATTTTAGGATGATCCTTTGTACACGGAATTCGAAATGAGAAACTAACTATTAAATCATATTTTGAAATTTCATAATACGTTCTATAGAATCTACTGGTGCCTTGTCGCTTTACACACACTTTAAAACTGAGAACTAATGCTGAACACAAAGTTGCAAAACTAATACTTTCATCTGATAACTAACCGATTGACATGCACAAACACTTAACAAACGATTTACCTTCTGTATTAACATCTTGTATGCAAATGTACACTCAGAGATTCTCTGCTAAATTTATGAGATCTATTGATATGTCACTGAAGAACAATCAATTTCATGTTGGCTAGTCCTGAGTGATGACTGAATTCTGTCGATCATTTTGCAGTGTGGCCAGCAAGCTAGGTAGCTCATAATCATTGTGTACGTTTGTAAGTATTAGTTAGACACAACCGTCAGGAAACCCTAAACCCAGAGTTCATGCTTTCTGTCACTTGACAGCAAGCCATATCTGCTACCAGGAAGTATCTGATATCTCTTCTGATATTCCAACTCACGTTACCGAGTTTTGCAGCCGGTGATGTTACCACTGAGCTATCTGGACAGCAGTTGACCTCCAGTAAGACTGGATTAGATAAACTGAATGGTCAAGATTTCAAAGTTTCCGTTTGCAAGACTATTTCTGAATATCAAGCTTCATCAAAGCAAGCAGTAAACACTTACTCTATTCTAAACACCTCCAAGTTAAGTATATTATTTTCTCCCTTAAAATTTCACACATCTATCTTTAAAAAGGCTTGTTTTATCACCAGATTTAGTTTGTGATGGCTACTGTCTTTTTTCCAATAGTTATCAACAAGTAAAGCATAGTAACTTTTGACAGATGAAAACACGAAACCATAAGTTAACCTTATAGGTTAAATAATATTATCGAATGCAATTCAGTACAGCTTATTCCATTGTATAAACTTAAGTTACTAAACTTGAAATGAAGAGTGTTTTGAACTTAATGCGGTACCTATATTTATGCTAAATTGTAAGTCGAATAAAAGTTTGAGAAAGAATTATTCATTCGATGTTGGAGATATTATTTAGACATTTGAAATAAATTCAGTAATACTTTTGTTGACCAAAAACTATCTTTCATACGATGTCTTAAAAATTAAAACGACGATGCACACAGAACAGGCTTATTCAGATAAATAACTACTTCATACTGCTGAAAACGTTTAAATAGTATATCGGGATGTTCCAAATATTTTTAGTGTAACACTTGCTTTCAGGGCATCGCCGTTGTCAAGAAAAACAAAAAACAGACCTCAGGAACCTAGTGGATGAACCGCTGAAACGGTTCCTTAGCAATTTTAGGACCAAAAAGCATTCTGAGAAATTCAAATATTTGAAGGGAGTTATTATTTTCGTTTCCTCATTGTCTTCCGTTGCAATTGGTATCTGATGATATACCTGGACTAAATTCACTGTACAGAACATGTTTACTCCATGTAAAATGAAAAAGTAATGCAGATGTGGCATAGGCTATCGATCAAGTGTCGCTGAGTAATCCAAACCGTGATAGTCACCTCATGGATGCAAATCCCAGCATCTTTTTACAACCTCATGCGGTAGAGAAACCCAAGAACTGTTGAATGGTCATATTCAAATTCCACTTTAGCAACTGCTAGTTTCTCTGATTGTCAGAGTCAGAGTCATACACGGACAGGATGGTCTTTAATGAAAATTTCATACACCATACTGTGGAATGCTTCCTTGGCTACGATAATCAGATTTTGAAAGAGTGAGGGATTTCTGAAGTGTACGTACCATATTCAGGCTTCTCAAGACAGACTATGTAAACGGAGTAAACCGATAATATGCTGAGGACATTCACGCTAGTGCATGTGTCAGTCAGCTTCCTATTGTTGATTTCAACTAGTAGACAGATAGCTTTCAGGAAATTAGCACCTAATATGGTGTGATGTACATCGGCAATGATGAAGATCAATGAGAATTAGTGGAGTAGACCGAGATCTATTATGAGAGGTCGCTCACTGAAACACATTTTGTACGCGCATGAACAGGTAATTTGTTGGATGTTTTAGATGGTCACCGTGATCGTGAGATCGGAATAATACTAACTTCGGTACCCATGCCGACCGAAAATTAGAAGTTCGGACTTTTATCCTTCACGTAAGAGATAACTGGAATGTTTCCCAGAAACAGCTGTAACCATCACTGTTTGGTTATCGACTTCCACTGAACCAGTGGCGAACGTTTATTAAAGATACTAGGTCCTATGCACCTCCTGTCACCGTGACTGAACTTTAGATGATATACACGAATATCTTGTTAGGCTATTTATGTGCGGTGCCCCGCCGTCTGTCATGTAAGCTCCTACTAGACGTGGATCAAGGATATGGGCCTTTTTGATACCAGTTTCCAAAACTCTAAATGAGATCGCAAGATGTTTAACTGTGAATTCAAATTAGACGAATTTGGCAGGGCCGAAGGAATACTACTTTGACTGTTCTCTGTCAGAGTCATCGATAAACAGTTAATGAAAGAACTTTTGGGATATACTTCCACCACTTAATTAGCTATATCCAACAAGTCATCCAACTCAATAGCTTCAGAAGGTATACTGAGTATATGACAGATATTGTAAGGCAATCTCTGTAACCACATCTACTTCAAAATCCCCCTCATTTAACTTATGTGAGCCAACTAATTGTTTCATATATATTGGAAGTTACTTTCTCTTTTTGTCTCCCAACTCACAAGTGGTCAAAGTTGCTCCAAATGTTTCTCATTAGGATGGATGTCCACTATATGACTGCTACTTCTTAATTGTCACAAGGAGCCTTTTCAGCAATATTACCTAGCAAGTTGCTTACTCTGGTAGCAATACCAGTGGGTAGCGCCACGACAACGTAAGCATATTTTGATGTTTGACATCCTTTACTAAATGTCACAGAAATACCTGATTCCGGAGAACCAAAGACATGGGTTACTCAGAACATACGGTTGAAGACGCTAAACAGGAATAGAATGCAATACAGTCGTTTGTGCCGTTTCTTCTACTGTTATTAGACAAGTTTGGCGACGCATAACTTGAGGAACTCGTGTAAGTAACAGCAAGATTGCCGAATAAATGGTTGAGATACCAAAATCAATTCAGAATGAAATTAGCAGCTTTATTTGCTGAAACTATATTCAACACAAAAGGATCATCATAATTCGCTACAGACCTAGAAACAACATAAAAAAGTTAGAGCTCTATGTTACTGCTAGTAATTTCTTGTTGTTAATTCGATCGATTTATCTTGGCACAAAGGTTCCTGCATGGATGCCTCGATACTACCTGCGTTCCAGTGTGATAGTTATGGCAAATAATAGCTGGCGGTGAAATCTAGGACCTGAATTTCATCCCATTTGAGGACTGTTAGCTTGATGTACCTGTCTCCCAGTGAATGATGTTGTTTCCATTAAGACTACTACTCGAGACTGATTGCTTTAAACGCCTCAGCGTTATTCACTAGGCTACTGAGTCACGATGGACAATAACACCACTCACTGGAAAGCACTACATGGGCGTGATGGCTGAATCCCAAATAGGACAAAATATGCATACTGGATTCCGCTGTAAGTCACTATCCATCATTAATACCAAATTAAATCTCTATTATCCGTAACTACCGAAAAGTAAACATAAAGGTAAAATTAGAAATCTAACCACAATTGATTTTTTTTGGTTTCAAATCTAACCAGAAATCTAATAACTATATTCAGATTAGTGTTGTTGCTTGTATGATCCCGTCGTTGACTGGACCAAATGATCGGTCTCCATTGGCAAATGGGCTCCTGAGCGGATACCTGGATAGTACTCGAGATTCAATTATGTATTAATGAGGGATAGTGGCTAGCAGTGGGATCCAAGACGTGCGTTTCATCCTATTTGAGACTTGTCAGCTGGATGTACCTGCCTCCCATTAAGTGATGTTGTTCCCACCGACACTGGAACTCGGGACCGATCGCTTCAAATGCTAGAGCGTTATACACTAAACCACCAAGGCAGTTGAAGAGTCCAAAACAGAATGAAACACCCGTCCTGGATTCCACTACTAGGCATTGTTCATCATTAATTATATTCAAAGATATAATTACTTGCATACAGCCTTATTATATTCAATTTAATAAAAGTTTAGTCAAAAATTGGATACCTAGGAAGCTGGGTATTACAGACAATCAAATTTTTGTTCTTGCATATGTTGAGAAAAATGTACCAAAGGTAGAAAATTATGTCAGGAAACCTAATTTTCAATTTAAGGATATAAAAAAAGAATCATTTATGGAGTCTGTATAGGTAAAAGCAGAAATTTTAGAAATCCATCTTCATCTTCGCTTAGTTTGGCCTTATTACCACCGTTTAGACTGACTGTAAATTTTACATGCGTTTTGTATACCAGAATTAGTCACACTGATACTTAAATCACTGTAGTTCACCGAATTACTGCATGATATGTTGTTCATTCAATTGTCATCTACTCATCCTCAGTCACAAATGAGCATAGCAGAACAAACGAAAGATCATCTTGGCGTCTTCAAACTGTCTTAATGTAGTCCAAGCCTACTGAGTTACATACAAGATTATTTTTAAAGGATTAATATATTTTAGATCTGTGAAAACCGTCTGTGCGTAGTTCCTATAGATCTCTTTGAAGATTAAAGCGTAACTAGGATTAGAGTTTTTTATGACTGGTGAATTCGGTTACTAGAAAAAATGGATTGAAGAGGTGAAGAATCAGATCTTTAAGCAAGACCTGTATTACTTTTATCTTTTTCTTGGATTCCATGACCACTGTATCAAATATCACATATCTAGGTGTTGGCTAATCCAGATAGTGCGCTAACTGAAGATTCCAACAAGTACTACCGAAATTTTACAGATAAAGTGATATACGAAGTAGAAATTACTTTAATATAGAAGTAAAAGTTAAGCATTGTGGTCGACTGTAATTCCATGTTAGTCTGCGTATTAGATGTCACACAGTGAGATAATATTATTTGCTGTATTATTTACTGGTAGCTAATACTGTTCCACTGTAATGCATTAAACAGACTAAAATGGAAGTCAAAATCATTTTGCTGTATGAATTATAAGCTTGGTTACCGTATATTACATTACTTTTAGAAACTTATATCATCAACAAGTTGTATTCTTCAACTTAATAAAGGTAAAAACGTCAAGAACTTCAAAACAGCAACTTGCATAAAAGCTATGTGGACCTTTCTGTACAAACAGAAATTGCTATGTTTTAGTGGAGACGTGTAGATTTTGAGTAAGACATTGCATAGACTGAAATGAAATTTGGTTAAAGTCGTATGTTCAACTACGTTCTATGTAGCTCTATTGAATATTTTAAGGCCTAAAATGAATGAAAACCTTTTAGCGACCGACTAACATTCTAGCAATAATTAGAGGAGAGTAAAATTTGATAACGACGCTATCCATAAAAGACAGTAGAATGCCATATTTGTTCACAAGCTTTTGAATATTCGTCGATATTAGTTACAGCTATGTCAAAGAGAGTAGTTCAATGCAATTAGACAATTTTGGGTTCATTTCATTTCTCACTCTCAACTAGTTATGCATAGCATCATTTTTTATAAGGAAATTATTTTCAAATATCCCAAGCACTACTAAAGATATCCAGCCTCAAATAAATCTGGTTAAGTAATAGTGAACATTCACTATAGTTCTTCAGGGACGGAAATATGTGTAATATTCTCTTCACTCTGGCTTGAGAGGAAGCCAGGACAATGCATACATATAAACTGTTATAAGCTATACTGGATATCCAGGTCTTCAGTTTCATCCATGTAGCTGACATTAGCAAATCTCTTCATGGTTAACTTCTTTATAAGTTAATGGTTGACTTTGAAAGGCACCAGCAGAAAAGTCATTGATGCTGAATAATAACAAAAAGTAAAATTAAAAGGTACTATTTAAGAGTTTTATTAAATACTTTAGCAGTATAGAACTTATGATTATATACATTCAATAAGTTGACTTTCCATTCTTTCCAGATTCACTGGATGCTTGATAACCTTCTAGCTTTCAATAAGGATGATCCATAGGTGAATAACTGGCATCATCATCTCCACTAGAATTACCATCAGTTTCATAAGTGGCAGTTGCTTTAACATTTCTTTTATCATCAACTGTTTCATGACCATTTAAATAACCATTCACTTTAAGTTTAACTTGTCCTTTTGTATCCTGATAATGCTTCACTTCACCTTCAGTATCGTATGTCGAAAAATATTTCTTTTTACCGTTTCTGCCATAAATACCACCACTATGAAATGTTGTTGTCTGTGCATAATCAGATCCTTGGTGGGTATCACTAAAGCCAAACATTGAGCCGAATGCTTTGAGATAATTTTCTCCATGCTTATTAAAAACATGTTCAGATTGACCTTCGATAGTATATCTTTTAGTAAGTTTAGGCATTCTATTCCCATTATGACCCGATGGATTATGGTTTTTATTATTGTAGTTGTTGTTATTATAATACTTATCGTTGTTATTATTTCTGCCAAAGCCGTTGGGTTTATACCCGTTATTTGGTCTATTGCGATAACCACGAGGTTGATTATAACCACTATATTGAGCAGTCACACCATAGCAAATAACCACTAGTAAATACAAGTATACACGTTTCATTCTGTTCAATTTAGTGAATCAAATGGGTTTTACTGTATACGAAGTGCATTTATATAGTAAATGTAACTAGCCATTTATTCAGTACATAAATGTAAAAATGCGACATTACTTGAGTATGTATACTCAAGTATAAGCGATAACAAGTGCAAATTAATCAAAATGTGGTCAGATTAAAACGATTGTTTAACCGGATAATAAATACGCAGTTAATTAGGTGAGTATGAGTCATTCAGTGAAGTGTAGAATCCATATTGAGGCTAAAAATATAACATAAGAGCTAAAGAATCCTTTTATCATGATCTAAGCTTTTGAGCGATATCTTTTCCTATGAAGGTGAGAAGCATACATTAAAGACCTTAGTTGATTAGCTGTAGTCCATGCTTTCAAATTTTGTTGTGTCTCATTCATTAGAAATTATTTATACACGAATTCAATGAATGGTATAATAGAGGAGATTTGTAGCTCAGGATGACAATTACGTTGGTTTGGTTTCCTTTGAAGTTGAATATTTCATCAGCATACTTGACGGTAGTACCAGTTCTCATTTTGTAAGACAAATACTATTAGTATGATAGTTCAACCAATGCAAAATCGTTGTATGTTAATGTAAGTAAAATAAGGAAATCATCTAAGCAATTATAAGTGAAATGTAGAATTTTCAGGGTACATACAAAAAGGCAGGTACTTGGGTGGACGAAGATAGTACACACATTTTAAAGTCAAATATGAATCATGTAATATGATTTCTGTAAAGATGGATTTTGTACTTGAATTAGATGCAATTTTCGATCTGTAAAGAAATAATAGAAGACATGAAAATTCACAGTTAACGTAGCTTAAGAGATGATTTCTTCCTATACACATAAAGACTGTCTACTGAGGCTCCACAGTCAGCTAATCAATATCCACAATGGCCTTGGCAATACTACGAAAATAGTTCAAGTTGCTATACCTCATGGCATTAAACCGTGCTGATACGAACATTTCAACGGTTTGAATGAACGTCATAGAATGCAGTCAGTTCCACCTTGACAACTTTTGACTTAGAAATAGACTGTAAATTAGGATTAGCTGTACTCAACGTATGCTACTGACCAGCCCTAATAATATCACTTCATTTGGTATATGAACCCACAAGTAGGAATGAATTTTGTTTTCGCAGTTGTCCTATTATAGGAACATTAGTGTATATCATTTACGCACTGACCATCATGGTACTCATAAGGAATTTTGTATCGAAAGTTTATCGAAAAAGTGGTATGTAAAACAACACAAGCTCTCGAATGTATACATGAATCTAAAAAGCTATATGGATTTACAATTTCCGACAGACAATTACGCTTAAGGGGGTGATAGGTGAAACAAGACAGAACAAAGATACAAACTTCATAATTTCGACTTCATCTATACATCACAGTAGTATTATTCATGTATTGACACCACTTGGAGTAGTAATGAAAAACTGAGAGTAGTGGACAGCTATTTTATCTTGAAATAGGATTTTTCAGCAATGTGCGCCCATGAGCTAGTGGCAAAATGGTAATATCTTCGCCATGTAATAGATGAGTCCTGGATTCTACCTCTGATGACGTCATGGGTACACAATACTTAGAAGTCTTATAGTCATACGAAACAATTGTACAGTACTCCCAGATTTTCGCTGGTCCTTTAACTATTATAAGTCCAAGATGAATACCATCTTGAAGTCGATAAATCCTCACTAACGTTTAAGCTGAGTCTTTATGTAACTCTGAAATTATAATTTTTTCTACCTGTTTTTGAAGAAACTATGATCAAGTCTCCGGAAAATATAGTACTGAATATAACTGATAGCAGTAATTTGAAAGATGGTCTTATCTTAAAACTCCAACATATTACTGTTCTTGATGTGATCTGCTTTGAATTTCATTACATCGCTTTGTTTGTCACCTTATCCAGTATCAGTAAAAAAAAGTGAGATAGCAGTTCTCAGTAATTCTTAGAATTGTAAATAAATGCATACTGGTATTCAGCAGATCGCATGCAGTTATTCACTAAAATATAAATAATGAATTAATAAAATCGGTGATATTTTATCCCAGGAGATGTTCAATAATTCTATTATCTCAAACCTGCATTGCGACTAAAATGTATTTCATTCTATGATCTCATAAATTGATACACTGATAATTTTCAATGGAATGTCATTTTCCAAGTTTCTGTTCATTCATTAAAAAAATAGTATGCAATACGAGTAACAGAATGCATTAACTGTTTGCATGTTTTGCTAATAGGAATCGAATGTTATGATTTCAATGAAAAAAGTCTTCTGAGGTCAAGTACATGTTAACGTAACTTTGGTGATTCAAATTTAAGCGGAGATTTCATTACTACCAAAAGAAATACAACTAAGTCTTCAGTTATCCACCTTTATCATTTCTTACACTCTAGATTACCTAACATCTTCAAACAAAGTTAATGTAACTGAAAACACTAAAATACGAAAATGGCTTGTATTATTTGAAATCGGTGTTGATATCTAAAAAGGCAATTTATAACGTACATCTAGTATTGTCTTCCTCATTTTCCTGCATCAGTTTTAATTGATATTAGTGTTGACATTGAAAATTAAGAATAATTGTTCACTTTGTCAAATATCTAAACAACATATCCTAATCTCCTACTACAATGAATCATAAATTCATACTGAGAACTTGTAGTTTCATTAGATTAAAGGTTTGCGCATAGATTTTCATCAGCTTAACCTGTCAAATAAACTAGCGCTTAAGATAAGACAAAATATCATGATATTCATAAGAAAATTTCCTTCACTTACCTACTTTATATCCTTAATTCCAACATTTGATATTTAGGGAAGACGTAAAAACATTGGAAAATTCCATATAGAAATACAACAAGTTACCAAACTTTCTAACAGCACAAAATTAAACGTTTGAAGGATATTCAGATGAATGAAAAGGAGGGGAGTGGATAAAAAAAAGTCAGTCATTTCAAACTCGCAACCTGAGTATCCAGATCTAAGTATTAAATCTATCCTTAAAGAGAAATTCTTTATCCCAATTTGCAAGGAAATACCCAAGAAGTTAAATGTTTTCTTTCCTCTGCAATCAGACTTCATTCACTGAATAGAAATTATAGAATACTGTGAACCATAATTCGTCTTCCGTGAATAGTCAAATAAATTGCGTATTGCATAGATGAAATGAGGCATACACTGAGAAGACCAATTGGGGACATCACGCGCCAGGCCAGGCACTCGAGTGAAATCCAAAGGGGAAACGATGAGTTGGGCATCCGAGTTGAGGGTGAAATGGAAGGATGATATGAGGAAGAAATGAGAGCTTTTAGGGAGTCGTGCAGCCAAGTTCAAACGACTGCAGAGAAGAGATTGCCATGGAGGCGTGCTACTGAAACCTTATGTTCTACTAGGAACCTAAGGGAAAATAATAATGACAAAAATAATAGATGAAATGAACCAGCAGAAAATTGAACAGATCTTTCATGCGAATACCAAAAATATGTCAACTACCAGCACTTATATACGAGACAGTATTATTTTCAAAATTTGGGCCTACTTCGTCAGCTATTCGCAAACTGAGTGATGATATAAATCAGTTTCCATAAGACATAAGGTTTCTTCAGAATTCCTGGTCAAAAGATGTCTGTTTTCTGAAAGTTTTAGGTTGATCAACGTCTCTCACGCAACAGAAAGGGCATTTGACAAGGTGAAATCCTAATGACAATCAAGTCGTTCATAAAAGATTTGATTGCTTCGATGTTTTGTTTATGCAATAAGAATGGAACAGTATTATGTGACCCATTAAGTTACTGTTTCAACGAAATTTTATAAAATAAAACCAACATTTTAACCTCTGAAAATAACATCCGTTCAAACAAATTTCCAATTTAATTTGCTACTGGATTTCTGAAATCTGTTGTCTGAATGCACTGAACTCAAGGTTCTTCGTTGACACATCATGGCATATCCGTAGGCCTTAATATTTTTATATATTAACTGACATTCCAACCTTTTTATTCAGATTCATAATCAGATGCTCTTTTACTACTAAGCATTTCGTAAAAAATATTTAATATCATTAGATATGAATAAAAGTTTGGATCGGTTTACGAGAAATCTGCAAAAAACGAATGAACTAATCAGCGAGTGTTAACAAGTATCAATAAATGATAACTGTTTACTCTAGCCCAAGACATGATTCTTAGAAGCTTAGTGGATAAAACTTTGATATTTAAAGCACTGAGTTCTAGGTTTCCTGGGGTTTAAATGCATCCAGCTCACAAATCCAAAATGGGACTAAGTGTACCTCATGAATTCTGCTGCTAACGACCACCTAACTTCTAATATTGAGGTGGTTTACTTAAAGGATTTTCAATACACAGTGTTTGGTATCAAACATACACTTGCAGTAATCAGATAGAATGATTTCAAGGCACAGACTATCTGAAATACGAGCCAAATGAAGCAATACATATATTTATAACAGTTTAAACAAATGAAATTTTCAAATAACACTTACAGAAACTTAGAAACGACAAATGGGTCACTGAAAGACAGAAAAATGAGAACCGTAGACCATATTAGGTTTGGTATGGAAACTGGAGTTAAAACTATTGAAGTTATACACACTGTAGGTATAAATCCTTTCAGAATGCATAAAATAGGTTTTATAGGACGTTATATCGATCAGTATAGTTCTAAAGGTAGAGGGATACAGGTTGGATATCTCTTTTGACCTCACGGGAAAAAAAAGGTATCTGGCAAAAATACAATATCAGTAATAGATTTAAGACCTACGTTTACAATCCTACTTGACAGAATACAAGCAGAAACACAGGACCGATAAAATTATTTTATCCTAATCTCAAGATACTGTTCAAATACATAGAAGACATATTTACTGTTTCGATGTTAAAATATACAAACAATTTCTTCACACACAGCAACTCAGTAGTGAACCCAACCCACTTCGCATACTCCTTATAAAAAAGAACAACAAGAATTAGTTCTGGGATATAGCGTTTAAATGTTTATAGAGAATATTATAAATTATACACTACTTATACGGAATACTGATTTTAACTAAAATTCATATCTTCAATCACTGTCTCACTCCAAGTAGTTTCAGCAAAATCTCCAACTATTTGGGCTGGCAGTTTGACAAGTAAGCTAAAAAAACAAATAAAGGAAATAAGTAGGTTAAATAAACGTAGCTACTCGACAATTACTTTCCAGAATTTACTCGCAAATAAGCGAGAACAGGTCAGCAAGAAGGTAGCATTGTGATGAGTAACCGCATGACATCTAAGACGAATTTCAAGCTTTATTAATATGTGCCAGTAAGGAAAGTAAAATACCCTGCTGAGGATTCTTGACACCACTAGGATGCTTTTGTTCAAACCTACAAATTTATCTGAAGACAAACTTTGTGCAATATATCCCATTGACTTAGTGTGATCAATTATTTCAGATGTTAGATATCCGTATAATAAGCGCATAGTCAAGTACCCAGGTCGAACAAGGCAGTCACGATCAGGTAGGTTATGCCAACACATATTATTATTTTTATAATTTGTCCCTTGGGTTCCTAGTGGAATGCAGGGCTTCAGTAGCACGTCTCCATTCCACTCTTTTCTCTGCAAACTTTTGAAACTGGCTCCACGGCTGCCACAAGCTCTTATTTCTTTCTCACACGATCTCCTCCACGTCACCCTCAGCTGGGACGACCAACTCATCATTTCTCCTTTGGATTCTACTCGAGTGCCTGGCCTGGTGCGTTATGTTCCCAGTCAGCCTTCTCAGTGTATGTCCATTCCAATCCATCCCTTTCTTCTGCATATTTGTTGGGTTGGTTCGTTGACAGCCAACCAGAATTCCTTGTTGCTTATTCTTTCTGGCCATCCGACCGATCTTCAGTATGGAGCCAGAGTAGGCAGCAGTTGTTGATGAATGTCTTTAGTTTGTTGGAAGTGCGTTTCGTGAAGCGCCAAGTCTCCAAGATATACAGAAGCATTGACGTGATCGAATAAGTGTTGAAAACCAGGATCTTGTTCCACATGCTGAGTGCAGAAGATCTCCACACTGGTCTCAGGTCAATGAACACCTGTCTTGCTATCTTTCCGGACCTGGCTTTGACGTCCTAGTCTATGCCGCCGCCTGTAGTTGAAACAGTGCTGCCTAGATAGGTGAAAGAGGCCATTTCTTAAGTTTCTCCCATTGATGGTAATTTGAGCTTGTTGTTGTTGCTGTTGTTGTTGATTGGATATCCTCATCACCTCTGTCTTCTCTACGTTCCCTTGAAGTCCTGTCTTCGCTGCCCTGCCTCTTCTGTCGACTTGTTGGATTTCGCCTGTAGATCTTCAAGTTTGTGTGACATTAGACACAAGTCATCGTTGGCGAAATCCAAATCTTCTTCTGGGATCTTTTCCCCGGTCCAGCGTATCCCCCTTCTCGCACTTCACTGTTTGTTGCATGATCCGGTCTCGTCCACCACAATCAGGAATATCATGGGTGATAGTAGACAGCACTGTCTTAATGATATCTCCGGTCTTCACTTCACTTCAAAAGCGTCATTGAGCCTCCCATTGTGAATTACTTGGCATCTGGCGTCTTCATATAGCTGGTGTTGAGCGAGGTTGATGAAAGTTTGCTATATTCCGCGGTGTTGAGGAAACTGCCAAATTACTTGTCGGTCGACGCTGTCAGAGGACCTCTCAAAGTCGATAAAGTTGAGGTAAAGATCCGGTTGACTACCATTCTATACTCTGTTGTATGATGATGTGTAGCAAAGCGTTGCAATTTGGTTCGCACATGATTTGTACTTCCTGAATCCAGCCAGCCTGTTCCGGTCGTAGTTTTGAATCGAGTGCATCCTTTAGTCTCTCTAGGATGATATGGCTTAATATTTTGCTTGCTTAAGCTGGACAGGAACACGATTCCTTGCCAGTTCTCGCCCTCCTTAGGGAGACTGACAAGGTAGCCCTTCTTCCAATCAGTCGGCAGGTACCTTCTCTTCCTTCCACACCTTCAGCAATAGTTGTGTGAGCATGTCTGCCGCTGTTGTCTCTGCGTCTGCTCTCAGTGCTTCTGGTGGGATCCCATCTGGTGGTGGTCGATTCAAGAGCTTCTTGAAGTGGTCAGTCCATCGTTTCCCTTACTTCTCTTCTTTCGTAATCAAATTTTATTCATCATCTTTTATTGGTTTCATGTGTGTTGATCTCTTCCCTCACAGACAGTAACCTGGTTATTTGATACAATGTTGTCAGGTCTCTATCTCTCCTACCTACAGCCTGTTCTGCTTCACTTGCCAGTTTTTCCTAGAAGTGTCTTTTGTCTTTGCGAGCACTCCTATTCACTTCTTTGTCCAGTGTAGTGTTTTATATGTTGTATTCAGTTCCTCTTTCCGCTGTTCATCCCTCCACTGGTTTATTATCTTCTGCTTCACCATCACCAACTTCCTCTCCCCCATCTATCATCTTCCATGTGTCTGTCGAGATCCATTCCTTCATTCTCTTCTTTCTTCTTCCTTCATAACACGCCTATGCTGGTCTCCTTCCACACTACTTTCAAAGACTTCCAGTGTTCTTCCACACACACTCACAAGGTTTCTTCATGCATGTTGCTCAATGTCTCCCTTTTGTCCCGATGGCTGGCTGACGTGAGGATGTCACTTGTAGTTTCATCCCTCACCTCAGTTTCTCTTCTGGGTGTTCAACTCGAACTGTGGTCTATCACCAACTTCTTTGAATTCAAGTCTTCCAACTTGATTTTGAGGCAGCTTCCTTGCACTAGACAGTGAAGTGAGTGGTGTGAACCTACATCTGCTCCCCTTCTTCATCTGATCTTGTGTCCAGTAGGCTGCGTCTTCTTCTCCACTTTCCTCACATTGAGATGAAGTCGATCTGAAGTCAATTTTTAGTGTGTCGTGGTGTCCGGTGAAGTCAAATCCATGTGGCTGCCTTGTGAATATTCTTGTGTTTGTGCACACTGCCTACAATCACCAAATCGTTGAATGCACAGAATTCTGCAAACAATTCTCCATTCTCGTTCATCACCTCGCCTAACGCTTCTCGGACCATGACTGGTTCTATTCCTGTGTTATCCGATCCAAGTTTCTCATTCATGTCACCCCACTCATTAGAATTTTGATGTTGCCAACTGAAGTGGGGTCTTGTCCACTGCTGATTGCAGTTGTCTGTAGTATCCCACCCCCCTTCTTCTCTCTTGCTCTGCATTATTTGTAGGTGTGTAGTGTAGCATTGTATGATTGTCACCTTCCTTCCTTCCTTCCTTCCTTCATTTTCAGTTGAATCTTGTTGTCATGATCCTGATCATACAGGAGGAGATTGGTTCCAACTACATGAGAGTCTTCGATACTCTTCAGGACATTATGATAGCCACTCCATAACTCAGTGTGCTTATGGTTGTCATCTGGGTTACAGTATCGAATTGGACTATTGACTGGTCTCCAGTTGACAGTTTTGAGAGTCCACATCCAATCCATCTGCTTTCGCAGATTCCTAACATTTCAGTGCGATACCTTCTCATCTCTTCTGCAATCTGGATAGCCTTGCTAGGTTCAAACATAGTGCGAATATTCCATGTCCTCATGTTTACTCTCGCCTTCATCGATCGATAGAAACACATCGACCAATTGTCTTCCCGAAGACTTCCACCAACCGGCGCCATTTCATCTCTCCAATTCCAGCAAGGAATAATTTCGTTTTTATTTTTTATATTTTGTTTGTGCTTTGAAGTTTGTTTAGCGGTTGGATTTGTTTTACGGAATAGGGTTGCTAGCCCAATGCCCAACTTTCCCTCTTTACCCGGTCTTATGACCGGCTAGTAACTAGTGAACTAGTTAACCAGGCGAGGTTATCTTAGCATATAAAAGCAGCTTAATGTTGAATGATTAACATTTCAAATTTACATAGGCTATTGGGTTCTGACAAACACCTCTCATGCAGAAACGAATCAATCATACATCATTTTAATCACTAATGTTTGGTTATTATTGCATGTTCCAAAAGAGCATACATTTTTGTGCGGAAGTGATAAACATGATTAGAATTTGCGCACTCCTAAGGTTCTTAAGTTTAAGTGTTCTTCTTTTCAGTCCACTAATAAGATAGCCTTCATGTCAGAGCTTATAACATGACAAATTTTAACCTGAAAGTCTCTTCGTCCTATTTTTATACTGCTTATTTATATTTTTTTTAGGTACATTGGTGAAACTACAAGATGCCAAGTTATCTTGAATTTCCTAGAGTGATGATCTATTGTCATGGAATGTCTCCTGATACCAGGATGGTTAAATCACCGATAGACTAAAATGCTAGTGCACGGTAACGACGTATATGACTACCAGCATGAGTATCTATGAAGGCGAAGTCTTTCTATATCATAGGCATATATTTATGGTCTAAAACTTATAGTTAGACAACTTACGCCTTTCCACCCTTCATAATCATATAACTGATCACCACTTCATCATGAATAAGAAGGACAAGGCATATAACAGTGAAGAAATACTTCTTTTCAATCAACAAGGGTATATTTCACCATTATTTTGTCGTCTAACCTTATGATTCCTAACAGTATACTAACCTATGCATTCATTTTTAACTTGCTGGACTCTTTCTAGGTTTAACACCATACAATACGGTACCGAATTCAGTTCACAATTGTTCCAATTAATGACCATTATAAACACTAGTGACAGTCATCACAGGACTAAATAATGAACACCCAAGAATTCACATAGTCATTCAGAAAAAAATATATGGTCAAGTGCTTTGCTTTATTTATACTAAACATCGAAAGTGGATTTTTTTCATACTGTTTAAAAGCAACCTGCAAGAAAATTGATTCATGACCATTTTGGTTTATGCACTCCATAGTATTTAAACTATTCGCATATCTTAAGATATAACAATGTACTGAAGCTATTTTTTTAAAGAAAATAGATTTTCTAAAAAGTTCCATATAAAAGCATCATAATAATTAAACAAACTAAAAAGAGATAATAACGAAAAATGAAATGTTTCTGTTTCTATTTACTGGCTATTTTGCCATTTGTAACAACAGTTAATTCATTCTCAAACTATCAAGGAGATAGTTATGGAAGTAGTGGTGATAATGGAGATCATTACAACACCGGTTATGACTCGAATAGTGGTGATATCTATGGTAAAGATAACATTGGCAAAGTAAACATTGTTGGGAAGTTTTTTGCAGTCGGTAGAGCTGATAAAGGATCAAAATATCAACAAGTTACCTCTTTCCATAAAAGCGGTAGAAATAAACGAAAGTTTTCAAACTATGAAACAAAAGGCAGAGTACACAGTTACGGAAAACAAAATATAAGGGCTAAATTCGGTATTGAAAGTCGAATAAAGAAAAATGGAAAATTTAAGGGTGCTGGAAAACTCAATGGTTTTTATAGTGATAGCTATTTACCAGCCGAATATGGAACAACACCAGCTGAGAGCCTTCTACAGGCAGGTGACTCATCGTACTCACCAACAGCTTATGATTACTATTATGGAGAGAATGGAGAAGAACAAAATCCAGCTGGAAATGGGCCATATAATAGCGGTTCATCCTACTCACCACCAAATATTAACTACAATAATGGAGGAAACGAGGAAACCCCAGATGATAATAAGCCATCCAATGGTGATTCATCCTACTCATCACCAGATTATGATTACAGTAGTGGAACGTATGAAGCACAAGGTGGATCATCCAACGGTGACTCTTATACAGAACACTAGGAATAATAGGAAAAGACCCACTGTATCATTGTGTATGCCAAAGTTACTTATAGCTGTTATACTTTTATTGAACTCTATATAGAATAGTGTCGATAACTTTCATAATGTTTCTACTTTATCTTTGCTGCCGGTGAATATTACTAGAGATAAACACATATGGTTTGGTTAAGATTTCGTTGGCTTTTCAAACACGTTTGCTTCTTTAAACTCCATGGGATACCTTCAAAAGAATCTTAAAATTACATTTTTTTTTAATATGTATTTGCACATGTGAATATGCAGTGATCTACTGCATCGTGTTGAGAGTATAGTGTGCTACTTTTTATCATATCACACATAAATATAATAATGAGTAATAAGTTATACTCAAAATGTCATTCATAAGATACTACTGTAATTCCGTACATTATGTAAAATCAACAAATATAACATAGAATAATATATTAAGCAAGTTCTATACACATAATGATAAAATATTTCTTGGTTCATTATTTCACTCAAAAATACTAGTAACGTGGAGAAAAAGGGAATACACTCTACAACAGATATTTTTTTGATGTATTATGAAAATCGAGATATGGAAAATGCATTCTCTGACGGATTGTTATATTGGCTAATGAAAATAGGCTATAAATTTCCACATTGATGAAAACGATAAAGTGTTCAGCAAATTAGACTACATACTTTAAAAAGCATTATCAATACTTCTTTTCGCTTAGGCAGGCACTCATGAGTATGAGGTATTTGAAGCCCCAAAGGGATTCATATCATTGCATGAAAGTAGAGTGATGTTGTTCAGCATCGCTTACAGATATGTTGTATTTTTGTTAACTCTTTCCACCCCCTCCCTCCCCCCTCAAAATAAGTCAAACATCTATCAATTTAACTTTTTTTTGAGGGAGTTGTGAGGATTTGGAAATATTTTAAGTTGTTATTCATCGTAGACTGACATCAGTTGGAGGAACAAGACAAACTTGAGCTAACAGAAGTTGGAAACATGGGGCATTGGATTCTGACCCAGGGGCTAGTTCAATGGTAACGTGCTGGCCATGGAACCTGAAGGTCGAGGGTTCGACCCCGGGCAGGGTTGTGAGTGCGCACTGTTGAATAGCCCCATACTAGGACGAAACAGCTGTCCAGTGCTCCCAGGTTTCCTTTGCTCCTCCAACTGATGTCAGTCTACGATGAATAACAACTTGAATTCTATCAATTTATAAAATAAGAACAACGATAGGAAAACAAAGTATGAAGTGAAAGCTGTGCAGTTAAATGAATACAATTTGAGCATACAACTTTTGGACGGATAATATATTTCCTTGATGCGAGTAAAGAAGCTTCTTAGTTATTCCACTGAATAAATGCCACCATTTGACAAATGAAGATAATAGTGTGGCCACACTATTTAGTTAAATAAGCATATAATCTATTCGTACAACTGCAGATACCAAGGTAGACGGAAATCCAATAAATGGTTAACCTATTACCACAACTAAGAAGATTCGACTAATGAACTGTTAAGCATTTGCTGCATATGCTATAACATCAAGGACTTATGTTTAGATTGTGTTAGATGTTTATCAAACAATTACAAGAAGTGGCTATCGTTGCTCGGTGGTGCAGTGGAATACGCACTGGCATTTGAAGCGATCGCTCCCGAGTCGCAGTCCCGGTGGGAACAACATCACTGACTCGGAAGCAGGCACATACAGCTGACGAGCCCCAAATAGGACGAAATGCGCATCCTGGATTCCACTGCTAGCCACGATCCATCATCAACATAATTAGAACGCTGACAATACCTAGGCATCCGCACAGGAGCCCATATGCTAATAGAGACTGGTCAATTCGGCCCAATCAACGACGGTATCATATAAAAACAACTATACTAATTACTCTTATAGCCTAAAATTAATAATCATGAAATATTTCTCTTATCACAGATTGTTTAAAAAAGGTAAACCAATATTAATCAAGTTCACACAGTCGCCAGATAAAATAACTGACTAGTAAGAAAGTGAAAACTTAGAGAGAGAATCAAAGGGCATTTTGTTCATCTGTCCACTGCCAATAGACACAGATTTCCTATCAAGTTAAAAAATTAGAAAGATGTCAGCAATTGATGTAGTTGTCAAGTCCCAAATGATCTCCATTAACTGCTCTGTTGATCAGATTCTGAATGTGGCCAATAAGTCAGGTGATGGAACTCTGTAGCATACCATATTTTAGTGTTCCATTTTAGCAGTCAACCGAAAGGAAACTCATGATCCCCTTATTTTATGTTTGTTGGGACTTGTCAGTGAAAGGTAACTTCACTCTTGAAGGAATTATAATTGGCAGTTAAAATCAGTAAGATGAATACTTTTCATGGTCTATCAGGGAAAACAAAACTTTAAAAAAATGAAAATCTGCTTAGTGAATTCAGATAAACATAAATGGCAACAAGTAGGGGAGAGTACTATTGAAATAACGCTAACTATTGAGATACATCAGGTATAGATCCACTAAAATTAACATAAATCATAGTGTTATTTTGGTACAAATACTATTTAAAACTATGAAGATTACCATCAATTTAAAGAAGTGTCGAAATGAAGACTTTAACGGTCATGAAAATGTCGAAAGAAGTGTGATACCTATTGAATTATGATTCATAACAAGAACTTACGGGCCTTCTACCGAAAACTGTAACCATTTTTGAATGATATATTTACCATTTCAGAGATAAGTGTTCCAGACTATCTTACATCCTCTAACTAAGCAAACCCTTCTTATTGTGTTCAATTAGCAGTGTTCCATATGCAGATATTATCAATGTGACGTCCAGCTTTACTGAGTAATGGTCTAATTTGCAGTAACTCAACATTATACAAGGCGGAATATGTGTAGAAGATCAACAATGAAATGAGCTGGGCACATAATGAAACTAACTACTGGAATTCGGATCAATGTAAGATATCAAGGTAGCTGTGCTAATGAAATCGATTATGAACCAAAGAACTTATATTCCATGAGCCTCTACTCTGTGTACCACGAACAGCTAAATCAAAAGATTTCATTACCTAATATCACCTGCTGAGATGAATGATGGAGTGGTAAGAATAACATACTCCCCAGCTGCCTCGTATAATTTTATCAGCTGACAAATAATATTTATCAAAAACTCTAGGTTCAACATCTGCATATCTTGCATGTTGCTTGTACAATGCTGCGAAGTTAATCGTGATCAGATACCTAAAGCCTTTTTGTATCTTGTTTGTTTAATGAACATGTTTCACAGCCGTGAACCACACTTATTGCCTAAAGATTAATAATAATACTTTTCTACTCAAGACTAAGTAGATGGAAGAGTTTTAAGCATGTGATCGGCTTTTAGTAAACCAAATGTTTGAGCTAAGAAGCTGCCTTTTATCATTTACAGATTGTTCTAGCCACTTCGTTGGTATGGATTCTTCCTAACCTGAAACCTATATTAATTAGTTCTCTTTTTAGAAAAATGATTGACTAAGCGAAGAAATATATTCCTTTTTAATTAGATCTTCGTCACTTTTACAAACCTAAACTTTGTACTCATAAGAGGTTTGTTCAACCACTTTCATTACCATGGCCATCTACATGATTTAACTTCTAGTATTACTTTGTACACCTCTTGTTTCTATCAATGTTCATTTGTTTTCTTAACAATTCGTAATTCGGAGGTAGTATTCATCATGGACTGAAGTCAGTTGGGGAACCATTGGAAATCTCGGAGCACTAGACAGCTGTTTTGTTCTAACATAAGACTCCTCGGCAGTAGGCACGCACGACTCCGATAGGGATCGAACTCGGGAACTTCAGGTTTCACGGCGAACGCGTTAATCATTCAGACACTGTGTCGGAGATCAGTGGTTCACAGTTCCCAACGTCTACCAATTCACGCTATAGCGCGACTACCACCCAAGGCCTTCAGTTGGCATCCTTTCCTTTCCGACTGGTTGACTCCACAAGTCACAGCTTCTCATTAGAACTTCGTGATATCCATCTGGAAGCATGTCACTAATAAGCCCTAAATAGTGATCTATTTTTTGAGATGAATGGGGATTGTAATTTAAAGGTGGTATTCATCACGGACTGATATCAGTTGGCGAACCATTGAAAGTCTGAGAGCACTGGACAGCTGTTTCTTTCTAGTATGCGACTCCTCAGCGATGGGTTCCCAACTAATGTCAGTCCGTGATGAGTACTACCTCTAAATTAAAATCCTCCTTTATCTCGAAAATATCCTATTTATTGTTTGTGACTACACACTTGTCAAAAATCACTCCATTTACCTATGAATAACCTGCTTCATCTTATTAAATTTAATTACTCGACTGATTATTTACATCTTAATTTCTAAAACTTATCATCTTCACAACTTTTTCTTAAAATCTGTGATTATTACTCACCAACTCCCCACCACTTGATTGGTATTTTGATTGAATTGTAAACCTATATATTAATGTAGAGCCCAAGATGAAGACTTAAATGAAAAGGAATATACTTCACTCAATCAGTCTTTGTTCTAAATGTCTAAATGGGAATATTCAAAGTTTTCTTTTTGTCAAAAAAAGGTTTGATAAAGACTAATGATGCATTTTCTACTACTCATATATGCATCATAAAAATTAGCGCAATATACCCACTTTATTACTAACAACAATAGAAGTTATCACTATTTATTGACATACTTGTAATTCTCCGATGTTTTATTGGATCGAACTGTTCGACCTCTATCGGCATATGGGCTCATATGCGGATGTCTCAATATTGCCTCAATGTTAATTATGATAATTCTGCTTGGTTATAGCTAGCGAAAGAATTCAGGAAGAACAGTGGATGATGCCTTGGCGTTTAAAGAGATGAGTATGAGTTTCAGGTCTCAATGGGAACAGTATCATTCACTGGGGTGCAGGTACATCCAGCTGATGAGTCCCAAACAGGAAAAAAAGTGCATCCGGGATACTTCTGCTAGCCACTACCAAACAAAATTATCACAACAGAAGTGTTAACAAACAACCAACCTCAAAAAAAGTATTAGGCTGTATCTAACTTTGAGAATATTTAGAAACTGAGGATAGATGCATGTCGAATAGTTAGTAGATTTACGGGATAAGCAGTTTTCAGACCAATATTCAATGGAATAATAATACATTTAGAAATCAAAACGTATGACATGTTATCAGTTACACTAAAAAGTGGAGTGACCATCGGATAAATCATAACGAATGTTAAATATGAGGTAAATTAATAAACTAACGTAAACAAATTGAAGTGGATAATAAATAATATTTATTAAAAGATACAAATCTTTAGAACCAATTTTAATGACTTTGAAACTACTGGACGACCGTGTTAGTGAACTGAGATATTTTACCCGCAAATAGAGTCTCAAATTCTTGATTAATTGTAACAGTTTTAACGGGTTGAAGAAGATGAATTTACAACTAGTAGTGGTAATAATGGTGACAAGGTTAAGAGAGATTTCAAAGCATCTACTGTGTTACAATACAAGGAAGGCACCTCACAAGCATTACAAAGAATTCTCAATAAGGCTGACTGGGATTAAAGTAGCACTCAAACCAATAAACTCACTCAGAAACAAGCCTTGTAAGTTAAAAGATCCTAACAATGCGATTCAGTGAAATAATCTGGTTTACCAGATCCCTTGCACTGATTGTGAGGTCAAGTACATAGGTCAAAGCAGTCGACGAGGATCGATTGGAATAACAGAGCACAAAAACTGAGCTAAATCAAGATTAGTGGATCCTAATAAGATAAGAAATTGAGAGAGAAGCTCAGCTATAGCTCTGCATGCGATGACACACTATCACATAGTAGAGTGTGATAGGGTGACAGTGTTGAAAACTAACTTAGTTGGTTGGAGGGAGGGCGAGATTGATAACCGAATCTTTGTTTATCAAATCAACACCAAATACGTGCAATCGGAATGATTCTGCACCTATCCCAGATATATGGAAAATTCTACTAGCCTTGTCATCACAGAGAAGGAGAGAAAATTAGGAATATGTAAAAACTGTCTCGAAGTTGTGGAGTTAGTTACCTGATATGAATATGGACAATAAATTATGTCCGAAATGTTATCCGGTAAATGATACTGTTTCATTGTGTGATATTTCTAATAAACAGACTAAAATGGAATAAGGCGACAAACCAAACAGAAGGGGAATCGATTGGGTAGCGACACGGTAACAAACCCTGAAGTGATTGGAACATACAGCATTTATTTGGCGATAGTGTACTGAGTTGTTTTTGGGCTTTAAGGTGACCGATTTCAGTGGAGTGGCTATTAGTGGATGTATGTATGTGGGTGTGTTTATATATATATATAAAGCTACTGAAATGGGATCCCGCCAGAAGCACTGAGAGCAGACGCAGAGACAACAGCGGCGGACATGCTCACACCACTATTGCAGAAGGTTTTCAAGGAAGGAAGGGAAGGTACCTGCCGACTGATTGGAAGAAGGGTTACCTTATCAAACTCCCGAAGAAGGGAGACCTCAGTGTTTGCAAGAACTAGCGTGGAATCACTCTCCTGTCCACCTAAGCAAGCAAAATATTAAGCCACATCATCCTGGAGAGACTAAAGTATGCACTCGATTCAAAACTACTACCGGAACAGGCTGGCTGGATTCAGGAAGTACAAATCATGTGCAAACCAAATTCCAACGCTATGCTACACATCATCATACAACAGGGTATAGAATGGTAGTCAACTCAATTCTCTACCTCAACTTCATCGACTTTGAGAAGGCTTTCTACAGCGTCGACCGACAAGTAATTTGGAAACTGCTTCCATACTACGGAATACCACAAACCTACATCAACCTCATTCAACAAGTATGTGAAGACGCCACATACCAGCCAAGTAATTCACAATGGGAACAAAACTCAGTGATGCTTTTGAAGTGAAGTGAAGTGAAGACAGGAGTGAAACAAGGTCGCCTGCTATCCCCCATGATATTCCTAATTGTAGTAGACTGGATCATGCAACAGACAACTGTGAGGAGTGAGAAGAGGGGGATATGCTGGCTGGACCGTGGAAAATCACCTAGAGCACTTGGATTTCGCCAACGATGACTAGTGTCTGATGTCTCATGACACAAACTTGAAGATCTACAGGCGAAAACTAACAAGTTGACAGAAGAGGTGAGGTGAGGCGAGGTGAGGCAGTGAAGACAGGACTTCAGGTGTATATAGAGAAGACAGAAGTGATGAAGATACCTCACCAACACCTCCAACAAGAACAACAAACTCCAGTCACCATCAACGGGAGAAACTTATAGGAAGTAACCTCCTTCACCTATCTAGGCAGCACTGTTTCAACTACAGGTGGCACAGACGAGGATGTCAAAGCCATTCAGGATCGGAAAGACAACAAGACAGGCATTCATTAGCCTGAAACCAATGTGGAGATCTTCTGCACTCAGCATGTGGAACAAGATGCGGATTTTCAACAGCAATATCAAGTCAGTGCTTCTGTATGGTTCAGAGACTTGACGCGTTACGAAAGTCATTTCCAACAAACTACAGACATTCATCAACAACTGTCTACCCTCACTCGTTACTGAAGCTCAGATGGCCAGAATAATAAGAATAAGCAAAAAGGAACTCTGGTTGGCAACGAATCAACCAAGAACATATCACTCAACAAATATGCAGTTGAAGGAAGTGGAGATGGATTGGGCATACACTGAGAAGGCCCACTGGGGACATCATGCGTCAGGCCAGGTACTCGAGTGGAACCCCGATGGGAAGCGACGAGTTGGACGTCCGAGAGTAACACGGAGATGGTGCGAGGAGGAGATGAGAGGTTGTGGGCTGTCGTGGAGCCAGGTTCAAAACATTTCAGAGAACAGAGTGGAATGGAGACGTGCTCGTGAAGCCCTATGTTCCACTAGGAACCCAAGGGACTAATAATAAATATAAATAATATAACTTTAGACTTTTCTGTGGTCTCTGTTTCTTTTTTCAGTCTTTTTAGTCGTCCTTAGATTATTATGAAATTCAATCCGCATATTAAGGTTATCTTAAACAGAGTAAACAAAAACCAGTAAGGGTTGAAGTTTTTATTTGTATTTTTAAAAATAACCAGTGAACATAATTCACCCCTGCCCATTAAAATGAATTATGATTTCTTATGTTTTTTATTAGTATACTGGTCAAAACATGAGTTTTCTGCAAAATTATTCTTATCTCTTCTGTTATCTACAAACTTTGTGCTGTTATCTTCGATGTTCACTTACTCGTCCCTGTTACCATAAGATTGTTCATCGTAAGATTCCTGATTTCCATCCTGACGATCCCGTCTCTCACCCTCTGGATCCATTTCATCCCACTGATAGTAAGCATGATGATGATTGTTGTGTTTATTGTCCTTTTTAAAATATAACCAATAATCATTATATCTACTATCATAATCTGTGTTGTACCAATCGCCTAAAGTATACTCATGTCTCTTATAAATATCGTCTTCAGTTTCATTATAATATTTATTATTATAAGAATGTTTTGCGTAGTTTGAATATCTTCCACCTAGTTCATAAGGTCTATGGTAATTGTAATTTCCATACGAATCAGCATTATAGTCATAATATCTATCATAAGTATCGTACGGTTGATAACGATGTCTATCAAAACCGGAATCTCTATTACCCATATTACCAGGCATGTGCTGTTGTTCTTCTTCTTCATACTTATAGTCACCTGGGTATCTTATATTGTCTTCTGGTTTATGCTCACCACTTTCTTGTCCAGGATGACCATAATTTTCTGCATCTTCCAAGTACCTTCCATTGTAGTACCCATTGTTGTATCCATGATCATAATGATAGTTATAATTATCAAAGTAATCAAATACTTCGCCTTGAAAATATCCATCTGAATGATAATGTTCATGATTAGGTCTTAGGTTGTTTTTACTGAGGTACTCAGCAAAATGTTGATCATCATGGTTTTGTGTTGATCATTCTCCTGCATATTTTCGTCTGCTTCAGTATAACTTAACTTTCTACTATCATCATAAGGGGGATAGTGTTCTTGCTTTATGTTTTCTTTTCCATACTGTACTTCTTCATGTAAATCATAGTAATTTCTATGATTGTATCTGTTATACTTTGGATGATAATAATAGTAATAATTGTTATATGAGTAAAACTGTTCATCCAAATCTAAATCACTATCATCCGTGTAATACTTCTTAACATAATGTTCATTACGATTATCATCTACAGAATTATACTCATAATTTGACTGAGATTTCCTGCATTCACAGACAAATGATGAAAGAATAATTAAAATAAAAACATAGAATAATTCCATAATCTGTTTATTTGTTTTAACCGCTTAAATTATCGCTTTTTCACTATTGAGCGTAATTATATAATAATTATCATGAACTTTGAAAACAACTATAGAATTCAACACTTTTATTTATTTATATATATTTTCGTTGAAAAGGGCACTGAATATTTCGCAAAAAAATGAAATGCACTGAAATTAAGACAACTGCATATTTCTTTAAGTGAGATCAAATTAATGCGTTTCAAACAAAGAATACAAAATGTTGATTCAATTGGAAATAAGAAATTATAATGATTATTGCTTTGATAAAATAGTATATAGTTCATTATTACTTTACTTATATCTAAATTACTGATTAAAATCTACAATTGGGTTCTATATACTGAGGCATTAACATTACTGTCAGTCTTATCAACGATAGGATCTGAATAACTGATTTCCTTTGGTTTAGAAATCATCAACTAGTAGCATTTGCTTCATGTTTATTATTCCCCGTTAGATGTGGATACAACGTGCATTATGTTAAACATGAAAACACCAGCTATTAAGCTACTGACTTACCCTAACAGCTGAGTTATCAGCTAGCTACATGGAGTTTAGATAACCGCCATCTACTAATACGCATACATTTATATAAAATGTAACATTGTTACTAGGTGGATTGGGTATACTCGTATCATAGGCAAATTTGCTTTGATCTTTTTTCTTATAAGCGCTTTTATTATTTAAACAGTATGTCTAATGTCTTAATTGCTGAGGCTCAACAATATTTTTGAAGGTTTTTTACATATACTGTCTTATTTTAGGACAAAGATTTTGATGGATATATATATCGGCACAAACAGAACACGCCATTTTTCGTCCCACTGAAATGTTGGATAGGTAGAATTTATTTAGCAAACACTCAAGTTACATTTCAGCTGACTGGTTAGATGTAATATACAATAAAACACTGTTCTTTACCGCATACATTTGATATGAGAAATGAAAACGAAATAGCACCTTTTCAACGTTTAAGTCATATCAAACATTCGGAATGTTTTTGTAATTTGTTAAAGTAATCGAAATTAACACCAGTGTTTAAAGAATCAGTTATACAGTCTCTCAACTCACTTATCAAACAGCACACTTGAAAAGTATCCATGAATAAGCGATAATATAAAGGCAGACAATATGGGAAACTTCAGTCTATTTTTTCTGAAATCGAAGATTATTTAGTAATTTTAGTCTCATCATAATGGTAGGTAAGTTAAGAGAAGATCAATTCAGATGAACACTCAAATTTTGCGCCAAATATTACCAGTAAACTTAGTTCATTTAATGTCTCTTGTTTTGAACAAGCACTTAGGATCAAGGAGAAGAACTACATTAAAGGATTTTCACTTTTCTCACTTCCTCTGTGTATTTATTTATTCAGAAAAAGAAAAATATGTTATTATTAATAGCATCATTTTGCTAACAATAAGTTTTATTATAATCTTATCATCTTCCGAAAATAAAAATGCTCTCCGCCAGAATATTCTGAATTTTTTAAAATTAGAAAACATATACTATCAAGTAGTACACATGTCGATTTGTGCACCCAAATGATGAATATTTTACAAACTGTTGGTATTTATCCTGTTCATCCACAGGACTTATTTGCTTCAAGTAACACTTTATTTACCCAGTTGAAACTAGTTTTTTTGTAACATACACTTTAGGAAGCTAAAAACATGACTAAACTCAGTGTTTGTGTTACATGTTTACATTAAATACGTAGCTTTCAACGGATTATGACTGAGTGTTAGTGTCCACATTATGCTAGCTATTTAAGGGATTCATTGAATTTTTGCATTTGATGTCGTCAAGCAGGTTTAGTGAATAATTCGTTATAGCTGCCACATTAGATCTCTTTCCATAAACTTTCGCACACACCTGATTCCAGCCTTCCGCGATTTCATCCAACTATCTCTGTATCACCCCCAAGTTGTATCATGAGATGGAAATACTATCATATATATATGTATATATATATCCTTATTCAAACTTTAACAGAATAACTTAACAGTACTAGTGATAAAAGTCAAGCTTATAATTTTGCATCAACCAAGTCGAAGCAGTTTATGGCTTCGTTACTGACCTTGTCACGTAACCGTACATAAATGTAATTATAAACTCAAAATGGTTTTCTATCATCTCATTGAAAACGTACTCCAGAACTTTTTTGTAAATCTTCATCTCTGATTGGACTGAATTGGTATATATGCCGTATACCAATAGTGAACCGTCAATTCAGTCCAATCAACAATGGAAACTTGCAAGCTCTAACATCAAAAATTCATATTATACTCGCTGCACAAGGAGTGGATATTGTGACTTACTGGCTTAGTGCAAAAAGCTCTAGAGTTCGAAGTGATTGGTCTTTGGTTCGAGTTTTACTGGGAACAACTTCGCTTAATAAGAGTCAGATATATTCAACTGGCGAGTTTAACATAGGATGAAACGTGTGTCCTGGACTCCACTACTAGTCACTATGCATAATTAGTACTCCAGAAGTTTCTGAGGTCAGTTTAGACACAACTGTAGCTTACTGCAACGTTCCAGAATGCGACTGAGATAAGTGTCTGCTATTATGCCACCATGAACTCTATATTCATGCTTTTGGCTATCACATTTTCTATGTAGAAGTAGAAGTTTGCAATTTGTGTGTTATGATAGTTTATACGATTTCTTTTCGTTTACCTCGGGATGAGTAACCAGATCATATGAATGCAATTTATTTACGTATTAATGTAGCAATTAACATAGCTAACACTAATTCGTTTTAATCGACATGACCTTCTTCATAGCTATCAAAGTATTTAACAAGACAATCCATAAAGTTTCGAAAGTTTATAACATCTAACTCTTTTCTATTATCTTTCTTACTCACCCCTAAATGTGAGCTGCACATGAGATAATTAAAAAACGGTTATACTGATAGGGTTTATTTGTCTGTTTAGTTAAATTTACAGGTTATTGTCTTTCGTTTAAGCGTTAGAAATAATATAGACTTATCAAGTCCATTATCAAATTAATTGTAATGGTAAAGGTTATATAATTATCTGTTCCCTCCGCCAAAATGACTATCTAATGGTAGTTACACTTTTCTCTGTTTTGCATGCTGAACCAACGTCACCTTTTGCTGGGCCTTTTCCATATCAGTTTCTGTCTTCTTATCGGATTCCCCAGGCATATCCATATCCAGGTCTAAAGTTTTACGCTCATCATTCAATTCATCATCATCATTCTCATCTCCCATAAATGATGAGCTATCATGCTTGAAATTAACCCATTGATCAATTTCGTCATCCATACCATTATTTTTACTACCACTTTTCTTAATATTTGAGTTTCCTTTGAAACTTTTGGGTACTGATTTGTTTATGTGAATATCTTCTGCCTTTGTACCTATCTTCTTGGCTTTTTTATTTTTTCCCAAACGAAAACTACCGAATTCCTTGCTCATTTCATCATCATCATCATCAACATCATCATCATCATCATCTTCATAATCTGATGAATTAAATTTTGGATCTCCATCTGACTTGTATTTAACAACCCTTTCTATTTCAATTACTATATCCGCAGAAATACATAAAATAATTACGAAAAGAAAGTAAACAAAACATTTCATGTTGTGACGTTTTCCTTTCGTCAATTTAATGTGTTGACAACATTGAACATGAATAAATAAACAATGAATTCAAAAGTTTAGACTGAATTGCCTATCAAAAACTATAAATCTGAACTTCTGATTTTTTGTTTTCCAGTAATGCGTATATTTATATTTGCAAAGTACAATCATGTGACAAAAACGAAGTTTATAAAAGATTTGGAATTATTATTATTATCATTATTATTATTATTATGTTGTTGTTGTTGTTGTTCTTATTGCCGTTGTTTGCATTAGTTCGTCGCTGATTGGACTAAATTCGTCGGCCTCTATTGGTTTGTAGGCTTCAATGCGGATACCTCAGCATTGCTTGTCGTTTCAATTTTGATTTTAATGATGAATGGTGGCTAACAGTGGAATTCAGGATGCGAGTTTCTTCCCATTCGAAACTCATTATTTAAATGTATCTGCAAATCTCAGTGGAAAATCTCGCCCGGTGCACTAGTTCACCGGTCATAAGTCCCGATAAAGAGGGAAGATTGGGTATACGGCTGGCAACCCTGCACTGGAAAACTAATCCAACCGTTAAACAAACTTCAAAGCACAAACAAAATACAAAAAAAAAAACAAATTCATTCTTCTCTCGAATCGAAGAGACAAAATGACGCCAGTTGGTGAAAGTCTTCGGAAGACAATTGGTCGATGTGTCTTCTATCGATCGATGAAAGCCAGAGTAAACATGGGGACAAGGAATGTGACCACAATGTTTAAAGCTAGCTGACAAGGCTGTCCTGATTGCAGAAGAGATGAGAAGTTATCGCACTGAAGTGATAGGAATTTGCGAAAGTAGATGGGATGGAAGTGGAATCTCAAAACTGTCAACTGGAGACCAGTCAATAATCTACTCGGATATTGTCACCCAGATGACAACCACAAGCACACTGAGTTATGGAGTGGCTATCATGATATCCTGAAGAGTATCGAAGACTCTCATGTAGTTGGAACCAATCTCCTCCTGTAGGATCAGGATCATGACAACAAGATTCAACTGAAAATGAAGGAAGGAAGGAAGGAAGGAAGGTGACAATCATACAATGCTACACTACACACCTACAAATAATGCAGAGCAAGAGAGAAGAAGGGGGGTGGGATACTACAGACAACTGCAATCAGCAGTGGACAAGACCCCACTTCAGTTGGCAATATCAAAATTCTAATGAGTGGGGTGACATGAATGCGAAACTTGGATCGGACAACACAGGAATAGAACCAATGATGGGCCGAGAAGCGTTAGGTGAAATGAACGAGAATGGAGAATTGTTTGCAGAATTCTGCACATTCAACGATTTGGTGATTGTAGGCCAGGCAGTGTGCACAAACACAAGGATATTCACAAGGCAGCCACATGGATTTGATTTCACCAGACACCACGACACACTAAAAATTGACTTCAGATCAACTTCATCTCAATGTGAGGAAAGTGGAGAAGAAGACGCAGCCTACTGGACACAAGATCAGATGAAGAAGGGGAGCAGATGTAGGTTCACACCACTCACTTCACTGTCTAGTGCAAGCAACCTGCCTCAAAATCATGTTGAAAGGCTTTAATTGAAAGAAGTTGGTGATAGACCACAGTTCGAGTTGAACACGCAGAAGAGAAACTGAGGTTAAGGACGAAACTACAAGTGACATCTTCACATCAGCCAGCCATCGGGACAAAAAGGGAACATTGAGCAACATGCATGAAGAAACCTTGTGAGTGTGTGTGGATGAGCACTGGAAATCTTTGAAAGTAGTGTGGAAGGAAACCTGCATAGCCGTATTAGGAAGGAAGAAGAAAGAAGAGAATGAAGGAATGGATGTCGACGAACACATGGAAGCTGACAGCGGCGAGGAGGATGGTGAGGCAGTTCAGGAATGAACAACGAACAGAGAAACTGAACGCAACCTACAAAACACTATACCAGATAAAGAAGTGAATAAAAGTGCGCGCAAAGACAAAAGACACTTCTAGGAAACACTGACAAGTGAAGCAGAACAGGCTGCTGTTAGGAGAGACATCACTATATAAGATAACCAACTCAGATTAAACCAGTGAAAGATAATGAAGGGAACCTAGTCATCATCAAGGAACGGAAACAAAGGAAACGGTGGACTGGCCACTTCAAAAAACTCTTGAATCGACCACCAACTGCAACTGGTTCAGAAATACCACCAGCAACTCAGCCACGGAACTGTAAGTGAACACAAGCCCTTCGACAAAAGCAGAAGTGAAGTTCTGGACGCCATGAATTTGCTGAAATTTGTCAAAGCAGGAGGATTAGATGGAATTCCTCCAGAAGCACTGAAAACAGACGCAGAAACAACAGCAGATATGCTCACACCATTATTGCCTAAGGTTTGGAAGGAAGGACAGAAAGTTTCCTGCCGATTGGAAGAAGGGCTACCTTGTAAAACTTGCAAAGAACAGTAGGCGACCTAAGTCTTTACAAGAACTGACGCGGAATCATGCTCCTCGTCTATCCACTCCAAACAAAATACTATACCGCATCATCCTGGAGAGACTAAAATATGATCTACATTCAAAACTACGATCGGAACAGGCTGACTGCCTTGCTGACTTCAGGAAGAAAAAATCATGTACGGATCAAATTGCATTGCTACGCTATGCATCATCACAAGACAGTCAACCGGATCTTTACCTCAACTTTATCGATTTTAAAGTGGTATTCAATAGCGTCGACCGAGAAGTAATTTGGAAACTGCTCCAACACTACAATTTTAGTGCCACAAACCTTTATCAAACTCATCCAACAGAAGCGGTATGCTATACGATGCTACATGTCAAATGATTCACAATGGAAAGCTCAGTGATGCCTTTGAAGTGAGGATACGAAGGAATAATACAAGGTTGCCTACTATCACCCATGATCTCCCTGATTCTGGTTGACTGGACTGACAGACAACTGACCGACGGACATCTATGAGGGGCGAGAAGAGGTGTATACGCTGGCTGGACCGATGAAAAGGCTGTAAGCGTTTGGGACTTCCAGATGACGATTTATGTCTAAAGACTTGTCGTACAAACTCAAAGATCCACAGACGAAGACCAACAAGTTGACAGAAGAGGCAGCGAAGACGACACTTCCTTTAAGTGAATGTAGAGAAGACGGAGGTGACGAAGATACCTAACCAACAACAACAACAAGCCCCAATCTCCATCAACGGAAGAAACCTAAAGGAATTAGTCTCTTTCACCTACCACCTAGGCAGCATCGTTTCAAGTCACTGCTTCTATATGGTTCAGAAACCTGGCGCGTCACAAAAAGCATTTCCAACAAACCACAAACATTCATCAACAGCTGCCTACGCTCGATACTGAAGACCAGATGGCCAGAATAATAAGAATAGACAACAAAGAACTCGGGTTGGCAACGAACCAACCAACAACTCATTGCCCAACAAATATGCAGAAGAAAGTGGGAATGGATTGGGCAAGCACTGAGTAGACCGACTGAAGATATCACTCATCAGGCCAGGCCCTTGAGTGGAGTGGAACCCAGATGGGAATCGACGAGTTGGACGTCCGAGGCGAGGTTGACATGGACGAGATCATTTGAGGAGGAAATGAAAACTTCTAGACAGACTTGGAGCCAGGTTCAAAAGATTGTAAAGAAGGGAGTGGAATGGCAAAGTGTTACTGAAGCCCTATATTCCACTAGGAACCCAATAGGCAATTAATAGTAATCTCAGTGGAAACAACATCGCTCACTGAGATACAGGTACATCCAGCTGATCTGTCCCAAACGGGATGAAACCCGAGTCCTGGATTCCACTGCTAGCCAGTAGCCATCATTAATATTATTATTGTGTCAGATTTCTATTCCGCTAAATAAAAAGTAACGGGTTGTTTGTCAGTAACCAGCACTTCAGTCAACTTGGATCTTTCACAAAAGAAAGTGAAATTCAAGTAATTCCTGTTGCAGAGCATTTTATGTGAAATCACAATTGTACCTAAAGATGTGTGACGTCGTAGTCCGTTGATATTCTCCAGTTAACCCTAATGGATTAGTGAGTTGAGTCCACAAAATGAAAGGAAAATGGCAATAAGAGATCAATCAACTAAAATGAAGTGAACATTAATAATGGCTATTCTTTCTTAGTATCTTATGCTAGTAGCATAGAAAAATTTCTAGAACAGAAATAGAAATATAGTAGAAAAGAGTTGGACTGATTTCGTCCAAATATTTTAGCAAACTACAGGATTGAATTCTCACTAAGTTTTAGAATTTACTTAATAGCTAGCAGTTTCGTCTTATTTGGGACTCTTCAGTTGGATGTACCTACACCCTAGTGAGTGTTGCTTCCACTAAGACTTGAATTCAATACCCCTCGCTCCAAACTCCAAAGCGTTATCCACTAGGCTACTGGGGTACGAGAGCCACCACTTGCACAATAGGTATCAGTTGTCGTTTATTGATACTTATGATTTCACATCGAGTGGTATTCCTCGATTTCTGTTAATAAATGCGTTCTTATGCAGAAGCCTCGATACTACCTGTCTATTCATTATATTATAGTTCATTGTATTTTCTTGAGGCATGCACAGAGGTCAACCAACTTGACTCCGTATGGTGACAGGAAATTAAAAATTTCAGTACCTGTGTTCTGATCAAATAGAAGCATAAATAAATATCTGAAGTAAGACTGATGCTATCTCGACTTCTAGCCTAGTTGTCTTCTGTTGTCTATAAATGCTATGACCGGTAGTATGCCTTAACAGTCTACTAGCGACACCAGCCTAGCAGACTACGAACGATACGAACCTAACGCGCAAACAAATCGACTCTAACGCAAATCAGGAAGTCAACCACCACCGTAACAATACCACTGAATCACAAAGACAAGAAGAGAAGACGGGCCGTTGACAGAGAGTTTCTATTGTTTCAACAACAGTCAAAACAGTTGACAATGATGCTGAATATATACATTCCTAAATGACCTTGACTATATTAAATCCACATGTAGGTAAAAATAGTTAGCAACCAATGCCTGTTGAGCCTTGAGAGCAGACGCAAGAAAAACTAGCAAGAGTGTGAAAACATTCATGTAGCTTATTTTAGGGTCATGAGCAGAACAACAGGCAAAAGATATGCAAAAAATGAACATATACATCAACAAAATTTCGGTAACTGTCTTTTCGGGTCATTTTGGAAATGTACCGTTCGAGTTCTTCGGAGCTCCGATCTTCGTCTGGGTAAAAACTCCTTCTTCATCTTCGGCTTCCTTTGAGTTGATTCTACATTGACTGGTGGTATTCTGAATGCTTCAAGTAACAGTTCTAACTGCATCTCAGTTTCTGAGGATGCGGTGTGGTGACGTAGTATCTGACTTTTGTGTCTCAAACATCTTTCATGCTCCACTTCAACCTCGTACATCAGACTTCCTCGTTGACCTTCAGTCGAATCTTTTGCCATTTTTAGTCTGCCTGGTCGATAATCACGATCGTAGACCGAATCACCACTGTGAAAATATCCTAAAATATTTTTGTGTTGAACTGGTGAAGATAGAAACATGGAACGATGATAAGTGACTAGCAAGCGTCCCATTAAAAGCTCAGCTGGATTTTTTCTCTGCTAAGCAAAGGGCGTGGTGCTGCATTAATAAAATTCTGTATGATCTCCGGTGTGACCCCTCTCCCTGTCTTCAATAGAGCTCTTTTGAAGGTGCCCACTAACCGCTCCACGTGGCGGTTGGACTGAGGGTGGTATGACGATATCCATACGTATTGCATAACATTTCTTTTACAGAAGACTTGAAATATTTACGACAAGAATCAGCTTTCATCGTCAGATTCAATGCATTCTAGAATGCAATGGCACGTGGAAATCTCAGCGACGGTTGCCATACTTAAGCTACTGAAGTGTGAGATAATTAGAACTACTTTGGGCCACTTTGAATGGGCGTCCACAAGAACTAAGTAATACATACTACATACCGGTCCAGCGAAATCCAAGTGTAGTCGAGACCGTGGTTGTGAGGCAGGCCATGCTCAAAGTAGCTCTCAGGGAGGATTCTTGGCCGCTGCTTGACACGATCGGCATAGATTAAGGAATTCTGTTCTATCACCGTCCATACTTGGCCAGTTCGCATAACTTCTGGTGATAGACTTCATGCATGCAATACCTAGGTGTCCGTTGTGGGACTGCTTCAGGGCTGTTTCACGCAGTGTCCAGTACAACAACTCGTTCTCCGAACATTAGGCACTCGTTAACAATGCTGAGACAGTGACAACGGTGGAATAATTGTTTGACGTTCTGATTTGACACTGATGTTGGCCAAGTGTTTCGAACGAACCTCATAGCTTGTTGCAAAGTTTCATCTTCTTGTGTGGTCTGCCTTATTTGTTCTGCTGTGATGAGCAGCTGCTCGACGGAGCATGTTAACAAACTTTGAACCTTTCTCTATCTGTCTTCACAGCCGCAATAACCGTTTCTTCACTTGACAAAGGGTAGTTGCTAATAGCTTTGACTGTCATATATTCTGTTTAAGGAATCTCCGTGAACCATAATTCTTCAAACCAGTCCAACTCCAGCAAATCTAAGTTTGAATTATTTACATAGCGTATACCAATTGACTGGGTCTCAGGGGAACCGATATTACACTTCAGTTGCCCACTTAGTCAAAGTTTTCCGCCGCAAGCGCTGACAGCATTTTGATTTGTTTTCTCCATGGTGGGTCTTCCCAGTTTCTGCCGTAGATTCTTCGATATAATCGTTATTTTTGATGCCGTATCTATTGGAACACGTACAGGCTGGGAGTTGATCATGACATCAATGTTTTTTGTGTGCGGCGCGACGGCTGATGTTGAAAGTGACTGTAACATTCATAGACTTTGGTATGAGACGTCTATGAGATCGGCTTCTGGACTTTGATCGGCTATTATATTTGCAGTACGCATCTTAATATCTAACAGAATGGCATCGTAGAGAAGAAGGCTCTCGCTGTGGTATATGCAGTTCGAAGATTTCATAAGATGCTGTAAGATAGAAGACTCACCTTACCAACAGATTCAAAGGCCCTCCTTTCTGTATTTGGCTCAGAGAAAGGCATTTCAGTCCACTCTACAAACAGATTACAACGATAGGTAGCGATCTTACTCAGGTACGACTTCGACATCACATATCACCGGACAGAAGATTTAGGCCACGTAGGTGCTCTTTCGCGTTTAATGAGCAACTACCCTTTGTCAAGTGAAGAAACGGTTATTGCGGCTGTGAAGACAGATAGAGAAAGGTTCAAAGTTTGTTAACATGCTCCGTCGAGCAGCTGCTCATCACAGCAGAACAAATAAGGCAGACCACACAAGAAGATGAAACTTTGCAACAAGCTATGAGGTTCGTTCGAAACACTTGGCCAACATCAGTGTCAAATCAGAACGTCAAACAATTATTCCACCGTTGTCACTGTCTCAGCATTGTTAACGAGTGCCTAATGTTCGGAGAACGAGTTGTTGTACTGGACACTGCGTGAAACAGCCCTGAAGCAGTCCCTCAACGGACACCTAGGTATTGCATGCATGAAGTCTATCACCAGAAGTTATGCGAACTGGCCAAGTATGGACGGTGATAGAACAGAATTCCTTAATCTATGCCGATCGTGTCAAGCAGCGGCCAAGAATCCTCCCTGAGAGCTACTTTGAGCATGGCCTGCCTCACAACCACGGTCTCGACTACACTTGGATTTCGCTGGACCGGTATGTAGTATGTATTACTTAGTTCTTGTGGACGCCCATTCAAAGTGGCCCAAAGTAGTTCCTATTACCACACCCACTAGTAGCAAATTATTTCATTCCTTGCTTTGTGAAATAATATACTTGATGTAACTCACTGTATTTTCACATCTGTCTCAAAAAATTAAAGGCCTGTTCACTCTTAAAACTGTGTATAGTTTGAATTTTGGTCAATATGATTGTATTTTTTCAACTTCTGAGTTATTCATGACCACAAATTCGTTTTCAATATTCAATAACGTTTTTCAGACTGAATTCGAATAATGTGAAACTTCGAAATGGAATGAGATTCGCTTAGACAAAGAGTAATGGAAACACATCCTTTAAATCGAGTATGAGGTGTTCAGTTACGATAGATGTTATGACATCTTACTTCAGAATATATTGAAATATATATACAGTCTGCCTCAATGAAGAAACATATTGTGACTGAAATCAGTATAAGGTTCTTATGCATGTCTTAGTCAAGACACAGATTTCTGTTGTCTTTGTGTACACATAATGCAGTACATAATAACTGAACTACGTCAAATCATTAGGTATAGATCATTTATCATAAGTAAGTTAAGTCGTTTATGGCATGATGTTAGTGTTTAGTATGTGAATGTAAAAACAATTTCCCGTTAGAATAAGATACCGACCGTTATGGAAACTCTATCAGCTAGAGGGAAAAGGTTGGAACTGAGGTTTTGTCTACAGGATTATCACTGGAAATTGTACGAAGGAACTGGTAGAATGGATGTTCTTAATGTGTAGAAAAAGCTCCTACGCTAACGTTAAATGAAAAAAGCTGATTAGGCAGCATGATCATGTCTCACAGTTGTAAAGTTACCTTTGTTATGAATATGAAAACTGTTATGTTATCCATTCACTAATACTGTTTCGCTGCATTATGCATCCAGTAAACCAACTAGCATGATATTATATTAGATAAAGGCTAAAACAGCTTAATTCATCAACTGAAATTCTAAGTTTTGAGGCTTGCAGATATTCGTTTATTCATTTCAGGTTACTATTCATCAAGGACTGACATCACTTGGGGAAGCACTGGGAACCTGGGAGTACTGGGCAGATGTTTCGTCCTAGTATGGAAACCCTCAACAGTGCGCAGCCACAACATCGCCAGGGGTCGAAATCATGACCTTCAGGTTCAGGGGCTAACAGGTTAGCGTCGAGCTACTAGGTCGGAATACAGTGGCCATGTTTCCTACTTCTGTCAGTTCACGATATAACGTGACCTCCATCCAATGACGTTGTCAACTATCTGTTCTCAAATTCACCGGTCACAATTTCTCATTAGTAATTCCATTTTACTCTGTTTATTAGAAATATCACACAGTGAAACAGTATCATTTACCGGATAACGTTTCACGCATAATTTATTGTCCATATTCATATCAGGTAACTAACTCCACAACTTCGAGACAGTCTTTATATATTCGTAATTTTCTCTCCTTCTCTGTGATGACAAGGCTAGTAGAATTTTCCATATATCTGAGACAGATGCAGAATCATTCCGATTGCATGTGTTTGGTGTTGATTCGATAAACAAAGATTCGGTTATCAATCTCGCCTTCCCTCCAACCAACTAAGTTAGTTTTCAACACTGTCACCCTATCCCATCCTACTGTTTGTTTGTGTGTAATTGCGTGCACAGATATAGCTGAGCTTCTCTTTCAATTTATTATCTTATTAGGATCTACTAATCTTGATTTAGCTCAGTTTTTGTGCTCTGTTATTCCAATCGATCCTCGTCGACTGCTTTGACCTATGTACTTGACCTCACAATCAGTGCAAGGGATCTGGTAAACCAGATTATTTCACTGAATCGCATTGTTAGGATCTTTTAACCTACAAAGCTTGTTTCTGAGTGAGTTTGTTAGTTTGAATGCCACTTGAATCCCAGTCAGCCTTATTGAGAATTCTTTGTAATGCTTGTGAGGTGCCTTCCTTGTAACTCTGTCACCATTATTACCATTATTAGTGAGATTATTATTAATTACACCTGTATTACTACCACTACCACTGCTGATATTTTCCTTTTGATTTATTATGAACTTATTTATAGGTTTTCGTGGGTAATTATTGAGACGCAAGGTTTTCTTGTTGCAGATTTTCCTATCTACTAGTAAGCTTTTCCGCTCTATCACCTAAGCATTCAACTAGGCCTAATTCAACTGAAATCGGGTGGGAGGATTCGAAGTCTAAGTAGCGATTCGAATAGGTAAGTTTCCTATAGACACTTGTCTCTAGATTTCCTTCTTGTGTTCATTAATCTTGCAATCCAACATTGCCAGCTCACCTTCATCACTTTCTAAGTCACAGGTAAATTGGATTGCATTTACTACTGAATTTATGTGTGCCAATAACCTGTTGATGTGTTCCGATTTCAGTACTGTAAATGTATCATCTACATATCGGAACCATATCTGTGGAGTAGGACTAAATGTTTGAAGAGCTACCTGTTCCCAACTATCCATAAATATGTCTGCGATGATAGGGGATATTGGTGATCCCATGACCACACCTTCAGTTTGTTTATATATTTTATTTTGAAACGTGAAAACTGTAGATGTTAGGCACAATCGTACTCCTAGTACGATTTCCTCGATCGGCAGCTTAGTTCGATGCGTAAGTTCTTTGTCATCTTTAAGCCCATTTCTAACTGCCTCTAGAGTCATGTCATTAGACCTCATTAGAGCTCATTACACTTTCGGGAATCATCTCGTGAAGCGAGTCAGTAATGAGCATCAGAATTGTTCATTTCGGAGGTTCGTGCGGATTTATCTGTTGGTTTTACTTTGGTTTTCATCATGGAATCATCACGATTCAGACAACAGTTTGTTTTGCAATATCGTAGGGGCATATGTAATTCTTACATAAAGTTCACAGTAAATCTAACTGTATTGGCTTCACAGTTTACTGTTTTTTTAAGTTACGTCTATAGATGCGTTTGATCTAGTATCAAAAAAATTAAAACGACAGTATTCCAACTTCAACAGTAATTGGCTGTACAATTCTTGTCATCACATCCTAAATGATCACTTTCCTTGACGCAAAAGTTAGATAAGACTTTGGATTTAGAAATATGCTTACAAAGGAATTAAAATTATTATGCTACCAGAAAAGAAATGTTTCTGTTATAACACTCCATACCATTAACCTACTTCTAAGTCAAGATATAGCTAGTCAAATTTCATTATTACATAAATTCAATAATCTGCTCCTATCGAAGAAGAAAGCTATAACCACCAAAAAACTGAAATACCTCACTTCCAAGTGGTACACAACATATGTGGGAATCGCACATGAAATACAGAGGAAATGCTTGGAAGAAAAATACGCTTTTTTTATGAGACTTAAGTTTCTTTTCCCAGAAATTTCCTCTTTAGTACAATTTTCTACCCCTTTTTTCCCCTTATCAGATGCATGAGAACCTTCATCTCCTGAAGAGTTGAACTTCGCACCTACTTATCAAAAAAAAGAATCAATAATTTGTATTTACGTACTTTATTGGACAAATAATAGAGTTACAGTTCAATGGTATCATTGGTTATGGTTAGCTTATTTTCTGGTTAAAGATTTCATTCAATAGTTTTTACTTTCAAATTTTATTCTTCATCATCACCATTATCATCATCATACTTACTACGGCCAGATCCACTTTTACGCTGATCATCAGAAGTAAAGAGATATCTGTTTGAATTATCTTTTTTATTGTTTGAATCGTCTTTCTCCTCACTCTCACCATGATAGTCCTCTTTTTCGGAGTTATATTTTCTCTTGTTGTATCCTGAACCTTTATATTGATTTGACTTCCTTTTCCTCTTCCCCCTTTTGTTATAGCCTTTTCCTTTCTTTTTCCTAGGCTTACTGTCATAGTCATGATAACTGGTATGATTTTTGTTTTTACTGTAGCCATCAGGCTTAGATTCCTTCATCAGCCTTGCTTTATTTTTCTTGTGAGGTTCTTCTTCTCGTCTACCAGGGCTTCGCGAATATCTCCTGTCTTCGTTTTCACCTGAATCATTTTCGTCACCTCTGTTACCTCTCTTCTTCTTCTCTACGTGGTGATTTCGGTCCTCTGGTTTTGGTTGATACTGCTCCTTTTGGTCACTTTGATGACTCGGTGATTCAATTTCATCATATTCTTCTTCAGGTCCGTGACCGTTTACTACTTTGGACTTGGGCATATTATCCTCTGAGTTACTATTTCCATCACTGTCTTTTACTGTTCGTTTCGTAACATCATTTTTCACTTGAGGTTGATGATTAGTTTCTGGTAGGTAATCAGGTATGTAGTTCCCATACCTGTCATAGTTTCCATTTGTTCTGTTTATTTGATCATAATACATATCCCCAACCATTCCATGATCCATTGCATGAGAAGATCCTGAGGGATAATTATATGCATAATATGGATATGGCAATTTGTATGGCTTATTGGGACCACTACTGTAGTATCTTCTTGGACGATACTTTAGTCCCCCATTGAACACAAAATCTCTGACATCTTTATCATATTTATCGAAATAATTGTCGTGATAATAATGGCGATGATATCGTTGTGGACGATGATCGTCACTATCATTATTATGATGATGACTGAATTCCCCATAAGACTCTAAGTTATATAGGTTATCATCTCTTCGGTTGTCACGATGATCGTGTTTGTGGCCATGATTTTTATTGCTACGCTCACGATAATCTAAGTTTTCACTAAGATCCGAATCATCTGCGTAATTCTTCTGCTGTCCATTCCCGTCGACATATCCCTCACTGTCTTCTCGATTTTCATAAAAATTTCTCGGTTTGTAGTTTTTATCGTTATCATAATATCTGAAGAAGCCACTATTAAACTCATCATCGAAATACCAATCATATTGACCACCGTTATTTCTGTTTTTTCGGTAGTGATCTGCTCTAGAATTGTGAAAGAATGTTGCGAAGGTAAATATAAGTAAACAGAGAACTTTCATCTTGTCAAAGCTTTCGTTTGCTTGCCTCGCGTTTTTAGTTCACTGGTTATGCCAGAAGTTAAAACAGAATTATTGAATAAACAAACAAAAATGCAGAGATTATTTGAACATGTTGTTACCCCCTCACTTATATAGACACATATCAGCCTAGTGTAACAGTTCATTTAAGTAGCTAATGCACTTAAATCCGTGCAACTACATAATTGGGAAATCAATGTGAGCTATAAATTAGGACGAAAAAAATCACAAAATATTCAAGAAACAAACAATTTCCAAGCATCTGTTTGTCGCGTAACTGGTTAAAAAATTTTTTAACGTGATCAGTGTATACGGCTTAACTGGTCGTTAGATTTCATGGAGTCATTTATATCGTTTTAGCTAAATTTCACCAACTTAATTTCCGACAAACTTGATTTGAAGTTAATCACGCACTCATCTGCAGTTTAAAACATTTTGATCTGGCTAAAGAAACTTGAAAAACACAGCGGTTAACTATCCAACTGTTCTTTAAAACTAACAGCTAACTCTGTTACATGTTACTGAAAGAAAGGTGAACTACTAATGAAAAGCTGAAAAACTAAGAAAACGAAGTATGAAAGTTTTGTGGTGACCTTGAAATGGTTTTGAACGTTGTACTTGAGACAATTTTTGGTCAATAATTCACTAATTCCGCAAACTAAATCCAAAATAATATAACAGAGATCAGTGTTATAGTCAACCCAAAATATATGTTGTGTAAGTGTTGCAATAATGATAATATTATTATTTGTCCCTTGGGTTCCCAATGGAACATAGGGACTCACTAGCACGTCTCCAATGCGATCTGTTCTCTGAAATCTCTTCTACCTGGCTCCACGACAGCCCACAACCTCTCATTGCTTCCTTGGTGGTGGTGGTGGTGGTGGTAGTGGGGTTGATTGGATACCTTCATCAACCGTATCCTCTCCATATTCACTTGAAGTCCTGTATTCGCTGCCTCACCTCGCCTCACCTCACCTCTTCTGTCAACTTGTTAGTTTTCGCCTGTAGATCTTCAAGTTTGTGTCATGAGACATCAGACACTAGTCATCGTTGGCGAAATCCAAGTGCTCTAGGTGATTTTCCACGGTCCAGCCAGCATATCCCCTCTTCTCACTCCTCACAGTTGTCTGTTGCATGATCCAGTCTACTACAATTAGGAATATCATGGGGGATAGCAGGCGACCTTGTTTCACTCCTGTCTTCACTTCACTTCACTTCAAAAGCATCACTGAGTTTTGTTCCCATTGTGAATTACTTGGCTGGTATGTGGCGTCTTCACATACTTGTTGAATGAGGTTGATGTAGGTTTGTGGTATTCCGTAGTATGGAAGCAGTTTCCAAATTACTTGTCGGTCGACGCTGTAGAAAGCCTTCTCAAAGTCGATGAAGTTGAGGTAGAGAATTGAGTTGACTACCATTCTATACTCTGTTGTATGATGATGTGTAGCATAGCGTTGGAATTTGGTTTGCACATGATTTGTACTTCCTGAATCCAGCCAGCCTGTTCCGGTAGTAGTTTTGAATCGAGTGCATACTTTAGTCTCTCCAGGATGATGTGGCTTAATATTTTGCTTGCTTAAGGTGGACAGGAGCATGATTCCGCACCAGCTCCTGATCTTGCAAACACTGAGGTCTCCCTTCTTCGGGAGTTTGACAAGGTAACCCTTCTTCCAATCAGTCGGCAGGTACCTTCCCTTCCTTCCTTAAAAACCTTTTGCAATAGTGGTGTGAGCATGTCCGCCGCTGTTGTCTCTGAGTCTGCTCTCAGTGCTTCTAGGGGGGATTCCATCTTATCCTGCTGCTTTCTCGCATTTCAGTAGCTTTATGGCGTTGCCTTCAGCACTTCGACTTTCATCGGAGGATTTGTGTTCACTGATAGTTCTCTAACTGGGTTGCTGGTGGTATTTCTGGACGACTTGCAGGTGGTGGTGGTGGTGGTGATGGTGGCCGATTCAAGAGCTTCTTGAAGTGGTCAGTCCATCGTTCCACTTGCTTCTCTTCTTTCGTAATCAAATTTTATTCATCATCTTTTATTGGTTTCATGTGTATTGATCTCTTCCCTCACAGATAGTAACCTGGTTATTTGATACAATGTTATCAGGTCTCTATCTCTCCTACCTACAGCCTGTTCTGCTTCACTTGCCAGTGTTTCCTAGAAGTGTCTTTTGTCTTTGCGAGCACTCCTATTCACTTCTTTGTCCAGTGTAGTGTTTGATGTGTTGTATTCAGTTCCTCTTCCCGCTGTTCATCCCTCCACTGGTTTATTATCTTCTGCTTCACCATCACCAACTTCCTCTTCCCCATCTATCATCTTCCATGTGTCCGTCAACATCCATTCCTTCATTGTCTTCTTTCTTCTTCCTTCATAACACGGTTACGCAGGTTTCCTTCCACACTACTTTCAAAGATTTCCAGTGCTCATCCACACACACTCACAAGGTTTCTTCATGCATGTTGCTCAATGTTTCCCTTTTCGTCCCGATGGCTGGCTGATGTGAAGATGTCACTTGTAGTTTCGTCCTTAACCTCAGTTTCTCTTCTGCGTGTTCAACTCGAACTGTGGTCTATCACCAACTTCTTTCAATTAAAGCCTTTCAACATGATTTTGAAGGCAGGTTGCTTGCACTAGATAGTGAAGTGAGTGGTGTGAACCTACATCTGCTCCCCTTCTTCATCTGATCTTGTGTCCAGTAGGCTGCGTCTTCTTCTCCACTTTCCTCACATTGAGATGAAGTTGATCTGAAGTCAATTTTTAGTGTGTCGTGGTGTCTGGTGAAATCAAATCCATGTGGCTGCCTTGTGAATATCCTTGTGTTTGTGCACACTGCCTACAATCACCAAATCGTTGAATGTGCAGAATTCTGAAAACAATTCTCCATTCTCGTTCATTTCACCTAACGCTTCTCGACCATGACTGGTTCTGTTCCTGTGTTGTCCGATCCAAGTTTCGCATTCATGTCACCCCACTCATTAGAATTTTGATATTGCCAACTGAAGTGGGGTCTTGTCCACTGCTGATTGCAGTTGTCTGTAGTATCCCACCCCCCTTCTTCTCTCTTGCTCTGCATTATTTGTAGGTGTGTAGTGTAGCATTGTATGATTGTCACCTTCCTTCCTTCCTTCATTTTCAGTTGAATCTTGTTGTCATGATCCTGATCCTACAGGAGGAGATTGGTTCCAACTACATGAGAGTCTTCGATACTCTTCAGGATATCATGACAGCCACTCCATAACTCAGTGTGCTTGTGGTTGTCATCTGGGTGACAATATCCGAGTAGATTATTGACTCGTCTCCAGTTGACAGTTTTGAGATTCCACTTCCATCCCATCTACTTTCGCAAATTCCTATCACTTCAGTGCGATAACTTCTCATCTCTTCTGCAATCAGGACAGCCTTGTCAGCTAGCTTTAAACATTGTGGTCACATTCCTTGTCCCCATGTTTACTCTGGCTTTCATCGATCGATAGAAGACACATCGACCAATTGTCTTCCGGAAGACTTTCACCAACTGGCGTCATTTTGTCTCTTCGATTCGAGAGAAGAATGAATTTGTTTTTGTTTTTTGTATTTTGTTTGTGCTTTGAAGTTTGTTTAACGGTTGGATTAGTTTTACAATGTAGGGTTGCTAGCCCTACGCCTAAGCTTCCCTCTTTAACAGGGCTTAGGATCAGCTAGTAACCGGTAAACTAGTTAACCAGGCGAGGTTGTTGCAATGATATATATATATATATATATATATATATATATATATATATATATATACAGCATTTTTTAGTTCACTTCATAAAGTGAAGCTAGCTAGACACCACAATCTAAAATTCTTTTGATTTCAAACGAAGTTACAAGCAAAGATCTGCATAACAAGTTTCCATACTATCGCTCTTTGTAAATGTTATAACTTATGAAGGTTTGTTTCGGAGAAATCATCTCCGAAACGTCTCCAAAATCTGTTTCATGGTATAATAATGATATTAGACAGTGGTTCGTTGTAGCGGATTCCAGCCAATTGATTTTCCACACATTACAGTAAAGTTTTTAAAGCTATAGGTCATTTTCTTTAAAAAGATAAGAAAGTGTATAAACGAAACCGAAAAAGCTAATAATTTTCACTTTTAAGTGTTAAACAAGATAATTTGTAACGATATGATTCAGTTTTTCATATTTTAATTATTTTTGTTTTATATTGAACCATTATAAAGGCACAAACAATGCAAGGACTTACTATCTGGCAACTCCACTAAATCAGCTAACTTGTTTAAAATTGTTAACAGTCTGATTAATGTGTTACTAAATACTTGGCCTGCTGCTATATGGTTCAGAAACTTTGCTCGTCATGAAAAGCACTCCCAACAAGCTACAGACATTCATCAACAACTGCTGCCCACTCTGGCTCCATACTGAAGATCGATCGGATGGCCAGAAAGAATAAGCAACAAAGAACTCTGGTTGGCTGTCAACGAACCAACCAACAACCCAACCAACCCAACAAATATGCAGAAGAAAGGGATGGATTGGATTGGACATACATTGAGAAGACCGACTGGGGACATCACGCGCCAGGCCAGACCAGCCAGCACCTCTAGTGGAACCCGAATGGGAAACCACGAGTTGGGCGTCCGAGTTGAGTGTGACATTGAGGAGATGATGTGAGGAAGAAATGAAAGCTTGTGGGCAGTTGTGTTGACAGGTTGAAAAGACTGCAGAGAAGAGAGTGGAATGGAGGCGAACTACTGAAGCCCAATGTTCCACTAGGAACCCAAAGGAAAAATACTAAATAATAATAATTATAGTAAGGAGAATATTCACTCCTACATTAAACCTATAAAAAATCGCGCTTCCTAGATATAATTTTCTCACTAGTTAGGCTTTCATATTTATCAAAAATGAAATCCTTTATCTGGTTTTAATGACTGCGTGGCGTACTTACCATGACATTTTATAGAACAATCCATCTTTGTCGATTGGCCTACATAACTTTAATGTAAGTGTGAAACTTGGGCACTAAGGTAGAATTCAATTCCTTATTAGATTTGTTTATTTGATATATAGCACACAGTGAGTGATACAGTTTTATTTACTTGATGACGTTCTGAGCATAAATTGTTGCTCATAATCATATTAATGTAACCACACTACTTTCGACATTTGTTTTTTATAGTCCTGTCACCTCTCATTCTTTGTTTCTATTGGTAGTAAAATTTTCCATATCTCTGATATAGGCGTTGCATCACTTCTGTTACACGTGTTGGGCGTTGAGTCGATGAACAAAGATTCAGAATACCGACACATTCCAACAGGTATCTAGACTTCAAGTCGTCTCATCCAGTGTCAGTTAAGGCAGGTTCAGTCGAATGTTTAGATGACAAAGCTAGAAAACTGACTGGTCAGTGCAAAGAACTAAACAAGGAATTGAAGCACACAAAAGAAGCACTAGAAGTTATTGATTATCCTCCGTAAATTACTAAGAAATTCGTACGAACACACAAGAAACGAAATAATAACGACAACACTAGTAGAAAGCAGTTCAAAGTCTCCATTGTGTTACGCTATAAAGAAGGTACATCAGAAGCTTTACGTAGAATCCTCAACAAAGCTAGAATTAGAATGACATTTAAAGCTGCAAGTCACGCAGACATAAGCTTTGTTGGCTAGCTTACGGATAAGAGAACCAATTAAATGAAATGACTTAATCTATCAAATTCAATGCAATGACTGCGACGTCAAAAACAGGATAAAGAAGCTGGTTGGGGTCAATTAGAATAGCCTAACATAGGAATTCAGCTAAATATAGAATGACAGACAGGAATTTTTATAATTTCAAAAGCCAACGTATATATATCCCGAACGAATATAATGCGCACGCTTAGCCGACAGCTAACTTAGTACGCAAAAGGCACTGACTACAATCCCGGGACGAAATAGAGGGAAGACCGAGGCTGGGTGATGGGAGAGTAACTTCTCCGAGAGCATAATAATAACAATCCCAAAACACGTGAATAAGTACACACATGAAGAATGACCTTGTCCTCAATTTGAGACGCAGGTATAGTAACAGTAAGTTTAACCAATCAGCGACTTACATTACAAAGGAGCAGAAAATAGACTACTAGTAATACAGTAAAAAATGGTGTCGAAATCACACGTCAAAATGTTCAGATCAATAACAATGTTTTATACCAAACTGGGGCCTTACAACACCTCCCCTTTTTGAAGAAAACGATCAGAAGAAAAAAACTGATACCTTCGCTTTTTCGGATCCAGCTGGAAAAGAAGTGTTGGAAACCGCTTCCGAGCCGTACATCTTCTGCGTTGAGGCTCCTTGTTGGGCTTGGGTTCGAGCTTTTTCTTCGCCGTTGGTAAATTAACGTATCCAGCAGAATATCGAGTGGTGTGGTTGGATTCTTTGGTTGATTGGCTTTTCTGTGAGGCATCTGATTCTTGTGTCTCTCGTTAGGTGTAGAATACTAACTTATAAGCCTTGAAAGTACGCCTGCATGTCCAAAGTCTTCCGTTCGGCTATGTTTAATATCGAAATCGTAGCCCAACAATGTTACTGCCCACTGGTAAAGTCTGTTGGCGGAATGAACTGGAACACAGCGTTTTGACCCAAAGATTGAGAGGAGTGTCTTGTGATCGGTGAACAAGATGAATTTCCGTCCATGCAACATATTGTGAAAGCGCCTGACCGCGAAAACAAAGGCAAGTCCTTCCTTCTCTATCTGTGAGTAGCGTTTTTCTGCAGACGTGAGTAATCGAGATGCATGTATCACAACTTTTTGCGAACCATCCGGATATTCGTGTAATGGGACAATCCCGACACCAGAGGTGGAAGTATCTGCGGCAACGATGATTGGTAGCTGTGGGTCGTAATGTGTTAACAAGAGACCGGAGCTGAGAGTGGATTTGAGTCGTTCTATAGCGGTTTCACATTCTCTTGACCAGGACCATGAGGAATCCTTGCGTAGGAGACGGTTAAAAGGTTCCCGCATATCGTGTAGGGAGGGCAGGAACGCCGAATAGTAACTGATGAGGTCAAGGAAGGATCGGAGAGTCGCAATATCTGTTGACGTGGGCATCTGCTGTATAGCGCGAATGTTTTTTTGCTCAGGACGTCTACCAGGAGCATCAAAAATGAAACCTGAATATTTTGCTGACTTTAGAAAGAACTGACATTTCTCCTTCCCGAGTTGAAGGCCGTTGTCATGGATTCGCTGTAGGACCAACCGTATTCGATTCGTTGATTCCGCTGTGCAGGTGGTAACTATTATGACGTCGTCACGGCATGCAGCAACACTTGTTATGCCTGCTAGCATAGTATCCATGATCTGTTGAAAAATAGTGGGAGCAGTCGTAATGCCAAATGGCAGAAGATTGTACTGGAAAAGACCCCGATTAGTATTGATAGTTAGTAATTCACGACATTCTGGAGAGACTTCGACTTGTAAGTATGCGTCCGCCAGATAGATCTTTGCAAAATATTTTCCTCTACTTAGAATAGTGAATAAATCATCTGGAACAGGTAGGGGATAATGGTGTTGGTCCAAAGCAGCATTCAACCCTACCGAAAAATCAGCACATAGTCGGATGGAACCATTAGCTTTCTTTATGATGACGACTGGAGCAGCCCAAGAAGAATGGGATACTAAGGTGATGACATCCTGTTCCTGAAGTCGTTTCAGTCCTCCTTCGACGAGAGGTAGCGATGCATGTGGGATGGGCCTTCTAGGACAAAAACAGGTGATGCATTTGGTTTCAGGCGTAGGACGGCTTTGTTTGCCTTACAGTGATCGAGGCAAGGTTGGAATACTTCTGAATATTCAGCAATAATATCGTTAAGGTTCGTCGTGATGCTTGACAGTGCTTCCATTTTGTTGCAACCATATTCTGTGGAAGATTGGCGAGTTTCAAACCCTCGAACCAGTCGAGAACCAGAAGGTTTAAAACAGCGTAAGACAGATAACAACTCACATTTATCGAAGTATCGTGAAAAGATACACCACACGATAACTAATCTGTTAGTGATAATCGGCCACCGCATGCGCTAATAGTAGTTTGTGCAGTCATCTTGATTATTTACTTACTTACTCGATCTTGGTTATTTTGGGTTAGATGTTTAACTTTTGAAATATATGGTTCAGTCCATTGACTACCGTCCCAATTTGAAGAGAAACACTTCAATAGCCTCAAGTTATTTTTTCTTCACCAAAATTGTTGTGGCTTTTTCAAATTTGGAATACATAATTAAAAGATAAATATTCCTAAATCACATTACAATATAGTCTATCTACATTTAAACCATAGCTTAGATGCTTTGCATTAGGTTACTCTAAAGCGATTCCTTAGTTTTACGAATTAAAAAGATGTCGTATTGGTCGAGAGTTCTCCTAAATACGTCAAGAGATTCACAGTAACTTAGGTATTAGGAAATACTTCTCATTGAAGGGGATTAATTCCAAGTTTTCTGAACAACTTCAGAATTACTCCGTTAGACTACCACGACACGTTTCGAAAGCAGTCACTATCTTTTGTTCTGTATCCATTCATCATTAAATATAACTAGCCACAAATGATAGAATCATTGCTAAAGTTAAGTAAGTCTGTTCAGTCACATTTTCCTATGACATCCAACCATTCCTACCTATAAGTTTTTTTAAGAAACAATTTCTCTGAATAACACCGGTTTGATTCACTTAGGAGAAATCAATTTCCTCCAGGCTGCAGCTACGCCTTACTGATCAGTGCGAAGAAGTAAGAAGCCCAGGTGCAGGGATACTTGCTGATTGTATCCAACCAGTTAATAAAATTAATCAGTAAGTGCCAGACAGTTGTGAAACAAAGGTCATAGCAGAAAAAGGGGAAAAATAATATGCCTATGTATACATAGATAAGGATTCTCTCTGTGAATAGTCATAGCTTGTGCTTTGCAAAAATTGGACAGTCAGAACCACTTTGTTCTGTTTTCAATAACCATGCAGGTAAATGTTAAGGACGGATCGTGGCTAGCAGTGAAATCCAGGATGCGCATTTCTTTCTATTTGGGACTCGTCAGCTGGATATACCTGCGGGTAAATGTTTATGTGAACGTCTTGAAAGAAGAACAGCACATCTCTTCTGAATACAGGATGAAAGTAACGAAATAATGAATGTGGTGAATTTCTGCTTAAGCTTTTTGCTCACTGTCAAGATTACCACCACTCTCTTTTCAGCTTCAGCCACCAGACCCATGTAAACATATCAGGTGACCAAGAAACGATGATCAACCTAACTTTTTACATATGAATGCAACATGTCATAAACAGTGTCAAAAACAATTTTAATTGGAAGCATACATAAAGTCCTGGTGACTAGCGGTTCTTTTGGATCTCAATAAAGCTAAGATTACCATCGAGACATTTAGAAAAGAATTGACTGGATGATGAGACATCTGTCTGCAACTACCATCTTATCAATGACCTTATGATAGTACATTTACTTCGAGATATGGGATGTTGTCATTCAGTGCTGAAGTCAGATAAATTACCGTGTAGATATTCAAGTTGTTACCACCCGGAGTATGCCTAGACTATATGTGGGAATATTTCACCAGATGATAAAGAATTTATCTGTATGATCCTAACATCTTATTCCTGAAATAAATCTTTTCATCAAATTTACTGTTTGGTCACCTAGCTTAGTAACAGAACACTGTGATGCAGTTTATTTCGTTGCTATTGTGCTTTTCCCTTATCATACTATAATAGAGTTGAGTCTCCGCAACAAGGTTCTTATCTGCAATGAAAGACTGTACTTACGGGAAAATAAGATGTAATGCAGTAATTAAGCATAATACCACTACCACCATTATTTATAAACGGATAACCTTAAGTTTAAAGTTATGTTAGCGAGATGTGTAGGATCGAAATATTAGACAGTAACGTTACCTTTTTGTGATATATCCCATGAGTGACAAGTCCCAAGAGATTTAGATCTCAAAGCTAAAATACTCAACATACCATAAACAAGTTAGGTTCATTTAGTTGAATGGTCTACTGAATGAACAGTTTTGAGAATATTTAATAACCTGTATTCTCAGTATCGAAATCGTTCAAAGGTAGGTAGTTCTAGTGATTTCCAGTTGTAAATTTTTCTTTCATGAGTTTCTCATCCAATACCACAGGTTGGAATTTCTGTCCAACGATATTTGTTCCTGATTTATTGTATCATTTTTAGTGTTGCTTACATTGATTCTACTTTATATTGTTTACTTAATATGATATATAAAGTTTTATTATTGTATCACTTCAATGATCACTGATGTGTTATTGATGAACTCCGCTACAACATTGATGAACAATGATATTCGGTGTTACTTAAAGGATATTTAGCCAAAAGAAATCACTTTTCATGTTGAGATTTCTAAATTATTATTCATTTATAATAGTCTTTTACTGAAAATTAGTTGTATCTATAAGTTTGTTAAATACACTCCTTTGTTCTGTATGCTAAAACAAGTTGAATAGATTGAAGAAAATCATTTCGAACAGTAAATTTTAACAGTAAATTTATAATATGCTTACACATTATCCAATTAAAACTAATTGATTAAAGCCTTTTGTATATTATTTCGATGATATTTTGAATTAATGTATACTCATGATTGTTTAATGAGATTAAGTTACATTTGAGTTAGTTTACTGTAAAACAATTGAATGTTTTACAAATTAGTAATGTTATATTGGTGTACTTATAACTCTATTCGTTTGAAAAAATATTCTCCTCATATTTTTAAAGCGTAATTAATGCACATAGTTGTAACAGTTTCAGTCAGAGATAGTTGGAACACGTGTTACATATGCCTAGTCGCCGATTGCCTGGTCATACAATGTTGGCCGAAGTAGGTGCAGGCTGGAAAAAGGCCCAAGGTGGCCAGACTAAAACATGACATCAATGTATGAAGTCTCTGACTGTTGCTTTGAGCCATATGGGGCGATGCAGACTATGTGGTTGGGGTCCGCGGGACAAGAGGAACCAGTGGTTGGAGAGTCTACATGATATGGCTGAGGACCGATGTCAGTGGCGCAGATGTATACACACATTATCCTCATCTTAACGACGGTATACCGAATCTCACCACTTTTTCATCCTTCGTTTCTCTCTTTTCGTAGTTTATATTTCTTTTGACTGCATTCTCTTATCTTCATCTTGTAGTTCACTGCTTTTTTACTTGATGTACTGATATAAGGTGTGGCAACTCAAACCGTTACGCAGTAATGCATGGTCCTAGGTTGACCTGGATAGATGATGGATCTGATCACCATTTAACTAACCTTAGAAAAGTAATTCACTGAAAGTATAAAATCATCTCTGATGAAGTGATAAATTCATCTAACTTCATAAAGGAAATTTAATAATTAAGCTATAAAAAGTTATCGAGCACTGGATAACGAAATAATAAATATTTAAAATAGGATTTTTAGCCTTACTTTGAAAATATCATGTTTAGAAAAAAAAGATTTTAGGTAAAGCAAATATCTTCATTTTTGCAGTGACAGAAAGTTTATGAAGAAAATTGTATTGGTGTTACTTATTGGTAGACTATAGTCCTAAAGATGAATAGAATAGTCTTTAATATCCCATTTGATCTAGTATATAGGTGTTTTGTCTGTAATTAATTTACAATAAAGTGTAAAAATAAGGAAGAATAAAATTCTGAAAAAATGTATGACTTCATCATCTTAGACAAGTGTGAAAATACTAAGTGATTGTTTAAACCGATAATGAGAATAAATTTAATATTGTGATTCACTTGTTCAAAATAAAAACAGTATAAACACTGGAACTTCTTCTTTCAATAAAAATTTGTATACTTGGTTAATAGTTTCAAAATATTAAAATGAAGGGAAACCTAAAATTGTAAAATATTTATAATAATTTTTTTTTAAAACATTTTTAGTAGCAAATTCATTTATTTAACGGTATTACTTAATTCAACGAATTGAAACCTACTAGGAATAAATTTCTGATTGTGAATTTGTTCAACTACTCATTCATCTTGACATAGAGTTCAGTTATCTGACAATGATGGTAATTTCATAAAATACTACGGTTTGTCAGAATATGCTTAGCTAATGCATTAAATGAAATGGTCACCAGTTGAATCTCAAGTAATTTTCAACAGAGATATTGTAGACTGTTTAACTAGTTTAGCCAGTGGTTCATTTCAGCCTTTATCAACCTCATAGTCGACATTTAAACATAAGCGTATTTTTAAAACCTGGTTATTATTTTTTGATTATTTCTTTATACCAGCAAAACTGAACAATTATTGAGATAGATATTTATTGATATTTACTCATTACTGGTTTATAATTTATTTATTTTGTTTGTTTTTCTCCTCAATACGACTTACCACCATAAGGACTGAAACTTGTCTTATCTTTAAAATCAGATTTACCCTTTAAACTGCCTAAAACTTCAAACTTCGCCTTCATTTGCTTGTTACCGTATTGTTTCACTTGACCCACAGTGTCATAATCTAAATATTGTCGCTTTCGACCGTATATATCAAAACCTCCACCTTTACGGAATTTGGTGACTGACTTGTAATTTATGCCATAGTCTTGATGGCCAACACCAACAAATCTGCCTCTCACATCTAAGTGACTATGGCTATGCTTTGATCCTGACAAGGAACCTGTTCCAAATGACGGAATATCACTGCCATGGTATCCATTATGTGGTATATATGGTGTATTTTTAGGTTGATAGGAATCTTCATACTTTTCTACAGGAGTATATTCTCCATTGTAACTATCCTCCTGTTGATTGTTATTTGCTGGCTTTCCGTTGTCACCTGAATTATAATTTTCACCATTGTTATTCTGGTCATATTGATAAGGTGCTGGCTGATAGTTGGAATAATCAAAGTTATTGCCATGACCATTATTATTGTTGTTATTATAACCATTGTCATCATAGTTGTTATCACCATTGTAGTATGTCGCATAGTCAGGATAAGAAGGATGAGTGTTATATTTTCCACCATTTGATGCACCATATTGTTGCGGTTGTTGATTATTATCATACTGTCTTTGTGATGGTGAAGACCAGTGAGGATTAGGGACAGAGCGGTAGTCATTGTATATGTTGCCACCAAAGACAACAAATGGAAGGAGAACAAACAATATGAAACAGAATAATTTCGTCATTTCTGTTTGCTTCCGTTCTGTATTTAACCCAAACACAGTTAAACGAATGTCTTTTATAATTTGTTTTCTTGACTTATTTATATATTCCAATCTATTAAAGTTCATCAATTTGTTTATTCCACTTTTTAGTAAATATGCATTAAATGTTGGATATTTTGATGTACTATTTGATGCACTGTGGAAAATTATGCATAATTTTTTATTGAAAATCAAATAAAATGCATAGTTTGCTTTAAACTTGGTAATGGCTAGTAAAGAAGTTGAAATATTGAATTTGTCCCATATTTAAAAATGTCAGCTAGATATCCTTCTATGCTTGTGTATGTTACTTGAGAATAAACCTCGACAATTATCACTTCAAATACCACAACGAATATCCCATAAAGTTACTGACCAAAATTAGTTGTTATCAAATGATTACTAATCAGTAGCCTTATACACAACAGTCAGTCTGATAACGGAAGAGATTAATGCTTGATTTAATTGAGTATTTAATCATACTTTAGTATCCGTAGCTAGTAAGTTTTTGGTAGAATGAATGATATCTTCTGAATTCCCATGCTAATCATCAATAAATCCATCTTAGATAAATATCGAAGACAATATTTGAATAGCCATAAACTGAGTCTTTGTACTATCATAAGTTAACTGATTCATTTGTTTAAATCAGTGATGGAAACTTTTAAACGGTTATAAGAAAACTGTAACTGACAGTTGTTCATAATAGGCAGTGGTTTAGATTCCACACAACTAATTTTTCTGACAGCATATCAATTGATCTTAGATAGATTTTCTGATCATAAAACAGTTGGGTAATAAGTGAAGATGATCGAGAATCTCAGTTGTGAAAGGCATCAAGCTAAAAGTTTCTAAAAAAGTCTTCTGGTATTCCTCATATTACTGAGTATTCATAACAATTAGGAGTCCATATTAACTAGATTTTCGTCCCAATCGTTTTCATTAAATCAATATGAGTACTAGTCCAGCTGTTAATGTCTCCAGTGGTTTATACTTTTGTCGAATTCGTCACACAGGTAGCTACCAATCTCTGAGGGAACATCGCTTCTCTCTCAAAGTCGCAGAATTGTTTTGTTGATGAGAAAAGATCAGCAAAAAAAAATGAATTCAAGACCTACTACTAATCTGCTCTAATCATTTGTTAAATAAGCTTATAAATCATACCTGAGCTTTTCCACACTATTATCGCATTTATTTTTGGAAAAATTGTATTATTGATCGACGCTTCTTTGAGAATCCACTTCTGAATAAATTCGCAAACCTTCTGAGATACTCTAATGGCACTGATTGTTAGACTATCCTTCATGTAAATTCGTAAGGTGCACAAAAAATGAGTTAAACTTAGCATTCACTAGCCATAAACCGTATAATACTTGAAACTGACAATTTTCAGGTGGTACCGAAAGCACCAGTGAGTAAGTTCTCGCGGAGTAAAAACAAAGGAAGCTAAAAACGTAGATGCAAAGAAGTCAAAAGCTTTTCTAATTTACTACCGCAGAAACTGCATCTTATGGAATCAAACAAAATACACAACAATGATATTGTTATGGTGTGCAATTTTACCAACCAGATTCCTCAAGAAGTTTGAATTCCCCAGAACGCTTAGAACAAAATGAATTTACTTCAAAATTTCTAGAAAATTGTGTGAATATACTCACCTGGTTGGGTAAACTGATAAAAGCATCTGGAGAGGTCATTCATGCAAGTTGCTGAGGAGTCCCATACTGGCGAGAAACAGCTGTCCAGTGCTACCAAGTTTCCAGTGTTTCCTCAAGTGATGTCAGACCATAATGGATACCGATCTGAAATCGATAAAATCCCCACAGGCTTTCAGACTGACTGAATATAAATAGACAAAGGTTCTGGACATAAACGGCTTGATAACAGATTTATCGTTTAACCCCTTCTTTGGTTCCCAAGAAGACAAATTATCCTCAAGGGTGAGATGTTAAGGACTTTGTTCACAAGTCTATATACACTAGCAGTTAGGTAAATATTAAACCCCCAGACTTACAATTTCTTAATACCTTCCTAATATTCCACAACATCAGATACGTTCTAGTGTGAAGTCTTATCACTTAATCTTGCCACCACACTTCAATCCTACTAAACAGAAAGTTATTATTGGTCAGAAGTTAGTAAATGGTAAAATTAGGACTCGCTTTTCATGTTTACTGATACCCATGAGAAACGTATGCCTTCAAAACATTATCTATCAATGGGAGGTACTTAAGAATAGGCAACTACATTTTTTACCATCTGGTGGTCAATGAATGTAAGGGTTAGTGGTACATTTTCTAGTAATCATTTAACTGCATAGCACATATTGCTTACCTACAAAACTACTAAGTCATGGATTTTTCCCCTAGTTAAATAATGTGACTGTTCAAACCAATGGAGTACAAATTATTTTCAGTTAATGGTTACTGCAACACGAAGATGTGGAAGATGTTTGAAGAAATACGTTGTGAAATGCTGAATTACTTGTTCTGCTTTTGCTCAAAAGTTGTTACACCCTAAGATAACAAGCTGACTACTTATTACGTCTATATATATCTTTTTGGTTTCCATGTAACTTGCCTAAATCAAGATGTTTATATTACGATCCAAAAAGTCCGTAGTGTTTCTTTGCATTTTAATTTGTAGACAGACTATATTCGCCAATACTTTCTGTTTCACTGAGAGCATCTTCAAGTTGGATGCTAATAGTGTCATTCCTTCCAGTTCCGTAAGTGAACAAACTACTTTTATCATAAAACAACCCCATGTTGTTAAAAAAAGGAATGATAAGCTCAAAAACCATTCTTTGCAAGATGTTTCTCATCATGAAGTTAAGCTAAGACTATCATCGAAACTTGGAAAGCACTGAACTACTGTCCACTCTGAGATAGCATATATATGTATAAAAAAGCATGAACTGGTTACTAGCGGATAACCGGTTTAGAGTTAGGGTCTTTCGGTTTTAGTACTGATTGAAGTTTATCAACGAAGTTTTTCAATGTACCCACTGCCTACTGTCAAGCTAAGCGACGCTGTAATGCTTCTTTTATGAATAAGGAACTGAAATGAGGTAATGGCCTGTACTTTGGTGTTTGTTTGTTGACGCTGACAACCAAGGTTTGTCTAAGACCATGAGAAAACCTGTGTTTCTTCTGTTATTCGAAACCGCACTACTCAGTCGTGAATCCATATTGCTAAGCATGTGAACCACAATGTCACATCTCATTTCATCTCCCATTCAAAAGTACGTGCGGTGACACATACATAGGGAGGATTCATCGATCCATGCAGGTAAAGGCCTCGGAACATATTCCGAAGTGGCATCAGAAGACAACTGAATCACCTGAATAATAATAACAATAATATATTTGCTTTATTCCGCACCATAATTATGTTTACAATACAAAATGTTTTGCTTGTGTTACTGCATCAGTTTACCTACTATACAACATTTTTAAAACAACAATGGTTCTGTTTGACAATATATTATGGAGAATAACGAATAATAGAATTATTGAAATGTTTAATGACTTCAGGGACATCATAACTATTCGCTATTACACAGTTGTTTGACAAGACTATATCTAACAAGATTTTCTTCACACAATACACAAGCCAAATAAGGTATGGTTGAATTTTTATATATGGTTGTGCATGCACACAGTCTAATATTTTTTCTTCTTGTCTTCCCAGACGATAGACAGAGAGAGGTGTACATGCAGAGAATGCTTGTCATCAGATAATATATTTTTAGCCAGTAGTCTATGAGAATTCAGATGCCTATCCACGACTGCGTTTATCAGCTCGGCTAGGGGTGTGATACTTGCTCTACTAACAGACTTCAAAATCCGACGTAATACAAAGTAGTTTTTTTTCGGGAGTCCAGGAAAGAATAAGAGGGAACAATGAGTGAGTATGGACAAGGCAGAGGAATTGGTGAAACGTAGGAGTATAGGCTGAGTTATGCCAGACAATCTGACATTCCTAATATAAAAGGCCAAGTGAAGGATTTTCCTAGAGATCAGTAAGATACCAGGGGACCAAGGAAGATCAAAAGAAAGACATAAGCTAAGATGGACCACGCTTGCTACATTCTCTGTAACAGAGATATCTATAAGACAAGTCATGGGAGTGTAGCAATGCGTAAAGGTATTTTTCATGTCTTAAGCTAAAATTAACCATCTAACATTTGGAGGAATGAGGGTGAGGCCATTTAAGCAAAACCAGTAACGAATTTCGTTGAAGAAGCTACTGAACTAGGACAGGTCAGAAGAGGAGATGATGGGCATAGAAACCGTCAAGTCACCAGCATACTTAATAAAGTCAGCTTTAGTTGAGTTTGGTAAGTCATACCAAAAGAAAGAGAAAAGGAAAGGAGAAAGAACAGCACCTTGAGGCACACTGGCTTCAATAAGCAGCGAAGTAGAGCGTTTTCCTCTGTTCAGTGTAGTATCATCCCTCAGAAAAATATGAATCAAGCCAGTTTGAAATTCAGGACTTAATGTGAGTACTGGAAATCTTGTTTAATAACAGGGGTCTAGGTGTAGATTTAAAGGCAAAAGTATAATCTAAGAAGGCAGATCTAGCATACTTAGCACCTTTGTCTAGACTGGCAATAATATTATGATGTAAAACAACCGCAGCATCTAAGAAACTCTTTCTGGGTTTTGCAGGCAAATTGATTTGGATCTGTGAAAGCCTACAAATGAGGTTCAAGCACAAGAAGTAACAGTTTTCAGTAACGGTGAGGTAATTATGATCAGTCTGAATTTCATTTTAGCCCCCGCAGATGTGGACTTAGTTACCGGAACTATTCTAATCTCTTTCCAGGCGGTTGGTACATCGTTTCTAACAAAAAACTAATTAAAAATGTTTGTGAATGGATAGTAAAGAACATCAGCACATTTAGTGAAAAGAATACCTGATATACTATCTGGTCCGGGGAATTGAGAAGGTTTTAATGATTTCAGGCATTTGAAAACCTCCATTTCAGTGAATTAAGGAAACCTGCATTATGTTATACGTGAAGAACTAGACAAGATAATATTCGCGGGTTAAGTATGAACAGATTCGTTTGGTGTACACACGTTTTAGCAGGTTTCACTTCTGAGTTTTCTCTTTCTAGTAAGATCATTAAAAGGTTTCCATGTACTAGAAGGGTTTCTAGACGACATAATCTTCTGGTTATATATTAACTTTAAGCGTCTTATTTCAGACTTAATCAGGCAGTTAAGTCGTTTAACGCAAGCATTTTCCTTCGATTTGCACAGTGTTTCTTTTTCTCTTTGCAGTCTTTTTAAATGCAGAGAAGAAGGTTTATTGAACCTTGGAAAAATTATTTCAGCTGGACAGCATGTATCAAAACAAAGTTAAAGACAGCATGCAACAGCAACGATTGTATCATCCAGAGCATCTTTTTCAAATATTTCCCAATCTGTCTTGTAACATGCATCTAATTTTATGGATATTGTCATATGTAAGACACGTATGTATAGCCTTCTAAGATTGGCATTTAAAAGTATTTTTCGCACTTTGCCATATATTTCTCACAGAACACGTAAAATACAGTGATCTAAGCTTAGGAGTGGTGCACGTTATCGAATTTCATAAGTCCCGGGTTCATTCACTAGTTGAAAAACTGACTAGATTATTGTGACCAAGAGAATACAGGAGGCTGCCATCACAAGAGTTAAAACCACGCAGACAATAGACAATGAAACAGACATTAGCAGAGCAGCAACTTCCACGAATTTGACGCCTAAACTGGATAATTCAGAATGGCAGCAACCCGGAGTGACATAAACATTTGCGATCGAGAAGAATTCATATATATTCCACCACAAGAACTGAAAACAGACGCAGAAACAACAGCGGATTTGCTCACACCACTATTGCATAAAGTTTCCAAGGAAGGAAGGACGGAAAGTTACCTGCCGATTGGAAGAAGGGCTACCTTGACAATCTCCCATTAAAGGGAGACCTAAGTCTTTGCAGGAACTGGCGAGAAAGCATCCTCCTCTCCTGTCCACCCGAAGCAAAATATTATGCCGCATCATCCTGTAGAGACTAAAATGTGATCTGTATTCAAAATTACGACCAGGACAGGCTGGCTGGCTGGCTGGCCGGCTGGTTGGGTGGTTTGCTGGTTGGATGGTTTCAGGAAGAACAAATCATGTGCGGCTCGAATTGCAACGCTACGCTTCGCATCATCACTAAACAGAGTATAGAATGGCAGTCAACCGGATCTTTACCTCAACTTCATCGATTTTGAAATGGTATTCGATAGTGTCGACCGAGAAGTAATTTGCCAGGCAGCTGCTTCAACACTACGGCTTTAATACCACAAACCTTTATCAACCTCATTCAACAGCCATATGGCGATGCCACATGCCAAATGATTCACAATGGGAAGCTCAGTGACGCCTTTGAACTGAAGTGAAGACAGGAGATAGGAGTAAGACAAGGCTGTCCACTATCACCCATGATCTACCTGATTGTCGTCGACTGGACTGAATCATGCAACAGACAAATATGAGGAGCGAGAAGATGGGCATATGCCGGCTGTACCGTTGGAAATATCCCAGGAGATTTGGATTTCGCCAACGATGATGATTTATGTCTAATGTCGCATAAACTTAAAGATCTACAGGCGAAAACCAACAAGTTGCCAGAAGAGGTGAACGTAGAGAAGATGGAGGTGATGAAGATACCCAACCAACAACACCGAGAACCAGTCACCATGAACAAAAGAAACCCAAAAGAAGTAATCTCCTTCACCTACCCAAGCAGAGTAGCATCGTTTCAACTACAGGCGGCACAGGCACAGACGATGTCAAAACCAGCATTGGAAAGACAGAAAAACACGCCTTCATTAACCTGAAATCAGTGTGGAGATCTACTACACTCAGCATGTGGAACAAGATCCAGATTTTCACCAATAATCCAGTCAAGTCAAGTCAGTGCTTATATGTGATGGACGAGAGACTTGGCGCGTCACAAAAAGCATTTGAAACAAACTGCAGACATTCATCAACAACTGCAGCCCACTCTGGCTCCATACTGAAGATCGACCGCATGACCAGAAAGAATAAGCAACAAAGAACTCTGGTTGGCTGTCAACGAACCAACCAACAACCCAACCAACCCAACAAATATGCAGAAGAAAGGAATGGATTGGATTGGACATACACTGAGAAGACCGATTGGGGACATCACGCGCCAGGCCAGACCAGCCAGCACCTCTAGTGGAACCGGAATGGGAAACCACGAGTTGGGCGTCCGAGTTGAGTGTGACATTGAGGAGATGATGTGAGGAAGAAATGAAAGCTTGTGGGCAGTTGTGTTGACAGGTTGAAAAGACTGCAGAGAAGAGAGTGGAATGGAGGCGAACTACTGAAGCCCAATGTTCCACTAGGAACCCAAAGGAAAAGTAATAAATAATAAAAATAAAATTCGGATAACACTTATATCATACAGTCTATATAGTTATCAGAACAGGTGAAAAATACATAATTTTATAAACACCGATAGGTTCATCGTATAAAGCGTATTTTTACTTGTGTAATCCAGGCACAATATACTAGGACAAATAACAAAATTAACAAATATTTTGTATTATTCCTCAACGTTTCGATCTTGCTACGAAGATCATTTTCAAAAGTATAAATCTGACACTAAGTTTTCAGGCTTTGACTCCACAGGTCAGGTTAAAATTCAAGTTTTCGTACAGAATGTGGTGATCTTTACGATCATCCGATTACATCGCGATATGGAGCAAAGATCAATGTAATACAGGTGAGTTGAATAAGCAGACCGATCAGAGAGGCATTTTTCAGATGTGCGAGTGTAAGGTGAAACCAAATTTAGTTTGTCTATGAAAAGTACAATGGGGTTGTGAGTCATCAAGGGTGAGAAAGAATAAATTACTAGTTTGGAAGGGTGAATATTTGAAAATCAGACAATATATAATAAATACATAAAATTAATAATAATGATAAATGCACTTTTGCCAACACTTGAAGTATGAAATACATTTTAGGCCACGGTAATAATTTTTTTTAAACTTTTTTTCTACCCCTACCCTCTCACTCCCTGTCTCACCTGTTGTCCAATTAAAATAGACGATGAAATGTCCCATGTTATTGGTTGCACGAAATCCAAAGGTACTATAAAATGGAGCAAACTGAGGACGGGTTGCTTCGTTTTCATTATGAGCGACGACACCTTCCAAAGTGTTGTAACCGAAAATCGATGTTTATGGAGCGTTTTTGTCTCGCTGCGTTTCCGTCCTTAGAGTCTTTGAAGGTGGCCCTGAAGGAGTATGAGAAACAGACGTACACACACTACGTTGTGCGAGATTCATATTTGCAAAGTGACCGAAGAGCTTAAATTAAGTTTATCTGCTATAAGTCTAGTGAACGCCGGTCAATAGGTGGTGTAGTGACGAGAAGGTCAGTGCTGTTTGTTTAGACTATTTACTTCATAGAATATCCCTGAAATGTCCTTGTCGGGCGTTGGTGCTCGCGAATTTCTTATAAGGTTTCTGGACAGTTACTCGTTGGCTGTTAACTCACATTCATCCCTTCAACTCACTGCTTTATGACAATAGTTCGTGGGCGCATAAGTTGACAGGAGCTAAATTGGACAGTATAAGGCCGTTGCTGATATCCTGAACAGCTGCATTTAATGATGTTGATTTCGTTTATGCACACTATGGTAAACGATTGAATAGTCGAGATGTGTTCAATATGCGCTATCGCATCTCGCCAAGTGTAATTTGACCGGTAATTGAAATTTCCCTTGTCATGATGTTGTTATAGGCAGTTATGAAAAGCTGCAGGCGCATATAATCAGTCAAGGTGGATCAGTATCCTTCTCTGTCACAGAGTATGGAGATCTGAAATCATTTTTTTTTCGCTACAGCCGATGAGCTGAAAACTGTCTTGATCTACTGGGTCTCGATGACACTTACAAGACCAATAATGAGAATATTTTTCTCTACGAGTTAGTAGCCATTGACATAAACTTCATGACTATTCCCATAGCTTTTGCTTTCATAATCAGTGAGACATCAGAACTGATTGGTGCATTTCTGAGGTTTTTAATAATATTATTGGAAGCCGCAGAGTGGATGCTTTCATAACAGATGACTCTCCTGCTCTTTCGTCTGCATTATGCCAAGTTTTTCCGCACTCACATCACTTGTATCGTGTGCACATTATTCGTAAAGTGATCAAAAGGGTAAGCTTGTGTACAAAAGAATAGTGAACACTGTAATGTTTGCAGAGATTACAACAGGTGCTGTAGTACTTCTTTCAAATGTTGTACACAAAGGATATGGCGAGGTTAAAACGAGGAATTCTAGATGGTAGGATACCCATTCCTGTAGATTCAAGTACAGAACATCTTGCAGGTAACACGGTTTCAGGTGCTTCCGAAGAAGAAATGGAATTGACGGCTGCAGCTGTGAGTATGACCACGGTGGTAGATATTGGAAGACCAATAACTGCATTTGAAACAATTTCACAATCACCTGTTACAGCCATTACTCATCCAGGCAATATCTTCACCGTGGACCTGGACGCCAGTGTCAACCAGCAAAGAGGGGCTATGGAGTTGGTCACTCGGAACTCTGAGGAGATGGACCATGTAGATGTAAACGAAGAGGAGGATTATATCTACAGAGGAGCTTGTGAGGTATGTTTCCTAAGCGATGCACCAACCTCCATTCCCCATGGCGGCACATGGATAGCATGCCGTTGTCATGCAACATTCCATATATTCTGCGCATGGAATCCACACCCCAAGCAGCTTTTGTTTAGAATGCCCTGCATGTGGAGGTAATCCCCGATAGGAAGGTAATATCGATGATAATTAGAGGAATTTGTGTAAAAAAAAGGTAATTTGCATCCTTGACTCCCACAGCTGTACCCACTTCACTTTTACATTTCAGGTGAAGATGAACTGCACCAGAAGTGAATTTTTACTTCATGATGGAAAGTGAACGAACGAAAGCTGTTCTCAGGGCCATTGAAAATGTGATTTCAACGACTTCTTTCTTTCTTTTAAATAAATAAGAAGTGATTATTCACACTTATCAACCGAATGAATGCATTACAGGATATTAGGTAGTTAAAAAGTGTAGAACGGAGAATGATAACTACATAGTATGTAGCTATGTTTAAGAATAATTGCAAAGTCTAAACGTATATACCCTCCCATTAAACAGATGAAGTTTTAGTAGGTGACGCTCAGTAGTCTTAGCAACAATTTTTTTAGACGTCTTCCACTACCACCAAATGTTTACTTCCATTCATTTCCGGAATATTATCAACTACGACTAATACGCACTTTGATTACAACTCACTCATCAATATTTCTTTAGGTTACTCAAATTGGTCGAAATTAATCGAGGGAAGAAAATTATTTCAAATGGATCATATTCATTTAGTTTCTATGTTATGTTGAGCGACGCTTGTTAATCTTAGCAACTGGGTTAAAGCATCGTTTCGTTGCATATACGCCACGGTGATTAAATAAGTAATCAAATGTGGCTTCATTTATTTCAATGGTGACCCTTAGTTAACATCAACATCATTGTAAAACGTAAACATTTTGGTTACTAAGATGCTTCGATTATTTGCATTATCCTCATGAGTAGCCTCCAGTCTTGATGCATATCAGTTAAAAGTACTAATCCCAATATTGAAATATATATGGCTTTAAATGACCTCAGTGAATTATCTTAAGCCATAAAAAATTCCAAGTAACATTATTTAGTCTAGTCTTCGGAACTCAGCGTATACGTCGAAAGTAAAATGTTACCAGAGGCAGACTATTCTAACCTCAAGTAAAATCCTTGTTTCTTCATCCTGAACAATTTATGAAACACTCAGTTTTTATAAGCCAATTCACGGCAGTTATTCGATAACAACAAGAACTCCGATTCAGTACCACTCCTTAGAAGCATAGGAAATTAAAGAAATACTATCTCTTAATCACAACTGAAATAAAATAGTTTCCCCTCTCTCATACTTCAACTTGAACAGCGAATCCACTCTCAATAAAAAGTTTCGTAGTGCAGAGTACATGATAGCAAAATCTAGGCAAACACGGAGATACTTTGTAAGGTTGGCCTATATGAACGTGATTACTCAGATAGTACTTGTTTTCGAAGACCACCTGAGTGTTGGTCAGAACTACCAAGGCAGAGTAATCAGTTTCTCACCAAGATTATCCTCAAAATTATCGCTAGCAGTCTATTGAAGGTATCCTGACCAACAATGGACTGGATGGTTTGAAAAAACTTGGGCACCAAGTTAGTATGATTCATTGTATAGGGTGTACTTTTACTTGTGTAATCCCTACCAATGTCAGATTTATACTTTTGAAAACGATCTTCGTTGCAAGATCGAAACGTTGAGCATTAATACAAAATATTTGTTTACCTTGTTATTTGTACTAATGTACTGAGCCGGGATTATACGCATAAAAATGCACCTTATGCAATATAGTAGTGTATTCCTACAAGGATTTAAATATATCGATGTAAAGATTGTATATTGCCAAATGGAATAATATATTATAAGTACGTTTCAAATGAAAAGTTTACAAACAATGGTAAGCTTTCATTTAAGCAAATTATCAAGAAAATATTCCGACTGTTAGTGTGATCAAGGGCGGAAATTCTGTTCCAATGAATGCCAAAATAAAAAAAATTATTACTTTATACAAACTTTCGATTAATACATTTCATATGTAGATTTATCTACAAACCTCATTTGCAGTATTAAATTAAATACATATTGATCTCGACGACTACCAGGACACGCATTTCGTCCTACTCGGGACTCGTCAGCTGGATGTAGCAGGACCCCACTCAGTGATGTGGTTACCAGGGAGGATCAATTTCAATACCCATCGCTTAAACAAACAAGACCTTTTTCACTAACCCAAGTAGCAAGTAGAACAAAACACCAGTCCTGGAGTCCTCTGTTAGTTACCGAGATCAACGTTACATCATGAATCAGCAGTAGTAACAAGGTAGCCCATATACCAATAGAGGTCGTGCAATTCAGCCCTGTATAACGACAGGAAATTACAATTATCATAACAATAATTACACTAAATTCATTTTGAAACAGGCTCCCTAAAATATTACACAACATTGTCATTGCAGAATTAAATTCTCCACAAATTTTGAATTCATTTTGGATTCAATCGTAACCTGAAGGTGATTAATCTCTTAAAGCAGAATTTATGTGACAAGTAATGGTTTTATAAGCCAATCTAAATACAAATAGCTTATCTGGACTGAACTAATCAGATTCTTACGAGTAAGTGTCCTAGTCCAATAGGAAAGTACCTTGGCCACATAAACGTATTGGCTTTTAAACAGAGGAACCAGCCAATCATTTTCACTTCAAATTTCTTTTTTCCATCCTAAATAAATTAGGGGGCAAAAGTGTCCGTGCAATAAACGTCAACCTTGAAGTATGACTGATAACAAAATGGATTATGTTATGGTTCATCGAATGTACAAAACTCAGAAAGTAGCGTAAAAGTGATGAAAATAGTAGATCAGTAAAGTGTTGTGTAATAGGACTAGACAAGTTGTTAAAATACAACCAATATTTTTTGATATGATTAACACGATCAAGCGAAATAACACCGGGAACTATTTGGGATAAATTATGTGGAATGGAATTGTGTTCTACCTTCTCTTTATATATTATTTACAACTGCCTATGCGAGTCATTAACGTTTACCATATTAGTGGGATGTCTAACCCATTTTTTCTGTTGACCGATGATGGGTAAGAACAGATATGCAAAGCTTCTGTAATGACCCATTCTTTGTGAGAAAGAAAACCCTTTTGCAGAACTTTTATCTTTTGAATGATATTTTATAACCCGAACATAAGGCATGAGCCGCGATGGCAGAGCTTTTTTCAAGTTTTTCCAGATCACAGTTCTGTCGTTCCAAATGCGGAATCGGATCTTTTAATTTACACAAGTGTAAGTGTAATGTGTTAGTCACCTTAGAGAATACCCTGATGTTGTAACCATTAAGGATATGTCTTATTTCCTCTGATGTGGATGTTCAATAAGGAAGTACTTTAGTACTTATCTAATCTTTATACCTTGGCTTTTCCATATCTTTATTCGACAAGCTTATTTCTATCCTTTTTAATAGCTTCCGTGGATAGTTATTTTGTTTTCAGGCTTCCTGAACAAGTTGCCTATCTGCTTGCTAAGATTCCACTTTATTTGGATCCATTGTGATCTTGTCAACAGAATTTTGGCAACGTTTAACTTAATTTCCAATGGGTGAGGCGAATCGAAGTCAAGGTACTTGTTAGAATGTGTCTCTTTTCTATAGACATCAATGTAAAGTGTCTCGTCATTATTTTCGTTTCGCCTTGCAGTCTAGGAAAGCTAGCGCTCTGAATTCTGTTTCTAGTTCATATGTGAATTTTATAGAATTGAAACGGCTGTTCAGGTATTCAAAAAGATTTTCTAGCCATTGCTTTTTGGTTATGACGAAAGTGTTGTTAACTTACCTCCAACATATTCTTGGTTTTAAACTATGTTGGCCAAGTAAGTCTGGTTCTGCTTTGTGCATGTTTAGATTAGCTACAGTGAGTTAGACAGGTGAACCCATTTCTACCCCACTGGTTTGACGATAAGGGTTTCCTCGTAAAGTAAAAAAGGTTGAGATCAAACATAATCTTAGCGCATCATAGATTTCACTGCTGAAAGTATTGCATCTAAGCGATAAATAAGTATCCGACTGTAATAAAAACTCTATGCTTTCATCAATCAGAATACTTGTATACAGAGAAACAACGTCAAAGCTAACCATTGTTTCATCATCTTCAATGGTTGTTTGTAATAATTTACTTTTGAAGTCTAGTGAATTTTTAAAGATACTTACTGAGTTACCTTGTTATGGTTTAAGGACTTTTGTGAGGTACCTTGAAAGGTTATATGTTGGGGAATTCGTAAAATCCACAATTAGACTAATCGGGAAATTGGGCTTGTAAATTTTGGGAAGGCCATAGAAGCGTAAAGCAGTATAACCTTTTGCTGCTAATTTAAACCTCAAGGCATCGTCTAATTTTGATTGCATATGGCATAGTAATTTGTTGATACGTTATTTTTGTTTAGTGTAGGCTTACGCTTCATTGTTTTCTATATTCATCCCTTCCAAACTAGTAATTTATTCTTTCTCACCCTTGATGACTCACAACCCCATTGTACTTTTCATAGACAAACTAAATTTGGTTTCACCTTACACTCGCACAACTGAAAAATGCCTCTCTGATCGGTCTGCTTATTCAACTCACCTGTATTACATTGATCTTTGCTCCATATCGCGATGTAATTGGATGATCGTAGAGATCACCACATTCTGTATGAAAACTTGAATTTTAACCTGACCTGTGGAGTCAAAGCCTGAAAACTTAGTGTCAGATTTATACTTTTGAAAATGATCTTCGTAGCAAGATCGAAACGTTGAGGAATAATACAAAATATTTGTTAATTTTGTTATTTGTCCTAGTATATTGTGCCTGGATTACACAAGTAGAAATACACTTTATACGATGAATCATACTAACTTGGTGTCCAAGTTTTTTCATACCGTCCTGTCCATTGTTGGTTAGAATACTTTGAAATACCACTAGGTATTATCAAAGGTAGCTGCACCTCCACCACTCCTTTTTGTCAAATTACACCGATCCCGGTGAAATAACTTGAAGCCATTTAAAGAAACTAGATTGTCATCATAAGGGTTATGCAAGCAAGCTCCTTGCAATGTTATTGAACAAGCATTACGATAAATATTAGAGCATATAAGGCATTGTAAATACTACCTTACTCACTTTAAGGATCTGAAGTTGGAGCTGAGTATTCCAGGTAGTGTCATTTGATCTCGTTTGTTTTACTTTAAAACGGACTGCCGTCCACCATCTCTTCTCTGAGTTACACTTGTTAAATTCATAGCGGTAGGTTGATAACTTTTAAAATTTCACGTGAGTACCTGATACGATTCAATGTTATATTTTAGACTGAATAAAACAATTAAAAACAGTAAATTTGGTGCAATATATAGGATAGAAAGATTTCGTAGCCAAACTTTTAAGCAGGCCGCCTATGGGAATGCATTCGATAAACCCACAAACATTGGTAGCAGACGTCTAAGTTCTTCGATATCTAAACAAATTGTTGGGAGAAGTCACAGGATTGACGTTTTGACTTCCTATAGACCCATTAGAAAATTTTAAGGGGGGAAGGATGGTTAAATTTGTTGAGGTCTCAGCGATTAGGAAGTTTATACCAATTTGTGTATTCAAAAACAATCTATTATCACATTAAATCTCCCTCGGTAAATTCCACTCTGAAACCAAGTTCTATATACTACTATTTTCACTTTATTGATTTCCATTGTTATTTGATCTCTAATTCAGCCCTCCTACTTGACTTTTTTTCATTTATTCACTCCTTATCTCCATGAATCTTCAGATGAACACCTATGACAAGTACGTGTAGATCAGATTGTTAGAAATATGTTGCGTAAATACATGACACGGTTCAGGCAATTTACATCTTATTGTTTCGTCTAATTATTCGGTAATTTCATGAAACTGCTGTACAGTGAACCGATCTTAGTTGTGGAGGCGTATTAAAATGAGATTTTTATTCGTATTTTCACTCAATTTAGTGGCCATTTTTGACTTCATTTAATAGCATAATTCCGTAATTAGTCAGGCTCAGGGATTTTAACTCTCAGATTTTAGCTTTAAGGAATCTACTCTAGAAACCAATAGATGTTACACGACGCTATTGCACAGTGGAATACTATATGCGCTTGGGCGAATTATTAGGGGTTAATTGTTCTAGTCACTATACTCATAACATCAAAATTTCCCATATAAAAGGTAGAGATCACACAGATCAATTACTTTTTAGGAAGAATAGTTAAACCTTGTGATAAAATACGACGTAAATAACACTTCATAGCCAATCTATCTGATCACTGTAACAATACAAAATAAAATAGTGGCAGCTCATACCAGCGCTAAGAAACACTTTTAGTGTAACTGAATCATCTTCTTACAATGTCCATTTTGTATTTCCTGGTTATCACTTGTATCATGAAATGCCTAACTAAGCGTTAGTGTAATAGAACGGCATAGGATGAAACTCAGAAGAATGTTTATTATGATACTGTACAATACCGAAGAAATATTGTAACCTTTTTCATTGAAAATATTCATCTCCACAATATGCTTCATTTCCTCTTGTTCTTCTACCTTGTTTTTTTCTTCATACACCCACGTTATCTCTTGCATTTCTCTGTGCAGAATACTTACCCATCGATAGTAACTGCCTATGACTTCTGACCTCTCAACATATACTACTTGTATTCATTCTTATCAGTAGCATCCATTATACCAACAGCTCGTTTTTTCCTCATTTTCGTTCTATTTCTATTTTCTTTGATACAATTATATTGCAACCTTCAGTGATTTTGCAGCCTGACTTTCTGAGCTCCCGATAAAAATTATTATTATTATTATTATTTGTCCCTTGGGTTCCTAATGGAACATAGGGACTCACTAGCACGTCTCCAATGCGATCTGTTCTCTGAAATCTTTTCTACCTGGCTCCACGACAGCCCACAACCTCTCATTGCTTCCTCGCACCATCTCCTCCATGTTACTCTCGGACACCCAACTCGTCGCTTCCCATCTGGGCTGCACTCGAGTGCCTGGCCTGGCACGTGATGTCGCCGGATGGTCTTCTCAGTGCATGTGCAATCCATCTCCACTTCCTTCCAGTACATATTTGTTGAGTGATAGGTTCTTGGTCGGTTCATTGCCAGAGTTCCTTGTTGCTTATTCTTATTATTCTGGCAATCCATCTGAGCTTCAGTAACGAGTGATTGTAGGCACTTGTGATGAATGTCTGTAGTTTGTTGGAAATGCCTTGCCCATATAAATACTGTCTGCATTTTATTTTTCACATCTCCAACCTAATTTTAGTAGTTCATGTAGACCATTTTCTTCAGAAACTGCTTACCTTTGCACAATAGTATTCTAACTTAACAGCTTGTTGATCTCACTCATACGTACTTCGAATCTCTTTTTCTTACCCTCACTATTTTTGCAGCATAAAATACCAAATAAGGACGTCATTGTGAAGTGGTACTTTGGAATTTAAAACTAGTGTTAAACTAAAGATATTCTTCTGGTAAGGTAGAATAAGTAACAATAAAATTTGTTTGTTCCGAAACTGGAAATCATTGAACACTACTACGTAAGTAAATTAATCTAATACTAAAAGGTGTTACTGAGTTTAAAGACAATAAAGATCATTATGTCGTTATTTCTAAACATCAAAAAGGGTTCAGATGTTGTTGACATCATATATCTCCTATTCATTCATGTTCACTGATAGTTCTGTGGCTGGGTTGCTGGTGGTATTTCTGGACGACTTGCAGGTGGTGGTGGTGGTGGTGATGGTGGCCGATTCAAGAGCTTCTTGAAGTGGTCAGTCCATCGTTCCACTTGCTTCTCTTCTTTCGTAATCAAATTTTATTCATCATCTTTTATTGGTTTCATGTGTGTTGATCTCTTCCCTCACAGATAGTAACCTGGTTATTTGATACAATGTTGTCAGGTCTCTATCTCTCCTACCTACAGCCTGTTCTGCTTCACTTGCCAGTTTTTCCTAGAAGTGTCTTTTGTCTTTGCGAGCACTCCTATTCACTTCTTTGTCCAGTGTAGTGTTTGATGTGTTGTATTCAGTTCCTCTTCCCGCTGTTCATCCCTCCACTGGTTTATTATCTTCTGCTTCACCATCACCAACTTCCTCTCCCCATCTATCATCTTCCATGTGTCCGTCAACATCCATTCCTTCATTGTCTTCTTTCTTCTTCCTTCATAACACGGTTACGCAGGTTTCCTTTCACACTACTTTCAAAGATTTCCAGTGTTCTTCCACACACACTCACAAGGTTTCTTCATGCATGTTGCTCAATGTCTCCCTTTTTGTCCCGATGGCTGGCTGACGTGAAGATGTCACTTGTAGTTTCATCCCTCACCTCAGTTTCTCTTCTGGGTGTTCAACTCGAACTGTGGTCTATCACCAACTTCTTTCAATTAAAGCCTTTCAACATGATTTTGAAGGCAGGTTGCTTGCACTAGATAGTGAAGTGAGTGGTGTGAACCTACATCTGCTCCCCTTCTTCATCTGATCTTGTGTCCAGTAGGCTGCGTCTTCTTCTCCACTTTCCTCACATTGAGATGAAGTCGATCTGAAGTCAATTTTTAGTGTGTCGTGGTGTCTGGTGAAATCAAATCCATGTGGCTGCCTTGTGAATATCCTTGTGTTTGTGCACACTGCCTCCAATCACCAAATCGTTGAATGTGCAGAATTCTGCAAACAATTCTCCATTCTCGTTCATTTCATGTAGCGCTTCTCGGCCCATCATTGGTTCTATTCCTGTGTTGTCCGATCCAAGTTTCTCATTCATGTCACCCCACTCATTAGCATTTTGATATTGCCAACTGAAGTGGGGTCTTGTCCACTGCTGATTGCAGTTGTCTGTAGTATCCCACCCCCCTTCTTCTCTCTTGCTCTGCATTATTTGTAGGTGTGTAGTGTAGCATTGTATGATTGTCACCTTCCTTCCTTCCTTCCTTCCTTCATTTTCAGTTGAATCTTGTTGTCATGATCCTGATCCTACAGGAGGAGATTGGTTCCAACTACATGAGAGTCTTCGATACTCTTCAGGATATCATGACAGCCACTCCATAACTCAGTGTGCTTGTGGTTGTCATCTGGGTGACAATATCCGAGTAGATTATTGACTCGTCTCCAGTTGACAGTTTTGAGATTCCACTTCCATCCCATCTACTTTCGCAAATTCCTATCACTTCAGTGCGATACCTTCTCATCTCTTCTGCAATCAGGACAGCCTTGTCAGCTAGCTTTAAACATTGTGGTCACATTCCTTGTCCCCATGTTTACTCTGGCTTTCATCGATCGATAGAAGACACATCGACCAATTGTCTTCCGGAAGACTTTCACCAACTGGCGTCATTTTGTCTCTTCGATTCGAGAGAAGAATGAATTTGTTTTTGTTTTTTGTATTTTGTTTGTGCTTTGAAGTTTGTTTAACGGTTGGATTAGTTTTCCTGAGTAGGGTTGCCAGCTGTATTCCCAACCTTCCCTCTTTATCCGGGTTTACGACCGGCTAGTAACTAATGAAGTAGTTATCTAGGAGAGGCTAGGTGTGCCGTTTAAACATATTTAATGAAGCAGATTATAATAAAGACACCGTAATATGACTTCTGAAACTATCTGACCCTGTACTTTTCACTTTTATGACTGCTCAATTCTTAACCAGATATGTTAGGTCATTCTCTTGGTTTTCTCGAAATTGCTAACCCAACTGAACGATTTCAGATACTCCTCTCTGTTACACAGTATTTCATGGTCGGACTTCGATAGGACATTGGCTATGAAAAGTGTTTGTCAGCTGAGAATTATTTGGTGGACAGATGGTTATCAACATACATATTGTGCATACCCTATTTGTTCGCCTCCTCTTCCTTAGATTGACATAAGCTTTCGTATGACTTATCACAGTTGAAAGCTGTGTAACTGTAATGGAAAAGTTACCTCAGTACAGAGGACTAAGCAAGAACATGTGTTTACTTTTAATAATACAGTTACACTATGGATGAATGTTTACACAGAGTTGTATTTCTGTCACACAGATTTTACTTCACTTAGAAGTTTCAAATGAGCACTAATACATGAACAAAGTATTTTCTGTCTTCCACTCTAGCTTGTTTCTCATCTTGCAAATATGTTATCATATATATATATATATATATATATATATATATATATATATATATATATATATATATATATATATACATTATATATATATATATATATATATATATATATATATATATATATCCGAACTGCCTACCATGTCTCTTATGATAACATATTTGCAAGGTAAGCTAACAGAAGTTGGAAATATGGACCATTGGGTTCTGACCCAGTAGCTCAATGGTAACATGCTGGCCTGGGAACCTTAGGGTAGCGGGTTCGTGGGTGCGCACTGCTGAAGAGTCCCATACTAGTCGGACGAAACAGCTGTCCAGTGCTCCCAGGTTTCCTTTGTTCCTCCAACTGATGTCAGTCTATGATGAATAACAACCTGAAATATTTCCAAATGCTCACAACTGCCTCAAAATATATATATTCCATACTTTAACACACCGAAAATAATCACGTTTCAATATTCCACTGTCACGGTCTAAATATAACAGATTTTCATATCATTTAGTTAACAACCAACCAATGTGTTAGAAGACTCCCTATCTACTTCACATATTGGTCTGCGAACTATATATCAACAGTTATCTTTTCGCTTCATTTTTGAAAGCAGTAAGATTTACCTCATAAATATTTACTATCTTCCGTGAATAACAATCATATTGACGAGGACATAATGAATAAACTGAATGACTGATTTGCAAATTCATGTTGGCATTCTTCACAGACAGTTGTTCTTTTTCAGTTTAACGAAATTCATCCCTATAGGGCTTTTGTTAGAAACCACCTAACCAAAAGATCTACAACTAGTATCTATGATCCAAAGTGTCACATACTGCTGAAATTCACAACTGAGAAACTCGAGAAGTAATAGGCTACTCATGCTGTTTGCAGATTTTACTAGCTAGATCAAAATGAACTGTTGACCTTGATAATATACCTCGTCTACAAATTCTGTTCGTAAATCAACACATACAAAGTTAGCGATCTTATGGATAACCTGCATTCCATAACTTACTGTTTCGAAGATCACAGAGCTGAAAATTTTCAACTCCATCCACTTACAAATATTTCAGTCCCAGTTGGATTACCTTCCTGTCTGTTGTCGAATACTACTATAATGTATTAAATAATATTGATCATGGTAAATGTTCACTATTTGAACTGTTGAGGATAGAGAACCAAACGTATATTTGATTTTCTGTGGTATTGGGAATTATTTTTGTCTGGTTTCTATTCTTAAAAGATATCACTTCTTTCGCCAAAACTCTAGATCTTCAGAGCTATACTCTCAATGCAGAATAAGCCTAATAATAATGATGATTACGTATTTATTTGAAGGTTTTTGGGAATAATATCAGTCCTTGATGAATGCCACTTTGAAATGATTTACTAATTACCATATGTACTGTATCACTGACAACTTAGCACTTCAAATATTACTGTCTACAAAAATTTCCATTCAAAAACTTTTCAGTAATTCATTACTGATTACCTCCAATCGACTTAGCTAGTTGAAATATTGATCGGTTTTTCGCTTTCTTCACCATCAGTTTGCAATAGTCATGACATTCATAAACTGAAGAAGTTTGCAGTTAGAACATAAAGGATTGTATTCAAGCTTAAAAGTGAATAAAGAGAATGAGCTGAAGTTGAGAACTGGGAATCACCTAAATTTATAATAACTGTCATTTAATAATGGCTAACTACATTCATTTAATACAGAGAAAGAACTGAAGAGTTGGAAGGTAATTGATAATGCTCGGAAAATAAAAGTGAAATTTAAAAGAAAATAAGTAATCTGTTTAGCTCATCAACGTAGTCAATAATTGCTAAACCTGTTTTAGGAAAACCATATACCCACACAATAGTCATTAGGTGACTAATTAAAACGATCATCTATTACATTGGAATGTCTTAGGCCAAGTGATAAATATGGGGTTACTCAGGGATTATTGCTTCATATCAAGCAGAAGGGAGTTAGGCTTTTCTGCTGTCCTTCCTATCATTCAGTGAATTCACCTACATTCTAATATTCTACAGTCTGTAGGTACGCAATGGATAATCAAAAAGAAGTGCACTAACAAGCCCCCATTATCTTGTGATTAAAAATGGAATCAGCTGCCTTGGCTAACTTTCAGAATTCTACAAAAAGCTAATTGTCTGCGAAGTTCAATGGTCTCAGAAATCTGGGTCTTCTAAAGTTTCATAAGAAGAAATTTTCTAAGAAGCTATTTGCAAATCCGTTATATCATTTGACTATCTGACATAGCCGTAGTTCAGCAGACTAGTATTTATACTGGATGATGATTTATGGTGAGATGAATATCCGGTCGCAGTCCAGATTTTCATCTCACCTTCGATCGTCACCCAGTATAAACATCTGTTATATTTTAAAAAGTATGTTGCCCTCCCTGAAGGAAAATTTGTGTGAAGGGGACCAAATATGTTGCAGAGAAACATGGGATCTGTGGTCGATTGTTATAACATTTTAGTGTGTTTATCATAAATGTCACACAGTGAAACAGTAGCATTTACCGAATAACGTTTCACACATAATTTATTGTCCATATTCATATCAGGTAACTAACTCCACAACTACGAGACAGTCTTTATATATTCCTAATTTTCTCTCCTTCTCTGTGATGACAAGGCTAGTAGAATTTTCCATATATCTGGGATAGGTGCAGAATCATTCCGATTGCACGTATTTGGTGTTGATTTGATAAACAAAGATTCGGTTATCAATCTCGCCTTCCCTCCAACCAACTAAGTTAGTTTTCAACACTGTCACCCTATCCCATCCTACTGTTTGTTTGTGTGTCATCGCATGCAGAGCTATAGCTGAGCTTCTCTCTCAATTTATTATCTTATTAGGATCCACTAATCTTGATTTAGCTCAGTTTTTGTGCTCTGTTATTCCAATCGATCCTCGTCGACTGCTTTGACCTATGTACTTGACCTCACAATCAGTGCAAGGGATCTGGTAAACCAGATTATTTCACTGAATCGCATTGTTAGGATCTTTTAACTTACAAGGCTTGTTTCTGAGTGAGTTTGTTGGTTTGAATGCCACTTTAATCCCAGTCAGCCTTATTGAGAATTCTTTGTAATGCTTGTGAGGTGCCTTCCTTGTATTGTAACACAGTAGAGGCTTTGAATTCTCTCTTAACCCTGTCACCATTATTACCATTATTAGTGAGATTATTATTAATTACACCTGTATTACTACTACTACCACTGCTGATACTTTTCTTTCGACTTCTTAGGAATTTATTTATAGATTTTCGTGGGTGATTATTGAGATGCAAGGTATTCTTGATGTGTCTAATTTATCGTCGCAGACTTTTCTATCTACTAGTAAGCTTTTTCGCTCTATCACCTAAGCATTCAACTAGGCCTAATTCAACTGAAATCGGGTGGGAGGATTCGAAGTCTAAGTAGTGATTCGAATAGGTAAGTTTCCTATAGACACTTGTCTCTAGATTTCCTTCTTGTGTTCATGTAATCTTGCAATCCAACATTTCCAGCTCACCTTCATCACTTTCTAAGTCACAGGTAAATTGGAGTGCATTTACTACTGAATTTGTATGTGCCAATAACCTATTGATGTGTTCCGATTTCAGTACTGTAAATGTATCATCTACATATCGGAACCATATCTGTGTAGTAGGACTAAATGTTTGAAGGGCCATCTGTTTCCAACTACTTATAAATTTTAGGATAACAGAGCACAAAAACTGAGCTAAATCAAGATTAGTAGATCCTAATAAGATAAGAAATTAAGAGAGAAGCTCAGCTATAGCTCTGCATGCGATGACACACTATCACATAGTAGAGTGTGATAGGGTGACAGCGTTAAAAACTAACTTAGTTGGTTGGAGGGAAGGCGAGATTGATAACCGAATCTTTGTTTATCGAATCAACACCAAATACGTGCAATCGGAATGATTCTGCACCTATCCCAGATATATGGAAAATTCTACTAGCCTTGTCATCACAGAGAAGGAGAGAAAATTAGGAATATATAAAGACTGTCTTGTAGTTGTGGAGTTAGTTACCTGATATGAATATGGACAATAAATTATGTGTGAAACGTTATCCGGTAAATGCTACTGTTTCACTGTGTGACATTTATGATAAACACACTGAAATGAAACTATATCTAAAAATTAGCTGTAAGTTATGCAAGGTAATACCTAAACCCCTTCTCTCTTTTTGCTTTTAACTTACTGAAATCCCAATGCCAGGTCGTAAAGGTTACTTCAGTCACATGAAGTCATTCCTGTAGTAGGTTCAGAAACGCTAACAATGAGACGGATTAATTTTAGCTAATTAAAAAGACATGCTGTGTGAAATATTCATTGGTCAAATATGAGAAAAAAACGTATGGTAATAAGCCGAAATAAAGGCATAATAACCAGGCGAAAGAAAAACATGATCAAATGTATATGCACTTGAGTTTTCACAAAACCTTCGATTTTGGTCTGTTTCAACAAGAATCTGTAGCCGTTGATTCCTAGCATCTTCAAGTTACCTAGTATTTAGTCTATGCCTAACTAAACAACTGAGACCAACAGTCTCTGCCTTCAGTGAGTAGCTGCCCTTTTTACCATTTCTACTTACATGGTTCATTGGCACAGACAAATGAGGAATACTTCGAAGGGGAGTTGAGATCCTTCAATTTCTTCCATCATCAACATCCCTGCCTCAAAGCTTTGTAGTAGAACGCCATAACACACAGCAGCTTTTGCCTACCAATATTCACTACCATGCAGCAGTTTCACGCCTGGTCCACATGAAATTTAACCAGTTATGAATAAATTGGGGAAGAACTGCCGATGGACAAATTTTAATTGTCTGTCTCTATTGTGTGTCATCAGGTAGAGATAGGTATACACAATTGTGATTTCGATAAGTAAACCGGTTATCAGTTTCGATGCTTTTCCCAAACCTCATATGCTGATTCGATTATACTGAGTGAATTTGTATCTGCTGTTAGACGCTTGAAGTTAGTCCGTGAAAACCTTTGGACCTAAAGTTCTCTCTTCTCTTATTAGCATTTACTAATAAGGTAAATTGACAACACACTACGTCAGTTGTCACCGAAACTACATATGCCATGACAAGGCCTATATATTCCTCTCAACCAACTGTGAGGGTGTAACATAAGATAATCTATTTTGATTGTGGCGGTGGCGTATGTTTACTATGCACGAAATTTGATCATCACTATAATCATTAATACTTCATCTTTGGTTGTATGACTGCTGATTCATACAGCAGTTCTCTAGATAAATGTCTTGTTACTTACATCTAACAAAAAATAAACGCTAAGAACAAACGATTCAAAGATTAAACGATTACTGATATTATCAAATGAAACTGGAGAATAGCAATTATTTAAAGCCCAAGTCATCCGTTAAAAAATGTGCTTTATGTAGCCAGTTCATCAGTTGTTAAAAGTACATACTACTAAAGATGTTATAGCCTTCTCCTGTATTCTCATTTAATTTAGTCATTTATCTAATATCGTTTCATACTGGCAGATATTTCCGAATAAATTGGATTCAGTAGTGTAGAATTTTTCTCAGTCTAGATTTTGAACGGGTGATAAAACTGTACTCCAAATGTGGCTTCAAAAACATCCTGATAAGAAGTGGTGGGTCTCTACATTCTTCTTAAAATTCCCTGTTAATCTTTGGTCTATCCTCGTGGATCTTGAGTACAATGGTGTACGTGTATCTCTTATACAAACAACAAATGTCACTTATGTAATGACTGTAAGGTGTGGTGTTCAGGCATTTTGCGCGAGATGGAAGGAGTAGTTGCATCTGATAATGGTTACAAGTTCTGACTAATCCAAGAAAAAGGCCGTTCTCCAAAGTTATTTCAAACAAACAACCACATAAACAATATTTTGGATCACGGGAACTCTTAGTCAGTTGCCTAAATTGTTGACTTCAGTTCCTGGCGTTTTTTAACTCATCCATCATTTTGAACTGCTTTGCTGATACTGAGTGTGCAATAACTGTAGTCAAAAAATACTTTCAACCAAATGAAAGATAAAATCAATCATAAAATTCTCATCAGTATCACTTGAGTTTGGACAAGAAGATAAAACTATACAAGGAAAATGATTTGCTAAATAATTTACCTGTCATTATTGGAACTAAACGCTGGCCACCTGAACTGCTAAGCTTAAGATCTAATTACAGTTATTTCTTGTCAAATGTAAATCTACCTTCTGTGAGAAAGAGTCATGCTTACCCTGTAGAGACCAAGAAACTATTCACTGAACAGTCAAGGTCGATTAGTACAACTAAGTGTTACAAATTAATTTAAAGGAAATACACACTGACAAACCTATTACTCAAAAATTATTAAGACATTCAAATCAGAATTATTGACTGAATCATTTATTTTACCTCGCAGACATCATGCATTACAATGTAGACCATTAGACAATAACTGTTCATAATCTTCGTTGACTTTATCTATCTAACCGTTTTATAACGATTTCTTATAGCATACTGAGCGCTATAAATAAATCATTGACTTCTCATCATCTAAGTGAATGAATACTTGAATGATGATTTCATATGCTTCTGAATAATAAACTGATTCGTCCAAAAGTGTAATTATTATTATTATTATTTGTCCCTTGGGTTCCTAATGGAACATAGGGACTCACTAGCACGTCTCCAATGCGGTCTGTTCACTGAAATCTTTTCTACCTGGCTCCACGACAGCCCACAACCTCTCATTGCTTCCTCGCACCATCTCCTCCACGTCACCCTCACATCGGAAGACGATAAGTTCTCGGTTGGCTTGTTGTCAGTCAGCCAGAGTTCCTTGTTGCTTATTCTTATTATTCTGGCAATCCATCTGAGCTTCAGTAACGAGTGATTGCAGGCACTTGTGATGAATGTCTCTAGTTTGTTGGAAATCCCTTTCGTAACGCGCCAAGTTTCTCAAACATCACATAGAAGCACTGACTTGACTGACATTGGTGTTGAAAATCCGTATGTTGTTCACGCTTTATGCTGGCTGAGTGCAGAAGATCTCCGCATTGGTTTCAGGCTAATGAACGCCTGTCTTGCTGTCTTTCCGATCCTGGCTGGCATTGACGTCCTCGTCTGTGCCTGTGCCAGTGCCACCTGTAGTTGAAACGGTGCGGCCTGAGTGGTGGGTGAAGGAGGCCACTTTCTTCAAGTTTCTCCCGTTGATGGTGATTTGAGCTTGTTGTTGTTGTTGTTGGTGGTGGTGGTGGTGGTAGTGGGGTTGATTGGATATCTTCATCAACCATATCCTCTCCATATTCACTTGAAGTCCTGTCTTCACTGCCTCACCTCGCCTCACCTCACCTCTTCTGTCAACTTGTTAGTTTTCGCCTGTAGATCTTCAAGTTTGTACCATAAGACATCAGACACTAGTCATCGTTGGCGAAATCCAAGTGCTCTAGGTGATTTTCCACGGTCCAGCCAGCATATCCCCCTCTTCTCACTCCTCACAGTTGTCTGTTGCATGATCCAGTCTACTACAATTAGGAATATCATGGGGGATAGCAGGCGACCTTGTTTCACTCCTGTCTTCACTTCACTTCACTTCAGAAGCATCACTGAGTTTTGTTCCCATTGTGAATTACTTGGCTGGTATGTGGCGTCTTCACATACTTGTTGAATGAGGTTGATGTAGGTTTGTGGTATTCCGTAGTATGGAAGCAGTTTCCAAATTACTTGTCGGTCGACGCTGTAGAAAGCCTTCTCAAAGTCGATGATGTTGAGGTAGAGAATTGAGTTGACTACCATTCTATACTCTGTTGTATGATGATGTGTAGCATAGCGTTGCAATTTGGTTTGCACATGATTTGTACTTCCTGAATCCAGCCAGCCTGTTCCGGTCGTAGTTTTGAATCGAGTGCATACTTTAGTCTCTCCAGGATGATGTGGCTTAATATTTTGCTTGCTTAAGGTGGACAGGAGCATGATTCCGCACCAGCTTCTGTTCTTGCAAAGACTTAGGTCTCCCTTCTTCGGGAGTTTGACAAAGCCAAAGGTGTAATGGTAGAAGTTACTGTATAGCTCAATATGGATTCGGTATCTGAATTAGTGTGGATAAACTTAAGTGGCTGACTGTGAAACTTTCACGCCACTAAGTGTTGTAGTTTAGCAGATCTTTGTATGAATTTATAAGTGAATATTAAACAACACCATCTTGTCTCATGCTGATTACTGGCTGAATTTTGTTGACTATTTTTACAATGTTTCTAACATACTGGCTAGTGTATTTGATCTTTGAAAACTTGAGGCAATTAAAAAAAACACGAAACTCTTCTTAATCTGAGTTTCATACTCGTTATCATTTATTAACAAAGCCTATATGCTGCATATATTTGGATTTGTATAAGCCGCCTTCGTAGTCGCAAATATCACCACCTGACGAATGGTCATCTAGTTCATTCCTATACGATGTCAATCCCAGCCCAAACGGGTCAGTGACAATAACTCTAGCCATGAATCTAAATGACATAGATTTGAACCTCATAGTGGATAACCATTGTCTTGAGATTGCTGTAACACCGTAGTGGCGAATATCAGTAGATATCCAGTCAAGGTAAAGAGGTACTTCTTAGCAATTTTATCCAACTCTCTAACATTGGAAGCAGTTTTGTTATTGCATATTGTAGTGGCCCAGTTTTACGGTTATGGCCTATTGTGTTTTTAATAATAATAATAATAGTTTTGTATCAAAAAATACGTTTGAAACAGTTTGGACTTTTTGGTATGTAATATTTTAACAGTTATACTCCCAAAACGATATTTTCAAACGAAATTATTGTTGCATCTGAATAATATTCACGATAACAACATAAAAGACAATAAAGGTAAGCACCCAGCTGGTATTGGACTAGCGCCCGATCTAAAAGGCAGAACTGACAGAAGAACGATAGATCTGCTGAGCAACTTACCTCGTTCACTTTGGGAGGATTTGTGAGGCTTTATTCATTGACTGCAAGTTGACATTCATCATGGACTAACATCAGTTGGAGAAATATTGAGAACCTGGAAGTATTGGACAGCTGTTTCGTCTTAGTGTGCACTCACGCCCTCCCCTCAGGGAGCTACCTAAAGACTTCTCGGTTCCGCTACCAACACGTTACCAATAAATCACTGGGTCGGAATTCGATAGTCCATATGTCTTCTGTTACGCAGTGTTTTAGTTTTTTGGCGCAGCTAATTTCGCTCCGTTTATCTACAAGATTTATACTACTAATCAGTAGCTCGTAAATAAATTATATTTCGCGAAATACGACTGAAGTTTGATTGCAAAGTAGTTTTTTGATGAATTAGTGACAATGATTATCACTAATGAAAATTGAATTTCCTTGATACTTGTATTTTAATGTCTGATATAGGTGTTTTGGGCTCGGTCCTACGACCTATTTATATAATGTATTCACCTATAGATTAAGAAGTCTGTCTGCCCTCTGCATTTATCGAACTATTTGAATGTAACCGTTTTTCCAGCCATTTACGGATATTTGTCCCCACCCCTGACTTCATAGTTCTATTACTCCATACAATATATGTCGCGGTAAACAAATATAAATTGGTGTACACAGAGAAGTGCGACTTAATCACCTATATGCTGGTGAGGTTTATGTTACAGCATAAGTTTTGTTTTAGCCATGTTAATGAGACTGACTGTATATTGTATTCTTTTAATCACTAAATTAAGCATTATCTTCAAATCGTAATATTTGATTCTGCCCTATACGGTAGCTTGATGTTCATGTCCTTTTTCCGGACAGAATACCGTTAAGTTAATAATAATAATAATAATAGCTTTGTACCAAACAGTATGTATGATACAGTATTTAATTTTCACCACGAAGTATTTCAACCAACTCCCTTTCCGTACAACATTTTTTAAAAGAAATCATTATTACGTCCATATAGTGTTAATAATAACAGTATTAAAGGCATAAATGTGAGACGGGCAGCTGGTGTTACACAAGTACCTGGTCTTGAATCGGAAATCAACACAAAATTGAGTGCAATTTTCATGGTAGTAGTTCCGTTAACCAGCACGAAAATTTACAATCCCGTACAAGTCATCTAGGAATAGGTATGTGCTGTATTTTTGGGCATTTATAAATTCATTTTCGACCAACAGAACGTTTTTTCTTAGCTTGGAAAATGAAAGTTCGAAAGCATTTTAGAAACGTCTGGGACTACATGATACGTTCAAAAGATATTTCAAAGATTAAAACAAACCGAAAGGGAAGAATCTGTTGGAACATATTCGGTGGAAAATTTCTTGGTAGCGCAAGATTTAAGCAGGTCGTTTTTGTACTAATTGTTGAACGTCAGAGGAAATGCATTATTTACTAGTGTCACTGTTAAGAATTTGATGTCTTCTTTCAGTGTATCCGTTTTGCAAATAAGTTGGGTTCTTTTGCATAAGCACTTTACAAAACCCTGTTTGAAAGTTTAGGTCTGCTCGGTCAAGCTGAGTTTTCTGTATTCTGATCCTTTTAATCGACCCATCTTTCATCCCAGTCAATAATATGTCAAGAAACAAAAGATGATTAGTATTTCCCACTTTATAAGACCAGGCAATATAGTTTCGTATGTTTTTAATTTACTCCAAAAGCCTTTTCCTATTCAGAGGGAATTTATTCATTGAATCCTCAACCCTCAGTTCTGAATATAACATACAGATATCAGCTAAGAATACTTTTAAATGAATATCCATACCGATACCACCAACTTACCGAAATTCTCACTTTCAAAAGTGAAATGAACCTTATCGGTGTATAGTAATAATAGCCCTTTCAAATATTTTAGAAGAATGTATAATCATAAAGAATGTCAACAGTTATGTTTAAAGATATATTGATGAATAAGTAGTTTGCATCAAAAGAATACATTGACTTCTATTTGATATTGTGTCATTTAAGAGGTCAATTAGTTGTGAGGTATCTTTTAATAAAACTTGTATGATTTATTTCTAATTGTACTCAGCATTTGTTCTAGCCATTTATCCACTTTATGCATTGGGAAGCGATACGTCCATAGCATTGGATGTAATGGGATATTGATTTTGTGCATCCTGAGTAAACCATGGGTTTGTGTGCTCACATATCATGGGTTTCATCAAATTAAATTCTTCATTGTTAATAGCATTCATACTGAATGATGACTGAAGGTGAGGTGAAAATTTGAACCTTGGCCGGATTTGAACCAGCGACCTCATGGTTTCTGGCCCGATACTCTACCAACTGAAGTAGCAGGACCTCGTAGTTCAGTGGTCACTGGTTCGAATCTGGGCGCGGTTCAACATTTCATTTTCACCTTCAGTCACCACTCAGTATAAATACTAGTCTGTCAAGCTACGGCTATCTCAGATAGTCAAATGATAATAGCATTCAGGTTAAGAATTCTAACTTTCAAGTTGTTATTCATCGAAGACTGACATCAGTTGGAGGAACAAAGGAAACCTGGGAGCACTGGACAGCTGTTTCGTCCTAGTATGGTGGTCGTGGGTGCGCACTGCTGAGGAGTCCCATACTAGGACGAAACAGCTGTGGAGTGCTCCCAGGTTTCCTTTGTTCCTCCAACTGATGTCAGTCTTCGATGAATAACAACTTAAAATATTTCCAAATCTCCACAACCCCCTCAAAAATTTAATTCTAACTTTATTTACACTTACTTTTCTTTCTAATTTTCTAATTTCTTCTAGTGGACTGTCACCCATAAAATTAACCGTTGTCACTGACAAGTAATAACATTTTTTCTTCATTGTCCTACTTATTCATAACAACTACATCAGATCTCCTATGGCTTTAAGAATGACAATGTCATTTCTACTCTGTAATACTTTCAATGCATTGAAATGCTGAGTCAGGATGGTCAAGAGGCATCTTGAGCTGTACCGACAAATCTAACTTTCAACTACCCTTGATTTTCATAAGAAGTGGAAACAAGAGAAATGAAGGATTTCAAATAACCACTCCCTTTAATGTACCAAACATGGGTACAGTAGGATATAATTCCTTATTAGACTTGTTTATTTGATATGTATCGCACAGTGACACATCATTACTTACTCGATGACGGTTTGAGTATAAATTATTGCTGATAATCATATCAAAGTCCAACAATTCTTCATTCTTTTATTTCAGTGGTAGTAAAACTTTCAAAATATCTACAATATATGATGAATAACTAACATGTGTTAGGTGTTGATTCAAAGAACAAAGATTCTGGAATCAAAATTTCCCTTGACCTAACTGTATTGGAGTTTAAAATTGTCACCCTATCCGACTGCAATGGTATATTATGAGTCAGAGCCTGCTGAGCAACAGCTGAGTTTTCGCTAAATTGCATATATTATATATGTTTGGCAAGCTTTTTATGCTCCACCTATTCTGACTGACCCCGACTGACTGCTTTAACCTATGTGCATGGACTCATCGTCATTATATGACATTCGATAGATTAGATTATTTCAACAAATTGGCTCTACATAATCTTTCAACCTTCAGAGTTTCTCTCTGAGTGAGTATGTGTATTTTAATGCCATCCTAATCCCAGTATTGTCACGAATCCTATGTAAGATTTCTGATGTGGCTTCTTGATATGGCAACAAAATATAGAACATGAATCCCTCGTTAGACATGTTGCGCTTATCACTACTATTATTGCTTTTTCGATAACAAGTCCTAATAAACTTTTTAATAAATTCTGGAGGATAGATATTAAGTGGTAATATCTCCGTAATGTATTTTAGTCATTTATTTAGGTTTCCTGACTTCCTATTCAAAATCGTAGCTCAATTACAAAAACATTTTAGCAAGCCTAGCTTGGCAGGTTCAGGGTAAGTAGATTTGAAGTCCAAGTATCTGTTCGAATTTCTTGGTTTCCTATGAACACTAGTATCTAAGTTACCATCCACTCTTCTCTTGATTTTCTAATTCAAATCCGGCTATCTTCTGATTTCAAGGCAGTAAATGTCATTTGCACATCACCACTATACCTTTTAGGTGAAGTGGAGTCCTCCTATTTCCTAACTTTTCATACATATATCTATCATGTTCAAGGATATTGGCAATCCCATCTCTATTCCTTCTGTTCTTTTGCATATTTTTTTGAAATTCGTAAACTATCGAAGTAAAACACAAGCGTATTCCTAGCTTGATTTCTTCGGTCGAAACTTTAGTTCTAATCCTGATTTCATGATCAAGCGATAACCTGGATAACCTGGTTTATGAATCTCAGCAGTACTACCTATTCTATCAACATTATTGGCTTTAGACATTAAAACAAACTACTACAGCTTTGCAACTGAACAAGAAGAATCTCAGAATTGAACTAAAGAAACACAATCGATGCCGAACAATGTAAAAATTTCCAATCAAGAAACTAAATGTTGAAATACATCAAATAATAATTTGTCATCAGATTACTGACTTCATGAATAGTTTTCAAAACTTTAATATGATGCAAATTTTGTATCCAGAATATTCACTATTCATTACAGAGAAATCTGTTGACACGTTTAACTACCACCTACTTCAATTTCGTGTATTTCATCATTTATAGTGATAATAATATGGGCATTTGTCATATTGATACTATTCTAAGCCATATTCCTAGAAATCAACATGTAGAACTGCCACATATGTGTTTGAAGGCTTCGGTAGGCTTCATTGTCACTACATCACCTTGATCTACCCTTTCTTAAAATACACTTTCTCATATTAGGATGCTTGTTTTACTTGATTTTGTCACTATATATTAGAACTTTAGACTATAACTCAACTTCAAAAGTTATTGCTTCAATTCGTACATTCCTGTCTAGCAGTCCCACATCAGTCTGTCATTACAGTTACTCACTGTAATTTTCAGGAAAATTGGAAGCCACAGAACGGAACGTTTCAAAGGTCGATAGAGTGATCCATTGCCGTCTCAATACCTCAGCGGTAAGGTCTCACACTTCTGCAACTCGTCCAAAAATACCACCAGCAGTTGCAGAATTATCAGTGAACACATGCCCTCCAACAAAAGCAGAAGTCCTTAACGCCATAAAGTCACTAAAACTCAGGAAAGCAGCAGTACCAGATGGAATTCCACCAAAAGCACAGAAAATAGACGAAGAGACAACAGCGGGCATGCTTACACCACTATTGCAGAAGGTTTAGAAGGAGGTAAAGGTACCTAACGATTGACTGGAAGAAGGGCTACCTTGTCAAACTCCCAAAGAAGGGTGACCTAAGCTGGGTCTTTGGAAGGACTGGAGAGGAATAATGCTCCACCCCTATCCACCTTAAGCATAATCACCCTGGATTCAAAATTAAGGGCCGGAATAGGCTGGATTCAGAAAGAACAAATCATGTGCGGATCAAGTTGCAACGCTACACTACACATCATTATAGAACAGAGTACAGAATGACAGTCAACTGGATTTCTACCTCAACTTCATCGATTTTGAAATGGCCATTGACAGCGTCAACAGTGAAGTAATTTCGCAGTCGCTTCAACAGTATGGCTTTAGTGCCACAAATCTTCATCAACCTCATTCAACAGCTATATGGTGAGGCCACATGCCAAATGATTCACAATGGAAAGCTCAGTGATACCTTTGAAGTGAAGACAGGAAGGAGTAAAACGAGGCTGCCTACTATCACCGACCATCTTCCTGATTGTGGTCGACTGGACCATGCAGCGAACCGTGAGGAGCGAAAAGATGGGCATATGCTGGCTGACCGGTGAAAACACCCCAGAAGAAGGTTTGGATTTCGCCAACCATGATGATTCATGTCTTATGTCTTCTTGTCTCACTAACTCCAAGATCTACAGGCAAAAACCAACAAGTTGACACAAGAGGTGAGGCAGCGAAAACCCAAATTCCTTCAGGTGAATGTAAAGAAGATGGAGGTGATGAAGATACCCAACCAACAACAGCATCAATAACAAGAGGCATCAATCACCATGATCGGGAGAAACCTGAAGGGAATTGTCTCTTTCACCCATCACCTAGGTAGGGCAGCATCGTTTCAACTACAGGTGGTGGCACAGACGAGGATGTCAAAACCGAGATTGGAAAGGTAGCAAGACAGGCTTTCATCATTCTAAAACCAGTGTGGAGATCAACTGCACTCAGCATGTGGAACAAGATCCAGATTTTCAAGACTAGTGCGAAGTCAAGTCAAGTCAGTGCTTCTAGATGATGGTTCAGAAACTTGGTGTGTCACGAAAAGCATTTGCAACAAACTGCAGACATACACCATCAACAGTTGCCTTCACTCACTCGATACTGAGGGTAGATCGGATGGCCAGAAAGAATGAGCAACAAGGAACTCTGGTTGGCTGTCAACGAACCAACCAACAACCTATCACCCAACAAATATGCAGAACAGAGTGAAGATGGATTGAGCAAACACTGAGAAAACCATTCAGAAATATCATGCACCAGACCAGGCCATGTACTCGAGTGGAATCCGAAAGGGAAACGACGAGTCTGGCTTCCGAGTTGAGTGTGACATGGAGGAGATGATGTGAGGAAGAAATGAAAGCTTGTTGAGAGTTGTGGAGCGAGGTTGACAAGACTGCAGAGATGATAGTGGAATGGAGGTGTGCTGCTGAAGCCCTATATTCCACTAGGAACCCAAGGTAAAAAATAATATAATATAAATTGGTAAGGTATTGATAGATTTATTGCTTACTGGAGAACATGACTACCAAGTTATCTGTATCGAACGTCTTCCTTGAAGGTCTTTGGAAGCAGCTTTCGAAGATTCCAGCTGCGATGTCACCTTTGAATCCCAGGTTCATGAAAAAATTTTGTTTGATACCATCAATATGTCTCACATTTGTTTTTTTTTCCCTATGTTGGGTCGGTGGATCCATTTAATTGTTCTTTTTCTAGCAGAAAATCAAATTCACCTTCTAGTGTACCTTCAAAATAGATATTCCAAACCTTTAAAAATAACGAATGTACAAGTTTCTGTTTGCTAACAAGAGGGAAGTCTTGAAAGTTGATAAATTATCCATTTCATGTTGATTTTCTATAAATCGGTCTCCGGATAGAATTATTTAGTCTTCTTTTTAGCATCTGTCCGATTGTCTATTAAGGATTGAATGTACTGTGTCCTACCATATGGATATGAAACGTTGCCATTAAGGCTTCATGTGTTTGACCATCGTTGCATCTGTAGCACAGTCCATGTTTTGTGGTGTCATCACATCAGTAATGTGAGAGTCAGGCTTTGTATTTTACGGGGAAGAGGAAAGTCACTTGATGATATTGTGAACCTTCATGAGTTCAGGTGGCTAGGACATCTGTCACTCGTGTTTAGTCACCGTCTGTCTCGTCGCGTAACGTTAACTGAAGTAAGTTTAGGCTGGAAGAAGATTAGAAGCAACCAGACCAAAAAACAGCATCAGTGTCTGAAATCTGTGGCTTCTCATCTGAACCGCGTAGGGAAATATGGACTTTCCCATTGGGTCTGCATGACTACAAAAAACAGTAGTCAGAGACCCTAGGTGATGTGGCGCAGATATATCTACTCTCTTCCTGTTTGCCATTCTGAATTAGGTATTTGGTTGTTTCTGCTTGTTATTTTACCACAACTTTCTACCACTTTAACTGCTTTCTTCTCCATTTGTTAATCTTTCACCTTTGTGCTTTTTCGATTGATGTGCCGATGTGAGATGAAGGGACTTAGACCACTACGCAGCATTTCTTGGTCCTATGTTGATCCTGTCTGTCTGTATCTTGTTGGTATCACATCCAGATACGGGGATTTAAAATTTGTTTCACTTATCACAGTGAATTTTACACATGAATGAATAGTACTGAAATGTTAAGAAGGCTCGTAAAGTGAAGTTATTCATCATACGTAGTAAACATTTCATTGGTATACCTCTTCTAAAAGTGTATTTGGTTGATTAGTGGGATGAGGAGATCATCTTCAAGAGATATTATGAAAGTCAGCTAGAAACGAACCCACTGTCTCACCATCCTTCGTTATATACACTTCGTTGAACTTAGACTGGATGTTGCAGGTTCATTTGAGAAGTCATTTTTCCAAACAGTTGGCATGTATGACAATATCTAAGTCATTGGACTTAGTGCAGTCAGTCGCATACGGAGCAAATGCTCTTGATTAGGTGAATACTTGTAAAGAGAGATGGAATATACTGAGAGAGCACTTGTTTGTCGAACCAATTGACATTTTTCACCAATGTGGTGAAGTCAGAGGTGTAGTTGTGGATATTTTTTCTTATACTTCCTTACTGGTGATACTGATAACAGGTTATATCCATCCACTCTTGGTCGATACTCAATTTTTATCATGATGATGAAGAATTACTAGTGAAAACACCAGGTCACATAGATTTAGGAATGTTAAAACCAATCTAAGCGAAGATCGTTATAATCTTTCTATAATTAACGACAAAAGATCTATTCGAACATTAGATGAGATGTCATATGTGAATTTTCAGCTTATTACTTCAGACAGTTATCTTTCAGTCGACAGACTTAACACATGAAATGCGCCACACTTTTGAAGTCTTAAGGCAGTATTCATCATTGACTGGTATTAGTTGTAGAACCATTGGAAACCTAGAAGCAGTACATAGATGTTTAATTCTTGCATGGAATACTTCAGTAATGTACACCCATGACCCCCCATGAGGTTGAAGTGAAAACCATCAATGTTGTGGTGAGCAAGTTACCACTTAGCCTTTGGGTTGGAATCGGACGGTAAACGTTTTCCTACCTCAATCAATTTTAAGCAGCTGGGTAATATTGACGAATTGATGCAGTTAACTCTTTGAAAAGAACCGTGTTTGTGGTACGTGAAATGAAAAACCCTCTTTGTGGTATAGATAAAATGGAGATCTCTAAATATCACGAAATGCAAGTAAGACAATATGTAGACTAACTTATTAGTACAATTATTGTGAAGGTGATTGTGAAATCTACTTGCCGCTCACTTACTAGTGGGTGGTTGTCGACATTTAGGTTTAGACGGCTTTCGGAAACGCTTAACTGCTTTTAACTGATGACTGGAGTCCTTACCCTAATTTCCATCGATTTCATATCCATTAACAAAATATATTTGCGTGCACATCACTATCAAGCAGAATATTTACATATCATGGAAAGAAAAAACTTCGCACCATACCGAACGAATGTGCTATACAGTTAAACAAGCTTTTTCACCTATCAAGCAGACTGACTGGTAATTGGATGCAATTAATAACATTTTTCATGCAAGTTGTATTATTTAGTTACGGATCAAGTCGAAGTCAATTGGTCATTTATGCTATTAAACATCTCTCAAGATTTTTCTTTGCGATCTATGACTATAATCAGATTTTTTACTCAAATAAAACTTGGAACAATAAATTTATAGGATTCGTATCAATTACATATAAGCTACAATAAGTTCCACTCACATCCACTACATTTTACATTCAGATTATTCAGGACTATATAGACTTATTAAATAAAATTACACCACTTTGGCTATCGGTGTCAACAGAAAAGTCAAGATGCCATGCAACTAATCTTTTATGATAATTTACTTGGTAATGGCCAACAGAGGAATTCAGGATGCGTGTTTCATCCTATTTGGAACTCGTCGGTTTGATGTACCTGCACCTCAGTGAATGATGTTGTCCCACTGAGACTAGGACCCCGTAACCATTGCTTCAAACACCAAAGCGTTATCCACTAGGCCACTGAAGCACGATAGCGACCTCGTATACAACAGGTATTGGTAATTACTATTTGTTTTCAACTACCCAAGTGTGGTATGAAAAGGGTTTCTATGGCGAACGGCCCAGCGAAAACCACGGCTTGTGATCTTTGATACAAAAGAGTCATGAATTAACTATGAGCAGAATTTATCTGCGTACACTTCCGATGAGCTTAGCTTCAAGCAAGCGAAACTACCGGCCAGTTTTTAGGTCACTCGTATCTGACTGGAGGAATCTAAAGATTAGTCTGTATGGTTTCTAACTACTCAAATTGTGCGCTAGTAGTATGTTTTACTAGTTCATTTATTCCTCCACTATAAATTCTACACGATTGTTGGCACGCGTGTCATGGGAAATATTTATCAGTTCACACATCGTGATTTTCGCTGGGTGTTTTTCAACAGAAACCCTTTAGCCGCCACCATATTTGAGTAGTTGGAAACCTCAACAATGAGAAATGTTGAGGTGGACTTTGGAATTTGTAAATCATTCGTTAATTGAACATTCTATTTTAGGTATACCTGTCCATGCAACTCAGCTAGCTAGATTCAAATGATGTCAACTAGTTTGGCATTATGAGATTAGTTTGTAGGGGTTCATCAGTGATGTGCTCGGTCCTAAACGAGTGAAACGGCCATCCGATGCTTAGAATACTTGTATTGATCAACAGTACTCATCTAATAGTAATCACGACAAGATCTTTCGATATGCATGCATCAGTTATTCTACTTATGTGGTACCGCATATATGCGCCACCTGATTAATTACTTGAAGTAATTCTGAGGGAAATTTATTCACTATGCCTTTAGATGATGGAAGTCAGTCGCATTGAATAATTTACTTATTACTACCCTTTAGAAGGTGACTACTCTCAGTTATTAACACACTGATTTGCATCAGTAGTGTGCATATGAACACCAAGTTAGCAATAAAGTGAAAGTTATTTGGAAAAGTGTCCCTTTTCAGTGGAAAAGAAGGATTATACTTACTTTCAGTATGACTCATCTTAACGATTAGTCTTTATTCCCATAACTTCAAAATCTTTAAATGGTTTTCTACTTTACGAAATCCAATAAAGAGAGAATAACAAGTACAAAAGTATAATAGGGACGCATCTTAACTTCATCGCCTACTGTCAACTTGAAACAGTGACAAAGAGCATGCATGACAAAGAAAAAAAGAAGTATTCATACTTTTATCACCTCTATGAGAAATTACTGATGAAGCCACCACAGAAAAGAGAGTTGTGACAAAAAGACCAAATTTAGTTGTGAAAAGGGTAGGTAGTAATTGCAAGACTGGCTATTTATCTAATGATTAGACGAATAAAACTTGACAGACAAGATTTAAAAGCTATTTCAGCAAAATATGAAATCAATCTTATCAAATGTGTCATAACACAATAGCAAATTTGCACCAGATTGAAGAGTAGGATCAACAAAATTCTGGTGCCAAACTTAAGGTGTGAAATCATATATATATATATATATATATATATATATATATATATATATATATCCAACAGAGAGAGAGAGACAGTTAGACAGACAGATAGATAGATAGGTAGGTAGGTAGGTAGGTCGGCAGAAAGAGATAGAGACGGAGAGAAGAAATCAGTTAAAAGCAAACATCAGTCGATTACGCAGTAGTTTGAGATTTTTGATAGAGTTTCCGGTGAATATTACTCGCCAAGAAAGTCCAAGGTTGACAGATTTATCAGTTTCGGTACACAGATTGAGATCATGGTTTCTAGTGCCTGAAGTTCCCTGAAACGTAAACGTTTTAAAAGTATCCAAGCGAAAGTGGGATTCAAAATTCAGTAGGTTTGAATCGTAGGTAATTAATATTCACTGGAATGATATTGAAACTTAAATGTAGAAAAATCCTCATCTGGTAATTCATTAAATAACAAAAAGTAATTAAAGTGAAGATAATTATCTGTTCCACAACTCATCTCCACAGCTGTTCACTCGTAAATACATAAGTAAAATGAAAGAATGTTCCAAATGAGTTTCCGGTCAAAGGTCAGACTCAATCCATATGTGTATATAGTAAATGACATGACATTACGCAAGACAACACATGATCTCAATAGTTTCTATAAAATGTAGTGAAAAGTAAGATCTGTTATCGGGTAGAAATCAATAAGTAGACTTGTAGTTAAATGTAAATAAATAAAGTGCAAAATGGAATATAAGTAAGGTTGGAGAATACTTGATTAAGGCTACGGTAAAAGGAGTGTTTGTACATATTTCTTTTTAATAACGAAATCTACAGACAAACTGGTGGTGTAGCAATGGGATCACTTCTTGAAACTCTACCTGTCGACTGTTTTATAACTAAACTGACGAATAACACTGTTGAAACAACCGGTCAAATCCATGTATACAAAAGGTATATGGACGATATCTTCATTGTTTTTGTGATGGCATCCTGAGCTTGATATACCTCTTTCTAAATTTCAGTGACAGCCACCCTTCAGTCAAATATACACTAGAAGCTGAATCAAACTCAAATTTTCACCTACTCTTTGTCGAACTTTAAATAAAGCCTGTTAATTCTATTCAAAAGTTTATCTACATTAAACCTACTTGGAACAGGCAACTGGCCAACTTTCAACGTATAGTACCTTTAAGCAGGTAAAGTAACCTTGTATGCTCACTGTCATCACGAATAAGAAGGATGTGCAGTGGTGAAACAGTTGTTCAAGAGTTAGGAATCTTCTGAGAAATACTGTCAAAGAATGACTGGCCATCCACGTCTGCAGAGAAGAATATAGAACAGGTTCAGACAACTCCGAAGAAAATACTTTTGATGAATCTCAGATTTAAAGGTGGTATTGCCTCGGACATCCTTCCTCAGCGTTTTTCAAAGTCCCCAAGTAGAACACTATACATCCCGAACCACTTTATTGTGTTCTCATGTCAGCAGCTGATTCGTCAGGGCTTGGAAGACAAGCTGGAGCAAAGGGCTCCTATGGAGCTCAGTACGTTGGCCGTACCATGTGCTCGTTTGAAAAATGTACTCGCTAACATTACCCAGCCTGAAATAATGGAGAATAATTTTAGCTCAGGCGGATGGTCTTGATTGTATTGTGTTCTCTGAGCTGGGTTGCTTACTAAGTTAGTACTGATGATGTCGTTCAGAAAGAAGATGAAAGCTTCACGATTAAACGACCCAGCTCAGAGAACACAATATAACCATTACCCAGCCTGGTTGCTGAATGGTGAGCACGAAACCATCTTCAGCTCCATCGTTGAATATTATGAAGATTCTGAACATCTTGCTCCTCTGGAAACCTCGCCCAAAGTTCTCTACAAAGTTTGATCAAACCGTTCAAAAGGGGCAGTTGAAGCTTTAGTACTTCATAACCTTAAACCTTAATTGCGTTTTTAGAAGCAACATGTATGAGCATTTCCTTTACCGTGGCCTTAATCAAGTATTCTCCAACTCTACTTATATTCATTTTGCACTTTATTTATTTACATTTAACTACAAGTCTACTTATTGATTTCTACCCGATAACAGATCTTACTTTTCACTACATTTTATAGAAACTATTGAGATCATGTGTTGTCTTGCGTAATGTCATGTCATTTACTATATACACACATGGATTGAGTCTGACCTTTGACCGGAAACTCATTTGGAACATTCTTTCATTTTACTTATGTATTTACGAGTGAACAGCTGTGGAAATGAGTTGTGGAACAGATAATTATCTTCACTTTAATTACTTTTTATAATAATAATAATAATTGTTTTCTGCATTCGTATTTCGCAACCGAAGTACAAACACCGTCAAATTAGATACTAATTCCAAGTTCATGCGCTTGTCAAGTCATTGTAAAATTTTTGTCTGTATCATACTGTTGAGAAGGTGATCGGAAACAGTGAAGTGTTGTGCACCGACGATTTTCTCTTGGATCCTTGGAAGTGCTCTCAGGGACCCTTTTCTCTGTTCTTCTGATTTAAATTATTTGCACGTGGATGTGAGTTGGCAAAAACAGTTTGAAGTAAAATACGTTAGGAATAGGTTCAACTGAATTTGATAAAACAAGCAATTCAGCTTAGCAACGTGATAGATTGCCTTTAGTGTAACTTTTTGAATGCCATGCTGCCACATAGCAACCATTTAAGGAAAAACTGTTTGTTTTGTAAGGATATTGTCGTATTCCATTTCGAAGATGAACTTCAATGACTCCCTCTGTTCATTTTCATGTGAACAAGGCTTGGAAATAGTCGCATTTTCGTATGCAATGCACCACCGATCTTAGTTGGCCACTGAAAACCTCAATTCAGATTTCTTGACATTGCCAGTGAGCATTAGCTACAAAACTGCTCAGAAAAGTGAGTACTGGACGGTTGTTTCGGCCTTTTTACAAACTGCCCAGCTGTCCACAGAAATTACAGTATATGAATTGAAACAAATGACCATCGATTCTCGGGAAAAGCATACTGTCAACCACTTACTCATTTTGAAATCAACAACGTCAGTGAAGTCAGGTATGAAGACGAATTCCAAAAAATATCCCTGATCTCACATAAGGTTTCGAATATCTAATGTTAAGTTTCCACGAAATAGAACGTAACAAACTGCAGTATTCTCCAAAACCAATCTAATATGAAAAATATTGTGAAAACATCAAAGGGATCTGTATAAATTACCCAAGTAAACCATTTCTGTTTTGCATATTAAAAAGAAAGGGGATTTTTTCAATTGATAAATATTTGTAAGTCTCTTTATCATGAAAGTTAAAGATTTCTACCTCTTCGACTTGACTAACATAAAGCCTGTTACTTTGATAGTATGGTAAACCAGAAACTACGAGTTGTAGACCATGGCTCATGTCTGACTTTTATTTCGCCTTAAGTCGTCATCTTGTTACATAAATGTCAATGTGCTCTTGATTTTGTGCAGACTTTGTTTTTAAAGTAGTATTCATTACTGACTGAAATTAATTGAAGAACTATCGACTTAGTATGAGACTCTTCAGCAGTAATCACCCTCGATCCTTCCAGGGATCAAATCGAGACCTTCACTTCTCGTGTCCAGCATGTTAACTGTGCAGCCACTGGGTCAGAGATCAATGGTTCACAGTTTCTTACTTCTTTCATTTCGCGATATACCACGACCACTGACCGTCGCCTTCAGCTGACACTGGCTTTACTTCCGATCGGTTGACCCCACAAGTCATGGCTTTCCACTGAAGCCATTCCCATTCAGCAGTATATAGTGGCTGAATGGTTAAAGTGCTTACCAAGAAACCTGAAGGTCCTCACTACCATCTCTAGTGGGTCGTGCACTGCTGAGGAATCCCATACTAGGATGAAGAACTTGGTTAGTGCTTCGAAGTTTTCAGCTGTTGTCAGTCCGTGATGAACGCTACTTTAAACATAAATATGTTTTTCAACCCAGGGCTATCTCATATAGTCCCACTAGAAATTTTCTTGCTTGTTTGTGTTACAATATTGTTTACCTTTAATCAGTGGAGATTATTTTCTCAGTGCAAGTGATATAAGCACTCTTACAAGTATTAACATCATATAAGTACTCTGTTTTGAAATCACCTCATGAAGCAGGTTGGAGTAGAGAGCAATCCATGTTCAAATGAAAAATTAACAATCTTACTGTTTTCACACCCAAATAAGTCTTTTTTTATAATTACTAATTCCGATTAGGTATTATTTACTACGAAAATGATATCCCAATCTTTAGGGGGATGCGTTCATTTCGAAATTTGTAAATACAAATAATTTTATTAAGTTTCATGAACACAGTTCTATTGTACTGAGTGCTACTGATAAGAATGGAAATAAGTAGTATATGTTGGGAAGTCGGAAGAAGTCATTGGTAATCGTGAGCGACGGACAAACATTCCATAGAAGCACAAGACATGATGCGACCGTGTCAGTAGCAAGATAAGATATAAGAAGGAAAAAAAATGGACTTAAACATTTCGTGCGAATTGATATTTCAGTGGAAGATTATATTTCATCAATAACGTACAAATTATCATAATAAACAATCTTTCTGTGATTAACCCTTTACTCTTTTCACCAACTATGAGTGCATTGAACACCTACCATCCTATCTATCTAGTTGCATACTTCTAGTAATGTATGTGGCAAAATTTTTGAAGGTGTATGCAATGCATCTGTAAACGAAGTAATAATGATATGGTTTAAACAAATTTTAGTGATGGGTAACCTTCAGTCATTCATTACGTCTATCCACAATATTGCTGACGTTGCATAAATGTTTAATAAATTACGACGATTACATTGTCGGTTACTTGAAAACAGTTGAACTGCTTGCGAGAAATGTCATTTGTGAATGTGGTGTTGGAATGAATTGTGATGGTTAAATCTTTCGTCGTACTACTTCTACAACAAGAAATCCTTGAGAACAGAGTCATTTTTCAAAGGATCTTATCTAACTTTACAGTAAGCTATGATTTTAGCACTGCATTAGGTTTTTGGGTGATCTATAAATTGTAAATAAAGTAGCATTTTTCCTAATAACTACTCTGTCCTTCAAATTCTCGATTGCGATTGGTCAGTATGTACTTGAACGCGATCAGCTGTCAGTAAAGTTTACTTGAATTATGATATAAATGAGAACGATTATATATGTACTATACATATATAAGGTGTCTTAATACACTGTAAAATTGTTGTCGATGTAATTCTGGTTTACGCCTATCTAAACATTTGTTATACAACAGAACGATAGCTAAATTAAATTCCTGGAGAATCACTTTCATCAAATGTTCTTATCGAACTTATCTTTACCACTAATCAACCTTTTTGTACATGTGCAGAGTTTGTGTCATTATCACATAATATTGTCCTCATTCGAATAATCTTGTTGTTTTACACGCAGATCACCGTCTACTTTTGGTTAGAATTATTTCAAATACCTACAGTTGATGTGTTCCTGTGTTATGTAGCTTAAACGACCGCTTGCTACAATAAATTTCGTAGTTTGTGACACCGCCAGTGTGTTATGTCCTGTGAAATTAAATTTAGTATGACACGTAGGATGAAATCAAAAAGTTTGTATATGAATATTCAAACTCGAAATGCGATAAAACTAACAAAACTGTATTTCACATTATATTTTCTTTAAGATTATTCTATACTGCTGAACACATGAAATAAACATGTTTGGTTCAGAAAAGCTTTAAATTGCTTGTAATAAGTAGCTTAAAAGTATAGTTATACTATGTACATAGTTAGTGTTAATGTCTACCCAATTCCAACAACACAATTACTGGACACATAATGGATAGTGTAAACAAATATATGTTAAATTATCATTTCCTTCTTAGCAATAAAGTTTTTAGTTAGGTGGTGGTAGTAGTCAGAGATTGGGTTAAATTCCAATAGGGTAAACAGTGATTAAGGACTTGTTGATGTCTCTATGCATAAACGATAAAGCAAGAACAATAAGATTTTTAGAACACAATGAATTCATTTGATTTCGTTATATTTTCTTCAACTACACACTGACTGACAAAGGCGCACAACTTTAAAACATGAACATGCTTACGAATTTTAGAGATGAATCGGTTTCTAATAAGTCTCTTAGTCAGTGATTAAAAAAAATAATCTTTTAAAATATGGGATTTGGAAATGGAATTATTTAGCTGAATTTATCATATTTTATGTAGATTAGTAATGGGGGCTAAATGCATACAGTTTTTGTGCATTGGTTAAAACTTGTAAGCCGGTGGAGGCGGTTGCTTGATTACATCCTGCCGATAATTTTTCTACGTAGTTGTTGAGCTAGAAGATTTACAATCAGTGTTATTTTTGATTAATGTTAGGTGGTTGAAGGTAAATAATAGGAAGCCCTGGACCTGTGTTTTCTGCCTGTTGATGCCGGCTAGCAAGGAATATCTATAACACTATAGAAGCTGTTTTCAACTCAGAGATTTTAACCTACATCATCTACCGCTGCGGTGTGAGACATCATATATTTTATTTTTCCCTTGGGTTCCTAGTGGAATATAGGGCTTCAATAACACACCTCCATTCCACTCTCATCTCTGCAGTCCTTTCAACCTCGCTCCACAACTCTCCACAAGCTTTCATTTCTTCCTCACATCATCTCCTCCATGTCACACTCAACTCGGAAGCCAGACTCGTCGTTCCCCTTTCGGATTCCACTCGAGTACATGGCCTGGTCTGGTGCATGATATTTCTGAATGGTTTTCTCAGTGTTTGCTCAATCCATCTTCACTCTCTTCTGCATATTTGTTGGGTGATAGGTTGTTGGTGGTTCGTTGACAGCCAACCAGAGTTCCTTGTTGCTCGTTCTTTCTGGCCATCCGATCTACCCTCAGTATCGAGTGAGTGAAGGCAGCTGTTGATGGTGTATGTCTGCAGTTTGTTGCAAATACTTTTCGTGACACACCAAGTTTCTGAACCATCATCTAGAAGCACTGACTTGACTTGACTTCACACTAGTCTTGAAAATCCGGATCTTGTTCCACATGCTGAGTGCAGTTGATCTCCACACTGGTTTTAGAATGATGAAAGCCTGTCTTGCTACCTTTCCAATCTCGGTTTTGACATCCTCGTCTGTGCCACCACCTGTAGTTGAAACGATGCTGCCCTACCTAGGTGATGGGTGAAAGAGACAATTCCCTTCAGGTTTCTCCCGATCATGGTGATTGATGCCTCTTGTTGTTGATGCTGTTGTTGGTTGGGTATCTTCATCACCTCCATCTTCTTTACATTCACCTGAAGGAATTTGGGTTTTCGCTGCCTCACCTATTGTGTCAACTTGTTGGTTTTTGCCTGTAGATCTTGGAGTTAGTGAGACAAGAAGACATAAGACATACGTCATCATGGTTGGCGAAATCCGAACCTTCTTCTGGGGTGTTTTCATCGGTTTAGCCAGCATATGCCCATCTTTTCGCTCCTCAGGGTTCGCTGCACGATGCAGTTCAGCCTTGTCTTACTCCTATCTCCACTGCAAAGGCGTCGCTGAGCTTTCCATTGTGAATCACTTGGCATGTGGCACGTTAACAATAGAATGCCGTTTTTAATCATTTCAGTGTGAATCTACCAGTTTAATTGTTAGTGTGAAGCAACGTACACTTGTTGTACACAGCGTCAAGTTCATAAACCTCCTTTGAAGACTGTCCAGCCTAGTTATTCAGGGGAGAAGAAAGAAAACTAATATTTTTATTCTCTAACACGTTATTATATTTGGAGGTTTTGCTTCTCATAATAGTTATTTCAAAACAATTTAAATGAGGATTGATTACACTTTTAAAAATCTTCGACTGCATCATCTATGCATACTCAAATAACTTCCAACAGAAACACGATGTGTACTCTTTAGTCTTACAATGGTCAGATTAGTAATTTTCTTTTGTCTTCAAGAATAAATTTTGATTCTACTCTTTGACATTATATCAATCATGTAACCTTGTTGATTAATCATAAATTGTTATTTATTTTCAGTAATTTTTATATGATTTTACAGTTTTAGTAAGTAAAATCATCGAAAAGTAACTTGTTTTACTGTAACTTCTTTGTTATGTCATCAAAATATCTGCTTATTATACTCAAAGTCAGAATCGGAAAATCAGCAAGACAGACTTTCATTAGCCTGAAACTAGTGTGGAGATCTTCTGCACTCGGCACATAGCATGAACAAGATCCGGGTTTTCAACATCAACGCCAGTCAAGTCAGTACTTCCCTATGGCTCACAGACTTGGCGCGTCACAAAACGCACTACCAACAAACTACAGACATTCATCAACAACTGTCTACGCTCACTCGTTACTGAAGATGGAGATCAGATGGACAGAATGATAAGAATAAGCAACAAGGAACTCTGGCCGGCTGACAACAAACCAACCAACAACCTATCGCTAAACAAATATGCAGTGGAAGGAAGTGGAGATGGATTGGACTGGGCATGGACTGAGAAGTCCGACTGTGGACATCACGCGTGAGGCCAGTTGCTCGAGTGGAACCTCGATGGGAAGCGACGAGTTGGGTGTCCGAGGTGAGGGTGACATGGAGGAGATCATGCGAGGAAGAAATGAGAGGTTGTGGTCTGTTGTGGGCCAGGTTGAAAAGTTTGCAGAGAACAGAGTGGAGTGGAGTGGAGTGGAGACGTGTTACTGGAGCCTTATGTTCCATTAGGAACCCAAGGGACTAATAATAATAATATAAGGTTAAATTGATTAATGCTAGTAGAATACTAATCGATTGATGACATGAGTACTTTTATATAGTTAGATGATGCCTAGTTGCATGACAGAATTTATTGACAACTTCATTAAACTTTAATAATGATAGATGATAAACCTCAAAGTGATCGACAACTGAAAATATAAAAAAACAACTTGTGACATAGTTACACCTTTTATATGTATAGTTCTTGTTTGTAGGTTGTTATTCACACTTGATGATGATAGCTATAGTTAACAGAAAGCATGCTTAATTGTAGGAAACAAAGCAATAGCATTTGGTCTACGACATGAAATCATTCATCGTCTTTAGTAAAATAACTAATCAAAAATTAAAAAAGATCATCAAAGTGACAAGGTTATACTTTTTTTAAAGCTGGTGAGAACGTATTCACAAAAGAATACAGCTTCAGTTCATAGAACATTGTATTAAGGGAAGAATACCTTGGCTGTCGTTCTGGTGCTTTAAGTAATGGTGAGTTGGTCTGAACAATCACCAGCATGATAGTATACTGGATTACTAAGTCTTATATAAGACATAATACGTATCCTAGATTTAACTGATAAATATCATCAAAGAAATAACACCAATTGAATATTGATACTGTTTCTTCCCCATACTGATTTACCTCTCTTGTATACAACATGATTTAAATAATCAATACATCACCACTGTTGATAAAACAAAGAAGTTAATCCAATACATACCAACATCAGTAAACGTTGGTTGCCATTCGATGAATTATTGAAAATATTTAAAACAAAGATTTACAAAACTTATTCTATGCACTTTGATGAACCATTTAGAACCATTCTCGAAAAATGACTTCTTAAAAAAACATATTTCTCTTTAATCATCATTCTAAACAGAGATAAATCAAAGCGTAAAGCACACAAACATACACATGTATACATACACAAAAAAAAATGTGATTCTGTTTACTCATAGAGTTAAATAATCAATGAATCTACACTGAATTAATCCTTCACTGTTTTGTCAGTTTCCATTTTTGTATACTAATACACAAATGCACACAGAAACAATGCAACAAAGAGGTTATACTTTTATCACCCCACCTGTCTATGTATTGAAAAAAAGAAAGAAGTATTACACTAAATTTATAAAACATTATTTGTTAGTTTTAAGAAATTGAAATGTGTAAAACAGAACTTTGCTCCGGAATTTAGTAAATTGAAGATGAACGAAATCAGTCACCTGATTTTTATCAAGATAGGTCAGTGAATGTCTAAAATTGGAAATGGTCACTTAAAAGACTGATGTGATGGCTTATTGTTCTATGATTTGATGTTGTTTGTTCGAAGTATATTGTTAAAAGATCTTATGAGCAAATCCCATAGTTATTGACAGTCATGAACCTTGAAGGAATTGATACTTCTCTGGTTATCTGCATCTTTTTAAGTAATCTTATGCTAAGCGCCAGTGCTGAATAGGTTCTTGTTTACTTACCAGCTGACTGTTCAGAAATTCAAGCTCCACTTTGTCTAGTGAAGTTTGAGTAGCCATATCGTACCAATGAACCCTACATTTTAAATGTAATTACTAACCAAATAAATATGTTTTGCAGTTGCTAAGTTTTCTGACTTCACACTCATTGTTGTTTGAGCTGATTTTTTCACTTCAGAAATTGATACATTTTGGGAGTTGATGCCAGGATTCACAAGGAGAAATGAAAGCCTCTAACACAAAGCAACATCCATTTGCTTTTACACTGAAAAGTCAACCTTTGATTGACTCTCGGTTATCTGCTTCTAACTCATTTTAGTCTATATTCGCCAATATATTACGGTGATATTTATCTTTAGTAAAAAGGCAGACCTCACCTGGTATGTTTTCAACAAAATATTTCTTACTTAGTGTTGATTTAACACTAAAGGTGATTTAATGGTGACTGTAGCTTTGTCTCAGAAAATTTCGCTACCAGAGGTTCCAGCTTTATTTGGCTTTTGTCTTATACTAGAATGAGACTGTTTGGGTTATGTATACTTAATGAATATTCACTCCAATCACATATATGTGATCCACTAACAGCTAACAACGGACGTCAACGTCAAATTAACAAGTCTGTTTGCGCACTAATTCAATTTATAACAATTCATATTCTCATAAGGAGGGGAAATCAATAAGGAAGGAAGCTAAAATATCAGTAATGACAAAGGCTGTAAAAGTAAACGAAATAAAAAATAAAGGAACTTATTCATCTGACATAAGAGGTAGATAAATTTATACCATTGTGACTGATTCTGAGCAATATCTCACAGAGACGGTGACCTCCAACTTTGGTTGAGTCATTAGACTTGCAATAACTACCCTAAACTCTATATACTGACTAAACTAACACTCAGCTAATTCATAAACTTGTGGCATATCTTTTCATTTTTCCCTGAATATTTTTCTAATCTTCTACTTCGGCTAGCTTGACGAGCTTAGATATACATCGGTTAAACAACACCTGTCATAATCAGCTCACTTAATGGAGGTCCCCAGTATGAGTGTATGGCTTACGTTCCTTAAATAATGCTCTCAATCAAACCGTAATACTGTATACTTGTTAGCTCTACAAGAAGTGATACATGTTAAAACGTTAAGGCATCCTCAAGTCGTCAATCTTGAGTGGTCATATTTCGCAGGTATGTTATCAAAGTAGAGTACACTACTCAGTCGTACATTCAGTCTGTTGCAAGTGAATGGAAATGCACTCAGTGTCACAGGGAGTTCAACTTGGTAAGAAGCAATGTAAAGTGTTTTCCATCAGTCAGTAAACTACTAGAATTGAGGTGGCTTCTCAGTTCTGTGAAGTCGTTAACATAATCATTCATTTCGTGTCATATCGTCTCAAGGGGTATTGATAGACATAGGTAATGAAACTTTAATTTACATTCGGATAGTATGAAAAGCATTCCAAATAATCTTATGTAATCATTAAAAAAACCCATCATTTGGATATAATAACAAAATAAGCTCAAGGACAAGGAGAAAACACATCATAGATGGCGTTTAGCAAGCACATCATACTAGTTAAAAATATATAAGGAATTTCTATTTTTGAAGCATGAATGTAATCATTTTTGAAGACTTGAGCAGATAGACGCCTGGGTACAAAGAAAAACTCCTGTATTCGTAAACTAAAAATAAAATCGTGGAATAGACTGATTGGTTGACTATAGGTCTTGCATTTTATTGGTCTGTATGCTAATTTGGCTGCCAAGTGCAGGTTTCAGTAAGCGGCGATCAGTAGTTTCTGCGTTCTCACCAAACCTACTCTAAGTAAAATTGAGATTTGTGGGGATTTACTGATTGGTTTCAGGTCGGTATTCATCACAGACATTAGTTACAGAAACACTGGAAACCTGGACGATTGGGTTCCGAACTAGAGGCCTGATGGAAACGTACTGTCGCTGCAAAATGAAAGCCTTGGTTCGATCTATTGCAGAGTCATGGATGCCCAGTGCTGATAAGACTTATACTGGGACAAAACACCCATCCAGTACTCTCACAGTTCCAATAGTTCAACAGCTATTCTATATAAGTGATTACCTTCACTCCTTTGAGGACACTATGTACTCTGATGTCAATAACTAGCTGAAATTATACATTCCACTAAAAAGAAAGGTTCTTCAATTCTCAAAACATTTCATAATATTTATCATTTCAATCGTTTGGCTGTTCCTCATCAGCTAGACAGTCAACAGTCATAGAAATATAACTGATTGACTGATTAAAGGCAATCTGATGAAGAAAAGTGGAGGACTGGTTAGTGATCATGATAAACAAATTCATGAACTGAACTTACTGAATTGACATCATCTAACACAATGACAGCAGAAAGGAAGTGATTAATTATTTACAGAACCCATGAATGATTACAAACAACTAATTTTAACATCATTAAGCCGTATCCACAATCAACTGGAGAAACTTAAAGGAAGTAGCCTCTTTCACCTATCTAGTCAGCACTGTCTCAACTATAGGCGGCACAGACGAGGATGTCAAAGCCAGGATCGGAAAGTCAGCAAGACAGACTTTCATTAGCCTGAAACTAGTGTGGAGATCTTCTGCACTCGGCACATAGCATGAACAAGATCCGGGTTTTCAACATCAACGCCAGTCAAGTCAGTACTTCCCTATGGCTCACAGACTTGGCGCGTCACGAAACACACTACCAACAAACTACAGACATTCATCAACAACTGTCTACGCTCACTCGTTACTGAAGATGGAGATCAGATGGACAGAATGATAAGAATAAGCAACAAGGAACTCTGGCCGGCTGACAACAAACCAACCAACAACCTATCGCTAAACAAATATGCAGTGGAAGGAAGTGGAGATGGATTGGACTGGGCATGGACTGAGAAGTCCGACTGTGGACATCACGCGTGAGGCCAGTTGCTCGAGTGGAACCTCGATGGGAAGCGACGAGTTGGGTGTCCGAGGTGAGGGTGACATGGAGGAGATCATGCGAGGAAGAAATGAGAGGTTGTGGGCTGTCGTGGAGCCAGGTTGAAAAGTTTGCAGAGAACAGAGTGGAGTGGAGTGGAGTGGAGACGTGTTACTGGAGCCTTATGTTCCATAAGGAACCCAAGGGACTAATAATAAGTAATAATAGATTTAGACTAGAATACAACACTCATGTCATTTAACCTGCTAGAAGTATGGTTGTTATTTTACCTTTGATAAGCACTTTATAGTTTGGCCAATATACAAAGAGTTCCTAAGTGCTTTGATAGATCAAGATGTGATAATAGTCTCGAAGTAGCCTACACAATTCAACGAACAACTGGACTTTTAGACACCAACAACTTGATCTAGGTATAATCAAATACACGCCGCTTATTCACTTTACTTGACTGAAACCCACGATTAAGAGAGACAGAAGAAAAGTAAAGTAGTTGACGGAGGTGAATCGCAACATTGTGAAAGCGTGTAAATAAAGCAAAATACTCATCTGCTCATAAGTGAGAACATTTCAATAACTTGTGACAATAGAATTTGAATATACGTTTTACAGCTAAATGAGGTTAGACAACAGGCGAAAGCTTGGTTTAATAAAGAATACAAGCAGCTATATAGAGTTAACAAGATATGATCAGAAGTCCTAGTCGCATATGTGGTTTTACAGAGTTCAAGAAAATGAGTACGATTAGTAGTAAAAATCATATGCGAAAATTACCCATTAGGTTATTTGATCATAAATAACAGACAAATTATGTAAAAAAAAGTGAAGAGTTCAATTCAGTTGGTAGAATCATCGATCATCCAAATTTTGTACAAACAGAGAAAAGGTCTATTCAAAAGATGATGCTGTCAAATTAGAGGAATAATATAGTGTAATGTTACCGAGGCCAAGAAAGACTTATCACTACTTCTTATTGAACACACAATCTAGGTTTCAGTCACCTGATCGTTGTGGCCTCAACAAACTTTAGAAGGTTTCAATGACGTTGTTTACTGATTAACTTGAGGGATTCTAGAAATGCCTACTCTATGCCCTGTGTCGACAAGACGCCGAGTGTCTGCAGTATTGAAAGCACATGTTCCCCTGAGATCTAGGCTCTTCTGAATGTGCTCGCAGGATCTAAGGTGTGCTCTGCTCTTTCTTCTTCTGAAGTAACTGCGGCCACAGATGCTCGTAAACTTGTACATACAACTAGAGGTTACATGGGATGGGAACCTGTTGACTCCATAACATGATTGTACCAAGGAGCATGTTGTTCTGTAAAGAGGGATCAACATGGCTGAAGGATATACCATGTTCAGTGTGGTCTACAGCCTTCCATTAATCCTTGTGGAGACGTCGTCACTCTTGAAGTTGAGTTCAATAGAAGCAGGCTTCTTCTTGCTGGCTGTCATTTTTTTTTAACTTGCTACCTTCAGATCTTCTATATTTATTGATTAACTTCTGTAAGTAAATTTTCCAGAAATGTCTTTGCAATGCTCAGCATACCCTCCTCCAATTTATCACTTGAATATCTCCTTTCAACTCTATCAAATATAGTCTTGACTAATGGTCGTTTAAAACTGGTTGGACAAATGCTGTCCAAATTTAGGTATTATGCAGTCCAAATACTCCTTCGATGAATAAACCAATGAAGAGTATCACCGATTTTTACGTTGCAGTGCGATGTATAACAATCTGGACTTATCATTGTTTTCGTGTCCCACCGTGAACTCAATATTTTTATGAGGATCACTGAAGATTCCCAATCTCGCCTTGGTTATTAGTTCACTAGTCGGTCCTAAGCCTTGATAAAGAGGAAAGGTTGGGCATAAAGCTAGCAACTCTACCCCAGAAATTAAATCGAATCACTAAAGAAACTTCGAAGCATAAAGAAAACATATAAAAACTTATTCTTTGCTGCATTCAGGGAGATGAAATGACGTCGATTAGTGAAAGAATTGGGGAAGACGATTGGTCGATTTGTCTTCTATCGATCGATGAAAGCGAGAGTAAACATGGGGACATGGAATGTGACCACAATGTTTAAAGCTAGCTGACAAGGCTGCCCAGATTGCAAAAGAGATGAGAAGGTATGGCATAGAAGTACTCAGAATCTCCGAAAGCAGATGGAATGGAAGTGGAATCTCAAAACTGTCAACTGGAGACGAGTCAATAATCTACTCCGATATTGTCACCCAGATGACAACCACAAGCACACTGAGTTATGGAGTGACTATCATGATATCCTGAAGAGTATCGAAGACTCTCATGTAGTTGAAACCAATCTCCTCCTGTCGGATCAGGATCATGACAGCAAGATTCAACTCAAAAGTAAGGAAAGTCACAATCATACAATGCTACACTACGCACCTACAAATAATACAGATGAAGAGAAAAAGGAGGAATTCTACAGACAACTGCAATCAGTACTAGACAAGATTACAGTTGGTGACTTCAAAATTCTAATGGGTGACACGAATGCCAAACTTGGAGCAGACAACACAGGAAGAGAACCAATCATGAGTCGAGAAGCGTTCGGTGAAATGAACGAGGATGGAGAACTGTTTGCAGAATTCTGCACATTCAACGGTTTGGTGATTGGAGGCAGTGTGTACAAACACAAGGATATTCACAAGGCAGCCACATGGATTTGGTTTCACCGGACACCACGACACACTAAAAATTGACTTCAGATAGACTTTATCTCAATGTGAAGAAAGTGAAGACGTAGCCAGCCTACTGGACACAAGATCAGATTAAGAAGGGGAGCAGATGTAGGTTCACACCACTCACTTCACTATATAGTGCAAGGAACCTGCCTTTAAAATCAAGTTGAAAGACTTCAATTCAAAGAAGTTAGTGATAGACCACAGTTCGAGTTGAACACCCAGAAGAGAAACTGAGGTGAAGGACGAAACTACAAGTGACATCTTCACATCAGCCAGCCATCGGGACAAAAAGGGAGACATTGAGCAACATGCATGAAGAAACCTGTGAGTGTGTGTGGATGAGCACTGGAAATCTTTGAAAGTAGTGTGAAAGGAAACCTGCATAACCATGTTATGAAGGAAGAAGAAAGAAGACAATGAAGGAATGGATGTCGACGGACACATGGAAGCCGATAGATGAGAGAGAGGAATTTGGTGATTGTGAAGCAGAAGATGAGCCAGTGTAGTGCAATGCAGTGCAGGGATGAACAGCGGAAAGAGGAACTGAATACAACATATAAAACACTACACTGGACAAAGAAGTGAAGAAGAGTGCACACAAAGACAATAAACCAAATGAACCAGAACAGGTTGAAAATAAGAGAGACCTGATAACATTGTATCAAATAACCAGGTTACTATCTGGGAAGAGATCCACGCAGATGTGACCAATGAAAGATAGTGAACGAAACTTAGTTAACACCAAAGAGGAGAAAGAAAGGAAACGATGGGCTGACCACTGCAAAAGACTTGAATCTAACACCATCACCTGCAACTCGTCCAGAAATACCACCAGCAGCCCAGCCATAAAACTTTCAGTGAACACAAACCCTCCGACAAACGCCGAAGTTCTGAACGGCATAGGGTTGCTGAAAAAATCCGGGGAAGCAGCACGACCGGATAGAATTTCTCCAGAAGCACTGAAAACAGAGGTTGAGATAATAGCGAACACGCCTACACCACTATTGCAAAAGGTTTTGAAGGATGGATGGAAAGTTACCTCCCGAGTGAAGAAGGGCTACCTTTTCAAACTTCCAAAGAAGGGTGACCTAAGTTTTGGCAAGAACTTGTGCGGAATCAAATTGCTGCCCACGCCAAGCAAAATGTTAAGCTGCATCACTCTGGAGAGACTGAATGATGCGCTGGATTCAAAATTACGACAGGAACAGGGTGGCTGGCTGGCTTCAGGAAGAACAAATCATGTGTCTACCAACTTAAAACTCTACGCTATGCGTCATCATAGAACAGAGCATAGAATGGTAGTCAACCGGATCTTTACCTCAACTCCATGGATTATGAAAAGCCCTTCGACATCGTCGACCGAGAAATAATTTGGAAACTGCTTCAACACTACGGTTTTAGTGCCACAAACATTTATCAACCTCATTCAACATCTATATGCTGTATGGTGAGGCCACATACCAAGTAATTCACAATCGAAAGCTCTGTGATGCCTGTGAAGTGAGGACAAAAGGGAGTAATACAAGGTTGCCTACTATCACCGATGATCTTCCTGATTCTGGTTAACTGAACTGGATCATGCAACAGACAACTCTGAGGAGCAAGGAGATGGGTATATACTGACTGGATCGATGAAAAGATTTCGTCAACAATCATGATTTAAGTCTAATATCTTGTCGCACAAACTCGGAAACTAACAAGTTGGCAGAAGAGGCGAGGCAGCAAAGGAAGACGGGACTCCCCTCAGGTGAACGTAAAGAAGACAGAGGTGATGAAGATACCCAACCAACAACAAGTACCAATCACCATCAATGGGAAAAATCTAAAGGAAGTAGTCTCTTTCACCTACCTAGACAGCATCGTTTCAATTACAGGCTATGGCACAGATGAGGATGCCAAAGTCAGGATGGGAAAAACAGAAAGACAGGCCTTCATCAACCTGAAATCAGTGTGGAGATCTACTGCACTGAACTGCATTCAGCATAAAGCGTCAACTAGACTCGGATTTTCAACACCAACGTCAAATCAGTGCTTTATGTGATGTTTGAGAGACTTGGTGCGTTACGAAAAGCATTTCCAACAAACTGAAAACATACATCAACAGCTTCCTACGCTCGATATTGAAGATCAGATCTCCAGAAAGAATGAGCAGCAAAGAACTCCGGCTGTCTGGGAACGAACCAAACAAGAACCTATCGCTCAACAACTATGCAGAAGGAAGTGGAGATGGATTAGGCATGCACTGAGAAGACCATTCGGGGACATCATGCGCCAGGCCATCTAGTGGAACGAAGATGTGGAACGGCGAGTTGGGCGTCCGAGGATGATATTGAGGAGATCGTGAGAGGAAGAAATGAAAGCTGATGGTCAGTTGTGGAGCCAGGTTACAAAGACTTCAAAGATGAGAGTGCAATGGCGACGTGCTACTGAAGCCCTATGTTACTCTAGGAACCCAAGGGATTAGAAATAATAATGATAAAACTGAAGATTTCCAGCATGTAGAATGGATGTTGTGGGTCGTTGCACACCTATACATATAAATGTATCGTGGACAGATCTGGAATAATATGTCATTTCTCCGATTGTTAGTTTAAGCTTTGGTTTACCAGGTGTAGTCATAAAGATACCTACCAAAAGGAATTTCCATATTAGATTTGCTTATTTGATATAAAGCGCACAGTGATACAGTATTATTTAATTGATTACGTTTCGAGCATAAATTATTGCTCATAATCATATCAATGTGAATTTCCATTTATACTGCAGCATTTTGGCGAAATGTAGTGTTGTCGAAATGAAATTGAACTGAACAAAGTTTTGGTGAAATATACCTGAGAATTTGTGTTTAACGGTAAAACATAATGCATCACTCAAGAAATCTATTCAATATTGAACTGTTCTAATATTTTTCCACATTACTGACAAGATCCCCTTAAGAGTTTGTTCACCAAGCATGTGAGAAGCCCAAACTGAATTCAGTTCACTAAAAACAAAATTAAAGGATGTATAAAAAGTTTGCTCATCACAAATTTTCAGTTTATTCTAATGTTGGGATGACTGGAGAAATGAGAAAAACAATTGTTTCAAGCGAAACTACTATTCAGATCAGTTGCCCAGTTTACCAATTCGTTTGTATTACGCTACATCTATATTTCAATAGTTATATCTTAAATAAATATAGCGTGTTACCTGTAAGAATTAAGAGTTAAACGTTCATTGTTTTCTAACATATATAAATAATTTTTGAACTAATCTCAGTGTGTTTAGAAAATCGAAGACAAGATTTTTCTGAACGTTTAATTATGTATGCCACAGCTTCTTCAGCAGAAGCTGGACGCTCAACTTCTTTAAGGATATTCGTAACAACTATGGTCTGGATGTTTATAATCTTATTTCTAGCATACAAAGTGATTATTGCTTGCTCATACACGTGACTAATGACCTCTAGTTTACAAAGGTTCCTCAGTCAAACGTAAGCATTTTTGGAAATAGTCTCTGAATAACAATTACTTTGTTAATAACAGACTGAGTGTTGCAGCCCTTAGCTTTTTCTCTGAATTCAGAAAACTTGCTAATATTTAAGGCAGAACAAAAGCGAAACAGAATCAATCTTGACAGTTTCTATTCCAGGTTTTGTCGTTTTAACTGTTGTTCAGACTCCATGTCTGTTTGTTGAATGATATATCAGCCGATAAGTGGAAAACCTGAAACTCAGACGAGTATCAGTGATAGTATTACTTTAAAATTCATTTCACTTATGAATTAATCGGTAAAATTATTGTATAGCTCGGTTCAATAGGTTTTGATTGACCCCGTCATACATTTCTGTATGATTTATATGTCGAAAACAACTGCATGTTGTGTGGAATACATTCTTTGGCATTAATCCCCTACTTTGTGATTGGAATTGCTTGTTTCATTTTTATAAACCAAGGTGAGTTGAGGCTAAATAATTTAGTTGTACGTACAGATGTATCAGACTGCCTGGAAAAATTTTGGGTCTAGTAATAACGTTTCCATTTGGATAATAGATTGGGAAATACTAGAATAGTTAAAGTAGTATTTCTCTGGTTCTTCTGGAAAACTTAAGTGGGAATCTATAGGTTCCATACTTCTCATAAGCTTTAATTTTTCGTCTTCTGAGCGTTCGTCGTCTGGTAATTCATACAGGCATGTTCTCTTAGTGAAATGTTGCCTTCCACTTCAGTAAATCGAGATTTTATTTTATCAATTTGATTCAGTGTTAGATGTTTCAGAGGACGATGATCTGGATGAGTGTGATTTCAAAGGAGAGATTTCCACAGTGGTTTTAGACATTCATGTTTCTCCTATACATCCATTCAGGAAACTGGTACGGGTATACGCTTCGGCAAGTTTGATAAGAACCAAAAAGTCCATTAAGTTCCTTTACTGTCACAGGATCCTTGCTCTTTTTTAGATCAGAAAAAATTTCCATTGAGACATTGAAAAACACAAATTAATTCAATGAATAAAACTAGTAGAAATGAAATTTTCCTTCACTAAACTGCACAGACTACTTTACTGACGTAAATCCATCGAAACTAGCAGTCTAGAGGACCGTATCCTAGTATATTATCAAAAGGAGTTATTCCAATGATGCACTTTTATCGGGTGATTCAAGTTCAATAATGAATCGTATCGACAAAAAGATAGAGTAGTCATGGGACCAACACTGAACAGATTGATTCATGAATAATTTGGAAAGTATTGTATTATGTCCATTTATTGATCAGTTCCACTTATATAAAAGGTATATGGATGACACCTTCAACGTCTGTGATGAGAAAATTGATCTTCATGCCATTCTTCTTAAATCCAATGGGAGTCATTTCTGTATCGATTTCAAGATGGAAGTTGAGGACAACTCAGCATTTCATTCTCTTGATATCTTGTTGAAGAAGATACATGATGTCTCCTTAAAAATGTCAATTAATAAGAAGTCAGCTTGGAATGGACAATACCACTCAGCCGAGAAAAAAACTTTATTCATTCGCTTTGCACTAGAAGCAGAAGAATATGCACAAATGACATATTAGACGATGAGTTGGAATACCTTTGGAAAGTGCTTCTTCAGAATGCCTATCCCGTAAAGTTCATCGGAAAAAACACGAAGCTGAAACAACAACAGGAACAAGTTCTCACTGTTCCTAAGACCGTATTCATGACTATTAAATTCAGAGGTGACAACGCAACAGAAATACTGAAGAACCATCTATCTGAAGCATTCAGAAAAACATTCTAAGCCACCGAACTGAGAGTTGTCTTCTCCAGCCGACAGTTGGTTCAATGTAATGTGAAGGACAAACTGCCACTTTGGGCCACATTCATGTTTGCTTATCAGTTTACCTTCTCTTGTGGAACTCGTTACTTAGGCCGCATAAAGTACAGTCTTACGCATCTCCGACCACTATCCTACGTGATTGTTCAGAGAAGAACAAAAGTCAAGCAACAGGTTAATCTTGGATCATTTGGCTAAGGTTATGTCGCTTCCCCACAGTCTTTTTTCGAAATCCTATACAACGTCAAGCCAAACGACTCGAAAGGAGGACGATTTCGTCACCTATGTATAGCGGAGGCGTTGGCAACCCAACAATTAGAGCCTGAGCTCTGCATACAGAAGTACATCCACTCTCTCATTTCTCTGTCAATACTCCCTTTTGATTTTCTTTATTGCTTCAATATTCATCTTACTGACAGATTATCTTAACTTTGCGGTTTACTTTCCCACATCTTAACATGTTAGCTCCCATCTCCCACTAAAATGCTAACAATACTCAGACTATTGATGATAATTATTTCTGACCTGTTTATTTTTCAATCTAATTGGTCATCACGTTAATCTACTGCATATTTTCCTTATACACACTTGATTACGCCATCCCTTTCTAACTCTAGTATCGGCCCACTATTTCACCTTACAGCATTCTGTTTTGATAACTTTATGTTGACCTACTAGCCAATGATAGACTAATCTGTTTACGTGTTGGTACCAAAATTTCGACTGTACAGCTGCTGAAAATGATTCGGCGAAAAGAATGTTTCCTTTGTTGAATTAATTTGTTTTTGTATACCCCAGTGGGTTATTTCTGTTGTTGTTGTGGAAGCCTTCAGGGTCACTCATACGAAACTGGGCGAGTATATTCGAGACCAATCACGTTCAAGGTCAGCGTTGTGACTGAATGAGGGAAACCATATGGATCAGATAACGACAATCAGACAAGGTTACAATAAATTGGCGACTGGGTTAACTCAGTGATGGAAACGTTTTGTAGCTCAAGCTAAGGATGTGCATATTTCATCAATAAGTTTGGTGACATCCTCAGCTTTAACTTCAAAAAGGAAGAGTTAGCATATTCAAATGAGACACGAGTGTTCAGGTAGTGCTTTTGCTAACCTTAAGTATGGTTCAACTGTGGGTTGGAAAGGAGATTTTTACCACATCTTGACCTTACGTTTCATTTGGTCATGCTGATAGAAAATCTTTGTTACGGTAAAACTGTGCTATTTATTCCTGACACACTGCTTCATTATTGATTTACTTAGACAATTTACACCTGGTTGACAGACAGCTGCTTCTCTTACTAAGTAGAGATCTCTTCCATAACATCTAAATATCTTGAGGATTAATCATAATTTACATGCATTTACCATCCATTTTTGAATATTTCTGTTATCTAACTGAACATATGGTGCTATCAACGCTTAAAATGAATTGGCCTACGGATCAATGAAACTTTTGAGAACCTTCACAGGTTTTTAATCTGTGTAACTGATGACGACCTACGAGTTGAAACTTTGTCATTCTGAATGAATACTTATGCGAAAAATTTGGATATGTTGTGAAAAATTCTTGTTAATAACTTCGAGTCACGTAGGAATTTCAAATCTTCAGCATCACTGTTAACTGTCACATGATGAGGACATACGTGCACTTCAGATAGACCTAAACAGCTAGTTTACCTGGTCAAAGAATTGCCTGATGCGTATCAACGCAGGTAAATATGTGAGCATGGACATAGGGTACACAGATGGTAACGCCTACCATATTGGTGGGACTCCTCTACCCTCAGTACTGATCCACAACGACCTAGGAGTCACAGTGAGCTATGGTTTGAAGACCACGGCACATTGACGATTGGTTGCAGCTCAGAGTTTTAGGAAACATTGTGCATTATGCAGAACGTCTAAAAAGTAAGTGCTGATTTATTCCCCATCTTATACACATCCTTAGTTAGGCCTTAACTAGAAAACTGTACACAAGCGATAAATCCTTGTCTGAAAGGTGACTCAGACGTTTTGGAAACAGTTCAGAAAGCAGGCGCTCGTATGATTCCTGCAATCGTTGGCCTGACCTATGAAGATTGACTTTAGGAGCTGAACCCTTTCTCTTTATCCTATCGCAGACAGAGGGGAGGTCTAATCATGCTATACAGGATTCTAAGAAATGACTTCGAACCTGATCTATCTTTCCCTCCCAGTATGTCGGAACATCTCAGAGGACATAGTAGGAGAATACAGAAGCAAAGAACGGACGTAGCCACCGTAGAGTACTGGTTCTCGTATCGAGTAACCAACTCCCAGAAGAAGTGGTGTCCGGATCATCATTTGACTCGTTCAAAAGGGGATTCGATAAGTACAGAAATGTACCGGAAAAGTATCAATATAGGTTCACAGTTTTCTGTCTTCAAACAACAAATCTGAATCTGATGATCATTTAGCTTATCAAATCTATACTTTGTTTCTCAGTTTTCAATGCACTAATCAAACAGGATAACAACTCGATGAACTGCAAACAGAACACATAGCCTATCCAACTTAGTACGAGTAACTTTAAAGGCCACTTTAACAACTACTGAGGTAGTCAGTTAAGTTCTATTCTGCGGAAAACTATCTTCCCAGCCAAATTTCCGAAATCCGATTGATTATTTTAGCGGTTACTAGGGTGCATCTGAAAAGCACTCTTTAGGACACGTTAACTATCATTATATGAATTCATTTAAATGAAGTAAGAAATTCTTTTGATATGACCAAACAACTCGTTTCAACTTCATTGAAACGGATACGGTTATATTCATCTTCTATAGTTGGAAGGAAAATAAGAGAAATTAACTGACTGAAGAAAATCTGAAAAACATAGGAAATAATAAACTATTAACGTTGAACATTACATTTTTCAATCTAAATCGCCACGATCATCATGCATACCAGAAGGTAAGTTCTCTGGCCCGCTTTGAAGATCATCAGTGGTGCACTCTAAGGAATTCAGCATACATAGCAGTCAGGCTATTCAGATCATTTAACTCTATCTAGCTGATCTGGATGAACCAGTATGTAAAAAACGGAATGGTCAGTAAGCAAACTGTTTAAAAACTGCACAATCCATGTTGTCAATGGTCCGAGCTGAACCGTCTGATAATCCAATTAATTCGAATACCAGTGCGAGTGGTTTCTAACTACTCCAGCTAAACTCAATAACACGTCTTATCAGCTGATGACACCTTTCCTTCAGAAGACATAATCTGTTATTTTGAATAAGGTTTCACACAGAGACCTTACTGATACCACATTTTGGTAACTGAATAACCAATCAGATCTGAAAAATATTAATGTATGCCCTCTAACCAGAACTATTTAAGGAATATCTCAAAGCTGAGGAGTTATCTTGATATGACTATGAACAGTAAATTTTATCTGAAACATAATCCAGCAAATAATACTGTTTCACTGTGAAACTTCTAACTAGTCAACTAAAATGGAATTGCATTATACCACAGTACCCAAGTTTTACTCTGATATTACAGAAATCCACATTTCTAGTGACACTTCATATTTCATCGTGTAGTTTATAACGTAATCTCCAAGGTCTTCAACAAACATCTTATTGATGGATAATGGCTAGCAGTGGAATCCAGAATGCGCGTCTCGTCCTATTCGGGGACTCTTCAGTTGGATGTGCCTGCTTCCCAATGGGCGATGTTGTTCCCAATAAGGCTCGAACTCGGGACGGATTGCTTTAAACGCCAAAGCGTTATCCACCAGACCACCGCATCATAACAGCCACTTCTTGTGCGATGAGTATAATTTTAATGTTTTTGCTTGTACAAACAATTTACTGTTTAATCATTGAAAACATTTAGATGACAACACTGACATTTGAAACGATATTCAATTTTGATGCTAAATAACAGTAGTAAATCACCAAGCAGCCTTAAACTATAATTTCGTTCCCATCGGGAATCATTAGTGGAATGTATGTACAACCATAGAAAAACTGGTGTTTGCTTGAAGTTATGAAACTGTGGCTCTCAGAAAGCACCAATCTTCTCAATATCACGAATAGACTTTGCCAATGATCATCCCTAAGCACATACAATGGTTGCAGAAATTCTTGTCGATTGACCTATTATATTCAACAGTAAATTACAGTGTACTGGGGGGTTATAATACTTAATTTAGTAGTGACAAGTTAAGTGTGATTGATAAACTATGAGCAGTGCTCAGCACTTAGGGTTTGATCGCAACATCAGTAAACCTCTGGTGACCAATTTATGTAAACAATAGATTCATTTGTTCATCGCAATAATGAATATTAGTGAAAAGCATTATTAGGTGAAACGATTGAAGAAACTTTCATCCCTGAAGCGTTATATCTCTAAGATATCTGTAATTCAAAAAGCTTCATTTACAATTTAAAACAACGCATTCATGCATTCCTTACCGTTGTAGACAAGGTGAATTTTTCGAATATCAACATTTAGAACCAGTTAATATTGAGCATAACTACTTATCTAGGATGAACACGGTAAATAACTTCAGTAGCCAATTCCAATATGTCACAAGAAGCAGTTCTTTCAATATAATCTTATATTTCATTTAAAGGTGTATTGAATACTTCAAGAACCGAAGTCTGACCACACTTAAAAATACTTGCTGACTCAACTAGTGTCATATAGGCGTCTCTTGTTTAGCACTGGATGATGAAACCCAACTGAATACAAGCCTATGAAACTAAGTGTGAAAATATGTCAGTCAACAATACAAAAATACCATGTACAAAGTTCATATTCATTAATCAAGGATACATTTAGTGGATTCAAAAAAAGTGCAAAATATTATTGAACATTGAACTGATAGAGAACATTTGAACTAAAGATTATAACTGAAGTTGCATCTATTTAGTTTAGTTTTATAGTTAGCAGAAAGATGAGTAGACTTTCTAGCACCTTTCAAAGAAAAATAGGAATATTGTTCAAGTGTTTTAAAACTTGGCATTAATTTGACAGAATCGTATGGATAAAATTGTAGTCACCATCTCCAGTATTACTTGAAAATCAACAGAGATAGTTAAGTTAACACAACTACTGATAGAAATCTAATCCAACTTTTTGATAAATCACTGGATACCTTTTCCTTACGTTTTTTAATTCCATAAATAATTATGTTCTAAACAGGTAATGTTTTCGTCTAGATCAATCATCATCGTACTTCGTATCTTGTGATTGACCAGCTGCGATGACTACAGTCGATAGAAGCGTATTGATTAGTTACTAGTTTCTTATTCCCAAAACAATAGTATATTGATTAATTTTTGGTTTTCTCCTTTGAAAGGAGGATCTATCATAAGTTTACATCTCCAGGTTAGTTAATTTCAACGTCTTTTGAAACCGTTCATATTAGTGTGAAAATGGAAATTTCTTCATTCCTTGTTGCTTTTTTTCGAATCACTCCAAGTGTACTAAATATCTCCAATCCTCTCAAATATCAACCAGCTGTGTTTAGCTTTTATATCATAGTTTTGTTTAACATATATATTTGAATTCAAAGTATGTCATCAAAGCAATTAATTAATGAAAAACTCAGGCCTCATGTGATTATTAAAGTTTGTCAATCACTGATTTATTGTTTTGTTAGCTTTGATATTTAGTTCTGGACATTTCATCTACAGACTTTGTGACATTGGAAACCACTAACTTCATAAAGAAGTGAGATGTAATCAAAGAATACATGAATGTTTAGGTGGTTTTTTTTTATTGACCCTGAATGTTGTCTAGTTGTAAGTTCGAGAATTGATTTTTGTTCTACCTTGAACTTTTCGACCTGAAATTACATTAGGTCACGTTGGACAAAATTATGCTATATGTTACTTACACTGTATTAGATTATTACTATTATTGTTAATTTATTTGGTCAATTTTCACATGGTTGATGTATGATTGTTTGCTTCCTGTGCAATCTGACTAATTTATGATGAGAATATAATTACACCATTTCATACACCTTAATCTCACGACATTTGAGGTAGAATCTACTCAGCACAGATATTTACGTCAACATGTAGAGTTCAAATGAACAGCTGTACTAACTAAGAAAATCAAATAATGCCAAAACCAGCACTTCAAGATCATATGTAATAGTATCACTCTCCCTTTTTCCATAATAACTCACTCATTGCTTGTTGTCTATATTCTAAAGAATGAAACCGTAAGATGTTTTGTTGTTTTTACCTACGCAACGCTTTTCGTATTCAAAACACAATCATTCATTTAATATTATAAACTGAGTAATAAATCATCAAAAACAGTCATAGTTCACTGAAAGGAGGTAATTTCATAAATATACATAAAATTTTAGACGTGTTATTTCTTAAAACGTTTTGCTTTACTGAACAGCATGTCCAATAAAAGGACGTCGAAATGGACGAGCCACGCCGCCAAATCGCAATTGTCCAGCCTCTTTTCGACCACCTAACCCACCACCAAGACGACGAGGTCTCCAACCTGACAAAGTTCCACCGAAATATGGTTCCAATATAACCTGAGGAAAAAGCCACCAACAAATATCTAAGGTTCGATTAACGAAACATGCACGTTAACTACACAAATGCTAACTAGAACGATTTAATAATCTCTAACGATTCGTATCAGTCAAACCTGTGGAATAAAGTCACGATATTCAAAATCATTTAACATGAAGATTGCCATCTACACAATTAGATCAGATCCTAATATTTAAGGCTTTGTAATTTAAATTAATCTAAAGTGTATTACATCTTAAGAGATTAAAGTATTCAGTATTGTTCATACCCCAGAAAATACTGTCGCCCCAAGAAGATATTGTGCAGCAGTTTAAACTAAGACGACTGCCAAGAACGCCAAGAAAAATAACAAATAATCGTTTAACCGCAAAAAGTACTTACTTTTTTTCAAAACCCTAATATACGGTCGTGTTTGAAATGATAAATACACGACGTGACAGCTGCACTTACTCAAAGTACAAAACTAGATGAGTTTGAGATTAGGTCTAAAGCAGTTATGAAATCCAACTATGATTTTCTTACGAAAGTGAGAAATTCATACCATCAATGGTCCAGAGAATTCGAGCACAGTATTACTGTTTGATACAAGTGCCTGAAGGTTATTGCAATAAATCATCAGCATGCGTCATGAAGATCAAGATGATAACAATAACAGATGGAAGATTAACTCCTTTGAAGTCAAGCTCATTTGTTCGCATACTCAAATAGCCAAACGGTTTAAGTGAGATCATTTTTAAACAGAAACTGAATAGCATTGATTTTCGAAAGGAAGAAAGAAATCTTAGATTTGCGGTCAATTTCACCTGCCTTATGTACTCTACATCGTGTAGTCAACTACTTTGACTTCAAATATGACTAAAACGTTTCAATGTATCTCCTTACTATTTGATCGTTGAATCTGATAAGGTCAAATCAGTGAAGTGGTCGTCATGAGTTTAGATTATCTCAGTCTGACTAATCAGTATTGCTTTTTGACCTGTGGGAATTCTAACTACTCACCGGACGAAGCTCAATGCATCATCAAATCAATATGATGTGAACATATCTCCTGAACTGGAAAGAGGAAATTTACACACAGTCATCTAGAGATAAGTTTGGAAGCATTTACAGGTGTGTCTCAAACTCGAAGACAAGATTTCTGTAATGAAACTAGTCAGTCACTTCTGACCACTGACTGTTTATTAGTTCATAAAAACAGTTGGAAATGACTTGAGTATTAAAGGGGACTGACGAAAAACTGAGATTGAGAGGCACGGACAAAAAAAAATGCTCTCCATTATGCATACTCTTAGCTTCATAATGAAAACTCTGTATTACACATGTGCTGAATTGGATTCATATTATTTCTCATCAAGGTGTATGTAATTTGTTCAGTGTACTAGTGTTGCAACACTTCAAATCAAATACAACTTTTCATAGTATCGACACACTAGTGGTAGCCTGCTCTGATGTGTGAACGTTGGATAAATTAGGTTCTGTAACGTGTTGTATGATTTAAACTAGATGGTGATAACCTGACTGACTTTTTTTTAGCTTTCTATGTGCTTCTGATTGTGGTATAGACGACCATTTCACGAACATAAATCTCGTTCGTTTGAATATAGCTATAGTAAAGGTCTTTCCACGCGATTACCAATAAAATCAATCAATAATGCATATCTAAGACAGTCTAAATTACAAAATAAAATGAAATAACCTTAAGTATACTATATATGGTATGACACTTGACAAACACAAATATATGCATACAAAAACATGTGATCTCCAGTAGCCCGAAAAGCTATATAATCCACACAATCAAGCGAATTCATTTTTTCCAGAAGATAATTTACTTGATGCGCTACAGCTGAACAACTATTTTGTGCTCCCTTCAGTTCTCATCATAATCAATCAATTACCTGTCAGATAGGTAGACATACATTAACATAAGATCCAGAAACACTGTACAATGGTCTTACTTGTCACACTTGTCGTTAGCATATCTCAGTATAAGGTAACATCAAGGATGACAAAGAAATGTAAAACAGATATAAGACAAAAATAAAGAGTGAAGCGAAAACTAAATACAATGTTATGATCGAGTTTAGAAGAAGACATGTAAATATCCACACTACTGTTATCGATTCTGAGTCGTGTCATATTAAATCTCCAACTATTGGCTTTATTTATGTTGCTGACTGCAAAGCCAGGCAGCTAAGATCGACTATAGGAAACTTAAATGAACTGGCGCCATGCATAAGTCTCCAGTATTTGATAAAAATTTCTTATCAATATGTTTGGCTTTAGATCTCAATAATTTAATTTTATGACAGTCTGTTATCATCACCTGAAATTTTTTTAAAGTACAGTGCAAAAATGCATAACACTGAAGGATAAAAGATAAAAGTAGTAAAGCATAAAGTTGGTTCTTTAGTAGTTGCCCACATTTTCAAGCATGAGGAAAAGAGGAAATTAACAAAATTTAAAAAATAAGAAGAAATATATATATGAAAGAAAAATAGTCAGTAAATGAGTCACTGAATTTATCGCTCCATAATTGATGTTGAAACAGGATCACTAAAGTTTCCATTACAGATTCTTAAGATTTCAAAAACCTCAGCCATTTAGTCTATCAGGGGTGGATAGATAATAAATGACTTCATATGTTAGTAGGATGTCCCTGCCTGATCGTGCTTTGTTTTCTCCAAGTGTAATTCTATTTTAGCCGTTACTGCCTATCAGGGTAAAAGATGACTTGGTAATGTATAGTGCATTTTTGAGTCACCTTAGTGGATGTAGACTTCACTTAAACACTAAACCTAGAACATTTTTTGAAAAAGCTAATCAATGAAATTCAAACCAACAGCATCAAGATGACATGTTGGCTAAGGTATTCGGAACCTGAGTGATTCTTGATGAGAAATGCAAACTATGAAGCGTTGCTCAATTAAGATGGAACCATAGAATGAACAACCTTAAGTTCAAGAGTATAACTATGAATGACAGAGTTAAATCAATATTCGTCAAGTAGATAAGTATGATATCAACACTAAATAGTCAGTCTGTTGGTTTCAGACTTAACTTCCGAAAGGTGTAATTAGACAATATCGCCCAACAGGATCACATTCTACGAGCTAAGAGTATATTTTATCAGTTGCATATACTGTTATTCTATCGGTATTCATAGACCACTACCATATTTTTAAAAGACGAAGTTTACTTGCTCATTAACTAACAAATTAAACGATTTGTCATGGTCCATCTCTTAGTGATACTGCTGTATCAAGTTTCTTTCTTTCAGTAGATAAAAAACCGCTTACTGGTCATGAGTAGTCAACGGGTGACGTAGAGAAAGAGCTATTCCATTTATCACTCGAGTCATTTCCAACTGTTTTTATGAACTAATAAACAGTCAGTGGTCAGAAGTGACTGGCTACTTTCATTACAGAAATCTTGTCTTCGAGTTTGAGACACACCTGTAAATGCTTCCAAACTTATCTCTAGACGACTGTGTGTAAATTTCCTTTTCCACTTCAGGAGATATGTTCACATCATATTGATTTGATGATGCATTGAGCTTCGTCTGGTCGCTTGATGTTATTGTGAGTAGTTAGAATCCCTGCAGCCCAGATGGCAACATTCGTTAGTTAAACATATCATCTAAACTCATGACGACCACTTCAATGATTTGACCTTATCAGCACTGTTTACGAACTAACTAATCTGCGGCAGTTAAATCTTTCAAATCGATCGAAATGTCATGACTGAATTCAACCTGGTTTGGAAATTCCTTTCTTTTTTCCACACGAACCACTTTATGAAGGTCTTACGCTTGGTAAACACATCATTTACCTTAACTAGTAATGCATACTACTGGTGAGCAGTATATCGGTAACATCCAGCGGCAATACAGAGTATAGATAGCTTACGTTCCAACAGCGAATTCTACTGATTCGCATGATAAACTCAGAACTGTTCAAGTCGATTAGATGCAATGAGCTGATCAAATTGAGCGCACTATCTTTTGCGGCAATTTGAAATGAGATGGCATTCACAAAGAGACTAAATAAATAAGTTGTATGTAACATCATATCACAAGATGAGAGCTATTTTTGTCGCAGATATTAGACGTTCACCTGAACTTCTAGATTACTTAGGTGAGCAGTTTTATTGTTGTCACATGATATTCACCCAGTTTTTTTTTAAAAACAGAAACTCCTTACAATTCTTTGCACTTATCACCTTGAAAAAACTAAGGACAATACATATGTAGTAGAAAAATAAGGGTGACTTTAAAGGCCATCCTGATAGCTGCTGAAATAACCAATCAGGTTTCCCTATTCCAGATAGAAAGGTACGTTTTTATAGAATAGAAGAGTTTAATAGGGTGTCTCAAAATTTACTGAGGTGGTCTTTAAAGTCACTCAACAATAATAATATGAAACTGACTTCTATTTTGCAAATTTTCAGTGACTTACAACCTAAAAAATGTCCGAATATATAATTCACTTTTATAAACTTGACAGGAATTTCTTATTTCAAATACGCTGAGATTTGTCCACATATAACTTATAACTAATGTCAACCTTTTACTCAGTGCCCAATGTTTATGAAACTATTCGATCAAATTTTAACCAGAAGACATACAAGTGAACAAGAAATTGCTGATGGGAATAAAAGGTAAGATATGGATTCAGAATAATTCCAACCAATTAAAGTTGCAGAAACAGGAAGAAATCTTATCAGAATGGACTATTTACTAGGCTATAAAGTGTACGTTCTTCAAAGGAATTAAGAAGTAAATAAGAATAAGAGTATAATAGAAAACGGAAATCCACACCATGGATTATGTAGCTACAAAAATTAACAAAATTACACTAACTTGAATAACACGATGAGTAGCAGTGATTAGATAACAAGAGTGAGGAATAAAATGAACTCAACTTCACCTCATGGGCCCTTCTAAGCTGTTTAAAACCTAAACACTAAACTTTATTTAAATACTAACAGTTTGCTTCTTATAAACTACTAAAAAGAGCTGGTCGGAATACAATTCAGTTGCACTATAAAAACTGCGAAAATTCAATAAAAAAAAAGAGTGGAATGCAGCCTATCTTCATACCACTTACTCTTAAAGATGAGGAAATTGCCGGTTGAATGAAGTATAAACTTAATTCTGAAGCAAATAAGTAGTATATTTCTGCCAAGCAAGTCTGTTTGTCATGTTAATTGAAGTTGGATATGTTCTCAATTCATGTTACTTGAAATCGTACACACATGGATAAACGTTCATTAGACGAATGAAGAGAAAGGTTCATTATCTGTATACTTCCTAATAAATTTGTAATAAAGCAAGTTTGTTTTAATTTATGTTTCGCTATCTATTGTTAGTAGCTTTATCATACATCTAGAAAAAACTTATACTATATATATGCTTGGATATTGTATATTCCGGTTTAATATAAGCCAGACAAAGTTATTAAAACAACCTTGTGTTGTTGAACATTGATCGGGTAATACAACTAAAAAAATAATGAATATTATTTATCTATTTCTCAAGTTATCAAATACCAGCTTAGTTCAGATATCTATAAAGAAAAAAAAAACAGTTTCTGTTCACATTTCTAAACAAACGCAAGCTTACAGCGTTTTACTGGATCCATTCATATAGAAAGGCTGAAAACTATGTTATATATTCAAATGGATACATCCGTTATTCTCATAATGTTCTAGCGATTTCATCCCACCGAAATTTTGTCACACCACTTTTCGTCTCTTTTCTGTTCCATCTTACTGCAACTACCATTTTTCTTATCTGAACATTCTTGATCTTGACCTTCAAAAGGTAGTGTAAGTTTCATGATGTCAATGTTTCATTTCTGTTAGACTGTCGTTCTCATTTGCTACATAGTCTTTTATAATCTGATGAATAGGCTATCCTTCTAACACACCTTAGAATTTCTCCTCTTTTAAATAAGTTGCATAATCATTCAGAATTTATGTGTTACTCCTTGTTTCCATGACTAATGTTTTGTCAACTTTACAAAAGCATGTGAAATATTTTGGAATAAGTGCGCTTTGACTTTGTTTAAATGAACCTGTGAAATAGAAATCAGGCTTACAAATAATTATTCCGATACATATTTTATTCATGCTTAAGTTTGAATTCACTTTTCTTTATAAATTTCTCCTAGTATGAATCCAGGACACTGACAATGAAACTAACTAACTAAGATCCTAAGATGGTGCGGTCATGGACGCGTACTGTTCAAGGGTCCCATTCTAGAATGGAACAGCTGTCCAGTACGCCAAGGTTTCTCTATGTTTTGTCAACCGATATCAGCTCATGATGAATACCAACCTAAGATCAATGAATAAATCCCCATAAAATCTCCAAATTAAATAAAAAAGCATTGAACCATCAACACACTATGCAATGTTATAATAAATTACATTATCAATTGGGTAGATAAACTTGAAATTCAGAAACAGTGTTGAATCAGTCAGTCAGTAAAACCTACCAACTATTTTCAGATTCTTTTACTAGGTTACAACCTGTCTCCGTTCTATCAGGGATAGTCTTACTTACCATCTAGCTGTCTAAAATTCAACAAGTGAAGTGAATTTCGAATACTCAGTTAGCTACAATAATGAGCACGTGACTGAGTAATAAAATACCAAAAATAGGAAACTGGACAAAAAACAATCGATAACATTACGAAACAAACCTTATCTCCGTTTGGTATATCTAATCCACAATGCCTTTCATCTTTTATGCCTCGATATGATGTAGCAGGAGTTGTTTGACTACACCAATTACGTAGCACATGCTCAACGTCCAATTCTGAAGAGAAATATGCGAATGCATAACCACACGGATAACCAGTTACCGCATTGTGAACAATGTGTACCTTTGGCCAAATTTCTTCATCATCATGTCCATTTGAAGAAAATGGAGAACGACCACGATTACGTCTTTTCGAAGTGTGTTTGCCACTAGGCTTGTTTTTTAACTGTGAATCCAGTAATTTATTCAGTGCTTCTTGCAAGCAAACTTTAGAAGTATAGTAAGGTAGTCTCCCAATGAATAGTATAGCCTTAATTAAAAAAGAGAAGGAAGAAAGATAGAGGATAAAATCAGTTTGGAATAGTAATAACTACTTACTTGAAAATAAAAGAAACCTTACTTATTCATCAAACCACAAATATACAACTTAGTGTGATGGACAACTGATCGATGGATTGTCAGCATGAATATTAAGAGTGAATCTAACTTCTGCTAAAACATACACAGCTTCACAGAAACATCTTGATGTCTTACTAGAGTTAATTCAGTGAGAGTTTATACATTGAGTACGTACTACACGGTGATCATAACCATTCTTCGAAAATAAAAGACACTGAAACAGTATAAATAGTCATAAGTATCACTTTAGTAATCGTTCCAAAATGTGGAACAATGGAATCGACAACGTTAACATTAGATATGGCTTCCTCAGTGAGGAAGGTATGTTAGTCACTGAAATCTTGAATCTGTATAGATTGAGGACAGAATATAGCGTTCTGCATATAACTGATGTCCACTAGGATGTGCAATGCTGGTTCAAGTACTACTTCTAAGATGGTAAAACCAGTGCTCAAACGATACAAACTCATGATAACGCACGTTGTTGGTTTGAACTATACAGTAAAGTTAAGAGTAACCGATTTCAAATGTTAGAATGTTGAGAATAAATTAATGGAGACTCTAAATACAACCACTTTTCGCCTTTTAAACAAGAAAGTTTTTATATTACTTAAATTATCTTTGTTCTGTCAACATTCATGACTAACATCACGTTTACTTTAAGACCCTTCTAATTTCATGTAATATACTGCTGTGAATTATGCAGGAAGTTTGACATTGTTTTATTTATTTACCTGCCAAAATCAGACATTACTAGAAGGCTTTCTGATCAACAGTCAAATCTCATCTTAATTCCAACGACTATAGTTGTCTCTGCGACATAACCTTTGGAAAGAATCTAGCCTACACATTTTCTGTTAGGTTACAAATGTGCTGGGTTTTCAAGTTTTTTATCACCAAACAACCCCAGACTATCAACTTAATGTCACAAGAAGTGTACTCAAAATACCACTTTGTGGATAATACTATATCACTGTACCTATATGAGATAAATGTAATGTGGAATTATACTCTGCCAGAATTCTTAAGTTCTACATTTAAGTTTATTAGGTATAAATGCCAAGTGTATTCTTTTGTAGTTATCACAAAGATGCCTTCATCGTTAATTATACACTAGTAAGATTACTGATTTGTAAGAGGATTTTTTTCCTACCCTACACACTTCAGCGTAGTATGTGTCTATATTACCATTTCTAACAACGAATGCAGGTGAATTATTAAGAAATATCTTTTCTTTAATAACTTCAGTGAATTCAATGGACCGTTTTCAATAACTAATGTCTGATAGGCAAATATAATGTTCCAGCTAGTAACTTTTACTTCATCGTTATTTTTTTCCTTTCAAGACGTAAATTTTTACCCATGAATAGTTTATCAACCAGTGACTCACTGATAAAATATCAAGATTACCTACACAAATGACAGTCCATATTTGGTAATATGAACAAAATTTTGTTTCTCAAGCTCAAGTAATAATGGATAACGCAATTTATTAACCACATCTCGCTTTTAATACTATATATGAACCACGTCTTTTGTTAGACTTACAGCTACATAATGATAAACAGGCTTATTTATAGGCCGAAGGAAAAACCGATTATGCAATCTGAAGGCTGGAAGTCAAGTAATTAGATATCTTAACCAGAACTACACACATAATCAGCGAAAACAAAAAACATATTATTGAGAAAGGATTATATCCATAAAACTAAGTGCTGAGCACTAACGTCCATCAAAAATCATTCAAGAAGAAAGTCACAGACTAACTTATTAACCTTAGGTGTTAGATTATATTGCACATATAAGGTCCAGATGATTTCAAAGCAAAACAAAACCTACATACCGATCACTTCTAAGGCATATTTTATTACAGATGGAAATCTTTATCAATAAAATAACTTTCAACACGACTGCTATGATATTAGTATTTATTCACATTACCATTCATTAGTATGAAATTTAACTATCAATTGGCTCCTGAAGTTTAAATCCACCTAAGGCATTTTTTCTACTTCAATTTTCAAGCACAGGGATGTAGAAGAAATACCCTAGTTGAAACGACGAAAGCATTGGTTTCCATCCCCTATTTAAATAAGTAACACAATCTAATTTTAAAAAACGCCAACAGATTTCAAGGTTTTCTTGTTCTAAGCACCAAGTTGTAGTTAACTGTAACAGACTTGTGGGTACCATATACTTATAAAGCTCCTAATAACAAGCCATTGTTCCGTGATATGTTGAAAAAGTTCTCAACCAAAAGACAAGAAAATTACAAATATCCACACTGGTCAGAGTAAGTGACCGAAGATAAAATCCTCTGACATTCAACTCTTCTCATCGACTGCGCCAACATGTACATAAAATAGGTCGTCTATAAAAAAAACGCCTTATTAAACGTTAGAAGGATTTTAGAATAATCGAAATAGTACGCTAGGAAGAAAAAACAAAAAATGACATGTGGAACAAGGAAATCAAAGAAAATAAGAGAGGAGAACAAAATATAGGAATTTTCTACTGGCAGGTATACTAGATGATAACTAGCGTCTTCAAACATTTTCAATTTATATCTGAAGCAACAAAACTTAGCGGTGTCCACCAAATATGTCAAATGTCACCACTTTTACTCAACTTCGTGGCACATGTCCTGATTCACACAACCGTCAGTGCCACTAATTTCTCAGGAATAAAATGACTTCCCAGAGAGACCTCACTGCTAGTCAGCATCGCCATCGGGTCTGGCAGTACTATGCAGCAATCCCAGTTGCTTCAGCTCATCAAGGAAGAAAGCACCAAAATGAAAGGGAAGAGAGAGTAATCAAGTGACAGGAATCCGTAAAAGAACGCGAAAAACAACAAATCCGATGTGACGACTACGATCGAGATCCTATATGGATGAATCTGCACTACTGGGATCGGTTTCCAGCAATACTACTTAGAGTCCACAGCCACCGCTCTTGACTGTAACGCGGACCTTAAATGGGAAGTCAACATATCCCTACATGGCTCACACCAGCAATCAAAGATTTTAAGGACTGATGCTACACCTTGGTCTCCCCGCCTTTAATCTTTTTCCAGCCTGAACCTACTTCAGTTAACAGTGTGCGATGACGCAGACAGTGACTAGGTATGCGTAACATACGTTCCAATCAAATGAGTCAATAAAATGTCACAACTACAACGTCTGACTTTCCTCTTTCTCCTAAAACTCCACACCTGACTCTTACGTTACTAATGCGGTGGTTGAAAAGAATAAAACCTTCATAAGTACATTTGTGATAAAACTTAATAAGAATGAGGAGACAGAACATCCTGGTGAACACCGCTCGACGTACACAACTCACCTGACTTATCATAGGCTCAAAGACACCAGCATTTGAATGGTCTTCAAGAAGATTGGACATAATCTTGCTAACTTAAGACTGACAAATCGCAACCCTCTGAACGCCTTGAGCGAGAATCTGTTTGGCAACTGCTTCACATGTCAAATTTGAAATCATACTTCGAAACTGGTCTGCACTGACTTCCAATTTAAGGATAGAGTTTGCACATGCTATTTCACTCACTTGGAAAGTTTCATTCGCTCTAATGAATTAGTCACTGAAAGAGGCACAGCTCAGATGCAACAAATCTGTTTACTATTAGCTAACTTATATACCCATATGGTATCAGGAATATATCCAAATGCATGTCGTACTGCACAACAGTTCACAACTTGTCCTTGTGTATGACTGAGGCATGACCATTGGTAGCAAGTCTTCGTAGCATAGCAGACTTATCTACACAATCTTTCGGAATTGAGAACCGGTTTTGCGGAATATCTGAGGATAGCAAAACGGTTCAGTTATCATTCATTCCTTGAGTCTTGCTCTACAACTAGGTGATAACATATTATTTTTGTAATATTTTGAACTTTAAAATTGTTCCGAGAACAGTACAACAAGAATATGTCCACTCCAAAAGAAAATGGTCAATTAGAATGTAGACAATTCAGAAACTCTAAAAGTATGACGATTGCTTAGAAGTATCAACATCAGAAACATGAGTCCCTGAAAGCCAGGAGTACAAAGCAGTCTACCAGGTGGAGGTATAAATGTACTATGCGATACCATTTACCTTTGTGGCTGCTGTTTTACTCATTCGATCGTCCAGTATAGCACATCTTAAAACCAGGGCATTATCTCTATAATCCAATGACCGATTAATACGAACAGCCTTTATGTTAGGTCATTCTTCAATCGTTAAAACCCAACATTTCTACATTAGCAAGACTGTATCACTGATATTTAAGCTTACAGCTGAGTTCTGCTCAATAACCATAGTTTTTTACTGCCTACAGATGAAAGATCTATGCACTTTTTGTTTTCTTTTCACATCAATGACCCCGCAGACCTCTCAACCGAATTCTACTAAAAGCAGCCCACCATTGGCAGTACACACCTCCGTATGCCTTTAACGCGCAAACAAAAATTAGCTCCCGACATGTTAACGAATATCATAAGGTTTTAAAAGATATTAGAAGTAGGGATTCAGACTAATTAGACAATCAGAGTATATACCTTAGGATTCCAATAAAGTGCCTGGCCTTTAGGCTTATATGATGACGACAAAGCGCGATGTATCGCACGATCATGAGGAGTTGTATCCGTTCCATCTATACTACCAACTGTTACTGGATCATAGTATCCATACTGACGAACATATGGATGCCATTCATGTGAGTCATTCCTTGATAATGCTTTTCCGGACATTATGTATCTACCTAAAAATGAATGATGATCAGCTAGTTATTTTACAGAAAATCAGAAAGCCGAATACATTAAATAAATTTATTTTTAACTTCAGATCAATGTTCCACATTTTCTGGGATCAAGCTGAACGAGTATAATAAGAATGAATAAAAAACGAAAGCTCACGAAAGATATGCAACAGGTGAAGAAGTGAAATTCAGTTAGAAATCGAAGTTAGAATGAAAACCTAAAGCAAGCACACTACATAAACCAACAATATAATTTACCAAGAAAACGTATTCTATGATGATCATCTTTGTGTGAAGTTGATATCTATTTACACATGCCGGAAACCTAAAAGGCAAACTTTCGACCACCTAAGTGAAGTCGAACAAAAGAGTACTTTATGGACAATCACATGCTTGCAAATCTTCAAAGTACGTGGTCTCATGAAATCTCAGGGTTGGAATATAATGTAGTGAACAACGGCTGATCTGACCAAGACACGTCGACATCCCAGATGAATTAATGTTGTGGATGTGGAATCGAAGCGCGCTGGTGATGGTGTAGACTTGGTCCGGCATTACCCAGAACAATTCCTTGTGATGGATTTCCAGATAAATGAATTTGATTTTGTCCAGATCCTGTTCCTCCTGCCTGGTTGCCAGTAACACCAACATTTAGATTAGACTGATTCGTACTAACTGCAGAACTATTACTCGATCCATGTTTGGCTGCTGCTGCTGCTACGACAGCAGCAACTGTATTCATGTATGGTGAACTAGAAACTGATGCATAAAACTGTGGTGAAAAGTGCTGCGCATGAGAACTGCTATTTCCATGATTAAAGTTTTGAACCAGAGACGTATTATTAGAATGAGAAGCAGAAGATAATTTCCCGCCAATATTATCCAAAGACATTGCTTGTGACTGAAAGGAACCATAAGTAGGCTGGTTGGAATTAGTTTTGAAACCCACTAAAATAAAAAGTAAAACAATGCAAAAAGTGGTCAATGAGTTCAAATTTCTATGAACAGATTTATGAATTCAACATGCGTGCAACAAATGTAGCATGGTTCAAGAAACAGCATAACAAACCAAAAGGACAATAATTCCACCATAATAATAACAATAACGGAACACATTCATGCACATAAATTTTCATTCCATTATCTGAGAAGTGTTAATTTGCCAGTGAATGACTGTAGCATCTATTACCACTCGAAGACAAATCAGAACTCATTCTGATCTAAACTGGAAAGATATTGAAATAGTCAAGGATGACTGAAATGTAGGTTCTTATTCATGAGTAATAACGCACTGGTTCACATTGCTTTAGAAAATAGCCAAGGAAAGCAATATTTCTTTTTCTACCAAATCCTCATCAATATTATATAATAATAATAATAATAATAATAATAATAATAATAATAATAATAATAATAATAGACATAGTAGTCAAATAGTGGAAAGTTAAATCACGATAGCTACATATTCGACAGTCTATGAAGTAGTGATTGACAAGAGAAAGGATGATTATTTTAGGTGATCAGTTGTTTACTTCAACTACGAAAGAATACTCTGAGGTAAACGGAGAACAAAAATATGTAAAGCGAAACAATAGTAGAAATTACCATTTGTTGATATACTTATAGTTCTCCGTTTTTGTAATGGATCAAATTGTTCGACTTCTGTTGGCATATGGGCTCTCATGCGGATCCCTCGACATTGCCTGAATATTTATTATGATAATTTACTTGCAGGTATATCCGGCTGACGAGTCAAGGACGCGCGTCCTGGATTCCTCTGCTAGCCACAATTAAGTAAACCATACTCTTTACCGCTAAATGACATCAGCTAAAGAACCAATGAAGATAGGAAATACCTTCAAGAATAAAGACTTCATTTTTTGGTGCCACGTTTCGGTCTGTCTCACCTGAGCCCTCTCTTCCAACCTAATCCATCTTCTCCCAGCATTGTATGTTCACGCAGATGGTGTCTTGGCATCCGAAACATGTCCAAGCTGCCTCAGCCAATAAAAGTTAGCAACTTCATCGACTGACTTGCCTAGTACTTTTCAAGCAACCCTTACACTACTCACACGGGGATTGCACCTTAGGTGCAAAAGGCTACGAAGATACCTATGGTCGAACACATGTAGTCTCTTCATATATACTTTCAACTGCCATATCTCCCAGTCGTATGAAAAGAAACGGACTGCAGCGCAGAATGCTTGTTTTGTAGTGGGTGGTCGGATATCTCACCAGTTGGTGCCACAGATGACACAAGTTTACAAATGCCGAATGAGCCTTCTGTATCCGATTTGAGGTTTCGTCAGCAACCAGGCTGTTGGGGTTGATGCAAATCCCCAAGTGAAATAATTGACATATTCCACCACTCCGCTTCCTACATCTAAGCTCGGAGTACTTGCAGTAGACCAGTCCTGGAGCACCATCTTACAATTGACAGGTGCGAAATCCATGCCAAACATATCAAGACTTCTGCCTAACGCGTTCCGAAGATCGTGCATTTTGTCAGCGTCTCAACCCAGCAGGATAATATCGCTTGCCTGTCTACTTCAAGTCAACCAGATGACCTTTAGCAAGTAGGTCAGTCCGTATGAAGTCAGATGTACCTAGGGTTAATTCCATTAGTACATCTATGACGAAGTTAAGTAGGAACGGTGACAGTGGGCATTCATAGGCGGCCACCACTAGTTGTCACTAGTCCTGATGACAACTGTCCAGAAGTCGTGACATACCTACATGATTTAGGGTAAAGAGCTTAGACTAGCGTTATATACTTGTTCGGAGTTTCCTTCACAGTCAGACACTACCACAACACCTCACGGTTCACCATCATCAATATCAATCTCACAGTTAGCTGACTCAAATACCACCTTCAGGTGAAGAAATATGGCAGCCGCTGTCGGGTGCCGGTAGGTATGCCTGTGTTTCAGACCTTATTATGTGGTAAAAATGTAATCACTGCAGCGTTGTCCTGCTCTTTAACCTGTCTGGTTTTCTCGAATTCGCCGCTCTCGAGTTCAATGAATATGATAAATAAGTGGGAATATTTAATGCACTGGGTGGAGGATGTTTCTGTTAATTACCGATTTTATTTTGTGACAGAAACAGGTTTTGTTGTTTACCGAAGATACAATACGATAAAAGGAATCTAAGTTTACAAAGCATAGCGAAGGGATCATTGAAAAAACAACAAACCTTGTTTAGACGGATCACCATATTTTACATCTAACAAATCTTCATAGTTTCCGACTCCACTGCCTAACTGTTTAAGGTTATTGTAAGGCTGCGCTTGGTTTGATGGTGGTTGGTGTTGAGTAATCGGTGATGAACACTGACCAGGATTTTGAGTTTGAGAACTGTCTGAATTAGGTTGTTGCTGGTTCAAAAATGGATTCGGATAACCGTTCTGAATTTCAAAAAAATAATGGTATTCAATCATTAATTTAATTACTCGGCAAAACATTACGTTCACAATGTGAACTGTTGTTCTACAGGTTCCATGGAATTCCCTATAATAGAGGTTTGCATTTACTGGTCAATATACTGCAACACAGTTCAATTACAAAAGTATTTATCAAAAAAGATAAATTATATCACCAGAAAACAATAAAAATAATCTTCAACAATAGTTGATTTTTAGTCACGTGGTCGTGAGTTTTCAAGAGTATTCAACCTCTTCCCAAACAAAAAATGTACACTCAAGTTGAAGGCTGCTCAACTGGTGCAACGTAAAATCCAACCACCTCAGTTAATGTGGACTCAAAACTTCAATGTGAAAAAGTTTTCTACTAGACACAACTGAAAACCTGCGACAAGTATTTCGCTTCAGTTTTTAAACAAGCACGGGAAAGTGAAGTTAAGAGGACGGTTATTTAAAGTAGAAACGTGCAAAGAAAAGTAAGATCCCTATTTCCATTTGCGCAACAACGGATTTTAACCTGCACGCAACCATGAACTAGTCGTACCAGTGAAGGACCTATACCGCGCATATCTGACAGATGTTACTATACCACATGCGATTCTTTAGGTTTACACTCTGTGTACCTGATGACCGCTGGATGTCTGCTATCGCCCTCTAACTAACATGGAAACACCACGTTAAATGAGGACGAAGCTACGGATGCGTGATCACACTTAAGCATCTTAAGAGAACGATCGGAACCATCTTACATGCACCCATACCACGGTACTCGGAGGCTGGATATCAGGTTGTTAAATTGTGGCAGTATACAATTGAAATGTGCTTCAAAGTGTTCTACTAAATTTTATAGCCAACTTTTCCCTGTTTTGCAATAACTCACCCCTTCCTAAGGCGATCTCACTGATCATCGACTATTTCATGTTTGCTTCCATAGTAAGTCTATATAACTACCAGGTATCACCGAATGTTGATACATTCTCCATCTCTTTCGCTACCGCATTCAATCAGTGCTCGTCAATATTACCGAAACTTTCCATCAATTCGCTCTCAAGTTTCTTACGTCCTTCATCGCAATCAGAACAAACAGGGGTGTCTTTCCCAATCAACTAACCAGCACGGTAACTATTGGATAGGGACTGCTACTCGTGTTCACCACCGTTTCCACTGGACACTAACTGCTTTCATAAAAATGTTTAGCTATCTGTATGTTGATGCTGACCTTAAACAATCACATGAAGACCTCACCTTCCCACTTAGCAGGCATGCATTTTACTATTTGTTCCAAAAAGTCAGTTGTAGCCTGAAATGAAAATCGCAGTGGAGTGATATCTCCTGCTACAGGAATATCAAACCACTTCCTGCAACCACTTAAACGTGAACTCGAACTAATGAGTGGTCGAAGTTTAAACGGGTGCTGCAGATACAGCAGCAATCCTCTATGGCTTATAGCAATGTGTCCACCGATGGTTCGATGTCAATGGAAGCCAAATGAGGATGCTGCGTGATGATTGACGATGTGATGAAAACGTGTGTAGTGGAAAGAAGCGAACCAATGGCTTCGGAGTTCTCACCTTATGTTTGAAGCTAATGCTGGCCAGAAACGAGGGATTAGCACAAAACCACAAGAAGCCAACACCATTTCCGATTTCTCGGCATGGAATTCAACAAATGCCCCCCGGCTTTCTAACTCCATTGGCTGCTTCTCTAGTTAAACGTTGAAGCAACCTCTGTAGTCTGCATTATGTTTGAACGCTTTGCTTTATGTGGTAAAAGTATGTTTTTGATAAATTTCATCCGAACACTATTTGGTGGGCAGGTAAACGGAGTCTTCAAGTAGCTACTAAGTGTTACTGTCTATCATACAGATTCACTGGAACGGACAACGCGTAGTCGGATGTCAGATAGTGCCGCGGTAGAGAAGTTGGCTTCCTGCTTAACGGCTTGATGCAATATCTACACTAGCGAGTCTGCAAAAGCTAACCAGTGAAATCCTGGAACCAGAAAAGTGAATTTCGCAGACAACGCCAGCCTCTAAACTGTTGCCAGAAACCTGGGTTTGTAGTCGGATTCGCAAGAAGCGAACTGAACTCTCAGCGACTGCGGCAGCTTGAACACTTGTTTCGCATGCCAAGACACCATCTACCTGGATATACGATAATGAGAAAAAATGGATCAGGTTGGATGAGTAGGCTTAGGTAAGCCAGACCAAAACGTGGCACCAGTAAATGAAGTCTCTGACTGTTCTTAGTCGAGTGAAGTGTGAACTGCCTCGTTGGGATCCTCGAAATGATGGGAATCCATGGCTGAAGACTTAGTATTGTGGCAAAAATCGGTCATAGTGATATACATGTATTCACTCTTTGACGTCTTCCAAAGCTTGAATGTTCTGACCTTAATCCCTAGGCTGTTTATCCTCACGTACACCTTCATATACTTTGACATCAACCACTTTCTATCCATCTGCTGTTCCCATTCTGCTATGAAATGTGGTAACTTGAACAGATGTCCTTCTGTTAGACGTCCTACGTTGCTATACGTGTTTCTCCGCCCAAATAATACATCCATCACTTCTATGTCATCATCATCAATATCAACATAGGACCAGGCATTACTGCGTAACGGTCCGAGTTGCTACAGCTCAGTGCAGTACATCAAGTAGAAAGGTAGTGAGGTGAGGGATGAAGATAAGAGAATGCAGTCAAAAGAAATATAAAGTACGAGGAGAAAGGAAAGAGGAATGACAATGGTGAGATTCGGTATAGCGTCGTTAAGATGAGGGTAATAAGTGCATACATCTGCACCACTGACATCGCTTCTGAGCCATATCCCCTAGAGTCCCCAACCACTGGTTCCTCTTGTCCCGCGGACCCCAACCACATAGTCTGCATCGCCCCACATGGCTCAAACCAACAGTCAGAGACTTCATACATTGGTGCCATGTTTTAGTCTGGCAACCTCGGGCCTTTTGCCAGCCTGGACCTACTTCGGCCAACATTGTGTGACGAGGTAGATGGAGACTAGGCATACGTAACACGTGTCCCAACCATCTCAGTCGATGAAGGTTCATAACCTCGTTAACTGATTTACCTCTTCTCCCTAAAATCTTATGCCTGACTTCTGAATTACTCACGTGGTGACACCACGGAATACGGCCTATACTACGAAGGCAACGGTGGTCAAACATTTGAAGCCTTCTCATATCTTCCCACTGAAAGTGTTCAGAAGACTCTGCATCTTGTCAGCGTCTTCACTTAACAGGACTATGTTATGTCATCTGCATATTCTAGGTCTAACGAAAATTCTCCTGTGATTAGGTCAACGTATGTGTAACCTGGTGATGAGAGGGAGACCTCCATAAGAATATCTATGATGAAATTGAATAAGAATGGAGACAGTGGGCATCCTTGATGGACACCACTGGATGAGTATAGCTCCCTGGACAACTCACCATAGGCTCTAACATGCCCACAAGTGTTCGAGTAGAGAGCCTTCAATAAGGTGATGTACTTACTCGGCACGCCTTTCAGTGAGAGACATTGCCATACGACTTCTGGATCAACGGAGTCAAATGCTGCCGCCTTCAAGTCGAGAAATACAGCTATTGTTGGGCGTCTGTAAGCGTGCATATGTTCCGGGACCTGGCGAAGTGTGAGTATTTGGTCGATGCACCTGCGGCCGGGTCTACAGCCTGCTTAGTTTTCTCGGGCTTGCTGTTCCCGAGCTCCACTCAGGCGTCGAAGAATTATAGGACCTAGGATCTTAGACACTATGTTCGTGAGGCTGATTCCTCTGTGGTTATCACGAGAGGACTTCTCACCTTTCTTGAAGACTGGGATAATCAGTGACTTAGAGCAGTCGGAGGGGATCGTATTTGATTCCTATATACTAGCTAACACCTCCGTTAACCTGACTGAAAGCACCGCACCAGCATTCTTGTATACCTCAGTAGGTAGTCCGTCTGGTCCTGCCTCCCTTCCTCGTTTCGGGTTACCCACCGCTTTCTCAACTTCTTCAAGTGTTTGGGGGACCTATCTCTATGTCGCATTCAGGATCCGACTGGATAGCGGGCAACGCAATGGTGGCTGGAGGCCAGTTGAACTGTTCCTCGAAGTGTTCTGCCCATCGTTCTAGTTGTCTCCCTTGCGAGTGAATCGCAGACCTGTCCTTCTCCGCTATAGCCTCAGTAACTGTTGTTGAACGTTTCCCCCCAGTCTCCTTAATAAGTCCAAATAACTGTCTACTAATACAGATCGCCGTTGCCTTTTCCATCTCTTTAGCCTTCGCTACCCACCACTGTTTGCAGTCGTTGCGTAGACTTTTTCTCAATCTACTTTTAAGTTACGCTTGCTCTTTATTGTACTCATAGCCTGCAGGCAGGGATGCGTTCACGTGCATCCATCAGTTCGGAAGAAGCTGCTGATATCCACTGGCTCTTTTTAGCCAGCCACTCTTTCGGAGTCGGCTACAGTATTCAGTGCTGCTTTTACAGCAGAATTGAGATGGCACCAAGCTTCTTCTGGATGAGTGACAGTCTTTTGTTCCGATAACTGCCTAGCCAACTTCTCACTGAACACGGCTTTGGTGTTTTCGTTGTCCAGCAGCACTCGTAATGGTTTTGTTGCCGAATTCTTTCTACGTCCATTGAAACGCAGACATATACGGACTCGGACCAACGCATGATCGCTGTCCAAATACGTACTCCAGAAGGAGCGGCAGTCCACTGATTCTCTCCAGCGATGTCTACCTTAGAACTGATAGTTACCAGTTCATATGCAATACTTATCTATTTTAGATTGACTGTTGAGAACTGGGAAGTAGTAAATCACTCGCATAGGTACACGGTATTTAGACCAATGAGTAGTAGGTGAAAACTTCATTGGACCCACTGGCCTTTGCACATTCGAGTGACATCATGCGCCTCTTACAAGACGAACGGAACTTACGGCTTGTGCATAAAGTTGTATAAAATTAGAGTTACGTCCATTTTATTATCAGTTCTACCGAGAACCATTTTGAATTTAAGTGTAATAATTGTCTCTCAGCAGATATGGTTTTACCGAAAACTAGCTTTATCGGATTTCGTATTATATCTGCGAATAATCTGGTAAGAATATTATATTTTCACACGGATCAGAAACACTGGATGTAGCAATGCTTGCTTCATAGCACTTGTAGTATGTGATTAGATGTAAATGAGTGACAAGCACAAATTTCATGCCATTAGGCGCGACTGACTTTATAGTTTCCTAGTTAATTGGTCTTTTAAGTAGTCGCACAAACGTGACTTCTGAAACTTGGTTAACACGTGTGTTGATCGTCAATTTTTTGATAATTGATCATAGAGTTCGATGATTCTGTGTGCAAAAAAGGAGCAACAGAAACAGAAATGAGTCAAAAAGTACTATTATTATTGCTTTTATGTCCTATCCTATATGACTATGAAATGGGTATTTCTCAATCAAATGGGATGTAAGCTAAAGAATAGCCCTTTGCCGTTTACTGGATGCAAAGTAACTACAGTCAACCAACCAAACGAGTTCGTGACCCAACTGAAACGTCTCTGACTTGGCCTGAACCACATTAGAAAACATACTTTTTTGGCTAGGGTTTGCATGATAACTAAAGTCGATAGTTAGATTCCGTGCTACAGCCCAGAACCAACCGTAGTGGTGCAGTCATCAACGACTGACTGATAAAATCAACTTAAAACATCGCACACAGGTGCATCAGCTCAAGTTGCTACAATTAACCGTAGTACACAAACAACAGGTGGATAGAAAAAGAATGATATCAAAGTAGATAGTGTGAGAAAATAAACAATCTGAAGATGAAGGTGAGTGTGAATATTTAAGCTTCAGATGTCACAGAGTGAATACATCTACACCATTGTGACCAATTCTCGACCACTGATTTTCGTCTCAGGGACCCCAACCACAGTTTACATCTCACACGACTCAGGCCGACAGTCGGACACTTCATCGACTGGCTACACGTTTTGCTTCCCGCACCATGGACCCTCTTACAACCTAATCTAACTTCCCTACTACCATGGCACTTCGAGGTAGGTAGTGGTTTAGCACAACACATCCCCCCTCACTCGACCAAGGTTCACAACTTTATCGACTGACCTGCCTGTCTTTCATAGTACCCTTCTCTTGACCTCAGCATTGCTCATACGGTGTACACACCAGACGCGAGCAATATTACGAAGACACCTGTGATCAAGACCAACGCATTACATGCCAGAGACATCACATCAAATCTTATCATAACAGCCTGTTCACATGCTTTTCTAGTTTTTTACAACACCATCTCTAAATGCTTGTCCCTAGCTGTGTTGCCTTGCATCAGTGTGTGCTGTGAGACATGGCAACCTGTAGCCTAATGCACCAATACCACGTTTTACGGTGATAATAATTTCACAAACTAAGTTCAACACTAGCTGTTCAACATAAGTGGATCGAAATGGACTGCGGCGGACTGTAAAATGAGAACTGATTAGGCTACTGAATCATAACTCAACTTGAAATCAACAAATGCAAGAATAACTCAATACAGTCACGACAGATTTGTGAGCAAGTGCCCATTTCCATACAATAATGCTAACAAACTTACCATAAGCACGAAACCTGGATAAGGAAAGTATGGGTGCCCAGGAGTCATCATCTGCGGAGTGTGACCCAATGCAGTTGTTAGAATATCAGGACGTAGCCCTGCGTTTGCAGCGGTAACATGACCCATTGGATTTGACAAATTATGATTGATTGGTTTCCCGAGGATGCAGAATCTGCATTTGGGGTTAACATGCTTTGAGCTGTAGTAGCAGCATGATGTTGTAAATGCATATCGTATAACATCCTTTGTTGTTGCAACAGCTGCAAATGATCAAAATCAAAGATTGCTGGTGCCGTACTAGAACCACCCGGTAGATTGAACATATGGTAAGCCGGTGGAGCAAACTGACTAATAAAATGAGGCATACCTGGAGGAGATGGGTCGCCTGAGTGTTCGTATTCATTTGTTGAGTGTGTCCAGGAACATGAGTATTAGCATGTGAAACGGACATTTTGTTGACCTGTGGTGGAATCATGGAGTGATCATTCTGGGAATGGGAAAAGGAGGCAAGTGACTGTGCAGTGTTCTGGACCGGAAACTGATCTTTTGTATTTTGCACAGCAACTTCTCCAACATTAAGCTTGCTCATGCCATCTGGTAGTCCATCAAGCAGGTAGTTTTGATAGACGGTTCCATATAACTAGGTTTATCCCCAGAAGTTCTGGTGACCATCGGGGACGTCGGCTTTTTGTGATTTATAGGATACGATATAGCAACTTTCGACATGATCTGTTCGTCGTAATGCCGTGGTGCGTATTCACTTGTTATACTACATGCTTTCTCCTCAGGTTTAGAAGATTCCAACATAATACCAAGAGATGTATTCTTTAGTTCAAAATCATTAGCATGCGACTGCTGGGAGATCTGAGGGAAAGAATATTGCTTTGGACTGCAATCGACCTGATCATTTGCCACTCGTGTAGATTGAGGGTCCGTAGCTTCTAGAAGTGGCTCGTCTACTTCGTTGCTGATCCGTCCAGAATTCGGAAGTGCGGACACGACAGGACTGAATTTAGAACCTGGAGAGTCACCACCAAAAGTTGGCTTCCAGTGAAAGTGATCGCTGGGTAGAAGCTCTGGTGCAATGAATAAAGGGACACTTAGTTTTCCCGTAAAAGCGCGTGGTGGTGGCTTGCTTCTAGCAGTTGAAACAAACAGAGAATCTGCATCCAAAGCTTCTGGATCTTTAGTTATGTTTTGGACAGTATCAGCATGCACACTGGATTCTTCATCTATATCTCTTAAAACTAAATAAGAACTCATGTGAAAAGAACCTTACTTTTCAGAATTTAGTGAGTCGTCAAAAAGCTCCTGTGGTAGGGATACCGCCTCCTGAAGTCCCATAGCAATAGAAGCATTGGAATTGACTATCTCTATGCATTCGCCTTCCCACTCACCAAGATCGGCATACGGATCCCAAACTAAAAAGAATTTAAACTGACAGATCCACGTACCTTCAGACTCAATCCTATTTTTCCTATCTGATGGCAAGTGCTTAGAGTTATTGCATACATCACCAGCACAGGGTTGTTGCGGAACGCTTATTCGTTCAGTTGAAACTGCATTTGGCCTCGAATAATCCCGTTTTTTGTTACTCTTCCTCTTGAATGTTTCTTGGTTTGAGATCGAACTCTGAACAATTACTAGGCTATCATGGTTACCTTGGCAACATTAATTTGAGGGGACATATGACCATTCTGCTTCGAAGCCTTTTCGTTACTTTCGGCAGGTTTCTCCACTTTAGGTCGACTGGTTTTTTTCTCAAGTGCAGGAGTTTCAAGCGTTGACTCAGTCACCTAAACACATGATCTAGAACGTTAAAACACCTACCACTTGCGAATGCTTAGCTTTCGCACGTTTACTAACAGTTGTATGCCACTCTTCTTCTTCAGCACCACAACGGAATTTATCGAGAACTAGCTCAACCGCTCTTTCAAGGTTATTTTCACAATCATATAAGGCAGTAACTGCCTGATCTTCCGAACATTTTGTTAACTCTTGAAGCTTAAATGTATAAATTACCACTTTATAAGGCCTACCTGAACGACATAACACCGGAGGTTAACATCTGCATCTGGTTTGGATAATATTTTAGCAATAGTTAGTTGCTCTGCTGTTGCAGCTGGCATTTTCGATAGAAAATTAGTGTGTTCATTCCCAACCAATTCATGGCTGGTAACTTTTGGTATATGCTCTTTGCAGTTCATCTTAGTGTTAGTAATGTCTATGTACAATATGTACAATCAAGTCCACCTGAGAACAAAATAAACAATCACCGCTTCTCCGCCGACCTTACAGTGGAAACAAGCACCGTCAAAAACGGATAATATTTTTGAGGACACACTTAAACAAAACACAGTGACTTACTGAAACAATACTTCGCAAGTTTAAACATGACCACTTGGTGGTTTATTCGCCTCTATATACACTTTTTCCTTACTCCCTTTGTCCAATAACAAGAAAAGTTTAATAATAATAAGAAACACTAAATAACATCCAACATCATTAGTTCGAATCGAGGAAACTTGTAGTTTTTGGGCTTTTGTTTCGAAATTACACTTAAGAACCAATTCTCTGTGGAAGTCGCTGAACAAACTGCCACACGACCAACTATCTGTCAAGTATTTTTAAAACTGGAATGTTTCAAAACAGCAGAAGGCAGCTGGATGATATGCCATATCAGTAGCACATGGAAGGAATGGCCGAAAATTTAATCATATCATAGATTCTATATGCTATTCTATGAATGGTTTTGAGGCAAACTAGTATTTACTAGGGGTGGTGTTGAAAGACATCCAGGAACTCCGTATGCAATAACCTGATGCTGAAGACTATTTGTCGGTCTGTTAATATAGGAGAATGGTCCTATAACACAGGCTGCAAAATCTGACCTAAAGCTGCCAGGTTAAAAGACCCAGCGCAGATTCACATATGACAACATCTAGCATGCTATTAGTCAATATCCATCAGTGTAAAAGATGAGATTTTTAGTTTGAGGATAGAAACTTTTTAGTCTGTCTTAATTCTTTTCCAATATGTCTCCGTTCCCGTCCAATCTTTTTTCGAACGAATTAATTGAAGATGCGGACATTACTTTTTCTGGGAGTCGTCTCTGATTTCTGATTTCCAGATACGGGAACCAGTAGCCTACGGAGCTTAACCTCGCTCATGTCCTCTGAGATGTTCCAACCTAGTGGGAACGATATGTATCTAAGCATTCTTTTCATTTCGTTCAATAATCTCTCAAGGTTAGGAAATCTCTTAGACTTTCCACCCTATTGGCAGGGGAGCCTGTAATCATATGAGAGTTGCCTTCTGAGCTCTGCTTTCTTGGGCGATAAGAAATGATAGTTAGCAGATCCTGAATAGGGAAGAGGGGAGATACTATGATCTTGAGGAAAGGTAGGCTGTTGAGTGCATAACTGGAGTGTAAATAACTTGTAAAGTGAAAGGCAGCTTGCTTTTGGTACTTTGTTTGGCATCATGATTTTGTTGAAACCACAAACTGTTATTTAGCCATCTTAGGAACACAACAGTGGCCACAATATATTTGGTGTCGGTCGTAGGGACTTGTTCATCCTCACTGTAGGTCTAAAGATCTCAACTCCACTTAGCTGTCCCTCTGTTAGCAGCAGTTTCCAGTTTAGACCTAACTAAGGACTTGTTTAATATGGTAAGCGCAGCACCGCCTATTTCTGTATACGTTCTGCGTAGTGCTTAAGGTATCATGAAACTCTAGGCTATTATCAAATGACAGTGCTCTCTGGTCTTCATGCCATAAATTACCAAGACTCCTAGGCCACTGTGGGTCAATGCTGAGGGTAATGGTGTCCTACAAATATTTCAGTTGCTGCCATACTCCGAGTGTATGGTCACTCACATTACTATGTTGCTTGGCCCCAGCCACTTCTCTGATCAAGTCTACAGGCCGGTTAGATATCTGAACTGAGCCTTTGTCATCTTTATCATCAACTTCTCGCCATATTTTGACATCAACTTGAGGAAACATGGAGGATTTCATGATATTCGACAGTTAATTTTTGTAGAGGAACGGCATACTACTTAAGACTGTGCCTCGGAGCACTCCACTCACAACCGACTTCCGACAGAAAAGATGAGAATCTATCCTTATCATTTGTCTCCTAAAATAATAATCATATGAATAGTATTAGTATATATTTCATACAACATAGGTTACATGAATGCAAACCAGTTTACAGGTTTGATCACTTTGGTAGTGAGAAATGATCACTGTGTACGACGTTAAGCTATACATTAGATACGGTTATTCATGGTATATAAGAGGTGTGTTGAAGCAGACTCAGTTCGAAACTAGGAAATATTCGGTTATTGTTTGAATCTTTCAATATTCTTGAAGGTGGGGCACGCATTACAGTCATGACCTTGGGGTGCGGGCGTTCGTCATAAGGTTTTGGTGGCAAGGTGCACAAGGAACTCTCCAACCCACACAGGTAAACTGCTAACGATTTCCGGACTTCCTGGCCTCATGCGCAACCTGGGGTGAGTTGGCTTGTTGAACCCTTTACGAAGATCTATGAAAGTGGCATCTGCGGGTATCTTGTCATCCTCAGGCTTAGCCCAACTTTCTCTGCGTATTAAAAGGTTTGTCAAACAATGGAAACCGCTTCAAAAACCATCTTGAGAATGAAGTTACGGAGTTTGCCCCTCAGGTGGATAGTAGCGGCTCTCTTGACTGCTCTTTCTGCGATTATAACTATGATCACAGTCAAGCTTATCGTTCTGTGATTTGATCGGTGCTGCCTAGAAACTTTCTTGTAGAAGGTTGCGAATATGGCGTCCCTCCGATGTTAGGGGAGTGTGCCTTCATTGAAGGACAGCCTAAGTATAATAATCAGTGAGCCTGCCACACAGAATGCGATCTACCTAAGCAGCCTTGCGTACAGATAACCTGATCCTGTTGGCTTTTCCATACGCTAAGTACTCGATATCTTGGCCAAATTATCATGATGGATGTCCTATTGGTTGGCAATGCCTGCGCTGTTGAGAATGTTTCTGAGCAAAGACCTTCGCAAAATAACAAGCAGCAGCTTTGCTTTTTCATCGTCATCTTCAGTCAAGTAGTTTCTGTGTCTGATTAGAGCGTCTACACTACGATGCATCTAATTCCTAAAGTTCACATAATAAAATAACCCTTACGGCCAAAATCCAAGTATTCGGTCTGAATGTTAGAAATATTTCAGTAGAATCAAGTTAACGCGGTCCAGACAAGTTACTGAGCTCTTCTATACAGTTTCTCAAACTTCCTTGTGTCACGTACAGTAACAGATTACACCTCAACAACACCAGAACGCGATCTGACGTCATAAATCTGTGATACTATCAAACGATAACAAACTATATCAAAATTACAAAAACATCCTAATAACGCCGCTAGGCAACCAAACAATACATAGGTTTCTGTGACAAAGAATACGTACTATGCAGCAAAAATTGATTCACCAAGTACAACCGTTCGATACATGAGAATCAACGCGAGTACGTTCGGCAAAATGACATCAAAATTCTTTCCACAAGAATGAAATCAAGCATAAGGCATCTCGAGTGAACAGGCAAATGATTAGTTGTCCTCTATTTTGACTAGGATGCCAAGTTACTAGACGTCATATTCGCTTTCCATGTACCACGTGTAGCTTGGGACATCGGTTCGGCACTAGACGGCTGTCGTGAATCTGATGATGATTGCAGCATGATCACTTTTCCCAAGAGGTGCCGGATGAAGCTTACATCATCCGTGTGCCAGAATACCAAATCTAGAAGTGATGCAGCATGCTGATAATCGTATCTGGCCGCTGTCCCCGGTGCTGTGTACGGGACCGAGGAAACTGATTCTTCCACTAACCTGTGATCAAACGAATTACAAGATGCCTCCGCTACTCATCTATCCTGGTGAACTGATGATGTGTTGAGTTCTCCCACAAAGAGGCATCTGCAGTTATCTGTCCTAAGGGTCAGGTTATTCAGGAGGAAGACATATGCCTCATGTTCAGGGCTTCAGAATGTCATGTGCCTTGCATTTAAGTCAACAGTGCAACGCTTCTCATGCCCCGCTTTCGTATGCAGCTATATCTATGGTTCCGATACTTTAGGGTATTCACGGAGTAAAGGATCACACCGTCATATCTGCATGCTAACATATCGCTTGTAATAAGAACAAATCCTCGTAAACGTGCTTCGTCGTCCCTGATCTCGGAAGAGAAACACGTTTCTGAAGTAGAAATGATGTCAAGGCTTTTCTATGCCTATTGTATTACTCAGCTCAGTCCGCTTGCTTAGGAGGCCACTTGCATCTATGTACAAGACGATAAAACCATTTAAATAAGTTTTCGATTTGCGCAGTGAAGGATAAATCTATACGAATCAACACCCCGGTTCCTTGGAGTTTTGCGATCGATCTTCCAAACAAAGTCCATCTCCTTTGTTAAACTGAACATGACTTTAGGCGACCGAAACCCGTTTTCAGCATTCACTGCCCCTACGCCTACTCTGTATAACTTGAGTGGGACAACAGCCTGTTTATCAAGATTCTTGCCGTACTAGGGCAACCTTCAAATCCGTTACGCTGTTGTAAGTCCGTACTTTTGTCCACTGCGTGTAAGATCGCAGCGTTTTCGTAGAGTTCCGCTTTATCTTCACTCTGTGAAATGTTGACAGTCGCCTCTTCGATTGTCACTGCCCTTCTAGTATGTCGCTTAATCTCAATAACTTGTCACACATCAGAGTCGAGTGACCAGGGCTGATCAAAGTCCAGTACAGTGATTTCGCCAATGGCTACCTCAGAACAGAGCCAAATCTTTTCTCGTGCACTTGCCGCTACTATTCCGGCCACTGGACTGGATGGGCCTGCAGCTCGCACGTTTCCTTGGTTAGCAATGATAGTGCTCTACTCTAATCCCTTTTATCCAAAGCTGACTCAATATTGTGGGTGGCTCTTTCCGGAGTAAGTTTGCGTAAGGCTAGGGATATCCGCTTCACCTTGTTTCTCGCAGCGTTTCTGTCGGTAAATTTTGCAGATAGTTTACGCGCTTGGCTTTCCATCTTCCGTGAGACGATTTTAGGTTTCAGCACGCCTACCTGTGTGTCTACAGGCACTGTCTCATCGTCGCTACCACAATATCAGCCTTCCTTCTGGATGTCAGCTTCCTCAGTTTGGCGTTCGGAAGTGCTTTCACTTCTTCAAGCTATCCACGAATATCTCGGCAGCGCGACAACCAGAGCCAGACACCCCGTATTGCAGGCACGAGACACAAATATCATGGCATCAACTCTTACATTCGGTACGCTAAATGCCACGGACCACCGCAAAGTGGCATTCCGTTCCACCACAAGTTTTTTTGTGACGCTTTTGGTTGACCGTATCTCAGAGGCTTACAGCGAAATTGATAAAGACAGGTGACAGGAGTTGAATTACAAAAACTGTGGGCGAATCCTGCAAAATGTACCAGAAAGGTTGTTTATGCTGTGAGAAATAAATATTTTAAACCACAAGAAATCCATGCGAAAATGTTTCGCCTTGCACTAACCCAGGAGTATTACGAATAGAGCGAAAATACAGATAGTTTTCATGGGTAAACACAACTGTCCCTAGAATCTAACTGAACGTGAAAATGCCATATTCTCAAGATGAGCACAAACAGTACAGTCCCAGTGAATACGCGACCTCACCGTTATTTTACCGACAGTAACATGCAGCCATCACACTGAGTATAGGGGAAACTGTAACCGACACAAATGCACTGAATTCAACCAAATGAAGGAAACAAAATGAAGTTTAGAACAGACGTCTAGGACACGCGTCGATGCAAGATACATTGTATGTCTGTAATTAGGTAGGCCGAATTCAAACAAACCACCGCTGCTCAAGAGGATACATAGCAGACTGGCTTTGCGACCTATCCGGGTATTTAACTCCATTGCACCCTCAACACATTTTGGCTCTCAGCCCAACACCACAGAAACTACAACCACCCCTCTGTATATTGGAAATAACAAACCTCATCCTCACCGTAGTCATGAGATAAAAGCCAGCGTAAGTAACGCCTATCCGGCACCCCACCAGGAGTCTGCTCCTGCAAATCCATCTTTTATCAGGCTTCACAAAACAGTCACACTTCTGCCTATGCAGGTAATGAAATACTCGAGTCAGCTGCTAGCTGCTTTAACTAGAAGGCAATGCACTGGCAGAAACACCACCATGATGGCCTTCCATTCCCCAGGTCAATAAATGATTGACCGTCATTCAGTGCAGCAAGTGGTGATCATGCATGCAATACTATAAAACTTGCCTGCGTCCCAACATTTCCCACCCCATGTCCCATAGACTCAACTAATGACCCCGAAGGAACGCCTTAGTCCAATCTTGTAAATGGCCCGATCCATTTATTAATCGCGTCAGAATTCCTTGTTCTTCCATTTTACTCACGTCCTACTAGCAATAGTCTTAATTATCCGAAATCTTTAGCTTTCTTGACCGAAACCTAGTACATGCCAATCAATGAAACTAGTTGCACCTTACATGCCTCAAACCCCGGGCTCACGTTAGATAACTCCAGTCTGTGTCGTAACGGCCGCAGTAGTTGCACGCGTGGGGCTTCACTGCCTATGTTCGCTCCTATTTTTCATCTTCGACGGCCTTCCCGCTGGGTTCGGACCTTTCAGATGACGCGGTATTCGCAAATATTCGGACATCCTAGCATTACACAACTGCAGTCGGTAGCTCCTATAGGTCATCGCGGGCCGAAGCTATCTCCGATGAAAGTTTGAACGGAATGTCCAATTTACTGTGACCTCTGTCCACTCGTACATTAATAGGTGATGAGTTCAATATGACGTGCGTCACATGACCGCCACTTCAAGAGCCACCTCCCTTCAAACCTCAGAAACCAACTGATGGGCTGAAGTAGCCCGTTGTTAGACAAGAGTGAACGATATATGAGACCCGATCTTCAAAAGAATGCACCACCCTTCTCCAAACACATCGGCAGCAACTTCCCGAAAGAGACCACGGGATTGCAACCTGTCAACTCTTTGGACTGTGTAGGGGCTCTCCTTTAGTAGAGACCTACAACATTTGTTCCCAGGAGTCTTATCGACGTTGACTGGCCACAACAGTTGACACGCTGTATAGACTAATACCAGTTCTTTTCAGTCGATGACCTGTACAACTCTCTTGCAAGTATCTATCTCAGCTAAAACGTCTGTCCTGTTTCCGCAGCCCCAGAGGAGGTACAAAAGCCGCGCACTACAAGCAGAAACTATATTCCCTCCACATTCAAGCACGAACTAAGGACACTGAGAAAACTTTTTTCACGGCCCACAATTTTCCTGCCATTTTTGGCATTCAACCAGTCTTCAGTGACCCGCAGTTTCACAGGCGAAAAATGGAGCTTGGCTGAAGATAGAACTCTAAGGTATGAGAACAAAACTGGGTTTCTTGCCACTTTCCCTCGAAGAGAAGCTCGTTAATGAGCCTGAACTACCGAATACGTTGAAGGTGGGCAACAGGATTGCAGTTACTGAAGCAATGAGCTACCTACATTCCTATGCAAGTACTTTACGCAGGTTTAAAGCAAACTACCTTCGTAGTGGAGTTCGTCTACTTACCTGTTGGAAATGGAGTGCACTCTTTAGACCAGTTGGCAATAATTTTGGTGCCAAGCTACCGGCCGACCAGCATTCTTAAGCTTATTAGGCATCTCTCTTCAGGCATTATGCCTTGTTGAATAGAGGTGCTCAGAAAAGACCTTTCTTGGCACAATCTTTCTCGGGATTCTGGAAATAACCATAAAAATAATAATATTTTTTCCTGAATATACGGGCACACACCATTTTTACAGGTATGAATAAATTCATACACAAATTACATTCATCTTCATGGAAGGTAATCTGAATCCCTACCCGTTGTCAATAGAGGATATAAATGCTGCATGTTCATATAATGGAACACCCCAGACGAATAAGCGTGCAGAAAATTTACAAATTGGACAAGTGGAAGTATTGTCTTCGCATTAACAAAAAGCCAGGTTTGTATCTGGGCACTGCAGGCATTGCCTGGAGAAAAATAAAGCCTGAAGCCAATGCTTCCATTGTGACAGCTTGTACTTTTTGCTTGAGATAATGATGAAAAGTTTATGAATTGTTTACATATTTTGCTTCATTGATGATTACAGGACTGTATAATTCCATGTTAACACCATTCCATAACAAAGATTCATAATCTTGATGAATATTATGACTGAAAGCCAAATGTCTTCACTTCTCCAACTACAGCATCCAGAAGCAATAGACTTGTTTGAATGCGCCAGATGGACTTCTAGAACATCTTGTCCTTCGCTTTCACGGGTCGTGACAGCCTTGCATTTGGTTAGTGTTGGACTTTGCTGGCCACTTTTTGATGAGTTAACCCTAAATTTTGATAATTATGAAGTTGTAGTCCAGTGAACATTTTTTATTTCTGCTTGTTGTAGTTAGGTATCCTGAACTTGGTAAAGCTGGTTACCCTCCATGAGGGGTAGTTTCAGCCATGGTCTGTTCCTTAAGTGATTAATTCGCGATGGCAACAAATCCAACGTTTAGAACTGAATTATTTTTCCACAACGAGAAAAAAACAGACAAGGCAGCAGGCGGAGAAAGCAAGGATTTCAACAAGGAGAGTGTTTTCTATGTTCATGTTTCTCCCTACTTAACTTCCCTTGCTATGGCTTTCATTGTATATCCTCTTTCTATAGAGTATTTAAAATACAAATTTCATGCTGTGATGTGGTGTAGAAATGCTGTTTTTAATTATCGCGTTGGGTGGGGCAGAACGTGCTGTTAGTTTGAGGTGGAAACTTATGGAAGTCTCCTCAACGCTTCGAGTGAAAGGTCAGTGTATGTGTGGTGGCTCTCACTATACATCAACAGAGCCGAGTATGCAAAGTGTCGTGAAAGAGACTGTTGGTGTATTCGATAAGCCGTGGAAGTCACCAGATGATAGGAAGTCAGCCAGTAACCGACCAAATTCAGGCGTTGGTTTGGAGGCCCTCACTTTAGCTGGAAGTCTGTTCCATAGCTGAGAGAATTTGACGGCAAAGAAGTTTGCGCGCAGGCAGGACTTGAACGACTGGAGCTGTGGTCCTGTTTGCAGTCATGTCCTAAGAATTTAGCCGTGAAATACCTTTGGACAACCTCTATTTTATATCTGTATATTATGCGGATACCACTCAGTATAAATGGACAGTATTCTAACGGTGGACGTACGCAAGTTTTGTAGAGTAGCAACTCGACTTCTTTGTAGTGGAAGTCACGAACTATGCAACCCATCAGGATCCTAGATTTGAGGGTCTGTGATGCTACCTGTTCAGAATATGTGAGGTCCCTTGAATATCTTAGTCCAAGGTCACATACACTTTTAAGAGCAGGAAGTTTCGTAGACTGAAGATGTAGTTGGATATCCACCGATGGAGTACCAAAACATATCCAGCCACATTTGCCCATATTGAACTGAAGTCTCCAAGCAGCGACCATGCGGACCTTACATCGAGCTCCCTTTGTATTAGTGCTTGGGAGTGGGATAACTTATCACGGGTGAATGTGTGTGCAACTTTTAGGTCATCAGCAAACAGGAATGGTTTACCGTGTGTAAAGCAGCTACAGATGTCATTGACGTGTAAAGTAAAGAGAAAGGAGCCTAATACACTGCCTTCAACAACACCAGAGGTGATTGGCCCAGGTTTTGAAGTGTGTGAATCTACCTTCACCACTTGAGTGCGGTTACTGAGGAAAGACTTAATCCATCCCAACAGTGGACAGTCAATTCCCATAGTCATCAACTCACTTATTAGCAGCAAGTGATCGACTGTGTCAAATGCCTTTGAAGTGCCTAGTTAGAGTACAAGAACTAATTGGTGTCGGTCGCGCATAGTGGTTATCAAGTTTGAGAAGCCAAGATGGCAAGTTATGCAGGACCTCGATTTTAGGAACCCATGTTGACTCGATGTGATGATGTTGCTACTAAGCATCTGCTGAAGAATGCTTTCTTTAATAACTTCCTCCATGATTCTAGAAACTACAGGCGTAATATTTATTGGTCTGTAGTTACTGGCCAGTGTTTTTGAACCAGATTCATATCTAGGGAGAATAAATGGTGTTTTCCATATGTCAGGGTATGCGAAAGATTCCAAAGAGCGAGAAAATATTTTAAGTAATAACAATGGAATATCAGGGCCACCAAACTTAAACAAATGTGATGATATTCCGTCTGTGCCAGCGCCGCTGGAGCACTTTAGCGTTCTAATGGCTTGGTGAATATTAGAGTATGTGAATTCAACCGTATCTATTGTCGTTAGTTGAGGAGAAGAATAGGTCTTAAAAGTGCAGACCGCACTAGTGTCACACGAAAAATTTGTGGGCTCCAGATAACTGACTGCAAATAAGTCGTTGAATATTTCACAAATATCCACTGGATCATTATAAGCTTTGGTGTCATGGATAAGGAAATGAATTTTATGTCTTGTGCAATTCGATCGCTTCTTAAGGAGTGCTGAGAGAGCATATACTATAGATGAGCTAGCTAGTGAACGACTCTCTTCGCTCCTCGAAAGCGAATCACGGTTATGCCAGATGCAGTTAAGAACACCAAGAATCATCCGAAGTGCATCGACGTCGTGATGTCTTTGGTATCTTGTTGAGAGTTTGAGTAACTTTTTACCAGCATTGGGAGGCATATATGGCTTATTGCTTAGTGGCATTTTTTGAAACCTTTCAGTGGGACTATGGTATCGAGACAGGTTTTGGAGTTGTAGTAGAACATATCAGTGGTTAATTTGAGGTCTCTGGTGGTGAAGAATGATCCCCAGTGAATGCACCTAATCACTGGACAAATCTGCTGCTGATCCGTTCTGCTGTAGTCTCTATGTACTGTTTGATGCGGAGTGGGAGTACCAATCGAAACACTAGTTGAAGGAAGTGGTAGTACGCATAATACCATTTTGTGATCATTTCCTGGGAACTTGGAGCCCACATTTGTCAAAATAGGATTTACGTTATGGCAAAATATCAAATCCAATGCAATGTCACCTCTTGTAGGAGTTGTAACAATTTGCGCCCATCCAAAAATAGACGGTGTGTGGATAAAGTTGTCACACCTAGCCGGACCAGTAAGTGAATCCCACTCAATTACAGGTAGGTTAAAGCCACCGAATATGATCACAAGGGAGAGTGGATGCATGGTCCAGAGCCCTAATCACTGGAATCTCATGATTTTTAAAGGTATCAGGTGCTTTGTAAACACATCCCACCAGTGCTGTAGCATTCCTGTAGTGTACTGTGACCCATAGAGCCACTTACTTTATCAAGAACCATATTTTCCAGCCTGAATACGGTGAGAGTGTTCAGGAAGTACATCAGGCAACCTCCTCCTTTCTTGTTACTCCAGTCAAATCGGAATTGTGTATACATGTCAATACTTACCTCTTCATCTTGTATATTTGCGTGACACCAAGACTCAGTGATAATCATTACCGTCGGCTTATAAATGAGCGCGATTCCTCTTAATACCGATAGTTTGCTAAGGACGGACCCTGCGTTGATGAGAACGACGTACAAGTAGGAGGAGTAGTGGTGAGTAAAGCTTTCTGGTTCGCTAGACAAGCCCAAAGGTATCTCAGTGTCGCTGGACTGAGCATAGTCTGACGTCGTTGCGTTACAGAACGTCTCTACACCTTGTTCACTTCTAGCTGTAGAGTTACTAGGATATCCTAGTGGTAAATAGACCGCATAGCGACTTGAAATAGTATCACCTTTATCAGGGGAGAACAAGCAATGTTTTTATTTGTGTTCAGTGTGCACATCGCATCCAAATAGACAGAGTTTGACCTCATGCAAGCGTCATCTCTAGTACCCGTTACACAGAGGGTAGGTAGTTTTACTATTGTATGTGGTGGGTGTGTAGGGCTGGTGATGCCACTTGGAGGATTTAGCAGACCTGTTGTGCTTTTGCATCTGCTGACACCACTTGGGTAGTTGGTGTAACGGAAAATTGATCTGCAAATCCTCCCCGATCACCCTTATTTGATTGTATTAACATTCATTTCAATATTTTCACCCTCGTTATGGGTGGTGCACCTTTGATCCTAGCCGGTGTAATGTTATTTGGTTGCTTAACTGTCTTCTTTGACCTTTTTCTCAGTATTTGCTCTTGTATCATTGAGACTTATCATGAATGTTTCACTTTCCTATTATGTGACGCGGGACTGGTGACAAGGTGAAGTTGTTTTACTGCGCCCGACATTCTGTTTTGCCCCAACTTACGGTTGTGCTGTGGTTTGACTGTTTGTCTTTTGACTGTCTACTGGGAACGTTTGTTTGTTGATTTGATTCTGGTAGACAGAGTTTCGATCCCTTTCGTTGGGACTATTCCTACTGACTGTCAGGTATTTAACAGTTGTATTCGTTTAACCAGTTTTTGCCGTGTAGTACGTATTTGCACCCGGGAACGTTTTAGACTGTATGGTTACTCAACGGCACTGTTGAGGTATTTTTGTAATTTTGATATAGCTTGTTGTTGCTTTGATAGTGCCACAGATTTTGTTACGAATCCACTATTGAATTACTACAAACCGCGTTTTGATATTTTGATCCAACCTTTGACTGTGCGCCACTCGCGGAAGTTCGGAAGCTATACAGTAGAACGCAGGAACTAGTCGGATTCACGTCAGTTGGCACGCCCAGTTATTTCCCACGTTCAGGCCAAGGTTATTGGATTCTGGCTGCCACTGTTGGTGTCTAGGATTTGTGTGTGTGTGTGTTTGACTATGTCGTTACTGTTGCTCCGAGGGTGCTAGGATTAGCGGTTCATAGTAAGGGGCTTCAACTTCCCCGTCAGTTGTTTGGCCAGAGCTGCAGCGGATAGGGATGCAATGGATAAAAAGTCATCGCGTTTCTGTGGTCCGTGTAAACCTCTGTTCTGCGTTGTATTCCTTACCAGTGACTGCCTTCTTTTACAATTCACAACGGACGTAACTGGCGTTATGTTGGATCGGGGGCTGTCTCCTAGTAAACTAGTGCCATGCAGCCGACCAAAGTTTTTCCTCACAAAGTACCCCACTGACATTCTATTAGAGGTGGTTTGATGTTAGCTTTTCTCATTAGTAAACTATAGGGCTGGGTTGTTGTGACGTCTATTTTTGTTCTCGTTACTAGTGAGGCCTGGCTCAGTGCATAGAACCTTCTTGGTGGAGCTACCGCTTGTACTTCTGTCGCTTCCAGAAGGGATTACGGGATCATGTCGGATCACTGTATGCTTTCTGCGTCCATCTCTACATGTTGGGTTCCATGGGAGCATTAGTTTATCCGTTGCATACCGAGTGGCCGATATCCCAGGACCTAGGCTGGTGTGGTTAGTAGACTTTATGCTTGCAGTAGACCTCGGCGAGAGTTCCGTCACTTTTAATGCTGTGTCAGGTTTCACTTTGGGGCTTTCTATGGATACGTCTAGGTCTACAGTTTTAGGTGCTTGAGCCAAATCATGCACTTCACAGTCCTCCATCTCCATGTTGGTCGGTGTGTTTTTCCGTACATTTGACTTGATAGAGTTTGTGGAAGGAGAAGTCCTAGGCTTGGACATATTGGGGGAGATGCCCATTGCTTTAGTATGTCGCAGCTTTGTAGCCTTTTGACTACAGGTCTATGAGCACAGTTGTATACCTGCCTCTCCACCACTGTCTTATTAAGAACTATCTTTATTACTGTGGAGACAGTGTTTTTTGCTAAGATAGATTCAGCTCTGTTGAATGCTTCCGCTTCTATCTGTGATTTAAACTGAAAGCGTATCGGACAGCAGCGGTCCTGCCGGCTCTTCTTTAGTCGGAAACATTTTGCTCGACATCATGCATTTTTGCTGTTCTAAGCAAAATTTCTCGCACCGCCTTCAACTTTGTCATGTCAGGGACGTAATAAACTATTGCGTTCAATTTAAGTGCAAGTCTCTTACTTACTTCAGGGGTGATAAGGTTTACCAGGTGATCCACCTTAGATAGTGTTTTGACGTCAACTTCATTAATGGATTCACTACGTGTCAAGATGCTCAGTGGCAAGAGGTTGCTAATATGAGCTCTAATTTCATCCAGCTGGGGTGACACCTCGAACGCCCCTAGCATACTTTCTTGTGGTGCATTGTCCTGTTTGTCGTCCTTCAGTCTGCGTATTTCTGCCTTTAGTTCCTCTGTGGAGGACTTCAGGATTTCGATTTCTGGAAGACGTGACAATGACAGACTTGGTGGCCGAAGTCTGGTTAGTCTCACAAAAGATGTGGAGCTTCCATTAAGCTTTACGTCCTCTGCAACATTTAGTGTTGCGGTCTTATTACATGTTGGGCATGCAGAGATGTTCCTATTATTATTATTAACCTTGGCTGTCTTACCAAACTCAGTTCTTCTTCTCTTGAGCATAACTGGAGTATAAGCTGACTCACGTATGCTGTTGCAAGAGGAATCTGCTCTTGGTGCCACCGACATTTGGGTATTGTTGATGCACCTTTCCATAGACAGTTGTGTCCGTGCCTTTTTACATGCATTGGCCATATCTAGCTGCATGTCTGATGTGTGATTAGTCATTTGAGAATTCGGTAGCTTTATGATGACGTTAATAACAAAGTTATGATACAGTTACGAAATCTAAAATGCAACACAATTTCAAACGTACCGCTTGTTCTGATCATGTCTTCCACCATTGCCTTTCTGAAGCACTACATAAGCTGATCTGGCCAAGACCCGGAAATCGTTTGCCGAAATTGCCCAGATCCCCGTGTTTTCTTCGTTTTCAACTTCTTAAAACGGCGGGGGTTCATGAACCAAACCTGATCTGTGTGTGCAAAAAGTTCATACAGTTACTATTCCCACTATGGCCATGACACCTTCCCACTTTTATTAGTTTCTCTCCCCCCTATGTTGGTTTCACCTTTGTATCCTTCCTTTATCGCCGTTGTTGCCATCATAACTACCTTCATTTTGATTGTTTTCTGGTATCGTTTCACCCAATCGTCTTAATCCTATTGGAAAACATTGGTTTCATACTGACCAACTTGCCCAGTCCTATTACAAAATACTTAATTGACCTGCCAACTTTGCCCTTGGTTATATACCTTCTATGAACCATTTTGTGGATTGCGCAATCTACTTCGTTATCATTCATACTTCAGCTGTCGTCACAGTCACACTACCGGTCATCATCCATTTTATCATCACCACCATCATTTAGTGTGAAGCATTCCTCATGATTCTTAACCTTCTAGGCTACGGATCTTTCACAAGGTACTCACAATCACATGGGTGGTTGACGCCATCTTCATAGCCGGTAAATAAATCGGTCGTTCTAGAAGCGCTAACGAAAGTTTGACCGGGATTAAACTTACACCATTAAGATACTACACCAGAAAAGTTAAGATCCAGCTCAAACCAAACATTTACTTCTCCAGAGTATGTGCTTCGTGGAATGCTCCGCCGTGACGGCCACAATCCTATCGGTGAGCTCACTCAAAAAACCGTTAAACAGTTACGTTAATTCATGTGGATTGGTACAGAAATACCCAGAGCATTACTGGTCCCACAAACATAACCCCTACTTTCTCATGTACCATTCACTTTCCCCCTGGTTCATACACCCGCTTTATCCATAAAAACTTCTCTAGTAAACGGACCCACAATATCAGAGTTTCCTTTTCAGGCACCAACAAAAACGCGAGTCACGAAAGACCACTGGCCGTCCCTGAAACTCGTAGCTCTCCAGTCATCTCGGTCTGAAACTTACGATCGACTACCCACATAATCATTCAACTCGCCGTGGCTAAGTGTGAGAAATTAAAGTAGATTCCCCCCCGATGCAGCAGGAAAGCAAATAACGAAGAACCAAGCCCCAGAAAGTAGGCCAGTTTTCCAAGCGGCACCAGCCGTTTCGTCAATGTGACAGCTTTTCAGATAATCCGGGCCAAAAAGCCTCATGATAATATATTTATCTGCAGATGGCTGTCTTGCCTTGGTGTGCGTCAAATTGTAACCTGGCAGTACCGCATAACGATCCAAGTTGTCGCACACGAAATCAATATCTCAGGTTAAAAGGCATCAACTCAACTTGCTGAAACTCCAAGCCTGACTTCCAATTTACTGATATGGTGGTTCCCCGATAAGTGACCTCTGATACGAAGTCCACGGCAGTCGGACGCATGAAGCTTTCTCATGCCCTTCACCTTTACTGACCACGTTTCGCAGCCATATAGTTAAGCAAAGTGGACTGAAGTGCACTGCAATCAGGTAGTAATGTGCAACGAGATATCAAGCAGGCACCATAGCTGGTGTAAGTTGCCTGTAATCAAGAAGCGTTTTTTAACCTTGTCGAGATTTCTGAGATAATTATCAACGATGTGACATTTGATTGTCTTCAAGCTACTCGGGAAGTTGTTGTGTTTCCTGATTAAATTCTATTACAGGGAGCACTGTCGTCAGTGATTCTGTTCTCGCCATCATTTGTCATCAGGTCACGTTTTTAAATTGATCAGTTCATAAAGTCTCAGTCGTTCACATTATATTATGCGTTATGGTAGTATGTTGATGACTGGTTGTTTATATTCCTAAGACGCTATCTGTTTTGGGTGAGACTATTCCATCATTTATGTCAAGGAAGAGTGAGGTTGATTGACAGATTTTCGAATCGTTGGAAAGATGGTTTAGCTTAACGTGAGTGTAATCTTTGCAATAGTTACTGTCTCCGTCCGTTATTACTATTATTATTAACAACTGCAGATATGGTAAGTATGTTGTGTAAGAATTTATGTTACAATCTTTCCCGTCAGTGATTGCCTCAAATTCGTCCACAGAAATTGCAGCTCATGAGCTATATAATATCCTTCACAGTGGGAGATTTTGCAGGTGTGTTTTTCCAACGTCTAGTTGGACGGTGAGTCATGCTTTCTATCCGTTTTATGCAATAATTCATTCCTGTTGGTTGGAAGTGCCTCACAGTATTGTGTTGCTTACCTAAATTATCCATTTCTGGCTCCGACGAAATTTCCAAGTACCTGTTAAGGGACAGGTATGCTGCGCTGTAGCCCGTTCTGTCTGGATATATGGCTGTGGGATATGACCGTTGAAGGTAGAGGATGTGAAGAGACTACAGGTTCTCGACCACAGGTGTCTTCGCAGCATGGCTCGCGACGGTGGAATCACTGTGTGAGTAGTGTAAATGTTAGGTGTAGAATGCTAGGCAGGTCAGTTAATGAAGTTGTAAAGCTTCAGCGACTGAGGTGGTTTGGACGCTTGTTTCGCACGCTGCCCCATCATCTACATGGATAAGCAATGCTGGGAGAAGTTGGACTGGGTTGAAAGAGCTGAAGATGTAGCGGTAGTCGATGAAGTGTCTAACTGTTGTTCTGAGTCGTGTGAAGTGTGGACCGCTTGGTTGGGTTTCTCGAGATGATGGGCGTCAATGATTAGAGTGATATATGGGTGAAAGTCGGTGAAAACGGCACATATGTACTGATATCCCCAATCGTAGCGGATATATTTATTATGTATAGTTGAGAAAATATGACCCTGCGAACAATTAATCCTGCACCTAGGATATGGTGGCAATATGTGCATGACACATTTACTGTGTTGAAATCAGAACACGGACAATTTCGTGACACATATAAACTCAGTAGAGTAGGTGCAACCCGGTTCACCTATGTGGTAGAAAACGAACAAGGAGAATTAGCTGTATTGGATTCCAGAGTAAACCGAAGAACAGGCGGTGGTTTAGATACCACCGTCTACAGGCAACCGACACGTTCTAACAGGTACCTAGACTTCAAGTCATCTCATCTAGCATCAGTTAAGATGGGTTTAGTTAAATGTCTAAACAATGGAGCTAGGAAACTCACTAGTCAGTGCAGCGGCTTGAAAAGAGGGTTGAAGCACATGAAAGAAGCGTTGCTAATTAATAATTATCCTGTACAGTTCATCGAGAGACTCGTGCTAAACCACAGGAAACTAAATACTGGTAGTAATAGGAATACAAATGATGGCAGCAAAACTAGTAGGAAGGAGTTCAACGCCTCTATCGTGTTACTGTATAAAGAAGGGATATCGGAAATTTAAGGTAGTATTCTCAACAAGACTGGAATTAGAGTGGTAGTTAAACCAACAAACTCACTCTGTCGGCTTAAGGATCCGATAGATCCAACTAAGCAAAATAATCTTATCTACCGAATTTCATGGAATGAATGCAAGGCCTCGTGCATAGATAAAGATATACAAAATGGGGGGAATGACATGCCCGAAATATTTCTCGACTTGCTTGTAATTCTCCGTTGTTTCACTGGATCGAGTTGTTCGACCTCTATTGGCATGTAGGCCCTATATGCCGATGTTTCGATATGGCCTGAATGTCAATTATGATAGTTTAATTGGTTGTGGCTAGCAGAGGAATCCAGGACTCGCATTTCATCCTGTTTGGGACTCGTCAGCTGGATGTGCCTGCATCCTAATGAGTGATACTGTTCCCACGGTGACTTGGACCTCGTACACACTGCTTCAGACGAAAATCAAGTAAATTATCATATTTAGTATTTAGGCTATATCGAGGTATCTGCATAGGTTCACATATGCCAATAGAGGTCGAGCAATTCGATCCGGTAAAGCAACGGGGGATTACAAGCATAGCTATCAGTAGTAATAAACAACACCTGTTTTACAAGAGTCGACTGTCATGCCTCAGTGGCGTAATGGTTAACGCCCTGGCTTTTGAAGTGGTGGGTGCGGTGTTGAAGTCTCAATGGGGACGATATCACTCACTGGGGTGCAGATCCTGGGATCAAGGATAGGTTTAGCGCTTGCAGAAAAGGGGAATATGAGGTGATAAGACTATGAAACCACATTTCGGAAGTTGTGTGATTACACTGATATGATTATCAGCAGCAGTTTATGCTGGAATCGTTACTGAGCGAACAATGCTGTAGTACTGTGCGTTTCATATCAAATAAGATATGCAATATGGAATTGTTCCTTTGTCCATATTTTTCATTTACACCACATCAATTTAAATTTTGCTCCTTCTGCAAAATAAGTTCTTTCCGTACAAGTATGGCTTTTGCAGCCCCGCGACTAGCTTAATTCCAGCTTTTAAGCACCCTCATATTGTCTCACTTCGCACTTGAAATTGTAATATTTCCTCCACTATTCCGAAAGATAAGAATCTTTAAGTATGCATTCAGATGCCATGTACTCAATCTTTTCATGGACTACGTTTAGAGCAGTAGGAGGAAGCTGTGTTAGCACTAGATCTATAAATTCGTAATTAGGATGACTTAGGGGCAACCCAATCGTGAAACATAGATTTTTAACCCTGCCCACTACATCGCTTTCCTATGCTAATCTCCGACGTGAGTCTTGAGGAGGACACTCAGAAGTAAAACTTGAGCATAGTAAGACGAACATTAGTCATAACTTTCACTCCGTTGGCGTTGGTAAGGCCTGGAGTGCTCTCTTAGAATGGCTTTGCAGGCCTTTATATCAATTCCTTCAAACATGAACTCTTTCTGCATTCAAGGTATCGGAGTGAGCCTAGAGTCTAAGTTACCCATCAGCTGCTTTTCCTCTATTATAACTATTCTTTTATTTGTTCTTTGCATCTATAATTTGATTTTGGAATGATTGATTCAGTGAAGTTAGTGCTATTGTTTAGTGATGAACGAAGGAGAAATGGAAATTCGGACCGCGGCTGGATTCGAACCGGCGACCGCCGGTTTAGTGCTCATGTTGTCTAGAAAGACAGGTGAAGCTCCACAGTTGTACCTGGGTTCTCACAAACGGAGGGTGGTGGTTAGCTGATTCTGGACCCTGAAGCTAGTTGCTTGAAAACTTTTCCTTCTCTGTCAACAACAATTTAAAACCGTACTAACCTTCAAGCCCAGATTGGAGACGTTGCGCGGAGACCCCGCCTCTGTCGGACACCCTATCACAGAGGGACTAAATCATATAGAGTTTAAACCCTCTGTAATTATGCAAATATTAAAGAAACTGAACCCGAATAAGTCTCCAGGAATCGATGGTATTCACCCAAGGGCACTCAAGGAGTGCGCTGAAGTTCTGTGTGTCCACTAGCAAACCTCTCTAAATGCTCGTTTCTGGAAGGCAGGTTACCCTCTGATGGAAACGGGTGGCTGTCGTCCCAATTTATAAAGGTGGAAACAAACTACTTGCCTCCAACTACAGACCAATCTCCCTGATCTCTTCATTTGCGAAGGCCATGGAGAGTCATAAATGACTCACTACGTGATCACTTACTCCAGAAATCAATCCTAAACGACTGTCAGCATGGCTTTCCACCAGGAAGGTCACGTGACACCAACTTTTTGATACCTTGGAATAGCTGGACACTCTCTGTAGGGAAGAAAAAGCCTATACACATTGGTTTACTTGACTTTTCTAAGGCCTTTGACAGGGTAAATCATGATATCCTTTGTAAGAAATTCCAGCTCATGGGTGTACACGGAAAATTATTAATTTGGCTTAGAGATTATCTGTACACCAGGGTGCAGTCAGTTAGAGTCGGCTCCTCTTTATCTGACTGGTTCTGATGCTGAGTGGTGTGCCTCAAGGTTCCATACTGGGCCCACTACTGTTTCTTGATTTTATCAATGACCCACCAGGGGTCCTTAATTCACATTCACTATTATATGCTGATGATCTGAAGATCTGGAGGGGAATACAGGAACCAATGAATATTTCGATCTTCCAGGAGGACCTTACGAAAATCCTTAACTGGACTACAGAAAACCTGCTTCCTCTCAACTCGAAGAAATGTCGAATTATGATAGTTGACAAACATAAGGGCAACACCAGTTCTTACTCTCTAGGTGAAACAAATATACGTCACTCCAACATGGAACAAGATCTGGGAGTTACACCAAATGATACACTACGAGCCTCTGATCACCGCCACCTTGCAGCCAACAGGGCTTATGGAATCTTGGCGTTTCTCTCGCGAACCTTAGGGTGTCTAACTCCTCTTTTCACCACAGTGTACTCTCCATACATTCGTCTTCATTTAGAAAAAAATTCGCCTGTAATGTCCCCATACTTGAAAAAGGACATAGCCACCCTAGAACGGGTACAGAGAAGAACTACAAAGAAAGTGATTGGGTCACGACACAAACCGTACCCATACCACTTAGTTGCTCTTCAGCTGCACCCAGTGCAACACCGGAGGATCAGAGGGGATATGACCATGATGTACCTCATCGCACATAATCCCCTCCATCCCAGCAGGTCCCTTCCAAGCTTTAGTCGGAAACTCGGCTTGGGGGGTCACCCGTTAAGTATAGAGCATGACAGAGCACGTACAAAGATCCGTGCTAACTCATTTGCAGTTAGAGTCTGTAAGTTGTGGAATTCCCTCCCTTCAGCAGTTGTTACAGCCCCATCCCCTGATACCTTTAAAAGGAGGCTAGACACACACCTTGAGTCCTACGGTACCGATGGGCTATACCCGATAAGCTTTCCCAAGATCAGACGCAGTGATACCAACTTGAGACCAGATTAATTAATTAATCGTATCACTATCCTTTCAGGTTTTTCAGAACCGGGAAGATAACTGCGACCATTCTAAACTCAGAACGTATTCCAATAAGATAGAGGCAGAACCCAAGGAACCGCAGTTCGCTAATTCTACAACAAGAAGTTTGAAGTTTGACCTACTTATGTGTGGCTCAGTCATAGCCAACCTGCTTTTCTTATTTCAGTGGCCATTTTTTCTCTCTGTTTATTTTTGAATACGTTTGTAATCAAAAGAAAATATGATTCACTGATTCTGAACATAGAAGCCAGTTAAGCGAAAGTTTCTATTCTGTTACCAACTGTATAAAACAATTGGAGGAATAACATAGTAAAGGCGGTATTGCAAGATGAACGCTGCCTTTGTACAATTTCCAAATTGGAATTGAGGAAGGTAGGTGTTTTCTCTGACTTAATGGCTTGAAGTTGTATGTATTTGGATGAAATCCATTCTAAAGGGAATTAGCAACTTTGTCACCGAAACCTTTTAATGTTCTGTAGGTACGCCTTGTTCGAGTAATATTTCTGTTCTCTCCAACATCAATAGTGTGAATAGAGGGAACATGTAGTTTTCAAGCTCTTGCGCCTATGTCTTGAAGCCCAGTTATTTTTGTTCGGGTATAGTACTCCGGTCATCGCATGGGTTTTGATGCTTCTTTTGCTGATGGCTTAAGCCCTCCAAATTTGGAGGGTAATCATCGTCCATGTGGTTTTTTTTGTGAATTGTAGCTTGGTTTGTTTGAGGAAGCAATGAAGCTGCTGATAAAATCAGTTAACCGCCTACATTTCCTGTTTTGGGAGCACCTGCAAGTAATTTTCAAGCGTCACTTGAGAAGTAATGCTATAAATAGGGTGAGTAAGGGATGAGAAAAAGGGGAGTGAATAGTACTTGTGGAGAAGGGATGGGTCTTGTTGGAGATACTAGGGCTGGGGAATACAGGGATGGATGAGCATATCTTCAGTTGCTACCTACGAATGTCCGTTGTAAGCCGTTTTCGCTCACACACTTATCCAGCAGTCGTTTGGAGGAGTCAGCTAGTATAGCTGTGGCTACTTCCTTTGACAGAGAGTTCCATAAGGCACATGCGCTGTGTGAAAAGTAGTTGGATCTCACTCTCATCTTTGTTGTATGGTGGAGTAAGCGAGTGGGGTTCCCCCGAGACGGTCGGTTTTGGGCCGATAATCATGACCTGTTGGTGTGGTCCACTCGGTGAATAATCTTGTAGGCTGTTATTGGATCACCTCGTTTCCTTCGGTAGCTTAATGAAAATGAGCTGAGTTGTCTTGGGCGTTGCGCGTATATTTTGCCTGTTAGTCCAACAACCGACCTTGTCGCCCTTCTCTGTACCTTCTCGAGAGTTTTCGCATCTCTCTTTAGTAGACAAGGGGAGAGGGCTATCGTGTTGAACACCTCTGGGTGTGGTCTAATATAGGTTTTAAATATGAGGGATAAATCTGGGGTTAACAATCCAGGTTGCCTCCTTAGAAAATGCATGATGGCGTTCGCCTTTGATGCCATCCCTTTAAAATTGTCAGTAGTATCCAGGGTCAGAAAGTTTAGCCCTAGGTTCTTCTCTGTGGATAACTTGGTGATTGCACACTTTTTGAGGGTGTATCTGGTTTTCATCGCTTCTGGTGTGCGAAGATACATCACCTTGCATTTCTCCAGGCTACAGCTTAAACCTTTCGCAGCTGATCAGGACTCTAGCTCCAACAGACCATCTTGGAGTATCCTAGGGTCGTTCCCCCTACCTATTGTCCTCCATATTTTGGTGTTGGCAAATCGGAGGATAGACGAGATTTTAACGGGAAGGTCATTGATGAATAGCAGAGATATGAGTGACCCAAGGATCGCTTCCTGAGAAATTCCTGTGCTTGCACTCCTCCAGGTTGATCAAATTCTGTTTACTTTAGTACAGAATTCTCTATCCTTTAGGTATGCTGTTAACCGTGTTATGAGTAGTTCAGCGATATTCAGTTTTGCAAGTTTAGCGAGCATGGTGTTGTGTAAGATGGTATCAAAAGCCTTGGCCAAGTCCAGAAAGATGACTTGGACTGGTTGCTTGTTGTTCCATCTAGTGGCCCAGTCATCCCAAGCGGTCATCAAGTTTGTGGCACAAAACCGTCCGGTTTTGAAGCCGTTTTGAGATGGGATGAAAGATATTTCCGTTCAGGTAGTCCCAAGGAACATCTGCAACCATACTTTCTAGTACCTTGGATAGTATAGAAAGTGACGCTATTGGTCCGTAATTTCACGGTTTTTTTCGGTCTGCTCGCTTGAAGATTGGTGAAAAGAATAAAGGTAGTTGACTTCAACAGGTGCGTGGACAGATTGTATATAGGTATGCTTAGCGCTTCGACACTATTTTGTAAGACCACCGATCTTGACAGCCAACCGCTACCTTCATTAAAATTATCCTCTATAGGCCATCAAAGTAGTGACCTACGTTATGGAACTAAGGCTTGATAACTTTGATATACATCGTGTGAAGGTCAGGTCTTGGGAAACAGATATATCGCGCTAAAGGAAGTATATTAACTGTTGGTCCCAATCTGAACACGTGTTTTTTAAATCCCTTTCCTGGTTATCCCTACCTCCCACGGGGGTTTCATGTATTTCTAGTCGAATACACTGTAACTTACGTTTTCCAGGGGCTGAAACGCAATCTGCATTTCCGGAATATACGCGGTTAAACTAAGGCGTTTCTCAACTTACCTAACAATCCAGAATAACTTCCAGCCTCAACAAAGTGATCCTAATTACTTGTGGGGAATACTGAGTCAGCACCTCCTATCGGTGGCCTAAGTGCCAATGATTGTTGCCCTCATGAATGTTAATTTTCTTGGGCACTTCAATATCGATTTGATGAAGCCTATAATATAGGACAATATCCAGGATACAGATGTGTAATCGATATGCAATGCTAATAACGTAGAATGGTACTTCATTAGGTTCTGTTCGTTTATTTGAAAATATGTGAGATAATAAGTCATATAGAACCATACAACTGCTGTTATGATGATTTGGAAGTGCGACATGTTAACAACGTTTTACGAAATTAGCGATAGCATGGTTTACTATCCTACATGCACAATTAATGAATATCAAGCATAGATGTGATAGTAAATTCTTTTGATGCTTTTACTGCAATATATTTTAAAATTATTCCCAATAGTGATAACCTTTTCCTCAATCATCATCAAACAGTCAATAGCAACATGGGACTTAGTATTACAGCATATGAAATCAACATATCCAGGATAGAAGGTAACAGAATGAAAGATGAAGAAATGGGGGAAAAAGTGGTAGGTCGTGGAAAAAGACTAAAGTAGATAAAACAATAACCCACCTCAGCATGATGATTCAAATCAAAATAGGGTGTTTATGGAATTGGATCACTGGGATCGATTCTTATGAATATCACATAAAGCTCTTAACCATCGGTTTCCATTGGCTTGCAGACCTCAACCAGGAAGTCTACATTTTTCTACTCGGTGCGGACCAAATCAAAGACATTATGGACTAATGCCATGTTTTGCTTGGTCTCCTCTAAACTTTCTCTTGTCTAAACTTACCTGAGTAAACATTCACAATTAGGTAGACTGTGACTAGCCATGCGCAACACATGTCCTAGCCACCTGAGTTGCTCAAGGTTTACAAACTCAACATATGACTTGCGTTGCTTGCTTAGACTTCTACGCCTGATTCCTAATTTGATGATGTAGTGGTTCCAAAATACACGTCCTCTGTTACGAGGCTAACGACAGTTGGACACCTAAAACTTTCTCGTATCCTCTACCTTTACCACTGCAGCGCAGCAAATTCAGGCTGTAATACCCAATGAGACTTCAGACCATCACCATAAATGGCGTAAGCTAGCGAAGTTAGAACAAGCCTTCTGTATCCTTAAAGAGGTATTATAAGTCACTGCCCCATAACGGCTAGTACAGCTTCTCGTTTAAGTGCCGGTTGACACATTCAATCATCTCACTTAATTAGGGAAGCTGGACCAGCTGGAATGGCACCCAGGAAGATTTCAAAGTATCGCGTGTTACGAACCGACAGCGATAATCGTCCCTTTCAGTTTTTTTCTGATTATCACTTGTTTCAAGCTAACACTAACTTCAAGCATAAGGTGAAACAGTCTCACTTGTATTTCCCCTACATCAAACTAATGGGAATTCGGTAGATCATATTGTTATAAACCATCTTTGGAGGACTCCTGCTCTTTCTGTAGTATCTGTTTGAACTCTTATCACGTGTTAGTACGAGCGTGTGTCTGCATCTTACTGCTCGCAAGAAGCAGGCAGCGGTAAAGCCCGTGTGTGCAACTGGGAGATGGAAACACCGTGTTTGTTTAGGGATTAGGCAACTATGAATTTATCTGCACCTGCAGTAATTCTTTTCCTACTGAAACCTGGTGTTATATCCAGTCTGCTATAGAAAAAGTGGTAAAGACAGTCGTTAACCTGCAACAAAGGAATAGTAGAAGTCAGTAGATTTCTTGAACCTCATCTAATCTGATTGATGCCAAAAGACTCATTCCAAGTGCTTCTGACCACAATCAACTGCAACGTAAATCGAGTAAGTTTTCACAGTGATCGTGAGCAGTAGTGAGTGGCGAAAACGAAAGAGATGGAGGCGTCAACATTGCATAGTACTACTTAATTATTTCGGTTTATCTAGGATACTGGCAAAAAAAGACTATGACTAGTGAAACCATCACTCGAAAGAATAGATCTGTAACCACCTCAGGACAGCCGACAGAACAGTTCAACTAGCCCACAGCAGTGCTTCAGTTACTCAGGATCCACCTCTAACCGAAATAGGATATTGGTCCTCCAACTACCCCTGAAGTTGAGGAGCCCGTTTCAAACCTGAGACTGCAAAGCACCAGCATCTAATGGTTTTCCACTGGGGGTTTTGAGAAATGAAGGTAGGAAATTGCTCATCATCACCATCAATATCAACATAGGACCAGGCATTACTGCGTAACGGTCCGAGTTGCTACAGCTCAGTGCAGTACATCAAGTAGAAAGGTAGTGAGGTGAGGGATGAAGATAAGAGAATGCAGTCAAAAGAAATATAAAGTACGAGGAGAAAGGAAAGAGGAATGACAATGGTGAGATTCGGTATAGCGTCGTTAAGATGAGGGTAATAAGTGCATACATCTGCACCACTGACATCGCTTCTGAGCCATATCCCCTAGAGTCCCCAACCACTGGTTCCTCTTGTCCCGCGGACCCCAACCACATAGTCTGCATCGCCCCACATGGCTCAAACCAACAGTCAGAGACTTCATACATTGGTGCCATGTTTTAGTCTGGCAACCTCGGGCCTTTTCCAGCCTGGACCTACTTCGGCCAACATTGTGTGACGAGACAGTCGGTGACTAGGCATACGTAATACGTGTCCCAACCATCTCAATCGATGGAGGTTCATAACCTCATCAACTGATTTACCTCTTCTCCCTAAAATCTTATGCCTGACTTCTGAATTACTCACGTGGTGACACCACGGAATACGGCCTATACTACGAAGGCAACGGTGGTCAAACATTTGAAGCCTTCTCATATCTTCCCACTGAAAGTGTTCAGAAGACTCTGCATCTTGTCAGCGTCTTCACTTAACAGGACTATGTTATGTCATCTGCATATTCTAGGTCTAACGAAAATTCTCCTGTGATTAGGTCAACGTATGTGTAACCTGGTGATGAGAGGGAGACCTCCATAAGAATATCTATGATGAAATTGAATAAGAATGGAGACAGTGGGCATCCTTGATGGACACCACTGGATGAGTATAGCTCCCTGGACAACTCACCATAGGCTCTAACATGCCCACAAGTGTTCGAGTAGAGAGCCTTCAATAAGGTGATGTACTTACTCGGCACGCCTTTCAGTGAGAGACATTGCCATACGACTTCTGGATCAACGGAGTCAAATGCTGCCGCCTTCAAGTCGAGAAATACAGCTATTGTTGGGCGTCTGTAAGCGTGCATATGTTCCGGGACCTGGCGAAGTGTGAGTATTTGGTCGATGCACCTGCGGCCGGGTCTACAGCCTGCTTAGTTTTCTCGGGCTTGCTGTTCCCGAGCTCCACTCAGGCGTCGAAGAATTATAGGACCTAGGATCTTAGACACTATGTTCGTGAGGCTGATTCCTCTGTGGTTATCATGAGAGGACTTCTCACCTTTCTTGAAGACTGGGATAATCAGTGACTTAGAGCAGTCGGAGGGGATCGTATTTGATTCCTATATACTAGCTAACACCTCCGTTAACCTGACTGAAAGCACCGCACCAGCATTCTTGTATACCTCAGTAGGTAGTCCGTCTGGTCCTGCCTCCCTTCCTCGTTTCGGGTTACCCACCGCTTTCTCAACTTCTTCAAGTGTTTGGGGGACCTATCTCTATGTCGCATTCAGGATCCGACTGGATAGCGGGCAACGCAATGGTGGCTGGAGGCCAGTTGAACTGTTCCTCGAAGTGTTCTGCCCATCGTTCTAGTTGTCTCCCTTGCGAGTGAATCGCAGACCTGTCCTTCTCCGCTATAGCCTCAGTAACTGTTGTTGAACGTTTCCCCCCAGTCTCCTTAATAAGTCCAAATAACTGTCTACTAATACAGATCGCCGTTGCCTTTTCCATCTCTTTAGCCTTCGCTACCCACCACTGTTTGCAGTCGTTGCGTAGACTTTTTCTCAATCTACTTTTAAGTTACGCTTGCTCTTTATTGTACTCATAGCCTGCAGGCAGGGATGCGTTCACGTGCATCCATCAGTTCGGAAGAAGCTGCTGATATCCACTGGCTCTTTTTAGCCAGCCACTCTTTCGGAGTCGGCTACAGTATTCAGTGCTGCTTTTACAGCAGAATTGAGATGGCACCAAGCTTCTTCTGGATGAGTGACAGTCTTTTGTTCCGATAACTGCCTAGCCAACTTCTCACTGAACACGGCTTTGGTGTTTTCGTTGTCCAGCAGCACTCGTAATGGTTTTGTTGCCGAATTCTTTCTACGTCCATTGAAACGCAGACATATACGGACTCGGACCAACGCATGATCGCTGTCCAAATACGTACTCCAGAAGGAGCGGCAGTCCACTGATTCTCTCCAGCGATGTCTACCTTAGAACTGATAGTTACCAGTTCATATGCAATACTTATCTATTTTAGATTGACTGTTGAGAACTGGGAAGTAGTAAATCACTCGCATAGGTACACGGTATTTAGACCAATGAGTAGTAGGTGAAAACTTCATTGGACCCACTGGCCTTTGCACATTCGAGTGACATCATGCGCCTCTTACAAGACGAACGGAACTTACGGCTTGTGCATAAAGTTGTATAAAATTAGAGTTACGTCCATTTTATTATCAGTTCTACCGAGAACCATTTTGAATTTAAGTGTAATAATTGTCTCTCAGCAGATATGGTTTTACCGAAAACTAGCTTTATCGGATTTCGTATTATATCTGCGAATAATCTGGTAAGAATATTATATTTTCACACGGATCAGAAACACTGGATGTAGCAATGCTTGCTTCATAGCACTTGTAGTATGTGATTAGATGTAAATGAGTGACAAGCACAAATTTCATGCCATTAGGCGCGACTGACTTTATAGTTTCCTAGTTAATTGGTCTTTTAAGTAGTCGCACAAACGTGACTTCTGAAACTTGGTTAACACGTGTGTTGATCGTCAATTTTTTGATAATTGATCATAGAGTTCGATGATTCTGTGTGCAAAAAAGGAGCAACAGAAACAGAAATGAGTCAAAAAGTACTATTATTATTGCTTTTATGTCCTATCCTATATGACTATGAAATGGGTATTTCTCAATCAAATGGGATGTAAGCTAAAGAATAGCCCTTTGCCGTTTACTGGATGCAAAGTAACTACAGTCAACCAACCAAACGAGTTCGTGACCCAACTGAAACGTCTCTGACTTGGCCTGAACCACATTAGAAAACATACTTTTTTGGCTAGGGTTTGCATGATAACTAAAGTCGATAGTTAGATTCCGTGCTACAGCCCAGAACCAACCGTAGTGGTGCAGTCATCAACGACTGACTGATAAAATCAACTTAAAACATCGCACACAGGTGCATCAGCTCAAGTTGCTACAATTAACCGTAGTACACAAACAACAGGTGGATAGAAAAAGAATGATATCAAAGTAGATAGTGTGAGAAAATAAACAATCTGAAGATGAAGGTGAGTGTGAATATTTAAGCTTCAGATGTCACAGAGTGAATACATCTACACCATTGTGACCAATTCTCAGCCATGTGTCACCAAGAGTTCTCGACCACTGATTTTCGTCTCAGGGACCCCAACCACAGTTTACATCTCACACGACTCAGGCCGACAGTCGGACACTTCATCGACTGGCTACACGTTTTGCTTCCCGCACCATGGACCCTCTTACAACCTAATCTAACTTCCCTACTACCATGGCACTTCGAGGTAGGTAGTGGTTTAGCACAACACATCCCCCCTCACTCGACTGATTTGTAGTGTGGTTTAAGGAGGGAGACCAGGGATGCTGTTCTGTGGACTCAGATCGTTGTGGAAGGCTACAGAGCTAGAAGGAATTAAAGATGATGTAGTATCGTTAGTTGAGAGACGTGAAACAAAATTAGGAGGTAATGATGGGGGGGGGGAGGTGGATATCAGTCTGAGGAAACTTGAGTGCTGATAGAGTAGAGTTGTGAGGGCAGTTGACACTTCCCGTCTGCCCACACCATGGAAAGTTATTTCTTCTTAAAGTACCTGAAAGAGAATTTGTGTGACCGTAGAGCTCATCGGACATCTGCTTGAGGCCTGTCACATGTAGCCTTTTGAGTATGATTATTTTGAACTTTTGTATTTTTGGGGCCGGATGGTTGAAAGGAAAGGACAAATGAACCAACACCACCGGCCCGACAGACCGTGGGGCATAGTGGAGTGTGTTATTTTTGGGGCCGAAATTTTCTAACCCCCTCTTCCACTGAGAAGGCAGCATCAGCATGGCACTGGTGGTCATCGAAGGTAAACACCTTACTGCTGTCACACTCCATCCAGCTAGCAGCAGTACGACTTCGCCCTCAGACCCCCATCATAGTGTAGTAGTTTACACCACAACGGTAACTGCTTTTCGTCTAACGACTATCCAACAGACCTTTCTGATATGGTAGGACCTCGAGGGAACGAGCGTTCCACCAGCATAGTTCGTTGGGTCATTGTGATATGCAAGCCCGACCACCACGTCAAGGTATCAGCTATCGGTCGGGAAGCGTGTGGTGGAGGTGGGAGGTAGGAAATTGCTATCCAGAGTAACTTCACTACTCAAAAATGTATGGGAATCTGAGGTAGTCCCATCCTACTAGCCTAAATCGTTGGTCATTTCAGTTTGTAAGAAATGAGAAAAATATTCGTGTGATAGTCATAAGGGAATCAGTTTAACTAACACCGTGCTCAAGATATTAGGATCCATAGTTTTCCTACGCCTAACTAGAGTGCAGAAACAGCAAACTAAAGAAAATCAGGCAATTTTCAGACTTAGAAAAAAGCGCATTAATCGCATCTTCATCCTGCGACAGCTTTGGGCTCACAGGCATACCTACTGGTTGCTGGCACTTCCCATATTTCTTGACCTGAAAGTGACGTTTAACTTTGTAGATGGAAAGGTGTTTTATGGCAATGTTTGACTGTGAATGAAGTACCAAGCAACTATGTACCACTAATTCCATATTAGATTTGTTTATTTGATATAAAGCGCACAGTGATACAGTATTATTTACTTGATTACGTTTCGAGCATAAATTATTGCTCATAATCATATCAATGTAATCACACTTCTTTCGACATCTGATTTTATAGTCCTGTCACCTGATCTCTCTTTGTTTTTTTGTTTTTTGATTGGTAGTAAAGTTTTCCATATCTCTGGTATAGGTGTTGCGTCATTCCTATTACATGTGTTGGGAATGACGCAACACCTATACCAGAGATATGGAAAACTTTACTACCAATCAAAAAACAAAAAAACAAAGAGAGATCAGGTGACAGGACTATAAAATCAGATGTTGAAAGAAGTGTGATTACATTGATATGATTATGAGCAATAATTTATGCTCGAAACGTAATCAAGTAAATAATACTGTATCACTGTGCGCTTTATATCAAATAAACAAATCTAATATGGAACTACATTCTATCACAGTGCCCAAGTTTTTCACTTATATTATGTACCACTAATTATGACCGTATACTCGAAATCATCCGTGTAATGTTTCATCATGGTAAATTGTCATCTGACCATATGTTCGAAGGAAAGTAAACTGCGCTGTAGTTCACTGTACTGTTTGTTATACGACGGTAAAACATGGGTGTTGAAGATTTTCGGCCACAATTGCCTCCATGGCATTGCCCACGTACGCTGAAACCACTTGATTTCATCTTTTAGGATAGCATCGAAAGACTGCTGTTTTTTTCGAGATAATAGGAGTATTGTAGCTTATGGTGCCTATGAGATTGGTGTCCCTTTTTGAGTTCAGGCAACACTAAACCATTGTTGTTGTTGTCTGCTTACTGCAACCTTGTATGCTCAAACAAGTGTGCTCACATGAACACAATTAGAATCCAAGCAAATAATATAAGAACCGTCGCAACCGTTTATTGATCCTCTGATTTCATCTTATAACTATTCTACATATCTGTCTTCACTGTTCGCCTGATATCGGCTGACTCCTTCCTAAATAATATCTCTTCTTATTTTCAAAGTTTGGGCTTGCCAGAAAGAAGTAATTATGAGAAAATTGTTGAAAACAACCACTGGTTTTGGTATCGAGAGGATTTTTTTTATCGAGGATCGTTTTCGTGTTAGGTCATGTTTTTAACGTATGACTGCGCTAACTTTTCATTAAAAATATACTCCATAAACTTAGTTTGCTTACCGTTTTACTTTTTTAGTTTTGTATTATGTCAAAGTTGGCAGTCTTCGCTAAAACACTAGCTGATTTGGGAAACAAACGAATCAGGAAAAATCCTCGTATTCACCCTAAAGCAAAAAGTTTGTTACATTTTGCGTGTTCAGATTTCTTCAAGGCAAACTTTTTAGTGTAAGACAACCAACTCCAGTCGACCCAGTGGAAGAGGAACTTTGCCGAAAGTGGTGGACAGAATATCGATTACAGTATGAAGCCGTCAGGTCAGCTTAATATATTTAAAGCCTATTTAGTTGTAGTAAGCTGTTCAAATATGAAGTCTACCGGCGCAACGTAGAAATCATTGAAACCTCACGAACTGATCACGAGCACGATCGTAACCGACGTCATGAGCTAACAGCAAACTGGAATACAGAAACTCACTTAGCTGCTACAGATAAACTAGAAAAGCTTCTAGACACATTAATTGATAAACAGACCAGTAGATTAACTGACTACTTGAATAAACAATCAGTATGCTCAGAAAAATTGGAATCTAATCTGGCGACAGTTGCTGTAAGTTTGCTTGGTCCTAATGTATATTTTCCAAGATATAAAGTTATTATGATTAGATGTATAAAATGAGTCCTGCTATTGCGAAATTATGTGTCTAAGCAATTCTAGGTATATTAGAAGGCAAAACACGAAAAGGTTACAGAAGTAACAAAGTTGTAGTGGAATATACTTGGTTTGGATTTATGTAGGGTTTGAATATATTTACTCTATAGTGATAGTTTATGTGCCATATGTGTAAGAGTCTCTTTTTTTTACCTTACAAACGTCAAACAGCAAAACACTTCCGTAAACTCCTCGAACCAATTAAAGACAATGGGCTCCACATTAGTTTAGTACGCAAGGATAAAATTTTATTTACTGGGGGACATTCAAAGCACAATTTACTGCCCATAATCATACCAGAGTAGTCACACAATTTTCTTTTTCTTGGCAGTGGAGTTTTCTAGGTGTGTTCAGTTTGAAATGAGTCATTTCTATTGTATGTGTTTTTTGCATTTATTCGATGGATGGAGATTCAGTAGTAGTCAATCTCTCCCTTCACCTGGCTATATAGAATTTTGAAACTTTCTCCCTATCCCATCATATAGTGTGATTTTGAGTCACTGCATGCAGACCAATAGCTGAACTTTTCTCTAAATTACTTATCTTAGTACAGTCTATCGTTTTATAACCTCATCTAGGTAACTAGTTCAATAGTTACTAGCCGGTCCTGAGCCCGGATAAAGGGATAAGGTTGGGCATAGGGCTAGCAACCCTACCCCTTAAAACCAATCTAACCGCTAAAAAAACTTCAAAGCACAGAGAAAATATAAAAAACTAAAATAAACTTATTCCTTGCTGGAATCGGGGAGACGAAATGACGTCAGTTGGTGAAAGCCTTCGGGAAGCCAACTGACCGATATGTCTTCTCTCTCTCTATGAAAACAAAAGTAAACATGGGTACGTGGAATGTGACCACAATGTTTGAAGCTGGCTGACAAGGCTGCCCAGATTGCAAAAGAGATGAGAAGGTATAGCATAGAAGTGCTAGGAATCCTCGAGTGCAGATGGAATGGAAGTGGAATCTCAAAACTGTCAACTGGAGACGAGTCAGTAATCTACTCCGACATTGTCACCCAGACGACAACCACTAGCACACGGAATGAGTGGCTATCATGATGTCTCCAACAGCATCGAAGGCTAGCATGCAGTGGGAACCAATCTCCTCCTGTAGGATCAGGATCATGACAGCAAGATTCAACTCAAAAGTAAGGAAAGTCACAATCATACAATGCTACACTACGCACCTACAAATAATACAGATGAAGAGAAAAAGGAGGAATTCTACAGACAACTGCAATCAGTACTAGACAAGATTACAGTTGGTGACTTCAAAATTCTAATGGGTGACACGAATGCCAAACTTGGAGCAGACAACACAGGAAGGGAACCAATCATGAGTCGAGAAGCGTTCGGTGAAATGAACGAGGATGGAGAACTGTTTGCAGAATTCTGCACATTCAACGATTTGGTGATTGGAGGCAGTGTGTACAAACACAAGAATATTCACAAGGTAGCCACATGGATTTGGTTTCACCGGACACCACGACACACTAAAAATTGACTTCAGATAGACTTTATCTCAATGTGAAGAAAGTGAAGACGTAGCCAGCCTACTGGAACAAGATTAGATTAAGAAGGGGAGCAGATGTAGGTTCACACCACTCACTTCACTATCTGGTGCAAGGAACCTGCCTTCAAAATCATGTTGAAAGGCTTTAATTCAAAGAAGTTAGTGATAGACCACAGTTCGAGTTGAACACCCAGAAGAGAAACTGAGGTGAAGGACGAAACTACAAGTGACATCTTCACATCAGCCAGCCATCAAGACAAAAAGGGAGACATTGAGCAAAATCCGTTAAAAAACCTGTGTGGAAGAACACTGGAACTCTTTGAAAGAGATGTGGAAAGAAACCTGCATAGCCGTATTAGGAAGGAGGAAGAAAGAAGACAATGAAGGAATGGATCTCGACAGACACATGGAAGATGATAGATGGGGGAGAGGAAGATGGTGATGGTGAAGCAGAAGATAAACCAGTGGAGGGATGAACAGCAGAAAGAGGAACTGAATACAACACATCAAACACTACACTGGACAAAGAAGTGAAGAAGAGTGCTCGCAAAGACAAAAGACACTTCTACGACACACTGGCGATTAAAGCAGAATAGGCTGCCGGTAGGAGAGACCTGACAACATATCAAATAACCAGGTTACTATCTGGGAAGAGATCAACACAGATAAAACCAATGAAAGATAGTGAAGGAAACGTTGTTGACACTAAAGAGGAGAAACAAAGGAGATGATGGACTGACCACTTCAAAAACTCTTGAATCGACAACCATCACCACCACCATCTGCAACTCGTCCAGAAACACCATCAGCAACCCAGCCACAGAACTATCCGTGAACACAAACCCTCTGACAAAAGCAGAAGTAAAGTCCTGGACGTCATAAAGTTGCTGAAATCCAGGAAAGCAGCAGGACCAGCTGGGATTCTTTCAGAAGCACTGAAAACAGACGTAGAGACAACAGTTGACATGCTCACACCACTGTTGTATAAGGTTTGGAAGGAAGAAAATGTACCTCCTGAGTGGAAAAACGGCTACCTTGTCGGACTTTCAAAGAAGGGAGACTTAAGTCTTTGCAAGAACTGGCGCGGAATCATGCTGCTGTCCACCCCAAGCAGAATATTGAGCCGCATGATCCTGGAGAGACTAAACGTTGCGCTGGATTCAAAACTGCGACTGGAACAGTCTGGCTGGCTGAATTCAGGAAGTACAAATCATGTGCGGACCGAATTGCAATGCTACACTACGCATAATCATGGAACAGAGAGTACAATGGCAGTCAAATCTCTACCTCAAATTCATCCACTTTGAAAAGGCCTTCAACAACGTCCACCTAGAAATAATTTGGCAACTGCTTCAACACTACGGAATACCACAAACCTTTATCAATCTCATTCAACAGCAGCAATATGCTATATGATGCTGCATGCGAAGTGATTGACAATGGAAAGCTAAGTGATGCCTTTGAAGTGAAGTGAAGACAGGGAGGAGTGAGACACAAGGTTGCCTACTACCACCGATGATCTTGGTGATTGTGGTCGACTGGATCATGCAACAGACAACTGTGAGGAGTGAGAAGATGGGGATACTGGGGCTTAACCGATGAAAAGAGCCTATAAGAAGATTTGTATTTCGCCAGCGATGATGATTTATGTCTAATGTTTTGTCGCACAAGCTCAAAGATCTACAGGCGAAAACCCCCTAGTTGACAGAAGAGGCGAGGCAGCGAAGACGGGACTTCACGTGAACGTAGAGAAGACAGAGGTGATGAAGATACCCAAGCAACAACCAGCAGCAAGAACAACAAGCACCAATCACCACCGACGAGAGAAATCCAAAGGAAGTAGTCTCTTTCACCTACCACCTAGGCAGCATCATTTAAACTACAGGCGATGGCGGTACAGATGAGGACGTCAAATCCAAAATCGGAAGAGCAAGACGATCCTTCATCAATCTGAAATCAGTGTGAAGATCTGTTGCACTCAACATTAAGAACAAGATCTGGATTCTCAACACTAATCCAGTCAGTTAGTGCTTCTATATGGTTCAGAAACTTGGCGCGTTGCGAAAAGCATTCCCAACAAACTACAGACATTCATGAACAGCTTCTGCATACGCTCACTGAATATACTGGAGATCAGATGGCCATAATAATAAGAATAAGCAAAAAGGAACTCTGGCTGGCTGGCAACGAACCAACGAAGCAAAAAACCATCGCCCAACAAATATGCAGAAGAAAGTGGAGATGGATTGGATTGAACATACACTGAAAAAACCATTCAGAAATATCGCGCGCCAGGCCATCGAGTGGAATCAAATGGAGAGATGCCGAGTTGGGTGTCCGAGGTGAGGGTGACATGTATGAGATCGTGTGAGGAAGAGCTGGAAGCTTCTGGGCAGTCGTGGAGTTAGGTTGAAAAGATTGCAGAGAACAGAGTGCAATGGAGACGTACTACTGAAGCTCTATGCTCCACTAGGAACTCAAGGGACAAATAAACAAAATCGTTTTATACTTCTTTCCAATTTCGAAAGTGACCTCAATCGGCTAATTTAATTTATTATACTTGATCTATTTCGCTCAATTTGTCTATGGAATTTGTAGGGTGCAAACTTTTGCTTTAAGTAGGTCTTTTGTTTTAAATACCATCCCTTTTTGAATTCACTGTTCGCATACTCCGAGACTGGTTAAAAGAAGCAATGAACGACGTGACGCCATAGAGTGAAGGATATTTGTTCAATTCATAGGTTCATGGGGACGTATTAATTGGTTTCAGGTTGATGTCCATCATGAAATGACATCAGTTGGGGAATCATCGGAAACCTGGGAGCACAGGGCAGCTGTTTCATCATGGTATGGGACTCATCAGCAGTGCGCACTCATAACCCCCAAGAGATCAAACTCTCACGTTTTGTGGGTCATTAGTGACTTGCTTCGAAATGAGACTCCCGAATCCCGAATGAAACGTCGTGACCGGTGGGCCAACTGAGTACGATGCGAAGACAGTTACTCAACGACGGCATTGAATGTAGGTCGCACTATGCCCCCAACTGACAGAAGTAAAAAACGTGGGTCATCGAATTTCGATCTGTTATCTCAATGGTAACATTGATGGCCGCGGAACCTGAAGGTGGTGGATTCGAGCCCTGGAGGGAAGTCTCATACGAAAACGAAATAGCTGTCCAGCGCTTCCAATAGTTCTCCAACTGATGTCAGCCCATGATGAGTACCAACCTGAAAGATATTTGTGTCGGGCTAGCATTTGTACATGGATGGGGCCTGAGTGATCGTGCTACTTAGTGGCTTGAGATGATAGCAGATATGGTCCGGAATTGAAACTAGTGGTGACCATGTTACAGTTTCCTTGTTTCTTCTATAATCGAGAATTAGTTTGTATTGAGTACTTCTCTATATGGATGACCCATTCATAGTGTAGTTTACGTTGCTTCCTTTGTTTGTGTCTTCTGAATGTTTCCTTGTTATTTTGTATGGCAAATCTTTTAATATCCATATTGTACAAAGTTTATTTTCTATAAAAAACCAAAACTAAGTAACTTATCTGCAGCATTGTCAACAGTCCTACTTCTAATTCATCATTTCTCTTCTTCATACAGTAGTGGTCTACAACTGATTCGAATTCTGTTATTCATGTTGCGATAACAGTTGGTATTATTATTTCTGTTTCTCTTATAAGTTGTTTGTTAAATTCCAGTGGTAGCTATTAAAACGTTTTGTCTCTTTGACATGTTTAAGCCCCTAACTTGGTTTTCTAACTTTAATCAAAATCCTGGCTCTACTATGGAAAAAGTCCACCAAATCTACCTTGAGATGATTCAAAATCCAGGTATCAATTCGATTGTGACTGTCTGATGTAAACATGGATATCTAAACTATCATATACTCTTCGCTTTATTTTTCAATCCAGTATAGGTAATCCTCTCTAGTAATTTTCCCATTCATAAGTGAGATGAATTGGATTTACTGTCGGATTTATGTATCAGAAAAACTGTAATTTTGTTTTTATTTCAACATGGTAAATGTGTCATCTCCTAGATTTACACTGAGTCGTTGTGGTTAGCCGTACAACTTATCTAGCGTGATCCTACTCCACTCAACTGAACTTGTGTATCATGGATCAGCGTACGTAACATCTCATCTACTGACTCACCTTCGTTGCATAACACCCTGCTTATAACTTCGATTTCTTTACGCAATGATGATAGGATTATAAACAATGTTACAAGGTGCATGTTTGTTCAAACCTTTGCAAATCTATTGACTTGAACAATCATGCTGAGAAGAAAACGCTTTTGGTAGCTGATATTTATTTGCCTTACCTTAATGGTTTTATATCGTAAACCGAATTTCCTTTGTGGCTTGTAGACCATTTCAAGTTATCGTATAGTGTCCACATACTTCTTATTTTGAACTCACTTCCCTTTATTTTTCATAGTGCAGTCTTTGCATTTTTTATCATTGCTTGTTTTTGCAGATGTTGGCTGAAAAAATGATTACAGAAGAGAATTTAGATGAGAAAGTTGAAGAAATCATGAATTCTGATACAGTCGATTATAACTTCGTAGTTGATTACAAAGGTAATATTATCCGAGGAAGTGAATCATTACAACACAAACCACCACCTGATATCGACGTAGAAGAAAGTGTGCAAAATGATGTTTTGTCAGTTACTTCTTAACTCTTTAGAAATGATATTTTTGCCTTTCTCAGTTGTTTTCTACTGACGTACATATTATGATTAGTATACATGCACTGTACATAAAGAAGTATCTGCATTTCCCTAACTTGTTTTATCATTGTACATTCACCTTTCTTAACGCAATATGGGTCAATTGTCTTAAATGTGGGATTGTGCATAGGAGGTGAAGGTAGAAGTTAGTAATTGCTTGTTTGTCCTTAGCTGGCGCTCTAATGCCGATAAGTTTTAAGTTAGTCCGTCAGTCAGTATCAAATTTGAACCCAGCAGTACTGTTTAACGATCCAAGTTGTCGCACACGAAATCAATATCTCAGGTTAAAAGGCATCAACTCAACTTGCTGAAACTCCAAGCCTGACTTCCAATTTACTGATATGGTGGTTCCCCGATAAGTGACCTCTGATACGAAGTCCACGGCAGTCGGACGCATGAAGCTTTCTCATGCCCTTCACCTTTACTGACCACGTTTCGCAGCCATATAGTTAAGCAAAGTGGACTGAAGTGCACTGCAATCAGGTAGTAATGTGCAACGAGATATCAAGCAGGCACCATAGCTGGTGTAAGTTGCCTGTAATCAAGAAGCGTTTTTTAACCTTGTCGAGATTTCTGAGATAATTATCAACGATGTGACATTTGATTGTCTTCAAGCTACTCGGGGAAGTTGTTGTGTTTCCTGATTAAATTCTATTACAGGGAGCACTGTCGTCAGTGATTCTGTTCTCGCCATCATTTGTCATCAGGTCACGTTTTTAAATTGATCAGTTCATAAAGTCTCAGTCGTTCACATTATATTATGCGTTATGGTAGTATGTTGATGACTGGTTGTTTATATTCCTAAGACGCTATCTGTTTTGGGTGAGACTATTCCATCATTTATGTCAAGGAAGAGTGAGGTTGATTGACAGATTTTCGAATCGTTGGAAAGATGGTTTAGCTTAACGTGAGTGTAATCTTTGCAATAGTTACTGTCTCCGTCCGTTATTACTATTATTATTAACAACTGCAGATATGGTAAGTATGTTGTGTAAGAATTTATGTTACAATCTTTCCCGTCAGTGATTGCCTCAAATTCGTCCACAGAAATTGCAGCTCATGAGCTATATAATATCCTTCACAGTGGGAGATTTTGCAGGTGTGTTTTTCCAACGTCTAGTTGGACGGTGAGTCATGCTTTCTATCCGTTTTATGCAATAATTCATTCCTGTTGGTTGGAAGTGCCTCACAGTATTGTGTTGCTTACCTAAATTATCCATTTCTGGCTCCGACGAAATTTCCAAGTACCTGTTAAGGGACAGGTATGCTGCGCTGTAGCCCGTTCTGTCTGGATATATGGCTGTGGGATATGACCGTTGAAGGTAGAGGATGTGAAGAGACTACAGGTTCTCGACCACAGGTGTCTTCGCAGCATGGCTCGCGACGGTGGAATCACTGTGTGAGTAGTGTAAATGTTAGGTGTAGAATGCTAGGCAGGTCAGTTAATGAAGTTGTAAAGCTTCAGCGACTGAGGTGGTTTGGACGCTTGTTTCGCACGCTGCCCCATCATCTACATGGATAAGCAATGCTGGGAGAAGTTGGACTGGGTTGAAAGAGCTGAAGATGTAGCGGTAGTCGATGAAGTGTCTAACTGTTGTTCTGAGTCGTGTGAAGTGTGGACCGCTTGGTTGGGTTTCTCGAGATGATGGGCGTCAATGATTAGAGTGATATATGGGTGAAAGTCGGTGAAAACGGCACATATGTACTGATATCCCCAATCGTAGCGGATATATTTATTATGTATAGTTGAGAAAATATGACCCTGCGAACAATTAATCCTGCACCTAGGATATGGTGGCAATATGTGCATGACACATTTACTGTGTTGAAATCAGAACACGGACAATTTCGTGACACATATAAACTCAGTAGAGTAGGTGCAACCCGGTTCACCTATGTGGTAGAAAACGAACAAGGAGAATTAGCTGTATTGGATTCCAGAGTAAACCGAAGAACAGGCGGTGGTTTAGATACCACCGTCTACAGGCAACCGACACGTTCTAACAGGTACCTAGACTTCAAGTCATCTCATCTAGCATCAGTTAAGATGGGTTTAGTTAAATGTCTAAACAATGGAGCTAGGAAACTCACTAGTCAGTGCAGCGGCTTGAAAAGAGGGTTGAAGCACATGAAAGAAGCGTTGCTAATTAATAATTATCCTGTACAGTTCATCGAGAGACTCGTGCTAAACCACAGGAAACTAAATACTGGTAGTAATAGGAATACAAATGATGGCAGCAAAACTAGTAGGAAGGAGTTCAACGCCTCTATCGTGTTACTGTATAAAGAAGGGATATCGGAAATTTAAGGTAGTATTCTCAACAAGACTGGAATTAGAGTGGTAGTTAAACCAACAAACTCACTCTGTCGGCTTAAGGATCCGATAGATCCAACTAAGCAAAATAATCTTATCTACCGAATTTCATGGAATGAATGCAAGGCCTCGTGCATAGATAAAGATATACAAAATGGGGGGAATGACATGCCCGAAATATTTCTCGACTTGCTTGTAATTCTCCGTTGTTTCACTGGATCGAGTTGTTCGACCTCTATTGGCATGTAGGCCCTATATGCCGATGTTTCGATATGGCCTGAATGTCAATTATGATAGTTTAATTGGTTGTGGCTAGCAGAGGAATCCAGGACTCGCATTTCATCCTGTTTGGGACTCGTCAGCTGGATGTGCCTGCATCCTAATGAGTGATACTGTTCCCACGGTGACTTGGACCTCGTACACACTGCTTCAGACGAAAATCAAGTAAATTATCATATTTAGTATTTAGGCTATATCGAGGTATCTGCATAGGTTCACATATGCCAATAGAGGTCGAGCAATTCGATCCGGTAAAGCAACGGGGGATTACAAGCATAGCTATCAGTAGTAATAAACAACACCTGTTTTACAAGAGTCGACTGTCATGCCTCAGTGGCGTAATGGTTAACGCCCTGGCTTTTGAAGTGGTGGGTGCGGTGTTGAAGTCTCAATGGGAACGACATCACTCACTGGAGTGCAGATACATGTAGCTGACGAGTTCCAAATAGGAGGAGACGAGTGACTTAGGTCGTCTCCTAGCTGGAAGCAATTAAGTTATGATACAGAAACGTTGTCCTATTTAAAACTTTATAAAAAATATCCATGTATTCTCCACACACTGATGGACTAGTCTTTTTTCTCACATTTGAAACTGCAACTATCGAAGCTGTCTTTCTCTAGTTTTTACCCCACCCGTTTGTTGTTGTTGAGGTGCATGAGTTTTATTGATGGGCTATCCCAGTTTTTCTTAGTTATCGTAGGCACGTCATCACCTATAAATTATGCGGTAATGTAAACGGCGAGTCGTTTTGGTAAGTTGAAGATTAGCCTCTGACTCTCTGCCAACTTAGCATATTTGTTAGTATGACCTTCTGAATATCTGTTTTTATTTGGAATATTTCTCAATGCCTATGTTTCGTATACGGTGGTGTTGTCTGGACAAACTTTCTTGGATCTTCCAAAGAAAGTTATACCTACATTCATGTTCTATGGGATCAGAGCAAAGGCCTGAAAATGAAAGTTTTGCACCGTCTTTGATATTTCTATATAAACGAATTTTTGGTGGATCCATTAATGCTTATCATCAGGCAGATATTTAATATAGTTTGGGTTTTGTCGGGATTCTATCTGTATCAATGTAGTATTCAACATTGACTTCAGCTAGAGAACCATTAAAACGTGTGAGCACTGAAGGTCTTGAGTTCGATTCCTGGCGGGTTCGGGGTGTGTACTTCTGAGGAGTCACACACACACATACACTAGGATGAAACAGCCCTCCCGGGTTTCCAATGGTTGTTTGACTGACTTTAATTTGTGTTGAGTGCTACCTTGTGGTATTCAATAATCCAATGCCATCATTTACTTTATTCATTAGTCAACTTATGTCATGCATCTCCCTCTCCCCTCTCTCTCTCTCTCTCTCTCTCTCTCTCTCCCAATATATACATAATCCCCATACTGAATCACGACATATGCATCATTAAATACGGCAGATATTCACCTGAAGTGTGAAGTTATTTAAAAATCCCTACAGATTATTCAGATCAAGAGTAGTTTGAGCGAATAACTATTTTCAATAGCTTCTTCAGGCTCATGGATTTACAACTGAAGAGGAAGTAATTAAAAATAATTGTTCGCTCAAACACGTAGTTATTTTGTTACAAGGTTGCAGTAACTAGAAAAGTCTATCTTCATCAAGATGCTTTGAAAATTTCCGTAGTTTTCAGACCTTTTATGTTATCCGAACGATCTCGAAGATTTTATTCTGCACTGTCCAGGACCGAGTGTGCAACGCAGCAGCTTCTTCCACCACTGACTCAACAGATTTTCAATCGATTGACTGAATTCAATGCAGTTTTCACCACCAACCAACAGCTAAGAAACCACTGTAAATGAGGAAGCAATGAACAACTTTTCAGATTATTCAGTGGTGTGCACTTATGTCCCTATGTGAAATTGAGCCTAAGACAATCACATCTGGACTCCGTTATATTGGAAGTTTGCAGCTAACAGGTAAAGAAAACTGACTTAAGCCCAAGAGTTGCTAACAGATTAAGCCACCTGCTGAGTCTGAGACACAAGTTCGATTCGTGAACTGTATAAAAGCATATCTTCAAGACAAAATAGTCATATCTTTCTACGTCAATGATCGCCTCACTTCAATCGATCTGAACGTGACCGAAAAAGCTATCAAACACTTCATATCTATGAAGAAGCATAGTCTTCAGTACTAGGTCACAAGACTATAAGCAGATACATGTATGGCAAAATACTTTTGGTCCAACTATTAGGGATTTACAGACATTCATGAACAGCTTCTGCATACGCTCACTGAATATACTGGAGATCAGATGGCCAGAATAATAAGAATAAGCAAAAGGGAACTCTGGCTGGCTGGCAACGAACCAACGAAGCCAAAAACCATCGCCCAACAAATATGCAGAAGAAAGTGGAGATGGATTGAATTGGGCATACACTGAGAAGATGGTTTGGGGACATCACGCGCCAGGTCAGGCCGTGGATTGGAAGTCGAGGTGAGGGTGACATGTATGAGATCGTGTGAGGAAGAGCTGGAAGCTTCTGGGCAGTCGTGGAGTTAGGTTGAAAAGATTGCAGAGAACAGAGTGCAATGGAGACGTACTACTGAAGCTCTATGCTCCACTGGCAACCCATGGGACAAATAATATTAATAAATATACACAAGATACTTGATTAAATTAATTTCAACCATATGGCGTTTCCTCACATCGTGCATGCATACAATGACTAATTTTATTCACAATGCGCATAGAACGCCTGGAGACTTCACCATCTCACTTTATCTCTGGCTGATATTGTGGTCTGAGGCAAGCAGTAACTCACTATCAATAATGTACACTCTGAAAACTCCAGTCGATTAACATCCGATCTCATTAACTAGCTTATTACCTATTATCAGTTCATGGTTCCTTATCCACCTTCATTTCAATAGACTTCCTGAAGCTCTCATGATAAACTATGGTGCTTTCGAAACGGTAATGAGGATGGATGTTAACATATAACACTGGATAACAGTTATTCTCTATCATGAAATGATGGAAAATACAAATCAATGACTATGGGACAAAATGGTAACAAAGACGGCTGAAATGCAGCTCAGCAATCAAGTTCGTTTCCTCACAACAAGTTGACTGACTGATAAAATCAACTTAAAACATCGCACACAGGTGCATCAGCTCAAGTTGCTACAATTAACCGTAGTACACAAACAACAGGTGGATAAAAAAAGAATGATATCAAAGTAGATAAAGTAGTGTGGGGTCTTATGACACTAGGAATGAGGTTTCGATGGCTTGGATCGTTGACGGTGGTCGTAGAGTGAAAAGTTGGGGAGGGTATAAGAAGCTTAATATCAGTATCAGAAGGTGAAAGCAAAGAAGGATGCAGAGTTGAGAATGATAGATTATGTTTGATTGGGCCTTGTGTACTAGTGAAAGTGTGCTGGCGGTTGACATTTCCCAGCTGCCTTCACCTTGAAAGACTATTTCTCCTTGGGGGTACTGAAAGAGAAGAAGATCTGTGTGTTCACATAGCCCATCGGACACCTGCTGGAGGCTTGTCACACACAGCCTATGGTGGGATGTTTTGAGGTTATTTCGTTCTAACGACCGATAGACAGAACCCATACCTCCAGTACTGGGAGACCGTGAGGCATGCAGGAATGTATTATTTTTGGAGCTGACCTTTTCTAACCCCCCTTCCTTTGAGAAAGCAGCATTGGCATGACACTGTTGGCCATCCAAGGAAAACACCTTACTGATGTCACACCCGTCCAAATGGCAGCAGTACGACTTCACCCTCAGATCCCCATCATTGTGTAGTGTTTTATACCATAACCGTAACTGATTTTCATCTCACCACTATCCAACAGACCTTTCTGGCATGATAAGAACTCAATGGAACAAAACGTCCCACCAGCATAACTCGCTGGGTCATTTTTTTATGCAAACAAACCACCACGTCAAGTTAATAGCTATCGTTTGGGTTAGGGACAATTATGCTACCTTGATACCCAAACCTCGGTAGTTGTGCGACGTTCTGAATTAATGTTGAGTGCCTAGACCAATGGCCACAGCTCCACAAGAAAGAGTCTAAAAGGCCCTGCATCCTGTGTGTGTGAGCACAGTTTTTTTATGAAGATGAAATGACTGTTTAGTTGTCTGACGTCTATTGTAGAACTAGTTATCTCTTAATACAATACGGAGGATACCACTACAGCGCTCACATTATAAAATTAATGTTTTGTGACAAGCATTCTCTGATGGAGTTTGAAGTTAGCGAAACCAATATGGAGCACCTCTACGTTCATCACTATTTCATTCAAACCAGCACTTTTATCAGTATCAGTTCGATATCTTATAAGATATACAGATTTTAAAAGGAAAGCAAAATAAATAATCTAAAAATGTATTGTTTGATTGGTTTCTAATGTATTAAATATAAATTATAACAAGATTATCATATACAAGCATGATACTGTATAAAGTATTCTCTTCAATAAAGGGGTTAAAATGGAGATTCGTATTATAATCTCACGTTTTGAAAGAAAAGTGAAAACACCGTCACCTATCTATGCGCGAATTTTCAATCGTCGGTTGGGTGATGACACTCGACTATACACTTGTTTGTAGGAATAGATGATTCATGCTTTGCTTCTAACTTCTGTAACTGGCGTGTAACACGACTGATAATTTCAGCCTGTGATAATGGACGAATTGACACAGGTGTATCATCGTCATTAGTGTCATCTTCGTCCCTAGAAGCAATAAAAAAGATATAATGAGCAAAAAAACTGGTTAACTGACAAACTTTAACATTTTAATTAGCCTCTTTTCGTATATCGGTTAACAGTAAGAGTATTAGACGAAATAAACAGAAGGATATACATATAAAAGCTTGTACAAAAACAAATAAACAAGGAGAAGCACATTAATTACGTGAAGAAACTAATGATACTGTGAAAAATGAAGTTTGAATGCATCTATATTCGATTTTGATCAATGTCTTACAAGATTTTCTAACAATAATTCCTAATAATTCATCAACTCCTACTAGAAAAACTACATTTCCTAACACTTCTCATGTTATTTAATTACACTTTATACAAGGATGGTGAGAAATAATTCAGTCAAACTGATCTTATGTAATAAAACTACGGTTAAGGCTACAGTACAAAGAAATCAAAGTTATAGAGAAGGATGAGAAAGAAAATCACTACAGGCTTAAATCAATAAAATCAGGTTATAATAATGAAAGGAATGGAAGTAGATTGTATAGAAGATTATTCTCCTTCTTTATTTTCAGTTTTATCGATTCAAGTCTTTCTGGCTTATTATTATCATTATGTTAGTGAAAACAAGCACTTAATTACTTTTAACTGTTATTATGTGTATGGATATTTCAATTATGTAATATTGACTTGTTCTCTAACTAACACTAACCTTTGATCCATTTTGGTAATTTTCATGATATCTCTAAACTGCTATATAAATATGCATGCAATAAATAGTTGGGAATAGTTTGACAAGCAGCTCTACTTTATCTAGTTTTCAAGATTATTTGCTTTGATCAACAACACACATAGATTCAAAACTTCATCATTTAATGATGAAACTGACAACATGAAGCTAGACTATCCAGATTGATAGCTTTCTACAAAGCATAGTGGCTGTGTATACCGAAACTGAATGGAAGACTTTTATTATCACAAAAGACTTGACAGCTGTGACTAATTTGTGAATTTACTGTAGGTATAGTAGAATGAAGATATCCCGTTAATATACAGACGGAAATATATAGACAGAGGTTATATCCATGAAATGATTATTGTGAGTAAATTAACAGAACCACTGAAACATTCAGTGCCTAGTGTTTGAATAAAACTATATGGTAAAGACGTTTGGAAACAAGCGTAGGTAGATTGATAGATAAATAAAATGCCTTATATACAAAATGACTTCTCAAATCATGACTATTGGAATCACGATTTTGTACTGCTAATAAATTGAAGTAGTTGTTTAGGAAGTATTTTTCAACTTATTTACAAAATATCAGTTAAGTTCCCCAGTATGAAGCCTGAAAATCGGAAATTGCACGCATCTCATCTCATCTACTTCTTAAACTATTGAGTTACATAAACCATCTTCCATACAAATGTATTATTGATTGGTGGGAAATTTTTATTTTTCCTCATTCGAACGAATCAGCCTCTGGTTGCTTATAGAATTCTTCAACACAGAATTCGATATTAACAAAGCTTACCGTAGTTGACAAGTAATCAATGCTGTCCGGACAGTCAACGTTAACCGTAGACACATTTAGTTTGATTAGCTAAGAGAGTTTGAGTTGAACTTTGAAAGTAATTGTAAAGCGCACTGGTAAAGCTAATAAATATATCCCTCAAAATAAAACTTCTAAGGAATCACAGATTATCAGCCAGCACTTGTAATGTGACCATAAGAATCTATATCTGAATAATACAGATAATGAAATGAATGGCTTGGAGAAAATGAATGAATGAGTGGATAGTGAACACTGAATATGGGAATGTTTGAAATCTACGGCCGAATGGGAAATGAATATTCATTCTGCTTAAAGACAGGGCGTAAATCAGTTAATTTGGCTTTCCATAGGCCAGTTGTATCGTAATTGTTTCATTTTACGAGTAAGGACTGTATGAGAAAAAATATCGTAGCATTTTCCACTGTTCCTACTACATAGGTAAATTTTGTCTTTATGAGCTGACTTTCTGTAAACCTAAATCTTTGACTTCCTCACCTTTGTTCGACTGATAAGGATATCTCATAATGAAAGTTTTTGACATCTCTTTCTTTTGAATTTGGAGGTTTGTGAGGATTTAGAGACTTCCCAGTTGGTATTCATCCTGAACTGACATCAGCTGGAGGAACATTGGAAACCTGGTAGCACTGGACAGCTGTTTCGTCCTAGTATGGGGCTGTTCAGCAGTATGCACTCATGACTCCGCCAGGGGTCGAACTCGTGACCTTCAGGTTCCGTGGCCAGCACGTTACCATTAAGCTACCCCTGGGTCAGAATTCAATGGTCCATATTTTCAACTTCTGTCAGTTCAGTGCTCATTGGTGACTAGCTTCGAGAGGTGATTCCTGAAGTTCCAATGAGAAGTCGTGACCACTGAGGCGAACCCATGGCCATGAGGATAATACGCATCGATAACATTGGGTGGCGGTCGCGCTACGCTGTGAACTGACAAAAGTTCGAAATATGGACTATTGGATTCCGACTAAGTGGTTAACTCAGTGGTAACGTGCCGGCCACGGAACCTGAAGGTTGCGGGTTCAACCCCTGGTGGGGTTGTGGTTGCGCACTGCTGAAGAGTTTCACACTAGGACAAAACAGCTATCCAGTGCTCCCAGGTTTTCAATGTTTACCCAACTAATGTTAGTACATAGTGAATACCAACTGGAAAAATCGTTTTCTTTGTTTCATACATTATTGTATTCGAAAACACTGGTGAAGAGTCTGTTAATTGTTTTCCAATTCATCGATGTTTACAACACGAATACAGATTTGGTCTTTATATCAAATTCACAGTTCAGCTATTGTAAACTGATATATTGTACAGTATGGGTTACTGCCTTCAACAAAACCAACAGACCAATAGCGTTGGTCTATTTATTTTCGGTGGTGGATCTTTAAAATTGAATGATTCTAGCAGTCTAGGAAATGACATTTTGTGAAAGTTTTAAACATTTGTTTCCTTTTTCCACTGCTTGCTATATATCTGATCTAGAATTACGATTTAATCTCCGCAAGTTAAATATTCACCTGAGAAAAGATAATCATCTTAACCATTAAAATATGAAAAATATCTTTAAAAATTCTCTTACATTAAAGAAGGTAATGTAATTGATAAATCTCTGTTAGTTTTTAACGTTCCTGTGAAACTAGGTGCCATGATTATTTTCAAATCGTCTTCATTTATCTCATCACCATGTTCCTAAAATCAAATTATGAAACGAATAAAAATTATTTAACCCAATTAATTATACAGTCCAGGGCGACTACATAACTTACTTTAAGTATAATTAAAATAGCTTTCTTAATTGAAATTACTGAGCTACATAACAATGAGATTCAGATGGATAAATTTAGTTTGTAAACATACTGAATATCATCCAAAATGACAAAAGCTTAAAACTACTCAGCAATTTCTATAGTAACTGAATTAGTCTGTGTCAAAATTTTGGATAAAATCTACTTATGCAGTGTATTAAGATGCCAAACTCACTGATTCCGTTGTATTACCAGATATATTTCGTATGAAATCATGAAAACTGACTAGGTTTCTCAAAATTTCGAGTCAAAATATTCATCATGATGATCTTTATCAAGTTTAAGAAACCCTAAGATGCTTGGAAACACATATGAGAAGTGGTCAGATAACTGAAGCAAATCTTTGGAGACTTTAAATGATATAGCATAAAAATGAAAAAACAAACAAAAAACTAAAGTAGAACGTCGCATAGCAGAGGATCGGTTCAATTTGCCAAACTTCCCAGCAGCATGTAGGCAACAAGTCTGTAGAAAAAAGACTGATACCAAAATAGTAAAACTTACATGGAAGAAGAACGTGTGTATGTCTGAGGCATCATGACCTATTTTCAGCCATATCATCAAGAGTCTCCAACAATTGATTCCTATCATCTACAAGAGGCTAAACAAGTCAGCCTAAATCTGCCTAGATGCGTCAGACCAATATTCAGTAATTTTATCAACTGGTGTTTAGTCTGGTTCTGGCCACCCTGAGTTTTCTTCCAGCCCAGTCTTACTCCGGTTAGCACAACACGTTGAGGTAAGTGGTGGCTTGACACGCCCAAAACATCTCCAGGCTACCTGAGACGAGGAAGATACACAACCTCACTAGCTGTATTGCCTTCCATTGTGTGGTGCCCTTCACTTACCTCTACATTGTTAACACGGTTATTCAACCATACATGAGCAATGCTGTGAAGATATCTGCGGTAAAAAGCTTGTAGTCTCTTCAAATAATTTTTTCGGTGGTCGTTTCAGCCGTATTGTATAACAGTAGATTATGGCATAGTATGCTCATCCTCTAATAAGTAGTCAGATATCCCACCGTACCAGAGGTAACGCAATTGGGCAAGTGCCAAACGGGCCTTTTGTATCTGAGTTAAAATTTCATCACTAACTTACCTATTCGGACTGATGCAACTTCCGAAGTAAGTAAGGTGACTAACGTATACTACCACTTTACTATCTGTTCACAACTTAGGACAGCCAAAAATCGATCCTGAAGCATCATCATACATTTAACATATGAGGAACATATGCCAAGCATACTCGAATTCCTGCTCAAACTTTTCATAAGACTGAATTTTGTCAACACTTTTACCTAGCAGGACAATGTCTTCTGAGCATAAAACAAAATTAAGTATCATATTTCTTTGTCAAAATCCTGATACCATTATTTCCAGTCATTTTTGTACTGATTTCCTCTCCATTGTTAGCTTGGCAACTTGAAACGCTTCGCAGTTATTTCAGGTCCTATTTTCCCTACATCTGCCTTTCAATCTGTCTACCAGTACATTTTATATGAGATAACAGATGACGTAGGAACAGAATAGACAAATCCCCCAACAAAAAGTGATGTTGACTCATGAGCCTGGTAATTATTATTGTGAGGTATATCTAGTGTTTTGGAGCAGTGCCTCTGAGATGTTTACCATGATGAATCAAAATACCATTTCGAAGCTTACTTGGATCCTGTCAGCTATAGTCTTCCTCTTGGGTCATTTCATCCCTTTCCTTTCCCTATGGTTTTCTGTCTGTAAATGCTGTTAAGAGTTGAAGTAATGCACAAGATGATACTGCAGAATGTGAACTTCCTAGTTGGTTCGCTGATTAAGGCCCTTGGAACATCATGAATGGCTTTTGATCCTATGCATAAATGTGACTGGTACTGGATAATGATCGAAGGTGAAAAGAGAAAACTATCTGAACCAGCTGCCTTCGCAGTATCCGTTCGGCGCTCTACCAAATGAGGTACAATACACAACTGCTGACCAGGTTTTGACTTCACTTTAAATTATCACCCAGTATCAATAACACCTGTGGCTAAGCTACATCTATCTCAAATAGTTTTATTAATAAAGCGGTGTGATATATTTTTCACTCTTGTTTCAAAACCTGATAATCCTGAGGAACGCTATTACCGTGTTAGATAACTGTAAGCTGTTTCATCCACCTAGCATTGTAGTTTTCTCAAGCCTCAATCATGCATTGAATTATTATAAATCTTATGTCCATTAATCTTTGATTACAGGAAAGAAGGTATAATTTCCAATTCTCGTACGTCTTCAAATGTATTGAATGTTTCACTTGTTAGTTTTTCATCGTGAAGCATACGGTCGTTTCGCTCACTTGGGTGTACCCGTACCAGATGAAGTTCATACAGTCAAATGGTTCAAATCAACTGAATCTATATTCTTCTAATTGCAGCAGTTATGTACGTACATGAGTGTAGTACCATACAAAATAGAGAGTAACCATTCAACGTGTAACTACATACTTCACATTTGAGCAATATAGTCACTCAGTAGTTCCAGTTAACCTGTTAGTGACTACATTACCATACAATTCTATAAGTTCATAGTTTTATATTGAAGGTCATTCGGTTTCTGTAACTCTATAACTGATCTTAATACTTTTGATAGTTAAGCCTAATATATATCGGTTACTAAATCAAAATATACATTGTTAAGACAAACAGGAAACATTTTAAGAACAAAAATGGACATGTATTCATTTGACAGCATAAAGTAATTTCAACTGGCAAATCTATTAAAAAAGGTGGATGAGCAGTATGCTTTTTTTTGTGTTGTTTTGTCATCAGTTTTAGCATATTGAACGGTGTTCAACTTAATTCTTACTAAAAATTAGAATGATAAACCAGCAGTATGATAAGACTCACTTTTAGAATATATTGCTCATGATCCGTTTCAAAATTCCTGGCACATAAGTTATTGGTGAACAGCTTTTGCTTTCTACAGTTAAATGTATATTTGACTGAATGGTGATCTCCCTATCACAAGACTTCATCGCCTGGTACAGTACCAGGATATGAACTACTGAACAGTCTACATTTAGGATTGGAAAATTACATGGTGCTTCTTGGATTTTCAATAGTTCCACAATTGATGTAAATGCCATTCTAACCGGAAGCTGAACTTATCATCTTAGTGAAGAATGATTGAGTTCAGTTTAACCAAAGCACAAATTATATAGTAAGAGACTTTTTAAACTATTTGATTATGAAACAATCTATTACAATATGATAGTGATCGATCTGTTTTTGTCGTTCTGGTAGTTTTACCGGTAGAGTCATCGATGTCAAGTAGCACTGAAGACTATGCTTAAACTGATATGGTAGTCTTTGTTCAAGCAAAAGAAGCTAAGAAGAAAATTAAAATACAAGAACATTCAAAAAGTGAGCAAGGTTCAAAGCACATTCTTAAACAGAGATAGACAATCATAGAGGTTATAGGAGTGTTAACTTCACATCACTAGACAAAATATACAAAAATACTTGTATTACAAATATATCTTACTTTGCTATGAGTATAACATTTAACCGATAATAATTCATCGACTTTCTGTTCTAATGCACTAAGATAAAGCATTAAATTTCTTTCTGTTATCTGATCCCATCACCACCAAGCATTTCAATTATTCGAGAAAGATCACAGCCAAGTTTCACAGCTAACTGTTTAATCTCTGTTTTAATTTGGTCCAATAATGTATGTATATGTGTTGCACGATTTTGAGCTGAATCGGCCATTTCTTTATCCAAATGTATTTGCGCCTGATTAAAGAAGAGGAGAAGATGAATGAATAAGAATGAAGTGTTACAAATATTTTCTGATAAAATATTCAAAGTTGATTGGCTAGATATTCTGTACACTTTGGTTATTGCAAAAGGAAATTAAACATATACATTTATGAGAATTTATTCTCTGTTTACTAACATTCTTATTGTCGTTGATTAACTATTTGCTATCTAGTACATAATTAACAGACAAGTTTTCTTAGTCACATTTTTTGTGTGGAATTGATTCTTTTATTAATAATATACATTATTGTTTAATATGCAAACGAGTTGAGGTGACCGGTAGTTTGGTATCTCGATATTCATTCATTCGTGATAATCGTTGTTTGATTGTAGTGAGTTTTAAGTACCAAAATCATGGGCTAAAATACCAAGTACAATCATCTAGTTTAAATTACAGTTTACAAAGTGTCAATTTAGTATTTTGGCTGACATTGTTCTGAACTTGTTGAGAAACGTCAGTATTAAGAAACTTAATGTAACGTTGTATGGTTCAGTTCTGCGTTCACAGATGTAACACCACTAAAATATTCAGATACAAGTTTTCAACTCATCAGTTTTGCTCTTAACATTAATCCGCAGACACAATCCGAAATGGCTGTCAATCAGCTATTTCAACATCATCTTGATATGAGCATCTTATAAGCGTTAAGTTTAGTAATTCTTATTCCCAGTTGAGTGACGTAACTAATTAGTAATGAAAAGTCACTCTATATTATGATTTAATTTTGCCATAAACGTGATAACGAAGATCTCTCTCTCATTGTCGTCCAACTTTACATGGATTTAGATTTCCACAACACTCACACTTAGCCACTTTGTGCAAATCCGTGCAGTAGCCAATGAGCTACACCCATTGTGTAAGTGCTAGTGATACTGCCTGGTTGTCCGAACCTCGGTAGACCGAGTAAGGCTCCAACCCGTGACCCAATGCTTGATAGTTATCCTCCCACACCACTGAACCATAGTTCCACACTTTTCACAGCAGACTTTTTAATAAACCTAGAGTACATAGATGGCATGGTGCTTTTAGATGGAGATGCCAGCAAGATGCAGAGTCCACTGCATACCTTGAGTGGCACTTCAGGATTTCGTGGGATGAATTTCTCATTACCCAAATACAAAGTGTTACTCCAGGACTGGTTTATATTTGCATTCCGACTAATAATAGTGAGTGTACAGTGCAGCAGTTTGCTCTTTTCTACTATATAGCTTCAAAGCATGGTCAATGAAAGTACAAAACACGGGAAAGTTTCAGGTTTTCAATCTACATCGCCTTGGTAGCACAATCAGTGTGTGGTGGTGCCACCACAACATCAGTAGCGTAGAAGATATGTTTAGATTTTCAGGTCGAAGAAGAATTTTAATCGATACGTTTGTGAACCTTCATTGGTTGACGTGGTCAGGAAGTATGTTACGTATCTTTTAGTTGCCATCTTAAGTAAGTTTCAGTTGTAATAGCTTTGAACTTGCCCAAACTAAAACATAACAAAACTCAAGAAGTGTCTGACTGTTGGTTTGATCCACGTAGGGGAACATGAACATGTGACAGACAACCAAAATCTCTTTTCGGAGACTGTATTTGATATGCCTCAGAAATGATTTCAGTGATGCAGATGCATCCATGCAATACTTTCATCTTAATCATCACAATCATTCTTATTCTGTCTATACAACATTCTGTCCTACTACTCTATTTTTCATCTTTCTCCCTCCTACTTTGATGTGCTAATGCCACGTGGCAATATGAACAGTAACAGAGTAATACCAGTTTCTATATTGATGCTGATTAACTGGGAAGTTTTAGAAGTTCGACTTTATTCGCCAATCACTTTGAGTCTACCAGTGGTTACCTCAATTCTAATAAACAGAGGAGCCTCCTGTTGTTAGGATCATGCTAATCTACCTGGCAAGTACTTCTGACTACTGGTCTTGTAATTAATCGTGAGTTGTGGCTACATTACTGAAATGCTTAAGTACGTGTGAAATTTTCAAAGAAGTTATTACTTTCTCTATTAAATTTATTAGTTAGTGGCTTAAGTAAAGCAAACTAGAGCAAAGTTCAATGAACAAATACGATAATATATTGCTGTTTCATCAGAAATAACTGCTATTTTCTCTCGAGAAATTATTCAACTTTGTTTTCGACAAAGTAACAAACGTGATTCTACTTGACACAAACTTGAGCTGCCGTTTGAAGATTTTTCGGTTAACCTAAAGTACGTGAACGATATAAATCTAAGTCAACTTGTATTACCAGCTGATGCAAGAATAATCTGAAACAAAGCTAAGAAAGAACAGATCAAGCTGTGGCATCCATTTTTGAAGTTTGTAACTGTTGATCTAGTTCATATCAGAAAGTTCGAACCATAAGGTCATGGTATACAAGACGTCAGGAATCCATAACTGAAGACTTCATGTGACATTGCTTTATAATGAATCACAGTGACTCATGTGTATTCATCCATCATTTCCATCAAAATCTCCAATATTTCATCACTCCTCATTTTTGGTCGTCTTTCATTTCATATCCCTTTTGTTTAGTTCACTTCACTTTTCCTTTGTTACCTTTCTGTCAATCTCTTATCATGAATTGTGGTTACTGGAAGTGATACACTTCAGTGTGATATCCTTTGCTGTTTCTTATATCTCCTTTTCAATACGATAAATTTATTGAGCAGAAAAGTTTTTTTTGTTAGACAGTGAGAAATTTTCCACTGGTTAACTTTGAATTTAAAATGATGTTTGTTACACAATTTCAGACAATGACATCACCTTACAGTTGAATGAATTTTGCACCTAACAGCTACTAAACCTCAGACCTAAGCGTTAATGGTAGTTTTGTGAAATTGCACCTATGATCCGGTAGCCCATATATCAGCCTGGTTCAGATCTTTTTGTTTTTGAGGGAGTTGTGGAGATTTGGAAATATTTCAAGTTGTTATTCATCAAAGACTGACATCAGTTGGAGGAAAAAAAAGAAACCTGGGAGCACTGACAACTGTTTCGTCCTAGTGTGGGACTCCTCAGCAGTGTGCACCCACGACCTCTTCAGATAGTCATACAGTATAATTCATTTATTGGTAATGTCGACTTTTACAGCTTAATTAGGTTTTATAAATGCTATTCAAAGGACTGTCATTTTCAGCATTATTTGCCGATTTTCTAGTTGGCTAGAAAAGGTAAGGTTATTTTGATTCTTCTATTTTAATCCCAACTTTCTCAACACTCTGAATTTTATAATAATAATAATAATGAGATTTTCGACATAATTTCTGGTATGACTTGAATTCTCCTCCAACTCTAATTATTATCTAATGATGAGTAAAATATCTAAGATGGAAGACTTACTTTTAATTCAGTTATTTTTTCATTTCTTTGTTTCTCAACTTCTTTTTGCTTCTCACGATATTCCTTCATATTTTTCTCTATATTTGTTATGTTATCGTTTAAGCATTCAATCTGTCATTGTTTTAATATTTTTTTTTTTGAGAAAAAAGTTTGTTTAAATAAATGATCAATTATAATCTACCTGATTATTTAATTCTGTAACATATTTAAAAAGTGTAAAGTTGTCATCTTCGTTACGTTTATAATATCTAGTCATTTGATCAACATCAGATTTTTCAGTAATTGACTGTAACTGATTCATTGTTGACTCATATTCTTGAATTTTTTGACTTCTTTGTTGTCGTGCTATTTCACCAGTAGAACCTTGATATGAAAGAATGAAGTGATACATTAAATGTATGCATTCTATTATTAAACATTATTCAATTAGTATATAGTTCATGGTAAAACTGAACTTTAATAGGCCTATTGAACGATTTTAAAGATGTACATTATATCGGTTGATTCATCAAAATACGATGAGCATGATATAAAAATATTTAATGTAGTTTGAGGTTCTTTGGGATTTTATTTCCAAGGTTGTATTGATTATGGACTAATGTCATTTGAAGGAGTGTTGAAAACCTAGCAACTAAATCGTTAATATCTTTGCCGTGAAACCCGAAAGTCCTTAGTTTAATCCCTGATAGATTTGTGAGTACATGCTGTTGACAAGTCCCGTACTATGACGAAACAGCTATTCAGTGCTCCCAGGTTTCTAATGGTTCTCCAGTTGATATAATTCTGTGATGAAGACTTCTTTTAAGTCAATAAATCCCAGTAAACAAATAGTGAGAAAAAAGTTTTATTTTAAATTTAGGTTTGTTACTCTGAAGGAAAGACATATACAGAAACACCGTAGGATCATGCACAGTTAAGTCGCTTAGAATCCTGTAACCAACTAAGTTTTTATTTCACCTTTAATCATCATAAGGTATCAGTAATACCATTATGGTAAACCAAAGCTGTCTCAGATGAGCTAACCATTAAACCATTTGTCACATTCAAATAGTGGAGACGAGTTTCAATGATTGGAACAGTATTTTATTGCTTGTAATTTCCCATTAGTGATTAGAGCTTATTGACTGGCCACTATTGGTATATGGGTTTTTGTGTGGATGTCTTAATAGATAGTTGTTACCAATGGAATCCAGGATGTGCGTTTCGTCCTTCTTAAAACTTGTTAGTCTGATGTACCTGGTTCCCAATGAGTGGTGTTCTTCCCACTTTAGTAGCTCAGTGGCCTAAAGGGTGACGCTGTGGTGTTTGAAGCGGTCAGTTCTACGTTCGTCTCCTAGTAGGAACAACATTACTCACCAGGAGGCGAGAACATCCCCATGACGAGTCCCAAATAGAACGAAACATCTATCCTGGATTCCATTGCTAACTACTCTAAATCATTACTATCAGATTGGAGGAGTTATAATAATGTCAATAGTTTTAGTGCACCGAAAGTCAGGAAAGAAAGGAGATAAAGTAGATAAAATGAATGACAATCGTGTTTTCAAGATGTAAAATGAAGAAGGTCGTCCAAGCATCTAACCTACTGTGCTCTGTGTGATACATCATACCATCTAAAATCATTAACTGCCGATTACAGTTATCTGATAATCATCAAGCAAAGAAAGCTTTAAATTCATAGCAAGATTCATACTTAAATTCAAAACCTTAATACACTAGATCATTAAATGATCTCATGGACATTTTATTCCATTAAAATTCTATTGAACAACATCTTCCAGCCTAATTTATGCAAATTTAAGATCTTTTTTGATTAAACTGTATTGATAATGACACTTAGACAGTTATCACAACCCCTCAAAATTTAATTGAACTAGTGCTCATTGGTGACTAGCTTCGAGAAGTATTCCCGAAGTTCCAATGACAAGTCGTGACCGGTGGAGTCAAAGCCTGATGGCCGTGAGGACAAATACTCAACGATGACATTGGGTGGCGGTTTGCGCTATATCGTGAGCTAACAGAAGTTGGAAATATGGAGCATTGGATTCTGACCCAGTGGCTCAATGGTAACGCGCAGGTCGCGGAACCTGAAGGTCGCGGGTTCGATCCCTGCTGGTGGGGTCGTGGGTGCGCACTGCTGAGGAGTCCCATACTAGGACGAAACAGCTGTCCAGTGCTCCCAGGTTTCCTTTGTTCCTCCAACTGATGTCAGTCTTCGATGAATAACAACTTGAAATAATACATAAAGAAAAAGATGATAACACAGTTTCAGTTACTGAGCATGTTTTTGCTGTTATTTTGAGCTACTAACTTTATTGATGGAATATTTTGAGAAAGATTGACGTTTCCGCTAACTTTGAGCATAGGAAACATTTTACAGAAATAGTGTTTTAAAATGGACTTATTCTAAATAATTGTAAATAAAAATCCTTTTTCTAATCCGTAACTGTTTATTTCAAATAGGTCAACACTTAAGTATTCATTGTAGTGATTACATAATAATGAACCGGTTACATCTCATCTCTTAACTTGTTATACTGTCTGGTATATGCACGGGGTGAAAGAAGCTTGAAAAAACTAGATAAATAAATGGTAACAAAGTATTTTGCTACTAATTGTTATCCCGATTCATGTAGAAGAGCGTAGACTACTCGGTTGAAGTTATTCAGATGACAGAAATCACTGACTGGATATCTTAGATGGAATAGGGTTAAAGTCGCTGACAATCAAGCATTCATAAAACATTCCTTGTTCTTTTAATTTTCCGAATACTGTGACTGTAAGTGTATTTATGCTTTCTTACTTCATTCATTGCGCCTTGTTCATTTTCCCAGATTTAACTTTCTGTTAACTTTATATAGTGTAGCGCTTTTCTGTAGGCTTTCTTATTATTTAGCTTGGTTGGTTGCCATGTTTGAAAACTCTCATTGTTACATAGAGATAAATTCCCTTAAGTTCTAGTCAATGACTGTATACACCTATAATGGACATTGGCACCTGTAATTGGTTTTTTAAAATGTAACAAGATTTGAATTGAGTAGTTCTATTCAAAGATTATCGTGTTAGTATCCAACCTTTGAGTTGGAACTTGAAGTTGATTATGAATAAATATTCTTAAAAGTTACAGAATAGAAAGAAGAAATCAATTAGCCTATAAACTGAAAATAACTTATAATTTTTCACCTTAAGTTAACTAGTAGAAAAAAAATTAACTTTTAAGTATAATAAAGTTAATGATTAACTACTTTAGTGTTATTGCTTGTATTACACCGTCGTAGATAGGACCGAATTGATCAGTCTCTGTTGGCATATGGGCTCCTATGCGGATGCCTCGATATGGCCTGTCTTTTAACTATATTTATTAATGATGGCCAGTGGCTAGCAGTGGAATCCAGGATGGTGTTTGAAGCGATCGCTCCCTAGTCCGAGTCCCGGTGGGAACAACATCACTCACTGGGAAGCAGGTACATCCAGCTGACAAGTCCCAAATAGGACGAAATGCACATCCTGGATTCCACTGCTAGCCACTGCCAATCGTTACTAAATTAACTACTTTGCTTATTTTTTTCTTTTTATATTAGCTTACCATATTTTCTTCTTCGATTCTCTGCTTTCTGTTTCCATTCACTACGTTCATCTGATTTAGTCATCATAAACTTTCTTAATTGATCATTATGATCAATAATTCTTTGTAGATCTTTTATTTCAGTTTCAAATGCAGCAATATCCTTATCATTTTTTTCTTTTAATGCATTACTTTTATTTTTTGCATCGGTTCTATTATTTGAAAATTATTAAAATAGACATAATGATATAGATAGATAAAGATTACCTTTGATCATATATGATACTTGCTTGTTGAATTAATTTTGTTTTCATTTTGTTTAAGTGAATTAATTTATCCTTCAACTTTTGATGTATTGAATAGTAAATATTTCGTTCATTTCGTGCACATTCTATTTCATGACGAATTTTATTATTATATGCTAAAGTTTCACAGAATTTCATATTTTTCTGAAATTTTATATTAAAAAATATATATATATATATTATATCATATTATCATAATCATTACTTCATATAGATTATTCTCCATAACAAGAAGTTTTTTTTCAATTTGTATTTTCAGTTCAGTTGTCTCAGTTTCTTTTCTTGCTTGTATTGTACGAATTTGTTGTTTCTCTTGAATCAATTTTTCAATTTTACGTGTCTAATTTGAATCATACAAAGATATTCAATATATAGACTATACTTCATTATCTAATCGTTTTCTATAAGTTTTTAATTCATCAATTTGTAATTGTAAATTATCTTGTTCTTGTAAAATTTGTTTTAATTGTTCAATGCATTTCATATCCTGTTTCCTATTATGAGTACTATCGACAAGTGTTAAAAGGCATTTTATTTCTTCATTTTCTTTTTCTAACATTTCTTTAGCTTTCCTAGATTTTATTGAAATATATATTTAGTATTACTACAAAGAATTTATAATAAAATTACTTTTGTTTTTCTAATTTAACGGTAAATTCTTCATTTTGTTTTTGACGTTCATTTTGTAATATTCTTAATTGATTGTGTAATCTTTCATATTCTTCAAGTAGTAATAAATCAGTATTATCTTCTTGTTCCGATTGAGCTGAAGTTGGTCTTGGCATATTTCAAAATAGTCAAGAAATAACTGGAATATATAAAAGAGGCAAGTGTGAATGTATGAAATAAACCATTCAGTTATTCAGTCTGTTCAAGGAGTGTAAAACTACCACATTTCACGACAAAAGAATCACTATACACATAATGTAGTAGTCCTACGAAATATTAGATATTTTCCCAAAGACTCTGATAACTAAAGTGTTTTTGTCATCAGGTGTTATCTTTTGCAAGGACCATGTTGTACAATTGCCTAATAAAACAGAGTTTACTGGGAAATTACCTATTAGGTTTTCATTAAGTATTATAGATATATTGTCAGCTTTACAAGTGAGAAATAACAACTTGATCTCTCAGTGCTATGACGAGATTACACATAAGTTAATGAAAATCTTCATATCTTAGTTCGTTTCTTCGATCTAAATTTTAACAGACGAGTTGTAGTAATCATACTGATGAGAGCAAAATAATTTGACTATAGTTCATATAATATACGGCAATTTACTTCAGTTCGCCAAAAAAACATTCAGAATAGCTGACATAATATTTCATTTTTCAAATTCTTGTCTAGGACATACATTTCAGTATTTTTTTTCCTCAAATTGTAATGATGAATGGTGATCACCAGACAAATAAATCAATACAGAACTAGCTAAAGAAGTGGATCAACTCAGGTTGTCATACTTAGCATCTGGCAGTCGAATTCTGAATACACGTTTCATCTCATCCTTCACTACTATAGAACTGAAGCTGCCTGTAATATTCAGGCTTTCCAACCGAGAATCCATGAACCAATAATCATCAAGTGATTATAGTCTAGTCCCCGGTGTGAAACTATTAGACATAACATTTTTTGATTGCTAAAAACTTCATTGTAATAAAACTAAAGTACCTTAGTTGTATTGTCCCTGTACAAGTGTAAAACATAATCTGCTGCAAATATAAGTAGGAAAAATACTTAGAAACCTCTTTGAATCATAGATGAACAGTTTCTCATCCCAAAAGAATAATAAATGAGGAAACGTTTTTGTGGTGTGAATAGTTAGATTACATTATTTACTTGTCATGAGGATTTATGTGAACGAAAATGTATTCAGTAATTCACTTTCTATTGGAAATTTAGTTTATTTTAGCAACTCTCGTGGGTGAATAGTTTTCTAACCACCCATAGTATTGTAGAGAGAATGTACTACTACTAAGTGGTTAAATAATTTTAATACTTTACCATATATATGATAGTGGAGTTGTGGCTCATTGATCTAGGCACTGGACGCCCAACCGATTGATCATTCTTTAGAACCCTGCACCACCTACTGAGGTCTAGGCAGTCAGATAATACCACTAAACCTTCGCACAATAGGTGTAGCTCATTGCATGCTAAACGAATGTGCACGTGGTTGCTGAATGGGTTATGATTTAAGACAATATATTTGATAAAAGTCAATAAGGGACAAGGTAAATGGGATATGCTACGCATATGTAGTCCCTGACTACTCCCACAAACTCTGGAAAACGTTACTGGTGGCCAGTTCAGTGCATGATTTCAGTCCAAAACATATCTGAATGTTGGTCTTAATCAAGAAGTGTAATGCAAATTTAAACTTGAGGACTAGATACAAGCGGTAAGTCCTTGCCTACAGTGTGACTCAGACCTCTTAAAAGGTGTTCAGGTAATGACCATTCATATCATCGGTGTCATGGTTGACTTGACGGACAAGAAATGACTTGGGAAGCTGAGCATAGAGAAGAATAGTTCGCAGAATTCAAAACTCGTGTGACAGAAATAGTAGACAATTGTTTTTTGGGTTTTACGTCTCTTATTGGAAAGCATTCCTTGTTTAAAATGACCACAGTTATTGTTTCGCTTTCAGTAAACTGGAAAAATGGAGACAATTTGTAACTACTAGTCGGTGTTCTTCCAGTATTTCTACCACCAACAGCCTGCTAATCAACATAAGGTTCCTTGAGAATAGCCCATTTGGCCCAAATGACTCTAAATGGGCGTCAAACTTATTTTAAAAGCATGGTAAGCATGGGCCGATAAAAATTCTTCATTCCCATGAAAAACCTCAACAAATAATTCTAAGAAGTTAACGGCGTTGGTGTTACAATAAATATTATTTTTGTCAATATTTTTTTAAAATTTAGTCTGTACTACAAATCCTAGTAATAGTTGGTACTAGAAAATGGAAAACGATGCTGGTCATCTCAAACATATGGATGGTAACAAGCAGTTTTTGAACGTAAAACGGTACACTGAAGACAGAAGAAATTGTAGCTGGTATATTTGCACAAGTTGGTTGAGCTATTCTCCCGTGAGATATATTTGTTGAGTGTGGTAATCTTGTTCACATTATATATCATGAAAACCACAGATTTCTGAGTGGAAGTTAACAAGTTAAAATCTATAGTGCAGAAACTTCATGGTTACACCCATGTCGATGTTGACAAAAACACCTTAATACTGCCAGAGAATTATTTCGAATGATAAACACAGTTTCACCTAAAAACCATACTCTAAGGGTTTGCAAGAAGCGAAGTAGTCATTACTGGTATGACTCTGCTGACCCGAAAGTCTTAGATTCACAAAGAAATTGTATGGTGTTCATGTATCCCAACGTTAACTTAACTGACAAGCCAATACCGCCTATCATGGGGCTACTTACTTTATGAGTATTTAATTTCATCATAGATCTCCACAACAGTGACTGCCGCTACTTTTCGATCACCATTTAGAGAATAAGTCTTGACGAATGTGCAAGTTTCCACGTTCACCTTTTGAATTTTTTGATGCATCTTGAATAGATAACATATAATCCTGCACTAAGAAAATAATTCGCAATTAGGATTTCTAATTTATTATTATTCACTAACTCCACTTAAGCGTACGACAGGAGTAAATTCAGCTCACGAAGCATATGCTTTCGCTCTTTCAGACTACGCATAGAAGGTAAGTAGTTCACTAGTTTCTAGCCGGTCCTCAGCCGGGTAGAGAGGAAAGGTTGGGTGCAGGGCTAGCAACCCTACCCTGTAAAACTAACAACTGCTACAGAAACTTCAAAGCATAAAGAAAATACAAAAGTAAAAACAATATTATTCCTCGCTACAATCAGAGAGGCGAAATGACGCCGGTCGGTGAAAGCCTTCAGGAAGCCAATTGGCCGATGTGTATTCCTCGATGAAAGCAAGAGTAAACATGGGAACATGGAATTTCCGCACTATATTTGAACCTAGTAAGGCTGCCCACACTGCAAAAGAGATGAGGAGGTATAGCATAGAAGTGTTGGGAATCTGCGGGGAATCTACAAATGGAATGGAAGTGGGCTCTCCAAACTTTCAACTGGAGACGAGTCAAAAATCTACTCCGATATTGTCACCCAGACGACAACCACAAACACACCGAGTTATGGAGTGGCTATCATAATGTCCCCAACAGCATCAAAGGCTCTCTTACAGTGGGAACCAATCTCCTCCAAGATCGTAACAGCAAGGTTCAACTCAAAAGGAAGGAAGGTCACAACATACAATGCTACACTACTCATCTACAAATAATGCATATCAGGGGAAAAAGGAGGAATTCTACAGACAACTGCAATCAACACCAAACAAAACCTCAGTCGCCGACATCAAAATTCTAATGGGTGGGGTGACATGAATGCCAAACTGGGAGCGGACAACACAGGAAGACAACTAACCATGGGTCGAGAAGCGCTCGGTGAGGTGATGAACGAGAATGGAGAAGTGTTTGCAGAATTCTGCGCATTCAACGATTTAGCGATTGCAGTGAGGCAGTGTGTTCAAGCACAAGGATATCCACAAAGCGACATGGATTTCAAAAGACACCAGGACACACTACACTGAAAATCAGATCGACTTCACTTCAATCTCAAGAAAGTGGAAATGCAGCCTACTTGACAAAAGGTCAAGAAGAGAAGCAGATGTAGGCTCACACCACTCACTATCCAGTGCAAGAAACTCACCTCAAAAATCAAGTTAAAAGTCTTCAAGGAAGTTGATGATAGGCCATAGTTCAAGTACAACTTCCAGAAACTGAAGGACGAAACTATAAAGGAAATCTTCACAGCAACCATCAAAACAAAGTGGGAGATATCGAGCAACATCCCTGAAGAAACCTGTGTGGATGAACACTGGAACTCTTCGAAAGCTATGTGGGAAGAAACCTGCACAACAATATTAGCAAGGAAGAAGAAAGAATGGTTCTCAACGGACACATGGAAGCTGATAGAGCAGGGAGAGGAGGAGGGTAAGACAGAAGATGAACCAGTGCAAGGATGCTCAACGACAAGAGGAACTGAGTACAGCGTATAAAACACTACACTGGAAAAAGAAGTGAACAGTGCAAAAACAAAAGACACTTCTACGAAACCCTGGCAAGTGAAGCACAACAGGCTGCAGGTAAGAGAGACCTGATAACATTGTATCAAATAACCAGGTTACTATCTGGGAGGGAAGAGATCAACACACATGAAACCAATAAAAGATGATGGAGGGAATCTAATTACCAGAGAAGAGAAACAGAGGAAACGATGGGCCGACCACTTCAAAAAGTTCTTGAATCAACCACCACCTGCACTTCGTCCAGAAATACCACCTGCAGCAGCCACAGAACTACAAGTGAACATAGATCCTCCAACAAAAGTCGAAGTCCTGAACGCAACGCCATAAAGCTACTGAAATGGGGAAAGCAGTAGGACCAGATGGAATCCCACCAGAAGCACTGAGAACAGACACAGGGACAACAGCAGACATCTTCACACCACTACTGCAGAAGGTTTTTAAGGAAGGAAGGGAAGGTACCTGCCAACTGACTGGAAGAAGGGCTACCTTGTCAAACTCCCGAAGAAGGGAGACCTAAGTCTTTGCAAAAAGTGGCGCCGAATCATGCTCCACTCCTGTCTACCCCCAAGCAAAATATTGAGCTGCATCATCCTGGAGAGAGTAAAGGATGGGCTAGATTCAAAACTACGACCGGAACGGGCTGGCTGACTTCAGAAAATATAAACCATGTGCGGACCGAATTGCAACCCTATTCTACGCATCATCATAGAACAGAGTATAGCATGGTAGCCAACTCGCTACCTTACCTCAACTCCATCGACTTTGAAAAGGCCTTCTACAGCGTCAACCGACAAGTAATTTTGCAACTGCTTCAACACTACGGAATACCACAAACCGTCATCAATCTCATTCAACAACTATATGAAAACGCCACATGCTAAGTAATTCACAATGGGAAGCTCAGTGGTGCCTTTGAAGTAAAAAAGGAGTTAGACAAGTCTATCTACTATCACCGATGATCTTCGTGATTGTGGTCAACTGGATCATACAACAAACAGTGAGGAGCGAGAATAGGGGGATACGCCGGCCTGATGAAAAGATTATAGAAGATTTGGATTTCGCGGTGACTTGTGTCTAATGTCACACAAACTTGAAGATCTACAGGCGAAAACTAACAAGTTGACAGAAGAGGCAGGGCAGGGCAGCGAAGACGGGACTTCAAGTGAACGTGGAGAGGATAGAGGTGACGATGATACCCAACCAACACCACCAATAACAACGACAAGCTCCAATCACCACCAACGGGAGAAACGTAAAGAAAGTAGCCTCCTTCACCTATCTAGGCAGGGCAGCATTGTTTCAATTAGAGGCGATGGCACAGACGAGAACGTCAAAGCCAGGATCGGAAAGACAGCAAGACGGGCGTTCATTAACTTGAAACCAGTGTGAATATCTTCTGCACTCAGTATAAAGCGTGAACAACATCCAGATTTTCAACACTAATTCAGTCAAGTCAGTGCTTCTATATGGTTCAAAAACTTGGCGCGTCACGAAACGCACTTCCAACAAACTACAGACATTCATCAACATCCGTCCACGCTCGTTACTGAAGATCAGATGGCCAGAACTCTGGCAACAAACCAACCAAGAACCTATCGCCCAACAAATATGCAGAAGGAAGTGGACATGGATTGTGCATACACTGAGAAAACCATTCAGTAGCATCACGCGCCAGGCCAGGCACTCAAGTGGAATTCAGATGGGAAACGACAAGTTGGGTGTCTGAAGGTGACATGGAGGAGATGGTGTGAGAAAGAAATGAGAACCTGTGGGCAGTCGTGGTGCCAGGTTGAAAAGATTGCAGAGAACAAATTGGAATAGAAACGTGCTACTGAAGCGGTATGTTCAACTAGGAACCCAAGGGACAAATAATATGATAGTAATAATTTTATTGCTAAAAGAATACACTCTGGGTTTTACGCTGTAGACAGAAGGACAACTGAATGTTCTTGAAACGTTGCTGAGAGACCCACGTTTCAGAAGTGCATTCAAAATGAAAAATATTTCACAAATATTGATTTTAAGCTTCCAAAACTAACAAGTTATGTGAGATGGTCCAAAAATCTTGATGAAGTATGTGCTGACTGCAGTCCTATTTCTGGGTTAAGCGAATAAATTTACTTTACTAGGAACACCAAAGAAGATGTCTTTGAATAAATGCAGCTTCCATAAGTTTTTTAAATATCAAATAATTTCGTTGTATGCAGTTCCTGTCTAAGCTACCGCAATCATATATTTAGTTAACTTTCGCATCAAGATAGATGAAGTATAATAATTATTGTATGACGTAAACATAGCCTGCTCCCATGAACTGAGAACCAGGCCAGCTGAACGAGATAAAAGAGGTCAAGCACTAGTACTAGTTCTGGCGAAGTAGTTTTAAAATATGTTTTGAAGACAGTAGATTTGTGACTCGTGAACAACATAGCTCCAGGACAGACCTTTTTGCTTGATGGACTTTTTTGTTACAATAGAGGGATGGTCAGCAAACGTAACCTTGGATGTAGTATCTACCGACTCCAGTCAGGCATTCACTAAAGTCCATCATCTAGAGTTTCACCGAAGTTGTGGAATTTCGGAATCGACAAAAAGGTAAAGGAATAGATCAAGCACTCTCTTAGTGATGGAAAACAGAGTGAGGGTTGTTGGGACACTGTCCTGGAGGGGACCGGTAAAGAGAGCTATACCGCATAGCACAGGTTAAGGCCCTTTATCCCTCCTACTCTGTGTCAGTGGACTACTGGTAAAATCTGATCAACCATCCTGTATGTTTGCAAATGCCGTAAGAATTTGAAGAGCAATACATAAAGACGAGAACAGGCTATCTCGACAAGAGGATTTGAATGTATTAAATGAATGGTTCAGGAGGTGGTCGCTGAAAATCAAAAAGTAATTACAATGTAGTCAAGGGTGTCGGCTACGACGGTACATATAATTCCATCATTTATGATATTTCATTGTCCAAGGTTTCTGACTATGAGGATTTAATAGTCTCTGTAAGCTCTGATCTTAAACCACAGCCATATGCACAACAAAAGCTGCTAAATACTTTCGAGTTTTACGGTTTGTGAATTAGGCCTTACAGCACTTCGATGAGGATATGCTTATGACACTATATCCGATACATATCACAGCTGGAATATGAGATCGAAGTAGCGAGTCCATATTTCCATTATCAGATAGTTACAGCAAAGCGAGTTCAATGTGAAGGCAATCGAACGATCAACAATTCTCTACCGTCCCTTATGAGGGACAGTTAGTTCACTTTGACCTATTGCCACTATCTTAGTACAGACTGAGAGAAGACTTCATACAAGTCTACGGTGTCCTAAGTACTAGTTTTGTTACTAACCTATCTTGTCAATTCTTTCCCCTTATAACTAATCATCTAAGACGACCACCGAAGAGTTCAAAACTTCAATCTAATTGTCTACATCTTGAAGTTTGTTTATCTCGCCGAAATTCGAACTAACGGACTTTTCAACCTGAAAACACTGTTACACTTTGAGCTGACAGTATTATAGCAAAATTGGATCTCCGTAGAAATCAACATCAAAGAAATTGATAGAAACCACTTGATCTGCCATTCCTACATTCGTGTACTGAAAATTACACCATTTAGCGACAACTTCAGTTTCTTTTATAGACCATAAACAATCGAAAAAATCTACAAATTTTACGAACTTAACGGATTGTAATATACCTACTTCATCAATAATACATCTAAAGGAATTAACAATTATTGTAAAGATGCTGTTTGCATATACTTTTCAGGCATTGATAGTAACGGATAATAACCAGGAAGAAGACACTGCATGATTGTATCTAGAGGTGCTAAGGATTAGTGCAGTACTATCTTCGAGGCCACTTCTAAAAACTGTGCAAATATCTTATTAAACTTCATAAAAATTGAAATAAAGTAAATGCTGTAATGGAAAATGCTGTTGCAAACTTCCGATTAGTATTATCCCTCAACTTAAGTGCTAATGATAGGTTTTCGATATTTTAGGTCCAATTAAAGAGAAGAATACGGGAAAAGGTACAAAAAGAGTGAAAAACAGCTTGAAATCAATAGGGTAGAAAGAGGGAAATGAGAGAAATGAGGAAAGTGACGCAAACGTGGAAAATCTCTACTGTAGACGTTTGAGAAGAAAGTCACTCGTATGATCGCTATGGTGACTAGCCCGATGAATGAAGAGCAGCTTAAGGAGCCGAACTTATTCTTTTAGTCTATAGTAAACAGAGAGGAGTTCTAATCCTGCCGTGGAGGATCTCTCAAAGTGGTTTTGTGACTGGTCTATCTTCTTTTTGTTTTCCCGATCAGTTGGAACACCTCAGAAGACAAATTTACCAATCATTTCCACCTTATGTTGAAAGCACGCACCTTCTTCTGCCTTATTTCCCCTTTTTTGGTCGACTTAGGGTTTTTCAATCGTCATACGATATTGGATCAAACATTTCTTTTATATATTTGCCACTAAGTCAAAACAACTGTCGCAAAACGGAGACGGAATTTAGCGCCAAAACGTGATGCCATGGCCATAAGTTACTGGTTTTGTTTTTAATAATCACATAATACAAGACTAAGTGAACATTAATCTCTTGAAAATAGCTTCAAAAAAGTGAAGTAAATTTCAACAATTGGAATTGCTATTACTCGTTTGAAATGATAACAAAACAATTCAGAGATATGTTCAGAACTAACGAAATAGGTGCACAACTATAACTGAAAGTGAAACCTGAATCTGATGTATCATACGTATGATACAACAGATTCAGCATAATATGTAGTTTTTTGAATGGGGGAAGGATTTATCAGTTAGTTATAAAGACTCACTGTGATAGATATAAGTTATGGCATACTTAAAAAATCTAAAACTGGCTTTGTAGGAATATGAACATACTTGAAAGAAAGACTCTAATATCTATTATGGATGGAAGTTGTCAAAACCGCTTTCAGCTTATAACCATAACATCCTTCAAGGGCTTATGTTGAAGTGTTAAAACAAATTCTCGATAGTTGGTATTGGCTAGTGTTTAGGTCCCTTCTGGCTAAATCACTGTCAGATCTAATGAATTGACATTTTCCGTAGGGTGAATGCATTTGACGACTGTAGTTTATTCAATGAACACGAGCATTCCAATCTCCTACATCGTTCTGTTCAAGGATTTAGGTCCAAAACATACGAAGAACGGCTAGTTGATCTGAATCTGTATCCTCTGGGATACAGAAGGCTAAGAGGTGGCTTGATGATGACTTACAACATTCTGAGCACGCCTGACCATCCACTCCGTCACTTATTAAATCTTAACTGCAACTCTAATCTTAGAGGACATGCACATAAACTAAGCCTGGAACATAGTAGGCTGGATGTCAGGAACGACTTCTATTCCCTAAGAGTTGTTGAACCCTGGAACGCTCTTTCTGAAGATGTGATCCAGGTTACATCGTCTAATGTGTGTCTGGGATCTGCCCAGAACTAAGTGAATTTTCACATTTTAATCGCTGCTTTTTCACCTTTTTTACTTGTACAGCAGGTTAGTAACCAAAAGGGATAGTGACCCCCGGATTGTGGACGCGGACGCCAGTTAACCGAAATCTTCTGTTCTGTCAACAACCACTGAAACAATTTGAACCACTTGAATCTTTTTTCACCAGCTGGTGTAACCCAATTTGGTTTCTTCGCGCTCACTTCTAGGTCTTGTGGAACGGTTCCAGGTCTTTGGTGGATTGCGATGCAGTAGGCCTACCCACTCAACTTCTGTAGCTGTGGTTAGCCCGATGGGTGGTTGGGTGTTGGTCAAGTAGTAATCTCGGCAGGTAACGAGTTCCAGTGGCCGCAAACTCGCAGACAGAGGTGTGACAGCACACGGGTTTTCGCCCGTTGATGGGCGATTCTCCTTGGGTTACGACGAGGATAGCCATAGTGACTGTTCGGATGGCTTAGGTTACCTGGTGTTTGTAAGCCGCTATCAAGCCACCACGTTATCTACGGTAGCCCAGACAGTAGAGTTCTTCATCATTCAGCCTGTCCTCAAAAGGTTTTCGCTTCGCTCCCACGACCCTTTGTAGCTCGCCTTTGAACTTTCTCTGGGAGTTTCACATCTCCCTTAAGATATGGTGGTGCAGTGACGTTGTGGAGCTCTGAGTGATGTCGTATGTGGGTCTTGTACAGCTTCAAAAAGAGTTCCGGTATCAGGGTACCTAGTTGTCTGCGCATGAAGTGCAGTGCTGCGTAGGCTCTGGAGGCGTCTCCTGGAAACTTGGAGCTAGTGCTTAGTTTGTCGGTCACCATTAGTCCTAGGTCTTTCTCCGTGGTGGTGCGGGAAGATTGTGTTCCACGGAGAGAATAGGGTAGCTTCTGAGAGTCTGGGGTGAGGTGAAACACGGCCATGCACTTGTCCAGGTTAAATGGCAGTCCATAGTTGCCCACCCACTCTGCAAGTAATCTGACTTCATAGCTCTCCATAGCTTAAGGTCATCAGCGTAGGGTTGAGAAGCTGAGATTCAGTGGGAGGTCGTTCACAAAAAGAAGGGATAGCATTGGACCAAGAATCGCTCCCTGTGATACAGCAGATGATGATGTCCTCTAGGTCGAGCAAACTCTGCTGGCTTTTGTTCAGAATTGTCTGCCGTCTAAATGGTCCTGTAACCAGGAGAGCGCTTGTCCCTTGAGGCCCAACCTTGATATGTTGCGAATAAGAATGGTGTGCAGGACCGTATCAAGAGGAATTCGGAGGTCTCAGCATGCCAGCCACCTATCACCTGCCGCCAGAGTGTTTCAATCGCAGGACCTACCCTTTCTGAAACCATATTGAGCATCACCTAGTACTCCCCTCTTTTCCAAGTACTCTCTGACATAGTCGTCTACCAGGCTTTCCATTACTTTTAGCACCACTGGTAGGGGGCCCATGGGTCGGTAGCATTTTGGATTCTATCTGTCTCCCCCTTTGAAGATGGGGGGCAGAATAAAACGTTTCCACTCTTGTGGAAGCATGTAATTGTCCAAGGAGTGTTGAAACAGATCACACAGTGGCCCGCGCACTGTTTCGACACAGCCGGCCAGATGCCACCACACCCTGGTGATTTACCTATCCGGAGCTTTGACAGCTTTCCGAGGACCATAGTAAGAATTACCTTTATTTCGGGTAACTCTGCTGCATTTGGTGGTGCTGAATGTTGGTCGGGCAGTTGACAATTTGGTTCGGTGAGGACGTGTTCATCGCGTATCGAAGGTGGTGCTAAGGGCTTCGGCAACCTCTAGTCCGGAGAGGTTCCCCCCATTCAGGCCTTCAAGTATGCGGGCCCCCTGGCTAGTGGATTTTCTGCTCGCCATTAATCAATATTGGTTTTTGGGGTTCGCCTCGAGCCCCTGGGCAGGGTTAAGCCGGAACGACCTCCTGTCTCCCCTCACTTTGATGTTGACTACGGTAGGGCGAAATGGCAGCCGATGTGTCCACCGATTAGACGGATCATACTCCACCATTGTAGACCTGAAACCCGCCCCTAAAATAATACGCTACAGTTCCAAAACCCGTCTCTATACCGCTGTTCCATCGGAAGGTTTCAAAAAATGCCCCGAAACGGTGACCAACATGTACTTCCCAGTCCTCGTAAAAAGTAACCCAAACTCTCCACAATATACTACGGACATCATGACTTCGATATACCTTGGCTGATTCATGGTATTCTTAACTGCATCTCATATAACTACGATCTGCATATGAAGACTGAAGAGGGTAGTGTGCCAGCTAGCTCACCTGGGGTATATGCTCCCTGAGCACTACCTAAAAAGCGATCGAATCGTACGAGATATAACATCCCTCCCTTGTTCATGACACCAGAGCTTGCAATGCTAAATAAATAAACGAACATTTTACTCCCAAATTAGTAACTTAACATGAGTGAAGCCAGCTTACGGGCATCATCACATCGATACATGCGGAAAAATCTACAAGATTTTACTGGTCCTGAATGGTACAGTTGAGAGGTCGTCAAACTCTATGAAAAACATCAGGAGATCGCGGTTATGAGAAAAAGAAAAAAGATATCACTTCACAGCAAATGCAAAGCGTCAAAATGAAGATAATAAAAATTCTTATTCTCATATAATGGATTTAACTCGAGTGATACCAGTTTACAGGCACCGTCAAATGATAATTCTTGAAAGTTTACAGAATAGCATTTGGTATTATACAGTCCGCTTACCGAGTCGTTGATGTTCATAATCTCATTGAAACTTGCTGCAAATCATTAGGCGGGCGTAGATTTCATCACCTATCGCACAGACAAGCTCCAATATCAATAAAAAAAGCGCACAGTGTTCGAAGTTCGCGTTATAACCAGCCGACGTTGTTGGTCCATCTGCATAGTTTGTTATTCAGTAATATAACTATCTGTTCATTAGAAAGTTTTTCGCTTTTTAGCCTTTCTTATCACGAAGAACTAAGTTACACTATCAGAAGCGTCAGTGAGTATCCACAGTTTTAAAACCAAGGTAAGTGTCTAAATCAATGCTTTTACAGGTCACCATGTTATGTTTGGAGTTAGTATGGAATAATTCCATTGGGAATACTTTCAGCAGTAGATGGAAACAGGCGTTGAGACGGTTATTAGTCCGAATGGCAGCAGTTACACATAGACTTCGGGCATCTTTCACATTGGCGCAGGCAGAACATTTGAGAAGCGTGTGTGATGCATGGTAACTTTTGGTTCCGTTCCATTATTATTGCTTTAAATATTTTCCGTCTTTGGAATCTTTCACATACCCCGATATCTGGAAAACCTCATTTATCTTGCCTAGATATAAATCTGGCTCAAAAACCCTAGCCAGTAACTACAGACCAATAAATATTACTTCAGTAATTTCTAGACCGATAAAAGTGCTCTTCACCACATGCTTAGTAACAGTATCATCACATCCGACCAGAATGGGATCCTGAAATCGAGGTCCTGCGTACTTGGCATCTTGACTTCTTTAACTTCATAATCGTTGTGCACGGCCGACACCAATTAGTCCTTGTACTTTCTCTAGACATTCCAAAGGGATTTGTCACGGTCGATCGCCTACTGTTGATGAGTAGGTTAAAGTCCCTGGGAATTCAGTATCCGTCAGTGGGATGGATTAAGTCTTTCCCCAGCAGTCGTACTCAGGTGGTGAAGGTAGACTCACAAACTTCAAAACCTAGGCCGAACACCTCTCGTGTAGCTCTAAATAGCCTATTGGGTCCGCTCCCCTTTACCTGATGAGTCGATGACATTTGCAGCTGCTTTAGACACAGCAAGCCATTCTTGTTTGCTGATGGCCTAAAAGCTGAACACACGCTCCCCCATCTTGATCTGTCCCACTTCCAAGCACTAGCACAAAGGGAGCTTTATACAATACCCATTCGGCCTACTACTTGAAAACTTCAGCTCAATACAGACAAACGTGGTTGTATGTGTTTTCATGCTCCATCGGTAAACATCTAACTATATCTCCAGTCTACGAAACTACCTGCTCTCAAAAGTGTCTGCGGCCCGGGGCCACGATATTCAGGGGACCTCACATCTTTTGAACAGGTCATATCACAGACTTGTAAATCTAGGGTCCTACTGAGTTGCATGGTTCTTAACTTTCACCCCAAAGAAGTCAAGTTACTGTTCTGTAAACTTGCGCACGTCCGCTATAAGAATGTTGTCCAGTTTACATTGAATGGTATCCAAGATAACGCCAGGCTGAAAATGGGGGTGTTCAAAAATACTTTACGGCTAGGTTACTAGGAAATGGCTACAAAAAAGATCACAGCTCCAGATGCGGAACCCTAAGTATAGAACAGCTTTGGATAGAAGGGTTCAAAATTGACGTACCACTCTCCTTCAGTGTGCTATCCAAATTCACTTTTACAGCCAGCAGTGAGTTTCATCTAAAAGACGACGGTTTTTATGATCTGCTCAGCCCCACCCGCAGCGTCACAATGAAACTGTTTAAATCCTCCTCACGAGCAAACTTATTCGCCACCAAACTCTCTCAGATATGGAACGGGCTCCTTGTTAAATTGAAGGCCTCTAAATCAACTTCTGAATTCAATCGATCACTGATTAACTTCTTACCGTCTGTCAACTTATCCGGCCTACTGAGTACACCAGCACTACCCTCTATCAGATTACACGTACTAGCCCATCTTAATGCATAACGAGGCGTCTGCCACACCCACGCTGGCTTTTCGTACGACACGCTGAGCAGACTTCCATAAGTTATCGCCTCAAACTAGCGGCATATTATGCCCTATCTGACATGGTAAGAAAAAATAGAAGTCTCGAGCTACACGATGGCACGAAATCTACGTTTTTAAGTATTTGATAGATCACGGTAAAGCCGAATCTATACACTTCTTTCTCATGTGGTTATTGATTATGTCAATTTGCAAATTTCCTGTTGTCTGACTGCTTATAACCATATATTTGCGGTAACATTTTAGTATATCTCATGTATTTGGTCTACGGCTCCGCTATTCTCCTCGCATGCTGTGTTACCAACGTTTTGGTATGTTACCTACAGCCGTTTGCTGTCTTTCTATTTCAACACTGAGTTTCCACTTTCACGGATGTCCATAAATTTCTTGGCATTCACACTATATCCACAAATACGAAGCATAGTGGAGCAACTGGCATGTAATAATGGTTGGGCCACTGCATCTACTATGAACGTACACAGATCTCTAAATGTGCGAATCAGAGTTATTAAGGTCCTCGAGTTCGTTTAACGCAGATGGCTTTACGACTGCATGCGCGGGTGTGAGTACTGGCTCCTCTCCGTATGATGAACTTAGTGAATACTGTATTCTTCTCAAAGCCACCACGGTACACCCCAAATATAGAAAAGTTTAAGAATCTCATAATGGAAAAACTGCAGTTGGCCTCACATATATACACGAAAATGTACATAAAGTCAGAATAAGATAAAAAGAATGGGGACTTCTCTCTTCTCCGAATTCGACGGCGTAGTAATTCCTTTTTCCATATCTGCTCGTGCTTCTTCTTTCCTTTCCCGTTCGCAGTTACAGCTCCATGTCGACATTTGACGCTGAAGTTGAGTCTGGACGTAACTGCTTTGTGGAAATGATACCTGCTCTTTGAAGCCAATAACTATTGGACTGCGCTCACTCTTTCGAGAATTCTGGACCATCTCCACGACTAACTAACCTACTGGTCACGATGTTTTGCTTGTGACGAACTGATAAAGCGTTCCAAACAGCAGCAGTAGTAGACATTCTGGAAAGACGATTAAACTAGCGACCAATTTACCTATCGGCCGGGAACTTACTAGGGACTAGTAACTTACCCGGAGTAGCTCCACACTACACACTTTTTAGTGCTCTAGATCAAGCGATCCTTTCATATCAAAGTTAATATGCAACAAATATTTATATTGCCTTTAAGTGTAACATGTGACCTGGAAATGCATTGATATAGACACACACCTTGGTTATGAAAACTGTGGATACTTTATTGATACTCCAGATTGTGTAAATGGGTCCCTTGTGGTTAGCAAAGCCAAAAACTGAAGATCATTCTAAGGAATAGATTGTTATATCACTAAATAACAAACCAGCAGGTGGATTAACAACCTTCGTAGCTTATAACGCAAACTTCAAACACTTCTCGCTTTTGTTATAGTTAACGGAGCCTATCTGTATGACGGGAGATGAAAACCCATCCCCGTCTCATGAATTTCAGCAAATTTCAACAAGATTGTGTATACTAATGACTTGATATTTTAACTATTTAATGCTAAATACCAGTCTGTAAACTTCCAAAAATTATGAATTTGGCGGTGCTTGCAAACTGGTATCCTTCATTTTAAACTCATTATATATGGGTAATATTCATTGTTATCCAAACTGTGACACTCTGCATACGCTGAAAAGTGATATTTCCTTGGTCTTTTCATAACCAGCAGGATTTTTCGCAGTTTTTAATGGAGTTTAATGACATTCTGTCTGTATCACTCAGAACTCGTAAAGTCTTGTTGATATTTTGAGATTTATCAATGCGATGACGCCTGTAAATTAGCTTCTCTCATGTTAAGTTTTTTAGTGTGAGAACAAAATGTTTATTTATTTATTAATACCTGTAAAATTGGTGTGCACCTGTATATTCAGGAATAAATATTACTTTTATTACGACCCGTAGTGCAGGTTTACCTGAACGATATAAGTTCATGCAGTAGGTTGTAGTAACTCCTCCTGAACGTGCTAGCTGAATTGTACAAACATCAGAAGGCTCATTAGCTGCTTGCATCGCTCTCTCCCTCCCTGAGAACTTGAAAAATGCTTTTTGGAGCACTTATTTCCTTACCTTTTTCCTACTGCATATTTATCTCTGGCAGAATAAAAGCACACCGACAATGCAAACCAGGGGATTTCAGATTAGCTTCACCCACACCCTACTTAGTCTTCCTGCTGAAAACAACTACGAAAGTAGGTGAGAGAAGTTCAAAGCAGGTCCACTGCAGTTCAGATGACTGAGGATTAACTTTACACTGATTTACCACTTCCTGCACAATACACACAGCACAAACTGTTTGCCTGCACACTACGTGGCTGGTGTACCGAGTGGAACCAACGTTACGTGTTTTTGTCGCCGCACGATTGATCTGCCGTGTGCATTGCATGACAGCTCTTCACTTTGACACGCTATCTTCTACACGGCTTCGTCTTCCGCCCCCAGCCGTTGTGTGAGATCACCTCCTGGCTGTTCTTGTCGGTCTACAACCTGGTAATCCACACTCCGTTGTTGCTGTCAACTCTTGTCTGGGACCCTTCATATTTACGAAGGGAAATTTTCGCCTTGACAATAGTTTTTGAGACTTCTCAATTGAACTACCTCTAATGAACTTAAAGAATACAGCTATAATTTAAGATTTTTTAACTAATGTCGAGCCGGTGAAAGTTTACCTTGCCATCATGATTCTGAAGTCACGCCCTAGCTAACTGCTACAGTGGTTCAATCAAATGAATGTTTACGTGAACCGGGTAGACTTGTGCCAAACTCCCGCCAGCCAGCCAAGGGGAATAAGCAGTCCATAATAGTACCAATATATTTCGAAAAATGAATTATGCGAACACATGCCATTTTTACAGGTAACACCTAAATGTTCTTTCCTTGTTGAAGCTGTAAAAGTTTAGGAAGAAATAAATCATCGTGGGATACAATGTCTTCTGGAGTAAACAATTGTAAACAATATTGTATGGTGCCATGCGGAGAGTACCAATTGTTTAGGTCTTTAATGTTGTAAACAGAGTCATTTGAATAAGCAAAACCAGGGACGCAATTCTATCCAGCAGCTGTCATCATATTGTGGTGGATATAAGAGGTTTCACCATCAAACCATTCAGTGGGACTTCAAGGTCGGCGCGTCATATGAGGTCACTCTCGGTTGGCTTCGTTTTCAGGTGAGTGGTTGTCAGGGCTAAAAGGACTTGCATGTTTGGCTGCAAATGGCATTTTATACCAACATTTCTAGTCGCTCCCCCAATTTGAGCTGCACATTTAGGAGATGCTGTGGCCTAGGATGAATTGTCTAGCCTCTTGTGATTTGCACCTCTAGATGGTGAACGGTGATAGTTCTCACGTGTTGAATGGGAGTTAGAAGTTTATCCCGATCCTCAGTGTGTTGGTATGATCTGCCGTCATAATCTGCATGTCGGGTGATAAAGGGAAACATGGAGGTATGAGAGGTGGAGTTAGCTGTCTTGGAATTTGGGGAAACAATACTGAAGACTAGGGTATCTAAAGAGGACACTAGGGATAAGGGGCTATATAGTCTAGTAATCTAGATGTAGAATACCTTTATGGCTTTATGTAGTACATTTCTCATGTCCTAGTTTAAGCTGTATTGCAAATGCTTAAGGATGGTGACTCTTTTGCATTTGAAAGCCGGCAAGGGCTTTGATATGCGCATACAGGGTTGGGGGAAGATAGTTATTATAATCCTAAGGGAAGGTAGGGTGAAGGGCGTATATCGTGTCTAATGACCCCAGATAAGGGTGGTTTCCACGAGCCATCAGGTATTCTATCTCACGTTAAACATTTCTGCATCATCTTGGTCCATCACTACTTTACCTACGCCGTGCGCTGTCATTGATAAAAGAGCTGTCTATCGGTGCATTTTCATAGCATGTAACATGTTTTATTATTTGCCGTTTGTCGTCAGTACCTACATGTAAGTACTCTGCACCACCATGTTGTTTCGGTAGCCTTGATATGGTAATACCCAACAGGCAAAACGATGATCTTCCCCCCGTGACCATATAAAGAATGTTCACCATCTTATGAGAGAGCATTAACTTGACTTAAATGTTTATAACTTCACTAAACGTTTGTACATAGGCATATAAAAGTGAATGCCTGGTCTAAAATCCTCTAATCTCTCTATTTCGTAGTGATATCTTCGGCTTCAGAGTAATTTTCATTACCGTCATGCGCACCTTCATCTTCCACCCAAGCTTACCTCCAAATAGTTGGTTCTCGGTACTTCTTCAAGTAATTTTTTAGTCAGTACAAAGAACTCACCCAGACGTATCGTGGTTGATCTACTCCTGCATATTTTTGCCCTCCTGTTTCGAATTTCACCTGCTGCTCGCTTTTGTTATTCACTTTTCAGGTTTACCCAACCAGTCCTGCATTCAAATGGAATCCTAGAAATCACATTTGTCGGTGGGAACCTTGACATCAAAACGTCATGACGAACGCGCACACCCCAAGGTCATGACTGTAATGCCTGCCCCACCTTCAAGAAGATTCAAACAATAGCCGAATAATTCCCAATTTCGAACTGAGTTTGCTCAACACGCCCCTAATATGTTATGAATAACGGTACCTAATGTATAGCTCAACATTGCACATAATGATCACTTCTCACTACCAAAGTGATCAAACCTGTAAACTGGTTTGTATTCATGTAACCTATGTTGTATGAAATATATATTATGATTGCTTTTTCCCTCCTTAGCTTCTACTCCCCTTGCTAACCATAGTAACACGGCTGGCATGGAGGAGGTTAGTGATTATTGCACTGGTCACCAGGCACCCGATGTTATCCGTCATCTTTGTTGTGCTGTCTTCGTGCCTCCAGGGGCCCCAACCACTCTTGGGCATCTCACAGATAAAGTTGGTTTCCATAAGTCTTCACCATCAGACCCACCATCTCGTGTTGTCAAGCTGTTCTTACACTTCAAATTATCTTACGACCTGTCGCCGATACTCTTGTTACATACACAATTATAAAATTGATTTTGAAGAAGCTTCTTTTCCCTTTGCTAGTCGTAATGTTTCTTGCAGAGGCCTATGACCACCGCACGTTCGCCCTAGAGTTGCAGGGCGGATGTATGTGGGTAGTCGGTCTGCAAGGTATAACTAGAGTGAGATAAAAGAGATATGAATCCTAGTGATGACAGGCTAGATTCATTTACTTGAGGTGAGGGGCAAAACGTTTATTTTTCACGGTTCAGAATGAATAGGTGTTGAGTCGAGAGATCAGTTAGGTTACATCAGGGTACCTACAGAATTCACTGTTGCAAATCTTATCACACCCCACTTCCTGTCTACTCTGGGCCAGTTTTTTTATTTGGTTTTATCTCAACCCATGCGCCAAGTTTTCAGCACTGCATACTTTTGTCAATGCCGTTAGCCACCCTTGAGTCTAGGTACCAGTAGCACCACTGTGTATGGTATTACCGTTTATGATTTGGCCGTCAACGGACCGGAGAGAATTAGGTAGAAGGAATTCACCAAGTAATGGTTGAAACTGGCCGAAAGATCGACATGCTCGCATAAGAGCGGCAAGTTTGTTCCACAGCGTATTATATTGCGTTATGAAAAACCCACATCAAAGTTTCCAGCGATACTTATTCATTGGAATGGTGCGTTCGGCATTACAAAAGACTATATTCCTCTGTTGATTTAAAAGTAATAGCGCAGTTCGTTTTAGATTTTCCAAAGGAAAGACGAAAAAGAAAGGTTAGTTGAAGCTTCATGCGTCTCGGCCAGAGTGATTCCAGCTCTAGTTTTTGCACCTTGCTCTGTAAGGGGGTCCTTCGTTGGGTTAGTAGGCGCCGAGTAAAGTTTCGCTGGGTGTTCCCTACTCGAATTCTATCAGATACTTTCATGCTGCCATAGGTAACTGCGCAATACTTTAACATCGGGCTAACCGTAACTCTGTATAGTATAGGTTTTGCCTCAGGTGCGAGTAGGTCTACTTTTAGGAGACCAGTGAGTCTTCTGCCTTTGGAAACTATTGAATCTACACACTGTAAAGTTTAAACTCCTGGAGCAAGTGATTCCGAGGTCTTTTACAGTGTTAGATATCTGCAGCGCGGTGTCACCCAACTGTAGTGTTACATCTGATTGGGATTTGTTGAAATGGAGGATGCCACTTTTACCTGGGTTTAAAGGAAGCTACCAAGTCACGCTGCGTGTGAACATTCTCTTCAGATCTTCTTGTATTTGAGAGAGACCTTGTGTTAGTGCTGCGCAAGAAAAGTTGCAGACTGTCTTCATGTTCTCTGTGAAAAGGGAGGGTATGCTATTTAGGATAGCGCTGCAGATATCTTTTACACAGTTTAGGAAAAGTGGCGGTCCTAGCACACTACCCAGGACGACATCACTTTGTATAGGCCTAGGGGAGGAGTAGCAATTACTTAATTTTACTACTCGGAAGCGACCCTCTAAATATGTTGTGAGCCAGGATGGTAACGGGCCTCGTAAACCATATGATGGCAACTTAGTGACCAGGGGTTTGTGAGGCACCTTATCGAACGCTTGATTGAAGTCTAAAAAAAGCTATGCTGGATGTGGTGGGGCCCAGCCTAATATCAGACCTACTTGGCGACACGGTTGGTATCACAAATGACGTACCCTCCCTGTGGTGTTGTGAGGAACATTGAGACCAACCCAGGCAAATATGCTCCACCAGATTGTGTGTCGGATAGATCCCACATCCTAGTTCTGAGGATTGATATGGCTGTGAAGGTTTGGTTTACTTTATTGCAGAAGGATTCACCAAAGGAACTACACCGTCTTACAATGCTTCAGTGTGTAATCCCCCTAGCCATGTCCTGGTGGACAACTTGAAAGACTTATACCTACCGGCAGACTGTATTCCATTGATAGAATAATACGTTTTCAGACTGAGGAAGATGCCGGGCGAAGCCATCGGACCGCTTCTTTTCAAGTTTGGTGCAATGTGTGCATGAACCTAAATTGATTGGTAATAATAAACCACCACCTTTATTAACTGAGTGTTTTTCCAGTAACTAGTCAAATATTCCCCTAGCCAAAGACTGGCAGTAAATCCACTACCTTACGCAGAAAACAGCCTTGTCCTAGACATAATGGGCAATGTCAATCCAAAAATCGCCAAACGGGCCATTGCACCCAATATCCTATATTAAGAGTAGCAATGTAAGCCCAGTCTCAACCAAACTCACTTCGGGATCTATATTTTTTGATAGTTGTGAAGTTTAGGGGAGATTCTTAAAAGGAAATGACTCCACTCAACTGCACAGAATCTGCAGTAGTGTCCAAGACAGAAGGTGATACAACGAGATCTACAAGAGACTTTCGGGCTCAACACCAAAATTCATTTCGTAAATTTTCTGTGGACACCTATTTCAGGTTTGCCTCTAGGCGAAATGTTTTCCAAAATGGAAGGACAATACTCAAGTAGTGGGCGTATCTTTGATTCATACAAAATAACCTCCGATTCTTGATCGAAGTTGAGAAACACGAATTCATTCAACCTCTTGCCTTTGAAAACTCCAAAATTGAACCTTTTTGATTTTGGCTTCTCAGACTAAGCCCGGCATTCTTATCCCGGATCCTTGGTGAAATGGCCTAATTCTAAAATGGGGATATTTCTTTTGCCCCCATGCCCGGCGCACTACAACCCACAAGACCATGAATATTATCAGAAACTCGTTTTTAGCAGAACCAAACCTCGCTCAAATCTCTGTTACATATACCCAGTTGGGGAATCTTTTACCGTTGGCGTTGGGACGTGGCGGTACGTTACTTCACTTTACAATATTGTCAAGTAAATTCTTCCCCTAAAATGGTCTCGAAGCGGCAAGCCGGAAACTAAATGCTAGTGACATTATTTTGCCCCACTTTGATACAAGTGCCAACCATCCCAAATCCTTAGAATTTCTTCTTCTGGTAAAAAATATTTGTTATGTTTTGACACAGACATTATACTGTGTACAAATGTGAGACGTATTGCTGTGGGACCAAACATCTGACGGTTGGACCGCTGGGTGAAGTGCTTAGGAGGGGATACATCCCTTCGCTGGGAATAACCATACTCTTCTCCATCAGTCAACATAGAAGTCATTTACCTTAACGTCTAAGGGTATGAGCGATCTGGGACTAAGGTTTTAATTATTTTTCGGACGCGGTCCTCCCCGTTAATGCAAACGTGACTATTTGCCCTGCTTTCAAGGGGCGGCTCACAGGACCTGAGCTGTAGACTCTGAATCACCTTTGAGACCAACAAGGGCTGCCTACGAACATCAGCATGGTGATTTGACCATACTTTTAGGGAGATGATGTTCAGATCCCTATTTCCCAACTGAATACTGAGTCAATAGGCCATTGCCGGGATCATTCTCACGTTGGTTTGAGCAAGAGGCGTAGCAATCCTATTAAACTCCCGCCTTTTCCCGTGGCAGCACTATTCAGTTCCCTGATGTGCCCACCTTCCTTATTCTTGTTTTCCTCATGGCACTTATCAGATTAGACATTCATAGTCTTCTTCAAAGAGACCTGCTTCAAAGCTTCGCTCATGGCATAGCAGTCCGTGACAGATTTGTCTCGGTTAGGAGTTGGCTCTTTTGTACCCCCCTTTACCCTAGTATACTTAATACTAGAAATCAAAGGGGAATAGTCTTAGTGTTGGGATCCCACTTGCTATGACCATTGGGACCAGTGTTCATGTGGTGGAACGTTTTCCTGGTCAGTTTTCTTAGAGTGGGTTCAGATTTATGATGAACGTCTGATAAATTCTCAGTCTATCTGATGCTTGCAATCGGCCACGCGACTTGGACAATAATACCAACCCACACCAAACGGGCTATTCTGGTGGCTGGCTAAGATCACAAAAACAGTGGGCCCTTGTGAGCATGGCTGACGACCCACAGTTCCAGCAGGGTCACATACAGTGCCGTAACACCACGGAAACATCATTTGATACTAGGAATAGACAAAATCATGTCCACATGTGAGAGAATAACAGGCTAATCGGTAACCTCTTAATCGATTGAATAAGTCTGAACAACAAGCGTACGGAACCTACGTAACAACTTCCAAGCCCTATGTGTATATGTGTGCAAATAAAATACCTGTCAGGGGACCCTTTTCCCTAACGTTGAGCAAACTTCCTCACAAACTCCCACTTCGCTGAACGCACACGTTCCTCTATATTCGCCATCGTAAACATAGATGAAGGTATAAATTGCACTAAAGCAGGAAACTGCATCCTCAAGTGTTTGACAATCTAAGCACGTATAACTAATGCCACAACAAAGAAGGTTGAGCGAGGAGAAACAAGAACATAGGAGACAAACTACTTGTTGGAGCACCTTCTCCTTTTCTCTGCACGCTGCTTTGCCTTCATTTCTTGTTGTCCAGAAATAATTCAGTTCTTATCGTTGGCTTGTATATAACTGAACATTTCTTAAAGCAGCCAACTCTGGTTGCACCTATCTAATCTTTGTGTATACCACTTCATTCGATTTTCCGGAATTACTTCTGTCAAAGACCTATTTTGTGACAAAGTGCACTCCAACTTACTCTGACATTTCGTACTATGACAGACGTGACGAACTGGAATGTCCGCCGTAGACAGCTGCATATTCTCTGGGGCCTACCATTGGGGGGTGGAGGGCACCTCCCATCATAGGGTGGGTTCACCTAGTGCATGGAACTGACAAATAGTATTTACTTCATAGTCACATCCATCAAGGCCTAGGATAAAACAAGGGGGAAGGGAGGCAGCTGATCAGCAGATTTGAGTAGTGGCCAATGCAATTTAGTCTTATCTGTGACGCAACATAACCAAACTGTTAAAGCTCGTGGCAAAAAATGAAATGAGTGGCCTACGTTACACTATTAAATTTGCTGTTAGGCCTGAACGAACTGTGCAAATAAACTGCGATATATAGGCTAATTGACCAGGGAGTCGTGAATAGGCAACACAGCGTTACAGAGGAAACGTTACTGACGGAGTGGTTGCTCATCCGTACACCTTAAGCCTAACAAGTCCCACAAAATGATGAGGTTCTGGATTAGTGTTGACTATCGTCGAGCCTTAGGCTGCTGATTATGCGGAACTGTTTTTTTCAACGGTACCACTAACTGCTACTCTCACACTCCATGCCTTCGTCTACCACGAGTAAAAAGTTTATATGCCACGTCCTCGAGATTCCAACGTGTTAAACAGGTGGAAATCACTGGGAAATGGAAGTTAGAAGTGCGAAGCAAAGTTGACAGATCGCCCAGAAATATATACCGACTGCAAGCTGGAAAAAACAAAGCTGAAGTGGTCTATGTAGTTACAGAAGCGGCTAGTGATGTCCAAAAACACTAACTTCAGCTGATAAATATAGATCTAAAGTGTGGTGATAAGGTTACACAAAATGCTCTTCTCCAAAATGCCACCATCTTTCGAGAATATGCAATTTTTACAGAGAGGGATTTGACATGATTTATGTAGTGAGAGCTCAGAAGTTCAGTCGAAGGTGAGTCCAAAAGTTCACCTTGACAGTCAACAGTTTGATGTACACTGAGAAATATGTACGCCGGACTTATGGGAGGCGCGAAGCCGTAAAACTCACACCTCTCAATCACGGTAAATGAATCTCCAATATTAGATGAGGAAATAATGGAAAGTCGTGATTTCCTTCTCGACTAGTGGGGTTAGGGGTTAACTTCAAGCCTGTTTACTGACGTTTACTGTATATTCCTCCACAGCGAAAAAGCCAGCTGGCTGACCCCCTACCTGAAAGAAGACTTGGCATGAACCTTACCTGGATCGCTTAGACTTCCCTAAGCCGCGACACACGCAGCCAACCAAAAGGGACTTATCATATAACCCAAGTCCCCATAAACATAACAAATCCCTGAAAAATTTTGGTTCAGAACTGGCCCTTAGACGTGATCCTTTGACAGTACAGCGTGACAGAGTTCGTACGAATGCCCATAACCAATCGTTTGCAGTTAAGATCTGTAAAACGCCGAAATTCCCTCGCTGAAGTTGTTGTTACCAGTTCTGTTAATGATTTCTGAAGGAGTTTCAACTCCCACTTCGGGCCATATGGTTCAACTGGGCCTTGCTCAGGAAGATTCCGGCCAAATTACAAATCTTAGGCTGCAACACTACCAGAAGCGAGCTTATTATTAATTACTTATGATCTCCATGGGTTTCGTTTTCTAAGAGCCAGGAAAAAAAACCGTTGTCACAATGAGCAAGAACGCTTCTTCCGTTTGCATGAATTAGAACCCAGATGACCATCCTTCTCAATTTCTACAACACCAGAATTGGAGTTTGAAGATTCGTTTTAATATGTCTGACAATTTAAACAAGTATGAGTTTTGTGCGTTTATTGAGGGATACTTGAGGTGGGTGATTCTGGTGTCGTTGTTCTACATGGTTTTTGACAAAATGTTTCTCTCTCATGCATTACTGCCGTTTATTTTGATTAATACTGGTTTTTGAGACTGAACTGATGAGGAGCAATGACAACCATTCTATGGTAACTGTTTTCAGTAGCTACCTGAAATGCGTTTACTGAAGTTGTTACTACTGCAGTAGTACTAACTGTTTAGGACCTGTCTTCGTCCATTGATCTAATGAATAACATAGATACATACCTTATCTACATTGATATTTACGGATACAGTTCGAAGCACAAGGGTAATAATTACACGAACCATTTTGACCACTGTACGTTTAGGATTTCTGGGTCATTCTTGAAATTAAACTTGGGCTTATTTCGGGATTTTCGGGTAGTTTCCCAAACTTAAGTACACTTCACCAAATTCTAGTTCCTAAGTTGGCACTAAACTCCTACACATCAACAGATGCAAATCCCTGTCACTCACTGGTGTTTGAGTCTGAATTATATCGAAGACTAGATGCACTTTAGACACTGGGTTTTGGGTGGACTTTCAAATTTTTGTAGTTTCCGGGTGGAACGTTCATTATTTTCGAAACACGGATACGTTTCCTACAATGCACCCAAAATGTTTGTCGGTTTTTACCCAAAAGGTTTTCTGACTGAGACGTACTTGCTGTCCAAGTTGATCCTGCTTAACTGGGTGAATAAGGTAGGTGATGAAGCATAGATTTCGATTCCAGTCAGGGTGGTGGTGTATTGCGCTCGGGTGTAGTTGTTTTTGCTCTTAATTTCTTATGGGGCTGACCATCCTACAGGTCACCAGGATCTAGATTCAGGAGCAGTGATCGAACCATCAACTGAGGTAACTGTTTTCTCACAGACTAGAACTTGTTACCAGAATGATAAGCAGCCGCTTTGGTGAATGCAGTCAATAAGGAACTGGTTCTTCACTGGGGTAACTACTCCAAGGATAAAAACAGCAACAAATCACCAGTTAGTTTTTTCCAACTAGCAGTTGAGTTGATTTCATATAGTACGAATAAGGAATTTATTAAGGAACAGATAATCAAGTCTTATGTTTGATCTGTCGAAGTTCATAATCAAGGTGAGTGATGCTACCTAACCACACATGTTCTGTTCATATAACCTGAACAGTACTTTGTTTGTATGTCTTAAGGAGCCATTTGTATACCTTCGCTTATTAGTCAACTCCTGTTGCCTCTATATTCAAATGTGCTTTAATAATCGACCACCATTAAGGCATCCTTGCTAGCGGTGTTCTTATCTGTGCTAAAGCTTTTTCAGAGAAGTATACTTGCTTTCAACGTTGGTAACATCTCTTATTCAAGGGAAGGGCAGAGAGAATCAGAATATGGCATGGTACAGAAGTGCATCACCCACACTACATAGCAGCATGCAGAACGCAGGTGAGTAGGCAACAGTGTATAGGTAGAGAAGAGAATAAAATGACGTGAAAATGTTTAAACACTCAAAATCATCCAGGAGTGAATAAACCTACACAATTGTGATCGGGTTTCAGACATACCACCAATGGTTTCCAGTCATTGACTCATATTATTTCGAGAACCACAGTCTACCTCAATAGACCATGGCTCAAATCAGCCGTCAGAAACTTCATGGTTTGATGCCATCAATCAATATCAACATAGGACCAGGCATTACTGCATAACGGTTCGAGTTGCCACAGCTCATATCAGTACATCAAGTAGAAAGGTAGTGAGGTGAAGGATGAAGATAAGAGAATGCAGTCAAAAGAAATATAAAGTACGAGAAGAAAGGGAAGGGATTCGGTATAGCGTCGTTAAGATGAGGATAATGTCTGTGAGGATGCATCTGCACCACTGACATCGCTTCTGAGCCATATCCCCTAGAGTCCCCAACCACTGGTTCCTCTTGTCCCGCGGACCCCAACCACATAGTCTGCATCGCCCCACATGGCTCAAACCAACAGTCAGAGACTTCATACATTGGTGCCATGTTTTAGTCTGGCAACCTCGGGCCTTTTTCCAGCCTGGACCTACTTCGGCCAACATTGTGTGACGAGGCAGTCGGTGACTAGGCATACGTAATAGGTGTCCCAACCATCTCAATCGATGGAGGTTCATAACCTCATCAACTGATTTACCTCTTCTCCCTAAAATCTTATGCCTGACTTCTGAATTACTCACGTGGTGACACCACGGAATACGGCCTATACTACGAAGGCAACGGTGGTCAAACATTTGAAGCCTCTCATATCTTCCCACTGAAAGTGTTCAGAAGACTCTGCATCTTGTCAGCGTCTTCACTTAACAGGACTATGTTATGTCATCTGCATATTCTAGGTCTAACGAAAATTCTCCTGTGATTAGGTCAACGTCTGTGTAACCTGGTGATGAGAGGGAAACCTCCATAAGAATATCTATGATGAAATTGAATAAGAATGGAGACAGTGGGCATCCTTGATGGACACCACTGGATGAGTATAGCTCCCTGGACAACTCACCATAGGCTCTAACATGCCCACAAGTGTTCGAGTAGAGAGCCTTCAATAAGGTGATGTACTTACTCGGCACGCCTTTCAGTGAGAGACATTGCCATACGACTTCTGGATCAACGGAGTCAAATGCTGCCGCCTTCAAGTCGAGAAATACAGCTATTGTTGGGCGTCTGTAAGCGTGCATATGTTCCGGGACCTGGCGAAGTGTGAGTATTTGGTCGATACACCTGCGGCCGGGTCTACAGCCTGCTTAGTTTTCTCGGGCTTGCTGTTCCCGAGCTCCACTCAGGCGTCGGAGAATTATAGGACCTAGGATCTTAGACACTATGTTCGTGAGGCTGATTCCTCTGTGGTTATCACGAGAGGACTTCTCACCTTTCTTGAAGACTGGGATAATCAGTGACTTAGAGCAGTCGGAGGGGATCGTATTTGATTCCTATATACTAGCTAACACTTCCGTTAACCTGACTGAAAGCACCGCACCAGCATTCTTGTATACCTCAGTAGGTAGTCCGTCTGGTCCTGCCTCCCTTCCTCGTTTCAGGTTACCTACCGCTTTCTCAACTTCTTCAAGTGTTTGGGGGACCTATCTCTATGTCGCATTCAGGATCCGACTGGATAGCGGGCAACGCAATGGTGGCTGGAGGCCAGTTGAACTGTTCCTCGAAGTGTTCTGCCCATCGTTCTAGTTGTCTCCCTTGCGAGTGAATCGCAGACCTGTCCTTCTCCGCTATAGCCTCAGTAACTGTTGTTGAACGTTTCCCCCCAGTCTCCTTAATAAGTCCAAATAACTGTCTACTAATACAGATCGCCGTTGCCTTTTCCATCTCTTTAGCCTTCGCTGCCCACCACTGTTTGCAGTCGTTGCGTAGACTTTTTCTCAATCTACTTTTAAGTTACGCTTGCTCTTTATTGTACTCATAGCCTGCAGGCAGGGATGCGTTCACGTGCATCCATCAGTTCGGAAGAAGCTGCTGATATCCACTGGCTCTTTTTAGCCAGCCACTCTTTTGGAGTCGGCTACAGTATTCAGTGCTGCTTTTACAGCAGACTTGAGATGGCACCAAGCTTCTTCTGGATGAGTGACAGTCTTTTGTTCCGATAACTGCCTAGCCAACTTCTCACTGAACACGGCTTTGGTGTTTTCGTTGTCCAGCAGCACTCGTAATGGTTTTGTTGCCAAATTCTTTCTACGTCCATTGAGACGCAGGCATATACGTGCTCGGACCAACGCATGATCGCTGTCCAAACACGTACTCCAGAAGGAGCGGCAGTCTTCCACCGATCCTCTCCAGCGATGACTAATAGCAATGTGGTCTATCTGTGTCCATCGCTGAGTTGAGCTCGGTGGACGCCAGGTCAGACAGTGCCTTTCTTTATGTCTGAAATTTGTGCTGGCTAAAAATAGGCGGTTATCTGAGCATAGTTGTAATAGGCGATCACCGTTATCTGTACGTTCAGCTGGGATTCCGAAAGTGCCACCTAAGTGCCTTTCTGCCTCACTCAGTCTACCCACCTGTGCGTTGAAGTCACCTGCAACAAACACCACGTCCGAACGTTTGGCTTTCGAGAGGAGGTTAGACAGTTTGCGGTAGAACTCGTCCTTCACTTCATCCGAGCTGAAGTCAGTGGGTGCGTAAGCAGAGATTACAAAGAGACAACGGCGAGTCTCACTATCCCTTTAAGTTCTCATTGTGCCATTCAGTCAAACAGCACAGAGGAGACCATCAACTGGGATCCAGTCTAATAATGAGTTTTCTGCCCTAGTGCTTAGTGCTATGCCTACACCTGCAAGACCCCGAGAGCTAGCTATCGAATCTTCAGAAACTCGAAGGGTGAATTTTGCGGATTCACCAGATTGGTAAGGAGATGTTAGGTGAATAACCGAACTTGGGTCCTGTATGCGTGTCTCCCAAACACAGCACACATCCATGGCCCGAGTTGCTAGAGTCTTTGCTAACGAAGCCTGTTGACCAATTTGACGGAGGGTGTGGACATTGAAGGCTCCAATATGTAATTTGGAGCATGGTTTAAGGAGGAGACCAGGGATGCTGTTCTGTGGACTCAGATCGTTGTGGAAGGCTACAGAGCTAGGAGGAATTAAAGATGATGTAGTATCGTTAGTTGAGAGACGTGAAAGAAGATTAGGAGGTAATGTTAGGGGAGGTGGATAGCAGTCTGAGGAAACTTGAGTGCTGATAGAGTAGAGTTGTGAGGGCAGTTGACACTTCCCGTCTGCCCACACCATGGAAAGTTATTTCTTCCTAAAGTACCTGAAAGAGAATTTGTGTGACCGTAGAGCTCATCGGACATCTGCTTGAGGCCTGTCACATGTAGCCTTTTGAGTATGATTATTTTGAACTTTTGTATTTTTGAGGCTGGATGGTTGAAAGGAAAGTACAAATGAACCAACACCGCCAGCCCGACAGACCGTGGGGCATAGTGGAGTGTGTTACTTTTGGGGCCGACATTTTCTACCCCCCCTTCCATTGAGAAGGCAGCATCAGCATGGCACTGGTGGTCATCGAAGGGAAACACCTTACTGCTGTCACACTCCATCCAGCTAGCAGCAGTACGACTTCGCCCTCAGACCCCCATCATAGTGTAGTAGTTTACACCACAACGGTAACTGCTTTTCGTCTAACGACTATCCAACAGACCTTTCTGATGTGGTAGGACCTCGAAGGAACAAGCGTTCCACCAGCATAGCTCGTTGGGTCATTGTGATATGCAAGCCCGACCACCACGTCAAGGTAGCAGCTATCGGTCGGGGTTTGTTGCCATGTCTTGGTCTGACCATTCTTAACCTTCTTCAATCCTCACTTCTCTTTTACCAGTCAGTAACTAAAGGTGCTATTTTATCCCTTAAAACATTGGCTTATTTTGTTACCATACTTGATTCATGTACGAAGTTAATATTACGTTTCGCAGAATTCTGTTATTTTCTTAGCAGTTAGTAGTGTAACCCAAGTCATATTTCTTATTGCCGATTTACCATTTGATTTTGTATGGTCACTTTGTTGATGTTTCACTGAAATTAAAGCCCCCCTCTTGTAAGCGTCACTGTCACCCACTAGGCTATTGCGTTCAAGCAGACAGTCAACAAAAGACGTGTAGTTACTGCCTAATGGTTGCCACAGTTCATCACATCAAGCGAGAAAGCAATAGAATGAAAGACCAAGAGAGGAGTCAGAAATGGTATAAAATATTGTCGAAAGACAAAGAAGGAATGGGGGAAGTACCGAATTCAATATGATAATTAAGATAGTCATGCGGAGTCAATCCTGATCTGTCACCTAGTCTCGTAAGCAGCCTTACTACTCTCTTTATGGAGCTGTATTTGAAATAGTCTTGCAGCTGCACTTTTCCGCATCAATTTAGTTACAGACAGGTATACTCAAGCCAGTGCTTAACCCCAGTACAAACTTGTACTCTGAAAGGAGCGACAATCTGTCGATTCTTCGGCGGTATGGTCTATTTGTACCCGCATTTGAGTTGAGGTTGGTGGACACTCTAAACGTCTGTTTTCGCATGAAATTCACATTTCGCCGAAGTAGGTGGTGAGCTGCTGAGCTAGAAGAAATATCAACTGGTTTGAAAGATTCGCGGGCAAATATGTGGATCTTTGATCATGATCAAAAACCACTGTCAAAGAATTGTGTGGTCGGCACTTCCCTACTACCTGCACCGTGGAAGTTTACTTTTTGGGGTGCCTGAAAAAGAAATTGTTTGAGTGTAGTAATGTGTAACTGCGGACTCAACGTGATATCTGCATGAAACTTGTCGCGTACAGTTTTGTGGAAGTTTGAGATTTAAGTTTAGTTGCTTTAAGTCCAGCTTAAAAACCCTGACCATTGGCACAGGAAAACTGCAGGGCAGCTAATAGTGTTATTTTTTGAAACCAGCCATATTCTGTAGCCTCCCACCCCTGCCCATTACCGTTAGGAGAGCAATAGCATAAATTCTAGTAATCCATAAGAAGCATCTTACTCTTGTCACTACCCAAGCAGCAGCACTACTTTTAGACCTGAAGTCGATATCCACTCAGTAACTACACGCACTTTGGTGTAGTAGACCATGTGCCACATGTATATGAGGGTTAGTGCTGCCATCTGACTGTTCAGGCCTCAGGTACGACGGGCTTCAGGCCCGTAACCCATCGGTTGGAAGTCCAGTGTCGCATCATAGCATAACTGTTTAAACCATAATGATAACTCGCCGCCTGATTATCATCCAAGGATCTTTCTGGTATGCCAGAAACTCCAGGAACAATTTTTTCACCAGATTAACTCTTTGGGTCTTTGTGATATGCAAGCCTGATCATCGCATCAAGGTAGCAGCTGTCAGTCAAGAGAAGAAACTCGGTATTATATCGTAAATGGAGCTTTGGCTTGGTGGCTTAAGCAGACGACTATCAACCATTAGGTGGTGGGTTCGAACCCCGCTCCGCCTGCCGAGGTTTGAGCAGTCAGGTAGTATCGGAAGTCCTCAAACGCTAGGTGTAGCTCATTGCCTACCGCATGGATATGCACAAGGTGATAGTTTTCTTAAAAAAATACTGAAAACTAAATCATAAAGTTCTGGGCTGCTGGCTGTAGATACTCGTTCTAATAAATCGTAAACTGAAATCTTTAGGATCCTGCATATCGTTAGCAAACTTGGGTTTCATATACCAGTCATTATCATGGAACCTAGCAAAATGGTGCGACAATCCAAGTTGTTATGTCCCACATCAAGGTACAAAGCAACAAGAAATTTTTTCATGATGGAAGTTACTGTGCTTCACATGCTTCAGTTAGACCCTTTTGTCTCATCGTTGGTCTAATCGTCACTGAGCGACCTCTCATGCCCTATAATGAAGCCCCTTATTGAATCATGTGGAGGTTTCAGTCTTCCATATTTAAGCTATACCAGTTATTCAAGTGGTTTGCGAAGGCTCGATTTTCAACGCTCCTCACAGAGTTATCAGTCCGCTAGTTACGTGTCAGTGTTCCTTGTTAATGCATCGTAAACCAGAAAGCTCATCTTGCGGAAAATGTTTATGGCTTCTGACGTCTGCCTTGCAACCCTGGAATAGGTGATCAGTGATTGCAAATTAATTACTACAGAAAAAAGTGGCATTTTAATAAGTTCTTCAGTGTAATTTTGTTTTCAGGCTTGAACGTAGCAAATTCATCAGAAACATATTTTTGATGGATGTTTACACACAATGATGTTATTTTTGTTAATATTTCGAGCAAAATTTACTGCCCGTGATCACACCAATTGTTGAAGTTTTCTACTCCTGGAATAAATATGAACGGTGAAGCCGTATGATACTATCGCCGCAAAAGGAAGGTGGTAGTGGTGCTGCCACCATTCATGCATCCTGGCTGGAAACAAAGCGTGCAGTCTCGCAGGCACAACGAAGTGTTACAACACTTCTATATCCATATAGGTCTGTATTAAAAACCTGCCCCCATTGTGAACCGTAGTGGTGACCATTATCGCCAAACACCTGCCGGATAGTGGGAGTATCTGAAGGTGGAACTGACCGAAAGGTCCCTTGCGGAGAAGACAGCGTTGTGGATCTTCTGCACTTCTCTAACCGACTGGTGGTGGTCGGACTTGTATGTCAAAATAACCCTACCGACTACACTGGTCGGAATACTTGTCCCCTCGAGGTCTTACTATACTAGAGAGATCTGTTTGACACTAGTAAGACAAAAAGCACTTACCTTTGCAGTGTAAACTGCTACATTATGATTGAAGTCCGACGGTGAAGTCGTACTGCTGGCTGGATTGAGTGTGACAGCAACAAGGCGTATTCTTTGGATGATCAGCAATGTCACGCTGATGCTGCCTTCCCGGCGAAAGTGAGGATTGTCCCCAAAAATAAAACACTTCTCCCTGCTCTTCCGGTGCAGGCGGTAAGGGCTTTCTCTAATTGGCGGTAGAATAACCAATTCCGAAATCAGCGATCCCCAAAAGGCTGTGACAGACCTCAAGAAAATGTCCCATGAGTTATGTGGACACATATATCTTTCCCTTCATCTCTTTCAGGTACCATGCAGAAACAACTTCCACAGTGTGGACAGCTGAGAAGTTTCAGCCGCTTCACGCTTCCAGTAGTACACAAAAACCAATCAAACATAACCTATTCTCCTCAACTTTGTCTCTTCATTTGCCTTCACTTCCTGATACTGATACACTAAGCCTCTTACACCCTCTCTAACTTCTCACTCTGCCAACGATCCAAGCCATCGAAACCTCATTCCTAATCTCTTAACACCCCATCGATCTTTTGTAAGAGCTTTCAACGTTCGAACTTTATACCAAATCTCACAGCATGCACCGCTCACCAGAAATCCGGAATCTATAGCCACAGATGTATGCTGTCTCTGAGATGCGTATACACGGCCCAAGCGTAGTTATTAAATTAACACAACCTACCCATAGTAATGTATCTTCAAAATTCACCTTATGAGTATGATGCAAAAAATGAATTCTATGAAATGCTGTCACTTTTGCTACAAAAAGCATAGCGTTCAAATATATTCATAATACCAGGCGACTTCAATTATTATTAGGACTTCTGTGCTAAAGTAGTAAAGCGAAGGGCATCTGGAAAGTATCTACGTAATGCTATACCAACGAGTCGACAACGGTGACCGTCTGTTGCATTTTCGTTCCGACGATTATTAGTTCCTAGCTAACACTAACTTTTAGCATAGGGAGAGACAGTCCACGAGGTCCACCGACATCAAACCAACGGTAGTCACGAAGTATCATATTGCTATAAGCCGCCGTTGGAGAGGATTGCCGCTCATTCTGGAGTACCAGTTTGGACTCCGATCACGCTCTAGCACGAGCACATATGTGTTTGCTCCTTACTGATAGCAGGATGCAGGCGACAGTAAAGTCTGTGTATTCTCGACTGGAAGATGAAAACGCCATGTGCGTATTAAGGATGGAGTTAGCTAAGTATTCGTCCGAACGAGACAGCAGTCGTCATTCTAAGGAAACCTGGCGTGGCGTTATATCAAGTCTGTTGCAGAAACAACGGTAAAGACAGCTGGTAACCTACACCTGAAGGTTAAGAAACGTCATTGGATTGATACGACGTCATCCGAATCGATTAGTGCGAGATGACTGATTCCAGCTGGCTCTGATCACGATAAAGAGCAAAGCAACTTAAACGTAAATTGACCAAGAGTCTTCGCAATGATCGTGAACAGCGATGAGGGGCGAGGACGGGAGAGATGGAGAAGGTCTGAGCGTTAGGTAATACCCGGCAACTATTTCGACTTATTAAGGATACTGTCGAGGAGAAAATGATGGTTAGTGAAACCATCACCGAAAAGGATGGGACGCTGATAACCTCTCGGGACAGGTAGGTAGAACGTTGGGCAGAACACTTTGAAGCACAGTTCAAGGTTTCAGTTGCCCAATATCCAGTCTGAGCCTTAATGAAATGTAAACATCGATCCCCCAACTCTCGCCGTAGCTGAGAAAGCTGTTTTCGAACCTGAGATGATGCGAAGCAGTTGGACCTGACGATTTGCTATCCGAAGTTTTTAAGGATGGAGGCAAGGAACTCGTAATTAAAGTGACGGAAGGACTGAGTAGTGTATAGGAATCAGAAGTGGTGCCGTCAGACTAGTCTACTTTTGTAATCATCCTAGTCTACAAGAAGGAAGAGAAGTCTTCCTGTGACGACCATAAGGGAATTAGTTTGACTATTATTGTGTCCAAGTTTGCACTATCCATAGTTATCCGACTCCTAACTGGATGTTAGACAACTGAAACGTTGATGTGGGCCAGTTAAACTGTGCTTCAGTGTTCTGCCCAACGTTCTACCTACCTGTCCCGAGAGGTTATCAGCGTCCCATCCTTTTCGGTGATGGTTTCACTAACCATCATTTTCTCCTCGACAGTATCCTTAATAAGTCGAAATAGTTGCCGGGTATTACCTAACGCTCAGACCTTCTCCATCTCTCCCGTTCTCGCCCCTCATCGCTGTTCACGATCATTGCGAAGACTCTTGTCAATTTACGTTCAAGTTGGGGAAATTGAAGTTCAGCTAGCAGCTGCGATCACGTTCGTGTAGTAGGCCATGAGTCATACCTATTGTAATGGCTAATGATACCACCTTGACTGAGTAGACCTCGGTAAGTAGATCAGGGTTGGAACGCGTGGTCCATCGGTTGAAAGTTAAGTGCTTAGGCTGATGAGTCAACTTAAGCTGGCATGCTAAACTACGCCATGCTGCTGCGTCGCGTTATTTTCTCCCAGTTCGACAGGTAGTAGTAGTAGTACAGCTTCATTCGATTCTTATAATCTCATCGGTGTCCGTCGCAGCTTTTTGATACGCTATGTTCTGACCAAATCATCTTTATAACGATTAAACTCAGTAACGTTGAAATGAAATGGTTTCATTCTGTAATATCAAGTTAGGAGCAAGATAAATTTGTAGTTAGCTATTAGCAACTTAGATGTCCCAACGTTATCGTATTTGGCCATTATGATTCTTCATGTTCACTACTTAAATAAATGTCTTGGTTTTCAGATGCCTCTTATCAGTACGAAGCTGCATGTGCTGAACCCAGTGTGGAAAAAGAAGAAATCTCGTGACTCGGAACAACCTGAAGAAGCAGAGTCAAAGCCGGAATTTATTGTCCCCGAAACACAAGAAATTTGTACATCTGCTGAAGAATTGCTGCGAAAAACTACCATTTATAATGAAAATATCTGGACGTGTCGCGTTACCGGAAAAACGAATTTGACTTACCGAGAAGCTCAGAAAGCTGAAGCGACTGGCATTCGAACGCTGAAAAAATGTTTTCCGAAATTCTTCGAGAAAACTATTCTGGAGCGTGTTCATTTAAGTGAGCTTATCTTACTGTACACTTGACTGCATTAAAGGTATTTCACCTCTAGAATCTCTCGTACATAGTTGTTGGACTGCAATACATGAACAGTTTTATATTGCCGAACCTGTAAAGCTGAAAGTTGATTCTGTTTCTAATACACCGTAAGTTCAAATAAGTAAAACTTACTTTTTATTAGCATACGTGGCATTATAGATGATATTATCAAGTCACAAGCTGTACCAGTAAGATATGAATCCTAATGCCCATTCATGCTTTAGACATCTGTTCCAGATAACACCTCACCTAACAATAGTGATAAAGAAAATGTCACAAAGAAGAATTCTCCTATCAAAGTAGTTTTTAGTTCTTAAAATGATTTCTCTAGAAAAATTACGCCTACAGCGTTAAAGTTCTTTCGGACATCCCAGTTGTTGTACATGATGTTCCAGCTTGTTCCATAGAGTAAGAAATATATATGACTGATTTTGATTCCTACAGTCGTGTCAATCGTGCACCGTCCAAAGAACACATTCGGATGTTTATTCGCAGTCATGCTATGCGCTATGGACCGAATTTTTCAGGTCCTTGGATTGTAAACGAAGAACTCTTACGACGTCACAAGATACCTTTGAAAAGTCCTGGATGTCAAGTCGATAAGGCTAAGGTACGTTTAGCGTATTTTTATGACTTCCTTGTTTACCTAGACATCCGTACACCTTCATTCTTGAAATAACCTTTCCTGATCCAACTTCCTCAATCACCTGGTTATTTGTAGGCATCATTTGTAAAGCTTCTTATTAGACCCAACCTTAACACTATCAAACCAGAAACTTGTCCCTACAATCTTCGTTTCAAACATTCGTTCGCCAAATTACATGTATAACGTTGATATGATGTATGACTACTTACTAAAAGATAATTGCACTGCATAGCAGCTCGCTTTGTTCTATAATACGACTGTGAAATATGAATATTCAAGACAGAAAATCTAATTTAATACGTATTCGATTGTCAGGGTATTCCAGACACCTCTCGTATTTGGTGAAATCACTAAAGAGGTAATGTTGAATTAAAACGTAGTCCTGGGCAAGTAGCAAGTCATTTAACTAGGTAACGGTTGTTTTACACCTTCTGAACCATCATCTACTTTTAGGTACAATACTAGCCTGGAAAGCGCCTGAAGGTGATATGGTACCAGTATATGAAGTCACTGACTTATTGGTCTGCTCTTTGTGGGTTAATGTAAGCTACCTATGGCTCAAAACCGACGAGATAGTACAAGTGCACGTTTTAGCATTTTCTGCAGCTTGAACTAATCATTACTTACTGTGTATATATTTTTTCTTGTACCGTTAGCCGTCTCGTATTCTAACTGATTTTTCTCCGTGCTTTTTTGAACTGCGGTAACCTAAACCAATGTTTTTTTTGACAGTATTTATGGCCTAATGTGTTTATTGGTTTGTATTCATGATGTATTAGTGAATTTTAAAGTAATTGTAAATGATTGCCACTTTTTCATTTTTTTCACGCAACCGTTACAGCTGAAACAAATGTCGAGGCTATTGAGGAGGAATACTATGTCCGTATTATGAATTCACGACGTCAGTCTAATGGAGAGGGTACATCGGAAGATGTTTGTGCCAGTACACCATTTAATTTTAAGCGTGCTAAACGCTTTTCCGTACTTCGTGAGGACAACGCCTGCCAGCTGAGTGATGACAATGAAGACAACGTACCACTAGCACAATTGAAGGATCGTACTCAGCCTAAGCAATCAGACGATGGCAGTAAAAAGAAAATGAAGCAGGTATGTTTCCTGAATATCTCTTCGTCGGTGTTTATTTTCTGTAATATATTTGAAACGGTTTACTATAGTGTTTATACATTTACATTTAGTTTTCAAGTTTGCGTGTGATGACTCTTAATATGCCAACCGATTTCGTCGACTGAACCTGCAACCCTAGTATTTTGAAGTTCAAAGTCTAAGCTGATAATCTACAACCCCACATGATCAGAATAGTATATCTTTTATTATTATTGGAGGTATTCGAAGGCGATCGTAATAAAACTTTAAACTTTGTTTCCTCTTTTTCAATAAAGCTGTTTGGTCTCGTAAAAGTTCGAATGGTGTGAACTTCCTCACAACTTTAGATATCAATATTTCTAGATTTTTGAGTTCAGCTTCCAGTTTTACATTCTGTGGTAACTAGGTTTTCACCCCAATCAATAGTAACTTTATGTCCATCACATCGATCGATCTGTTTCTAAGTGTAAATGTCCTTATTGGCTTAGTGACTTTGCCGAATAGAAACACTGTTTTATTCACACTAGTAGAACGTGTAAGGTGATTAACAGTTCAGCTGTTCGGAAATGTATACTAAACAGTGTTTAAAGATCTTAGTAAATCATACAGTCAAACATAACGCACTAGGTGACTTGAAATGTATTTGAATTGCTGGCTAAACCTGAACAAAATTCAAGTCTGTAGGTACAGAATACGGCTTCATCATCAGTTTCAAGTTGCAGAACGATCATAATATACTTTAGACTACAGGAAAGTAAAAGACAAACAGTTCAGTGAAGAGAATTTTAACTGATTTACCGCTCAAAACTGTACAGCCCTAAGTATATGCAGTCTTCTGATAAAATATTCAAATGTTTTTAACATTTACAGTAATTTTTGCTTAAAGAACATGATAAGAAACAAAGTAACTAGTCATAACTCAAAAATACTAAGAACGGTAAGTATTCGTCAAAGTTAAATAGGAAATGAATAGAGATAAGCAAGTAGGATTATGAACATCCGGGCCATAAGTGTTACTAATATGCTGGAAGAATTTAATAATCAAGTTAGGATAAGTATTTATGCAACGTAGTAAAGTAAATTGCTTTCAAAAGAATGTAGAGACAGGTTAGAGTCAATACTTTGTAAGAAGTGTGCAGAATGAAATAAGAAGTGATTTAATGCTTTAAAGTTTATTACCATGAAAGTCTGTTGTATAGGAAGCTTCGAATTGTTTATGCGAATCACTCGAGTCTTTGCAATACAAAAGAAACAAAAATGTAACCTGTTTCTGTAATATGTTTAGCTATCAATGAAAAGGGTCGTCTCCCACCAGCGTTTATCAAGGTTTCACACTCCATCGGTTTGTGAATCCATTTACGTACATGTTATCTCACCCTAAACTGCATGGATCAGTTACTCCTTACTATGTATGTGTACCACGCATGCATGTAAGTTGGTAAACACAATGGGATCTAGCGTAATTATTGATGCAGTGTATGGGTTTGTGTTGAAGAGTGTGTTTTGATTTTCCACAATGATAAGATTAGCCGCATAATATATTTTCTCTCTGTCTGAAAATTACCCCATTCAACTCCCCTCTGATATGGACGCTTTTCTCAGGAATCACGTATAGAGTTGGCTTTGGTGCTATAACTTCTACGACGGTTTATAAACTTCGATGGATATCGGTTTTTTAAAATAAGTGTTTTGGTCAGCGATTTGATATCTTCATCCATCATATCTAATGTACAGATGCGATATATTCTATTTAACAGGCATTTTACTAGACGGCTTGAAAAATTCAGGTATGATCCTGTCCAAGTAGGCGTTCTGTAAACTGACCGTCTGATTGAACCATGTCATCTACTCATGAGTACATCTAAGAATGGCAGATGATTATTTTTCTCTTTCTCACATGTCGGGCTGATGTGAGTTTGTACGGTGTTCAAACTTTTTAGTAGATAAACCGTATATTCATGCCTCTCACAAATCGCTATGATGTCATCAATATATCTCTTGTAAGAGAAACTTTAGCGAGGAGATCATCAGCCAGATTCTCGATAGATGACACATAAATATCAGCAAAAAATGGTGTAAGGGACTACCCATAGCTACACCGTCAACTTGTCAAAAGCGTTCACCTTCAAGTGTGAAGTGAACCTTGTCGGTACGTAGCAATAATTGTTTTCTTCAGAAAAGTTGGAGTAATAAGAAATTGAAGGTTTCAAGAAGATGTGTAGTCACAGAGAGTAGTCTTAGACAACAGCACGTTAGTGGACAAAGAATTTACATCGAGAAGAGTACATAGTTTTGTTTTTGATATTCATGTTAATAAGACAGTTAACAAGTTGGAAAGTATCTTTTAATGAAAACTTACAGAATTCGTTTCAAACTAGATTTAACATTTTCGCTGGTTTACGTCTGGGGGAACGACACAAAATCAATATAGGGCTTAAAGGATCATGAATTTTATGAATTTTAGGTAATCCATATAAATTTGAAAATTAAGATCCCATAGGTTTTAATGAATTAAATTCCTCTTCGCTAATGGCATTCATTTTTCAAAAGTTTTACTAAATTAGCGGTTATTTTTGCTACCAATTTTCTAATATTTCTGATAGTATATTGGCCATGAATTTACTTTCATCAATGAGGATGGATAACACCTTATTTTTATCGTCGGATTTATTCATCATAACAATGCCTGATCCCTCATCGGGTTTGAGAATGAATATGTCTGATTTGTTCCGTAATTCTCTCAACGATGTGAAGTGCTGTGAATTCGAAATGCATCTTCGTCTTGTTTCTGAATTATGGTATTGATGAGCAATATCAACTAATTTGGCCTTTAACTAACTTTAATTATATGAAGGTGTAGAAACAAGAGGACTCAATTGGTTATTGGGATTTTCAAACTGAGCATCAATATCCAACTGAGAGGTTTTCGTGTGTGGAACTGAAAAACTGAATCCAGGGAAAGTGTCTCTTTTTCATGAATTGAAAGCACAGCAGAGGACGAATTAGTCACATTTATCTGGATCGCATGGAAATGACTTTGTCTGTCACTGGAACGGGATCTTGTTCTATCCTATCCTACAAAAACTGATGAGTTTAATGTGTCAAATAGGATAAATGTCCCACAGCGAAGATGAAACATGAGAATGGACTTCAGTTAAACTGTATGACTTCTCACTGGAGTTATCCACATGGGATTTTGTAAGCTAATCTTATCATTGTGGAAAAATCAAAACACACTCTTCAACACAAACCCATACACTGCATCAATAATTACGCTAGATCCCATTGTGTTTACCAACTTACATGCATGCGTGGTCACACATACATAGTAAGGAGTAACTGATCCATGCAGTTTAGGGTGAGATAACATGTACGTAAATGGATTCACAAACCGATGGAGTGTGAAACCTTGATAAACAAAGATGTGCAATTGCAAGGATTAATTCACTGAAGAAATCTCTTTCGTAAAGATGATAAAACGCCTTTCGATATCAATGAAGGAATTTCTAAGTTACATTATTCTTATTCACCAATCATGGATTTCTTCTTACCTTGGAATCTGAAACACAACAGCATCCTTACACTTAGTGTATCAGAGCTGTATTCCGTAGGGTTTTCACTAACTGGAGTAGTTAGAACGTGGTTTAATTCATCATTCATTCCATTTGATAACAAGATAAGTTGGGAGTAAATTGAAAAAAGGTGTAAAGTAGAACCAATTCATGAAGTTAATAGCGGTTATTTCTCGTCATCAAAATCGATCTCAAAGACGAGAATGGAATTATCATCTATCTTGCAACTCAGCAATCGGGTACAAAACTATGTACTATATTAAGTAGTCATAATTAATGTGCGAACAACTATGGCACTGCCAGATTGCCTAGATCTAAGTGGGCAGAGTGGTTTCTGAACCCGAAACTTCATTGCTTGAAAGTTGGGTTCCTTAAGCGAATGACCTGCATCTCCATACCGTGTTCAAATTTTAGGCCTATCTACCTTACACTGGATCTTGTACTTCTTATTGTTCCTTATTTATTTGTTCCCCTTCAACTATTGTCCTTGTTACCTCACGTTAGTGTTTATCTCTTTCAGATATTTTACTCTAATGTTCATCAAATAGAACTGAAGTATTATTCTGTTCGGCTCTACTTTTTCTCTATGTATTTCCTGTTGAAATCCAAGAGGAAGATCGTTTTCTACTTTTAAAGGCTAACTGCAGTTATGGTTTTCATGACTAATAATATTTTGTTCGTTTCAAATGAAACAGTACATCGTAACACAACACTGCATCATGGAAGCCATTCGTCTTTCTTAGAGTAAATGTTTTTGTGGGTGAAAAAGTCAGTTAGTTACGGTTAAGCTAAGCTTAACAATCACTCCTAATTATGTCTTCTATGCTACATCTACTACTATGTTGTTTTATTTTATTTGACACCTAGGCCACTCTGTTTCAGTTTGGTAAGAAGAATCCTGCTAAAGATCAAACAACGAGCTTGTCAACTGTGAATCGTCCTAAAAAGAGTATCAATGAACGGAGTGTACTACCTCGAGTTGCCCAACATCTCATCAAAATGTATGAAGAAAACCGAAATAATCCAGCTATAGAAACTCAAATCAAACTCTGTGCCAAGTTCATCAGTGATGTGGATATACTCAAGTTGCCTGTCGAATTGCGTGATCCCGTACGAGAAAAGAAGGAGGCATTTGCATTCAAGAAAAAATTGTATGTCTTGGTTTTTAGTTTATAAAAATAATAGCGATGTGCATTGCATAATGTTTAATGTTTACACCAATAAGTTTCAGATTCAACTCCTATCTGACCTTACCTTATAGTATTTGTGTATCGTTTGTTACCTTATATCTTGATATGCTGATATTGAAGTGTCACAAATCGGACCATTGCACAGTAATGCTAGGTCCCATTTTGATAATATCTGATTTTGCCTTTATAATGGATGACTTTTAAGTGAATGCAAGTCATAACGAGCGGATCAAAAAGCGCTATATCGTACCCATTTATTTTTGTAATGCATCGGAATAATACATAAGTTAGAACTGGAAGTATTTGACATCCTAAACAAGTGCTATTAGTTTCCTTGTTCTTCTTACTGTTTCTTTTCTATTCACTTGATGGAGCAGTATTTCCACCGATTATATATATATATATATATATATATATATATATATATATATATATATATATATATATAAGAAATAAGGTATCAATTTCAGCTGAAAAGTTATTGGATTGATAAACAGTCACCTTGGAGCATCAGCAAACATGCATTTCCGCAGTCACAACAGTTCCATTCTGATAGTCTATGTTTCTTCACCGACTAAGATGGTATGAACTCATTGCATGTAGAATATTAGTTTAGTTCCTTCAGGATGTTTTTATCGTAAAGAACAAGTCAACAACTCTAATTGTATTTGGAGATCATATTATGGTCACCCTGGCAAATGCTGAAACAACCAATAAGTTCTCGATATTTCGACCAGAAAGTTAGTTTTTCATAAAATAAACGTAATTAGTTATCTCAGTAGTTGCTAAGGTCCCCTTTAAAGTCACTACATTTGGAGTCAAATATGAACAAAGAATATTCTTCGTCCATATTTGACTTTTGATATATGAAATGTGAATTCTTGTCTGAAATCGTATAACTTTGTATATGGTGTTATTGAGCCCTATCCGATTTGAAATGTTCAATAATTTGATCTCTATGTACAATTAGAGTTGTTAACTTGTTCTTTACGATAAAAACATCCTGAAGGAACTAAACTAATATTCTACATGTAATGAGTTCATACCATCTTTATCGGTGAAGAAACATAGACTATCAGAATGGAACTGTTGTGACTGAGGAAATGCATGTTCGCTGATGCTTCAAGGTGACTGTTTATCAATCCAATAACTTTTCAGCTGAAGCTGATGCTTTATCTTTGTGATTCAGATATCTTCAGTGCTTCGATAATCGAAATCAGTAAATATGTTTTGAAAACACAATTACTTTCCATCTATTCACATACTTCTGGTCTTTCAATATTTTAACTGTCTTGTTGAATTCTTCCCCATCTGTTGTTGAAATGTAACAACTTGCACCAAAGCCGTATTGTGTAAGATTCCATTTTCTGCTCTATCTGCGCAGATATTCAAAGTCCATAAATTACTTCCCATCTGTTATTATGATAGAGAAGAAGAATAAAATCCACTCAGCTACTTTGTACACATCCTTGCAGTAGGCAATGAGCTGCATCTATTGTGTGAGGACTATCGATACTACCTGGCTTCCCAAACTCCGGCAGATGGGGCCGCAGCTTGAACCCGTTACCTAATGTTTGGTAGTCATCTCTCTAAACCACTGAGCCACAACTCCACTTTGTTATAGTAATAGGCTACTCTATAATTACTTGCATTCCACAGTTATTACTCTGTTATGTAGAGTTATAACAGTTGATATCAGTTTAATGTTGTAGCCGTAGATCATAATCAAAAGTGTGAAATACGAGGTGTATTTTTAATCGACATGGAACTTATCTGTAAAAGATACGTCTCTGACTCTAGTTGAGGAAGTTGGTAGATCGGGGTCCAGGCATATCTCCATACTTTCTGTTTCACTTAAATGCAAATTTTTTAATGATTTTCACTTATATTCAGTTTAGTAAGTAATAACCTCTCCTTGTACCATCCTGTGAGGGTCATGGGACGCCAGAAAAGATTTAATAGATATGAGTTCAACTCTATAACCCGGACCACTTTAGACAGATTATCTGTTATCCATTCAGTCATTTATAATTGGTCATTTACACAGTGAGAACACTAGAAGTTACTATCATGCATTAAATTTTGTCTACAGAATTTATTTTAATGTGGTGTGTGAAAAATCTTATTGATTTTCAGCAGGATATTCTTTGCATACAAAAAGAATAAACGGTTATAAAAAGATTTAATTCAGCAAGAATGTATTCTAATATTTCATTAGCGTGAGAAACTGGTAACTTGAATAATTAAAGTTTAACTGATACTTCTAGACTATTGGCGTGTAATTGAGACGAAATATTATATTAACCTTGACCTAATCTCTAAAGTATCTACCGTACTAGTTGGTTCACAGAAGAATTTATTCGAAGCCAACTTGATTTTTAACCCTATTGTGACCCATTGGAAATTGTTATTTAGTTTATCTAGCATTTTCATAGTATTTTCCAGCTCTTTATTGATGAGCTGTTTCATATTTATGTTGATTAAGTTTTGATTTCGATGCATACTTCCAAATATTTCCTAGAATGCTATTGGCGTACATTTCAAGTTAATCTTAAAAGTTACTTCTTTCTACCGTAAAAATTCAGGATATTTATTTTACTTTCACTTTATCTCAATTTTAGATTGACTATGTCACCAGCTCAACGAAAAGAAGCACTTCAAGAAATGAGAGAAAAGCGACGAATGGAGTATATTCATGCCAAAAAATTACTTGATGATCAGCAGCTTATGAAATCGTTACCTCATTGCCCTCGTTTACCTGAACCTTCTAAAATTGAACTTCCTAGTGGTTTTACAGAATCCCTCTTTGGGCGTTTGTTAGGATTAACGGAGTTTTTCCATGTATTTCATAGCTTACTCGTCGAAGCATCTGTGGATAGTGTTGAAATGGATACTATGCCTGACAATGCAATCGTGTCTACTTTCATTCGCTCTCCACTTGAGTCACTTGTACCTGGTGCTGGCGAACCTGGTTACTCTGATGATGATGACGAAGGAAATACTGATGAAGAAGAGGAGGAAGCTGAACTTTCTGAATCAACTGCACCACTCCCCAAAATATGCTTGAAAGCATTGCGTCGCCTTGGGCTGAAACGTCTTCTTAACGCTATTTCTACAAATAATCCATCAGCTGGTGCTTATCGGTCACTAGCTCGTCCTTTAAGTGTCTTACTACGCTTAGCTTTAAGAGATGAACAGTTAAGTGTAAGTAACATTTCTTGTTGTTTGAAGAGCACTTAGCAATATTAACTTCCACACTCTTTTGTTTTGGATATTTCTTCCCATTGCCAAGCGTGCTTGGTAGGCGTAAACGTATCTATGTACGCTACATTTGTCTAAAATTACAACTATCAACCGTTTGATTACGGGTTTCAGCATAACTCTGTGTTCTGTAACTATGATAATTGTGTATTGCCAATGGAGCTCCTATGTTAGGTGTAGTTTCCAACCTAGTTCATTGCTAGCCTAGCTTTTTTAAATTACTCATTACTTCAGATCACTGTTTTGATTCTACATATATTTCCTCATGTGTTTCATAACAATGAACAAAAATCTTATGGATTACCTTTATTTATTATTTATTTATCCCTTGGGTTCCTAATGGAACATAGGGCTCCAGTAGCACGTCTCCATTCCACTCTCTTCTCTAAAATCTTTTCAACCTGTCTCCACGACAGCCCAGAAGCTCTTATTTCCTCCTCGCACGATCTCCTCCATGTCACCCTCGGACTTCCAACTCGTTACTTCCCATCGGGTTCCACTCGAGGGCCTGACGCGTGATGTCCCCAGTCGGCCTTCTCAGTGTATGCCCAATCCATCTCCACTTCCTCCCAGTGCATATTTGTTGGGTGGTAGGTTCTTGGTTGGTTCGTTCCCAGAGTTCCTTGTTGCTTATTTTTTCTGGCCATCTGATCTTCAGCAGCGAGCGTAAGCAGTTGTTGATGAATGTCTGTAGTTTATTGGAAATGCCTTTCGTGACGCGCCAAGTCTCTGAGCCATACAAGAGCACTGACTTGACGTTGGTGTTGAAAATCCGTATCTTGTTCCACATGCTGAGTGCAGTAAAGCAGATTTCCACACTGGTTTCAGGCTAATGAACGCCTGTCTTGATTTTCCAATCCTGACTGGCTTTGACATCCTCGTCTGTGCCGCCTGCAGTTGAAACAATGCTGCCCTGCCTAGATAGGTGAAGGAGGCTACTTCCTTTAAGTTTCTCCCATTGATAGTGATTGGTGTCTCTTGTTGTTGTTGTTGTTGGTTGGGTATCATCATCACCTCTTTCTTCTATACATTCACTTGAAGTCCTGTCTTCGCTGCCCTGCCCTGCCTCTTCTGTCAACTTGTTAGTTTTCGCCTGTAGGTCTTCAAGTTTGTGTGACATTAGACACAAGTCACCGGCGAAATCCAAATCTATAATCTTTTCATCGGTCCGGCGTATCCCCCTATTCTCGCTCCTCACTGTTTGTTGCATGATCCAGTTGACCACAATTACGATGATCATCGGTGATAGTAGATAGACTTGTCTAACTCCTGTCTTTACTTCAAAGGCACCACTGAGCTTCCCATTATGAATTACTTGGCATGTGGCATCTTCATATAGTTGTTGAATGAGATTGATAACGGTTTGTGGTATTCCGTAGTATTGAAGCAGTTGCAAAATTACTTGTCGGTTGACGCTGTAGAAGGCCTTTTCAAAGTCGATGAAGTTGAGGTAAGGTAGCGAGTTGACTACCATTCTATACTCTGTTCTATGATGATGCGTAGCATAAGGTTGCAATTTGGTCCACACATGGTTTATATTTTCTGAAGTCAGCCAGCCCGTTCCGGTCGTAGTTTTGAATCTAGCCCATCCTTTACTCTCTCCAGGATGATGCAGCTCAATATTTTGCTTGGGGGTAGACAGGAGTGGAGCATGATTCGGCGCCACTTTTTGCAAAGACTTAGGTCTCCCTTCTTCGGGAGTTTGACAAGGTAGCCCTTCTTCCAGTCAGTCGGCAGGTACCTTCCCTTCCTTCCTTAAAAACCTTCTGCAGTAGTGGTGTGAAGATGTCTGCTGTTGTCCCTGTGTCTGTTCTCAGTGCTTCTGGTGGGATTCCATCTGGTCCTACTGCTTTCCCCCATTTCAGTAGCTTTATGGCGTTGCGTTCAGGACTTCGACTTTTGGAGGATTATGTTCACTTGTAGTTCTGTGGCTGCAGTGGTATTCTGGAGATGCAGGTGGTGGTTGATTCAAGAACTTTTTGAAGTGGTCGGCCCGTTTCTGTTTCTCTTCTCTGGTAATTAGATTCTAACCTGGTTATTTGATACAATGTTCAGGTCTCTCTTACCTGCAGCCTGTTGTGCTTCACTTGCCAGGGTTTGTAGAAGTGTCTTTTGTTTTGCACTGTTCACTTCTTTTTCCAGTGTAGTGTTTTATACTGTACTCAGTTCCTCTTGTGTTGAGCATCCTTGCACTGGTTCATCTTCTGTCTTACCCTCCTCTTCCCTGCTCTATCAGCTTCCATGTGTCCGTTGAGAACCATTCTTTCTTCTTCCTTGCTAATATTGTTGTGCAGGTTTCTTCCCACATAGCTTTCGAAGAGTTCCAGTGTTCATCCACACAGGTTTCTTCAGGGATGTTGCTCGATATCTCCCACTTTGTTTTGATGGTTGCTGTGAAGATTTCCTTTATAGTTTCGTCCTTCAGTTTCTGGTTGTACTTGAACTATGGCCTATCATCAACTTCCTTGAAGACTTTAACTTGATTTTTGAGGTGAGTTTCTTGCACTGGATAGTGAGTGGTGTGAGCCTACATCTGCTTCTCTTCTTGACCTTTTGTCAAGTAGGCTGCATCTCCACTTTCTTGAGATTGAAGTGAAGTCGATCTGATTTTCTAGTGTGTCCTGGTGTCTTTTGAAATCCATGTCGCTTTGTGGATATCCTTGTGCTTGAACACACTGCCTCACTGCAATCGCTAAATCGTTGAATGCGCAGAATTCTGCAAACACTTCTCCATTCTCGTTCATCACCTCACCGAGCGCTTCTCGACCCATGGTTAGTTGTCTTCCTGTGTTGTCCGCTCCCAGTTTGGCATTCATGTCACCCCACCCATTAGAATTTTGATGTCGCCAACTGAGGTTTTGTTTGGTGTTGATTGCAGTTGTCTGTAGAATTCCTCCTTTTTCCCCTGATATGCATTATTTGTAGGTGCGTAGTATTGGATTGTCGTAACTTTCCTTCGTTTACAGTTGAACCTTGCTGTTACGATCCTGGAGGAGATTGGTTCCCACTGTAAGAGAGCCTTCGATGCTGTTGGGGACATTATGATAGCCACTCCATAACTCGGTGTGTTTGTGGTTGTCGTCTGGTTGACAATATCGGAGTGGATTTTTGTTTCTCCAGTTGAAAGTTAGGAGAGCCCACTTCCATTCCATCTGTAGATTCCCCGCAGATTCCCAACACTTCTATGCTATACCTCCTCACCTCTTTTGCAATGTGGGCAGCCTTACTAGGTTCAAACATTGTGCGGAAATTCCATGTTCCCATGTTTACTCTTGCTTTCATCGAGAGAATACACATCGGCCAATTGGCTTCCCGAAGGCTTTCACCGACCGGCGTCATTTCGCCTCTCCGATTGTAGCGAGGAATAATTTTGCTTTTCTTTTATATATTTTGTTTGTGCTTGCAAGTTTTTTTAGCGGTTAGATTTGTTTTACAGGGTAGGGTTGCTAGCCTTACACCCAACCTTCCCTCTTACCTGGGCTTAGGACCGGCTGGTAACTAGTGAACTAGTTAACCAGGCGAGGTTTCATAGGTTAATAACATATTTTATTTCTAGTATTCTGATATTTCTATCCTAATTCCACCTCAGTTAGTATGAAATATTGCAGTATCTTTTTAGCATATGCAACACTTCCCAGCTACCTATATAAATGAAAGTTCGCGTTCTGACCTACTCCTTTACGTACCGTTGCTAGTACGGTACACTTGATTTCAGCATTGTTCACTGCATGATTCTATTACATTTTATTGATACTCTGACGGTATCAATAATTATTTATTTGTTGTGTTAGTAAATGCTCCATTTTCAGAGAGTTTTAGTTTCACAGTTACGTGGTACAGTAAAAAAGATGCTACTGCTACGTAGTAGATCCTGTTTTGAATAGGTATTCTACTATTTCTCCAAAGATAGCCTGGGTTTGCCACTAGTCAAAAAACATGTTTTTCAGGCATCAATTTAACATGACATAACTTCTGAATCAAGTTAGTATGTCAACCTAACTCGTTTTTAAGGTAGTACCACACTGATGACTTCTTGTCAATAAAGCCAATAATATTATCATATAGACTTACGAAACAGATGTCTCTGTAGGTCATTTTACACCTTCAATACAGAACTCATCACTTTCACTGTACTCAATGACTTCTTTTATTTGTAGATTGGTTTCAGCAGTTTGCGATCTTTGGTTCAATTTCTTTAATTTCTTGCACAAAATAACTTTGATTTGGCATTGAAACACAGCACTATGATGATTCTTCTATTCTTTTTATAATAAGTTATAACAGTTTGTCTAAACTTTAATTTCTAGAAAAAGTGTGAGTTGGGTATAAAACTTTCAAAACTCCCAGTTACGCCGTATACAGCTCCTGAACTCCTCAGGTTGACACTTTTACACGAGGTTCCATTGAATCTTTCTTCTGTAACTGGATCGGAACAACTACCAAACCACAATAATCTTATCACAGAGTTTAAGGTGAGTGTATGAATTTCGTTTTACAGTATCGCTTAATTAACTGTTCTTAATCTCTAAAATCAGGAATTCAATGTTCATTTAATCAAAAGTACCGATGTTCATTATTTTTCGAAATGAATGAAAAACAAAACAAGGTTCTACTTAGACCAATCATCGACTGTACAGATGTACAGTCTCTCAAATTATGTTGATTTAATACTAAAGCCCCTTTAAAAACACTCGGGACAATTAGACATTCATTTAACTTCATTAAGAAAATGTGTTCTTTCTTCTCTCTTGTTGTTTTTTGAAATACTAAAGTTGACGGGTGAATATTCTAGTCAACATTTTATGTGGTAGCAGTGTAGTTGCGTAAGAACCACCGATTTCTTCCTCACTAACTCCAGCAAGTTCATTATTTCTCTGTGTGGGAAACTTAACAACACCATCTTGGTCTGGTGGCATCTCTTTACAAGTTCAGTAGTAATCTGGGGAGATTATCTAGAAGATTCGAGGAAAAAGGAATGCATGAATAAATTGTTTGGTTTTGTATATCGTAGAAAGTAGTAACTTCCTGAAATACTTGAAAAGAAAATAGTTTGCGTCCTCAGTCAACCACTCTTAGATGTATGTCCACAAAATGGGATGTTTTCTGGAAGTTGATCGTACATATCTTTTTCGGAGTTATTTTCTTGAAAATTCGTCTCGTTGAAGAAACCTGTACTGATTGCGTAACTCCGAGAAACTAAGTAAATTGTTCATTCTTGTGTCTCATGTTGGTCCCTGTTCATCTTACAGTTCCTCATCACAATGTGACGCCTTAAACTTTCGTTCATACAGTTATCTTATTCATTTTTATGTAAAGTGGTATGAATCTGGGGTAAAAGGGTTTTCAAGTAACATACCTTGATAGTAGGTACGGTAAGAAAAGAGGATGACTATTTCAAGGTATCTGCTGCTTTTTCGTGAATCAAGGTAAGAGCGATAAAGTTACATTTGTGCTGTCTATAATGAACAATCACCGAACATGCATTATATGTATGAGTACATAAGTTATCATATCGATAAATTTTGTCTTGCTGTTCGGCTTTTTTGTAGCAGTTTGAACAGAATACTTTGACGCAGCTCATCCATCACCTATCTAACTCTGATCTACACGAACTCTTTCCTGAAGCACGCGTTTTAGCCTTGGAATTCGCTGTAGAGAAGATTTTTGACCTTGATCTTATCGATGATTATATCATGGCGTGTCAGCGTCGAGCGGCTGATGCCTGGCAAAAGAAAAGCCAAATGCTGCGTGATAAGAATTTACGTAAGAAGGATAAGAAAGATAGTGCAGTTGAAGCTGGTAAAGCTAACAGCATATCTGCCAGTCAAAACGATGAGTCCACGTCGAAAACGAACGGTTCTGCAACCGAGCAGAAGGATGAAGCTGAATTCGACAGTAAGTTTGTCAACTAAACAGACTTTTTTTCGTTTGAATTCTATTGTATAAATTTCATTACCTCTAATTGTGCTTACGCTTGTTATTGCAGATGACTTAGCATCAATTGTAAAAAACAGACGCGCTCTAGCTGCACGAGCAGCAGCAGAAAAAGAAGAAAAGGAGAATCTTGAACGTCAACGACGTCTGGAATTGGCTCAAGAATATGCTGAAGAACGTGCTATAAATATGGTCACTCGACTTTATGATGTTCGCTCTACAGAGGCTAAATGTGTTCTTCGTATCAATCCCATCGGTTATGATCGGTATTATCGCCGAATATGGTACTTTCGTTGTTCTCCTGATCGTTTATTTTTGGAGGCTAATTGGGCTTGCTCAGATATCATGTACTCAGCTGATCCATCAAAGAGTATGTTTTCTTCTTCATTTTTGATTTATGTATTGCAATGAGAGTTGGTTTTCTACAATATGATAATTGAATAATTTCACCTTAATTTCTTGTCTTGTTTCAAATGTAAAATCTCATGTATATCTTCTTTTTATAAACTCAGAGGCCAACAGTGCAGATGATACATTCCCGGAACCTGCTCATGTGGCTATGAAAGACGATAAGCCAAACAGCGGAACATTATCTAGATCCTGGAGTAGTTGGTACTTTTATGATCACCCACAGCAGTTGGACGAATTATCAAGTTCTCTATTAACAAGTGGTATTCGAGAAAGTCAATTGAAGAATCAACTTCTAACAGATGGATTTTTAGAGTCACTAAAGAAAAGATGGAAATGTACTCCTATTGATGAATCCCCTATAAATGCAGAGGATACTACCGCAGGCGAAACTCCAGCGAATTCAGTCAAAAGAGTACCCGAGAAACGGTTAGAGTTATATTTGTGATATGTACAAATAATTTCTATTTGTTATCACCCTTACTTCCACTGCCGTCGTGAATGTTTGTATGACTAATTTGGCCAATATGTTTGCAAAGGAGCGGTGTAATCGGTTGTCTTTTCTCTCTCAGTCTGTATCATTGGGCCTTTTTGAAGTGACTAGTTATTTTAAGACTTAACAATCAAATGCTTATGCTCAGTGTTCAATACCATTTCGATCAACCACATACAGTATTCTTTAGCTAATTAGTCTCGGTCACACACACACACACACACACAGACTGTAGCTATATAGGGATTAAAGAAATACGGTTTCATAATTTGCTGTTTATTATGTATTTGGTAAAAACCTGACGTAATATAGGCATCAGGGAAAATATACCTTACTAAGTATTTAGAAGCTATGTGAGAAACATAGTATTGGCTTCATCTGGATGTACACTCTCCATAGTCGCTTCAAGTCAGGAATCTGTCTCGTTTTCTGGTTATGTTAATCGATTCTATGTTTAATGATACTAATAATCTGGACTGCGAACTCACATCTTCGGTCTGTAACGGCAAAACATTTAATCTACGGTCAGCAACAGATGGAAATGGCTATTTCAGTATGACTACCTGTTGATTCACTACGTCTTTCAGTTAGCCAACTGCAATTATCTAGACAACAATAAACGGTCAAGTAGAGAGAAACAGGAAAATGTTTTAGAGTATGTTTCTTATGAGTAGTTAGATCAATAACATTGAATGAATGTTACATACAGTTTAACGTACACTAACCGTCTGATGATCACTAGTTTATTTCGTGGGTGTGTCAGCCAGATTTTCACTCTCTTTCAGATCTGGAAATACAAGTATAGATCACGACTTGTAAAGATGGCATTCAGCACCATTGATTGAGATGCCTTACAGCAGTGTCTTTTGCTGACGGAAATGCCCTGCTGAAGGCTTTTTACTCGAATACTCGATATCATGCTAGAGCCTTTATAGTGGCATCAGTTGAATTATGTGCGTTTGTTGGTGTCCATCATGTCCATTTTATTTAACTTTACAATACTTGTGTTTATGAATGTCTCTCTTTGTTCAACTTTACGGAGATAGATCTAATCTTGGGAGACTTTGCTAGCTCAGTAGTACTCAGATGATACAGTCTTGAAAATATAGTCTTCTGGCCTCCTTGACTGAAATTTTAAGAATGACGCAAGAACAAGTATATTTGCAGAATAAAATGAGCTCATTTTACTTCACGACCTTTCATCAGCTGCAATAGCCTACAGTTGAAATGAAATACTTCTAGTAATATTGACATGGTATACTTTGAATATGCAGAAACAACTGAAGATTTGAATTCCAGGATTAACATAGGATTCATAATCGAAATCTTAGTCAAAAGCAATGGCAATTTGTATCTACTGAGATTGAAAATTCTGGAGTTGTGGAAAGGCGAGGACAACAAACAGACAGGAGTGTAAAGAAAGGTGTTGTTTAAGACCTAGTAGACTATGCAGTAGCATGAAAAAACGTTAGGTTTACAGTCAGTCAGTAATTAGTGAAGAGATAATGCAGTCAAAAAAAGAAAACACATGTGAACTGATATACACAGTCGGAGGCGGTGTGAGATTGTTATTTGTCTACTTTTGACTGTGTTACTGAGCATACTGTATTGTAAACTGATATCAGTCTGACAGCAGGGAAGTTCCTTCTCAATGCAGCTTTTATTCGTCTGTCTATTCTTTCAGATGTCTCATCGCCTTAGAATTCTAGACGAAGGAAAACAGGCTTCTTTTCAACAGTTGGTTGCATCATCTCTTCATTATTTACTTATTAAATGTCAGTCACTCAACCTAACGACTTTCCCAGTTTTTTCATACTAGATTTTTAACAACACCTTTTTTTACACTCCTGCCTGTTTATTGTCCTCGCCTTTCCACAACTCCAGAATTTCTATCTCATTAGATACAAATACTATTGCTTTTTACTAAGATTTCGATTATGAATCATATGTTTCCTATGCTAATTCTGGAATTCAAATCTTCATTTATTTCTGCATATTCAAAGTATGTCATGTCAATATTACTAGAAGCTTTTCACTTTAATTGTAGGTTGTTTGGAGCTGTTCTTGCATTGCTCAAATTTGTCAAGGGAACTAAATGTATGAAATTTGAAAACGTTTGGGATACGTTTCTCATCACCTAAATTTAAATTATTACTTCAGGGACCTAATCTGCGTGAAAACTTCGCCTGATGATAGTAATTGAAGTGGTTGAGTGTGTTAACCATTTCATTTACTCGTGAAATCGGATGAACTTTGGCCGGTCGGCGGCTGATCAGGTCTGCACGGATGTAAGTTGGCTTTTGCCAACCTAATCCCCTACGGCCCCGTCGAGTTACTTGATTGGTTAGTAAGGATTGGATGCACTGTGGTGGTTCTTAGTGTCCGGCTACATGGTTATGAAGCAAAGCCATTGAAAGCAGACGGCTTATTAGAGACTACATGTGCTTGACCATCATCGTCCTCATGGAGCAGGCTATTCATCGGGGAACCACATCAGTAAAGCAGAAGTCATTCGTAGGGTTTTAGTTGGGAGAAGCAAGTTCAGCTTATGAGGGTATAAGCCTCGGAGTTAAATAGCTGGGTTATGTTTCGTATACCTAGTCGCTGTTTACTCTGAGATGCAATGTAAGCTGAAGCAAGTTAGGTTGGAAAAAGGTTCAGCGTGACCAAAATAAAATATCAGCTCGTGAAGTCTTTAACTGTTATTTTTGACCATATAATGATGTCTAGGATTCTGGGTTAAGGCCTGTAAGATAGGCTAGATTGACGGTTGACAGCCCTATATTCGTGTCAGAACTGATCCCAGTGGTTCAGAATTCTCCACGCCTTGTCTTCATTTTCACAGTTGTATCTCTTTGCGTAATAATCTTGATGTAAAATGTACGAACTTAGATCGTTTCGCAGTTATTCTGTGTTTCATGTTAATGCTGACTAACTTAACAAGTAGTTTGTCTGATCGTAGTAAGCAAAGAAAACTAGTCGAATGGTTTCAATTTTTCCTCGTAAAGCTTGGATTACTTATTGCTGATTTTTTGTAGACGTGTTCCAGTTTTGATTATACTTACTTCATTTGTCTTATAGTAATCTTGACGCTGGGGCTGCTTTGGCGGTGGCATTATTGAAGGTGAGTTTTTTTCCACTTGCTTTTGCACGTTATCATTTACTTTAAATACTTCAATAATTTAACCTATTATAAAAATTACTTGCTAGTAGTTTTCATGTTAATGTAAAACTGAACGGAACGGGATCATTTTAATTCTTACTACCCGCCTTGAGTTTACTCATGGGTGCAGTTGTTGGTTTGTAACTCAGCACCTTTAGACAATCTATTATCAAGATTAGATTACGCCTGATGACTAGGTACAGGTTGACATCGTATTCGACAAAGTGGAGTTGGAGGATATAATAAATCTTCACTTATCGCTCTTACCGTTTATATGACATTTGCACTGAGAAGACTTAGACTTCAGTTTACACTTCAAGGGTTTATGAATCAATAATTGTCCCTTTAATACTAGGTGGAGCTGTGGGTCGTTGGTATAGGCACTTATTGCCAACCGATGGGTAACGGGTTCGAATTCAGCCTTACCTACCGAGGTTTAGACAGTCAGATGGTATCAATAGCCCTCACACGACAGGTGTAGCTCATTATCGACTCGTTTGGAATACAAATAGATCCTGTTAAGACAAGAAAGCATCATCTCAGATTTCAATGTTAAGTAATCCTACAACCATACTACCTACAAATATTAAACTTATTATCCTCTCTGGCAAAATACAAAATCTCGCTAAATGTGTCTGTCTTCAAACTTTCCGTTTTAGAATATTTTAGATACCGAAGTCCGGTTAAGATCTGGTGGTCTTGGCGGCGTACCAGACTTCACAAAATGGCAAGAACGTTTAGCCCGGATACAAACATCCTATGGATTCCCAGAAAATGCTGTTGTTGGACATTTATCTTTAAAACACGTCTCATCATCTTTATTCAATCAATCGGAAGCTTCGAATAAAGCAGAACTTGGCAGTGCTTTGATTGAAGTAGCTGAAAATATAATGCCACGATTTTTAAATGTACCTGATCTATGTACCAAGTCAAAATTAAGTTCCATTCATCATGGAACAGATCCTGTAAATGGTTTGAAAAACTCAATACTTGATCGTGCATCTCGTGCTAATTCTTCATCGGGTGAAGAGTCAGATGCATCTGAAAGCAGTCATTCTCAAAAACTAGATAAAGCTGTTTTGGATCCTGAGGCTCATGAACTACGAACGCGTACTTGGATGACCGCATGGCGCAATGAAGTTCAAAACGCTCGTACTCTTGCTCGGTTGAATCTCTTACATGTAATATGACGCAAGTATTTTTTAGGCGTTACTTGTTTAGATTGTCAACTCTTTTGTTTTTATGGTGACACTAACTTGATATGAATGCCTGTCAATATCTCACATACTCGTACCCACCGTACATAATTCTATCTACGAAAAAGATCAGCACTTTTGGATCTCATTTCAAAAATGAGCATCGCAATCTTCAGACGACTAACGAATTATCTCTCTTCATTGTGGAGGAGGTCTTTTTCTATCTTTTACAGTGTGTAGTGAGCGCCTCGGCGTTGAAATATGCAAAATAGCCTTAAAAAAAGCTGATTATTAGTTAGTATTTATTCAGTTGTAATGCTGCTTCATAAGTAGGAAATGTGTATGTATTTTACTGAAACTAGTTTCAAGGAGTTGAATATCTAGTAGGTAAGTTATATCAAATGTTAGTAACGCTTTGCATTTCTCCTTTTCCCGGCAACTTTTGATTGAACCTGGTGAAGTTCTTCATAGACTAACTTCTACTTTGAGCTCACTTTTTATGTGCTCACGTGCTCAGGTAACACGAACCTTAGGTATTATTATTATTATTATCATTCCTAGTCCCCTGAATTCCTAGTGGGACATAGGGCTTCAGTAGCACGTCGCCATTTCACTCTGTTCTCTGCAGTCTTTTGGACCTGGCTCCACGACTCAACAAAACCTTTCATTTCTTCATCACATCATCTCATCCATGTCACCCTCGCCTCGGCCGCCCAACTCGTCGTTTCCTCTTTGAGCCCCACTCAAGGGCCTGGCGCACGTCTCCGAAAGGTTTTCTCAGTTCAGTGTATGCCCAATCCATCTGCAATCTCTTCTGCATATTTGTTGGGCGATAGGTTCTTAGTTGGTTCGTTGCCAGACAGAGTTCCTTGTTGCTTATTCCTATTATTCTGGCCATTTGATCGATGTTCATTATCGAGTGAGCGTAGGGCGGCACCTGTTGATGAATGTCTGTGGTTTATTGGGAGTACTTTTCGTAACGCGCCAGTTCTATCAACCATCACATAGAAGCACTGACTTGACTGGAATAGTGTTGAAAATCCAGATCTTGTTTTTTATGCTGAGTTGAGTGGAGTACGGTAGGTCTCCAAACTGGTTTCAGATTAATGAAGGCCTATCTTGCTTCTTCGATTTTGGCTTTGACATCCTCATCTGTGTTACCTGTGGTTGAAACGATGTTGCCTAGGTGGTGGGTGAAGGAGACAACTTCCTTTAGGTTTTCCCGTTGATGGTGATTGGTGCTCGCTGTTGTTGGTTGGGTATCTTATCACCTCTGTCTTCTCTGCGTTAACCTGAAGGAAGTACCTTATTCCTTCACTGCCTTACCTTTCCTGCCAATTTGTTAGTTTTCGCCTGTAGGTCTTCGAGTTTATGCGATAAGACATTAGACGTAAATCATTATCTGGGAAATCCAAATCTTCTACGGTCTTTTCATCGGTCAAACAGCATATGCCCCTCTTCTCGCTCCTCACAGTTGTCTATTGCATGATCCAGTTTTATCCAGTCGACTACAATCAGGAAGATCATTAGTGATAGTAGGCAACCTTTTCTTACTCCTGTCTTCACTTCAAATGGCATCACTGAGCTTTCCATTGTGAACCACTTGGCATGCAGCATCGTCATATAGCTGTTGAATAAGGTTGATAAAGGTTTATGGTACTCTGTAGTGTTGAAGCAGTTGCTAGATTACTTCTCAGTCGGCGCCTCAATCGAAGGCCTTTTCAAAATCGATGAAGTTGAGGTGAGGAGTTGACTGTCATCCTGTACTCTTTTTATATAATGATGCATAGCGTAGCGTTGTAATTTGATCCGCACATGATTTGTTCTTTTTTAAGCCAGCCAGCCTGCTCCGGTCGTAGTTGTGAATCTAGCGCATCCTTTAGTCTCTCCAGGATGATGCGGCTTAAGATTTTGCTTGGGGTGGACAGGAGAGTGAATCCGCGCCAGTTTTTGCAAAGACTCAGGTCTCCCTTCTTCGGGAGTTTGACGAGGTAGCCCTTCTTCCATTCGGCAGTTAGTTAATACTATTGGAGCCATCAAAACATGATTTCCCACCTAATTGATTATATCGATATGTTTAGGTAAGTAGGTAAGACAGATACTAGTATTACGAGTATATCGTTTACATTAATGTTGTAGGTCTATGTGCTTTCGGAAATTTTTATTTAACAGGGTATAAAAAAACTTGAATTTGGGTCTGTCAAGTCATGAATGTATCGGATGTATTCATCGCCTACTTATTTAAAAAATCGCTCGTTTGATGCAAAATCTGGAAATTGAAGTTTTGTGGATATTACTTTCTTACTGTTCGATGTATAATAATGCGTTTTAAAGTTGATTGATATTGGTGGGAATTTTAGTCAGTCCCCTTTGCTTTCATACAATAATAATATTTTCGACGAACATGTCTACGTTTTAAAAATCTCGTTTTTCTTCGCCGTCATATTCCTAGGAGCTATAGCATTAACCTCTGTCTGTTAACTCTATATCGTTGCTACACACCATTTTAAATATAACCTCATGAAATTATACTCAATGTCTATTTACATCATGAAGCTACTTTGTTACTATTGCTTTCGCGATATCTTTTTGCTTAACTAGGCTTGTCTGGATACTTGTGTTCGTTGGGAGAAGTCGGTTGAAGATGCTCGCTGTCGCGTCTGTCGTCGGAAAACAGATGATGATAACCTACTTCTATGCGATGGATGCAATCTAGCCTTCCATCTTTACTGTTTGCGTCCTCCATTGAAACGTGTACCGGCTGGTGACTGGTTCTGTCCTACGTGCAGACCAGTTTCGCGTGCCCTCGAAAAGCGTAAGCGTGAAGAACGCCTAGCTCGATCTGCAAGACGACGGAAACATGCTATATCATCTGATGAAGAACAATCAAATTTTGACGATGATCAAGAAAGCGCTGAAGCTGAAAGTGTTTCAACAACTAAGCGTCAAAATCCTCGTGTGCGTAGATCCAAAAATGGTAATGATTTAGTTCCGCGTGCGAAACGTTCAGTTAGTCCAACCAGTCGTAATCCAGGTAAGATTTCGGTAATTTTGTAGTTATTTCCACATGAGTTACATGTATGTAACTTATTTAAATTCGAGTTCCTCTTTTTTTAGTTTCGTCAAGGAGTATCAAACATGACACATCTTGTCTTGTCTGTTCACATTCATTTGGTGATCTGGTTTCTTGCTCCACTTGTCCAAATATATTTCATCTAGACTGCCATGAACCTTCTTTGCATCACATCCCACGCGGAGATGGTTGGCAGTGTTCCAGCTGTCGATTAAATAAGAAACGCTCAACTATAACAAGCTATTTTCAGAGCAGAGACTACCGTCGAAAAGTGTAAGTTATGTTTTGTAAAAATATTCATTTTGACTTATTGTTTCCACCTAAAAATCATTAGATTTGTAAACGATTGAGGTAAGCATTCGACTACCACCTGCTAATTTACGATTTACAACCAGTTTCGGTTAGGGTGACCTGATAATGTTGCAAACTCGTATTATGTGACTTGTAGCTTAGTAATACTGTACTGTACCTGTACGTTATCACCAAGATGTTCAATATATCCACCATTTTATTATTATTATTACTGATATGATTATTATGACTATGATTATTGACACTGCTACTATTATGGTGACTCCTACCGTGATTATTATTATTATTATTATTATTATTATTATTACTGTTACTGTTACTGTTACTATGTTACGGCAGAAAAACTAGGATGTGTACTAATTTCGTCTTTATCTCCGGTGAAATTGGTATAATTTACTGTAACCCCACTACTATGATGATATTTTAAAGGTATGTTGCATATCGTTCTAGTGGCATCGAACGAATATGTGTAGGTTCATCCATAAAATGTAGACTGACTCAGATTCTTGATATGCTAGTGATTGCGCCATTAGAGGCTCACTTTAATCATTTCACCCTACCTAAGTTTTCGACGTACATTTCCGATTGTGAAAACTATATGTTTACTCGTTTTTGCTAAGTATTCTTTTACTTTTCAGCTACCAAGGAAATTTTAAAAAGAGAACCATAAGTCCTGAAGAACACAGTGAAGATGAATTCATAAATAATACATCTGCCCGTTTAACTCGTAGGCGAAATAAATCCCGGCGAAGTGTTGCGACTTCTGATACAGATGATCAGCGGCAATCAAGTGAAGCATCTTCTGATGTGGAAACTCGTTCTGGTAGTCAGCGACCGAATTCTCGCCGACGAATTGCTTCACAATCAGTATTCACTCTCAGTTCACAATTAAATAAGCAAGCTAAGCGTAGACGATGTCACTTTTCGAGTCTGGATGATACTTCTTCAGAAACAGAACAAATGGATGAAAGGTCATCTGAGACTTTGTGTTCTCAAATTCTAGGTGCCGTATATAAGCATAAACAATCATGGCCGTTTAGAAAACCTGTAGATAGAAATCAGGTAATACTTGATATTCATACGTGACTATTTTATTTCTGTTATTGAACTACCATTTCTTGAAGTTACGTTTATTATTTACCACTACTAACAATTCAGAACTAGTCCTGTATATGTATCCAAATAGTTTACGGGTCTGTCATATATATTTCTACCATTCAAGTTGCATTTCTTGGTGTTCATATTATACTGGGTTCACGTAGCATTGCTTGCATGTGGTGGAATCATATTGTGTGGTTTTGAGGTTAGGTGTAGAGCACTGAGAGAATTGATTCATTAACGCATATAAGCGCTCGGTTTTCAAGCTGCGGATATCGGATTCAAAACACCCATTTCTTTCTGGACAACCCTTTAGCCTCATAAACCCTTATGCAACAGGTGTCTGATAGCCCGGTACGTAAAACATGTATCCTGCTAAATTTTATAATTATTTGTATTAGGAAAGTGAGTAGATTAGGTTGTGGTTGTTCATCGATTTAGGTTGTTTCAACGTGTTTTGCACTTCTCAAGCCACCACCTGTCTCGATGCTCGACGTTAGCCGTAGTAGGATCATTCTAAAGATCTTAAATATTCAAAAACTTAATGTTCTTTTTCATTTTCAATTACCTGGTGAAGTTTTGAATATTTTTTTCCACACTTTCTTTTCTACCTCGCATGTACACACACCTTGTTCTTGCAGCTCTCGAAGACGCTATTTTCCTACTGTTTATTTCCCTCTAATATGCTAATTCATTTGTCCTCCTCAAAGATACTTCATTGTATCATCTTGGATTCATTTAAACCTTCTGTCTAGTACTGTCTTCCCTTGTTTTATGCTAGCGTGTTGTCAAGATATCATTAATATGATTATGCGCAATAAATTCTGCTCCGAAAGTCATCCAGCAAATAATACTTTACCGCATCACTGTGTGCTGTATCAGATAAGCAATCCAATGGTGGGGTTTAGGCCGTGAAACAATGGTGCAGTTTTGCTCTTACTTTGGGTTGGTTTGTCTTTTTGTCCCTGTGATTGTGCTTTTATTTCCAATGAATAAAATGGTTGCGCACTACTTTGACGCTACCATATTTTAAAACGCATTTTGTATTTATTAGATTGTTCTGGATGCAGATAGTCTTGGATTTCAGTATAGAGGTCGTCATTAGTTCTGTTTCATAAGGAAGCACTGACGTCTCGTGATGAATTTCTTCATGGGGGATGAGGTGTAGGTAATATTCTATTTACTTAATTTCCAGAAGGTATTTAATACAAGCATAACTTGAATTGTGATCTTATTCGGAAAGTGCTTCGTTGATTTTCTTTCAGTGGAGTGGTGAAATCTGTGACCATTACTGGTCCCAGACCAAGTCTCCAAGCAGATAAAGCGGTTCTATACATTCAATCACAAAGGTAGCATTCCTGGTCCTTTTGAGTTACCAGACTCCATATCAAGTGGTGAATGTACCGTATAACTTTTATTGCTCCAAATAACTGTGAAACAACTATTATATATTAAGAATGTGGAAAAACTATAGGATTCGGTCAGGGTGTGTTTCTGTAGCTTATTCTCACATAGGTGGTTCACACAATGAGTCTGGTTGGGAATTATCCTTTGTACATCTTGAGGTGTCTATGTTGCGTGCAACTGCGAAACTGTTTTCAATACTTTCCCTAGATAATTGAATAATGTGATCACAGTCACATTCAAAGCAGTTCTTTTTGATTGAAAGCTCTAGATATCTTACACCAAATCACGAGCATTTTATCTTATCAGAGATATAGAACATGACGAGTCGTTACTGAGTTTCATTATTGTAGCTTCAAGTTGAGTGAGTATAAATCCTCTAGTGGAGCCTATAAATATAAAACTGTATACCTACAAAGATTGATTGCTGAATCTTTGTTCAGTGACTCAACATCCAACAAAGAAATGACGCAACACTTATACTGGTGGTATTGAAATTTTTACTATCACCCAAAAAAGAACACGAGGTGATAGGAGTATAAAATGAGATGTCAAAAGTCGAATGATTATAAGTAGTAATTTACGCTCAGTAAATAATACTGTATTACCATGTGCTATATCAAATCTGTTATTGGTGCCTAGTTGATTATACAATCAGCTGATAGCCTCATTGCTACTTTAGTTTACAACTGTATACTGTCGACTGACTAGTCGAATAATGCCTATTACATGGTCCGAGTAAATTTGTCCAAACTACTGAACATCGAGGGGGGGGGAAGTGATTATGATATGGTATTCAATAATCCAATAGTCAATTGAGAGTAATACGAATATGAGTAAATGTCGATAAATAAAATCCGGCAGTCATCCAGAGGTAGTGAAATGCATATGTAACTACTTTATCTTCAACATTTCAGTTACTGATTATCAACGTTGTTGTCCACTTTTTTGGTGTTATTTCTAACTCAACCGCATTAGGTACCAGACTATTATGAAATAATTACCGACCCTATTGACTTATCAGTAATGCGTGACGGGCTTTCAAAAGGACGGTATAGTGCAGAAACTGTTACCGCAGGTTTGGAAAAATTGGTACATGATTTCGGCACTATGTTTTACAACGCTGAATTATACAATGCTGCTGACTCAGATGTTTGGTTGGCTGGAGAACAGTTGGAAAATTTCGTAAAAAATCAGTTTGCTCAGTTAAATACAGGTAAGTTGAGTAGTGTTAAATATCTGCGAACTACTATTTACTGCTTGTCACTTGATTTTTCATCAGTTTGATATTCGTCTGAGTGTAGGCGTAATCAAAGCTGTGCGAGTGGGATTTGTGCATTGGTGGAGCATAATTCCATTGTTTATTGTTCGTTTGATAAAGTATTCACAGAAAATAATATTGTGTCATTCTGTGCTATATCAAATAAGCAGTATAGTATTTAATTAAAGTTGTCTTTATCCTTTTGTTGAAAATTTCTAGGAAAACTGCATACATCCGTGGGTCTGGGAACTTTGTTTATTCCTATGAATCTATCTTAAATAACTAAAAGCAGATAAAATATGCTGTCTTAGCAGTTATTGAAAGAACTACAAGGGTTTTGGACATGTAGAACACATGGGCATATCGAAAAAGTGGATACCTTCTGACTTAGCACTTGAAAGTTATTTTTTGATCATTGAGTTTTCATATGCGTACACAATGTGTACACAATTATAAGTTGAGTACTGGGTAATGGAAGCTTATATGGCTGTTACACGATTCGGAGAAATAAAGGCATGACTCAGTTGTCTTTATATTTGACTGAAAACCGATGGGTTTAGGGTTCTTCATCTCTTCACCTACGTCCAAAACAACATGTGAGAATAACCAGCTTCAGTCATATACTGGCCAACTTCACAACTGGAAAGATTTAGCGTCCTAAACGCCAGAATCTTGAAGTATCGTTGTTTATGGTGATAAATTAGCATCATTGGATTAAAAATGGACATACCAGTAACTCAAAGAGATCTGCTGTTATATACGAATTAGTAATCTGTGTACGATACGTTGATGGTTCAATGTTTTTTAACTAACCATCTTGTTGAACAATATTACCAGCCAATGTGTTGCTCCTGTTTAGGGACTATTGCATTATGATGGCACTAGCCAATCAGAATAGTTACCACTTATTGTAATAGAAGGCTTCTTAGAAACTTCTCGATATTGAAAAGTATAATCGCCTTTCTGGACACATAGATGACCTTTATTAGGATAGTTTAACTAGTTTCCTATATTCTTAGTTGTCTAATATTTAACATCTTGCTAAATATCAAGTTTCATTCACTGCCTTGATATTCTACTCTTCCATTTAGGTGTTGTGTACTCTAGACCGGCACTTGGTGACTTGTAAAATTATCTTCGAACCTGTTGCTGGATTGATTTCTCTTACATGCATAGATCTAAATCATCTTCCGTAATCAGTTACGGACTTTATTGAATGAACAGTCTATTTCACATCCATATGAACTCTTTCATCTTCGGATGTTAGCTAGCTCTTGCTCTTCCTGTCGTTTTATTACTTTGAAAAAAGTGTTGCATGCATTTAAAACTCAGAAAAAACTACTTTTAGTGTCTCTTTGTTGTAAACTTTATTTATTTTTTTAATTTTTTCTCAAATAAACCATTTAAACAGTCGACTACCACTATAATTTCTTAACTTTCCCACAATCCAGGTGTTCAGTTATTCCTTTATCTTTTCCAGTGAATTAATCTTGTATCGTTTATACCTCCTGTGTGTATATGACCTGCAAATTCTCCATTTGAAACGAATTTTGCATCTATATTTTAAAAAAGTGTGTACTTATCACCTTTTTAACTTCTCCACACTCTTTTTTGTTTATTATGCTCTTGTGTATGTACAGCCTTTTAATTGTAGTCTCTGTCTATTCTTTTCTAAAAAACGGATCTTATATATATAATACTGTTTTAAAAAGTCAACATTCGTGTATAGGTTTATTTTTTGTGTTTGCATGTGGTCAACAGTAATAATTTGTCTATCGTCATGTCTTTTGTTAAACTTATACCATTGCAGTACTTGTGTTGCACTGGATACTTCATTTTTCTGATGATTTTAAGGAAACGCGTTATATAAATTGTTATCTATCGGTTGTGAATTATAACTGATAGTATGCATCGTTTATTAGTTTGTGTATGATTACTATTTTTGTTACGAAAAAGGGGGAAAGAGTTGATAAGATTGGAATTCATGACATGGGATAATTGAGAAAGTTAAGAAGATGGAAATTGTTAAATGAACAGTTTGCAAGCTGTTTACTATCTTTGACGTCAACAGTAATATTTTCTATAAGGTAAATATTTTTACAAATATAAAATCAATGAGCTTAATTGTTATCAACTTTGACAGTACCGTTTATAATTAACTAGCTAGTTTATCTAATTTATTGATATACTGGTCTACTCAAGTCAACTGATTAGAATCATGTGATTTGCGCCTTTTGAATATAAGAGTGGATTCGGTACCACCAGATGAAATTCCAACCCACTAAATTTCGAAAAACTGATCATTTACAAATTTTTCAAATCAATTACATGGAAACTGAGAAAGTTTTGATCAAGTCAATCAAAAATATAGTATGATAAATCCTAAAAAAGTTAAAAGTTAGTAATACCCTCCCGTGAATCGAATTCGGTTCACCTAGAGTACAAACTCCCTACTAAATGTGCCAAGATGGTATAAATTTACGAATGATTAGAGCTCTAATATACTTATGTCACCGTTTCAATAATAACGCCTTAAACATAGTTTCACTAAATAGCTTGTGATGTGTATTTAATGGCAGTTCAAAATGCATATTTGATGCTGATATAAAGCCAACAGCTGATACACGTGTGGACCCTTGAACAACGACCGTTAGCCTTCATCCTCAAGGGACACTCGAAAGTAGTAGCAAAATGATAAAAGGTTTATTGCCCAGTGAAAAGTGTAGCGATTTATGTGTTTTCAGAGAACTCACTATTTTACACATTTTTCTAGAGATATTTTCTATCAATTTGATCATATTGGTCAATCTGACGTTCACACGTGGTTTTTGCGAATGTTCGACATAATGATTGGTCTTCGGGTTTCGCTCCATAACGAATATTTACACTTATCAAATTATTCAAGCCGACTTGTTTCTATATGGTTGGAACGTTTCTGTGTTTATGCCGCGAGCCGTGCTCCACTGATTTTGATACTGTCCTCCACCACCGGGTTATGGATTCACAACAACTATCTACCGAACCCTATGCAGGTAATTATAATCCTCAGTCCCCATACAACAGATACACCTCATATCCTAGTATGTAGTTGCTAAATCGCTTCTGAAGTTCCAATGATCGAATACTTTTATCTTCTGATGTTGTGTGTAACTCCACAGGCGTACATTGGTATATAGAAAATGTCATTTCTAAGCTTGACAAGGTCAAATTGACATATGCATAAGAGTTCTGAAATTTCTTTGATTCTCAGCATCTCAAGACTAATACAAGTATTCGTATATTCAGAATTGTTTATATCGAGATTTCAGCAATGCAAACAATCTGCTAGCGAGTGGTATACATCGAACTAGGTATAGACATAATTCATTTGTCATGTCTTTGCTTATAATGTTCTCTCGAACTTCAGTTAACAGGATATTTGAATCCATAACGTGCAAATATTTCCGCGACGCAATTTTTGTCCCCCAAACCGCGTACCCATCATATACCTACTAAAAAAGTTTCAGATAACTATTTTTCAGATTGTAAGAAGGAGGAAATTTTCAATGAAATAGTTATTGGGATCTGGGGTTATTTTAGTTAGATGGTAACTTTATGGTAAATCGAATGACTACGCTATTATTTTCAATGGCCGACTACTTCGTACTCGATTTTACATGGTGTATTAGATGCATCGCACAATGAGACAGTATTATTTATTGGATTACATTTCGAACACAGTTTATTGTCCACATTCATATCAGGACAACTTTGAAACACGGTTTATATACATATCTGAAACAGATAATAGGGTCACTCCTGTTGTATTTATTGGGTGTTGATTCGATAAACAAAGATTCGGTTAACAATCTATCCCTCCATCCCGCTAAGTTAGTTTTTAGGATTTCCACTGTTTCATCCAATTCTGTGTAATTGTATCCATGGTTATGGCCTTCACCGTTTTCTTATTCATCAGTAAACTGAACTCCATTGACTACTAAATTTATCTGTGTCAAGAAACTCTATTTGCTCCGATTTCAACACTGTAAACGTGTCATCTACATATCGAAACCATATTCCTGAAGAAGAACTAAATGTTTTGCGAGCCACATATTCCGAGCCACCCACAAATGTTTGTCACTATAGAGGATATTGGTCGTGTCATGGCAACTTCTGTTTGTTTGCATGTTTTATTCCGAACCTTGAAGACTTTTGAAGTCAGGTTTGGTTGTATTCTTAGCATGATGTCCTCTAATGGTACCTTCGCAGCATAAGTTCATGGTCATTGTTGTGCTTATTTATAACTGCTTCCAGACCTTCATCAATCGGCAAAGCAGTATTCAAACTGATTACATCAAAACTAAACTGTCGTCTATATATATATATATATATATATATATATATATATATATATATATATATATATATATATATATATATATATATATATATATATATATATAATTCTACTGACTTGAAGCATTAGAATGCTTCAAGTCAGTAGAATTAGTTAGTCAGCAAACATTTCCCAGATGTTCAATTTTGTTCACAGATTACGTTGTCCTTTTGAAATTGAAATTATTCTGCAAATCAACTCTAGCTTTAAAATATCACTTCAAGAATTTATCACGAATTACCGGCGTTTCGTTAGTTTTATGGTTGATCATCATACTTTTTTGTCTCAAATATGACAACCAACCTAAATGTCCATTCGAATAATAGGGTTGTGTACATGTTTAGGGGCAATCGATACAAGGTTTATTGATTTATTACTGTGACCAAATATCTCATATGCCTTGATTGGTCACATTTTCTAGTGTTAAGTGCCGACCGAATGCTATCGACTATTTTTTGCAACCCCAATAATAATTGAGTGGTAGGAACTTCGACTGCAGCGGTGGACAACGCAAGTGGTGTTTAAATGAAATGCACTCGTCAGCCTTGTGCAGTGGACAATGAGTCACACCTATTGTCTGATGGTTAATGACACTACTTGGTTACCCAGACCTCGGTAGGGTGAGGTGGGACTAGGACCCGTGACCCACTGATTGAAAGTCACCACTTTAAACCAAAAAGCTATAGCTCCATGTGACGCAATTATATGAGAGGTTTGATAACAGTTAGTCGAAGGTGATTGACAGGAAGCCCTGAAAATATGTTTTATGCTGGTTGCTACTTGTTAGCTAGATGTTTGTATCCACACCCTCCAAGAACTGATGTTTACTCAAATACTTGAAATTGTTACCTTTGTTGTTGGTTCAATAATGAAAATCTTGAATGTTTAATCTGTTCATGCGTCTACATTATCAGTCAGTAGGCATATCAAACAAACCAGAATTACTCCATTGACTTTTCTAATACAGTTTGCTCCTCGTAATTTTATGACCCAAAATACTATAAATGGATTGTAACACCAACAAAAAGACGAAATTAATCACTGTATCAATTGGTGCTTCAAGTACTTGGGGGATTTTTTTCAGTGACCAAGTATTGAGAATAGAGTTCCGCACTACTGATCTTAACTTTGTGTGGATCTCGTTAAGGTGTGCGGTAATACATTCTGTATCCTATAAAAGCCGTGAAAACGTCGAGAACCAGTCTATTCGCTTCGGTGTAATGAAGTTTGCTAGTAAATGTGTGGACTCAGAGATCATTAAATCTTCTCTTTGATAGTTGCTCGTTACTTTGAGAAAAAAGATATGATTCAAACGATAGCAGGTGTATTTGTCAATAGTTCAGCGAAGGAACCCCCGTCAACACATTTTTCCAAATGCTATACAGTCGTATAATGTCTGAAATCTTTCTATTTCATTCTTAAGTCACTGTTCCTGTTTGTTTAACATTTCATGATAATGAGTTGTTTAAAACAGTTAGTTCCCTTTATAAACTTCAACAAAATAATTAGAAGACTTAATTTGTTTGAATTGTATAGTCTATTTGCTCGATACATTTCGGACAATCAGGTCGCACGCGTACTTTTCATAGATACTTATATGGAAGCTTATAATGGGATAAGATCAGATAGGGAGGTTTCGGCGCTCTAGCGACTTTGTACCGACTGATGCATTTGGGTGGGTCAGATCACACTCATGCACCTAATGATACTATCTGGGAATCCAAACCTTGGTAGGTGGAGCGGGGTTCGAACCCGTGCCCCATTGGTTGATAATCACCTCCCTAAACTACTGATGGACGGAGTTGCCATTTCTTGTGTTTTTAGCAACCTATCCTACCCTTGAACACTATAGTAATCAAATGTCCTTATTGATTAATATTTGACTTGGAGTGATTTCAAACAGGACTACACAGTTGCAGTAAATCAGGTTGTTCAAAAGCAAATTTTCTTCGCTGTTACGTCCTTCTTTTAATACTGAATATGTATTTGATTTGTTTAAATCGCATGCACTTTTTGAGTTTTGTACAGTGTGTTAATATAAGTTACACCAAAAGTTCATTTCTTCTGATACAATTATAGATTGCAAGTTTTAGTAGGTACCATGTATGGAATTAAAGTTATAATTCGATTTCAAAAACTGCAATCACTTGTATTCTCATTCACATCGCCTATGGATGATTGGTAGTTGCATTTGTGAATGCGGATATACCCGTTGAAATCCTGTAACACTAGCTACTCTGTTGTAAGATGAATTTTTAATCTAGTAACGATATTTATCATCAACTGGTAGGTTAGACTATGCGTCGGTTGATGAAATCCTGACTAACCAACACACTTTCATGGCTTAACTGAAAACAATAAGCTAACCAGTCTCCTATTTCGGACAAGTGGGAGACACCAATGCAGTAAAATTGAAGTTATCAATAAAACAATTGTCATATAGTTCATTATCACTTTGATAATTAACTTAACTGGTGTGGAAACCTTTAACCAACCTACATGTCTCGAAAAATCTACTGATCTGGACAAAAGTTATGATGATTCAAATATTGCCTTGTCTTTATTAGGTTTTCTGTTGACATCGTCTTATAGATCCATTCTGCCGTCGAATAATTAGTATATCTAGAAAAGACAAAGAACAATCTTCCTCTTCTACACATCTCAAGGATATACTGTTCTGTGCTTCATTCAGTCGGTTAAGAATTGAAGTGGCTTGAATTGTCACATAGTTACGATATTATCGGCATATCTTCGATATAGATGGGCTTTCTCAGCTAGGTTCTATCTCTCTCTGCTAAAAGGAATTAGTAGGAACATACATGGCACCATCAATTTGACGGAAATGTTCACTTTTGAATGTAAATTTGATATCACTCCTGCATAGACTTAGTAGCTCTCAGAAGGGATTCAGAGAAATAGACATTGAAAAATTATCCATAAAATTATAGTCACACAAAATGTCAATTGTCTTGACAAAAGGGACATTAGTGAATCGGGAGTTTGCGTCGAAGGAACACATACTTTTGTGTTTAATATCGATATGCCATCAAGGCATTTGGTGTTTTTTTCAAGGTTTACTTAAATAATTACCTCTCACTCGGATCCAGTAATCCCACTAGCGCCTGGACAAACTTTCGTATCTGCGATCTACACGTTGACATCATAAACTACAGGGTCCCAAATGCCCTGGTATGCGTTCACAGCTTCTCCCAGAGAAGTTCTATATATTGCCTTCACGTGACAGGGGTGTTTTCATAAAAGTGAAAGGCCTTAAGCAGATGTTCGGTGCTTATCACTGAGGATGCACCCAGGGGAATGGAAAGCCCTGATTACAAACCAATGGTGTACATGGGCTCCAGATTCAACGGATGGTGTATGAACTTATTTCGGCCACCGGCAACCATGGGAATGCAGCTCTTGATGTTGCTCCACTGCCTTGTGGATTGGACTTTACGTCAAATGAAGATTTCGAAGCAATTAACCAACTTTCCTGCGAATACTCAAGCTCTCCGCAGTGCAAACTTTATTACCGATTGCTCAATTTATTGCTGTTATGTTGTTTTTACATATGAACTGTATCTTTTTATCATTACCATTCTCGCTTTTGTCTTCATCTTCACTCCACTCAGCTGCCCTCCATTGCTTAGACTTCTGATCTGTTTGTACGGCTTTCAGTCCCTAGACAGTTTCTCTCATAAAGCTGTCCTCCAGTGTGACATCTGACACAGCTATCCTGAAACTGTGCGTACCGTCTAAGCTCGCCATCTTCAACGTTTGCACTTTGATGCAGATCGGACAACAGGCAGGTTTAGCTAGGACCTGCTATTGATGTATACCGCATTTCAAAGACCCGTATACAAGATCCCAGTGATGTGCTTCGAATCAGTTTCCTACCTATTAGCTCGAAAAGTATGTTCCATGTGCACTTATCTGGGAACCCTGTTGCATCGACAACTGGGCTCTCTGGTGTCGGTGTCGCACTAAGTGCTCGAGCAGAAGCTGCACTACGGGATCCCCACCAAGAGTTGTGTGTATGCTGTTGGGCTAGAAGGTTCATTTCAAGTAAGGAGTAACCGGCACGAGAAACGATGTCTCTGTTATCTCTGTCTATGTTCCGATGGATTGCAGCCCGGGGGTAACCAAGGATGAATTCTATCATCAACTGAGTGACGTTCTCAACCAAGTGCGGTCAACAGATATCGTAGCGCTAGTTGAGGACTTGAATGCTCAGGTCGGGAGTCTAGGCTCAGAGGGAAGTCGTTCAGGCGGCCAATGAAGACTAGTTGTCCGCAGGTCGAATAATGGGAATCGTCTTCTGCAGCTTTGTGCAGATCACAACCTATTTCTAGCCAGCACCAACTTCCTGCACAGCCATCTCCGTTTTGCTACTTGGCAACCTCCCTCTGCTACTCAAGCCTGGACTCAAACAGATCGTTTTGCAGTCGGCTAAGGATGGCATGAATGCATACAGGACTCCTACTCCATATGGAGTACTTATCTGGACTCTGATCATACTTTGGTATGTACTAAGCTCGTCTTGCGTTTTAGTGGTCATCAAAGTCGTCGTCTTAAACTAGTTGGTGCCAGAAAATTAGTTGCACCTAACAGCGACTATATACCAATCTGAGCTAGTTTGAAGGCTGACTACCGACCCTCCAGAAGGTGTAGATGACCATTCGCTGCGCTTACAAGCCGCTTGTGACAAGTGAGATAAAAGCAGCAGTTGCATCTGGCAATAGTCGGGAGCTATTCCAGCTTCTACAAGCCAATGACAGCAAGAAACCTGGTGTCAGCGAGACGGTCTGTAAGGTAGATGGTACTCCGATAAAGTCTTCAAAAACGTTTAGAACGCTGGGGAGCACTTCGAAAAACAGTTAAGCTGACCCACTGTTCTAGCATCTTCAGTTTCAGTGTGTCATGCTCCATGGTCAGGTAACAGTGACCCACCTCATGACGCGGAAGTCCATAAGGGACTCCTAGTTCTTAAATGCCACAAGGCACTCTGTCCAGTTATCTTATACCCAGCTCTTTTTAGGAATGGAGGAAAGATTTTAGTTAGGAAACTGATTAGGTTGTCTGAGGATGTATGGCAGACAGGATGTTGCATCACTCTGGAATAAAGCCATCGTCGTGCCCAGTTTTAAAAAGGGTCTACGTAATGTATGCGACAATCACTCGGGCATTAGTCTGTTGCCAGTCGCATGAAAAATAATGGTTGCTATCATACTTCTCAGACTATGTAATTTAGACTGCAAGACAATCCCTAATCGGTTTTCACCACCTCTTCCACTCACCAACTGTTGTATCAAACTATGTTCGGCGACGATAGGACAAAATGAGAATCTTCAATCACTCTTAAGTGAGGCCATCACTGTGCTAATGTTTGAAAAGAGTCTACGTAATGTATATGACAATCATCAAGGTATTAATCTTTTACCAGCCTCTGACTTCGCAAAACGCATGCAGAAATGACTCGTGAGGAGCAAGCCGGGTTTAGTTCAGGTCGTGGATGCATTGATCATGTGTTTACCCTCTGCTAGATGCTGGAGCATAGTCAGACATTGGAGGTCAACAATCGTTATGTTTCCTGACATTAGAGCTGCCTTCGATTCGTTGAACAAAGCTGTACTCTGTAATTGTCTGTTGGAGAGAGGTGTACCTCAGAAATTTATTAACATCTTGAAAGCCCTATATAATAAAACATCAGCTAGATTGACGGCTTACAACCACCTGTCTCCACTGTTCCAAACCAGCAGTGAGGCTGAGTAGGGTTCCCCAATTTCTCCATTCCTCTTTAACTTTGGCATCGATGACATTCTTGAGACAGCTCTGAAAGAGGTGCGTGATGTTGGTGTAGATTTACTACCCGAAGATTGGCTATTCGACGTTGGATGTGCAGAAGTTGTCGTTTTATTGTGCGATAACACAGGCTACTCAAATCGTACTTAATCAGCTGACGATTGGTGTTTACGAATATGGTATGTTCATTGCCCATCAAATCCCAGAATACTCTTGCAAGATTGGCAGAAGCCTGTACCTACGCTCACCCTCGATGGCAAGCTTTTGGAAGTAGTCTGAAATTTCGTGTATCTGGGTAGTTATATGAGTGCCAGTGGGGGTATGAGTGATGGAATTCCTAACAGCATATCGAAAGCCAAAGCGGCATACGCCAATCTGTGCCACCTTTGGCGCCGTCACAGCGTTAGTCTGACCGTAAAAATTTGGGCTTACAACCCCTTTGTTGGGAGCAGTTCTTTATACCTGTAACACCTGGGCTCTCCGAACTGAGAATGTGCGACGACTGTGTTTTCGATCATCGTTATCTCCGTAGGATTCCTCGTATCCAGTGGCAGCACCGTGTAAGTAATTCTGAGGTATGACAGCGTGTGTTTGGGTATGATGGAGATCGTCATTCACTGAGTAAAGTCATCTGGAAAAACTAACTTCAGTGGCTTGGATATGTGTGACACATGTAGCCCCAGCAGCTTCCATACCGTACATTGTTTACTAACCCTGAACCGGAATGGAAGAAGCTGAGGGATGGTTCATATAGAAACGTTTTATCAGACTAGCGACTACTGTCCTCAGTAACAACTGCCTATCTTCTGAAGATAATTTTCTGGTAAATTTGATTTCATCTTCAAGAATAGGCGATACTTTACTTTTATTTCGTTCTGTCTATGTTTACAAAATCTGAGCACTTGTCAGATCTAAGAATGATAAAATCAGGGCTGCTTGGTAGTTCTTTCATGTATATGAAAAGGTCATAATTTGGAATGGTTTTTCTGTTTCTGATGATCATTAGTGAACGATATCTACTATCCTATCCTTCAGTTAGCTTTAGATGTCAACTTAAGGTGAACTAATCTTGCTTAGATAGCCAAATCTGATGGCTGCGTGTAAGGAACACAAAAGTTAAGCCCAAAAGATGAGGATGACGTGTGAACACTATTATTGTAGAAAGATTAACATAATTATCTGAATTAACAGAGAAATGCATAATATGATTTTCATCATCAAGTAAATTTCTTAACCTGTGGTGCGTGTTATCTTTCGTTTTAAAAATAACAGTACCGCAAAATTGTAGGAATTTCAAAACACGTACTGTCCATAAATCTGATGGAATTTATGTAAATGGAGTAAAAGTAGATTCATCCAACTTATCTTCCTCATTCTGAACGTGTCACTCCGTAAGATGAAAAAATGTTTGGCTGCAATTTAATAAATTTAAAATGTCATATAAAACAGTCTATGGAATACATGACTTGAAATACAAGACTTGTGAATCCTAGTTCTCTTGCATTCAGATAAAAAAGCGGTATATTTCCTGAGCATAAGTGTATTTCTATTCTGAATAACGTACCCAATCTGTAGGATTCTAGATTTCAATCTTATTATAAACTAAATGTGAATACTTCAACTATTACAACAGTTTACACTGAAGAATCCCTTCATTTCACAACTTAAAATTTATCTATATGGAATGATTGAATGGGAAAGTACCAGTTTACGAAAGTGTGAGCTTATCTTTGGAGATAGAGAAGTGTAGCTCAGTTAATCTACAAAAAAATTTTCATTTAAATAAAATTTAGACTTTATAGATTAACACAGTGTTTTTGTAAGAGGTATTCATAACCTTAGAAGAGTATTTCTGTTACGAAGCGAGTCAACAACACGAGGAGTGGTTTTCAAGGTTGTATATATAGGAAAGCCTATCAAGGCTGTACAAAGAATAAGGCAAGTCTTTCATTTCAAACTAGTACACTATTTTTATCTATGCATAGTTTTTTTGTCTCCGATTGAATCAATACCCTCACGATCTGCCTTCTGTAGACTCACACGTTTTTATCGAGCTTATAGGTTTAACGTGCTATTTTAACGACGAAATTATGCTGCACCTAGATCCTAGAGTTAACGAAAACTTTTAGCTCCTGTCAATAATCAGTTACTACTATTCTGCTGCATCAAATGACTTCATATATTTTAAACACTATGATACATGTTTTTGTATCGAAAGTACTGGTTTATTGTGTCATATAGCTATCGAATTGTATTACAATAAATTCGTACTATACCATGGTTCAAAGTTTTTGAGGGATTCCAGTTATGACTACTTATTTGTCCTCAACTGTATGGCTTTCACTTTGATCTATTTAACTGAACTGTTAAGATGTTATCCGACAACATACCACTATGAACTGAAATGTTCAGCATATAAATCGGTTGTTGAAAGTCGATGCTTCATTCTTTGCCTTACAGTGAAACGTTGATTTTCTATGCTAAATGAACCAGATAACGATTCCACAACTCTGTACACTGATATATGGATTTATTGTCTTTAACCTTTTTTCTAGAAGTGACAGAATGGCAATATACTTTCTGTGAACTGTGACTGTCTTAGTTCTGACCTTGTGTGGAGTCGTCTTTAAGCATACCTTCAAAGTCTCAAATTAAGATGAAATACCTATTCCAGTGTATCACAATTCCCAATGGAACCCTAGTTGGTCTCATTTCATGACCAAAATTGTCTTGAAGTCAAGCATTTGTTACCAACAAGTTATTTCATCATTTTCTCATAAATACACACAAGCTGAAGCAATAACCAAGAAGAAAACATAGTGGATTACCTGAAACTCAGTGATACAGTTACACGACCCAGATGGTAGCTCATTCATTACTGGTCACAAAATTTTCTCTTCCAGATATTTCTTATCTAGGCAAATGTTCAAATAAGCCACCAATCAGAACAACTGATAAAGTAGCACATTATTCTCTCTAACCAATTATCTTTCAGCTGTTAAAGTTTAAAATCGATAACATTAGCTATGCATGATAATTCCCAGAATGATAGCTAGTTGGATGAGAACATAAGCTTGACAGAAATCACTTCACGTAAACCAATCCCTTCACCTTAGTTACAATCACCTGTCTGGCAACATTGTTCTAAGAGGCAAAACTCTGCTGTAGATTCAAATAATGAGAAAGGTTTTTTTATTCAAACTATTCTGATAATATGATAACTTGAATGACTCGATTTAGACATAGGCACTATGATATTCAATAGTCTAGAAGTCTATCATAGTGGGTGGATAAAGCTAACGGAAACCAATAATTCGCTATATTACCTTGAACAAACAATCAGAATAATTGAAACCGATTATAAAAGTGGGAAATTGTTTCCAAGGTCAAGGTTAGATTAAGGTCAAGACTAGACTAGAGTTATTTCATAGCTAAGATTAGTTAGGATTAAGAAATTGTGAGCGTAGAATATGAACGATATAACTAATGTCTCCTTGAAGAACAGGTAACACTCAAATTCATCCTTCAGGGTCGTGTGGTAGGTCGTTGTCTTTGGGTTGGTGTTCCTAATCTTTACAACAAGATAAGTGGTTGCTTTAACTCTTTTATGCATAATAATAATTTCGAAAAAGACAGCGAAAACCCTGCACGGGAGATATCTCTCATATGTGTTTATATCATCTTTATATATAAGTCTGAAGACAATGAATGTCTGTGTAGCCAGGAGAAAGTCAACCTTAATCTACAAAACAAAATACAAGAATACAAATTAGTCACTCAAAAATTATTCCTCAACATACTTCGAATTCCGTCGATCAAGTTCTAGTTGTTCCTAATAAGAAAAACGAAATTACCATACTTTATGTTCTATGCCGTCTTTTGATGGGGTTTGATACTATCAGGTGGAATGCCTTCTCCAAAGTTCTGCTGTTGTTGGTAGTCGTCAGGAAATTTAAATTCACTTCTTACATTCTAGATACTCAAATACTTCACTTTAAAGCTGTTTTAACCATAACTAATCTCTGTAAGACTAGATTATGCGGAACGACTGGTCATTGGATGCATCTTTCAAGTCATAAGTTCTTACTGAAGTTTTAAGGTTAAATTTGTTGTAAGCTTACGCAAAAGACACTGTAGTCTATAATCTTCAGTGTTGGATGCCAAGTATTTGAAATCATTGTATAGGAAATCCTAATCCGCCTAGGTTTCATGCCGATTAACAATTATTAGCAAAGTTTTTTAAAGCTTGAATTAACTGTTCCCTCGAGGACTGAAAACTGCATTATTTAGTGATGAAGTCAGAGTCTTTACTACTCAGCTAGTTAGGCCATGGCTGACAACATGTAGAAAAATATTTTTTGCATCAGTCCATTACCGCCTGCTATCTAACACTAAATACAGTGCACTATGGTGTCATGTTATTACTCCTATTAACTACATTTCAAACCCGATCCACAGACTTCAATCAACACTCAGGACTTAACAGTTACTTACGTTTACCATCAACTTGCCACCAATTTGTGTAAATGAATCATCTTATGTTTAACTGAACAACAGTAAGTATGCTCAAAACATAACGTTAAAATCGAAGACATTGGTCTACTGTGATGATAAAGGACAAACTGGTCTGAAAATTGAACCAATTCTCACCCCTGTTTCTTATTTCATATGATCATAGTAAAATCCTCACAATTAATACCTTAAACTTGGCTGATTGTGAAGCTGTACAGAAAGTGAAGTCAAGGTTCGCAATCACAGCTGTTTATTTTGGAACTTTACGGAGATTTTATTGATTTCAATTTGAAGAACAACCAAAAAACGGAGAGTATTTTTGGCAGCTGTTTCGTGCTGGTATGGGACTTCTCAGTAGGGCTCAACTATGACACCGCTATATAGCGAACTGAGAGAAGCAAGGAAATGTTAACTCCAGTTCAGCAGCCGGGTGGCATCGTACTCACCATCAGACCTGAAAATCGAGGGTCCGACCCCTGGCGAGGTCACTGACGCACATTGTTGAACAGTCTTGTGTTAGGACGAAACAACAAACCAGTGCTACCAGATTTTTAATGCTTCTCAAAACGATATCAGTCCGTAATGAATACCAAGTTTAAATAACAGTTGTTATTCATGATAAAAGATGCTTGTGAAATATTTATACTCTAATCATATGATTCCAAACAGTTCAATTCAGCTGATACAGTGAATCATAAGCATCTTGCATAAAGCTGACAAAGACCACTTATCTCGGATAAACAAAGAAATTGTTAGTGACATAAAATGAGTGGGCAGGATATCCCAATAAGATAAGCTAAATCCAACTCCAAGGTTATTTACTATTGGCTGATAACTATGACTTACAATATTTGTTTTTGTGTTAAACCTATTGAAACGTCTATGCTTGTATCCATTGTGAACATAAATCTTTCGCAACTTTCCCTGTCAAATCGAAATCTGTCGTCATACTAACCATCACAGATATATAACAGTTTTCCAGAAATCAGCACTGAGTTAATGTTACTAGATTATTATCTATTGTAAAGTTTCTGACAAGATATAACCATTCAGTCAATACATATTACTATTAATCTGGTATCAAGTTTAATTTTTTTCGATCAAGAATTAACTTCGAATCGAAATCAAGCAGAGTGAAGAGAAGTTCAACAGATAAGTAGAAATGTTTGATTAAGAAATTACAACTGTTAATCATAAAAATACTAAACTTTACTATCTGGCTTCCCGGGCATCATCAGCTTCCATTCTAGCTTCTTGGTCTTCGCCGACTCTACAACTCCTTCAGGAACATCTACATCCTAAAGCGCTGCAGGCCAAGGTATCTTCATCTGGATGACAGGCAACAATGCCTATGAAGAGAAATTCAATAGAGTAACAGAAATATTTTGTAACTGATAATGGTGGGGATACTAAACCTTACAATCTGGTATCCATTTACAAACAGTCTCTTGTTCTGAATCTCATTTTACCCTCTACTCGCTTTTTATATTTCTAACCAATATTATATATTCTTTTCACTCAAATCCTCATCATTCGCTCGTCATCACTTTCAACGTTGCTAAACATACTGCTCAAATCCATTCTTATAAATAGTCCTCACAACGCAAGATCCATTGAAAATCATAAGTACTGAAGAACTGTTTCACTGTGGACTCAATCTTTCACGTGGTTGTAGGTGCGTACTGTTGAAAAGCCTGAAACCAGGGTGAAATTATTATTTAGTACTTTCAATTTTTCAGCGGTTCTCCAAACGAAGTCAGTCTATGATGTATACCATTTTAAAATCATCAAATATAGGTTAGTCTGTAGCTTAATTACTTGACATCAAGGTTCATGGAAAGCTAAGAAAGAATGAAGGGTGGATAGGCTTCTCCGTAGACAGTTGCAGTTTCATCATTTTGATTATCCAACTTTGAACCCTTTAACAGCTATTTAGACATATTTTAACCTACTGGGAATGCGGATTTCTGGTTCACTGCTTAACCAGCATTGCTATAATCTCATTGTGCTGAAGTGCTCCCAGTCTTTCTTCGTCAACCACACACGCAGATGCTATGTATTACCTTAAAACAAAGACCTCGCAGTGCGCACTAAATAACATACTCCACAGCAACAGTTGAACCTTTAAATGAAAACTGCTGAAGATATAAGAGGTATTTAGTCTTTCAACTATGGCTGAGGAAAATCTAGTTGTTAACTTAGGCCTCACAGCTGCTTCAGATAGGATAACATCTGAAAAACCGTAAGCTCAGTATTGCTTTTAACAAAAGGGCTGAACAGCTAGTCCGGAAATAAACTAATCAAAATTTATTTCGTGCTAATTACGACTTCAGTTCGACTGACAGGCAATGAATCAGTTGCAAATGCCCTTCAACTGTCTCTCTGTTTGTTCTCATTCTTTGGCATTATGATCGGGAGGCCAACACTTTTAAGGCATTGTACGTTTTCTATATATGTTGCTAAATGCTTTCGATCTTCTATCTGAAGACATGTTCTACTCGTATCAGTATTTCTTCTCCACTAATTAGAGGGGTAGGGAAATCAATTAAAAAGTTATAGAACGTTAGTGGCTGACAGCTGATATCCAACCAGCCGTTAGCTTTTATAATAGTTGATGCGTTTCAGGGTAATACTGCTAGTAAAAATAAGTTGTGAAACAAATCGGTTTCTTCTTCTAATAGGTGGTCTCTTCATTCTTTTTCACCGATTCTTTTCAATTAAATTCTTAAGCTATCCATTTTCTGAAAACAGATTTGCGAGTCTATACAGTCCTCGACTGATGATCACTTTTGACCTTATTCTCCTTATTCTGTTCAGCAAAAGTCATACGAGATTTTTGTACTAAAAGGGAATAAAGTTATGAGTGTGCATATTGTCCCATACAAAACTGTTTCTCTGATACACTTTTAATAATTGCTTCTTTTTCTCACTTAAGTATGAGGAACCCCTAGAAGCAAGATTTTGCTGGAAGTTTCAACCCCATGAACCTTACCTAGGTAACTAGTTCACTACTTACAAGCCGGTCCTAAGCCCGGGTAAAAAGGGAAGGTTGGGAATAAGGCTAGCAACCCTTCCACGTAAAACTAATCTGACCGCTATAGAAACTTCAAAGCACAAAGAATATACAGAAAATAAAAATAAACTTATTCCTCTCTGGAATCGGAAAGGCGAAAGGACGCAAGTTGGTGAAAGCCTTCGAGATGTGTCGATGTGTCTCCTCTAGATTAAAGTGAAAAAGTGGGGACATGGAATGTCCGAACAATGTTTAAACCTAGCAGATTGTCAAAGAGATGAGAAGCTATAGCATAAAAGTGCTAGGAATCTGCGAGGAATCAGCAGATTGAGTGGAAGTGGACTTTCCAAACTTTCAACTGGAGAGGAGGGTCAATAATCTACTCCGATATTGTCATCCAGACGACAACCACGAGCATAGTGAAGGGACATAGAGAAGACAGAGGTGATAAAGATACCCAACCAACAACAACAAGCACCAATCACCATCAACGGGAAAACCTAAAGGAAGTTGTCTCCTTCACCCACCCCACCTAGGCAACATCGTTTCAACCACAGGTAACACAGATGAAGATGTCAAAGCCAAAATCGAAGAAGCAAGACAGGCCTTCATTAATCTGAAACCAGTTTGGAGACCTACCGTACTCCACTCAACTCAGCATAAAAAACAAGATCTGGATTTTCAACACTATTCCAGTCAAGTCAGTGCTTCTATGTGATGGTTGATAGAACTGGCGCATTACGAAAAGTACTCGCAATAAACCACAGACATTCATCAACAGGTGCCGCCTACGCTCACTCGATAATGAACATCGATCAAATGGCCAGAATAATAGGAATAAGCAACAAGGAACTCTGTCTGGCAACGAACCAACTAAGAACCTATCGCCCAACAAATATGCAGAAGAGATTGCAGATGGATTGAGCATACACTGAACTGAGAAAACCTTTCGGAGACGTGCGCCAGGCCCTTGAGTGGGGCTCAAAGAGGAAACGACGAGTTGGGCGGCCGAGGTGAGAGTGACATGGATGAGATGATGTGATGAAGAAATGAAAGGTTTTGTTGAGTCGTGGAGCCAGGTCCAAAAGACTGCAGAGAACAGAGTGAAATGGTGACGTGCTACTGAAGCCCTATGTCCCACTAGGATCTCAGGGGACAAATAATAATGATAATAATTCAACCTCATGTGAGAAACTGCTCCTAAATTGTCCTCTTCTAAAAATGACAACCAATTCGTTTATTTCGACCTCATTATATCAAATAAAAGTATCAAGGTGGTGTTTATTACATACTGATATCATTTGGAGAACCGCTGGAAACATTGGAGTACCTACCGAACAGTTGATTCTTTCTAGTACAAATCTCGTCAGTAATGCGCACCCACAACCTCGCCAGAGGTCGTACTCAAAACCTTCAGGTCTCATTGCCAGTGCATTGCCATCCAGCCATACGTCAACATTTTCCTACTTCGATTAATTCGCGATATAGTGTGGTCATCATCAGTGGACAATCGCTTCGCTTCCAACTTAGATAACTCCACGTGTGAATGCTTCTCACTACACACCTCGAAGCATGTTACTGATGTGAACTGCTGAAAAGTCCCATACCAGGACGAAACAACTGTCCAATGCTCTCAGGTTTTCAGTGACTCTCCAAGTGATGTCAGTCCGTGATTCATACCACTCTGAAGCAAATATTCCCCATCAGCTCAAACCAAGGAAAAGTACTTTCCATATATCGGCAATATATGTCGAGTGACGGGATTGTAAATTTGATTAAATGTGGTGTTAATCACAGCAAACAAATTAACCTTTGATTGATTAATCAAATTTTTTATTTGTCTAAACGCTTACAGCCTTAGGATGGTCTTATCTGTGCTTTAGTTATTCTTTGTTATATGCGCCGAAAATATATCTTATACAACATTGCATTAGATACGCTAAAATTGTTCAAAACGTATAAAGTTTCCAACCTAATCATATGTGTTTTAAGTAAGAGTAAGCACAGACTGCTTATTTAACACTGACAATGAAGATCACGGTATCTGTCGATCAAATAGACTCTACACATGTGAAACTGTCCAGTTCTCAACTATCCTAGTAAAAATATTGTCTATATGCAAGCAGACTATGTTGGCAACTGGATAAGTCAGTTTCATAACAGAACCCAATCTATGATTGATTCTACTGGAGATTCCATTCCTTTTAAAGGTACTGTCTAGAGTGGTAAGCATTCTTGTACTATGAACTATACTTCATTATCTTTCACCTTTGTCTACCTGTTTCTTCTGACAAAAGTTTTTGGTCAGCCAATATCTAGGTGACAGTGTTTGGTAATAGTTGGATACTCCTCGACTAATATCGTCTATCTTTCCATCAGCAATCAAAAAATGGCTGTGATATAACGCCTTTGATATCACACAAAATCCTCTCAGTCACAATAGCTGTGCAAAATCCCATAATCTCTATGTTGAACATGTGTAATGAATGGAAATATGTTGATCGAACAGGCCAACTACTTGTTTATTCAATTGAACAATGAAAGTACCAATCAAGTAGACTGGTTCAAACTTCAACCATATGTTATCTCCTCCATTCATTTTATTTTCCAATTTTTAGCTGAGCAATAAAGATAAAGAGTTTTTAATATGTCTAGATTACAGCACTAAGTAGGAATTATGGAAACTTGACATGACATCAATGAACGACATTTAAGATAGTTGAAAGTTGTTGTTCAAGCGTCCATATATATATGATATATATGATATGATATGATATTATTGAGAAATCAAATCAAATGCTGGATGAAATCAAAATCAACAGTTACACAGATACTCAGAGAGGTTCAAAACCGTTTTACACACATCAAATGTGATAGTTGATTTGCATGATAGTTTGCTATATCAAAAATAATTTATGTGCATACGAGAGAATGCACACCGAGATCAGCCTCAAGCCAGATCTGCTTCAGACGTCATATTCACCATCCAAATTTACATGTCGTTCACAGTGCATCAGGCGGTCGGAAGCACATCATTGGGGTAGTATTTCATAGTGTTGACAATGGCAATTTATCATATAACGGAGTACCTGATAAATCAATCAGCTACTCAAAAACGACATAAGACCTCAGGCTATCATTCACAAAACTGAGGTTTGTTTACAACCAGAACCAAAAGCGTATGACAGCACAATCTGCTCAAATAAGTCAGTACATGCTTCAGAGAATATGTGGAACCTTATTCGAAAAACTGGCAGACGACTTAACAGTTCCAAAAACTCAGTAAGATGGATTGCGAGAAATCTACAAGTGGAAGATCTTATAGGATTTTTGCTCATGAGCATATTGACTGTTCAGGCACTTACCAAGGCCTGAGTGAAATTAATTCACTGAAGTTGGCAGATTTTTCCAACCAATTCAGTGTTACGAATGCTATAGTAGTGATTGAACACATGTAAATGGTTGGCACGACCTTAAAGTATTTTTGAAAAATCAATGCCGTACGACATTAAAATTTGAAATCTGGAGCTATGGATGGTGTTTTTGGAAATACTTATCAGTCTACCTTTTGAAACGATGAGGAGAAGGCTCACCAAATAGTCTTCTTCAAAGTGTAAGCAAATCATTCCGCTTAATAGCAGCTTTAATTCAGTTACTTCAGACTACACTACAAGAAAGATTCAGCAGAAGATCATCAAATAATAATTTGTCACGATCCAGCAAAAGGTTGCCAATCAACTAAAAGACACCAGTAGACAATCCATCTATATTCTTGGGGGGAGTTGTAATAGTGTAGAATTCGATTACCAAAATCTTCATAAGGGCCCGTAAACCCCTGAAACTTTCTACAGTGTTGCACTGTAGTTTCAAGAGAAAGCGCATGAATCAACCTGTAAATATTGGATTAGTTGAAGGGATGAATATCAATAGGACACTGAAATCTAGAAAGGCCTGAAAATATCCAAGGCCACTGTAAATATATAGAAACCCTTTTTTGCATACATTTTTGACGTTACAGTACACTTATGTTACTGCCTTTTCCATTTATCGAGAAACTCAGCAACCCATCAAAGGGTGGAAATCTGAAAGTTATATATATATATATATATATATATATATATATATATATATATATATATATATATATCAAGTATTCACTACAAGGATAATAAAGATTAACGATAGGCTTATAACAATAGTTAGTTATCTGAAGTAATTCCTAAGTAGTGATAGATTGTGAGGATTGATTGTTTAAGAGAAATCAATACCGAGTATTTAACCCTTCTGTAGTCCGATAAATGTGGAATTGTATGTGCCATATGGCTATGAGATTAATAGTCGACTGTCACATGACAGTTACCTCATATGCATTTCCCTATGGCTTTTGCACAAAGCGTTATCATATGTATAGCCTGAACTTGACTGTGAAGTAAATGCTGTGAGCATTGAGCGCATATTTAGTCTAGTAAAATTTCACCTACCAGGTAATACTCTATCAAGTGAAACTAAGGCTAATGAGTTTAATGTTTACTCATAGCAATAATAAGACGACAATTATATCTGACTTTTCGAGTGGGAGAACAACCCGAAACTGCTAGCATGTTGTAAAGCTCACCATGTAGTCTTTGGATCTCCTCAACTTCACGTCATTTTCCATCTCCTGAGTACAACTTGACCTTGACCTTCACATTTTATCATTGATTTCCTCTAATTTCAACATATCCTTACTTTTAACAGTGTGGATTTATTGATGTTGTTACTTGTTTAATAGTGTGACCACATGAAATGATGGAGAATATTTGTAGCTCAGGTGGATGGTCTTGGCTGCATTGTGTTCTCTGAGCTGGGTTGTTTAATCGTGAAGCTTTCATAGCCTTGCTAGACGACATCATCAGCACTAACTTCAGTATGAAGTACAATTAAACAATCCAGCTCAGAGTGTGACCACATTTTGGGTCAGCAGTCAAATATCACTGCAGCTCAAAACAGCATGAACGTACCTCATAAATTCCATCGTAAACCATCACTTAATGCATATTTGAAATAAATTGTCACCTTAAATATGGATAGTAGCTAGCAGTATAATCCAGGATGCGCCTTTCGTCTTATTCGGGACCCGTCAGCTGGATGTACCTGCCCCCCAGTGAGTGGTGTTATCATTTGGACTAGCGCACGGGAGTGGCTGCTTGAAACGCCAGATCGATACTCACTATACCACCGAGCTACGATATCGCTGTCGCGTTTGAATTAATCGCTTCCGAGCCCAAGTTTCAGTGGGAATAACATTGACTGAGAGGCAGGCACATCCAGCTGACCAGTCCCGAATAAGACGAAATGCGCATCCTGGATTCCACTGCTAGTTACTATCCATCTTTACTATAACTAGAATACAGGTATATCGAGGCATCCGCACAGGAGCCCATATGCCAACAGAAACCGATCATTTCAGTCGAATCAACGACGGTATAATCCAAGCAATAACAAACACTAAAACTGTTACCTGTTTTAAAGAACATATGATTGATTACTAATTACTCAATTGAGCATGAAAATGGAGGTCACTAGGTGATTAGTGAGCGTAAGGTTTTATTTTCGTCCCATTCAACAATCCCAGTGTGAATTCTGTTTAAAAACTATGAAAATTAAGGATATCTGGTGAATATCAAAATCAAAATGAAATATATATTTGTAGGGAAATGAATAAATTTTTGGATATTGTAATTAGAAGACGTAGATTATCTGAAAAATGTTATTTATTTGAGCTATACATTTAGAACAACCTAATCACACATTTACTTGTATTATACATGAAAACTGGTAGTGGGGAAAGGACAGATATGATATAAAGGAATTCAATAATTAGAATGATAATGAAACGAAAAAAGATAAGATCTGGAGACAACTTTGGTAATACGATAAAATGAGCATTATTACCAGGGTAAGCTTAGTGCAAAAACTAACTGTTTATCTACACACAATGGGATGGGAGGAGGGGAGGGTTGAATTTTTTGATGGCTAGCCCTCAACAAACTTAAGTATGCGCCCCTGACAGTTTCTATACAAAATTGTAAAAGCTTTTTTAATATCAATCCTGTGACTTTTATCAATGATATGTTTTTCAATAGATTATGATTGTCTACCACCTGGGCTTATCGATGTTTGTGAATCCAGCTGCTTTTGTAACCATTTTGGTACATGTCCTTCCCCCACCCTCAAGTACATATTACGATCAGTCCTCCCTCTGTATGTTTGTCCACACACATGTAAATTTATAAACACAGTGAGATGTGACAGAATCGTTTATACGGCGTTGAGGTCTATGTTGTAGCAGGTGATTGATCTTATCAAATATGGCAAACAATCGTACCACGGACAAGACAGAAGAGACATTATGGTCAAGTGAACACAAGAACTGAAAACATTTTTATTCATTTAGTGATTTGTAAAGATTGATTAACTGACTTTGGTGCAGTTCACATGATGGACCGATATCGATAAGGGAACTCCTGAATACCTCAGGGTAATAGATAGCTATTTCGTTCTAGTTTAAGACTCCTTAGAAGTGTACAGCCAAGACCCCATGAGGAATTATATCCAAGAAATTCAGATTTAACACTGAGTTCTTAAGTTCTCAACGGTGATGAAAACTACTTTAGAATGAACTTCAGTCTATAAAAAGGCTTGTTAATTCAATCATTCACCCAGTAGACTGTCTAATGTTGTATGAACATATTTAAATATTTTGGGAGGTCCTAATTGGTGAAAGTAGTATAAAACCCAAACTCTTGAAAACTTCTTCCTCTAAGATATTAGACAATATTATTCTTAATCAGCGAAAAGAAAGAGGTTTCTTACCAATGACCTCAAAATGAAAATTCTTAGGAAAATAACACAGTTGTATCGAGTTTCCCAGTCAATCGACCACGTCTCACTTCTGACCAATCGAGTTAATTTAGCACTAAGAAATAGAAAGCATATCATTGGTTCTTTTACAGTGACCAATCAATGAAAAATATGTTCAGTATGTTAGGTTGGGCTGAGAAGTAGCTTCAGTTGATCAACAAATCACTGTTAAGAATATAGAAATAGAACATACTGAATTTTCTACAATCTGATGAATAATTCGTGTTAGTTTACACTTATTTGCAGATCTTACTTTTGTAAATACGGTTTTCGTGTCAAAAATAAAATTCAATGGTTATGTGTAAAATCCTGAAAAAGGAAAATATTATTATTATATGTCACTTGGGTTCCTAGTGGAACATACCAATTCTGTAACACACCCCCATTCCACTCTCTTCTCTGCAATCTTTTCAACCTGGCCACACAACTGCCCACAACCTCTCACTCCTTCCTCACACCATCCCCTCCATATCACCCTCACCTCGGACGCCCAACTCGCCCTTTCCCATCTAGGTTCCACTCGAGTGTCTGACCTGGTGCGTGATGTCCCTGAATGGTCTTCTCAGTGCATGCCTAATCCAATCCATGTCCACTTCCTTCCAGTGCATATTTGTTGGGTGATGGTTTTTTGCTTGGTTGGTTCGTTGCCAGCCAGCCAGCCAACCAGCCAGCCAGTCAGCCAGAGTTCCTTGTTACTTATTCTTATTATTCTGGCCATCCATCTGGTCTTCAGTATCGATCCAGCGTAGGCAGTTGTTGATGAATATCTGTAGTTTGTTTGAAATGTCTTTCGTGACGCGCCAATTTCTGAACCATCACATAGAAGCACTGACTTGACGTTGGTGTTAGAAAAAGGAGAACATGATGTTAATCCAAAATACTCTGCTATACTTTAGAGTCACAATGAAACAAAATAAATGTAAAAATGTTCAACCGTCAGGTATCTGGACACAGTATGAGGACTAGGTTCATAAAATTTTCAAACTAATCTTCCACCTTTGACTGACTTGAGTGTACATTTTATGACTTAGGTCATGATGTAAGCCAGTCAGATATTGAGGTTGACTTTGAGAGTTTTAATTATCATCTTGTTAAAACCACAGTTATTAGCATGTGTCCGAAGACAAATAACCAACACTCGTTCGTACCAAGTAGTAAAGTTGAGTATGAAGTGTGCATCGATGTCAACAGGTGAAGAGCTTAAGAAATAGAATTTAGATGCGAAGGAAGTGGACAGGGATTTAATATCGTTTGATAAGAAGAGAAATTAATCTACCAAAACGATAACAGACTACTACAATATAGTTCCCATACAAGTCTTTAGTGCATGACGAAACGCATACTATACGTTAAGTAGTTGAAGTACTACTTAAAATTTATGAGTAGCACAAAACTGAAAGCATAAAAAACGTATGAAATAAGCCTAAAGCAGATTTATCGGTCACGAAATACCATTTTATGTAGTATAATACTTTAACCATAGAAAAGACGAAAGGCTTCAAGCTGAAAGAAAGTACCTCTTTAAAACTGTCCGATCATTTCAGTATGGAGAAACAAAAATCTTAACAGAAAACTATAAATTCACGGTATTTCTTCCCCTTCTCGTAAACCAGAACAGGCTCAAAAACTTACAGGGTATACGCGGACAATGGTAATGTGTATAGTTTGGCAACAGTCTGACTATAAAAATGCTGGAGAACTTCGATCTGCCTCAGTAATATCCTCCATTGAATCTTTTAATTGTCTACAGTTACTTTTTTCATTATTTCCTCTTATTTTTTATGGTACGTATGTTACAGTAGTCGATAAAATGACAGCAATTCAAAACTTTTGAATTGAATTGTTCTCCATTTCCGCTTGACACTGGGAGGATGCTATTTGCCAGATTAATTGGACTTTCAGAACGAACTTTCCTGTCAATGTCTTTTACAATATTTTGAAATATTACAGAATTTCTGGTCCATGAATGATGCCTACATTTCAAAAGAAACAGTGGAATGACTCAATAACTAATTTCCCTTTTTCTTTCGAAAGTTTGAATCGATTTCACTCTGTTTTTAGGCATTACCTTACCTCCAGAGTCCCAACTTCTGATTGTCTTCTTGACACTGTCTTGATGCAGTTTGTGGAATTTGTTAACTCAGTAATGGTCAGGTCAAATAAAGAATGAACTCCAGGTGGCAGATTATGTTATCAAACACTGGCTCGGGATTAAGGTTATCGACTGGTGGTGATTCACTTATGATCACAACTTGAACTCACTTGATCATATCAACATTCCTAGCACAAACAGATATAATAGCGGAAACTGTTTAACTGGCAAAACTCCTAGATTATTGAAACTAAACTTTTTCAAACAACCAAGAGACCCCGTGTTTATGATAAACGTGTTTTATACTTTTTTATTACTGCTGCTACGAAGTAGTTTTCATTATGGAGTAAAATCAGTTGGAGAATCTCTGAAAACCTTAGTGAACTTAACACTTGACGTATACTGTTTAGGACTATTCAGTAGTGCACACTCGCTATCTCTCAAGTTATCGAGTCCGAAACCGTTATATCTCATGCCAAGTTGGTTAGCATCTAAACATTGGGTTAGAATCAAACAATGCTCATTTTTATACTTCTACCAATCCACTAAATAGCACTACCACCAGTAAATACCACCTGTGGGATTTGTCCTCAAACCTAAATGGGTTGTCCTTAAAGGCTACAAATCAACAATAGTTATCAGATAATTTATTAAACGTATTTCACTTATTTTATCCGATCACATCTAGCTGTATGAAATTATCAGTATGATTATCTGAGATAGCCATGGTTTGGCACACTGGTCCAACTGATACGGGGTGATGATCGAATATGAGGTGAAAAACTCAGCTGTGGGAGGGCTTGAAACAAACTAGTACCCATTATGACTTCTGAAACTGTATAACTTATTGAAAGAACTGTCATTACCGGTCATGCACTTTGTCAATCGAAAATCTGTGACTAGTAGGTTTCATGAATTTCGTTTTAGTTTGTTTATTAGAAACGTCACACACTGAAAAAGCATCATTTATTGGATGCTGTCCCCGACATAATTTATTGTCCATATTCATACCATATAACTAACAGACAAAGGAGCTACCACTGCAGTCATGGAAAAAAGACCTACAATTGAGGAAAAAACGACTGTGTTGCCAAATTGTCAAAGCAACCACTAGAAAAAATGGAGGAACTTCTTCTTCAGAAAGGACTGAACTACAACACAGAAGGTGCCTCGAAACCAGAATTCCTCACTGCATTAGAATCGTCGCTTAAAACATTACGGTCTATCAAAAACTCAGGAAAAAAACATTAAAAAGACTGAGGGATGGAAAAAATATCGTTTTACTTTCATCAGACAAATAACCCACTACAGTAGTCATGTACAAAGAAGAATACATCAAGAAGGCAGAGGATTTACTCAAAGATTAAGACGTGTATCAGACATCTGAAACCAACCCCCCCCCCCCAAAAAAAAAAATTTGACAATCAGATAAATAAAACTTTGAACAAACTACTCAAAGCAGAAGAAGTAACGGAGCAGGACAAATGGAGAATGAACTCGAATGGACCTGTCCTTCCTCATTCCTATGGAAGACCGAAAATACACAAACCAGACATTCCTCTACGACCAATAGTCTCACTTCCGGGAACTTCAACATGAAACATATCAAGAGAATTTTCAAGAAAACTGAAATACTTCATGCAGTCATGCGGATATCCATCAAATCACCGATAGAATTCTTAGAAAGGATCAAAGGCATTTATATAGAAAACGATGCACTAATGACATAATTCGATGTAATAGCATCATACGTAGCAACTGAATCATAACTGGCGTTGGATACTACGTTTCTCCTCCTTACTGAGAAAAAAATCTTTTAGAATGCCCAAAACTTCAACGTCCACGTCTGATGTAACTTATTGATCTTTGTCCGACATTATACTTCCAATTTAATGGCAAGATACACAAACAGATGAAAGGAACTCCAATAAGATCACCGATAACCAGACTAATCGAAGAAGCAGTGATACAGGGACTGAAAGCCATCACTTTATCTGTAGTCGAACCGAAAATCTGGATCTGCTATATGGAAGATACTTTTATCATCATTTAAGAAGATGAGTTAGAAAACACTCTCAGTTCGATCAACAACGTTTTTAGTGATATCAAATTCACAATGGAGAAGGAGTCGAACAACCAGCCACCATTCCTGGATGTTTAAGTCAGCAGAACAAATGCAGGAAAACTGGAAACTCAAGTGTGCAGGAACCCAAAGCATACTGATCAAATCCTCAACTACAGCAGCAACATCCTTAACAACGTACAAAATTAGCGGCGTACTGACAGTATTCAAATGAACGCGAACAAACTGCAGGACAACAACTTCATGGCCAGATGGAGAAAATTACTTAATGTCTATCCTAAAGAAGAATGATTACCCACGAAACTTTATCAAAAAATGCTTAGTAAGTTCATCATCAACTTTACAGTCACCGACAGAAATTAACAAGTGGATCATCCCATCGTATGCAGTGAAGATATCAGTGACCACAACAAGATTACTGAGATCACTTGGAATTAATGTAGTTCATAAACAGACAAAATCCCTTCGAAACATATGATGCAGACCAAACGATCCAACAGCCAAAGAGGAAAAACCGAATATAATTTACAAAATCAACTGTAATAATTTTCATCAATACTACACTGGAAAAAGTGGTCACCCTCTTCACCTTCGTCTACATCAACACCAATTACCTATTAAACGTCACGACATTTCATCACTCATTGCAATCCACGTGGCTAACTACGGACATGAATTCAATTGTGAAAGTGTAGAAATTGTGTACAGAGGAAACATGAAGAATATCAGAGAATTCCTAGAAGCATAGCCTTCCGGCCAGTCAGCAATCAATAGATGTATAGACATAAGCCTAATCTATCGACCAATAAGAAAATGGATAAACGACAGAAAGATGAGAGGTCAAACCGAAGAACAGCCAACAAGAAAATCTATACATTCAATAACACTACAACCGAAGGAAATAACCGATCACAAACTACTTCGTCAGGACAAGCTACTAAGTCACTCACGGAAAGATAGTGAAAGCTCACTTGTTATTGAAGTTAGTGCTGATGACGTTATCTAGAAAGACAGCGAAAGCTTTGCGACTAAACCACCCAGCTCAGTGAACAAAACACAAGAATGAATCACCATACTATCTAGAAATAATAACATGAGTGGAATACATAATTCTTTTGTTGGAAAGTATAATAGATATATGAATCTACTAAAATCTGATCCTGGAACTAAAACGTGCTGCTTCTATCTATCTGGTTAATATTTACGAACAGTCGTTGATTTTGGTCAACTTTCGATCCGAACTGTTCAAAGAAATTTATTTGGCTTAGGATATTCTATGGAGGAAGACGGATACTCACTAGCGAATACGATTTGTTTGCTTACTAATTATTTCTATTCTGCATGATGTATAAGGACTTCGACTAAAATAGTTAATAATATTCATCATATCTTATTCGCACTCACTCACTGGAATAATACATTGCTAAAACACTAAGTTATTCGAATCACTATTCTAACTCATAGTGAAACAGTCACTTCAAAAATGAGGTTATTTTTTTAAAAAAATGTTTCAATAACCGAGAAATTAGGTTAAAATATATAACCTTGCACTCAGTTTAGTAAGAAATGACCAATGAGTTCATTTCGGAAGGTTTTCTTACACTTTATTAAAAGTCCATGTCAGATGATCATAAGAATTTTCATTTCCATAGGTCAAACGGATACTAATTTCAGAGTGTTAAGTCAAAACGAAGTATCAACCACACCCTGTTTGCAATATTGATTGGTTACTTCCCAGTAGTAAAACAGCAATTCTCATCGTCATAAGGAGACTAATTACACCGCGAATAGAACACTGATAGCACCTCTGACTGCGGCAGGGGTTGAAATGTGTTTGAAGAGCTAAAGAGACATCAATCCTGTTGATATTGTGAATACGATTTGCTGACAAGTACTTGTAAGTACGAAAGTTGGATATGGTACTTTGCAGATTGTATTCAGCTAACTTATATTTTTGTTATCAAAATTTGCCTACTACAAGTAGTATAAAAAGTTTGATAAAAGTTTGAGGGGTTGAAGATTGCGTCTTTTCTAAGCATTTTCAAAAGAACATACATGAAACAGGAGGAGGATTTTAGTAAACTTGTGATGCGTCAACTGAATGACCCGGCTCTAACGTTTTGATTATTCTTTTAGACAACACTTTCAGAGTAAGTTGCTAAAAGAAGTATGCAAAGTAAAAATCTTTAGGACCAATCTGCCAGATATACTAAATGACTTACAATGTCACCAATTGTTTCTAGTAATATTAATGTCATTCTGTGCAACTATACTACAATTAGTCATTCATGTATTCATTAGCATTGCAAGTGTTCGTTGCACTTTCAACTGAGTGATAGACTTGATTTGCTTTCATATGCATAGTTCGTTTCTGGTTCGTTGATCTTAGCCTTAGACTTCGTAATATTCATTAACATTCCTTAACATCAGTTATTATTTGTCATAGTGAAGCTGAGAAGGATAGTTATGTTACACTGTGTATTATGTCAAGCCATTCTGTAGGCAATACTCCAGCTGTCTTCAGGTATTATAACTAAATCACCCAGAGAAGAAAATTTCCTTTCTCAACGATATCATTCTCTATACATGTACAATTGTATTTACATATATCATAAACATATAACAGTCTATTATAAAACAATAGAGTATAATTACATCATTAACCTAGTGCTAAAAAAACCAGAATCAAGAATGCAAAGTAGTTGCGTAATAAACTAAGACAGTAGAAATATCGAGGAAGGCAGGGAGTTTGACAAGGTGAAAATTGTTGGTAGATAAGAAACGCAAATATTGAGTGTCCACTTGATAGATAGATGTAAATAAGGGGAAGAATGAGACAAGGGTCATAATGAAGGTGATAATAATAAACTAATTAATTATAATGAAATCGAAAAAAACTGAGTGTTAAGCCCATGGTTGTCGAGGGGAGAATCTAAATCAATTAACAGTTCAATTCTTGAATGTTTGGTCAGTTCCGAACATAAAGCTAGACCAGAATTTTCTTTCAATGTCATTTATCACGTCAGATGGAACAGTTCAAAAGGAGTACGCCTTCGACAGTTGTGTACAGCGGAAGCACTGGTAATTCATCATTTCAAGCGCCATCTCTGCGTGCAAAAGAAGTATGTTCAATCTCTCATCTTACCATGGTCTTAACACAGTTTTTTTCGATTTCATTATAATTAATTAGTTTATTATTGTCACCTTCATTATGACCCTTGTCTCATTCTTCCCCTTATTTACATCTATCTATCAAGTGGACATTCAATATTTGCGTTTCTTATCTACCAACAATTTTCACCTTGTCAAACTCCCTGCCTTCCTCAATATTTCTACTATCTTAGTTCATTACGCAACTACTTTGCATTCTTGATTCCAGTTTTTTTAGCACTAGGTTAATGATGTAATTATACCCTATTGTTTTATAATAGACTGTTATATGTTTATGATATATGTAAATACAATTGTACATGTATAGAGAATGATGTCGTTGAGAAAGAAAATTTTCTTCTCTGGATTATCTCTTGTCTATAAATCACTCAGATTATTGAATGTAGTGGCCGTTAGTGAAAAATATTTACATGTATCTTTGATATAACTGCCATATCATTCAGTTATTTGTTAATGTTAACTTCATCAAATTGATTTGAACAGTTTGGGTATAGGATGGTAACTTTCAGTTGAAATAATCCTTTCTAATCATAATTTTAGTTGAGGATACTTGTTTTTTGACATGATTCAATAATATCAGTCACAATTATGTTGTTGAATAGTTCTTAACCACTTTCATGATTTAAGCATGTTTAGCAATGATTATTTGCGGTTTCCAGAATACAAACTTTGGTGCATCTTTTACTTGCCATTTGTTACCACCTATTCCCCCGAAAGTTTATCCTGTATCATTTGAAGAAACCGACGTTGGGTTCATATTTTAGGGAAAAATGACAAAGCTTGAAGTGAAATGAATCGATTATATCATAACAAGGCATGTGAGCGAACAATATTGTTTTCAATAAGTTCTCATCAGGCATCACTCCAATATATATATATATATATATATATATATATATATATATATATATACCTTAGAATAATAAAATTAGTGGCAATATAAAGGATAATAGGAATACTCAGAATGACAAAGCAATGTGAACGAGTATCAGACAGACAGATAAGGTTGGTCAAAGCTTGAAAAAGGACAATAAGGTTGCGAAATAATGACTTCAAACACCAAAGCGTTATCGACTGGGTCGGACAATTCCACTCAGTATAGCAACGCGAAATTACAGGTATGATAACAACAACTGATACCCGTTACCCAAGTGGTGGCTTTCCTGTTCCAGTGGCCTACTGAATAACGCTTTGGCAATTATAGCGATGGATTAGAGTCTCAGTGGAAACAACGTCGCTAAGTTGAGTGCAGACACATTCAGCTGACTAATATCAGGTAGAACGAAATACGTTCCCTGGATTCCACTGTGAATCACTAAAATGAATATCCGGTACCATCAAAGTATCCGTATAGGAGCCCCTCTGTCATCATAGGTAGAGTGATTTGACCCTGTACAGCAACGAAGAATTTATAAGTAACAATATACAGAAACTGCATCCACTTGCTGAGTCTCGGAGAGAATGAAAAAAACACCCTTAATCCTACTACTAGGGGGATACGCTGGACCGCAGAAAAGAACCTCGAGGATTTGGATTTCGGGGATGGCTTTTGTCTGATGTCACACAAACTTGAAGATCTACAGGCGAAAACTAACAAGTTGACAGAAGAGGCACGGCGGCGAAGACCGGAATTCAAGTGGACGTAGAGTAGACAGAAGTGATGAAGATACACAACCAACAACAACAAACGCTAATCACCATCAACTTAAAGAAAGTGGCCTCTTTCATCTATCCAGGTAGCACTGTTTCAACTAAAGGCGGTGGCACAGACCAGGACGTCAAAATCAGGATCAGAAAAGCAAGATAGGATTTCACTAATCTGAAATCAGTGTGGAGATCTACTCCACTCAGAATAAAGAACAACATCAGGATTTTCAACATCAACGTCAAGTCAGTGCTTCTATGTGATGGTTCAGAAATTGGCGCGTCACAAAAGGCATTTCAAACAAACTACAGATATTCATCAACAACTGCTTACGCTGGCTCGATACTGAAGACCAGATGGATGGTCAGAATAATAAGAATAAGCAACAAGAAACTCTGGCTGGCTGGCTGACTGGCTGGCAACGAACCAACCAAGCAAAAAACCATCACCCAACAAATATGCACTGGAAGGAAGTGGACATGGATTGGATTGGGCATGCACTGAGAAGACCATTCAGGGACATCACGCACCAAGTCAGGCACTCGAGTGGAACCCAGATGGGAAAGGGCGAGTTGGGCGTCCGAGGGTGAGGGTGACATGGAGGAGATCATGTGAGGAAGGAGTGAGAGGTTGTGGGCAGTTGTGTGGCCAGGTTGAAAAGATTGCAGAGAAGAGAGTGGAATGGGGGTGTGCTACAGAATTGGTATGTTTCACTAGGAACCCAAGTGACAAATAATGATAATAATAATTCTACTACTACTACTATGTTTCAATTCATAAAAAAACTAAAATAAATGAAATCTTATTCATGTGACTGTACACATCATCAAGATGAAATTAGTATGTAATTGTAATTACTGGTATGGCCTACATAGCTCATCATCTTTACGCTGTTAAGCTAGTTAAACTCTACATGCACTCTAATCTTCATCCTGGAACATCATCAACTGAATGTTGTTAACAGAATACACTTAAATTGTATTGTCCATATACAATATCATCTAGGAAACGTTAAAGCATAATCTACAGACTTGGAGTAATCATAGAATAAAAACAAGTATAAAATTTAAAATACTGACCAAACAGTTATCTTATCAAAATTTACCGTATCTTGAACATTTTTTTCCGTTGCCATTTTATCTATTCATTGTCTTCATTTTCAAGAAAAAAAATCTGTGAATCAAGTTACACCAGGAAAAGAGAAAATTTTTACTGATTATAAATGATGAATAACATCCTTTTCGAATAAATTCCTTGAAGATAAAAGTCTTCATATCATGCACCAATAACATTAAACTGATAGAATTATTCTTTCCAGTTTTGCAACAATCTGATTTAAATTCACAAATCAGATTAACATAAGTTCAATTTTCAATGTTGTAGGTGAAGTGGTAAAAAAATGTTGCTCTCTTTTTCGAATATTTATTACAAATTTCAGTTTTCATCTCATCATATCTATATACTGATAATGTTGGTGATTTAAAATCACCATTTGAATCTTACCATTCAAAGATCAATGTTTAATTGACATGCATTTACTTGATTTAAACAAATAAGTAAATTGGCTAAAGTCAACTTGAAAGAAACTTGAGTCTCATCTAAAATCATACTAAGTTTGATAGTACAAAAAAAGAATAGCGTATTTTATGAATTTCTTAACATAATACTTCAAAACGTTAGGCTAAAAATAAGAATTAAATTCTTTGTATAGAGAAAACGTCTTTTATGCTTTAATGTTTATATCTATCTAATTCTGCATGTCAGTTTGTTTTTCAAAAAATCTCCAATATCACCAGTGTCAATATCATTGGCTAGCTAGATAGTTGATTCATACTTTTTATCTTTATTTCAGACAATATTCTTCATACGATATGGAATCCTCAACAAGTAATATACATGAAAATTTTCTCCTTGTACAATAATTTCAAATGAAATAACTATCACATCTAGGTAAATTTAATCACATCACTGCTGCAGAAGTTTTGGAAGGAAGGAGAGGTACCTGCTTATTGACTGGAAAAAGGGCTACCTTGTCAAAACCCCAAAGGAGGGAGACATAAGCCTTTGCAAGAAGTGGTGCCAGATCATGCTCCACTCCTATCCACCCCAAGCAAAATATTATGCCGCATCATCCTGTAGAGACTAAAGGATGCGCTCGATTCAAAATTACGACCAGAAAAGTCTAGCTGGCTGGCTTCAGGAAGAACAAATCATGTGCGGATCAAATTGCGACGCTACACTACGAATCATCATAGAACAGAGTATAGAAAGGCAGTCAACCCTCTACCTATACTTCACCCATTTTGAGAAGGCCTTCTACAGAGTCGACAGAGAAATAATTTGACAGGCAGCTGCTTCAACACTACGGAATACCACAAACTTTTATCAATCTCATTCAATAACTATATGAAGATTCCTAATGCAAGCAATTCACACTGGGAAGCTCAGTGATGCCTTTGAAGTGAAGACGGGGGACAGGAGTAAAATAAGGCTGTCTACTATCACCGATTATCTTCCTGATTGTGGTGGACTGGATCATGCAGAAAACCGTGAGGAGATGGGCATACGCTGCTGGACCGGGTAAAAGAGCCTAGAATATTTGGATTTCACCAACGACGATGACTTATATTTAATATCTTGTAGCACAAACTCTAAGATCTACAGGCGAAAACTAACAAGTTGACAGAAGAGGCACGGCAGCGAAGATGCGACTTCAATTAAATGTAGAAAAGACGGATGTGATGAAGATATCCAACGAACAACAGCATCAACAACAAGGGGCACCAGTCATCATCAACGGAAGAAACCTAAAGGAAGAAGTCTATTTCACCCACCTATCTAAGTAGGCAGCACCGTTTTAACTACAGGCGGCGGCACAGACCAGGACGTCAAAATCAGGATCAGAAAAGCAAGACAGGATTTCACTAATCTGAAATCAGTGTGGAGATCTACTCCACTCAGCACAAATAACAACATCAGGATTTTCAACACCAACGTCAAGTCAGTGCTTCTACGTGATAGTTCAGAAACTTGGTGCGTTACGAAAGGCATTTCAAACAAACTACAGATATTCATCAACAACTGCCTACGCTGGATCGATACTGAAGACCAGATGGATGGCCAGAATAATAAGAATAAGTAACAAGAAACTCTGGCTGACTGGCTGACTGGCTGGCAACGAACCAACCAAGCAAAAAATATCACCCAACAAATATGCACTGGAAGGAAGTGGACATGGATTGGATTGGGCATGCACTGAGAAGACCATTCAGGGACATCACGCACCAGGTCAGGCACTCGAGTGGAACCCAGATGGGAAAGGGCGAGTTGGGCGTCCGAGGGTGAGGGTGACATGGAGGAGATGGTGTGAGGAAGGAGTGAGAGGTTGTGGGCAGTTGTGTGGCCAGGTCGAAAAGATTGCAGGGAGGAGAGTGGAATGGGGGTGTGCTACAGAATTGGTATGTTCCAGTAGGAACCCAAGGGAAAGGTCATAATAAAAAAATAAGATGTAGCGACCAATGTTTTCAGGTTATCATCTGGTTTTGTTGGTACTTTCTTACAAGCAGGTAGAAGGGTTTGCAATTCGAAAAGCGTGTGTAATTTCGGGGGTGGAGGTTGATTCATTCATGCTGAGAAGCTCAAGTTCCAGCCAACTTTCCAAGTAGAGCTGTTTGATACACTGTGGCGAACTTACGGTTCTGTTGCCATTACTGTGGTATTTTCTCACAACTTTATGTTAACTTGCAAAGTAACAGGTTGAAAATTTATTTTAAAATTGCACGAGGTTGGGTTTTACCATTTTTTGACATCTGAATGGATAAAACAAACTCAGAAAGGAGCAGTCTGATGTAATATATCCATTGAAAAACTTTTGTTAGTCCGGAATTCCATCCTTCAGATATTGCTGTGGACTGACTACTGAATAAACTAATTTATCTAAACTATTTTTTCAGAATATTTAAGCTGTTTTCCCTTCTTCGTCAAACTGCCATTACCATCCACAGGCTACTAATATTACTGTGAGTTAACATACATGTACGTACTTGTTCCTTTATCTTTGATACGTCAGTACTTGATATACGACTATTCATCCGTCTATAAAAACACAAAATTTGAAATATGCTAATAGATACTGATAGACAATTTAACTTTTCTTACTCCAGTATTTATAATTATTTAAATATTGTCTTGACAGCAATCATTATGATAAAACAAGCCTGAGAATGATATTTAGTGAATGATACTCACGGAATGCATACATTGAACTCATTTATAGTAGTATAGGGATACTTTAACAAGCAAACGTATGCAAAGGAAGCGCATACACGAAGTGAGTTAGAAAATGTCTTTTCTTACTTATCCTCCTCCACAATTAGGAAAAAAGATTTGATATATTCATCCGCCCAGATGTCTGTCTCCCCATCTGATTGAATGGTAACATCAAGGATATTAGTCCATACTGATTGGTGACACTAACAATATATAACATTACCTGGGATGAAAATGATCCACTGTTTATATACTACACTAGTGACAGAATGCATGAAGCATTAAAAAATATCTGGTAATTAGCATATATACTTTATTCTCTCTGTCTTCACTGACGACTCACGTTGGATAACAAATGCGAATCAAAAAGACTATGAGTATACAATGGTGCCATAGGTATATATAGAAGTTAGTGTATACAAAAAATGTGACACATTCTACTACCTGAAGGTAACTGAGTCTGTTGCTACAATGTAGGAAATTAAGCATTTATGTGTATACATAATGCCGTTGAATACATCAGTGAATTAGATCAATCCATGGAGTTTAGTTAAACTATTAAGTTTACCTATTCTCAATTGGTTTTCATGCTGTGACATACTATCATCTGGCGAGAAATAATTCTACAATAAGATAATTTGCGCTTAATAACTAATTTTATAAGAAATCTTCCATGAAACAACGGGAACCTTATGACATGAATCAGTAAATTTGTTTACAATCAGAAAGGTTAAGAATCAGCTTTTTGGAGTTCTATGCACATTAAGGTGTCACTAGATGTAGTCACAAACACATTGTTATCTGACTACAGTTCATATCAAATATGCAGAAGTACAGGAGGAATGAAGGTTTGATAATGTACACACAGATGTCAACAGTTGCTTTGACCTAGTCGAAAGGATAACTGATATCTGCCGATATGTTTACATCCTTTGAAGACTCCATTTTTATTAACTATGAAGTGGTGAAATACAGTGGTTTTCATTTCCCAGGTACAGTAACCTAGAAGTCGTTATGAGTGACAAATTTAAGTGCAGGGAGTAATTTTATTCAACTGTTACTTCTATTTTTAAGAGAATATGAGCGATACACAAGACTTAAACAACCGATATGTTCTCCATTTCATACACTTTTTCTTCTGTGTGAACTCCTAGGCTATAAGCAGGAAAATAAATAACAAGTCACTCTGCTAGACATGACTTAAAGGATTTTTGTAACCAGTATTTTGAGAATAGTTTGCCTAATCTACGAGGAACTACTGCGGATGCCGAATGACTTTATCTTATCTAAGGTTTTAATCAATAAGTGAACCTAATGTTGTAACTCCTTAGAGGATACAGCAATGGGTATCAAGTTCCAAGACTAAACTTTGCCACACTAGATTACTGATTTTCTCACCAATTAATCAACTCTTCATATTTACTGCCAAAAGTGTCATCTAGTTCACCAGTTGATGCAATTAAGAGAAAATAGTACGAACACACACATCCAATAAGGTTTTAATGACGTTCAACCTCTTGCTCTACTATCTCCAAGCTGTAAAGCAAAATTTAAAGAAATTACAATCGATAAAACAAAGTGGACAGTGACGTTGAGCAATCAATTGAATACCTTGAACAAAATTTCCTCATCTATATGAAATATGATCTGACCTAATACAATCAACTGCAACTTTAAAAAATCCCAGTAAATTTAGCCTTGTGGATACGTTGATAAAGTCTTAAGTTATGAATGTCGCATTCATATCTTAACAGGAATATCAACAAATATGAAAGTCCACCCAGTTCTGAACAAGATATAATGTAATTTTTGGATTTCACTGTCAATCATTATCCAAATCCATTGGAATCAGTTATAGCTTGAAATGAAGTCAGAGAACAGTCACTCGTCTGAAACTTTTTGCCTGCTATATGATATCCGCTATAAAGAATGTCAGAATTGAGACAGAACAGATTTTATTGCTTTAGTATGGTTTATTTACTTTTAATTGTGAGGATTTTTTTCCTTTTTTACCATTTGCAGTGAATGTTGACATGTAATGAAATGGAAATCAATTTTCAGCAGCCATATTAACTGAGTTAAACCGATTCCTAGAATAACCCGCTTAATCCCTCCATTTTTATCGTAATAAGATGTCGAAACTATTTTAGACAACGTCAGGGGAAAGTGATAGCCATAAACCACTAATTAGTTTGTTGGTTGGTTGAAGGCAATCAGCATGAAGCCCTAGACCTAGGTCTCGTGTTTGTTGGCATCCTTCTGCAAGATATACATGCAACCTTTGGGAACTGACGTCCCCTCTGAGATTCAAACTTGCGTCACTCATTAATGAAGTCTGGGACTCTACCAGTGGGCTATTCCGGCCGTGGTTGGACTACTTTACGAATAGATTACACACATTGATTGATCACTGGAAAGCAAGTAATTTCATGTTGCCCAGTCCTAAGGTTGACCGAATTATATTGATCATTTTGCAATATGGACACTTTGCTGATGAGTACCAACAAGCGAGAAACCTAAGTCTAGGGCTTCCTAGAGATTGCCTTTAAATAATTAATTTCTATCGAAAGTGTATCACAGTGGTGAGCCTCGTAGCTTGGTTGCTAGACTTCAAAAGATAGATAGAATTCGATCAGCCCTAAAGACTGGAAAATATGAAACTGGTTGCTTCCCAGAGACCAATCAATGCATTAAATAGTGTTTACGGTCTAGTTTCATTCTTAAAAAGACTTATCAGCATTTAGCTATGAGTATGTTGTAGCACAGTACTATTCAAATTACTTTCGAAAAAAGTAATCCATATGTCAGTAATACACATCTGTTAAAATCAATTTTGTTTCTTAAGATGATATTCTGATTAATGCGGTCAATGAAAACTTTTAAATTTCATGTTGCTTATCTTTGGCTTCGTCTGCCATTTTCATACTACATGTTGGTGTCTTAGAATCTAGCTACCTTAGGATTTAAAGTTTGGATTGAGTTACTCTCTTGTTCTCGTAAGTGACTTACTTCGACATGAAACTCCATGAAGTTTTAATGATGAGTCTTTACAGGTGACAACAGGTACTCAGTGATGGCGTTGAACTAATGTTACGTTATATGACGAACTGGGGGAAGTAGAAGAATGTTGACCATTGGTCCAATGGTATGGTGCTCACCGTGTAACCGAAAGGCCTCAGGTTCGATCCTTGATGCAGCCATCCAGTGCTCTCAAGTTCTCATTGGTTCTCCACTTGATGTCAGTCTGTGATGAATACCAATTTGGGATCAATAAAATTCCCACAAACCTCCGAGTTGATATACAAATCATTGGTCATTTCATTGTTAAATATGGTTTTAGTTCTTGGCTATACACTTAGTAGTAGCTGTCAATGGAATCCAAGACGTCCATGTTACCTCACTTCTAAATCAATATTGGAAAAAATCAAAAAATGTTAAGACAAACGGATATCTTTGGTCGATAAATGACTGTCTTAATAAATCACCTGATAAAGTTCTGCTTTTCAAAGCGATTAGTGTCATGTTCATGTTTCGCCGGAAACACCATCAAATTAGGATACATTTACATCCAGTTGACGAGATTTAAACGGGGTGAAACGCGCCTGCCAGTTTCTGCTGCTAGGCACTACCAGAAAATTCATCTAAATCTGATTACAAGCAATATTGAAATGTTCGTACAAGGAACTTTTATGCTAACAGAAATTCATCGGCTCATTTTCCTTTTCAATCATCAGAAATTATGATAACACAACTGGTTTATCTATCTCAGCGTAAAAGGTTATCAAAGGTGCATGCCATTGCTCAAGTTGACTCTCTATAACGCATATCTAACGGGTAATCGGAAGTGTTTATCTGAGATAATTCACTTACGAACTCATATCATAATTTGCCATGGAAAATTTCATGTAGGATATAGACTTTGTGATAGGAAGTGGGATGAAATCCTTTAGATTCCCCAAAGAAGCCTGAAAAGCCTTCACACTCAATCGTGGCATGTCGAACGTTTGCGAAAAACCACGTGGTCATACATGTGAGACTGAGACTACCTAAAGGACTCCCTAGAAACCTAGGGAAATGTCCAAAGACAGTAACAAATGTATATCAGCCGTTTATTTTTGTATATATTCAACTTGACAATAAACGTTTACCATGTTAGCCGCCTGCTTTTTGTTTTCGAAGAATCGAGTAACCATCAAGGGTGAAGCCTAAAGTCATTGCTTAATAGTTCACCCTTATAAAGCGAGGACAAGGGACACTCGTGAAGGAAGTTATGACAAGCATTCCTTTCGATCGAATTCAGTTATTAATGGACCAACAAGACCGAAGAACTGAACAGACAAATATGAGAATCATTGAAGCACTAACTGAAAAGCTGTGTGGTATACAACTAGCATCACTATTCGTGCAACGTGAATTATCTCTTATTTCTTTAATACAAGACTCCAGTTTTGATTTACTCTGATGCATTACACTTGAATCACGATTAAAAAATTATGAAGATTTATTTGTTGTTGACCTAAAATTGTTCGATGATGCAGCAGAAGTGCGTATCCTTTCAAGAAAATTGGGCACTATAGAACATGACCGTTACATAAATCTTATAGGGCCAAAGAATTCTTAAAATTTTACTTTCTACAAAACAGTCAGAATTCTCTTAGAGACATTTTGAGAGTAATCATCTATCTTTCGAACTAGATACCGGTGGTTGAATATCATAAAAAGTCAAGCGATGACTATGTCAAAATTGCCTGCATTGTCAATAAAGACTGTGATTGATAAGGATCAGTCAAAACCACCTTCAGCATGTTGGCCCTGTAGTGGTTGGAACTCTGTGGTATTTTACTCGCTTAAGAACCGTGGATGCGTGAAGTCTTCTCGATGAGACTATATGGAGGGCCACTGTAAAGTTAAACACCTAAATAAGCCACAACTGTACTCAAAGAAGCATTAGCGTACAAACTACAAATCAAATGCTGCAGCAGCACTACAAAAAAGTGGATCAGTATCGCGACAAAAATATGTATCCATAAAGATCAACGGACAGCAGGTTCATTTACAGCTTGATACAGCCTCAGATTAACATTTGTCTGCAGGCAAACATGACAGAGAATGGCCCGACCGAAAATCCGCTTTCACATAGTTAAAGTGTGAAGATTATCCAATACCATTTGGTTGCTAACAATCATCTAAGTGTTGTGATTCTACTGTCAATTAAACTTACCTGAAGACCAAAATGTTAAGCTACATTTTTACAGAATGATCAATTTGCAGACAATTTACAAATTCGACGGTCCACCTTAACATTTCGTTTAGGTAAGTAGTACTTCAACTGCCCAACTGTGGTGTCCACAGGGTTTCCGTCAGAAACAACCTGCTAAGATCACAAGGTAGGGTCTTTGATGCAAAAGTGTCATGAACCAACGAAATATCCTACTGAACAACTTGAGTAGTTGAAAACTCTTCAGGTTGATCCGCGATCTTCCCCAACCAGATCAGAGTGATTCAAACCCAGAACGGCCGTTTCGTATATTTGGGACTGAGCTCATCAGCGGTGTACACAAACAAATTCAGCTCACAAAGCCAAGCTGTTCAGATCATATGAATCTGGCTAGCTGACTTGCGTGGAATAGTATGCCCTAAAATAAGATGATCGAGTTGCAAATGACTTACAAACTGCACAGTCCACGTTGATATTTCTCACCCTGATCTGACTTCTGAAATCTACAGAACAGCCTGGGTGGTTTCTAACTGTTCAGGTTGTTCAGTAGCAAAAACTTTCTATCATCAATATTATGATGTATTTCATGATTATATTGTCGAAAAAGAGCCCATGAGAGTGAGCTAGTCTACTGCTACTAAGGAGTACTCAGCATGATACTGTCAATAAAAAGCTTTCATTGCCACCAGGAAACTAAGTGAATCGATAATGAGATGTCTTGTGTATTATGTTGAATGGCTGACTGCTTAGTAGCAAACTTTCAATAATTTAGATATGGTTGTTGTCACTTATTATCAAAATGTATATACAGTCTCTAGGGTATTGTCAATCCTTCAAAAATTTCAGCTTTGATTGTTCGATTACTGAGTACTAGACTTAAGACTCAAATCTCTGAGTAAGGTTATGTTTCAGCGATATCTGATTGATAAGTAAAAATCAGTATAAAATGTCAGTCTAGCAAACTTTCTTGTTAGATCAGTTTTAACCACTTAAAATCAAACGTAGTACCCTGTACTACAATGTTAATGTCGTTGGTTACAATTAACACATGCTTGGTAGCCGGAAGTGAACATTGCTTTCTGTATGATGACTGATTATCATAAAATGACCCTTGAGTTATAATAAAAATTGTGAAGTGACATAAATAAAATGTACTCGATTACTACTTATACCATTTATGGGAAAATACAGAATTCGTGTCTAATCAGCTGAACACTAGACTATACTGGTTCGCGAATGCATGCTTTTTGGTACAGTGATTCATTACAGCTGGAAAAAGAGATTCAATGTCTAATGCAACAGAAATAAGTTAGCAACAAAACGCTTCCCATCCAGGAATCGAATCCGGAAAAAAGTAGTATGCCGTTAGAATAAGTCAACTGATCATACTTAACACAAAGAATACGTCAATACTAAGTGATATGTGCAGTGCAGCGGGACTATTTTTACGCCAGGTCAAACCCTAAAGACAGAAATATCACCATGGGTAAGAGAAGGTGAAAATGAGAGTTTTATGGAGAAACTAGTTGGAAGTTATCTGTTGAACAGGTTAATGATTTTGTCTAGAATAACAACGGAGGCTTCAAGATTAAACCACCCAACTCAGAGGACAGAACATCACCGAAAACCTGGCAAATTTGCTTTGCTTATTGAGACATTTAAGTATAATCAGAGCAAGTGAGTTTCACTGACTGATATTTAAATATCATAAGGTAGCTAGTGTGTTCTCATTATTCACTATGTTGTCGATGGAGCTTATACTTCCTAAGAGAGTAGTAAACATACCGCTTGGCCTCACAGTCAAGATGTGAATATCCAACTAGTATATAACCCAGATATATTTACAAAGTTTACAGTGTTTATGCAACGATAATAGTTAGTACCAGGAAAATATGAATGATGAAATATGCTTGTAAATATCCATCTTTAGTCTTCAGCATTTGTAATTATCTATCCATTTTAGGATTACTCAGAAATTAACTGGTTTTTGACACTAATTATCCACTGAGAAAAGAAAAAAGTAAGAATAGAAGGTAGACAACGAAACATAAATATTTCAGATGACACTAATGACAATATTAGCATTGTTAATCCTGTAAAGTCATATGGGAATTGAAATTTCAATACCTTCTGTACATGTGTCTGTGTATGAGTGTGTGTGACACACAAAGAAGGGAACATGAAGTCTCTGAGTAAGAGGTAAGCAGTAAAACAAAATGAAGTGGGATGAGCAAAGGAAGATAAAGTGGAATTAACATCTGGAGTAGTAGTGTAGCGGGAGGCGATTCTACTTAATGGTTTATTGTCTATGAATTATTGAACTCGTATACTTTACAGTGAGTAAATAATGACAGATGGAAACAAAACCTTAAAAAAACATACACTATTATCTTGTCAAGACTCAATGACGACCGCCAGTACCATTGCCAGTAGATCATTACTGTTATTAGTCATAACACTATTGTTACCATTACTACAAGTATTGCATATGTTTTATTTATTATTTCTCACCTTTAAAATAATCAAGTCTTTATAATTCCCAATTTTTATTTCTCTAGTGAAAAGTGTATAAATATTGAATGTACTCCCTTTTGGATTAGATTATCTATGAAATAAGCAGACCATAAATTCTTACAGAGATAGGAAGCATTTGACAAGTTCTGGTTGACATGATAATGAAGTGTATTTTTTTTTATCTTTTAACCATAAGTTTCAATCAGGTCAGTTTTAATAACGGGCGAGTAATTAAATTTATGTAGCATAAATGCACACCTCAGTTGTTTTGAGTTCTACGGTGTATTGGCGATTATCTTCCCTTTATTGAATGTCTTTACTGGTTAATTCAATGGTGGGTAGCCATCAGTAATCCCTGCGTCAACGTTTGTGTTTATTGTAAATTTTCTTCAAGGCGTATCTGCAACCTAAAAGGGAGTGGTATTTCCACTGAAATCCTAACCAACATCACCTTCATGCTACAGTCAGAGATATTGCCGGTAACCTATTCACTTCGTAATTGACCTCATGTATGACTAGATGAGATGCACTGACTGACCACTGAAAAGTAACAGATTTCATTTAACTAATCAGAGGTACTAACTGGATTCTGTCAATCATTTCACAGTGTGTGTCAACAAACAAAACCTAGGCCTAAGGCTTCCTGCAAATTGGCTTCAACCACCTAACATCCATCAAAGTACATTGTGATCGTGTTTGAAGCTCGACTGACGTAATCTGTTCAGCATTCAGGACTGGACAACATTATACTGCTTATTCTACAATGGGCAGGCAATATACTGTTATTGATCTAGTGATCAATCAGCCTAGATATTCGTCTTACTATAGACTTGGCGTTAGTTACTAAGTAACTGATTGTCTAATGATTGAATGCACAAATATTCATCGAAACCTTTCTGAGAGTCAATCTAATTCATTTGAATATCTATTATAAAAATGATGCTTTTGATATTGGGAGTCTCCTGATACCTTGGATAAATGTATAATCAGTCTAAGCTTAAAATATTTCATGCAAATACGTTAACTACTGATTAGTAGGATAAATTACTAAAAGTAAAATAGATACATGATGGATTTAACTTTGTAACGGCCTGGCACTACGGTCGTGACCCAAAGCATTAGTTGTTTCTTTCTTAACATTTTGTCTCAGTCTTTTTAACCGTTAAAACATGAGACTGTTTTGAAGGCTAACCCCATAAGTTCAGTCCAGTAGCTTTAAGGGTATAATATACTACCATCTTTCCAGTTAGTGATAAATTATTTTTTATTTTGAATATTTTGAACAACATGTGTTATATTTCAGTACTAGCAGAAGTGAAATCATCATCATGATAAATCCTTCTGCTTAGATGGGCTTTAAAGCCACTTCATGAGCAAATACTCATCGTATATAACACTCACCGAGAGCTATTTGGAGTGAAAAGCAGTGAAAAGTTCACTTGTAATGAAATTTCATCCTGAGAAATCAGCTTAAACTGCAATTTTCCTTTTCTCTACGTAATACATTACTAAGGTTAAAATGGCTAGCACAAAATACATGAAGTCTGAGCTTCTAAGAAATCTACTGTATAGAAGTGAGGAGATAAGAATTATCAATCATGGTAATTTATTTGGTTGTGACGAATGGAAGAATCCAGGACGCGCTCTTCGTCCTATTTGGGACTCATATGCCAAAACGGGTAGAACAATTCGATCCAGTATAACAATGGAGAACTACAAGCGTATCAACAAGTAGTATATATATATATATATATATATATATATATATATATATATATATATATATATATATATATATATATATATATATATAATTTGTCCCTTGGGTTCCTAGTGGAACATACTAATTCTGTAGCACACCCCCATTCCACTCTCTTCTCTGCAATCTTTTCAACCTGGCCACACAACTGCCCACAACCTCTCACTCCTTCCTCACATGATCTCCTCCATATCACCCTCACCCTCGATGCCCAACTCGCCCTTTCCCATCTGGGTTCCACTCGAGTGCCTGACCTGGTGCGTGATGTCCCTGAATGGTCTTCTCAGTGCATGCCCAATCCAATCCATGTCCACTTCCTTCCAGTGCATATTTGTTGGGTGATGGTTTTTTGCTTAGTTGGTTCGTTGCCAGCCCAGCCAGCCAGCCAGAGTTTCTTGTTGCTTATTCTTATTATTCTGACCATCCATCTGGTCTTCAGTATCGAGTGAGCGTAAGCAGTTGTTGATGAATATCTGTAGTTTGCTGAAAATGCCTTTCGTGACACTCCAAGTCTCTGAACCATATAGAAGCACTGACTTGACAACAAATAGTAATTACCGATTAACTACTATTTGCACAAAGGTGATAATTTTAAGACAGCGTTTTGTAGCATTTCAGTTAGATTTCCTTTGATGAATAAACTGCTTTCTAGACTCTTAACTTATGACTTCACAACCGGCTAATGGATGTAACACATATCAGTGTTCATTTAAAAAAAGATGGTCATTTTAGTATTGGGCAGTATCTAAACATGTCACTTGATGGATACCGATTCTCTATCTTGGTGACAACACTAATGCGTGGCTATCTGCAGTTGACAAGTCTGTAGTACTAGGAAATATATAGCTTGCATTCCACTACTGATGATTACTAAGTACAGTAGTAATTAACAGCTCCAGATTAGCAAGAACTTTTTCAAATCTTTCAATAAAGCTCATACTCTAACAGTGAAACTTTCAAACAGTGATACATATGTAGATAACTATAACCTATATGATAAAGTTGCAGAAAGTGGACTCCTGAATCACAACATGCTTATAATGAGACCTGAAGATCCTAGATTTGGCTTTTCAAGTGATCATGGATGCATACTGTTTGAATGACACTGATCTGTGATGAAAATGCCTTTCAAAGTGTAGAAGGAATGAATAAAAAAACAGTATTTTCTAATTTCTAGTTGCTTAGACCATAGTAACACCACCCATTCTTCGGGTACTGGATCTTCTCACATTAAAATCAAAGATAAATTCCAAATTGGATACCTGTCACTAATATTTCTTGTTAAACTAAGCCATTTTTTCTTACCACCCACATGTAAAATTTATTAAGTTTCTTGCTTCAGAAAAACATGTAGTATTTACAATTTATAATGCGTGTATGTGTGGTGTTGTTTTTTTAAAATCAAGGATTACAATAGCAATTACCTGTTTTAAAATCATGTTAGTGAACAATCTGCCTACCGGATTGGTAGCCGCCTATGTATGCTTATGAATGTGAAACAATAAACTTCTCTTTTAACATTCTTTTCGAGTTTGATTATCATGTAGAAATTTGATCTCACTTCTCATACCGAACAACAAGTTTTCTGCCTACACAACAATATTAATATGATTTTGACAATAAAAGGAAACATACAACGGTATAATGTTGTAACCGATCATGTCATGACCGAGAAAACCTACAGGTCAGTGTCGGTCACATCTAAAATAATGTATATCATTCGAAAGTGTATACATGTTATGTTTGGGAAAATTTTACTTACGTTTTACTAAAAAAGAAAATAAGGTATATCTTTAATATTTCTTGTAAGTTTTAGGCGTTTATAATTCACTTTCTAATGTTATCACGTTAAATATCTACAACTTGATTATGTAAATCTTTTGGTACTTTGATTGTTCTCGGAGCTTCCATTTTTGCTTACAGCAAAGTCAGTTATGTCAATCTGGGGATCATATCCAGTATGTCTTGACAATGAAGTCACTGTGAAGAATTTCACCTAAACTATATTCTGAAGCTTTACCCAATAAAGCTGATGTTCAAAAAACACTTGGACCATCAGAGTGTTCTAACAGTTCATCATGAAGGTGAACTCAAGCACAGGGTCCTGATAATCCTGTAGAAGCACCTGACACTTTGACTCCGCAACGTATTTACCATTTTTAAGGACACTGGTTGCAAACTGATTTGAATAATCTGCATTTTGCTGGATAGTATAACCATATCCACCTATCTAATGTTGAAAAGTCCTTCACTTTATAACAGGTTTACAGCTCGATCACAGTTGCCTCCAGAATGTTATTTATGGCAAAGTTAGAGAGGAATGGCGAAATCAGATGACCCTAAGACCACTATCGGTTTGAGACAATGGAGATAGGTAGCTGAATACCTTCCGTCTCCCTGTGGTGTTACAGTGTGTTTATCCCATAAATTACTCAAACTCTTTCTAAAGATCAGTACCTCACTGAATTCATTCCAGAGTGGTTGTACATTCTCAGTCTCCCTTACTTTCGCAAACATTGCAGTCAATCCCCTGACTACGAACTCGCCTCCATCCCTAGAAAAATAATTGAGGGTAAGTTATCCGGACAGGATCCCTCATGGCTCTGTGGTACTTGGAGTTGCCTATGAACCTTTGCCTCGTTAGGTTGTTAGGTGTTAACTGACCGAACAGCCCAAGTCAAAAAACCGAATGTTGTTGGATCAGTTAGTCAACTGAACTGTATTTCAAATTGCTCCACTCAGCTTCCTTAAGTGACTAAAATGGTTGTGGATCACTATATTAACTACTCCACTGACTATCTCTCTGAAAAAGGATTTTTACTGCTGGTGGGTGGGAGAATTTGGAACAGCTTGAGACCATTGCCAGATAGAGTCACTACTTTTGTATCACTCGCTCTTCCTAACCACTAGGCTTCATGGCCTTTACACAAATGCTGTTTTTCTGTGTCACATCGGACAATAGCGAATTTCATTTTGCTCTCTGCCTACCGAAATACGCTGACAAACGCCTAGAACATATAAAAAAAATACCCAGTGTTCATTAAAAAGACATTCTTCAAAGGCGAAATCAGCTCTCTCTACCGTTTTCACGGCACCATACAAGTTCAGCCAATGACTATCGATATTTTTTAAGGGTTCGATGTTCAGACTTAAATCTAGTTCTGTTCGGTATTTAGTTGCACTAACAGATGGAACCAGTTTTCCTACACCGACCTGCTTAGAACAATGATTTTTATGGCCAGCAAAATACAGGATAAAGTTCGCACACACCAAAGCTTGATCAGAGTCGGAATTGATGCTCAAGAAGAAGTGGTAATCATGAATCAACCCACGGCACCAGTGGTTGATTGTGATGTGATTTATTTGAATCCAGGCTTGTATGGCGACGAGAAGTTAGTTCTGGCTGCCAGTAATTTGTAATCTGTCCAGAGCTATAGAAGACGGTCTTCATTATCTGATCCACGACCAAATGATCCCCACTGACCAATGAAATAAACTTTCTGCAAATCTAGACACATACTTGTGTATTCAAGTTCCCAGCTAACTCTACGATGTCCATCAAGTGAACTTGATATTGAGGGTCACTCAATTGATGACGAAACTTCTTTCTAACTGAGTCCTGGCTGCACCCATTTGAGGTATAGCAGAGACGACATACAGATAGTGAATCTCTTATAATCCACTTTTCACTCTAAACGGAACTTCTAGCCTAAAAGCATAAAGATGACTTCTGAAAGGGATCTAGTCTACTAGTGTAACTTCACCTCTGGTACTGGGTGCGACAGCAATGCCAAGATAATCGATAGTTGGTGTAATAAAGTCTTCAGATTGGTGAAATATAAATCCATATTTCCATTTTACACATGAGAAAGTTATTTGAAGCAATTTGTTGGGATATTGTGTTTGGGTCTCTGAAGTGCAGCATACACAAAAAGGACACCATCTAAAGTCCTAGTCATATCTGTCTGTTGCTCGATCTGTATCAAAATGTGAATGCCGGAGGCAGATAGCTTGAATGCTACACGTGAATTCAGGATGGTTGAGTTAAATATGACAGTGAGGAAAGGCTTTCTGTCAGCAACTGTTTACCGACTCAAGACTTTGGGGATTGACCAGAATTTTAGTCAGTAGTGCGCAACTGAGTGAAATGATGATGAAGAGACAGTACACTTCACATGCAAAAATACGGATGATATAAAGTAATTTATTGAATCATCAAGTAGGAAGTCCATTTCAGGAACAATTGTTAAGCTCTTCGTTTACATCATTGAAAATATTCATCCATAAGGTATATTTTAGCGCCTAAACTGAAGAAAGTAGTCATCTTAAGAAACTATTCCCAGAGCCTTTGTTTTGAATTCTGGTCCACAACGCAATGGAGTAAAATAAGGGAATCGAGGTAGGTTAATGCACCCTTCATTTGTTCTAGCTCATGGAGCTGATGTACAGAACTGGTTTGGAATCAGGGTTTTCCAGCTCCACTAATCTAAAAATAGCATTGGACATTCACTCTCTCACTTTTGTTGAAATGTTCCTAGAACAGTGAACAGGACTTTCCTAACTGAGATTGCAAACACCTTATCACATGAACATAATCCATTTTAGTCTGTTTATAAGAAATGCCACATAGTGAAACAGTATTATTTAGTAGATAACGTTTCGGACATTATCTATTTATTTATTTTGATGTGTGATATTCCTAATAAACAGACTAAAAGGGAAGTAAAATCAACCACAGTGCCCAAGTTTTACTCCTGTATATGAAGGCATTCCTAAAGGATGACTGAAATCGTCTCACCCTCGGAGGGATGAGTATAACACCATATTTGCTACAACCTCTAACATGATATCTGTGCAGGCACCGAAGACTTAGTTAACTGGGACCTAGTCTCGTACAATAATAAAACTCCTAGAAAATTTTATTACGCTCTACTCGTCCACTGATATCACTGAGCGCTGGTCTAGGTGGCCTAGGGGAGCATGGACGTGTTTCCGGAGGCTCAAAAGACAACTGAGATAAGATACTGAATACTCTAGCAAATTCTACAGTAGGTAAATCATTGTGGATTCACAGTTTATTTGTATCCTAACGGTGACATAGTATTTCCTTATTCCCTTGATATCCTCAAATATGCTCACATGCCAGGGTGAATGTTGATACTGTCCATCCACTACTTATTATTTCTGTTATTACAAACTAGTGAACTTCTAACTCCTTTGATTCATCATCACTCCAGATTTTCACCTTTAAATTTCAATGGAAAAGGTATCTGCACAAATATTAATAACTTGTTAGAAGGTGAATTTTGTGAAGTTCTCCAGGGAATTCTTTGCTGTGAGAACAAATTAGTCAGTAGTCAAGACAGATGCCGCTGGAAATATGCAAGAGCTTTTTCCATGTACTGAGAACTAACATTTTTTCAGAGAATATTGGTCATTCACTTATGACCAACTAATTGCATAGTAAAACTGTTGCCTTCATATTTATTTCAAATGTAATCTAGCGGCGAAGTCACTGAATATTAAAGACTGGAACTTCTGACCAAGGTAAATAATTGTGATCTGATCTTTAGACAATAAATAGTCAATCAAGAGCAATATGCAGGTAGTAGAAAAAGGAGAGTGAAGTGGTTGAGTGTGTCGACTACTTCACTTACCTGGGAAGTAGGATCAGCCCTACCCTGGTGGCTCAGTGGCTGGTGGAATCTCCGCACGGATTTAAAAGGCTCGATTGGCTTTTGCCAATTTACGTCGCCTATGGCACCACCGTAAAATCCGATTGTTTATTAAGGGTCGTGTGTACTGCACAGCAGTCCGCTCTGTTCTACTGTATGGCTGTGAAACATGGCCATTGAAAGTGGAGGATACAAAAAGGCTTCAAGTGTTTGACCACCGTTGCCTTCGTAGTATAGGACGTATTCCGTGGTGTCACCATGTGAGTAACCCAGAAGTCAGGAGTAAGATTTTAGGGGAAGAGGTAAATCAGTTGACGAGGTTATGAACCTTCATCGATTGAGATGGTTGGGACACGTATTACGTATGCCTAGTCACCGATTGTGCCTCGTCACACAATGTTGGCCGAAGTAGGCCTAGGCTGGAAAAAGGCTCGAGGTGGCCAGACTAAAACATGGCACCAATGTATGAAGTCTCTGACTGTTGGTTTGAGCCATGTGGGGCGATGCAGACTATGTGGTTGAGGTCCGCGGGACAAGAGGAACCAGTGGTTGGGGACTCTAGGGGATATGGTTCAGAAGTGATGTCAGTGGTGCAGATGCATCCTCACAGACATTATCCTCATCTTAACGACGCTATATCGAGCCTCACAATTTTGTCATTCTTCCTTTCTTTCTCATACTTTATATTTCTTTTGACTGCATTCACTTATCTTCATCCTTCACCTCACTACTTTTTTCTTGATGTGGTGATATGAGGTGTGGCAACTCGGACCGTTACGCAGTAATGCCTGGTCCTATGTTGGTATTGATGATGATGAGTAGGCAACCAGTAATATGCTTTAAAATTCATCCAGAGATGTGATCTTATTCAATGTAACGATTGTTTAAGGGTACTGAGATTAATCCAGTATGTAGTTGTGTGTGTACATCTCTAACGAGTCTCAAAATAGGACGAAACAGTCGTTTGGTGCTGCCTGTTTCTCAGTGATACTGTAACCGATATCACATGATGACAGGCAACTGTCAACGAATCTAGCTGCTTATTCTGGGAATGGTAAAATTCATAAAATTCTTCCCTCTAAATAGTTTCTGATGAGAATTTTATCTTAAAATTTCGATAATTAATAACTTTTCTGTAATTTATACATTTTCATATATAAATGATAAGTTGAAAATCTTTTAGATATAAAATATTTTTCCTAGACTTATCAAAGTTCAGTTAAAATGTCTTCCAAGACTTTAATACTGAATCAATCAGAAGCAAAATCTCATTGAATTCCACATATCTGAAGATTAGACATCTGAAAATAAGTTAAGATGGTTATGATGAAAATGTGATTTAAAAGAAAAACCAAGATTCTAAAAGATTCGGATCAGCGGTATCGACCATTGATGGACAGTGAGAATGAATTCACTTGAAGTAGTCAACATGTAGATCATCTTTCTTTTCATTGGAAGATAATGTAAAGATCACTGCTAGACGGTTCTGAACATTCAAAATTGACACAGGTTAGAAAATCCATCAAATCTCTTCACTTCATGCTGTAGCGACTGACCGAAGCAAAAAACAGAAAACAAATTGAACACTTTATTAAATAAACTGCTACAACTATGAAAAATATTTTTTTAGTTCTCAGCTATGAGAAATACTTCAATAATTCACTAATTAACCTGTCTTAGTCTTCATCTTCGTAAAAAGCAGTTGACTATTCAGTTCTACTATAAGTCCTTTCCTCTGCAAAAGCAAGCGGAAAACCATGAACAATGAATATTTTCAAAACATTAGATAGGAGAATTAATACATGCTAGTTCTAGAATCTCGCCTAGTTTATTAGTTCACTAGTTATCAGCTTGTACTAAGCCTGGACAAAGAGGGAAGGCTTAGTATTGGGCTACCAACCCTACCCCGTAAAACCAATTCAGTCGCTAAAGAAACTTCAAAGAACAAAGAAAATACAAAAAATGAAGACAAACCTATTCTTCGCTTTAATCGAAGAGACGAAATGACACAGGTTGGTGAAAGCCTTCCGGAACCCAATTGGTCGATATTTCTCCTCCTCCTATAGATAATAGCAAAAGTAAGCATAGGGACATGGAATGTCCCATTATGCTTCAACCTAACAAGACTGCACACACTGCAAAACAGATGAAAAGCTATGGGATGGAAGTGGACTATCCAAACTCCTAACTGCAAACTCAATAATCTACTCCAGTCACCCAAACAACAACCACGAGCACACTGAGGGACTGGCTATCATGAAGTCCCCAACAGCATAAAAGGCTCTCTCCTACACAGTGGGAACCAATCTCCTCCTGCACGATCAGGATCATGACACCAAGATCCAAATCAAAAGGAAAGAAAGTCACAATCATACAATGCTACACTATGTACCTACAAATAATCCACATCAAGAGAAGAAGGAAGAATTCTACTGACAACTACAATCAGTATTAGACAAGATCACACCTCAGTTAGCCACATCAAAATTCTGATGGGTGGTGTCACATGAATGCCAAACTCGGAGCAGACAACACAGAAAGAAAGCTCAACATGGGTCGACGGGCACTCGGTCAAATGATGAATGAGAATGGAGAACTGTTTGCAGACTTCTGCACCTCCAACGATTTCGTGATTGGAGGCAGTGTGTACAAATACAAGGATATCCACAGAGACACATGGATTTTACCAGATGAACACACTGCAATAAAATCTGATTGACTTCATCTCAATGTGAAGAAAGTGGAGACGCAGTCAGCCTACTGGACACAATATTAGGTCAGATCAAGAAAGGGAGCAGATGTAGGTGGTTCACACCACTCACTATCTTGTGTAAGGAACCCACCTTCAAAATCAAGTTGAAAGCCTTCAATCCAAAGAAGCTGATGATAGACCGCAGTTTAAGTCGAACACACACAACACAAACTGAACTGAAGGACGAAACTACAAAGGACATCTTCACGTCAGCCAACCATCAGGAGAACATGGGAGACACTAGTGAACATCCCTGAAGAAACCTGTGTGGGAGAACACTGGAACTCAAATAACTCTTGAATCGAACACCACCACCACTTACAACTCGTCCATAAATACCACCTGCTGCACAGCCACACAACTATCAGTGAACACAAAACCCTACAACAAAAGCAGAAACGCCATAAAGTTGCTGAAATCCATGAAAGCAGCAGGACCAGATGGAATCCCACCAGAAGCACTCAGAACAGACGCAGAGACAACAGTGGACATGCACACACCACTATTGCAGAAGGTCTGGAAGGAAGTAAAGATACCTGCCTAATGATCGGAAGAAGGGTTAACTTGTCAAACTCCTGAAGAAGGGCTACCTAAGTCTTTGCATGAACTGGCGTGGAATCACTCTCCTGTCCACCCAAAGCAAGCAAAATATTAAGCCATATCATTCTGGAGAGACTGAAGGATGCGCTGGATTCAAAACTACGACAGGAACAGGCTGGCTGCCTGGCTGACTTCAGGAAGTACAAATCATGTGTGGACCAAATTGCAACTCTTTTTTACGCATCACCATATAACAGAGCATAAAACGGCAGTCACCTGGATCTTTACCACAATTTCATCGATTTTGAGAAGGCCTTTGACAGCGTCTACAGTGAAGCAATTTGACAGGTAGTTGCTTCAACTATGCGGAATGCCACAAGTATTTATGAACCTCATTCAAAAACTATATGAAGACTCCACATGCCAAGTGATTCATAACAGAAAGCTGAGTGACGCCTTAGAAGTGAAGACAGGAAGGAGTAAGACAAGGCTGTCTACTATCACCCGTGATATTCCTGATTGTAGTCGACTAAACTGCATCATGCAACAAACCGTGAGGAGCGAGAAGATGAGCATACGCTGGCTGGACCGCGGAAAAGATCCTAGAAGACTTGGATTCGCCAATGACTTTTGTCTGGTGTCGCACAAACTTGAAGATCTACAAGCAAAAACCAACAAGTTGACAGAAGAGGCAGGGCAGCGAAAACGGGACTTCAAGTGGATACAGAGAAGACAGAGGTGATGAAGATACCCAACCAACACCACCACCAACAACAAACTCCAATCACTATCAACGGCAGGAACCTAAAGGAAGTAGCCTCTTTCACCTATCTAGGCAGCACTGTTTCAACTACGGGCGTCACAGACGAGGATGTCAAAGTCAGGATCGGAAAATCAAGACAGGCCTTCATTAGCCTGAAACCAGTGCAGACATCTTCTGCACTCAGTATAAAGCATGAACTAGACCCGGATTTCCAACACCAATTCAGTCACGTAAGTGCTTCTATGTGATGGTTGAGAGACTTGGCGCATTACGGAAAGCACTTCCAACAAACTGGAGACATACATCAATAGCTGCCTACGCTCATTACTGAATATCAGATGGCTAGAATAATAAGAATAAGCAACAAGGAACTCTGGTGGCAACGAACCAACCAAGAACCCAACGTCCAACAAATATGCAGAAGAGAGCGGAGATGGTTTGAATTGGAGATGCACTGAGAAGACATTCGGGGACATCATAAGCCAGGCCATCGAGTGGAATCCCCATGGGAAGCGACGAGTTGGGCATCGAGGCGAGGGTGACATGGAGGAGATCATGTGAGGAAGAAATGAAAGCTTGTGGGGAGTCGTGCAGCCAGGTTGAAAAGACTGCAGAGAAGAAAGTGAAATGGAGGCGTGCTACTGAAGCCCTATGTTCCACTAGGAACCCATGAGACAAATAGTAATAATACAGAAGTCCTAAAAGCTTAGCACTCATAACTCTGAGTAATCAATGAACTAACTGGCACGTCACTGAAACGGCTAATCAATAATACGTGTGGCGTTTATGTACGTCTTAACTCGAATGCGACACAATAAAGTATAAAAATATTTTAGGAGTTAAGTGTCATAATCTTCATGTATATCTTAGGCGAATAAATCAGACTGAGTGATTCGACAAATTGTCATTTGTCATGACGGATAATACCCAAAGAGCTTACTTTGAAAACTGGCCAATTATCGCTTTGCAGATAAATCTAACTGGAGTGAGAATTGAAAAAAATGTTACCCTTAAACATTTCCCAACTATTTCAAATGATAACAAAGGTTAAAGACTATTAAGATATAAGGCTGTGAGGAATTTATACAATATGACGCCAAATATCATCTGTCTCTCAGTACTTTTCGGCAAAGATAGCTGATCTTGTATATGATGATAGTCACTAAGGTGACATAACGCTTGTTTCAACGAAGCAATGCAAAATAGATTCTCAAAACAATTCCACTCAGAAAATTGAAATTGTTGGTCATTCTCCAAGATTGAAGCTTTATGCTCCAAAATGTGCGTTACTCCTTGATTAGTCACTGGAAAGCAACTAATTTCGTATTGTCTAGTTCCCACTGCTGATCGACTTCTATCGATCATTTTACAATGTGGTCACTAAACAAAGTGGCTAAGGATCATGGTGCACTTTGATAGATGTTAATCGGTTGAAGACAATCGTCTGGAAGCCTTGGACCTAGGTTTTTTGCTTGTTGCCACTCATTAGCAAGACGCATCCGCACCCTCAACGGAAGTGGTGTCCCTTCTGAGATTCAAACTCACGTCACCCAGTTTTACAGTCAGCGAAGCTACCACTACCTACAGGAGGTTAATCATAGCCCGAATAACTCAGTGGTAACATCACTAACTGTAGCACTGGGTGGTACGGGTTTAAATCTTAAGGGAGACACCTGTTTCATGAGGGTTACAGACATCCCTTACTGATTAGTGCCAGCAAGCACGTAATTCGAGTCCAGGGCTACCTACAGTTTTCCTTAGGCCATATAACGAGCATTATTCAGTTTGATGTGAAACCCTGTTTGATATTTTTCACTTTTTTTAATTTCTTCGCTCATTCTTCTACTGTTACCATTGGATTTCAAGCATAAATTTATATTTAAATACAAATAAGTTAATTAGAATACTAACAACTATTATTAATTCACTACGATTGTTCAGTTGCAATTAGTTATTCGGAAGATATTTAGCAATAAACAATAGTGATCCTATTGTAAACTTAATCGATGGACTTTACCAGTGTTGAGCACTTAGGAGGTGAATGCTACATTGGTTACCATCTGGCAAGCGATTCATGTACTCAGTAAAGCCAAAAAGAAGGTCAATTGTTATCAAAATAGGTTGGTTGTACAGTTTCTTACTTCCACAGAGAGTGGTACAGGTTTGAACCTTTGGAGGTAACTAAGTTTCACTTACGTCTTGTTAGTAATTACCAGCAGATAGGAAATCTAAACCAACCACATCTTACTGTTGACTAATTCATAACATTCAATCTCCTAGGAAAAGTTTATTTTATTCTATACACTTATTTGTTCTTGAAAAGACCAAAAATATCAGTTGAAAGAAATTTAGAAAAAACATTGACTTAGAGATAGCAGTTTAAATTCTATAAAGCTAGGACAACAGTAATGAACTCGGTAACATTTTATTGAAAATTATAATAATAAACTTCATTCTCTCAGCATTTATTGTCCTCTAAACCCTGAGTTATCTTTTAAAGCAATTGTGTTTTGAAAGTTGAGTTTTTCTCAAGTTTAAACTGTACCTTACGAATATTTAGCTGTCAAACAAGATATTGATACTGGGTGATGATTGGTGGTGAAATGAAAGTTCGGGCTACTGTAAGATGCGAAGCAATAACCACCGGTTTTCTGGCTGTATGCATTGCTAAATGAGTTATAATCCCCGACTACTGACCAGATTTTTATTTCACTTTAGTCTCCAAGAGTTTTGCCTGAATTCCATATGAATTCGTGACTCTATATCATCGCTTGATCGCAATTACACTGTCTGCCCAGTCGTAATCGAAATCTACTTGAATTAGAGAGAAGGAACATCATACTGATTATCAGTTTGACAGACTTGTATTGATACTCGGTGATGATTGAAAGTGGGATGAAATTACAAACCATAGCTATCTCAGAGAATCACACTGATAGTGAATTTGTCACTACTTCTTTCTTGTCTTGATAGAAATGGCTGTGAGAACTCTTTTTAACAGTTTTGTATATACAAAGGGAAAAAATGCACAAACTGCTTATCACATAGCACCTTGTAGGTTGGTAGATACTGTGGTTGTGGCTGTGTTGTCTAGGCATTCGAGTACTAATTACTGGATTGTGCGCAACAGAACAGTATTTTATACCCTCCTACCTAGATGGTTCATAGTCAAATACACGAATAAATATGGTGTTTCCCAGCTGTATTACGTTTATTACGCTAACAGATAAGGTAAATTGGTTTTCACAAGTTATTTTTGACTGATTTGCAGCTGGTGCCAGTCGACATTTTTGTCGACTGAAATTAGACAAACTTGGGCAAAACGTTGGGCCATGAATCTGATGTGCAACCAAATATAGTTCACTTGTGGATCAAACGTTGGACTAGACATCCGGCCAGTGGGGTCAGATATAGAGCTACTATAGAAAATATCAGTTCACACACTGGGGCAGTTGTAAAAATCTTAGGCTAATGTTGGAAAAAATGTGCTAAACGTGGGGACGAATGCAAAGTCTAGAAAAATTGGTCCAGACGTAGGTAAGATGTTACAAAGCCTCGCATTAGGCCCTACATTTGGCCAGACGTTATCTGCAGTGAGTTGCCCAACGTTACCCTATTTCGTTTGATGGAAATGTTGCCTGGGGACTTTCGTCATTTTTGAGTGATAAACATTAACGTTATGGATAACCGAAGTGACATTTCAGCTGCTCATACTACTCATCGATTAATTTTGAAACAAATGAATGGACAAAAGTATGTCACGCATGCAGTTTAATCTACTTTTCACTTACTGTAGATTAGCTTGGCACTCTAAAACATTTTCAAATAAATGCATGAAATATTGATAGTCTGAAAAGTAAACCAATAAGACCGAGAAATAGTATAAGTAAGACATATTTAAGAAAATTTTGGAGTTTCACAAATGCACTGATTATTTGTGGATAGTTTAGAGTATTTTTCGAATTCTGAAGGAATTCGGGAGAAAGTGTTCGAACTCAACAACTGGTAAAATAAATACAGTTCATATAACAGTGTTGAGTGCTTATTTCATTTTACTTAAATGAAATACAAAAAATCAGGCTTGAAACCATGTACGTATATCACATTACGATAATCAGTTTCAGAGTAACTTCACTAAGGACTGATATCATCTAGAGAACCAGCGTTAACCAGAGAGCGTCAGAGCTGTTCGGGTGCCATTCAATACTCCAGATTATTATTTATTATTATTTGTCCCTTGGGTTCCTAATGGAACATACCACTTCAGTAGCACGTCTCCATTCCACTCTCTTCTCTGCAAAGTTTCGAACCTGGCTCCTCAACTGCCCACAAGCTCTCACTTCCCCCTCGCACAACCTCGTCCATGTCACCCTCAGCTGGGACGTCCAACTTGTCACATTCCATCGGGCTTCCACTCGAGTGCCTGGCCTGATGCGTGATGTCCCCAGTGGGCCTTCTCAGTGTATGCCCAATCCATCTCCACTTACTTCTGAATATTTGTTGGGTGATAGGTTCTTGGTTGGTTCGTTGCCAACCAGAGTTCCTTGTTGCTTATTCTTATTATTCTGGCCACCTGGTCTTCAGTAATGAGCGTAGGCAGCTATTGATGTATGTCTCCAGTTTGTTGGAAGTGCTTTCCGTAATGCGCCAAGTCTCTCAACCATCACATAGAAGCACTTACGTGACTGAATTGGTGTTGAAAATCCGGGTCTAGTTCACGCTTTATACTGAGTGCAGAAGATGTCTGCACTGGTTTCAGGCTAATGAAGGCCTGTCTTGATTTTCCGATTCTGACTTTGACATCCTCGTCTGTGCCTGTGCCGCCTGTAGTTGAAACAGTGCTGCCTAGATAGGTGAAAGAGGCTACTTCCTTTAGGTTCCTGCCGTTGATAGTGATTGGAGTTTGTTGTTGGTGGTGGTGTTGGTTGGGTATCTTCATCACCTCTGTCTTCTCTGTATCCACTTGAAGTCCCGTCTTCGCTGCCCTGCCTCTTCTGTCAACTTGTTGGTTTTGCTTGTAGATCTTCAAGTTTGTGCGACACCAGACAAAAGTCATTGGCGAATCCAAGTCTTCTAGGATCTTTTCCGCGGTCCAGCCAGCGTATGCTCATCTTCTCGCTCCTCACGGTTTGTTGCATGATGCAGTTTAGTCGACTACAATCAGGAATATCACGGGTGATAGTAGACAGCCTTGTCTTACTCCTTCCTGTCTTCACTTCTAAGGCGTCACTCAGCTTTCTGTTATGAATCACTTGGCATGTGGAGTCTTCATATAGTTTTGAATGAGGTTCATAAATACTTGTGGCATTCCGCATAGTTGAAGCAACTACCTGTCAAATTACTTCTCTGTCGACGCTGTCAAAGGCCTTCTCAAAATCGATGAAATTGTGGTAAAGATCCAGGTGACTGCCGTTTTATGCTCTGTTATATGATGATGCATAACAAAGAGTTGCAATTTGGTCCACACATGATTTGTACTTCCTGAAGTCAGCCAGGCAGCCAGCCTGTTCCTGTCGTAGTTTTGAATCCAGCGCATCCTTCAGTCTCTCCAGAATGATATGGCTTAATATTTTGCTTGCTTTGGGTGGACAGGAGAGTGATTCCACGCCAGTTCATGCAAAGACTTAGGTAGCCCTTCTTCAGGAGTTTGACAAGTTAACCCTTCTTCCGATCATTAGGCAGGTATCTTTACTTCCTTCCAGACCTTCTGCAATAGTGGTGTGTGCATGTCCACTGTTGTCTCTGCGTCTGTTCTGAGTGCTTCTGGTGGGATTCCATCTGGTCCTGCTGCTTTCATGGATTTCAGCAACTTTATGGCGTTTCTGCTTTTGTTGTAGGGTTTTGTGTTCACTGATAGTTGTGTGGCTGTGCAGCAGGTGGTATTTGTGGACAAAGTTCAGATGGTGGTAGATTCAAGTGCTTTTCGAAGCGGTCGGCCCATTGTTTCCTTTGTTTCTATTCTTTGGTAAGTAAATTTCCTTCATCATCTTTTATGTTTCAAGTGTGTTGGTTGATCCCTTCCCTTCCAGATAGTAACCTGGTTATTTGATACAGTGTTGTCAGGTCCCTCCTACCTGCAGCCTGTTCTGCTTCACTTGTTAGTGTTTCGTAGAAGTGTCTTTTGTCTTTCCATGCACTCTTCTTTACTTCTTTGTCCAGTGTTTTATACATTGTACTACATCCCTCTTCTCGTTGTTCATCCTTGCATTGCAACGGTTTATCTTCTGTTTCACTACCCTCTCCCTGCTCTATCAGCTTCCAGGTATCCGTCGAGATCCATTCCTTATCTTCTTTCTTCTTCCTTCCTAATACTGTTGTGCAGGTTTCTTTCCACATCTCTTTCAAAGACTTCCAATGTTCTTCCACACAGGTTTCTTCAGGCATGTTGCTCTATATCTCCCGCTTTGTCTTGATGGCTGCTGTGAAGATTTCCTCTGTAGTTTAGTCCTTCAGTTTCTGAGTGTTGTACTTGAACTGCGGTCTATCACCAGCTTCCTTGAAGGCTTTTAACTTGATTTGGAAGGTTACTTGCACTAGATAGTGAGTGGTCTGAGCCTATATCTGCTCCTCTTCTGTGTCAAGTAGGCTGCGTCTCCACTTTCCTAAGATTGAGATGAAGTCGATCTGATGTTTAATGTGTCGTGGTGTCTGGTGAAATCCATGTCGCTTTGTGGATATCCTTGTGCTTGACAACACTCCAGAAGTACTCACCAATAGTGTGATAGGAAGTGACGCTGGAACCATCAGGTTTCTCATAATACTTGCTACCATTTAGTAACTCGACTTAAGTCTAACAAACCATCATTTTCAACTTCTGATATAACAAGAAAGCTGTCTACCACTCTCTAGTTCTCAATACCTTTCTTGTCAATCTGTATCTGAGATCAAAAGTGTCTTGAAACTAATCAGCTATCCATAAACCACCCAAAATGAAGAACTTAATTATATTAACTTTGTTAATTATTACAAGGTGTAAAGTGATTAATTTATAAATTATGCATTTCATTAGGACCACCGGCATCTTTTGAACTGGGCAGTAGAATAAGTTTATTCAGTATTTTTCTTGAAAATGTTTTGCATTATATTGGATTAACAAAGTGTAATATAATTTTTTATTAACTTTATATGTGAATTCCTTTCTTGAATATCACTGAAGATAAATGAAATTTTGACTAGTTAAGGCAAAAAGGTTCAATCGTAACACTGACCGAAGTCAACCCACTTACTTTGGGTAGGTTAAAATTAAAAACTGAAGGTTAACGTCCAAGTTCTACATTACTACTAACTGTCTATCGCTGCTTAACGTTAAGCAAAAAAGAATACAATGATTAAAAATGTTTTAAACTACGAATCCTGACACAGAATTGGTCAGTTGTTCTAGAACCATCAAAAAGGTAGTGTTAAGATTTAGGACAGTTAACGTGGTAAGTCAATTGTGAAGTTTTATCACCCAGACAGGTTGGTATATGTGTAAAGCACGATCAATCATCGTCTATCCAAGTTGACTGTCATTGCTAGAGTAGGAATAAGATAGGAGGGGTATTGGCATAGTTGAAAGAAAACATTATTGTGGGTCATGAAGTCAGCATCTACTACTCCAGATGGCTCACAGAACTGCAGGTCTCCTAACTGGTGCTTACACGGCACCAAAAATCAATAGCTGACAACAATAAACGATACATCTTAAACTAGATCAGGTTGATGAAAACGTATTCCCTTAATCCTGCTGCGAACGTTTATATATATATATATATATATATATATATATATATATATATATATATATATGCCTTATATCTGTTGTGCGACACGACTTTCATCCCAGTATGGGACTCCTCAGTAGTCCGCGCCCATGACCCTAGGACCTTCAAGTTTCACAGGCAGCACGTTGCTACTAGTTCCGTATTCTGCGGTTCGCATTTTCTTACTTCTGTAACTTATCCATATAGGGCGAACTGGGTTTGATCCCCAGCGGGTTCATGAGTAAGCCCTGGTCGTTAAGTGCTCCCACATTTTCAACAGTTCTGCAACTGATGCGAGTCAGTGATGAATATCACCATGAAGTCAATAAATCTCCATAATCCTGAGAACTAAAATTGTGATGTCTCGTCATTGAAACACGTGCTCACTTCTTCAATCATTCTTTTAATCACATGTAACTTGAACATTTTTGAGCTGCCTTTAGACATAAAGTACTTAAGTAAAGCGAAATTTGGTAAGATAGATGACTTATATTCACGTAGATGACTACCAGAGGAACCCGGGACGCGCGCTTTATCCTATTTGAGACACGTTGGCTGGATGTTCCTGAACCCCAGCAAGTGATTTTGTTCCAACTGAGACTCGAAAGCAGTACCCACTGCTTCAAGCGTCAAAGCGCTTTCTACCAGCCACTGGGGTATGAAAGCCACCTCTTGTGCAACGCGCACCAGTTATGGTATGATGCTTGTAATTTTCCATTGTTATACAGGGTCGAACTGCTTGACCTCGACAATGATTGTCATATACATGTGAACCTCAAGATCATGTAATAATGCTGAACAACTTGAGTAGTTGAAAAGCACTCACAGTGATTCTCGGATTTTGTCTGACATCAGAGTAATCTTAATGTAAAGTTGCCAGATTCAGTTGATATGAACAATCTGTTCTACGGATTGAAAGTTTCCAGATACACCTTTGATGAGTTTAATCCCAAGTGAGCAAAACAGCCGTCCAGTGATTAGGCTATCCCAGTCTAGTAACAGAAGTCTATAGATCAAAGTGAAAGTTTTCTAATTACTCATGTTATCCAACAGTATGTTTTTTTCAGTCAGTGACACTTTCACATCAGAGATCACATTTTGTGATCTTGGAAAGAAAACCCTGCTTACATCACAATTAGGATGTTTAAAGGTTATTCAACTGTGGCAAGTTTTCGGCTTTGATCGTGGGATTTGAAAATAATTTTTAAATCAATCGTCTCAGTCTCTATATCGTCCAAAAACATTATTTTTTAAGCTGTTTGAATGAATGCGTTGTTTTCCTAAGAAAAAGTTTCTTCTTACCATGGTTATATTTTATGGTTATTTTAAGTTTCAAAACCCACTTGGTAAGTTGGACAATGGTCATGATAATACTCTGATGATCCCAACAGGCTGTAAACAAGGTCTTTTCCGTCAAATTTAGCATTTCCAAATCTTTTACTTTGCGAAAACAGTATGCCAACATTCCATAGAATATCTATTTGATCTCATCTAATAATGTCTCAGTTATTTTCTTCATTTGAAGTCATAGCTGTTCCAAACTGTTTATAGTTTGAAAAGTCTCCCTACAATGTTACACTGATGGCTTCCTCATATTGATCTGCTAATAGACTGTACAGAGGACAAGCTGTCTGGGTAGATGCATATTCTACTGGCCTATCGAAATTGTGTCATGTATAAGATCAAAAATCGATAGTAGTCCCCTCAGATCTTACTGAATCTTCTGTTCCATAGTCGCTACCATGATAATCTGCACTCTCCTCCTTTATAAATGTAGATGAAGGTACTTTCTCTTAATGTGTTCATCACAGATTGTGAGACTAACTTTGAAGTCACGTTTGAAGGAATAATAGTATGATGATGGCTAAGAGTTACATGTCATTCTTTGTCAGAGTTCTCTTAGTCGTTCGAAACCGTGTCACAGTTTCAACGAGTGTCCATTCAAAAATTAAACAAACGATTAAAGCAAATCACTCAGTAAATTGGTTCATATAGTCCAGAGAATTGACTGATTTTATATCAGTCAAAGAAAGGAGAATAGGGATTCGAACAAGTAGGATTGGCTTTATCACTTCATTTATTTTCAGAGATATCTTACCCAAAACTTACTAGTTAGTATTTACAGTATAGCTTAGTTCAAGAGTTGTGTTATGACCTATCACTTATTTTTGTATGGCTTATGGTTCCTAAAGGACCCCTGTTTGAAGAAATCAATCATTGCGCTGAAATCAACTTTGTGAATAAAATCTGTAAATTATTTTAAGTTGTGACTATGTAATTCAGTTGCATGTTTGTATGATTCATATCATAAAGAACAAGGGTCATGAACATTAGTCTTATCTTATATTGAGCGGAGACTGGAAAGACTAATTATGTGACTAATTTGTGTGTAAATCAGATGTACGAGAAGTGATGTAAGAAACAACAAAGAATGAGACGCAGGACATAATGTTTCTTATGACACTTTGTACAGTACTGATGAAATATTGTTCAATTTCTATTAAATAGTCACTTGCACAAAGTGTTTCATTTCTTCTTCTATTTCTCTCGTGATTTTCCCTTCATACGCCCACGTTGTCTTTTAAGTTTCTCTGGGCAGAATCGTTACCCAATACTGGTAATTCCCTATAACTTCTGTCGACCTCTCAATATATACTACTTATATCCATTCTTATAGTAGCATGCACCACAGTGGTAGTTGTATATGAAATCAGTCACGTGTTCAGGAAGAGATATAGCAGATTAGAAAACCATTTGAGAAAAGCATCTAAAAAAAGTCTAGAAAACCACGTTTAACATTTCTTAGTGATTCGTCATAGACTAATGTCAAAATTACCAACGTAAGTGGAAAGAGGGAGGATCTAATGAATACATATTCTTCTACGGAATTCCTCAAATGAATTAAAATTTCAGATGTTAGAGTGATCACTGGCAGCAATTTACCAGTAAATACTACATACACATTATAATCTGATAATTAGGTGTAAACATTCAATTTAAATTTCTTTGTAATAAATTGAACATTCAACATACTTGCATACAAACACCACGTTGTACGTAATACAGGCTAAGACATCGAATGAGACATAGCTCTACCGAGGCCAAAACTTTGACAAGTCATGTTGAAGTGGAGCGTACCTGGAGAGTTGTTCAAATTGGCGATGAAGACGTAAAAGAATAAACGTCAGTTATATCGTCGTGAAGTAATCAAATAAGCAGGTTAGTAAAAGTAAAATGCCAAGGGACTATGTGAGTTTTAGGTGAATAATAATTACGCCAATTTAACCAGGAAAAATAAAACATGGTGAAAAAGAGCAGTACTAACACTAACATGGTGGATTACAAAGACACATGTTTTATCATGTTAATGATGGGTCGTGGCTAGCAGTGGAGTCCAGGATGCGCATTTCGTCCTACATAAAAACAATTATACTAAAAACTACACCCGTCTTACAATGAGTGGCTATCATGGCTTGGTGGTGTAGTTGATAAGGCTCGGTCGCTCCCGAGTCTGAATCCCGGTGGGAACAACATCACTCACTGGGAAGCAGGTACATTCAGTTGACGAGTCCCAAATAGGACGAAATGCGGATCCTGGATTCCACTGCTAGCCATGATCCATCATTAATATAATTAGAACACCGGCAATATCGAGGCATCCGCACAGGAGCCCATATGCTAATAGAGACCGATCAATTCAGTTCAATCAACGACAGTATCATATAAAGACAATTATACATGTTTTATCAGCTGAAATTTTAAACATTTGCTTATCATGTTGTTTTGCTGAAAATCTCAAAGGACATGATGATACCCGCTGTTTCTCAGATGATTCTTTCCAAAACATCTTGACAACATTATTTTCCATGGCATGAATCATTTAGCTGACTGTTGTTTGATACGAGTAGGTGTCTCAACCTACGTCATTCAAAGTGATATATAGTTTCAGATGTCGAGTAGCGGTATAATCATACTTTTCTCTGGTTGGAGTCATTGTTATGTTACAAGAAAGTATTTTTGATTTCAAAATGATTATCAGCCCAATAATCTAAATACTTAGTCAGATACCGTGCACTTTTGAATTTCAACTCTGTAATAAGTCCCGCCAATGTTTATGCAGAAAAACATATTACAACAATAGAAGTATGCGTGATTGATACAATAAACAAAAATGAAGTAAATAAAGGGTGTCAACTAGATCATTTGTAATAAGCTTACTAGGAGCCAATAACAGTGAGCGTTTTATATTTTTCTTCTTATGTTCTAAAATAATCATTGAAAAACTAATTAAGCTTCAATTTGCTAGAAATGGATCAAGTCTGTCAGGATGATGTACGTTTCATCCTTTCATCGATTCACTAATGAAGTGCACCTGCACCTGACGATGTGAAGGCTGAACCCATACATCCAAATATCAGAGTATTATCTAATACCGTATGCAGTCCCTTGAAAAACATCTTTGTACCTGCGAGTATCAGTTTCAGTGAAAAAACTGACAGTCAGTGAGATACCAGTGAATGTCGTACAGAACAAATTGTGCTGTTTGAAATCTATTGCTAAAGACAATTTCAAAACATTCATACAAGCAGCTTATATGTCAACGGTGGTCAACAGCGTACCATCTGATGCATCAACAATGCGTGAATACAACCTATATATTTTATGTGAAAGACCCACTTTCTTTCCTTAGTCTAAAATGTTCACATTACAAGGACGAATTTACAGTTGTTCCCCCTCTAACCGACAAAAGAATTTAGAAATCAGTCAAACCAACTACTATAAGTGTATAAGTAGATGAAGACTAGAAGTCAGTCAGTCATTTTACACTCTTGATGTCAGTCTCATCAGTGTATAACATGATTGATTTCAAACTGTCGATAAATATCCAAAAATCAGATAAAAGTTAGTTAGACAACTACCGACTGTTTTATTCGTGTGCTATCCCAAATGACGTGGAGGCTTAGTAACTAGGATCCCGCTGATATTATAATTAGACGCTTTAAAAGCGTTACAGGTATGAAAATTGTTTATCTTAACCGTACAACTTACAAGCAGTTTATTAATTCCCTGATAGTTGTGTGGATGTATACAGTTGACAGGAAACCTGGGTCATCCCAGTGGCTTTTGAACTATCAAGAGAGGTAGAGAAAATCAACGTACAACCTCGTACACAAGTGGATCGGTTCAAATTACCTCACCTCACAGTAGTATACAAAGAACAAGTGGATAGAAAAAGAGTAATATCACAGTAAACAGAGTTATGTGAGAGAATAAACAATTTGTGCGAAATATTCAAGCTTTAGAAGATGTCAGAGAGTGAATACATCTGCACCACTGTGACGATTTTCCAGCTTTATTCACAAGATTCTATGACCTAATAGTTTTTTAACAACCCCTTCTTCTACCCCCCTGTCTGTTTGTTGTCCCACCCTTTCCACAACTCCACAGTATTCTGTCTCATCAGATTTAAAATTGCAGTTGTTTCTGATCAAGATTTGTGATTGTTAATCCTGTATTTCATCAACTCTCTAGCTTATCGTTAATCGGGGATTTCTAGTCTCCACTTATCTCTACATGTATATAGGACGCTGTGTCATTATCACCGCAAGTATTTCCTTTCGTTTTAAGGCTGATTGCAGCTGATGGAAGGCCGTCTGGGAGGAGCTGATGACAGGTATGTGGAAAGGAGCACTTGCTGTCAACAAGTGGGACAGTGGTCGTTAAATGTGGTACACTTTGCACTAAAACCATCCTTTGCAAAATATGCTTTATTTCCCCTTTTGTTTCTTTCTTGATTTGCTCTTTATACGCATCTCTTGTATCTTTTGTTTTTCTTGGCGAAATTTTTACCCATTGCTGGCAATTCCCTATGATTTCTGACACCCTCTCAACATATACTACTTATATCCATTTTATCATCAACGCCCACTACACATGGAATAAAATGAGCTCATTTTGTTCTGCAAATGTTTTTCTTCTTTCTTTATTCAGATTTGTTAGAGGGAGTAATTGTATGACATAATCCAACTCCCCATAGCATGGTAATTTGAAGTAGGCGGTTGCTGGGCATGCGCAGTCGATTAAGGTTCAGAATCTCATTAATCTACTTGCCTATCTTGCCGAATTCACTTCGTCTAACATCGACATTGCTTACATGGTGATTCCACTATGAATGAGCAATGGTACGAAGATAACTGTGATCAAAAACTCGTAACCGCTATATTTTGTGACCATTTCTCACCTGCATAACAGGACAGAATGGACCGCAGCGCAATATGCCCATCCTTCTACAGATCGTCAGATATCTCGCTGACGTCAAAGATGATGCAAGTTGGTCATGTCAAATAGTCAACGCATTCAACTACTTCACTTTAAATCCTGAAACTATTATTAGTTCCAGACCATTCATGGAGCAACATCTTGCATTTGACAGGTGCAAAAGTATACCAAATATACTAAGATTTCTGCTCAACACGTTCACAATACCCTACATTTTGTCAGCTTCTCACCAGCAGGATAATGCCTTCTGGATTCTCCAAGTCAACCAGATTACCTCCAGACAGTAGATCAGTCTCTGTGAGGTCTGACGTACCTAAACTTATGTTCAGTAGTATGCCTATAATGAAGTTAAGCAGAAACGGTGACAGTATGCATCTCAGATGGGCACCACTAGTTGTCGTGAATTCTCATGACAACTCTGTATCAGCCCTTACACGGCTGTTTGAGTTGGAGTAAAGAGATTTAATAAGCATTTTATACATTCTGAGTTCTCCCTTCACGGTCAGTTACTTCCGAAAACACCTCACTTAATTGAGTCAAATGCCACCTTTGGGTCAAGAAATATGGCAAGTGTTGGCCACCGGTAAGTCTGTCCCAGATCCTGTAGGGAAGTGAGAACTTGATCAATGCATTCTCGTTCAGGTCTGAAACCTGGACACAAGGATCTTGGACATAATAGTCAATCTAATTTCACTGTGGTTGTCACAGGAAGATGTTTCTCCCTTCTTATAGACTGTAATGATCACTAAAGTAGACTACCCTGATGGGACTACATCTAATTCCCATTCACTACCTAGTACCTTTGTCACTTTAATTATTAATTTCCCTCCTCCATCTTTGAAACCTTTGGATGACAAATCGTCAGGTCCTGCAACTTTGCATCATTTCAGGTTCGAAATAGCCTTCTCAACTTCAAAGAAAGTTGGTGAACCGCCATACACGTAATATTCAAGTTCAAGCTGGGTGTTGGACAAGTGAACCATTGGTCCAGTTGAACTGTGTTCCGCCAGATGTTCTCTCCATCCATCTTGACAGGTTATCCGTGTCCCATTGTTTTAGGTAATAGGTAATAGCTCACCATCGCCTTCTCATCGGTATCCCTAATAAACCGAAATAGTGTTCGGGTGTTACCCAACGCTGATACGGTCTCCAACTCTCTCACTTTTACCACCCACTACAGCATGCGATCATTGCGAAGACTGTTGGTCAGTTTACTTTTAAGTTGCTTTCGCTCTTCGCCGCAGTCACAATGAACTGATACCAGTCTTCTTGCATCAATCAGTTTGGATGAGGTCGCAGAAATCCAATGACGTGTGCTAACCTTCGAGTGTAGGCTACCAACTAGCTGTCTTTACCGATGTTCCTACAGAAGACTTGATATAACGCCACGCCAGGTTTCCTCAGTATGACCATTGCTGTCACGTTCAGATAAATGCTTTGCCTACTCCTACCTAACTACGTACCTGGCGTTTTAATCTTCCAATCGAGACTAGACAGGCTTTACTGCTGTCTGTTTTCTGTGACTAGTAAGGCTCAGACATACATGTGGTCGTACTACAGCGTGGTTGGAGTCCAAGCTGGTACCTTAGGATTGCTGGTGTGAGATATGATTGTTCTAACCTCTGACAGAGAAAACTTATACCACTGGCACCAAAAGACCATGAGGCAGGGAGGAGTGTACGGTTTGGGGGCTGACCTTTTCTAACCCCACCTTCCGATGGAGAACGCAACATCAGCATGGCATGAGGGAAATGAAATAATGCTGATTCACTCATACAGATAGCAATGTCATTTCGCCTCAGACCCCCGACATAGTGTAGCAATTTACACCACGACGGCAAGTGCTTTTCGTCTTACTATTATCTAGAAGACCTATCTAGCTTAGTAGGACCTCAGGAGAACAAGGGTTGGATCACTGTAACATTTAAGCCTGACCAGCACGTCAAGGTAGCAGCGGGCGGCTTTATATCAACGAATGAATTTTCCCTGTGGGAACTATGCTTCCCCACTGTACAGTGAAGATCCCTGGCCCAAATAATGTAATGAACCGTGTGTTTCCCAGCTTTTGTCATCATTCTTACAAGTTTGAATTTTTGGACCACTCACGTAAATCTCTTTGAAATGGGTAAATTTGAGTAAATTACCGGTGAGATGTTGCGAAAACAATTTCTTCACAAGTAGCCTTCTACCGTTCCTTGGAATCAATGCTGACTAATTTTTCTAATCACTGTTTATTGATTTCAGTCAGTACTTATGCAGTACTCCCTTCAATGAGTGTTTAACTGATATTACTTATGAGTAGTTGATTCTATTCAGACTTCATATACTAAGTGTGGGGCGTGTGAGATTTAAGTCCTTACATTTCTCACTAGCAATCACCCTGCTTATCTGACTTTCGATTATATCTACCATTGTATTTTAAGTATTTAAACACGCATGACGTGATATGTAGATAAATATAGTGTACATGCATATAATGTACACTTCCTTTAATCAATCGAAAAGGGCCATTCTATCCATTCTGAGAACTTTTGACTTATTGTCTGTTGCTCTTTTATGCCCGAAAATAAAGCAAGAGATGTCTGAGCAGATTGTTTAGATAAATTAACTGCCTTTAAAAAGGGAATGAATCAGTTTCTATGCTCTGTACTTGGAAACTTTTGTTTAACACATTCTTTTAATAATCAGTAAGAAGTTTACATTAGAGAATTAAATGGCGCCAAAATATCAAATGTTCAATGTATGTACTGAGACATTTTTCTCCCTAACGTGAGGTTAAAAACATGCTCATTTTTTATTGTCCTACTTCAGTAGATTATATCCTACAAAACTAATAATGCTACTAGAGTAATAGTAATCTGATATAGCCGGTGGAAAGTCATTGTTTTTATGACATGTCCAGTGCCTTATTGATTTAGAGTGACTTTAAAGGTCATCCTAGTAACTGCTACAATAACTAATCAGGTTTCGGTATTCAGGCCGAAAGGTTGATTTTCATAAAATACAGAAATGTAATTGGTTATCTCAACAGTTATGAGGGTAGTCTTAAAGCCATTCCTGATTTATCTTACGCGTGTTATAAACAAGACATACCCTCAGATGAAAGGACTATTTGGAGAGACTTTGTGGCATCCTGATAACTGCAGTAGTAATCAATCAGGTTACGGCATTCCAACTAGAAAGGGAGCTTTTTATAAAATAAAGAGAGGTAATTGGTTATCTCGACAGTTGCTAGGGTAGCCTTTAAAGTCACTCTGCATTTAACATTTAGGAGGAGTGACTTTAAAGGCCACTTAGACAACCGCTAAAAAAACTAACTACATTTCTTTATTGTATGAAAAACTACCTTCTTGGCCGAAATGCTCAGACCTGATTGGTTATGTGCCTATTTCTTGTGATGGCCTTTAAATTCACTCTTTAGTAGACGAAAACTCATGTCCATCTTCTATGTTGGGCTATCGCCTGTATATCTAAATGGAATGCAGACATTATAATTTCAGATACCTAAATCTGTTGAGCTGAAATGGCTTAAAAATTCATATTTCTTTGTCTTTCTTACCGCCTAGTGGCAACACTTCCACTTTAAGCCTGGATGACAGTTGTAAGCGGCGTTCCGTTAAACTACATACAATGATATCTTCCTTTGAGACTGGTTTACGATCAATTGCATAGAAACCTTATTTTTTATTTCAGCGGAAGTTTCATTCACTCACTCAGCACTATGGCATTGGTGATATGACGTTTCAGAGAAGTAAGTAGAGTCTTTGAGGCGAAATCTTACAGATTAAACCGAAATGAATTCAAGGATGTGTCGTCTGTTTTTTTGTGTTGTACTTTATCTTCGATGATCTATGTAATTAAAAAGCTCCCATTGTTCAGCCAGATAAAATCCTTAAAATATGAAATCATTGTTTGCTAAGTTTCCAAAACGTCAAGGTACTCTGACTAATAAACCTGGATGTTTACAAAATCACTATGGAAAACAGTGAGAAATATGCTTTTGTGTTAAATGGTAGGATTGAATTAGTGAAAGGACTTGGGTCTACACTTCGAGCCTCCTGGCGCTCGTCAGCAGCGCATAAGCGGAACTATGAGGAAACTACAGTTCACTAGATATTTCAGTGACAGTGGTAAATATTGTCTGAATTCAGGTAATAGGAAGGAAGATCCTCGAGCTGTTGCAGCGAAATCAAATACTACTACTACCTCTATGTGTTTAAGGGAAAAACTGATTGACAACCGCATTTGTAATGACCTGAAATCTAGAGGTTCGGACCTACCCTTCATGTAAAACCTCCCAAAAACCCAAAAATGACTTTTCCACTGAGATCTGTGTCATCAGCACTATTTGTATTAAAGATGTTAACGTTCATCTCCCGTTCAACAACTAACTGTATAGAAAAATTGGTCGAGTAGCCATAGGCTTTTTAGATGGTCTATAACTCCTCTTTCTTGTACCGATGTTCTATTCTTTTTCACTTCAAGCACAAATCATGATAAAAAACACTGAGTACCAAAAACACTCTATTCAGAAAATCTTGTTCATAAAGACCCTCCAGGGACTTTCATCTGATTGCGTTATAACCAGGTCTTCTCTTTTGCAGACATTTCTGGACACTTCCAAGTCTATCTGGAAGTATCTGAGATTTAGGTGTCAACGAAACTAAAAACCGATTAGAAATATAGAAAGATGTAGATTTTAACTAACTTCTGTCATCGTTCACTGTCGGTAAATCAACCAGTTTGTAGTTGAAGTATGCAAATTATTCTTCATTGCAATCTGGTGGACTTTCTTAGGAACGTGAAATTTGAAACCAGGATATAATGGTTTGGTTTTGCAACTGGTTAACCTCATTATCTGAAATAGCGCACAAAAATCCTTCCGAACCTTCTGGGAATAATACATGTCATTTTCCTGTAACCGAAGACTCCTGAAGAGTGTCTTCGAGCTTTCTGTAAGCTTTCGACTGAAGATCTTGCAGGAAGTTATTCACCCTAGTGTTGTATGTCGTATTCAGGTTATCCAATATTAGATCAGACTTGTTCAATTCAGACTTCAATATTAAAATTGATCGTTTTATGGGACTTCGTGATCTGTTGGATATTTTTACTATGTACAACGCGACATTCTGAGGAACTGGTGAGGAGGACAGTTCATGTGGAAACATATTTCGCAAAACTTCACCTTAAGACACTCTCAGGATAATATGCAACGGATCATTACTCAGATGTTAACTGACTGTGCAGATTGTACAGGGAGGCACTGTTTTGGAAAATGCATGAGACGTGTTCCCTTGACCATTTCCAGCAAACCAGGTATGAAAGGATTTGCACTTCTTACTCCGTGTTTTCTCATCCGTTCCTTTTGCTTTTATTGTCTGTTCTACACAACTTACGTAATATGGTATTCATTTTCTGTTTTCTGCGTTATGAATCTGCTGTTATTGTAGTAATTATCTCACCATTATTACTTCAGTGTCTACTTTATCACTATTATTATGATTATTATTATTATCGCATTACGTTTTACCAGTTCTTCATTTATTCTAAGCTACATCACCTGGGAAGTTGTGAGATAAATGAGAAGGAAATACGTATGAGTTTTAATGTGATTTGTTGAATAACTATGACTGCTGCAATCGATGACATTCCTCTTTATCGAACAACTGGGATCTTCAAACTTCACCGAATACTAAGTTTTCTGTAGATTGCACTTGCGTTTAAGTAGTTTCAAGTTTCACTGGTAATAACCTCTAGCTTGGTTGTGAAGCTTTCACTAATGTAGTTCATGATCATACTGTTGCGAAATGAAACTGATCAAACCCCACAAACCTCTACAGTGAATTACCGTTGAGTGTTCAATAAAAAAATACTTCGAGATGGATTTCTCTAAGTTCTAATGATTAGCTTTGATCTATGTTCGCATCCAAGCTGGGAGTGAAGTGGATGCCAGCTGATGCCTTCGGATGATATTCGTGCTATATAGAGAAATGGTAGCAGTAGGAAAATGTGAGTCATTGCATTCTGACCCAGTTGCCCAGTAGTAAAACACTTGCTGCAAGACCTGATGGTTCTAGGCTTGGTCCCTGGTGGGGTTGTGGGTGCTTACTACTGAAAAGTCCCATAATAGGGCAAAACAGCCTTCCGTCATGCCTAGGTTTTCAGTGGTCCTCCAACGGATGTCAATCCATGCTAAATATTAGCATGAAAATGAATCTCGTGAGTCAAGTGAATGAACCGGTGTATACTGAAAAAAATAATTAGTTCATAAATGATTTATAAGTTGCTCAAACGAACAAAGTTTTGTTCAGTATTTAGGTCCTTCTAACTAATCTGGTAAAATCCAAAGGTTGGCGTGGATAGTTTCTGCCCACCTTTGATGTTCAATAGTAAATTTCGCTCAGTCATGATACGTATGCATGGCAAATTGTGATTTCAGCTGAATTATTTCCAACCGGAACTTTGTGGACACTCAGTTGATCACTAGAAAATACTACTCAGAATATGAGAATAGTTGTGGCAGGCTTTTCAAGTCTGTTTAGAGTTATTTCTTTATGCAGAAGTTACGGCCCACAATTCTAAGTTAGTAAATGTAACCATCTACTTTACAACATGTTTGAGTTCAGAATGATTGGCGTAGGTTGTTTTGATCGACTAGACGAATTATTTCTATAGCAAGATAGAACTACTTATAAGTAGTAAAAATATAGATTCAAACTGAAGTCTGACGAAAATAAAATATGATTGAAGCTGAAACAAAAAACTAGACTTGAAGATTAACTAACATATCCTTATCTAGAGGACTAAGAGATTTTTTAATTTTTTAAACTTAAATAATTCATTACTGTGGTAATTTGTTTTGTGGTAGTTAATGCATTTCTTCCTATTAGAGAATTGTCATCTAAGTGCACCAGCAGCCCAACGATTGCTTTTGCTTTCACTAAGATCTGAGCCGAGAGCCCATCACTTCGGACGCTAGAGCGTTTTCCACCGGACTACTGAATCACAAGAGCTACCTCTTGTGCAACAGGTATCAGCTACCATTAAGCAAATTATATTATTATTAATAGTCCCTTGGGTTCCTAATGGAACATACCACTTCAGTAGCACGTCTCCACTCCACTCTCTTCTTTTCAAACCTTTGAACCTAGCTCCACGACAGCCCACAAGCTCTCATTTACTTCTCGCACGATCTCCTGCATATCACTCTCAGCTGGGACGTCCAACTTGCCGTTCCCCATGGGGGTTCCACTCGAGTGCCTGGTCTGACGCGTGATATCCCCAGTCGGTCTTCTCAGTGTATACCCAATCCAATCCATCTCTACTTCCTTCCAGTGCATATTTGTTGGGTGATGGGTTCTTAATTGTTTCGTTCCCAGAGCTCCTTGTTGCTTATTCTTACTATTCTGGCCATCCATCTGACCTTCAGTAACGAGCCAGCGTAGGTGGCAGTTGTTGATGAATATCTGTAGTTCATTGGAAATGCCTTTCGTAACGTGCCAAGTCCCTGAACCATCACATAGAAGCACTGACTTGACTGAATTGGTGTTGAAAATCCGGATCTTGTTCCACGTGCTGAATGGAGTGCAGAAGATCTCCACACTGGTTTCAAGTTAATTAGCGCCTATCTTGCTTTTCCGATCCTGACTTTGACATCCTCGTCTGTGCCTGTGCCGCCTGTAGTTGAAACAGTGCTGCCTGGATGGGTGAAGGAGGTTACTTCCTTTAAGTTTCTTCCCTTGATGGTGATTGGTGTTTGTTGTTGTTGTTGGTGCGGTATCTTCATCACCTCTGTCTTCTCTATATTCACTTGAAGTCCCGTCTTCGCTGCCCTGCCTCTTCTATCAACTTGTTAGTTTTTGCCTGTAGATCTTCAAGTTTGTGTGACATCAGGCACAAGTCGCCGATGACTTGTGCCTGATGTCACACAAGCAAATTACAACATAAAAAATCCTTAGGCAATATACGAACGCCACATTGGTGCCCACATGTCAGCAGAAGTCAATCAGTTTGGTCTGCAGTAATAGTGGGATATTTACAAGTATCAGTCAAAACATATAAGTCATATTCAAGAATTTCACTAACACCAACCTCACTTAAACAAAGTTATTTCTGATGGCTAGCAGTGTAAGAGTATATCACATCTAAAGAAATCTTCAGGGAACTACAGGTTAACTGGAACTACCCATTGTTTTATTTCACCCTGAACTTTTCGCGAAGCTACAATGTACCATCATTTCTTTCCAACACTTTGAGAATAACGGTAATTGAGTCACACTTGAATAGTCTCCTTTGTTTCAACAAAAGTGGCAAAATTTCACACTAGTGAGAAATCTTCAAGCACAATGAATAAATCTTTCGGTAATCGTCGTATTTCAACGGTTATCGCAATGAGACCAACTTATGATAGCACCTTCGTCTGAATAAAACTTTATCTTAATGACACTTAGGGTTTCCCGGGACTTCAGTTAAAGGCTACCAAGGTGAGAGACCCCAGTAGCCTGATTAACAGTCGCCAGACTCACCAAACAGTTACCATTTGGTACATAGTGTACTATCTACGTCCCAAGTGCTGGTCAAAACCTGTCGTTCAAGTTTGAAATATGGTCAGTAAACTAAGTAGTATGGAACTTCGATGCACCTAGTTCGATGTCAGACTGTAGGAATTCGTTGTCCTAAAATCATGACTGCCAAGTTTTATGCTTGTTAGAGTCTACTGATGAGACATATCCACATCGCTGAAGGAACTCATCTTCCCTCAAAGATCTAAACTTGAGTTGCTTTGTGCTATGACCCTAGACTGTATTACCAAGCTTTTCAAGTTAAACTTGACCGACTTCTCGTAATACTGGATTACATATGCATCTTGGTCGCATATTAGTAATCGATGCTGCAGCGAAATTCTTAGTGCTGACGAAGACTTCTCAATTTGAATTTTTCACAAAAATAAAGTGAAATCTAGTTAACTTAATTCACTCCTACAGACAACTAGTCAGTAATTATCAACATAAAGCCGGTATTATTGCGTTACATTTCAATTTGAAATGCATCTTATGTGTACACCAAGATGCAAGGTAACAAGTTAAGAGGTAATGAAAGAGAAATATCACTGACAATACCCTCTGAAAACCATAGAATGGAAAGAATGGGTGATGAAAAAAGTTTGTTGAAATAATTGAGAACCAGATAGAGTTAAGTTGCATCTGCACCACTGTAACCGACCCTGAGCCAAAAACTTAGAGTCTTCAACCATCGGTTTCGGCTGTCTTGTGGACCGTAATCTGGAAGCCTACACTAATTATAATGAACATTCTATTTGCCTGTGAAACAGTGATCCGTCTTTTTTGATTTACTTTCATTTTACTACATATTTAATAAATGAGTATTTTAATTAAGGGTAATTGTGTTCAATATACAGCACTATAATATCATTGGTGGGGTTAGACATTACAGTCAACTTCACAAAGCTAATAGATAACTTCTTATTTGAAGTTCAAGTTTTCTCCTGTGATCCTATAGGTTGAGGATTAATTTTACTGCTCACAGATGATAGTTGATGATAACTTCACTGTGGGTTGAATAAACAGAGGTTAGGAAATGTAGTCAAGTTGGATTACAACGCAGTATCTGAATGATAAGGTGCTCATCGAAACATCCGATTATTTCAGACTCGACTCCGTATGAGTACTTCAATGCAAAAACTGCTGAATAGTCCAAATTAAAAATGAAACTACTCAGCCGTGCTTCATTATAATCAAAATTTATGTCATCGATTTTCCTTTGTCACTGAAATGAAAAGCTTTTTGTCGAATCAGAGGCTAAACTTGATATTCTGCTATGTCTAGACGGTTACACATGACACGTGGTTTATTTCATCTAAAGAAACATACAGCCGTTTGAGAATTCGCCAAAATATGGTAACCATAGTAGCTGTCGAGTCCATAGTGCTTACCATTAATCTAAGTTAGTCAACCATTTTGCGGGGTGGTCTTCAGTCTATGGAGCTCATTATAGTGGTCTAGTTTCAATGTTAAATTACTAAGGGCAGTTGACAGGAAGTCTTGGGTTGAGATTTCATACTGGTTTATACTTATCAACAATGTGGCATCTGGGACCGTTACGCAATCATGCCTGGTCCTATGTTGATATTGATTGATTGATTGATTGACTTATCAACAAAGTGCTTATGGAACCATGAGGAGACTGTTGTCCCTTTGGAGACTCAAACATGAGTGACCTAGTGTCCCAGTTAAAACCTTTGGTAACTTACCTAGGTCAAGGGTTTCCAAAGGACATGTACTTACCAAATTTGGCAATAATAATAATAGCAATAGTAAGAATAATGATAGTAACAATAATAGTATTAGTAACTACCATGTGAATGATTCGAAAGAAATAACTTTCAAGTTGTTATTCATCGTAGACTGACATCAGTTGGAAGAACAAAGGAAACCTGAGAGCACTGGACAACTGTTTCGTCCCAGTATGGGACTCCTCAGCAGTACGCACCCACGACCCCACCAGGGACCGAACCCGAGACCTTCAGGTCCCGTGGCCAGCACGTTACCATTAAGCCACTGGGTCAGAATCCAACGTTCCATATTTCCAACTTCTGTTAGCTCACGATGTCAGTCTAGATGAATAACAACTTGAAATATTTCCAAATCCCCACAACTCCCTCAAAATTCAATTGAACTGGTGTTCATTGGTAACTAGCTTCGAGAGGTAAACCCGAAGTTCCAATGAGAAGTCGTGACCGCTGGGGGCAAAGCCTGATGGTCGTGAGGATAATTACTCAACGATGACATTGGGTGGCGGTTGCGCTATATCATGAGCTAACAGAAGTTGGAAATATGGAACACTGGATTCTGACCCAGTGGCTCAATGGTAACGTGCTGGCCAAGAGACCTGAAGGTGGCGGGTTCGATCCCTGGTGGGGTCGTGAATGCGCACTGCTGAGGAGTCCCATACTAGTCGGATGAAACAGCTGTCCAGTGCTCCCAGGTTTCCTTTGTTCCTCCGACTGATGTCAGTCTACGATGAATAACCACTTGAAATATTTCCAAATCCCCACAACTCCCTCAAAATAGAAATAACTTTGTTTACTCACATCCAACCTCTTGTTCCTCATGATTTCCTCACTAGTACTCATATGAATTTCCAAATTTCCTTGAGAGTGAATGCGACAATGTTCATTACTCATGTTATTGGACTGCCAAATTGAAAAGACAATAAGAGGTGTAGATTAGATTCTACTGAATCTGGAACAAAGGTAACACCTACAACATTGTTTCGTAAGTGTAGGCTTTAAGGAAAGTTTGGTCGTTGGATACTCTAATACAAAAAGCCTCCACACTTTGCTCATGATATAACAGTGCACATTTAAAGCCCAGATTGAAGATGCTCTAGTAGTTTTATTCATCTTGGAGATTAAAGTTTCACAAAGTGTTTTTACCATAAGTCTGGGCATAATTTTCATTATAATTTCATCAGTAAAAATGAAGTTGACATCCTTGATGAGTGACCTCGACTAAGCTGGATATTACGAGAATGTTTCTACCTTTGTACCATTCACTTAAATATTCTTTTGTTGACGTTTGTCCTTCCATGCAGTTGAACTATTATTAATAGGTTGACCGCTATTATTTATATTCGGTTTGAAATGAATCATCTTTATTTAGATAATCAAAGTGTATCAGATAAATTAGTGTGTGACGTTCAACTCCAAGATTGAATCAATTTTTCATAACTTGTTTGTTCAGTGACTCATTGTTTAGTCGCCTTTGGACTTTCCATTCATCTTGATGACTAGTAGTGGGATTCAGGATAGGCGTTTTGTCTTATATGGGACTCTTTAGTTGGATGCACCTACTCATCAGTGAGTGGTATCGTTCCTACTGAGATTCGAACCTAGTGCCCATCGCTTCAAACGCCAAAGCGTTATCCACTTGGCCACTCGGTCACGGGGACGACTCCTTAGACAATAGGTATCAGCTGTTGCTTGATACTTATAATTTCCCGTTGCTATACAGGACCGAATTGCTTGACTATGTTGGCCTAGTTTCTCAAGCTGAAGATTCATGTATGTAACCTTGAATTGTAATGTAGATATTCTGCTGTGAAATTAATCCGACATTATACTTTGTTGTTCATTTTGACATAAGTGATACCGACTGTTTTTCAATGAAGATCATCTTGATTCTTCTGAGCAGTCATTGAAGTAGGAGGTTGGTTTCCGCTGTTTGTAAGTTAAAGGGGAGTGTCTGCCATAAAGAGGTATGTGACTGAGCCAGTATTCATGCTGCAAGTGATTTCGCTAAATGAAGTACACTGATGTTTATTTAAGAAACCGCTGGATAGAATCAGAAATCATGGCTATGAAAATGACGATAATTTATTTTTCTCTAAATACGGTGCTTCACGATAACTAACTGAATTCGAAGAATCTTTATCAGAATCACTTGGCAAGAAAGACAATCATAGTTTGAGAATTGAGCACTGATTTATTAGATGTTATAAAAAGGTGACTTTGCAATGAGAAACAGTAAAACAATTCAAGTTTTCATCCAAGGTGAATAGCAATTGAATTTGAAACAGAACCTAATTGACGGTACTCTCCAAACGACCTACATTAAATGTCAAATGCTACACGGTTTCCATTGCATTACGATCATCGTATCCTCACAAAATTCATTTACCTGCATTATAGTGTAGTCAATGTGTGTGTAATTTGAAGATGATAGTTTAAACTGGAAGCAGTCACCTGGAAAAACTAACCATACTGAGCCCAAAATGAAGCTGTTTTACACACGTTAAATGGTTGAAGGAGATAGACAGAAAGCTATGAGCCTTGGTTTCATGATTCTGGGCACTCATTTGGAAGGCATATTTGTAGCATCAACGTGACTAGTTTCACCTCAGAAATGCAAACCCTTATGATCTAGTGCAGCAGTCACAGACGCCAGTACAGAGATACTCTGCCGTGAATGATCTCTTTTATAATTGGACTAGATATATTATCTGATCGCTGAAAAGTAACCAATTTCAAGTTTTCTAGCTTTAAGTCTTGATTGAATTCAGTTACCGAGGGCCAACCAGGACAAACAAAGTTTCACAGCTTCCTTCTCATCGCCTCCAACCACCTAAAATCAATCAAAGTGCACTTTGATGATAAGTATCCTATCTTGGTGATCACATAACAAGATGATTGATAGAATTCAATCAGCTCTTAGGATCAGGTAACATGAAATCAGTTACTTTCCAGTCACCGATTAATGTACTTTTTGGTATAATGCACTGTGAAAATGATAAATATCAACCAATCAATATCAATGTAGAAACGGATACTACTACTCCGTTTTTTGCATCTCACACTAGGATATTGGTTAAGATGAAAAACAAACAAACTGAAACGATGCAATCCAAAGTCCTAGAAAGCAAATAATGAATTGAGTCGAGATGGTTAAGATCATGATGATCAATACCGAACCATACTGTCTTGAATCTTCAGCGACAGGTTTTGTTTATATGCGAACCACAATGCAGAATTCTCCATTTCCCTACATCGTAAAAAGTAACAGAAAGAAACATCGTAGGCTGTTGTCATGTTTTATCCTGGTCATTCTTTACTGTTCTGTAATGCAATCCCATTTAAGCGTATAGTGAGCGTTAAGTTACACAAGAGTTATGGATAGGTAACACATGTTGCAGCCACACGAACCACTGAAGGTTTAAAAACTTGTCAACCAACTTTAGTGTTTTGTGAAAGACTCTATGCCTATATTCTTACCTACATGTTGGCTCTATAACAGGTCGTCGATGCTAAGAAGGTTACAGTGGTCAGACCTCTGAATTCATCTTTGATCCCTCACCTTCAGTTGTCATGTTTCACAGATGTGTATTAGGGGAAAGTGAACCAATTTGGAGTAAATATGATGCTAATTGGCAAGTAAATGTCTGCTTTTTTCAATTTTCGTGTTTCAGTAATGAAAATTAACAGTAAGAGACTTACCAGGCGATGACATGTGGAAAAACAGGGCTACTATATGCTTTCTGCTAAGGCTACACCGTGGTCTAGACGTAATCCCGAGCATTCAACGTAGCTTAATTTGACACTGATATTTATTTCGGCAGTAGATGAATTCTTCTGCAGTCCTTGACAAATGTGAAATGGCAAATCCCGCTAGTTGGAACGAAAACTATGCATCAGAAAGTTGTATGACGGTGAAATGAACACTAGTTTGGTTAACTTTAAAAAATCGTTTCTAAACTCCAGTCAATATGTTTCACTTATTCTGAGTATATTTAAATGCCTGTGATAAGATTTTATTGCATCTACTCTCATTTCTAATGACTGAAATTATAACGGTGTGTATACATATATGGTTTGTACCTTCTTCCATTTCCAAATTTTATTGAAATATTTCCGTGATGAACTTTACACTATGTGGAATCTTTTTATCAACCAAACTTGATATTTTGTACACCCAGTCGTACTTTTTTAGTTAGACATACCAGCTTGAACGTTTTTAACAGTATACACATGAAATCATACCTGTAAACCGACATATACTTATGTTCACAAGAAAAATTTATGGCTATTATTATTGTTACATGTATCGATAATTGTATCCAGTGGTGAAGAATATTTGTTCGACATAGAATGACCAATCTGCGAATGATTTACAGATTGGATGACACACGTTGACCAACTATGGTGTCAACAGAGGTTCCACTGGAAACCACCCACCAACCAAGATCATAAGATGTGATCTATGACATAATAGTGTCATGAACCAGTAAAATGTACCATTTTAGTCATGCCAGTTCATGTAAGTCAGCTAGCCAACCAGACTCAGGTGATCTGAACGAATTCAGCTGTATAAGATGAATTTATCCTGGTACGCCACTGATGATCTCAACTCCAAAAGAGTGAAACAGTCATCCGATGTTTAAATCACTCTTATCTGGCTAGCTAAATGTATAGACTAACCTGAATGGCTTCTGACCAGCCAAGTTGATCAGTTCACGTTTGAGTATACTTTTGTTTATTTGTTTTTGCGTTTACTGATATTTTCTATGAAACAGATTATATATTCTCTAGGATTCACTACTATGAAATCAGTTCCAAAAACTACTGTTAAATGGAGAAACAGTTGAGTATGGGATACATGCTTTCCTTTATTTTAAATTTAATGGATATAATTTACCAGTCACTACCCTAAACAGGTGACGGATGATCTTAAAGCCTTGCAGAAAGTAAGTTAAATAAAAATAAGTCAGCTGAATTTACTGGTCCATGTCACACCTTCTAAACTACTAACTCACCAAAATTTGTAGAAATACTTTTTCCCTAATACTTTACTTCCTATGTTCCTTCTAGTTTGGGGTCACCATTATCATTATGTTCAACTTCTCTAGTTGTTTTTTGACGTGAATATGCTTGATGTGAAACTACTAAAAGCAGTTATGTCATGTCTAAGTCTGTTTCAGTCTACCTGTCCGGTAGACACTAACTTGCTATAAGATAAAGTTCAGCACCTGGTATTTTTCCAACTTCGTTCGTTTAACAGTATGACATCATTACGCTTTTTTGCTAAGCATGGTCATCTGTCTTTATTTCAGTCTTAATTATTAATATATTTAGCTCCTGAGCGTGTTTACGAAGATCCAGTGATGATGGGTTTATTTTGTCACTCACTCTTAACATGCATTTGAAAAATTCAGGGTGATTGTATAGGCCTGTTGCTGGTAAATGTCAATAAATAGAAAATCGAGTTGTATTGTATGCTGCTGAGTACTTCCAACCAACTAATATCAAAACCTAACTGTGAGTTTATGCCATACTAGACGGATGACTGTTTGATGATTCTCATGATAACTGATGATAACCATAAAGCAGTTGGTTATATGAATGAGCTGTTAAAATAGTTATTCTCCTATGTGTCTTGTCCTCTCCTGTGCAATAAATGCTGTACTCTGTATCTTCTTCGACATTGTACTAACTAGCTGTTGTTGGATTACCGTCTAACCTGTAGGTACGATGTTGGACGGGTGAGTGTAGAAGAGTGTGCTTTGCGGTGACCATTAGGATCTGGAGGAGAGGAGAGGAGAGGAAGAGAAGAACGTGAACCGACGACTCGAAACTGGAGAGTGAATAATTAAAGTTTCAAATGCGTCACACCACATAAGATGAGAAACTACAAAGGCCACCCTAGCAACTGCTGAGATAACCGGCAACACTTCATGATTCCTTGACAAACCCCCGTTCTAGCCGAAATTCCAAAATCTGATTGGTTATCCGGCAGTTACCTGGATGACCTACAAAGTTACTCTCTAAGAAGACATAAAATGTTATTAATTGATTGTTTGTCGGGTATATCATTTGCACTAACTCAAGATACAATTACGACAGGATGACATTGTTATGAATACATTATTCTACTCGGTAAAACCTCTTTCTTATGCTTTAAAGTATTCCTGAAAGTACAAAAGTCATAGTATTTTTCCCAAGTTTTCATTAATTATTAGTATAATTTGTCGGTAATCAGATTTTCATAAGAAGAGACTGCATTTGTTATTAGCATTTTAAGTTCATATTCACCAAGGTAGAAACTGTTTTGCTGAAGAAATTCGTAACAACTATGGTCTAGATGTTAATTATGTCATGAATAATCATATTGGATAGCTTATTCATTTATAGGACCAATCATGGTCAGTCAGTCAATCAATTTTCCTCCACTTTATTTGCTTCAGAAGTACATAATCATAGTGGTATTTTTGATAATAAAATATTTACGTCTTTGCATTAACCGGCCAAGTGTTGTCTGAGAATTGAAGGTCAAATACAGCTTCATGAGCCTCAAGCAACCGAACCATGGGACTGAAAGGATGAAAGAAATGTTTATTGCAGCTGTGCTAAAATGTCACTGCATGCTGTTGAATTCAGATTTACTAAAGTGACTTTGAATGAGCTAGAAACATGTCTAATTTGGTTAACTTTGTGCAATGAACCAATCACACAAGGGAGGCCACAAAATGCCATAGCTCTTCAGTATCACTGGCTGAATAATTATCACTTATGATAATCTTATTTTATGAATTATTTGATGGGGTGACTTTCAAGTAATTCAGGTGCTGTAGATCTTATATTGATGCTATCCAGCAAAAAACTGACTTTCTCTGAGGTCATTTTTCAGTTTAGGATCATTAAAGGTGAGAATTATTTTATTTTATAAAGTTCTGTTGAAAATTGCAATAACCAGTTAGTTTAAATACACTGCCAATTACTTCACTAATTAAGTTAGACTTTCAAGGTCAGTAGAAGGAAGACAGAAAAGCTGACCAATAGAATCTATATATCATGGCGTGTGAATTGAAGATTGAGTCATGATAAAAACTCAAAGAAAAATTAAATTCATTAAAAGCCAATCAAGTTGTCACTATTTTTGTGACTAATTTCAGTGTAGAATGGTGTGAACAGTCAGACATCACAGGAGGAAAGTTCTGACGGTGTGGTAAATTATTACACTAATTGATATTGTTTTTAATGCCAGAGTATCTGTACGTCAATTTTTGATTCAATGTAGGGAATAGGGTATTTAATCCTGCTTGATAACTGTTACTTTCGACTCAATGCTGGGTTTTAACATTTCTTAGGTTTCTTCCATCAATTATCATCAGTATCAACACTTACCTTGTACGGCGTAATAATTATATATATATATATATATATATGCGTCGCCAGCTGGATGTACTTTTATCCGTTGCTTCAAAGATAAAAGGTCTGTAATCACAATAACGTCCACTTTACCGTCCAGCATTGTCTTCAATCATACTACTGTGACTGTCCAATCTTTTTCGAAGAGACGGAGGACTTACAGGAGTTTCAGGTATCTTAATAGCACTACCTTCATAGCATCTCTTGTGTGTTGTAGTATTATCACGTAAACGGTGTAAAGTTTAGGCTTAAAGCATCAGGAAAGTTAGAGGTCATGAAATCACTTCATTCAAAATGATTGAAAAGTGTATGCCTTCCTGTCAAATATAATGACCAAAAATGTTATCTGAAGTGAAAATGTAGTATGAAAAAGCTAAAAATTTCCGCACCAAAGAATGACATCGGTTTAGGAAGTTACTAACTGTTGGTATATGTCTTGAATGAAATCCTGCAGATGTTACACATTAGGGATTGGAGGCACTCGGTGGTGTATGGCTCAAAAGTTATTACAATCCCGTAGGTGTTTCCACACCAAATCATTACTTCCTTTGTTGACTTAACTTCTATGTACTGATGAACTCAGTCACCTTGTACACAACTATGCTGTAGACAGTGAGTCACACCTATTGTGTGAGGGCTAGTGAAGCTACCTCACTGTTCAAATCTCAGTAGGTGAAGTAAGCCTCGAACATATGGCCTAGAAGTCGACAATCATCTCCATAAACCACTGAGCCATAAATCCACCCGTACTGATATAAACAACGGTAACTTCGAGTGATGTATAATTACACTTAGACTTTATATTGTCTATAGCTTCTGTTATTGATTTCGTTCAGAATTAATTGACCTGTGTTATATGCTTGTTGTAGCTCATTAGTCAGATGTCTTTACAACGTCTAATTACCTTAGTAAATAATACATTCAGAGGAAATACAAATTCTATGAAGTGGTGTTATGCGTCACCTCTTAGATGACATATATTTCAGTGCCGCTGTTACTATGCCGTCAAGTAACAAGATCATTAAATTAGTATAAATAAAGTACTTTTGTGGACATAATTACACCCAATAGCAAAATAATAAAAATGTGAGACAAGTACATTATGTTTTGAATCTTTTGAAATTGTTTTAAACACCTATAATGCATAGAAACATTGTTTAAGTGGAACTGTAATGAGAATTGAGGCTTATGGTAGCACAGCTTTCGATGATAAGCTAATTATCATCTTTAATACCACTTTAGAAAAATTCTGTAACCATCAATTTTCAATTCAAAAACAAATATTCTTACATTGATTGATAACGGCACAGCAACTATTTTTATATTGCCCAGTCCTGAGTGCAGACCCAATTCTATCGATCATTTTTCACTGTAGATGCTATTCTAGGAGGCTCACAACAGGGATGCACTTTAATGGATGTTAGTTGATTGAATGCGATCTGCAAGAAGCTGTTGACCTAGATTTCGTACATGTTGGCACTCATCAGCAGGACATATCAGCAATCTTGACAAAACTAATATTCCTTCTGTGATTCAAACTCACATCATCCAGTGTTGTAGACAACGACTCTACCACTGAGCTACTTGGGCTGCGACTGACCTGCTGTAGGAATAGATTAGATACATTGATTGGTCACTGGAGAGCGACCAAAAAGAACGAAACCTAGTCCCAGGGCTTCTTATCGATTGCATCTAACCAACTTAAGGTTATTCTTTTTTATGACTGTTTACTTCACTATATTCCACTGGCTTAAATGTGGCTGAATCAACACTCCCTTTCAGTTAATAATCTAAGACTTCGCTTGAAATTGAACCGAAGATAATAGGTGGTTTGTATGGGGAGGCTCTGCAACTAACAAGCTAAGTTCAGAGTTTATCTCCATTGCAACATATTGAATTATAGAACCTCTTTACAACATTCAAGATAGTAGCTTGTAGGAAATGTTATGTATAACGTAATTTATTTGTTGGTGGCCAGCACTGATATCCAAGACAGGCATTTTGTTCTATATGAAAGTCGTCAGGTGGAAGGACTAGAACCCATTGGCTCAAATACAATGATGTTATCCACGAGGCTACTAACCCACGGTAACCACCTCCTCTGCGGAGGAGTCCATATGTAAACATAGACTTATCAGTGTGGTACAAACCACTAGTCAGCAGAAAATTACAGGTATCAATAAATAAGAAAATATTCTTGGCTATTTTTATTACAATGTCCATTTATAGGGATCTTATTTGAGAACAAGTCACTGAATGAATTCTTTACCAGCTGGAAATATCAATCTTATCCTCAACAAAAAGCAAGCATATCAATAAGTTCAATGGATAATATTTCCCTTTAATGGTCTGAAATGTTTTAAGCTGAAGGTATATATTTTCTGAACGAATTAGTAAGCATGAAGAGCAACTGACCATAATAGCATAACATATCCACCTCAAATTTATCAACTTTGAAAAGCACGTCGACAGCATTGACAGACAAGCAATTATGCAGGCAGCTGCTTCAAAACCACAGAATGCCACAAACATTTATCAACCTCACTCAACAACCACATGAAAACCTCAAATGCCAAATCATACACAATGCAAAGCTCAGTAATGCCTTCAAAGTAAAGACAGGAGTAGGAGTAAAACAAGACTGCATACTATCATCCATGATATTCCTCATTGTGGTCAACTAAACTGGATCATGCAACAAACAGTGAGGAGCAAGAAGATACACACACACACACACACACACACACACACACACACACACTGGCTGGACAGATGAAAATACCCTAAAAGACATGGATTTCACCAATCACTTGTGTCTAACGCTACACAAACTCGAAGATCTACAGGCAAAAACTAACAAGTTGACAAAAGAGGTGAGGCAGTGAAGACACAACTTCAAGTGAACGTAGAGAAGACGCAGGTGAGGAAGATACCCAGACAACAACAGCATCAACAAAAACAGGCACCAATCACCATCAACGGGAGACACCCAAGCGAAGTAGTCTCTTTCATCTACACATACCTAGGCAGCATAGTTTCAACTACAGGTGGTGGCGGCACAGACGAAGATGACAAAACCAACCAGGATCGGAAAGAAAGCAAGACACGTGTTCATTAGTCTGAAATCAGTGTGCAGATCAACTGCACTCAGCATGAAGCGTGAACAACATCCGGATTTTCAACACCAATCTCAAGTCAAGTCAGTGCTTCTATGTGATGGTTGAGAAACTTGGCGTGTCACGAAAAGCATTTCCAACAAACTACAAACATACATCAACAGCTGCCGTCTACGCTCACTCGATAATGAACATCGATCAAATGGCCAGAATAATAAGAATAAGCAACAAGCAACTCTAGCTGACTGGCAACGAACCAACCAACAACCTGTCGCCAAACAAATATGCAGAGGGAGAAAGTGGAGATGAATTGGATTGGGTATACATTGAGAAGACCATTCGGGGATATCACGTGCCACACCAGTCACTCGAGTGGAAGCTAGATGGGAAGCGACGAGTTTGGTGTCGCAGCTGAGGGTGACATGGAGGAGTTCATGTGAAGAAGGAATGAGGGCTTGTGGGCAGTCGTGGTGCCTGGTTTCGAAGACTGCGGAGAACAGAGTGCACTGGAGACGTGCTACTGAAGCCCTATATTCCATTAGGAACCCATGGGAAAAATAATAATAGTAATAAATCTACTAACATAACGAAACATCTTGGTTGTATTGTGTTCTCGTGAAGCTTCACGATTAAACAACCCAGCTCATTGAACACAATACAACGGAGACCATCCACCTGAACTACAAATATTCTCCATTATAGCGAAACTGTTTTACTGAGCTACATTTGTTGGAGTCAGTTAGCATGAGTTTCCATTCAATTCATCGACTTCAACCAGCACTAAACTTATGTCAAATAATCACGGACAACAAAAGATGCGGTCCACCTTAACAATGACTATCCAAACTTGAATGTTAGTGTTCAGATACCATATTGTTCACTATTCTATAGTAAATAATCAATTTAGACAAGTATTACACAAACATACACAGTTAACCCATGGAATTTCATATTCTTGAGCTTTTTAAACTTCACACTTATCCCTTCAGTTCATTTGAGTCTCACTTTATTAAGAAATTGTCTTGATCTTTATTTATCCAGCATTGTATATGTCAAACACTCGAAAACAAACAAGAATATAGATAAATTTACCTAGTGACGAAAATTAGCGTGTTTTTTATTACATTAACTGATGAACAAATTAATCTTGTTTATTGATACTAATAATTTTCCGTTGCTATGCTGGATCGAATTGCTCGAACTTTTTTGGCAGATGGACTTCTATATGGAAGCCTCGATACTGCCTGGATATTCATTATACTTGGTGGTCGCCAGTAGAATCCATGTACATTCTGCTGAGGAGTTCCAAATAGAACGAAAAGCACGTTATCGATTCCACTGCTAGCCACCAATTAGACTATTATTAATCGTAGGACTGTCTGAGTGCACTACTCTTGTAGTGTGTAGACGTACGCATGTACATTTATGTGTGTATAACCATTCTCGGTACCTTTTTAAAGAAATCTCCAAAATTAGGCTTCCACTTCAGTAAACAGGTTCACATACAGCTTACATGAATGGCGTAAGACGGATGACGTTACAATCCTCATAATAGGAAAGTCCAAAGAAAAAGAAAACTGCTACAAGTACTTGAATGTGGACAGACAATTACAAAACAGACAACCAACTAGATTTTACTGTTTTGGCTTCTGTAACCTATCAACAAGCAGACACTGCACTCGACTTAAACATATTGAGATGACCACTAGTGCCATAGTGACTGGAGACTTTTTAAACTTGGGCGTCTAAGGTTAGTAGTGTATGTAGGTAAGTGAGAGGTGTGCACTCGATGTCTAAGGTTATATACAGACATCCTAATAATTCTACCGTTTGCCAGTTGATAACATTAGGGAGACAGTATCGCTGAATGTACATATGAACAACTTAAATCAATAAACAAATACTAAATTTAACGCTAAAATGTATGTTTGTCTTACTCTCACTCATCCTGTGTGCCTGTGTATATGTCTGTCCACAAACAGATAGAAGTGTGGTCATGGGAATTTATAACTTCTGCCTAATAAAATCACTTGAATTATTGGTTATCAGATCCTTTGGTGAGTGTCTGTGTACTTTAAAGCGTTTCACCTCTTTACGCCTACGTCTCACTCCTTCCACCTCCACCACTATCATTACCACCCTGACGAATAAGACAGCAAAATTGACACACAACGGGGCTTATAACACTAAGAGTATAGAGAGTAAACTGGCACAGTTGTGCAAAATCTCTTAACAGTCTCGTGATGCATCATACACACATCTTTTGACTGAATGCTTCAGTAGTTCTAATGCTACTACTTAAAATTGTTCTCATTATTAAAAACAGAACGTAAGGGATTGTAGGTAGCAATATATATTCACCAGTACTTCAAGCAGAATAATAATATCACTAGTATAAACCAATATACATTCATGACTATATTATTATCATTTCGTATTTACTTTCTTCAGATTTGAGACGATTATTATCATGTGTAAACAAAACATTCAATATTGAAGACACTAAATTGGGAATTTTTTTTTCTAATTAACATAAATAAAACGCTGGTGGAAAACAACTTTTACCCAATTATATGCATGGAAAAAACGAAAAATCTCCTTACGTCTTTTCTTTCGCTTAACAAAGAAACAGCTCTCAGCTAATGTTTTTCGATTTCTACACAAAAAAAATTACAAAAGTTTCAAGATTTTCATGTAAGTCCTGAAATATATTATTTTCTTTAGTGGAACAGCTATTTTTGAATTTTTTTAAATATTTCGGTTGTTTATATAAAAGTTGATTTGAAGATCATTGACATATTGTAATGATTGTGGACCCTCTTGATCATTTATTGACTGACACCAGTTTAGACCGCCTGTAAGAACTGAAAAGTATAAAACAGCTGCTTTGTCCTAGTTTGAAGGCAACTACAGAGAGTTATTATAAGGCTGCCTGATTTAAAGTAGGTTTTTTTTAAATCAGCTTTTTACTACCACATTTCCTCGGCTAGAATAGCAGACCGGTATCTAAGCGAACTTGGAAAATTTATTATTTGTTTGTCCCTTGGGTTCCTAATGGAATATAGGGCTTCAGTAGCACGTCTCCAGTGCACTCTGTTCTCCGCAGTCTTCGAAACCAGGCACCACGACTGCCCACAAGCCCTCATTCCTTCTTCACATGATCTCCTCCATGTCACCCTCAGCTGCGACACCAAACTCGTCGCTTCCCATCTAGCTTCCACTCGAGTGACTGGTGGGGCACGTGATGTCCCCGAATGGTCTTCTCAATGTATACCCAATCCAATTCATCTCCACTTTCTCCCTCTGCATATTTGTTTGGCGACAGGTTGTTGGTTGGTTCGTTGCCAGTCAGCTAGAGTTGCTTGTTGCTTATTCTTATTATTCTGGCCATTTGATCGATGTTCATTATCGAGTGAGCGTAGACGGCAGCTGTTGATGTATGTTTGTAGTTTGTTGGAAATGCTTTTCGTGACACGCCAAGTTTCTCAACCATCACATAGAAGCACTGACTTGACTTGAGATTGGTGTTGAAAATCCGGATGTTGTTCACGCTTCATGCTGAGTGCAGTTGATCTGCACACTGATTTCAGACTAATGAACACGTGTCTTGCTTTCTTTCCGATCCTGGTTGGTTTTGTCATCTTCGTCTGTGCCGCCACCACCTGTAGTTGAAACTATGCTGCCTAGGTATGTGTAGATGAAAGAGACTACTTCGCTTGGGTGTCTCCCGTTGATGGTGATTGGTGCCTGTTTTTGTTGATGCTGTTGTTGTCTGGGTATCTTCCTCACCTGCGTCTTCTCTACGTTCACTTGAAGTTGTGTCTTCACTGCCTCACCTCTTTTGTCAACTTGTTAGTTTTTGCCTGTAGATCTTCGAGTTTGTGTAGTGTTAGACACAAGTGATTGGTGAAATCCATGTCTTTTAGGGTATTTTCATCTGTCCAGCCAGTGTGTGTGTGTGTGTGTGTATCTTCTTGCTCCTCACTGTTTGTTGCATGATCCAGTTTAGTTGACCACAATGAGGAATATCATGGATGATAGTATGCAGTCTTGTTTTACTCCTACTCCTGTCTTTACTTTGAAGGCATTACTGAGCTTTGCATTGTGTATGATTTGGCATTTGAGGTTTTCATGTGGTTGTTGAGTGAGGTTGATAAATGTTTATGGCATTCCGTAGTGTTGAGGGAACTACGAAATTACTTCTCGGTTAACACTAGAATTTGATAAAGGTCACTTAGGAAACATGAAACTGAAATAACTGTGTTCCACTGCACTGAAGTGGTGTTTCGAAAAAATACATGATTGAATGTATTGTTTAAAAACTCTACTTCAGTTGTACGCTTTTAAAAGGAAGTTCTGATTTCTGCTTCTTGGAGCTGATTTGTTAGCGATTCTGTTCCGTCAGTATCAACATATGACAAATGATCATTGTGTAACGATTCACGTTACCACTCTTCATATCAACACAACTACTAACAAAGTAGTAAAATGAAAGATGCCGAAGGAGAGAAAGGTCGGTCAAAAGCGGTCGAATGTAGTTAAACAGAGGAAGGTGAAATGAGAAAATACTGAATTCACTGTGAAGATCATGATAAAGATAAAGTGTGGATACATCTGCACCATCGACATCGAATCTGAGACATGCCATCTTGAGTCTTCAACTATTAGTTTCTGCTCTCATGTAAACTCCAACCGGCTGGTTTGCATCTGCCTACATGCAGTGGTGTCATGTGTCAGTCTGGTTGCCTCCAGCCTTTTTCCTGCCTGAACATACTTCGGCTAGCATTTTGCGATGTGGTAGTTACTAGGCATAAGTGACCTATGTCCTAGCCATCTCAGTCGATGAAAGTTCACGAACTTATCAACTGACTTTTTTCTTCCTCCTCAAAATCTACACCTGACGTTTGCCTAACTGACGTAGTGACATCACGACACACATTCAGTGCTACGAAGGCGCCGATGGTCAAACACCATAAGCCTTCTCATGTCCTTTACCTTTAGTGGTCATGTTTCACATTCATATAGTAGAACAGAGCGAACTCCAGGACATTACACTAGATCTCGAATAGACAGTCGGAAGTCGCGGTAGCGCCACAGTAGACGGAAGTTGGTGGAAGTCAATCGAGCCTTTTGTCAAAGTATAAGTCGTGCTTGTTGAAAGGCTAAAACAGAGTGCATCTGCATACATGAAACTTATCTCATAGGATCTTCAAATCTGCATCATTCACTATGACAATAAGAGATATCCCCATGAGAGTTCAAGTAAACTTTCATAATTTTATCAAAATTTAAACTAATCTATCGATATCTTTGAGAAAATTTCACGACTTTTACTATCCCTACGTGGGTAAACGGTGTAATATCTTCAATATTGAGATGCTGTTGACGTTTTGGTTAATATGTGCAAGATAACTGATAATAGGGAAGTCTACGTGATATGATATTTAGTTTTCACACTTCAACCTATGAACCAGTCATTGGTTCTCCGTAAGATCCTTCCATTTTTTCTGTATTATTCACATTTTTCGATTATGGCTGTTGTTCTACATAGTCTGCAAGATTGACTATCATAGGTGAATAGTTAGAAACCACTCACAGCAGTATCTAAGGTGATATAAAAGTTGTCTCAAGATAATTGGATGATGAAGCAAGTTGAAATGGAAGCCTGGGTTGTGATTGGATTTGAACCACCAGTTTTTAGTTTACCGTCCAGAAAATTTACATACTGAACTACATGACCAACAGCCGGCCACCTGATCTCCTCAATTCTAACTAGTGCAACTCAAGCTGATACAACTGTTCGTGTACTTGATTACGAATAACACTTATTGTATCAGAGTTTGTGATACTAGGTTGAGGTAGGTGAAATGAGGCTCGAACTAGGAACCAATCAGTCGAAAGTCAACTGTTTGAGTGAGCCAACCACATCTTTTCCCTAATTCAGCATCATTCTGATTAGGATGAAAATAAATAGTTGGAAAGTTGGTATGAGAATGATGAAAGTATGGTTATATACAACTTATTCATGTGACAGTCGGGTAAAACTCGGTGACTGGAGGGAAATTTACGCTTTGTTAACAGTTAATTGTGGTAGGTTACTTCCTAAATCTTTAGGCCAATAGCCTGGTTTGTATTCTCCAGCAACTCAATTTCAGTCATCACGCATTCACATTAAGATCATTTCATTAGACAAAGTTTACATCATGGAGCATTACACCAACCATTTCAGTGTAGACTACCATTATGACCTATTTTGTTTCTTTTCCAAGTCATCAGATTCACCTTTAGTATGTATTTATGTATATGTCACTCATTCTAATTTAGGAATTTAATCAAAAGGAATAGTTCAGTATAAGAATATCAACGTATCTACATTCAAACATATTTGCATTTTGTTTTCAATACTAAACAAAATCTAGTCAGTTATCATGATAGGCATGATTGGCTAATTAATTTTACTAGTGAATGATAATCAGTGGTGGAGCGTATCTTGACTATTAATAAACGTTGAGCAAGCATACACATTAAAGTAATAGAACGGATATCTTTGATGTTGGCTAATTGGACGCAACCAGTTTGCAATGCTTTATCTGACTTATGTGTAATATTCTGTTCATGAACAAATCGAGTGTAGGTAGATAATATTTCTACAACACTGTGATCTCATGTCACTGAAATGCTAAAGACAGTGAGTGATATTACCAGTAAACTGTTTGGACTGTGACTATATAATCCCATAGAATTGGATTGAATACATTGACTAGTCCTTGGAAAATAAAGAAGTATGTGCTGTCTAACCCTTAGCGTTGACCAACTTCTGTCTATGAAGCCTGTTTCTTATTTATTACCAGATACTTAAAGGTGATCGAATAGGAAGTCGTGAAAATAAGTGTCAAAAGAAATATTTAAACTCGAGCTAAGATTTGGGCCGATAACCTTTATCCAGTTATTTATCGAACTAGCTCTAAGGCACTATGGCCAGTTACATTTACATTTTACTTAACACCTGTATAGATAAGATGTAGGCAATTTGTCTATTTTCCATTCGACTCGTTAGGAAAATAATTAGAAATTACATGATCCAACAACACTTCACTTATCTAATAGGTCAGATTAGCTTTGTTGGGTCAGTGATCGACGAAATCTCGGCACGGATACATAAAATAGTCTTTTGACTTTCGCGATTTATTGTTCCACCATGATGTTCAATTGCCTATTGATGGCCGAGTGTACTGCGCTGTGATTAGCTCTGTTCCACTATATGGCTGTGAAAAATGGTTATTAAAGGTAGAGGACTTGAGGAGGCTTTAGGTATCCGACCAATTTTGGTGTCACCACTTCGGTAGTGTAAACGTTAGGCGTAGAGTTTTCGGCGGAAGAGGAAAGCTAGTTGGTGTTATAAACTTAACTCAAGCTTGCCTAGTTACCATCTGCACTGTCACATAATGTTGTCTGAAGTACATACAGCCTGAGAAAAAGTTACAGGCAGTCAGATTCGTGAAGTCTTTGTCTCTCGGTTTCAGCAGTTGGGGTCCACGTGAAAACAGAATCCAGTGTCTGGAGACTCTAGGTAATGCAAGAATCAGATAGTGACTAGACAGTTGTTACCGGTTTCCCAACTACTTGAATTGATGAAGGTTCCCAACAAAGTTTTGCTGTTTGATACTTGTAATTTCCCGTTGCTACACTGTGTCAGATTGCTCGACCTCGGTTGGCAGGTGGGCTCCTATGAGGATGCCTCGAATATTCTATTCATCTTGGTTACTAGCAAGATAATACAAGACGCGGGTTTCATCCTATTTAGGATTCATCAACTGGTTGTGCCTGCACCCGAGTGAATGTTATTCCCACTGAGACTTAAACCCAGTACACATCACTTCAGATGCCAGAGCGTTATACAACAAGCCTCTGGGAAACGAGAGCCACCTCTTGCGCAACACAATTAAGTCTGTCTATCAAATTTGCAATGTTCTCTTTAAGCTAGGTGATGAGACACTGAGATGTGTGGTTCTCTTCCATGTGATGACTATTTAGTACAATACACGTACTGAAAAATTGTCAATTTCCCAGCTGAATTTCACTGAGTATTAGAAGTTGACAACTAAATTTAGAATAATTTCATTGATACAATTGTAATGATGTTTATATGCAAGTAAATGCTAAATATCCTCTCCCTATACTCTAAGGTTTTCTCTAATTTACTAGGATTTCTTTGCTTTATTTCTGTTTCTGATGACAACTATACCTTCTTTAAGCTCACTGGTTCACTCATGAAGCTGTTACTTTGTACTATGTAAAAAATCAACATTAGCTCTAATCTTAAAATGAAGTCTGACTGCCCAATGTGTGAAGTATAACAACTCGAGGTACTGCAGTATTATTTAGGTTGATGAATGTATCACTGCCTTCCATTCAACAGACTGATACACATATTTAAATAAGAATAATCAGTCAAAAAACTAAAGGTGACTAGTCTTTCTTATTTGAGGAGTTTCCTACGGCGCATACCTTCATTCCCGAGTGCTAATGAGTCCAGCACAAGAAGAAAGAACCTCACACACGGATGGATCGGTTTAAGTTGCCACATTTTACTGTAGCATATGAAGAACAAATGGATAGAAACAGACCAGTATCAAAGTAGATAATGGTTTATAGAGGGAGAAACAATTTGAAGATAAATTCCTCAAAAAGTGAATATATCTGCACCATTGTGACCGATTTTCAGCCATCTCACCGAGAATCCTCAATCACTGAATCCTATCATTTCAGGGACGCTAACCGGATAGTCTACATCTCTCCTTATACGGCTCAGAGACTTCATGCACTAAAATCCTCGTTTTGGTCTGTCTATCCTGAGCCTTCTACAACGTAATCCAACTTTTCCTAGCAGCATTGCAGGTCAAGGTCGGCAGTGGCTATGTATGCTCAACAGACGCCAAGTCACTTCAGTCAATAGAGGTTAACAACCTCATGACTAAATTTTTTTGCTCACCTAGTACCATTCGCATCATTTGTGTGTGGTTTACTTCTGTCAAGCCCAGTGTACATGAACTTTCATGCAATGAAGTTATGTTTTACCAACAATTACAAGTTTATTATGATTCATAGTATTCTTTGGTGGTTATTGCCTATTTAGTGCATAGAAATTAATTAGTGGTAAACTGTAGACAGTTACACTTCATACATCTCTATGTTTATGTCTACCTACCCCATACATCTGCATTTGTTTTATTACAAGTATAGGCTAGTTCAATTGTCGATATAGGTTATTTTTGAAAGCAAACAAGAAAACTCAATTAGTATATGTATACACACACATATTCATGTTTTTTTTGTTAACGTTAAAATTATCATATTGGCCTTTACAAGGCACTTTAATCCAAACATATTTGTCGTATATTCACCCTGTGTATTTCTAACACTATATCTTCCTCCCTCCTCTTGGTCTTCCGTATACACAAATACAAATCTGATTGTAAATCACATGATTACAGTATATAGTCGTCCTCACATTATATTGGAGAGATCTGTCATGTGTAGTTTTTAGAGTTCAGTACAACAGATTAGTTGATATATTTATCCAAGATCATGAGTCATTTGGGATAGGTTCTATAGAAAAAATTAAATCATAGTGAATCTTCTTTGCCTTAACCGATATCATGGCCCTTTTCATTTTTACCATGATATGTGGGTGGATGAATATTATCCACTATGTCCACAATCATCTATAAATATTGATCATTGGTTGATTAATCTTCTTCATATCTTCGGAGAGCAATCAAGTACACATTGAAATTGTAGTAATGACCATCAGTAGCTTTTCTAAGGTTTAAATCTGACCTTGAGATTTAATATCGTTTATGCATGCCATCAAATGTAAAATGTATTTAACTGTTAACTTATTGTTTCAACCTTTTCTGTGCTTATTGCAGTCTCCTACCCAAAAATATTGACAAGCTGAGTTGATTGGATCTCCCGTTCATTACTTGCTTTCCGTCTTAACTTCATTACAATGTCTGAACAGCAATACCTCAGAATAACACTAAGCGGTGAACCTCTACTGATGTCAACACTAAGCGTTACATAATAAAAATCGTGTAGTAAAGATAAACCTGGAGTTGAAAAAGGTGATATATTTTTGGGCCACCTCCACATCAGAACGATAGGAAATATCAATTCTGCAGTGGATGGAACTGTGAGCCTATTACGTGTATCTCATTATTCGTTGCCTACATCCTAGTTGCAAGGAATCGAATTGTTACTTTAGATTTTCCCATCATGAGACTGCTGTGTTGACCACCAGTGCAGTGAGTACTGTAGGTAATCTGTAGGAAGCAGTTACCGACATAAATTCCTCATGAAAAAAGGTTAGCCTGTAACCTTCAAGAAATTTAATGTTTTTCCAGAGATATCAAGTCACACTATTAAGTTGGTTAGTAAATGTAACCAGCTATTCCTGTAGCAACCCAGTAGATACTGTAATAATTCCAGATTTTTAGCCCTGGGTTTTTTACTTCCAAATATTGAAAAGTCAATTAAATGTAACATAGTGTTGAGTGGTTACATATCAAATTAAGTCAGCAAGGAGGTCTACTTACTATAGCTACTGATGGTTAACTATTATTGATCAATTGGTGTAGAATTATTATTCATTTGCGTGATAGGTTCTTGGTTGGTTCGTTCCCAGAGTTCCTTGTTGCTTATTCTTTCTGGCCATCTGATCTTCAGTAGCGAGCTAGCGTAAGCAGTTGTTGATGAATGTCTGTAGTTCATTGGAAATCCCTTTCGTGACGCGCCAAGTCTGTGAACCATACAAGAGCACTGACTTCACGTTGGTGTTGAAAATCCGTATCTTATTCCACATGCTGAGTGCAGAAGATCTCCACACTGGTTTCAGGTTAACGAACGCCTGTCTTGCTTTTCTGATTCTGATTTTGACATCCTCGTCTGTCCCGCCTGTAGTTGAAACAGTGCTGCCTGGATGGGTGAAGGAGGTTACTTCCTTTAAGTTTCTTCTCTTGATGGTGATTGGAGTTTGTTGTTGTTGTTGATGGTGGTGGTGCGGTATCTTCATCACTTCTGTCTTCCCTATATTCACCTGAAGTCCGGTCTTCGCTGCCTCTTCTATCAACTTGTTAGTTTTTGCCTGCAGATCTTCATGTTTGTGTGACATCAGGCACAAGTCATCGGCGAAATCCAAGTCTTCTAGGTTCTTTTCCGTCGTCCAGCGTATCCCCCTCTTCTCGCTGCCCACTGTTTGCTGCATGATACAGTCGACCACAATTAGGAATATCATGGGTGATAGTAGGCAACCTTGTTTCACTCCTGTCTCCACTTCACTTCAAAAGCATCACTGAGTTGAGTTCCCATTGTGAATTACTTGGCATGTGGCGTCTTCATATAGTTGTTGAATGAGGCTGATAAAGGTTTGCGGTTTTCCGTAGTATTGAAGCAGTTTCCAAATTACCTGTCGGTCGACGCTGTCAAAGGCCTTCTCAAAGTCGATGAAGTTGAGGTAGAGAACTGATTGCCATTCTATGCTTTTTTGTATGATGATACGAAGCGTTGCAATTTGGTCTGCACATGATTTGTACTTCCTGAAAGCCTGCCTGTTCCGGTCGTAGTTTTGAGTCCAGTGCATATTTAAGCCTCTCAAGGATGATGTGGCTTAATATTTTGCTTGGGGTGGACAGGAGAGTGATTCCGCGCCAGTTCTTGCAAGCACTGAGGTCTCCTTTCTTCGGCAGTTTGACAAGGTAACCCTTCTTCCAATCGTCAGGTACCTTCTCTTCCTTCCCCACCTTCTGCAATAGTGGTATTCATTTATTATACATCTGATTATTGATAAGCTCAAGATCACCACAAGAACTTGTCAAGATCAGCTCTAAAAGTCATTTTCTTTGTTCAATGCATTTTGTAAATTTTCAAAAGTCTATTTACTTTTTTGTAAAGAGCTGATAAAAACATTGATAACAGTTTAATGTTAATGATACCACAATAGAAAGATAGATATTATACAATCTGGAAATGTCTTTTTTATCTTAGATCTTTAAAATTACAATAGTATACAAATTATGTTATCTGTTCACGTGTAACTTGAATGAAAGTGTACTGATTTCTCTTGTATAAAGGAATCACTCTATTACTTCCAACAAGTGGTTACAGTTAAACAAAAAAAATAAATGACCTTGCTAAAGTGATTTATTTTGCACACTTTAAGTTATTGTGATGTAATGTAAAAGGGTTTTTGATAGAATGTAAGTAGAACAAAAGATATCTATCATTGGATTGAAAGCAGAAGAATGAAACGCACTTGATTTGTTGATAAGAGTAGTTTTGTTTTTCATTTCATATTTTTTGTAGTGTATGAATTTTTAGAATGTTTAGTAATTATGCGGACACCTTAGGTTAAACTTTCCATTAGTTATAAGTTGTAGGTGGTTATTCAACTGCCAGAGTGGACACAAGTGCAGTCTTATTCACAGTCATTGATTAGAAACACATTGATCATACTGTATCACTAATCATATTCTTCACTGACTATTTTTAATCATACAGGTAGAGTGGGGCTGCGTCTCATTGGTTTAAGCAGTTGATATTAAACCAGTTGATCACGGGTTCGAGCCATGCTCCACCTACAGAGGTGTTGGCAGACAGGTAGTATTAGCTCTCAAACAATACGTCTGGCTTATCACTTACTGTAAGAATGTGCACCAGGGTGATGATTACACTATACATTACGACTTCAATAGTATCGTTTTTTTTGTGCGTGTCACGATTTATTCCATTGTTACATAATATTTGTAAGCTCATCAATTGTTCATTTTTTCTGATATTCTTTCATTTGTAGTTAGGTGATAAACCGAATCCGAGTATATGAAATGGTGTCTAGCCAGTTTTGTGTACTAGATCGTTTAACTCTGTGTGGAACTTAGTATTCAAGTATATAAAGTTAGGTATACAATGTAGATATTTTACTTCAAAATATGAAATTTAGGTTGACCTAGCACTATTGATATTACCTATTTCTACTTATCTATTTTGGACGGCACTATGGCAAGGTACAAATGCGTATTGAAATGGTGGAGAATATTTTTAGATCAGTTGAATGAACTTGATTGTGTTGTGTTCTTTGAGCTAGATAATTTTTATCGCAATTCGCTACTCATTAGTTTCGGTCCATAGCTTACTAAGTAAATCTGTACCAATTTGATGAGTTCTCTCACGTTGCAAAAGGCATACTACCTTTTAAACTGTTAAACAGACAGATTAACAAACTAACGTACAACTGTCACCATCTGCACCACTCTCTCTCTCTGTCTCCAGATCTGACAGGGTATCAGCAGCCTAGTAAATAGAGGTAAGTCTTAGTTGCTGAGACTTCACAGCTTTGCGTGACTTATTTTGTTGGTTTAGTACTGTGTGCTCAGCGTTAAAACTATTCACTAAAGTCTCATCACAAGTGAGAAATACTATGGGAACACTTATTGTCAAAGCTCTATAGTTCACAAATATTTTCCAACTTCAACCGCTATATCTGTGAAATAGACAGAGTGAACTGCTGAAAGTTAGACTACTCTTTAGAGAGAATCGAATATTCCTAATGAATTATTAAGATATAAGCTTTAAATATTCATTATATGCTTTTAGTCTTGACGATAGGATTGAACTTTCTGACATTGCAAATAATTCAACTTTATAATTTAGAAATGTACACATGATGTTACGTAATTTGGAAGTAGTTAGTAGGAAGTTGAGTTTCTGGCAGCATACTTTAACTTTGGGCTACCAGTAAAATTTCCATCGGACACATGATTTGAATTTTTCCCTTTCAGCTTGTTTTAATCTTTCAAGTATGTCCTCTAAACTGTTGTTAAGACTTTTAACTTAAGGTAATGCAATTTTGTTTTAGGTTCTGAGTTGGTTTATCTCTCCACTGCAGTTATTGACTGACTTTAGGCATCTAGCACAAAACCCAGAACATTACTATATTGTATCAGTTAGATGAGTGTTCACATTAAAAACTTGATCAACAGACTTCAGCACACAGGAATTGACAGCTGTATTGCTTACTATTCGGTGAGCGATTCATTTATTCAGTCGAGCTCTAGAGGGATTTGATCGTAACCTGAGGAGTTTGACGGTACAGTTTCTGGTTTCAAAAGTGAGTGTTAGAGATTTGAATTGTAAAGCAGCATTGAGTTTCCTTGACGTTGCAGATGAATCTTGTTGTTGAGTGTTGACAAGTTAAAAACCTAAGCTAAGCACAGTTTCATGCCAATTAACGAAAATCTTCAATTGTTACGCATACAATTTATTATTGAGAAATATTTATATATTGCCAATTCTTAGTATATTTCTTAGCTGCAAAACTTCCAGTTCCACGTTACTGCGTTTAACTTTGGTGAATACACTGATAAAGTTCATAAAAATTGAAGTTCATTAGGTATTTAACAAATTGAACATTGACCACAATACTAGTTTTGTTCTTAAAGCTTTCATTCTGATTTTAATGTTGAAAACAAAAGAAACGATACTTTAGACCGTTACTAAGTTAAATGAAAATAATATTGGTGTATTTTATGAAACGATTATTTCAAACTTTATTATTGTTGCTTACCTTGTTTACGTTGTTTTAATGTTGTAGAGGTGTGGTTGGTTAACTGAGACGTTTAACTCTTAATCAATGATCCACAGACAGAAACTTATTCTTATTACTTTGATCTTGTCAAGTGGATCATATCTTCCGTAGTTTTCATAAAAAAGTTTGCTCTTGACTACTAAATATACAAACATGTATATCGTCGTTAATTTTTGTGTAATTATCAGTAAAGTTGCCCAAACTCATCAAATACTGAAGACTGAATGAACAATTTAGCGATCATTGATAAATTAAACGATTCACGTTGACATCTGTCACAGATGAGTAGTATTTTCAGTAACTTCATTATAGTGTTAGGTCGTTATTATTTTATTATTAGTCCCTTGGGTTCCTAATGGAACATACCGCTTCAGTAGCACGTCTCCGTTCCACTCTCTTCTCTGCAAACCTTTGAACCTGGCTCCACGACAGCCCACAAGCTCATTTACTCCTCACACGATCTCCTCTATGTCACCCTCAGCTGGGACGTCCAACTTGCCGTTCCCCTTGGGGGTTCCACTCGAGTGCCCTGGCCTGACGCGTGATATCCCCAGTCGGTTTCTCAGTGTATACCCAATCCAATCCATCTCCACTTCCTTCCAGTGCATATTTGTTGGGTGATGGGTTCTTGGTTGGTTCGTTCCCAGAGCTCCTTGTTGCTTATTCTTACTATTCTGGCCATCTGATCTTCAGTAACGAGCCAGCGTAAGCAGTTGTTGATGAATGTCTGTAGTTCATTGGAAATCCCTTTCGTGACGCGCCAAGTCTGTGAACCATACAGAAGCACTGACTTGACTGAATTGGTGTTGAAAATTTGCATCTTGTTCCACATGGTGAATAGAGTGCAGAAGATCTCCACACTGGTTTCAGGTTAACGAACGCTTATCTTGCTTTTCTGATTCTGACATGACATCCTCGTCTGTGCCTGTGCCGCCTGTAGTTGAAACAGTGCTGCCTGGATGGGTGAAGGAGGTTACTTCCTTTAAGTTTCTTCTCTTGATGGTGATTGGAGTTTGTTGTTGTTGTTGATGGTGGTGGTGCGGTATCTTCATCACCTCTGTCTTCCCTATATTCACTTGAAGTCCCGTCTTCGCTGCCTCTTCTATCAACTTGTTAGTTTTTGCCTGCAGATCTTCAAGTTTATGTGACATCAGGCACAAGTCATCGGCGAAATCCAAGTCTTCTAGGTTCTTTTCCGTCGTCCAGCGTATCCCCCTCTTCTCGCTGCTCACTGTTTGCTGCATGATACAGTCCAGTGACCACAATTAGGAATATCATGGGTGATAGTAGGCAACCTTGTTTCACTCCTGTCTCCACTTCACTTCAAAAGCATCACTGAGTTTTGTTCCCATTGTGAATTACTTGGCTGATGTGGCGTCTTCATATAGTTGTTGAATGAGGCTGATAAAGGTTTGCGGTTTTCCGTAGTATTGAAGCAGTTTCCAAATTACCTGTCGGTCGACGCTGTCAAAGGCCTTCTCAAAGTCGATAAAGTTGAGGTGGAGATCCAGTTGACTACCATTCTATACTCTATTGTATGATGATGTGTAGTGTAGCGTTGCAATTTGGTTCGCACATGATTTATACTTCCTGAATCCAGCCAGCCAGCCTGTTCCGGTCGTAGTTTTGAGTCGAGTTCATCTTTTAGTCTCTCAAGGATGATGTGGCTTAATATTTTGCTTGCTTTGGGTGGACAAGAGAGTGATTCCTCGCCAGTTCTTGCAAACACTGAGGTCTCCCTTCTTCGGAAGTTTGACAAGGTAACCCTTCTTCCAATCAGTCGGCAGGTACCTTCCCTTCCTTCCACACCTTCTGCAATAGTTGTGTGAGCATGTCCACTGTTGTCTCTGCATCTGCTCTCAGTGCTTCTGGTGGGATCTCATCTGGTCCTGCTTCATTTCAGTAGCTTTATGGCGTTGCTTTCAGGACTTCGACTTTCGTCGGAGGATTTGTGTTCACTTATAGTTCTGTGGCTGGGTTGCTGGTGGTATTTCTGAACGACTTGCAGGTGGTGGTGGTCGATTCAAGATCTTTTGAAGTAGTTAGCCATCGTTTCCCTTGTCTCTCTTCTTTCGTAATCAAATTTCAGTCATCATCTTTTATCGGTTTCGTCTGCGTTGATCTCTTCCCTCACAGATAGTGACCTGGTTATTTGATACAATGTTGTCAGGTCTCTCTTACCTGCAGCCTGTTCTGCTTCACTTGCCAGTGTTTCGTAGAAGTGTCTTTTGTCTTTCCGTGCACTCTTCTTCACTTCCTTGTCCAGTGTAGTGTTTTATACATTGTACTCAGTTACTCTTGTCGTTGAGCATCCTTGCACTGGTTTATTTTCTGCTTCACCATCCTCCTCTCTTCTATCAGCTTCCATGTATCCGTCGAGATCCATTCCTTTTCTTCTTTCTTCTTCCTTCCTAATACGGTTGTGCAGGTTTCTTTCCACATCTCTTTCAAAGACTTCCAGTGTTCTTCCACACAGGTTTTTCAGGGATGTTCCTCGATAAGTGTCAGAAACTAACGAACTATACTACCGAATAATACAAGTAGATAAAAACCTGTAGCTCAGTATGGATGATTATCAATAATTAATTGTAGTGACTTTTTCCACTGCTACTCCTTGGTTTTGATTCTGTTGATGATGATTGGAGTTTCCAATGAGGCTGTTAGAAAATACAAATCAATCGATGCATGGCGTATTCCATTCTAGTTTTCGATATGTGGTTAGAAATTTCACCACTAACATCTCCGCTAGCACTTACAAAAACCCAAATACACGAAATTTCAGACTACTTCCAATGGCTGACCTTCGAGAATGAGCGCAGGCACAGCCCCCTGGTAATCTTGCAAAAGTACCTTGCACTTTGATGGTGTAAGTCACATACCATACTTATAGATACCAATCTTAAATTGATTAAATGCGATTTGAGTAACCTGTGCGTTATCTTACGCTAAGACGATATCGTAGGTATATTCAGGTCGGAATAGCCTTTCTTCGGGCAGTGGATCTACAGCATTATCATGTACCTCCTTCGAGATTTCTCAAGAATGTCATCGATGACAAAGTTAGGGAGGAATGGAGAAATCGGGCTATCCTGATTAACCATACTGGTGGTTTGGAACAGTGGAGACAGGTGATTGTAAGCCATCAATCTAGCTGATGTTTTATTATATAGGGCTTTCAAGATGTTAATAAATTTCTGAGGTACACCTCTCTCCAACAGACAATTACAGAGTACAGCTTTGTTCAACGAATCGAAGGCAGCTTTAATGTCAAGAAACATAACGATTGTTGACCTCCGATGTCTGACTATGCTCCAGCATCTAGCAGAGGGTAAACACATGATCAATGCTTCCACGACCTGAACTAAACACGGCTTGCTCCTCACCAGTCATTTCTGCACGCGTTTTGCAAAGTCTGCGAAGTATGATAGCAGCGGCTGGTAAAGATTAATACCTTGATAATTGTCATATACATTACGTAGACTCTTTTAAACACAAGCACAATGATGGCCTCACTCAAGAGTGATTGAACATCCTCATTTTACCGTATCTTCTTCGAATATAGCTAGATACAACAGTTGGTGAGTGGAAGAGGTAGTGAAAACCGATCAGGGATTGTCTTGCAGTCTAAGTTACGTAGCAGTATTTGGCAGACTTTGAATGTCACTACAAGCGAAATTTCCCATTATTTGGACACTAAATGATATTTTAAAATGAAGAGTGAAGCTGAAAGAAAACCTGAGTCACAGAGGCTTCTGATCCACTGGTTCAATACAACGAAACTCGTTAGGTAACAGGGCTTCACAGAGTGTTAAGTTTAATCTTAGGCGAGTTTCACAGTTCACAAAATAAAATATTCAATTAGTAGCCTGCAAGACGCTAAGTTGAATTATACAAGCGTTCGGGTTTTCTTATAACTTCAGCCAAATCACCATTCTCTCTCACACACGCACCCTATGTGTATATATACGTTTGTTAACTAACAATTTCTTTGATAGTGTAATTTATACTAATCTCTATAATTTTCTGATAAGGTTTTCTGCATCTTATTCTTTGTGTAATGTATTAAGATACATTCGGTTAAGGCATCTTAGTTTATCGTTAACAGTATGATTACATTCTCTCCCACATAACTTTTTCTAGCTTCCGCTTTTATTGTATATTTATCAATGTCATTTATCATGTCATTTATTACAGTCACAGCTTACTAGTACATTGATTCATTTTCTGTAGGATACATTGAAACTTGAACACTTTGTTTATATAAGGTGAACTCTTAGCGCTTTTTCTGAAAAAAGTATACTAAATGGTTCCTTGTTTAATTTTTATCTTTGTGTTAATGTATACATTCAGTAGTGTTAGGCGTTCATCGCTTCAGTTTTTAGATTAAAATGTATTAGAATTGACTAATTTCGCTATGACCATTGTGGCTCATAGTTGAATACACAGGTTTGTAACTGAGTATCAAATTGATTCTGCAAGATAATTCATGCTAATTATATGAAGAATTAGGAAATCAATGAATATGTTATAGTCTATTTAAAATAATTAGTGAAATAAGAATTTTCACTTCACTTCTCAGAGATGTAAGGAAACAATGTGGACTATAAAGTGTAATTACTCCATTCCTTTCAATTTTAGTTCAAGAAGGGTAAGCATAATAAATACTGATAATCACCTGCATGATTATATAGTTTGATAACCCTGAATTCTTTGTTTGGTATAGAAGAATTCACTGAGGTGTCTAAAATTTGAAAAATTTACATTCATTTACCTTTAAAAGTTGACTTCAGCAGCTATGCTCCTTTTTTTCATTGCAACCCTTGATGATTGACTGAAATAATCATTTAATATCTTTATTTTTACTAAATTTTGCATAGGATCTTCTTATCTAACCCTGATAAGTATAATAACTGTCCAGATGACTATGAATAATCCAAACTATTTCTCAACTTCATATCCACTTTGTTATTATCTTTTACACCATAGATTGCATGTTTTTAGTAATAGGCTTTATCTAGAGACTCAATTTAAGCAAAAAGTTGACGGAAAACGTAGCTTAACGTATCAAAACCAGTGGCAGTTAACACAATCCACGATACGAATTGGTTAGTAGTGAGTAAATGATTTAGCTATCTGATCCTAAGTGCTCAACACTGACTGATGTCTGTTGAAGGCATCTACTGCATATCAAAGTATTTAAGTTAAACGTAAACCTCATTTTTCATTGTGTACCGATAAAGAAGCTTCAATAGGTTAATTTGTTAACTGTGATGACTTTAATGGTAAGTCAAAATGAATAGTGTTTTCTTTACCATTTCTTTCACTGATGGTTGTGGTCATTGAATTTGGCTAAAACGCCAATAACATTCTCTAAACAAAATGTAACAGTGTGAATTATATAAGGTTTGATAAATACGAAACTGATGAAGTTACATTGTGTATTTTGTTCAATGGCATGTTTGTGTAAATGAGCATTAAATAGTCAATTGACAATAAGATACATATTATGATAATTTTGAAAGAAACTGTTATTAATCCGGTGATTAGTAGTTTACTTTTAAGGAAGTTTCGTGGGGAGAAAGTAGAAACACTGCCATGTTAGGTAAACTAACCGTTCTTGTAGCCATCCATTTCGATCACTATGCTCACAAAGGGATTTAACGCAACTGTTTAAAGTGTCACTCAAATTTAAGTGAACTAACTTCAAAGTGTTTATTCATTGGGATACATGTATGCATGTGGATTGATGAACAAATATGTATGTAAGTGTTGTTGGGGTCGATCTAAGACTGAGATCATCCATCATCTTTCCCTTTAGGTAGTTTGTGATAACCTTAAGAATTAGTACCCTTTGTAAGTGTCTTTTGTGAGACTGAAAAACATTTTAATATGATTAGCTTAAAAAAAACTTAGTGTATTATATAATTAACTGATCGTTGCTATACAGTTGTTTGTATTTTAGACATATTTGTGCACAAACTAATCTATCTTAACCTGCGTAGCCAACCAAATTTAATCGAAGTATGAATATCAAGCGATGACACTGGATAATTGTTGAACTATACTGTGAAGTGATAGACTTTGAAAGATGTGGATCACTTGACTTTGACTTGGTGAATTGATGGTGATGTACTTACAATAAGTTCTGATGATTCTCAACTCTATCCTGCAAGAGGATTTCGAGCACACACTGTTGAAGAGTTTCACACTTTAACGAAACAATTTTCTAGTGGTTCGTGTTTTTCAGTGTCAATACACGAGGAAAAATAGCTCGAACTAATCCCACTACTAATTGATACCATGTAGAACTACTGTAAAAAAAAATATACCAGAATGGAACTCAGAAAACCTGTTAACTGTTCAACATTAGAACACTGTAATCTTCACTCCTTTGAACATGCAACAGGACAAACATTGGTAGATGATATTCCTTATGTTTTATCAGAATGAAAAGGTTATCCGTAAATTTCTTGGTTTGCAAGTTAGATTGTGTAACAAAGTGGTTTACTCTGATTGGCTAATTTGGAGAAGCATTTTGATGCACTTCATGTTGTCTGTTTCCTCCAAAGAGGTTGATGATGGACAAGAAAACTGTAAACGAAAATGAAGCGGGTATTACTTAGTGGAAATAAAGGAATGGAGAAAAACTGAAAAAGATGAGATGAAGGATATTACTTAGGAGAATGAAACCATTACATTGTTCATTTCTCAGTGAGGTGTTTCATTCTAGCACTCACTCATGAAGATTCTAACTGTTGAGTTAGCATGAATTTACTCTGGTTTGTTAGTTAGTTATAGTAAACAAGACATCTAGATCTAGCACTGCTTCCTACGGAAGATTTTCAACCAATCACAGTGATCAATTAACCATCTATTTACGCCTGGATTGAATAACTCCATGATAAAGTTATAGGCTTCTGAATCGAATACAATGGGTTTAAACTGTGAACGGAAGTTAGTTCCTTCGAAGTTGTTAATATGTCCTGCTGATGACCGTGTAGCTGTCGCTCATTGGCTCTCCAACCAACTGACTCATGGGTCGGATCAACTTCACGTACTATGGTTTCATCACGCAAATGCTATCACCAGTCCTCTTGCTATAGGTGTTCTACTGGAGGTGCCGAAATGGATTAACAGCTTAATATCGATTCACTTTAGATATCTCCACTAACCTTCATGTCTATACAGATTATATAAATATTTTTTGGCAGCTTCCTTGGTAAATTAAGGTTGTACCAAAAATTCTAATTGCCAAGATTAGAACAGGGTGTGTAAATAAACATATATATCATCCTCAAACTATATTATATATACATAAACATCAAACCAGGTACGACTATTTACGGATCGATGGTGCCAAGGTGGTGTGTTATTTAGCTAGTCGAAATAATAACCACAATAGCGCAAATGATAGTATGAAAACTGGAAAGACACTGATAAAGTAAACAGATATCTCAACACTTAGTACTGAATGACGTCGGAAATGTAAGTATGAACTTCGTGTGTCAGTTTATAAAAAACAACATGTAGGGAGGTCGAAAAGTGAGGGACCAGTACTTATTTTGAAAAGAAAGAAATGGTTGTGATTACTGGACTGCTAATATGAAAGATGAGTCCTGCATTAATGTAAGAGTAAAACGTGGGCACTGTGGTAGAATGCAATTCCGGTCTAATTGATTTATTCAATATGTCCCACAGTGATATGACAAAGAGGACGAGAGAATTAGGACTAGATAAATCATGCCTCAAAGTTGTGGCGTTATCTTGATATGACTGTCGACAATAGGTTGTATCCGATGTGTAATTCAGTAAACAATACTTCTTCACTGTATGATACATCTAATGAACCAGGTAAGTTGGAGTCCTACATCTGTCAAGATGGAGTATTATGCATAATTTGATCTTAGCTTTCACTGACTGTTGTCGACTAGGGACAAAAATAATGACTAACGAAATTAATTTATTTACTGCTAGCCGCGGGAAAAGAAATCCGTGAATGCGCCAGTTAATTTCCTTACTCGATATATTTTCTCTACAGGGAGATTTAAAGTAACAACTTTATGTAGAAAGGATAGAGAAAATGAATGTGCTCTTCTTTTGAGTAACCGAGATTGGTATACTAGTAGTTTCATATTCTGCCTGATGTTATTCTATCTTACAGAACTCTAGATTTTCTGCTGACTTTTTTCTCGGCCTCTTTATGAAGCTATGAACATTTCTCATTTCATTGAATACTTTATAATGAAGTTTTATCAAGGTTTTTGTAATCTAATCATAAATATAACAAATATCAGCGACGGAAGTACAACTGAAATGTAATATATATCAGGAATAACCAGATATCGTTATATGGTAGTTTATCAACGAAGAACCTAATTTTTGTTCAAATGATGTTGCCTTATAGATAGCCCAGTGAGTGTCCTGTCAGTGTCGCATTCTGTCTATAATACATCTCTAGGAATCAGTCAGTCAAGTAAAGCTACCGATACTATTAAAGTAGGCAACAATTCAAGACAATTTATAGCCTAGATGTTAATCTAGTACATACTCAATGCATCAAAATAGGAAGAATAACACTAACCAGGATGTAGCTAAACTATGAAGGTTATTTTGAAGATAAAACATCAGTCATTAAAGTACTGAATTGAAAAAAAATGCCAACCTATCAAAAAGTTGCTTAGTTGTTTAGAAACGGTTGTTTCAAGGCATTTTTATTCATTTATAACCCTTCTGTCTGTAAGTTTGCGAACTAGACAGTCAGTCTCATCTATTCTCAAGGTTTCAAGTTATTTGAGTGGAATTTCAAGCCCCTTCTCACTTATAGAAGTTCAACTAACCGTCTACATCAGTAAACAATTGTTTTGTAAGGGTGAATATCAACAGTAATATATTATAGTTATAGCTACATTTACCACTACACAGATTTTTTTTTCCTGGTCTTGTTAATAAATGAGTAAATAGACAATTTCTAAATTTATTTACATCACTTTTCACGTTTGACCTCAAAAAATGTTCTATTGACATCTCATGTTGATAACAAATAACTAATGGTCAAGCAGTCTGTAAATATAAATATCAATGATAATTAAGGTTCAATGATGTTGATAATATTGTTGTGATAAGGCTTTGGATATTTACAAAACAATCTCTCGATTATTAACAGTCAAATTCTGCCTTTTTTTTTATTTACAAAAATATGCATTTTACAGTATCTCTATATAAATATCTTTATTGACGTTGTAATTGGAAATAATCCTTGTATCTTTTTTACCTTCATTAACAATATCATTATTATTCAATCTCATCATCATGATTCATATCAACATTCTGATGTAGCATTATCATCCTAGTCAATTGAATCACGATATATTAGCCTATCTCCCGATCTTTTATATATGCTCACAGAAAGAAGAGAATAAATCGTAAAGAATCCAGAAAACAACAACAACACACAATAACTACATGTTTATCTTTCAGTTTATTTATTTACTGCTATCATCGCTTTTTTCACTTTCGATATTTCATCTCTTATTTCTGGTTTCTCTCTATACGCTCTCGATGCCTTTCACTTCATTTTGTTCTGGTCCATCATTTCTCCATATTTTTCTTTCTTTCTGTTAAATTCCCTCCACCTCTTTCTCATTCTCTCCTTCTAGTTGTGTTTATTCTCTGGCTATCTGTTGTCATAATCTGCGTACTGCAGTACTAACTAAAACGACAACAACAATAGCAGTATTGACAGTAGAATAATAATCATAAGGCTTGAAAAATATGTGTGCTGTTTGTTCCAAAGACAAAGGACACTGCATAAACGAAGTAGCGAGGAATAGGGAAAGAGTGAGAGAAGGAGAGAAGGAATAAGGGACAAAGTGCAGTAATCTATTCTGTTGCATTTCCTTGTTGTTGTTCTGCTTCAGTTTTGTTCCTTATCTACCATTGTTTTGTGCACATAGATGGGATCATGATGATGATAACTATCTACCCAAATATAGTGTAGTTTTATATAACTTATGACTAACCCACCATAACCAACAGAAAATAATCAATGCAAACAGGTAAGGTGATTCATCCCAACTCCTTTTTTTCCCCGTTCAACACATGCCATCACACTTTTCCTCTTTATGTTCTCGTTAGGACTGTTTATTTTACTGTCGTTTATGTTATTTTAGAAGTCAGTTTGAACTAAAATTAAGGTTTAATGTATCCATGGTATAGTGGTGATAACAATGTCAGCACTAAAATAAAAGTAAATAAGGCAATACACTATATGATATAGTTGCTTGTTTCATTTCGATACTGATATGATTACTAGTCCTAGAGGTTGACGAAAAAATGGTGTAATAAATTTTACTTTTCGACAAGAATTTTTGTTCGTTTACTTGCTTAAACAGGTAACAATTTTCTTCTCAGCCTTATTTATTTATTCTACTTTAAAAGCATCTAAATGAGGTATTTTCCGTTTGCCTTTTCATTCTTAATTTTTGTTCACTTGGCAGTAACTTATTTTTTTGTATATCCGATTTTCTTTCCCATACCTGAACCTTCATATGTGTTTCAGTGTCTATGTTTGCTTTTGTATAAGTGGCAAATAAAAAGGACGTGTTTTGGGCTGTTTACAGGTTACACTATCGTTCATTAGTTAAGTTTACTACTCTATTAGTACTAAAAGTAGTAAGCATTGTCGTCTTTCACAAATAATCAGCTATGATGTATTATCATTACTTTTGTAAGGGGAACTGGAGAAAGGAGAACATGAAATAGTATCAGAAGACATGAAAATGAACAGTTTCATTGTTTATTTATTTTGTTCAATATTTTACCTAATGTTTCCCTCTTACTTAATGTTCTTATGATTTACTACCTTGACTCGGAATAATTATTACTAGTGGACTGTTACTAGGTAATTTTTCCTCTGTTTTCTTATTTGTTTACCGACTATCTTTGTTTTTGCGTCTTCTTCAGTAAGACACAAAGAAGAATTACTGCAAAATATGTTGAACACTAAACCCTACTAGCAATTTCCTCACAGTTTTTACAACCATATATATACATTTTTTGTTCTGTGAATCCTAATCAGTAAGTTTAGTCGAAGAACAATGCCTAATGTTTAAATAAAATTCTAGATTTTGATTATCATATTTCCAGATAGTTCTCTTTTAATGCGAAGTAACTTTGAATCAGTTAAAAGACGTTTTGAAAGGATGGACTCTCGATGTGCGAGTGTATGAATGAGAATACCTATCCAAATGAGAGGGTGGTGAACAGTAGTTCAATTCATTTCTCTAACGAATTTGCCTGCCTACTTTCCCTCTACCTATATTCAGCGTCATGTTTTGTCGATTTTCTCGTAATTCTGTTAAGCTTCCGGCTATAAATATGAGTTCTCCAAGCGTTGTTTCACCTACTTACTTTACAGAATGGGCACAATAAGAGCGATTTACAGACAAGCTCATTAAAATGCCACTTCTGATTTACAACTTCCATCTTATGGTTTTAACAACCCTGTCAAATGTAAAAGGTCGTTTCATGGCTCGTAGCATTCGGTCTCAAGCCTCAAAACAAGCATATGTGGTAAGGGTTACTACACATTGATTCATTTTTGCACATGACTACAGTATCTTATCAGAATGTACTTAGAATGCTTTAATCACCTGGTAAGCCCATTGCTTGACATTCAAGGGAGTCAGATTATTCAGTCTTATACTGAGGTGTTAGTCAAGCAGATAAAGTTAACGGAGAACCTCACGCAGAAGTGCATTGCTTTAAGTTTTCACGACAACATACATAAAAGTAAACAAGAGTGTATGGGTAGAGAGAGAAAAGCAAGAAGGTTAGTGAGAAAGTTTGAACTTTAGAGGACGTGAAGGGGTAAGTGCCTCTAGGTCACTGTAACCGATTTTCAGTCATGTCACCAAGACTCGTTAACCATTTATTCCTATTATCTCGAGGACTTCAATCAGATAGTCTGCACTTTTCTACACAGTTCAGATCAAGAGTCAGATTTCATGGACTCGTGCCACGTCTTGGTTGTACATGTAACTGTTATCTTAGAATAATCGCTTGATACTAAGATTCATGATATTAGATTACAAGTATAGTTAGTTGGATTTTTCCTCAGATTAGTTGCCAATTAGCCTTTGTAATTCATTTCAAAATTATAGAGTAAAAATTTCTACTGCAAAAACTAATTTAGTCATTTTAATCAAGTACATACTGTTATGAATACAGATCAGGTTATTGTGTGGTTAATCAAACTTAAGCTTTCGTTTGCTATCTATAAGATATAAGCCTTACACATTACGCTTGAGCCTTGTGATACTACTTGGTTGCTTATTCTAACAAACAAGTGAATGACATTAATTCATAAAACTTACAAGATATTTTACATAGTCAGGAATAAGTTCAGTTTATTTATCATATCGTTTTTTGAGTCTTTTATTATCCTTTCAAAGGCATTTTATTGAAATACTTCTTGGCTTCTGAAATCACTTTCAAATCACTCGAAAGATTAAAATCCTTTTTATGAAAATAGTTTAAATTTTGCAGGAAGAATATAGTTAAATAAGATCTATACAGTCAGCTTACTGATCTAAGGTTATGAAGCTAACTTCGTCGATACACCTATCACCTCGAAAAGTTTATTGGTAATCACGTTGCATAACACAAAAAAATAGCTCAACATTTTAGAACCGTTCTACTTTACTGCATACCTCCTTCAGTCCATCAGCAAATTTACAATGGTTTTCTATATTACGATACTTGGTTACTTAATTACTTTTGCTCGGTTGATCTTAGTAAATGACAAGTAGATCGACTTTATTGTGTTTTTTTCTTCAACTGTTATCGGTCTACCTTCCAAGTAGTCATTCGTCTTTCTCGGAAAGTTACAGCTGTTTCTATTTCTTTTTGAAATTGCTTAAAAGTTGAATTTTGAATTTCTTCTTCGAAGTTGTTTGTTTTTCATACTGAAGTATTTCCTCTCCAACTTGACTCATTGGGTCTTCAGATTTTCTACACCCAATACATTTTGTCGACGTCTGTAATTTCTTCATACTCGGTTCAATGAATGTTTGTTGGACTGATGATGTTTATTAGATTCATGAATTGGAACTTTGTGAGATTTCTCAACGAAAGTGAAATGCTACCATTTTCATCTGTAGGGCAAATAAACACTTAAATTTTAAGGAGTTATTCTAGCTCAAAATATTTTTGAAGAAACCTCTTCATCGGACATTGGAAGTACAACCTTCCCAATCATTTTATTTGATCAGTTTAAACAGATGGGAGTACAGTCATACAGTTTCATATAGAAAATTTATTCTGACGTATAAAGTGAATAATTCAGTTTCGTGTACTAACAGCAGTAGTTGTACTCATCTTCAATTCGTCAGAACAAAACAAATTGAAACATTGAAAACAATACCTACGTACCCTCAACTAGACATTACAACACTAATAACAATAATAATAATAATAATGATATCGATGATAGACTGTAGTTTGATTCGTGACTACCATCACTAACTGTAGCATGAAAAAATTTTATTTTTACTGCAAATGTATGAAATAGACAGACAGATTGAATGAATGAACACAGGGAACATTGAACAAATTTGTTTAAAAAAAGGTGATGGTACATGCTTAAATAAATTTACAGTTAGACAAAAGCGCAGTTGAAGAGAAATAAAGATAAAGTAGAATGTTGGGTGACTAGAAGATGGCGCTAGATATCGTTTTGAAACAAAACAATACACACCCAGAATTTCACATGTATGATTGATAACAAACTATGTATTGTTATTATTATTATTACTACTGTCCTTGTTGCTACTTTTAATAGACTAAAACACATTCAATGAAAAAAGTGCCAGGATATAAATTTCTAAAGTAACTGTGTAACAGAAGAAAGTAAACATTCTTTTTGTTTTCACGCAGATTTGAAAAAAAACAAACATTTTGTTCATTTTTCTTTTTATTTATTTATTGTTTTGTTTGAGTTATGAAGTGTCTATTGTTGAGTTTTCAAATGATTATATTCAATCTGTTGAATTGTTTGTGGTTATTCTGATTTTTTTTCAAATTAACACCTTGCAACGTATACATTCAATAATTACTTTTCAACGGTTCTCCAATTAATGTCTGTCTGCGATGAATAATACCTTGTAATACACTATTTACTATATAATACTCATTAGTGAAATGCTTTGAGATTGGTATTCCAAAGTCCTAATGAGAAGCTATGACCTGTAAGGTCAACCAGTTGGAAGTGAAGCAGATTCAAACTGAAGACTATGGTGGGTAATCGTGCTATATCACGAATTGACGGAAGTAATGTAGAAAACTGTGGGCCGTTGAATTCTGACTATGTGGCTGAGTAGTTAACGCGTTCCCCGTGGAATCTGCAGGTCCTAAGTTCGATTCCTAGCCTAGTAGTGGGTGCACTCTGCTGAGGAGTCCCATACTAGGTCGACACAAGTATCCTGACTGATGTGAGCCATGATGAATACTACCTTAAGATTGAAATCTCATTAACCTCAAAACAAATGATTATATACCTAAACCTTATTTAAATGGGTCTAAAGATATCGAATGGTATCTGTTTTCTTGAAGTAGAAGTCAGATTTCTTCGTTATTTCGTTTAAATAGATGCGTCTTTATTGTCTTGATGCTATATAAAAGTAATCCTTGACAGTTTTATTGTATGAAGAACATTTCTAGACTTTTTAGCTTAATGCCTGTCCACTACAATCTGATGGCTGGTTGATAAATTCTACTGACAACTGTTAAATAGTGTAAACGCTAACAGATTGCATTGATTAGTTGCTGGAGTGTTACCAATTTTATGTTATCTATCTGAAATGTTTACGGAGTACGATTAATCAGGTTTCTGGCATAGTCAACATGCTAACCTATATCAAGAACTTCCTATAAGTTGCTACAATCACCTAACAGATAGATTACTATAAACACGATTAATAATACGCACGAACAGATTATAAGAAAATGTATGTGCAATTGATCTTATTTCCATTTTGTGTACAGGAACTATTCTTAGTCGAAGTAAGAGCAAATGCACCCCATTGTTTATTCAGCAACCCTATTTGATTTGCTTCTAGTGATTCTTGTGCTCTTTGTCTGAATGTTTTTCAGAGATGTGTTAAATTCATGTGTAGCTTTTATCGAGGATTGACATTAGTTGGAGGAACACTGAAAACATAAAAGCATTGGAAACTGTTTCTTCGTAGCTTTTGGAACTCTTCAGTAGTACATACTCATACCTCGTAGAGAAACTGAGCCTATCACCGTCAGTTCTCAACCGGGTTAATGCGAAACCGGAGGGAGGCGTATACCACCCTACGATATTGGATGATGAGTAGAGCTATAGTGCGAATTGACCGAAGCAGGAAAAGTTGACCTGTGGACTCCATTCAAGTAGACGTGTTGAAACGTGCTCGCCGTGAGACATCACGGGTGGAGTATATATGGGTTGGACTATTCGTCTTCATCCTTTACATTTGGAAATCATTATAAACATCATTATCTCTTAGGGACTAGGTAAAGAATGATGATGTCAGGCATATTTTTATTCATAGAATTTTACATAAGACGGTTTTAATAAGACATCACATTAGTAAATATCAATCCTTTGGATTCCTCTCCTCATCAGCATGAATATAACATCATAAATATCCGGTATTTTCGAGGCTCTCGCATAGGAGCCTACCTGCCAACAGCAGAGGTCGAGTGATTCGGCCCTGTATAGCAACGGGAAATTACAAGTATCATAACAATAACTCCTCAGTTTGAATTTTCTTTCTCTCAAGTTTGGTGGTCTCCTGTTCTTTTTCTTTCGACTACGAATACTTCTTTTTATCCTTGAGATTTATATCTCCATAGTCTTCTGCTTTCAGTAAATTACAGACGAACCATGATATTAGATTGGTGTATTATAAGCATCTTACCTGGGTTCATATTCATCTATTGTTATCCTAAAGTATGGTCTGACAGTGACAAAGCAGTTTCAGTCGTCAACTGCATTCATCTGTGACAAAGTCTTAATAATTTAGTAAACCAACGTTTATGATAACAAGAGAAATGTCAATCAGGATGGAATTCCACTGAATCAATTTGCCAAAAAATTAGATTTAAATAAACACACCTTTTACCAAGTGTCACAATCATTTTTCTATCGATTGCTTGCAGACTGGAAACTGAGTTATGTTTGCAGCTCTTTTGGTGTCTCAAGAAAAACGTTGACTATTGTATCAGTATCGACTAAATAATGAACCTTTGTCAAATTATCTAAAAAGCATAACAGGAGGTAATTACCACCAGTTCAAGTTAGGGCCAATGTATATCGATGATTTAGTGTCCCAATGTCAGACAGTCTTTCTTGAAACTGTGTTCACATAAACGTCACAATTTTGGCTGTAGAAGAATCATGAATGGCAAGTGTTTTATTCACTTATGCACGTTCAACGGGACTTCAATGAAATGTATTAATTTTTTAAAAAGGTGTATGCCTACCAGTTTTCTCTATATGAATTAACCAAGAGAATAAATTATACAAAATTACTGACGAACTCTTAAAAAGGACGAAATTACCTGGTATTGACCAGTTGTTTAGATGACATTGACTTTTTGTCTGAAATATCTTCTTGAAATATTCTAGGCGATTTCATACTATTGCTGTAAAGTCATTTTGCATGGTACGAATTGTAACTTTTTTTCAAATAAAGTCATTATCATTACTGTTAGTAAAGTTAATAATGATATCACTTCAGCAGCTGCTAGCAGACACATATATTCAGTCATTATCCATACTGATAAGATGAAGTAAGACTTTATCAGAAGAAGTCTAAGATTTGTCAGATCAATGAGTATCACTGAACTATGAAAATTATGACTGCAGTTTCAGTTATGCGAGAATATAGCTTAACCTGATTAGGCTGTTCAAGATGTTAGAAGTCATTGATTGAAGATATTCAGTAATATGGATTAGCATAAAGAACAGTTTCTTAGATATATTCATTCTTAACTCCTCTTTGAGTTACTGTACCCTATGTTGATTGTAATTTGTCCCTTCTGTCTCCTACTATATCATTCATGTTTATTTCAATGTTCTAGTATGGTTAGTTTTGTAGGACTGTTGCATTTTGTGTAGTGTTCTACTTGATCTGTATTTTGTATGTTTGATTGTCAAATCTGACGAAAAGCTTTGATATATCAAATGAAGATGATCAGCTTACTCCTTTTAAGTAACACTGAATAGATTCCTAGCTCATATAACAGTAATCATAATGAATAGTGAATACACAAGAGATGGCCATGGTAACTAAGTGGTATAATTAATCATTCCTATCAATTGAAGCTATATGGGTTAAGTTTTAGCATATATGAAGACTTACTTGGTATTATATACACCCAGTTGACAAATCTTACTTGGGATGAAACACATAATGTATACTCTCCTGATAGTCACTAGTTGAGTACTGTACAAAATACTTCTTTTTCTTATATGAGTATACCTACTCACTGATACCGACCAATACTGATTTGTTACATGCTGCATAATCTTCATAGGTTTAATGAGGGTAATGATGAAAATGAACTGTTGTATAAAGAACAACCGGCTTTTTGATATATCTCCCTTCCTCTCTTGTTTTTTCTTTTAGCACACTATGTCATTCACTTATTATTACTATTACTAGTGGCAGTGCTTTTCTATTTATTTACAGTCTAAGTTTTGTCAATTTTTGTCGGCTTACACTTAAATTTCGTTATGTTATGTAGCATAGTGGGTTTTTTACCGACGTTAATTTGTCTTTTGGAAATAAGAAATACTAACCTAAATTATTCACAAAAATAAGCATAGAAAAGTTTTCAACTGGGACATTCAATCAACTATGAAGATGTATAGTGTTTTTAAGCAGATAATGGTGTTGTTTGTTGTCTTTCTAGGTTATTTTCTTACTAGGAAGTAACTTTAGCGAAACTACCAATATCTATACATATGAAAGCGGATATGTAAGGATTTGTAAATACTTTTACAGTAATAATCCAATGATTACAACAATTGGATTGACTTTGGTTCACACACACATACACACACTACTGGTGATTGTAAAATTTGAGTATATAGTTGATTTTCATCTCTGAAAAGGTATGAATCCTCTCTATCTTTCAACTTAAACATGCATATATTGCTGATGACAACTAGATATGAAATTTTATGCTCAGATCTTCTATGTAATCTTCTTTTGAAATTGATAATTTATCCAAGTGTTTAGTTATTTTCTTCTGCATGAAATCACTGTCTTAACTAACTGATAATGATCAGGATTTGTCAATTAAAAATATTTAGTATACGATTATAGTTTAAGGTTATTTACAACAAGAAAATCAAAAAATACCGACGGAGAAAATAAAACTTTTTTTACGATTTAAGATAAATTTTGATTTTGATTACTATCAAATGAAAAACCGATTTATAGGATATCTCATTGTTTTGCTAACTGAAAACATCTGTTCTCAATTGAATAACTTTAAACTTTATGTTTATGCATTTTTTCTTTGACAAAAAACAAGGTGGCGCACATTTTGAATTCCACGCCAATAAAATTGTTTAAATTGATGGTGCTAGTAACTGTTTCATTCTGATTAAATAATAAATTATCACTTTTTTTTTGGTTGCCTTACAAATTCCTTCGAATTTTGGTCAAATGTATACAGGAATATGTATGTGTATATACTTATACTTAATTACTGTGCTAATTAATTGTTCCAATGTAAGTGAATGTTCAAGCGATTGCATAAATTGTTTTATTGATTATTATCATTATGGTTACCTTATTTTAATGGCTTTATTCATTTGATTACATTCTAAGGAAGTTTTTATACGTCAAGAGAATGTTTTCTCACGTCTTACATTTAAGTGATATTTTTGGGAATAAAACTGAAAATAGATTGGAAATAAAAAAATAAAAACCAATGTAAATTCGTGCAGTAGACAACGAACCACAAGCATTACGTTAGGACCTAGCTGTCCATACTTCGGTAGGTGGCGCGGAGTTTGAACCCGCGACCTATTAGTTCAAAGCCATCTCCCCAAACTAATGAGACATATCTCCACCATCCGGAATAAGTTAGAAAGCAGACTTACATCATGCAACCGGTTAATTATTATTGAAGAAAGCCAATTTCGTTTAAAATGTATCGTCTATTTTATAGATATAAAATATAGGTTCTGTCATTTTTTGATCCCCTTTCATTTCAAAAAATATGACTACCAGATGCTTGCAAGCATGCGTACTACAAAGTGTTAGTTATACAATAGTAAGGTAGAACTGTCACTCATGGATTCAGATAATAAAATTCTTTATGAGTGAATCAGTACTTCCAACTCTAGTACACCCTAGATGATTTGGTAGTATAACTAGCCTTTACATATTATGCGTAGCTCGAAATCTAAAACCCAAACGCGTAAGGTGTAACTTAATTGTTCCGTTGTTATTACTATTGATCAGGGAAATTGAATTCAACGAGACTACATCATTGTCTGTACTAAGAGCAGTTGTCTGAAGACATTGTGCGATCGACCGACTGCTGTAAGAAGACAAAAAAATCCATCATATTTTACTTCAGTGAAATTATGATTTTATTGTAAATATTTTCAATTCCATGCGTGAATTATTCTACAGTTTCACGGAAATCTTAGTGTTTGATCACTACTGCCTTCGGTATCATAAGCCGTGTTTCGTGGTATCACCACGTGAGTAACATAGAAGTCAGACGTAGAGTTCTTGACAGGAGAAGCAACTAAGTTAATATGGATGAGCACCTTCATTGACTGAGATGACTGGAACACGTGTTATACATGCCTAACCATCATCTGCCTCATCGCACAATATTGGACAAAGTAAGACGAAGCTGAAAAAAATCCTCGAGGCGGCCAAATTAAAAGATGGAATCAATGCATGAAGTCGTTGACTGTTGGTTTGAGCCAGATAAGGCGATATAGAGTGGCCATTTGGAGTCAGTGGGACAAGAGAAAGCAATGGTTGTAGACTGTAGGTGATGTAACTCAGAATTGATGTCATTGATGTAGATGTATGCATACATTGTCCTCTTTCTAACCGCTATACTTAATCATGTCATTTTCTCATTCTTCCTTCATCTCTTTTACTACTTTCTACTTCCTTTGATCTATCTTTCTTTCCTTTTTCATCTTCCATTTTATTGCCTTACTACCTGAAGTAGTTTTGAGCACACTTTTGACCGTGGTTCAGAAAGTGTTCATGGTGAAAATACTAAATTCACTTTCTTGTAAAACTCCACACAGCATAGGATTCTCACTTTTGTAAGTGATTTAAAAACTGCACTGTCCATGGTTATATGTCATACAGCTGGGTATTTCTCCAACTGCTCGACTGTGGTGTCAAAATGGTTTCTGTTGGAAACCACTCAGTAGCCAAGATCACAAAGTGTGATATCTGAAACAAAAGTCATAAACTAACGAGATAAACCACTGAACAAATTATGTTGTTAGAAATCACTTAGCCTAATCTACGGATTTCGCCAGATCAGGTCTAAGAGCTGAACTTTCCTGATGAAGTTGGCTATAAACAAGCAAAATGGCCATCCACTGTTTAAATCACTTTGATCTGGCCGGCGAAATTTACAGATCAGCCTAAGTCGCTTCTAACTAATTAGGTTGTTAAGTAGTATATTTCACCTCATTATGGTTTCTGAATTAGCTGCTCATGTCGTAACACGTCAAGTAACTAATGTTATTATTATTTATTATTTGTCCCATGGGTTCCTAATAGAACATACCGCTTCAGTAGCACGTCTCCATTCCACTCGGCTCTCTGCAAACTTTTGAACCTGGCTCCGCGACAGCCCACAAGCTCTCATTTCCTCCTCACACCATCTCCTCTATGTCACCCTCGGCTCAGACGCCCAACTCGCCGTTTCCACTTGGCTTCCACATGAGGGCCTGACCTGAGGCGTGATGCCCCCTAATGGTCTTCTCTGTGTATGCCCAATCCAATTCATCTCCACTTTCTCCCTCTGCATATTTGTTGGGCGATAGGTTGTTGGTTGGTTCGTTGCCAGTCAGCTAGAGTTCCTTGTTACTTATTCTTACTATTCTGGCCATTTGATCGATGTTCATTATCGAGTGAGCGTAGGCGGCAGCTGTTGATGTATGTCTGTAGTTTGTTGGAAATGCTTTCGTGACGCGTCAAGTTTCTCAACCATCTAGGAGCACTGACTTGACTTGACATTGGTGTTGAAAATCCAGGTCTAATTCACACTTTATACTGAGTTCAGTGCAGTGTAGTGCAGCAGATCTCCACACTGATTTCAGATTAATGAAAACCCGTCTTACCGATCCTGGCGTTCATGTCCTCATCTGTAACGTCACCACCAGTGGTTGAAACGATGCTTCTTAGGTAGGTGAAAGAGACGACCTCCTGTGGGTTTCTCCCGCTGATGGTGCTTGTAGTTGTTGTTTTTTATTTGTTGTTTTAAGGGTGTCTTCATCACCTCTGTCTTCTCTTCGTTCACCTGAAGGAAATCCCGTCTTCCTTCGCTGTCCTGCCTCTTCTGCCAACTTGGTAATTTTCGCCTGTGGATCTTCGAGTTTATGCGACAAGACATTAGACATAAATCATTATCTGGGAAATCCAAATTTTCTATGGTATTTTTATCAGTCCAACCAGCGTATGGCCACCTTCTCGCTCCTCACAGTTTGTTGCATGATCCAGTCCAGTTGACCACAATCAGGAAGATGATCGGTGGAGGTAGGCGGGAACCCCGTCTTACTCCTTCCTGTTTTCACTTCAAAAGCATCACTGAGCTTTTCATTGTGAACCACTTGGCGTGTAGCATCATATAGCATAGGACATAGCTGCTGAATGAGGTTGATGAAAGTTTGTGGCACTGAAACTGTAGTGTTGAAGCAGTTGCCAGATTACTCCTCAGCCGAAGCCTTGATCGAAGGCCTTTTCAAAGTGGATGAAGTTGAGGTAGAGACTTGACTACCATTCTATGCTCTGTTGTATGACAATGCGTAGCGTATCGTTGCAATTTGATCCACACATGATTTGTTCTTCTTTACGCCAACCAACCTGTTCCGGTTGTAATTTTGAATGCAGACCATTTTTTGGTCTCTCCAGGGTGATGCAGCATAGTATTTTGCTTGGGGTAGACAGCAACATGATTCCTCACCAGTTCTTGTAAAGACTTAGGTAGCTCTTCTTTGGGAGTTTGACAATTAACCCTTCTTTCGATCGTTAGGCAGGTATCTTTCTTCCTTCCAGACCTTCTGCAATAGTGGTGTGTGCATGTCCACTGTTGTCTCTGCGTCTGTTCTGAGTGCTTCTGGTGGGATTCCATCTGGTCCTGCTGCTTTCATGGATTTCAGCAAGTTTATGGCGTTCAGGACATCATTTCTGCTTTTGTTGTATTGTTTTGTGTTCACTGACAGTTGTGTGGCTGTGCAGCAGGTGGTATTTATGGACGAGTTGTAAGTGGTGTGGTGTTCGATTCAAGAGTTATTTGAGTTCCAGTGTTCTTCCACACCGGTTTCTTCAGGGATGTTCCCTAGTATCTCCCATGTTCTCCTGATGGCTGGCTGACGTGAAGATGTCCTTTGTAGTTTCGTCCTTCAGTTCAGTTTGTGTTGTGGGTGTTCGACTTAAACTGCGGTCTATCATCAGCTTCTTTGGATTGAAGGCTTTCAACTTGATTTTGAAGGTGGGTTCCTTACACATGATAGTGAGTGGTGTGAACCACCTACATCTGCTCCCTTTCTTGATCTGACCTAATATTGTGTCCAGTAGGCTGACTGCGTCTCCACTTTCTTCACATTGAGATGAATTCAATCAGATTTTCATTGCAGTGTGTTCATCTGGTAAAATCCATGTGTCTTTGTGGATATCCTTGTATTTGTGCACACTGCCTCCAATCACCAAATCACTGGAGGCGTAGAAGTCTGCAAACAATTCTCCATTCTCATTCATCATTTGACCGAGTGCCCGTCGACCCATGTTGAGCTTTCTTTCTGTGTTGTCTGCTCCGAGTTTGGCATTCATGTGACACCACCCATCAGAATTTTGATGTGGCTAACTGAGGTGTGATCTTGTCTAATACTGATTGTAGTTGTCAGTAGAATTCTTCCTCCTTCTCTTGATGTGGATTATTTGTAGGTGCATAGTGTAGCATTGTATGATTGTGACTTTCTTTCCTTTTGATTTGGATCTTGGTGTCATGATCCTGATCGTGCAGGAGGAGATTGGTTCCCACTGTATAGGAGAGAGCCTTTTATGCTGTTGGGGACTTCATGATAGCCAGTCCCTCAGTGTGCTCGTGGTTGTTGTTTGGGTGACTGGAGTAGATTATTGAGTTTGCAGTTAGGAGTTTGGATAGTCCACTTCCATCCCATATCTTTTCATCTGTTTTGCAGTGTGTGCAGTCTTGTTAGGTTGAAGCATAATGGGACATTCCATGTCCCTATGCTTACTTTTGCTATTATCTATAGGGAGGAGGAGAAATATCGACCAATTGGGTTCCGGAAGTCTTTCACCAACCTGTGTCATTTCGTCTCTTCGATTAAAGCGAAAATAGGTTTGTCTTCATTTTTTATATTTTCTTTGTTCTTTGAAGTTTCTTTAGCGACTGAATTGGTTTTACGGGGTAGGGTTGCTAGCCTTCCCTCTTTATTCTGGCTTGGGACTGGCTATTAACTAGTGAACTAGTAAACTAGGAGAGGTTAACTAATGTTATGGCGTGTTATTTCTCGTCCCTATTTAGACCAAATTTACCAGCCACTGTTGGCATATGGGCTTCTGTGCATATGCCTCAATATTGTTGGTAATTTCAGTTAGATAGTAATGACGGGTATGGACTAGCACTAGAATACAGGACACATGTTGCGTCCTATCTAGTATTCGTAAGTTGGATGCAACTACCTTCCAGTGAGCAATGGTGTTCCCATTGATACATGAACTCAAAGTCCATAGGTTCAAACGCCAGATCATTATCTATTAGGTTACTGAGTCAGGATAGCACATATAGCTGCGTCAACCATAACACCTCAGTGGTTACGTGTACATCCGATTATCTAAGTTTGCATGATTGTTATCTTTTTCATTAGATGAATGATTTCATTCGCTTTAGATATTGAATAATAAGACAATAAAGAACTGTTGTCATTGGTTTGAAGACTTATCTATCTGTGAAAGAATAATGACCGAAATAATACATGTTTTGATGCAGCATTCGAACAACTTTAAAGACCACCCTAGCAACTACTGAAATAACCGAATAGGTTTTTGTATTTTTGATTGGGAAAATAGTTTTTCACAAAATAAAATAACGTAACTGATTATTTCAGCAGTTGTTTAGGGTGACCCATAAAGTCACTTTCAGATTCAAATCAAAAACATTTGGATTTCTTTCAAGTTTAATAATCATAGCTATTTAGGGTAACGAGTATGCTGCTTAGTACTGTTTCATATGATCTGATTTTTTTCAGAGATAGCTTGAATGTGTAGGCGGATCTTACCATATTTACGTCTTGGTTAACTTTGTGCACCAAGCTAGAGGTCGACTTTAGTGAGCAGACTAAAAGAAAATTCAAGTTACAAGCCCACTGGTTATGTATATTTCTAAAAATAATCCGATTCAAGTAAGCAGAGATAGGAGAAAGACCAATGAAAATATTTAACATGTTGGAATAACTTTGAAGACCATACTACCAATGGCGGAGATAACTACTCATTAATTTTTGATAGAAAAGTGTACTTTTTATAAAGAAACAGAACTCCACTTCGTTACTTCGGTAGCTATTAGAACAGCCTTTAGAGTCTTCACTCCGTCGTCTTCCCTTCAAATAGCCAATCAATCAAAAGTAGTACGAAGGTTAGCACCCACCTAACTAATGTCAACCAATAAAACCAAGCTGCATTTTTATCCTCTCCAGCAGAATCATGCATAATTCAGTTTGATCGAAGTGAGAAGTGATAGATTTCAGTGAATCCTTTTTTTATTGTATCTTCCATTTGGACATCAACTGCACATGAAATTTGGTAACTACAGCGAAATGTAGATGATGACAGTGGAATATATTTTCTTTCACATGGTGATGTATCGCAATAATAGATTGCAGGTTACTGGCTCGAATTCTGTCAGAAAGTTTGACTTAACAGATTATCACAAAAAGTGACGCAATATTGAAAATAGTCTTATTATTAGAGAAGGATGTATTTTTTGCCACAAGTGAAAGGTGGGAAATAACAGTAGACATTTGAAAATCGAAATAAGCTCGACAGTCAACTATGGATTAAAAATATGAACGTTCTGTTTTCCTTAATTGCTATCTGTTGTGTATGTGGTACAAGACTTCTCCTACCAAACTTTCAATATGTTCTCATATTCACCATGAGATTGGTAATCATTTCGACTATCTGTTCGAATCTAGTAACCGTATTTTAGCTCTTGTACGCTGGACCGCGGAGAAAAACCTAAAGGATTTGAATTTTGTCGACGACTTATGTCTGTCTTGTGGCACAAACTCGAAGATATACAGGCAAAAACTAACAAGTTGACAGAAGAGGCAGGGCGGCGAATATGGAACTTCAAGTGAATATAGAGAAGACAGAGGTGATGAAGATACCCAACCAACACCACCACCAACAACAAACTCCAATCACCATGAACGGGAGAAACTTAAGGAAAGTAGCCTGTTTCACCTATCTAGGCAGGGTAGCACTGTTTCAACTACAGGCGGCACAGACGAGGATGTCACAGTCAGGATCGGAAAAGGAAGACAGGCTTTCACTAACCTGAAACCAGTTTGGAGATCTGCTGCACTCCATTCACCATGTGGAACAAGATCCGGATTTTCAACACTGATATCAAGTCAAGTCAGTGCTCCTAGATGGTTCAGAGACTTGGCGCGTTACGAAAGGCATTTCCAACAAACTACAGACATACATCAATAGCTGCCGCCTACGCTCACTCGATAATGAACATCGATCAAATGGCCAGAATAGTAAGAATAAGTAACAAGGAACTCTAGCTGACTGGCAACGAACCAACCAACAACCTATCGCCCAACAAATATGCAGAGGGAGAAAGTGGAGATGAATTGGATTGGGCATACACAGAGAAGACCATTAGGGGGCATCACGCCTCAGGTCAGGCCCTCATGTGGAAGCCAAGTGGGAAACGGCGAGTTGGGCGTCTGAGCCGAGGGTGACATAGAGGAGATGGTGTGAGGAGGAAATGAGAGCTTGTGGGCTGTCATGGAGCCAGGTTCAAAAGTTTGCAGAGAGCCGAGTGGAATGGAGACGTGCTACTGAAGCGGTATGTTCTATTAGGAACCCATGGGACAAATAGTAATAATAATGCAATACTTTGATCCATGCGTATTCTAGGTAGAGTTTCGAACTCACAATAAACAGATATTAACTCTAGATACTGGTTAGTAGGGGAATGTAGAACGCACGATTCATCCTATTTGGGACCCGTCAGCTGGACAGAACGTGTTTTGAATTCTAATACTAATAAACTGGCGGCCTGCTTGAACTCTAGGCTACCGTTTTCTATCATCGAGTATATTTCATCAAATTTCTTATTTCCATATTGTTTTAATCGTTTAATTATGTCAACCAATTGTATTGTATGTTCTCGCGCGTTTTTAAAATCATTACAACCCAGCGCTTCGCAAGTTGATAGGAAATTTAAGAAGAAGCACCACGGTGGATGGCAACGAGCTCTGAAGCTTATGACCATAGATCAAATGACTATTCTGGAAATACTTAGCACAAACTGCAGGTCGTTGCCGAATAAAGTTGATTACCTTCAGTCACTCTTGTCCACAAATGTTTATCGAAACACGGGTGTAATAATGCTGCAGGAAACACGGCTTCATAATCTGTATGATGATGACTTAGTCTGCTTAGGTGGTTTCAAATTATTTCGACAAGATCGAAACTTTTTGAGGAAGAAATGTGGTGGTGGTGTAGCAACGTTTATTAGTACTAACTAGTCGTCCTCCAACTGTGTATGCTTCTACTTCTGTAACGAAGAAATTGAGTGCATTGCCATCAAATGTCGTCTCAAACATTTGAGCGAATACAAATACATATATATCACAAACATGTATGTCACACCTGACTGCAGTTTCTCAGATTTGTCAACTTTTGCTGATAAATTCACTGAATTTGCTGCTCCGGTTCTGGGAAACTCCTTGTCTATTGTCTGTGGTGATTTTAACTCATGTGACTACAGTTTTCTATTATCATTTGGTCATAAAAATATGGTTAACTTTTCAGCTCGTCTTGACAACACCTTAGACTTTGCATTTACAAATGAGCCTGGCATATATGAAGTCCGTAAACGGGCTCCATTGCTAAATTCCGACCACTGTATCATTCGTGTTTTGCCTAAAGTGTACGGAAAATTATATAAGGAAGCTTTTGCATACCTTTCAAGGAAAGTTCAATACAGATGCTATTCACACAAAAATATAATATATTATATATATATTAATATAGGAACGGACTGGGATATATTTACTGATGAAGTTTTAGACAACACTACTACCAATATCACAAGCTATCTCAAACTCTGTCTCGATATCTACTGCCCTACTGAAACAATTTACATGAGATTTGACAGACTTTCCTCTCCTCATCTCAAGAGGCTTCGGAGAGAAAAGGAAAGGTTGTATAAAGCAAGAGATCACCCTGGCGTTAAAAGGCTTAACTGCCTAATTAAGTCTGAAATACAGCGTCTGAATACTATATACAACAAGAAGTTCTTATCGTGTAAGAACTCTTCCTTTTTTTTTTTTTTTTTTTTTTTTTTTTTTTTTTTAAAACAGATGCCAACACAAACTCGTTCGGATGTCTGCGCGTTAAACAAGTCATTTATACGTCGGCAAGCTAATTTCACCCTTCCTAATGTGCAAAATCAAGTGGATAGCTGCTTTCCAGGTTTCAATACAAATGATGTATTTAAATGTCTAAAGTCTTTGAATCCCTCCCAAAGCTTAGGTCCTGATGGTGTTTCTAGTATCATATTTAGAAAATGTGCAGATATTTTGTGTCATCCACTTACAGATATCTTCAATGTATCGTTCTCTAAAAACACAATACCCACTGCTTGGAAGCAGATAAAAATTGTACCTGTGCCTAAGCCATCTTCTGGATCAGATGTTACTTTTCGACCCATCGCTATAACTTCCCCTTTTCTGAAGACAATGGAGAAATTACTTCTGCTTGTGATTGAGCCTTCATTGATGGCCTTCAGAGATCCAAAACAGTTTGCTTACAAACACCGGAGGAGTACTTTAGATGCAGCTACTGTCTTGCATCATAATATTGTTTCTAGTCTCGACAAAGGTGTTAAGTATGTCCGTTGTGCCTTTTTGGATTACTCATCAGCCTTTGACTCTGTTCCTAGACCACTTTTGTTAAATAAGCTTGCCATAGCTCACACTGATCCATGGGTTACAAAATGGCTGCATTCTTATTTTTCTGAAAGGAAACAGTACACTATTCATAAAGGATGCGCTCCACTTCATTGCTTACTGAAGCTGGTGTGCCTCAAGGTGCTGTACTTTCTCCTTTTCTGTTTTCCTTTTTTTGCACGATTTGCCTTATTCTGTTGAAACTAATTTTATCAAGTATGCTGACGACCTGACGATTTCTATTCCAGTAAACTCTTCTTTGGATTGCTCGAAATTAAATGAATTCTTGTCTGAAGTTGGTAAATGGTCTCTCTCAAATGGTCTCAAACTAAACCCCTCTAAATGTCAGACCGTTAATTTTAGCCTCAGGCGTAAACAAGACTTATGTGAGCTGCTTAAATCTCATGACGCCTGCTGCATCAATGGTATTTCTGCAGAAAGTAAATCGAGTGTGAACTATCTTGGGTTGCGTTTTACTTCTGACCTTTGTTGGTCGTCCCATATTTTATTGACTTGTAAAAAAATCTTTCGTTTAACTTATTACGTAAAGAAATTGAGGCTTTCTGGTATAACTCAACTGCTTCTTTTACAATTTATTAATTCCTGCATTTTACCTATTCTTCTATATTGTTCCCCATTAATCTTTCCTGGTCTTCTTAAAAAGGACTATGTTATGTTGCGTAGGGCTTTGAAGACCGTCAGCAGGGTGAGTGGTGTGTCTCTGGCTCAACTGATTAACACTGTAGTTGATCGACATATAAATTCCTGCAAGCTACTAGCTACAGAAATTTTAACTGACAGTGAGCATCCACTTCATTTACAGCTCTCTCCATGTATCTCCTCAGGGAGGACAAGGAGAAACTACATAAGACTGTATGCTCGTACAGCTAAGTATAAGAATTCGACTGTACCTTACCTTGCACGCATATTTTGTGAGGAAAAAAGTGTTAGAACAGAAATCACACATCAACTTTGTGACAGTTAAAAATCTCATTTCAATAATTTAACTTACAATGCAAAATTTTCTCGTTTTTAATATTCTTCACATAACTTAAATTTTTATAATAAAACAATTCAAAAGGCTGCAAAGTAGTATGTATATACTTATATTTTGTTGTTATTGCAATATATATTACGCTGAGAATTCCAAATTGTACCACAAATTGTTTGGAATAAAGTGAATTATTATTATTATCCATTGTTAGTATTAGAACTGAAAATACCGGGAATATTGAGGCATCTTCATAAGAGTCAGTATGCCAATAGAGTGACTGATAAATTCAATCCAGTCAACGATGAATATTTGTAGGCTGCAACATCAAAGTCATAATTAAGTAGGTTAGAAGTAAGGTGTACAGACTAATTTAACACAACTTCATAAATTTATTTCCTTAATTATATTTTTTCCAGTTTATTCCACATTAGATGTAAATTGTTTCAAAATATTCACTTTTATTTAAACTTATCACTTTCAAATAAAAACGACATTCTTAATCTTTCAATTATACGGGATTGATCGTAGTTTTTTGAAGTACATTTTATCCGTCAGTTTTATGGCATACAAACGTTTGAAATTCCTTGTACTATCCACATACTTCATACTACAAACACATGTGCCTATTGTAAGACAATCCATGAATGTATATATTCCAATACAAAGTCATTTCAACATTACTGATAAACGTTAAACAATATTATAAGTGGGTTATTCATTGTATATTGTAAAATGTGAACAGGATGACTCAGTTGTGATATGTAAGTGTTGCATACTACTTACTAATTGAATAGTTTAGTATGCAAGTTAATTTCACACTAAACAAACACAAATGAGCTGGGCAGTGACATATATATATATATATATATATATATATATATATATATATCAGATTACATGAAAATTCCATTCATCTAGGTATTCTTTTTTTCAAGTGACGAACAAAGGGAACATCATTAAGGTTTTGTCTACACAGACACTCAGACATGCATATGAGCAGTGCTCAGTTAAAAAGCAAAAAGATGAGTGAATAAATGAATGGTACTTTATCTTACATCGAAGTAAAGTGAAATAACTATATGACCAATAATTACATTCAACTAAATATATGTATAAGTGAAAAAAAAACATATCAGATAGATAAGGATTCGTTATACAGGTGAAATAAAAGTAGATAGGTATTTTATCATGGAAACTTTTGATTTCATGTTAGATGGACTTGTTTATTATTTGAATATAAAGCGATTAGATTGATATATATATATATATATATATGCTCGTTTAAACAAATTTCAATATTCAATAGGCGCGTATTTAAGTGAAAAATAACGATAATAATTCTGTGTGCATGCTTAACAGTAAATACAAATGATTGAGGTGATAAGAAAAATAATATCTATTGTATGCTGTACAAAATATGATATACAAACTATGTATAAATATATTGATAATTCAGTATAGTATTCATCATAGACTGACATCAATTATAGAACTATTGAAAACTTGGGAGCACTGGTTAGCTGTTTCGTCCTAGTATGCAACTACTCAACAGTACACACCCATGACCCTGATAGGGACCGAACTGTAAACTTTCAGGTCCTGCGATGAACGTGTTAACCACTCGGTCACTACGTTGGAGTTCAGTGGTTCACAGTTTCCTACTTCTGTCAATTTGCGACATAGCGCGAACCAACCATTTGGGATTTAATTGGATGCTAACTGAAGTCCTCGATGGATAGTCGCGCTATAATGTGAATTGATAGAAGTAGGGTCAGCTAACTTGGACTCAGCATCTGATAAGTTAACGCGTTCGCCACGAGATCCTGAGTTGCATCCTAAGTAGTGTTATGGGTACGCGCTGCTGAAGAGCCTCTTGCTAGATAAAACAGCCATCCAACGCCCCTGAGTTTTCAACAGTTTTCCAACTGATGTGAGTTCGTGATGAATACTTCCTTGAAATAGAATCCCCATACACTTCAAAATACGACGATGATAATTTCTTTTTCTACGCTAATAGTTATTTTGTGTCTTCTGTTGTCATCCATCAGGAAAATAGCAAATTACTAACACTACCAATGATAATAATAGTGATAATAATAATAATAATAATGTGGTTTATAGGTTTCAATACTCAGCTTTCAGCCAGTGGGCTTCGAGTTTGAACCAACCACCATCTACAGAAGTTTGAGCAACCAGGTGGTATCATGAAGCGTCAATGAATGTAACTCAGAATCTAGTACAAAAGAAACTTGTAGGTGGTTATTGGGTAGTCGTAACAATGAATTGTTGTAAGTATCCCTGGTATACGAAAGACTTCTAGTACCTTCCAGTCTATAAAACCAAATTAAATAGAGCGAAGCAAAACTTGTGACCTCGTAGATAGTTAGAGGATATTTTAAAAACGATTACATCTGTTTCATGATAGGAGTATGTTCAATACATTGGAATTCGCCGAACCAATAATACCTGTTTGGTTTTTTCCCTTACTGAGGTATTTTCCAGTTTTTATCAGTATGAATATTGTCAAGATTAGATACATAATTTGGTTAGGTCTGGTAGGGTAACCAGATTTGTACCAGTGACCTGTTCGTTAAAGGTCTGATACTTTGCTAACTGGGAATTTCGACGACTGATTGCCTACCGAGTATTAGCAGTCAGTCGATCAAGGTTTCATTCATATTTGCATCCATTGGAAATGCCTACCATACTAACACATTTCCAACTTGATCGATAATCATCCATCATGCTTGAAAGTAACACCCGATGACCAATTATGTACAAGTCTTCGTTAAATTTCAGACTAAACTTATTCACAATTGAGATAGTTTGGGTTGGCATAATCGGTAATAATGAATGGTTGTCAAAAGAAATCTGGATTTCTGCAGGAATCGAACCTAGAGATCATTGATTTCAATCAGCCTTAATTCCTAATCATTCGTGTTAAATCCAATCAGTTAATACTAAAGTATTGATCATCAATGATAAGTATCTGAACTTTAGATCATGGATGTTTTGCAGAATAAGATGGAAGTAAACAGCTGACCAGTAGTTTGTTTATTTTCCCTATGTTTTCCTAATAACGGAAACCAGCTACTAATCTTTTGTCTTATACATACGTGTACACAAGCAAATATACACACATATAATCATCTATTCTTATAACAGCACTATGATTTGCATATATTAATCCAGTTTTATTCGAATACTGACTACAAGTTGTTTTGACTTCGCTTTCTTCTACAAACAGCCAATCGGTCTGGTATTTCAATGTTTTCATGATAGAGTCCACTTTATTTAAAAAGCCACTCGCTCACCCACTCATTCATTCATTCATTAATTTTCGCAGTTAGTTAGTTAGTTGGTGTATACTCACAGGTATGTATACTTTCTGTATTGTGACATTGACAGGAATAATAACAGTAGTAGAATTTTAAGAGATGGAAAAGAAAAAGAAGGAGAGAAGGAGAAGGAAGAAATGGGTTAGCAGAACTAGAAGTTGTCATCATTACCGATAGCGTAAAGTCTTACAGGTTGGATATTGTTTGTTTGATGTTTTTGATGAGATTAAAACTTTTAGGCTAGACATAAGCTGTACAACAGAATCGGTAGGCAACTTTGATCATCTTTCTGATGGGGTCTTAGGATAATACATTTTAACAGCTCTGTACACCCTTATGCTATGCGCATATATATATATATATTTATATGTATACATTATGCATAATTTTTCACACATCCGTTCACTGACACAAATGACATGCAATATGATAAATACACCGCTCATTGTCTTTTTGTTTTTCATGCGTGTACATACAAGCCTTTATTATCATCAATAGTAGTAATGGTAGTGTAGTACTACTAGTAGTAGCAACAGTGTAACTAATATCCCTTTCTGCTTCACATTTGTTCATACACAATATGTTATTATTATTATTATTATTACTGCTCTCACTATTGTTGTTAGTGTAGACACCGACATGGAATACTACTTAGACCATGATGATTAGTACAGTGTACTAACAGAAACCGACATACTTTTGCGTATTAAAACGTTATATTTACCCTGTTGACTGTTAAGGGTGGGCAGAAAGTGTGAAATTATGCAGGAAAATAAAGAGAATTGTACACACAAATATTATTTAAACCAATAATAGAAATGAAGTCGAAGTACATGCTTGTTGAGATCATAAGTTTATACAAAAGGTGGGATACTAGGTATTGGCTGACGACCGACCGACCGACCGACCGACCGGACGATTGGCTGGCTCAGCTGGTAGCTGACTGTAACTAGTTAGTACAATGATTGTTGTCACTAGTCGTAGTAGTAGCAGTAAAAGTGATTTGCATTTCCGTTTTGTCATTAAACTTTCCAAGTATTCAATATTTCTTTTTTTTCACTTTTTGTTTGTCCCTATTAGAAAAAGATGATAATTTTTAAAATTTTATTTGATGGTTTCACTGAATAGTCTTGATTGTATTCATAGTTTAGTTTTCAATAGAGAGAGTAGCTGGTTGGTTAGGCCTACATTCTCTTGATCACAGTGTAAATTGATAAAATTTTAAGTGTTCTGAGTGAAAAAGTCTATTCTTTCACGTGGTATAATAGCGATTTCACTTCTTGAAACCATCTACCTACTGTCCCAAATATGACTAGTGAATGCATGCAATTAGTCGGTTTTGGGGACATGACTAACCGTGGGCTTGAAGAAAACTGCATCATTCCACATTAGATCTTACCAGTGGTTCACATTTACTTGCAGCTATAATATTGGGACCTTCGTAATTAAACTACTGCGTTTATATTCAGCGAGTAAATGCTTCCAGTAGTCAGTTCACGATTACATACATTCATTATTAGGCATCTATGGTAAACTTGTACTCTAAAAAACAGTTCTAGTTATGTATAGAGTTATGGATTGGCAGTTCCTTCTTATTAATGAAACCAGCTGACAGAAAATTTCGAAATGAAATCATTCGAAAGGATGATGTTTTGTGTTTTGAAATTCCATAGAAGGATGGAGTGGTGATATTGTTAGTATTCGAACAGGATATATGAGTAGTCTAGGACACTTACGCTAAAAAATTTCGCTAACACTTCACACATTGTTTCTTGACATTTAAAAGTAGAAATAGTGGCATAAAAATGGGTATTTACAAGTGACTTCAGATCTCTTGGGACTCTCCAGTCAAACTCATAACAGTGATTATAGGGAATTATTTATTCAGTAACCAGGATGTGTCTCTTGGGTAAATTCCAAAATCTTTCATTTATTCTGAGTGTTATCATCTATATGAACCTCTTTTATGGATCTGGTAATGCAAAAGTCAGACGTAGAGTTTGAAGCAGGAGAGGTAAGACAGTTAATGTAGATGAGAACCTTCATCGACTGAAATGGCTGGAACACGTGTTATACATGCCTAACCATCATCTGCCTCATCGCACAATATTGGACAAAGTAGGACGAAGCTGAAAAAATCCTCGAGGCGGCCAAATTAAAAGATGGAATCAATGCATGAAGTCGTTGACTGTTGGTTTGAGCCAGATAAGGCGATATAGAGTGGCCATTTGGAGTCAGTGGGACAAGAGAAAGCAATGGTTGTAGACTGTGGTGATGTAACTCAGAATTGATGTCATTGATGTAGATGTATGCATACATTGTCCTCATTCTAACCGCTATACTTAATCATGTCATTTTCTCATTCTTCCTTCATCTCTTTTACTACTTTCTACTTCCTTTGATCTATCTTTCCTTTTTCATCTTCCATTTTATTGCCTTGTTACTTGATGTGCTGTTATGTGAGGTGTGGCAACTTGGAGCGTTACGCAACAATCTGTGGTCATATATTGATCTTGATAATAATGACGATTGATATGGTAAGTAAACCTTTTACATTCTGACAGCCTATCGAATAACCTATCGATATGACGTAGGCTTTTTGGGTTGTATTGCTTGTGACTACGGCTGATGATTATTTTCAGAATGATTGTACAGTTAACACCGTTTATAGCAACCATGTCTAGGCAGTTATTCCTACTTGTTTGATGTCAATCTTCAATTGATAAATTGTATATAAATGATCTTTGTAGGGAACACAACAGACCAATTCATTATCACTTTTAAAACTATAAAACTAACTGAGTAGTAATCACTTTCTCTTTCGAATTTTGTTTCAACCAACTTTATCTAACCGGATAATGAGATTTTCATGAGTAAATATAAATGGCAGTTGTATTCATCTTGATGACTAGCAGTGGAATCCAAGAGGTATGTTTCGTCCTATTTAGGACTCGTCAGCCGTATGTACCTGCACCCCATCAATGACAGTTATTACCATTATGATTGTAAATTAAAAACCTCCGCCTAATGTAGATAGCAAATGTATCAAAGACGTGAAATATGTAAAATTATTACAGTTCTCACCGGTATACTATACTCAAGAAGTTGCCATTGCCAATTTACTCATATAAACGTGAAATTAAAGTTAAGACTGAAATAATAAACTATATTTTGCCTAATTATACCAAGAGTAATAAATGAAGAGTTTTTCTAAATAAATACAGAAATACAACATTTAAAACAACCTATTAATCCGCTAGCCTACTCACTAACTAAATAGCTCATAAGTTCTCATTTGTATTGAAACATAGATTTACATAGATTTAAATGAATCATTTTTTGTGTAATAGAGAAATCATGTTTGTATTTGTGTAAATGTTTGTAATACAGAATGTTGCATGATTATCTTAAGCAAAACGAAAATTTCCTAGGGATTTAATAATAGTGTATCGAATGCTTGCAACCAGCAGATGGAAGGCCCATGTTTACTCTAATTGTCGTGCATACATCGACAGTGCTTGAGTGAAAAGTTGAGGAATCTCAGTGAACGTAACCCAGTCCTACAAGAGGTCAATCACTGTTCAAATATCTCTGTGGTAACGTCTCTGAATGCAACACTGCGTGACGCGGGTTTGAATCTTAGGCGGTACATCAGTTTCACCGAGGTTACAGATATGCCTTGTTGACGAGTGCCAGCCTGCATGAAGCCAAGGTCTAGAGCTTCTTGGGATTACTTCCACTCAACTAATATCTCGTATTCTTTTCAGAGTCCGAACCAACGTCTATTTGTGTCATAGTTAAATCCCAGTTGGAGTAGATTAGGTACAAATTTTAATCAGGCGGTACTGCGTACTGTGTAAATGTTGGTTTATAAACATCGACTGGAGTCTGTTTAACCACGAAGCTAACTGATATCACATTTGAGTCATTGACTGAGACTGTATTTGAGATAGAATGAAAATTTCTAGAGAGAATATCCTCTCAACTTCCTTCATATGCTTTATTGATGATCATCAGTAAGTATGAAATACGGATCAAATAGTACTTACTGTCGAATACTTGTAGTCGTTCAACCTAATTAAAATGTATACATTTTAAACAGGGACCCATTTAGACCTTTATGTAATGGAATGGCTTACACATGGAAAAGTTACCTTGAAATAGTCTTTTAAAGTAACTAGTTATTGTAGTAATGATGGGCAGTGGCTAGCAGTGGAATCCAGGATGCACATTTCGTCCTATTTAAGATTCGTTAGCTGGATTTAGCTGCCTCCTAGCGAGTGATGTTGTTCCCACCGGGATTCTGACTCGGGAGCGATCGCTTCAAACGCCAGAGCGTTATCCACTACACCACCGAGCCATGATCGCCACTTGTTGTGTGATGGGTATAGTTTTAGTGTTATTGCTTTTATTACATCGTCGTCGATTGGACCGAATTGATCAGTCTATTGGCATATGGGTTCTTGTGCGGAGGCTTTTATATTGCCTGTGTTTCAATTATGTATAGTTATGATGGGCAGTGGCTAGTAGTGGAATCCAGGATGAGCATTTCGTCCTATTTAGGACTCGTCAGTTGGATGTACCTGCCTCCCAGTGTATGATGTTGTTCCCACCGCATCTGCACAGGAGCCCATATGCCAACAGAGACTGATCAATTCGGTCCAATCAACGACTGTGTAATACAAGCAATAACACTATAACTAGTTATTGTTTACAAAAAATAAAGGCGGATGTCATTTTTAAAACAATCTAAAACTCATCACTTAATTTAGAAGTAGTATTCATCATGGACTGACATCAGTTGGGGAACCATTGAAAATCTGGGAGCTTTGGACAGCTGTTTCGTCCTAGTATGGGATTCCTCAGCAGCACGCACCCACGACCCGGGTAGGGGTCATACCCAAGACCTTAAGGTTTCACGGCGAACGCGTTAACCATTTAGCTGAGGAGTCCTTTACTAGGACGAAACAGCTGTCCACAGCTCCCAGATTTTCAATGGTTCTCCAACTGATGTCAGTCCATGATGAATACCACTTCTAAATTAAAAATCCCTATTTATATCAAAAATACATTCATCACTTAGTTGTTTCAAAACGTCTTAGAAGGTTTATGAGATATTGAATTTCAGAAGTTTTTAGTAAGTCTCATCATAAAGTGACATTATTCAAAAGAAACTGTAAAACCATTAGGTTTATTGATAGTTATTTCGTTCTAGTAAAGGACTCCTCAACAGCACAAACCCTTTTTCTTTGAAGATATCTAACCTGATATATATATTCACTACTCATGGCAGACATGTTACCACTAAGCCAATGAATTGAAGTCCAGTTATTCATATTTCCCAACTTTGTATAAATCTATTGCAAAATAAAAACTTTGAGTTTCTACTGTTATCACTATTATTATCAGTATTATTACTATCAGCTATTTATTGCCTTTAGGTTAAATAAAACCTCAAGTATGATTGACATATATATTGGCTATATTTCCTCCCTTTGTTTATATACTAATTTTTTTTTGATGTTTAATAGAAATTTTGCTTCCTGTGATACCACTTCAGCACTACTAGAGTCATGACATGAAAAGTTGTATAAGGTTTTAAAAATGGTAGCATTTTAATCCCATAAATAGGTGTTGCTTTGGGCCATGTTATTATCCTTAGTATAGTTATTATTAGGTATATCTTTCTTGTAATTTTGTTAGTATGTATGCAACTGATTATAATTCTTTTGGACTGTCTTTTACTTCCGTAGTATAGGAATGCATGTATACACCATTTACCATATACTATGGTTAGTCAATTTAGTTTCGACTTAATATGGTGTAAAGATTTGGAGATGAGATTGTATTCGATGGTTCTTATGGAATCTGTAAATTCAATTACTTTATTTACCAACGCTGTTCTATATTCAGCTGATTGTTGGTCAGTTCACTTATTTTTCTTTTACATCATTATCATTAATAGTTGTGTTGAGAACAATGTTGAGATAGGAGAACATCCTATGTCCCTTCTTTTCTAGAAAAAGAAATTCTTTTTCAGCAATATAAACAGCTACAGAAAACGATAAGGAAAACAGGTGAACACACGTCATCAAAAAAATGTATATTTTCATTTATTTTCCCTAAAATAACAAGAAATCACTACCAGCTTGTTATATTGCATAAGAATAGAAAATCTTTCAATGTCCAATCTATGTATATCAACAAACAAACAAACAAAACAAACGATTGGAGGGATATATATATATATATATATATATATATATATATATATATATATACGCATTTACCTTATAACCTCCTGCCATTACATTTTTCCCCCTTCTTCAGTGTCTTCTATTCAGGGAGTTTTACAGGAAGTACTCACATTGTTTCCTAGCAGGTGACCATTCGCTTAAAAATACCTCTGAGTCAGAAAAATGAGAACAGCTTTCATTGAGAACAAATACTAATACGGTTTTGTTAAATATTCATTTTTCTTGATTATCCACATCATACACATACATACACAGTAACAAGCGGATACATTAATGTCTTACTTCAACGTAGTTTTCATCACATAATGACATGTATTACAGAATCACTGGAAAATAGAAAGGAATGGAAGGACACATTGTACTAGTTCATGACTTTTTACCAGTACACACTCATGTTCTTATGTGTCTTTAACTCAGAATGGTAGAAATCAGAAAGAGCAGAGTAGTTGGATCTGAGTGCAGTTGGTGAATGTAATGGGCTTTCTATGAGAGGTGATGGTCGTCTATTCAGTTACGCATGGTAGCATGGATGTGCACAACTGAGGAGCCCCGAACTATAATGAAATAGTTGTCTAATTTTCCATGTCCTTTAGACAACCTTTTAGCTAATGTCAGTTCCAAATATCCTGTTTCCTTAGAAACCTTTAAATCAAATTTTTACTATCTGTATACCCTCATGGCAATGGATAAATAGAAATCTTAGATAAATTATGTTTAAGAGTGTGTAGCCTGAGACTATTTTCGAAAACTGGAAGTCATAATTTAAACTGACGGGTTTGCCAGTATTGATTTGAAAGTAGTGTTTTTGTTATAGACTGATAGAAATTGAAGAATCAGTGGAAACTCTTAAGCACTCAATAGATATCTTATTCAGAAGCTGATAATATTTTTAGGTCAATCAAGTTTAAAGTGAAAATGTTTACCCACTTGTGATGTTGGATTGTGATTGCACAATACTATGACGGAAATAACTGCTCCCCAGTTTTTAGTAATTCCTCAAATTACTGAGTATAAAAACTTTTATTTCAGTAGCCAACACTAGAATTTTGAGCCTCATTATATACTACATTCTCTTGTGAACATGGTACTTACTTTATTATGTTGTATATTATATAGTATCTATGGTATTGATTTGGAATTACAAATATATATATAATATATATATATATATATATATATATATATATGTTAAATAGCATACAAACTTTACTGATGCTATGTATTACCTTCTAGTTGCATATTGAGAAGTAATCTCACTAGGTTTGTATACTTCGTCTTGTGGTTGAAGATCATATGTTTCTAGTCAATGAATGTTCTTTTGCATAGTGTTCCTGAAAAATTTTACTTTTGATTGAATTGTGATTTGATACCCTCGGTATCATTCGTATCTATGATCCACCTTCAATTGCATAGATTATTAACTGTTATACTTGGTCATATACTTTAATCAGTAGGGTGTTTCAGGAACTTCAAGAAGGCTCCTATACCTTCATAAGTTTTAAGTGATATATTTTATTGCCATAATCAAAAGTAATTGTACTACTCTATTCACATAGTCTCTAACTTTAGCTCTAAAAAGCTTTAATTCATATTCCTAAAAAAAATGTACGTTTTTTCACAATCATAGATGACTATCAGGAAGTGCAAAAGATCCATTGACGAGTGGTTTAAGAATCAATCAGTTTTAAAATTCAGTTGTTCTCTGGATGAATTAATCAGAGTATAGCTTAACTTCTTAAGAGTATAGTCCTTCAATAAACAATTTTTTTGTTCTGAGGAAAAATGATTGAAAATTTTGATACATGTATTTATTTAACTAGAATTTTTTTTATTATAAAGAATAAAGTCATACATTCAAACAACCGTTTTCCTCCCTCAACTGAAGAATCTTTGCCAACTTGCCAACTTGTTTATACTTTTAAGTTGAAGTCACGATATGAATCCTTTTTAAAGTGGAATTGAACAATATTCAATTCACTCAAAAATTACTTCGAGGCTAAATCAACATCATTGATAACATTTTATTCCAGTATTTCTTCAACTTTACATGAATTGGTTACCAGTTTGTACTCCATGTAACTGTTTAGTGCTTAGTTCTCAGTACTGACCGAAATTTGTCAGTCAAGTCTGTAGTATAGCTACTAATCTAAGTAACACAGCACTGTTATCCACAGTATTTTGGTATTAGATAGTGGAATTCAATTAGCTGGAAAACCTAGACTTAAGTTTTGGTCAAATTGACACTCATCAGTAATTCAAATCTTTAATCCTAAGGAGACGGATATTTCATCGGAGATTAGAACCCATGTCACTTATTGCAGAAGTCAAGACTTCATCACTAAGCTACTGACGCCCCTATTGACACAGTACTGAGAACTGACTGAAGTCTGTCGATCAAGTTCTTCGACTATCTTAAACTTAACACTGATGATATTGTCTACATTAACAACAAAAACCTCTTTCATTAAATGATTCAACAGAGAAAGAAGAAAAAACCTGGGTAGATTACTTATTCGACTAAACCACTAAACTTCTACATAATTTCATTTAAATTTGTCGGAGAAAATTATCGATTAAAAGTGATTTTATTACTATTTATTGACATACTTGTTATTCTCCGTTGTTTTGTTGGATCGAATTGTTCGACCTCTATTGGCCTATGGGCTCCTATGCGGATACTCGATATTGCCTGAATGTTAATTATGATAAATAGTAACAACTACTACCCGTTTACAAGAAGTGGCTATCGTTTCTCCGTAGCATAGTGGATAACGCCTTGGCATTTGAGGCGATAGGTACGAGGTGCGAGTCTCAGTGGGAACAACATCACTGGGGTGCAGGTTTACCTAGCTGACGAGTCCCAAATAGGACGTAATGCGCATCCCGGATTCTTCTGTTAGCATAACCAACCAATTTATCAAAAGTAATTTGGCATTAAATTTTTCATCTCTACAAACTACTCATGTATTCCCTATCACAGATTTTTTTTCATTTTCTTCACCACCTTAGTCTACTGTATCGTTGTTTAATTGTCAAATTATCAATCATCATCATAGACATAGTAGACAGTTATTTTGAATATATATATATATATATATATATATATATATATATATATATATATATATATATATATATATATATATATATACCTTGACTGAATTAGAAGAAATACAACATAGAAGAGGATTTATTTTCTCATATATGATTAATTAACAATGATCATCATAAGGTAAGGCTATACTGATGGTCACCCATCATTTGAAAGACTTAAGAAGCTTAGATACATGTGTGTGTGTGTGTCCACCTTTGTTTCACCCGTCAGCCATAAAGTGACTATGATGATGATGATGATGATGATGATGATGATGAGAGTAATTAGTACCCTTCATTCAAAATAAAAAAAGTTTATTGAAAGAAATCTAAATGTCGAAAAGGAAATTTTATTATTTTACAGATTTTGACAATAACCGGATGTGTTTTCAGAAAAAGGGAAATAATAGAATACAGATGGATTGATGAGTAGTAGTAGTATGATACGCTCACATATCTATCCCTACCTGTCTACACTCGCCCCCTTGACTATTTCTGATCGAATAAATGAACGAACATATCGTTTTGTAGAGGAATAAAATTTTAAACAAATATCTCAGACAAGTCAATCAATCAATAAAACATTAAGAACCGATTACTCATCTTCATCTTTTTTTTCCTTTTTCAACTCATCATCCATCCTCTCATCTTATTGTTTTCTACATCGTCATTATCATTTTCATCGTTAGGTGTAAAAAAAAAATAATATATTTCCTTTATTAAAGCATATTATTAAAATTAACTGAATGACTGAAAAGTGGAACTCAATTTTACAAGAAAAAAACAGGAAGTAGATGGATACCTTCCGTTTTACATATTGTATTATTTTGTAATTTTAGTATTCTACTCGTAAGCTGACAAACAAATACACATCCACATACTCATATGCTCTTACATTCACTCAGTAACTGGTCGGTCAGTGTGCTTCATTAAATATTCTCCCCATTTCTATTTACTTTGTACACTCCATTGATTTACTTACTCATAGTTGTTTCACCATCCAACTGATTTAATTGTTCATACATTGTATTTATCATCTTATTTCATATTTTGTTCCTGAATGATTGTTATTGTACATGAAACAGAATTATTAGCAGTATGACTTGGCTGGATGTAAGAAATTAGTTCATAGAAAGATCTGTTTGTGATGACTAAAAGTTTTGCCCTTATCAGAATTAGTCCGAAAGGTGTATCTGTATACTCGGTGGAATGTAGATCCTCTCAGATGGTTCATCCGTCACCACTCAGTTCTGCATACTCTCAGGATGGCAATCGTTACTACATTTTTGTATAGGCTTCATAGTTGATATGCTTAGGTGGAAACTGAAAAGTGATTACTTTTGAACAGAGACAGGTTCGATAATCTGCTGACCTGATATGAAGCAACGATAATAGACTATGGAGCATCAAGAAATGGTTTTGACTATGTTTCCAACTATTATCCAGTGTTATACCTCTTATTTACGCTAGATGGGAACAGATTTTCATTTTCTTCTTGGCTACTAGTGCAATCGTCAGTCAGTGCAGTTAACAAGCTGAAGGGAACTGTATTTCGTCAGTTCGACTGCCAACCGCTGAAGAGTTCTAAGTGAGGAGTAAACTAGCGTCTAGTCATCTCTAGCTTTTTATAAATGTACTACCGAGTTAGTCATAACATAAGAATAGCCATGATTGTGTTATTTCATGAAGCCACAGTCCTAGTCCAGATAAACTTATCATCATCGTTTAAAAGGTACAGTTATTAAGATTATTGCTTTACAATAGTTGTTGGCATGAGTCATGTAAACAGTATTATCGTCAGTTGATACTGTTTAGTTGAAAATCATACCGATAAAGTATGGTGTTTATGATTGGTGTCACCTGCCCTATTCAACACTTGCTTCTATCTTTCTTCAATCGATTAATGACCACTATTGAAAAGTTATAATACTTATAGAAGAATAAGCAGAGAATATAAGCTTAGCTCTATAGAATAAAATAAGCACTCGGTAAAATATTTTTCTCTCAGTTTGATTGACAAGTATCTTGTCTACATGATCACACTAGATAAGAAAACAGCTATCATGATGATGACCATTATGTTGTTGATGAAGGAGACAAGGAGGAAGCTGTATCACCACATCAAACATTACTGAAGTGCAAGAGATAGACGAGTAAAACTGTTTTAAACAAAGGAAGAAAAAAACAAACTAAACAAAAGGTTGAGTCACTTGTTGGCAATTTAAATATAAACACAACATAAATAAGATGCACAACGGTGGTTTGCAAATATTTAGAAAACCGCCAATATATAACCAAGTACCCAGCATGCACATATCGTATCGTTTAATATTATGTTCCTCAGGTTATACTTAGAAACGAGATAGATAAATGGATAGGTGGTTGTTTAGTCTTTACTTAAGCCTCCTCAGCCATTCACCTTCAGATAATACTCCCACAGAGGTTCGAATCTGTACTAATCACTCCAGAGGTATTCAAAGATGGTGGTAAGATGCTCTTAGTCAGGTTAACGGAAGTGTTAACCACTGCATGGGAATCAAATACGATCCCCTCTGACTGGTCTACGTCACTGATTATTTCAGTCTTCAAGAAAGGTGAGAAGTCCTGTTGTGATATCCACAAAGGAATCAGTCTGATGAACATTGTATCTAAAATTCTAGGTTCCATAGTTCTTCGACACCTGAGTGGAGCTCGGGAACAGCAAGCCCGAGAAAACTAGGGAGGCATAAGACCGGGCAGCAGGTGTATCGACCAAATATTCATACTGAGCCAGGTCCTGGAACACATGCACGCTTACTGACGCCCAACACTAGCTGTATTTCTCAACCTGAAGGCGGGATTAGACTCCGTTGATCGAGAAGTCTTATGGCAATGTCTCTCACTAAAAGGCGTGCCGAGTAAGTACATCAGCTTATTAAAGGCTCTCTCCTCGATTGTCTATTAAGGGTCGCGTGTAACACATGCCAAAGCCACATCAGTCGCTAAAGGTTCACAAGCTTATCGACCAACTTTCCTTTCTTGTCCAGTACCTTTCACTTAACCTCAACATCGCTCACACGGTGATTTCACCATGCACTAGTATTGCTGAGAAGACACCTGTGGTCAAAAGCCTGTAAGCGCTTTCTATCTACGTTCAACTGCCATGTCTCTCAGCCGTATAGTAGGACAGAGAGAACTGTAGTGTAGGTTAATTATCCTTCAACGGGTAGCAGGATATCACACTGGCGCCAGAGATGACACCAGGTGGCAAGTGCAGAACGGGCCTTTCATTTCCAAGTAGAGATTTCGTCAACAATTGACCTTTTAGGGTTGATGTGACTCCTTAAGTAATTGAAGTGGTTGACGTATTCAACCAATTCTCTCCTTATAGTGAAACAGGGAGTATCTGCAGATCAGTGCTGAAGCATCTTACATGTGGCAGGTGAAGGAGCGCATATCACACATACTCATACGACTGCATTTTGTTAGGATCTTTGCCTAACAGGAAAATGTCATCTACATACTCCAATTCAACCAAGTGCCCTCACAGGAGTAAGTAGATCCCTGTACAGCTAGAAGTACCTAGAAGTTATGTCCATTGGTAATTCGATTACGAAGATAAACACGAATGGCGGCAGCAAGCGTTCCTGGTGGACACCACTGGTTATCATCAATTCGGATGGCAACTACCTATAAGCCCTTACACGGCTGTGACTCCGAGTGGTGATCCTTGGTTAGCCTAATGTACTGGCTTTGTACTCCCTTCTAAGTCAAACATTGCCATGATACCTGTCGATCTGCGAAGTCCAATGCACGTGTTGGCTCCCAGCAATTATGCCTGTGTTTCATGACCTGTCGAAGGGTGAAGATCTGACTAATCTAACATGGTCTAAACCTGTCTCGAGATTCAGCTTGGCATCAGGTAATTATGGACCCTAGGATTTCAAATTCAATGTTAGTCAAACTGATTTCCTTGTGGTTGTTACAAGAAGAATTTTCTCCTTCCTTATAAACTGGGATGATCGGTGGTGTAAACCAGTCTGATGGAACCCCTGATTCTGAAAAAACATTATCTAATATCTTCTTTAGTTAACTCAGTAATTTTCTATATCCTTCCTCAAAGATTCCATTGCCAAACCGTTAGGTTCTGCTGCAATGTAGGTGTAAAACTTGGTCAATGTGGTAGCAATTAATTCCATATTAGATTTGTTTATTTGATTTATAACACACAGTGATCTAGTATTATTTACTTGATGACGTTTCGAGCATAAATTATTGCTCATAATCACATCAATAAATCACTTCGTGTTTGAAGTAGCCTTCTTAACTTCGATGAGAGTTGAAGGACCAACATCTACAACCCACTCAGTTCCGGGTTGGATGGTAGGCAACTGAAGCGTTACCATAGACCAGTTGAACTGTGCTCCAGTGTTCCACCCCACGTTCTAGTCACCTATCCTGAGAGATAATTACGGGCCAAACCTTTTCGATGACGGTCTCATCAACTATCATCTTGCTGAGTAACTGCCAAGTATAACTTGATGTTGATATCATCTGGATAACGTTCGCTTTCGTGGGCCACCACTGCTTGCGATCACTGCAAAGACTCCCAGTGAATTTACACTTTGATTTGTTTCCGTTTTTCAGTGTGGTTATAGTCTTAAATATCTCAAAAAACCACTTTTACAGTGAGCGAAAAAAGTATCCTATCGCTTTCACTGACGAAGTCGACATATGTGTTTACTCATGTAGCTTGAATATTAATAAGGAGACGTTTTGGGTGATATTCAGGTTACATGAGATGGATGATAATATGCCTCGTCACATAATGTTGGCCGAAGTAGGTCCAGCTTGAAAAGGGCCCGAGGTGACCAGACTAAAACATAGCACAACGTATGAAGTCTTTGACTGTTGGGTTGAGCCATGTAGGGCGATGCAGACTAGTTGGTTGGGGTCTGCGAGACATGAGGAACCAGTGGTTGGAGACTCTAGATGATATGGCTCAGAAGCGATGTCAGTGGCGCAAATGTATATACACACATCATCGTCATCGAATCTCACCATTTCGTCATTCATCCATTCTCTCTTTTCGTACTTTATATTTCTTTTGACTAAATTTTCTTATCTTTATCTTGCACCTCACTGCCTTTTTACTTGATGTATTGATATGCGCTGTGGCAACTCGGACCGTTGCACAGTAACGCCTGGTACAATGTTGATATTAATGATGATGAAGATGACCAATCACAATCACTGTTGATGCTATCACTGAGTGGCTACTGGTCTTCTTATCGCTCACCTACAATCATCAAACATCATACAAATTGTAATGGGATATTGAGTAATGTAGACTAATTGTAACTGAGCCATGTGGGGTGATGCAGACTACTTGGCTGTGGACTTCGAGACAATAGAAATCGGTGACAGTGGCACAGAGGTATCCACTCCTTAATATTCTCTAAAACCTGAATATTCTCACTGCTCTCTATCTTCAAATTGCTGTTGCTCTCAAATAACTTTGTCTGCTGTGATATCACTCCTGTTCTATCCACTAATTCTTTGTATACTATTGTAAAGTGTGGCAACTTGAATCTATGCATTAGTGTGTGCGATTCCACGTTGACTCTGTCTGTCTGTCTAACACATTGAAATGCTTCAGAAATGATTCTACTGATTGCTCTTCAGTAGTACCCAGCTGGTCAGCGTGACTTACAAATTGTTTGCACATTCGAATCCACTCTATATTATAGTCAGTTGTTATACATGTGTCGAGTTTTTTGTCAAGTCAATGATTTTTTTCGGCTATTTTTAGTTTAGTTTCATTTTCGTGTATATGTGTGCAGCAGATTTTGTTTTACTACTGTATCCAGCCTTTTCTTTTGAAATCATCTGAATAGTTAAAGTTACTCAATCCCTTTGTTGTCCATTAGTAATAATTTTTTTTTCGATACTAAAAACAAAGGACACCATTGATTTAGAAATTAGTTGTCTGGTGTAAACACGATACACTGATATGAAGTCTGTTAACTGTCGTGTACACACAGTTGTGATAAATAGATGTTTATCTTCAGCAGAACAATCTGACATGTATAATGATCTAAAATCCTAAACCTATGGAATGCCTTCAATTCACCATCGAACAACAGACGAAACTCTGTGTATACGTATGCACTGATGTATGCATGCTTTTGTTGGTCTCTCTCTTTCACACACACATACATACACATTCGTTCATACACTTCTACTGTCTAACAAGTTAGCAGACTGTGTGATGGATACGTTTTGTGTAGGATATGAATCTGTGCTATGGTGACTTGAACAATGTTGTGTGCTATTCTTTTCTGCTTTTTAATTTGTTTTCGTTCCAGTTCCATCTGTTGCCATCTTGTTATTGTTTTTAAAAAAATATATATATTTATCAGATCATTCGTGTGTTGTTTGTTTGTTTTGCCTTTGAATGTCCATCTGTATACCATGCCACGTTGTTTTGTGTTTGATATCATTTATTCTTTGTGTTGGTGTAGAGCATTTTATTGATTGATCAATAACTTTTCACAATTTTGATGAAGAAACATTAGAAATCAGTTGGTAAATCTATGGCTGTTTATGTACTTCAGTTTTGTAACAAAAAATGATTAATGTTGTTGTCCCAGTGGGGGACAACATTGCTCACTGGGAAGCAGGTACATCCAGTTGACGAGTTCCAAATGGGACGAAATGCGCGTCCTTTATTCTACTACTAACCACTATCCATCATTAATGTGAAAGATGATTAAAGTTGGTAAACAATCCAGGCAGCAATGGGAGTTAAACCAGTGTGACCTCTGGATTACTTACTTGTCCAACATCCTACTAAAGGAATTATGAAACTCATCTTGTAACTAAGTCTCACTATCATATTGAAATACACAGACAATCTAGGACAGTTTTATTTGATAAACTGAAATATTTCCTTTAGGATAATGACTACAGTGGAAAAACTATCCAGCTTACTAAAGGATCAGAACCAGTGGCTTATCCGTTGTCATCGACTAACTTGGCTACTCACTTGAGAATCTTCTTTATCCCGCCAACTTCTGTGCATATAAAAGATACATGACTGTTGACACTTGAGATGCCATTCACTTCGACAGCTTTTAAGCTGTCGTTTGATTTTAAAGTTCTGCTCTCATGAGGACTAAGCATATCCAGTTGGTCACGGCTGAAATAGAAGTTGTGGAGACGTAAGAAGATGCCGAATTGTGACTAATGGACTGATTTCTGAGCATTCATTATTTGACCACTCATATCATACTGAACTAAGTTCATAATAATGAAAATCCAATTTCTCTCAATTTCAACTTTTGTGACGAAATTGTCTAACCAGTTGTTCCACAGAATAAATTTCAAGACTACACATAAATGCTTTATTCAGCTATCGTTTTCGGGTTCACTTCCTTTTTATGCAGGCTTCGATGTGCACCACTAAGGAGTCCCAAAACACGCCGACTCAGCCATTTAAGACTTCTTGATTCCCATTGGTTCTCCAGCTAATGTTTCCACTCCTGTGCATGTAGGCGACTCTATTATTGATTAGTGTGTAATTTTATATAGAGTTCAGGTTACAGATACAATTGGGTAATGACTCACGAACCGGTTACCGGATGATAACTGATTTACCTGCTAATTCTATAGGAGTGGTCAGAGTTTACAGACTAATTTTGCAGGCGAAGTTATAGAACACTATGATGCAATGTATTCTAGTGTTCAAAAATTAGTCTTTATGCGTGCAGTTGTACTACTCTATGGTATGAGTAAAGTTCTAAGGTTGCGTGAACATAGCAGATAAAATAACTTGCTAAAATGATTTGGCCGGGCTGTGAAATCTTTCCATCCTAGCGTGCAGTTCATTGTGAGTCTCCACTATAATCCCTTTTCAAAACCAGACTCATGACCTCTCATCCTTAAATCCTACATCATGATCTTTAGCACAGCCGGATATATTATCTTAATGCCCTACTAAGGGGTAAACCTATTTCGTTCAAACATAAAGTCAGCTTCGTAGGGTAAGACAAGCAATAATAAAAATTAACCTTAAAAGATTGCACCACTTAAGTCTTACAATAATCCGGTATAACATCAAGACTGTGACTATAGAGTCTGTTCATCGCCGTAAGAGTTTCAGGTTAAAAGAAAACATTTTGTCTCGCACTCTGACGAATATATTTGCATTATTTTATTCCACTTCTTTTGCTATCTGGGAGGTCTTGCCAGCTTCAAACATCATGCGGACATTCCATGTCCCTATGCTTACTTTTGCTTTCATCGAGGGGAGAGAAGACACATCGGCCGATTGTCTTCCCGAAGGCTTTCAGCAACCGATATCATTTCGTTTACTCCGATTTCAGCGAATAATAATTTTTTTCAATATTTCCTCCGTGCTTTGAAGTTTCTTTAACGATTAGATTGGGTTTACGGGTAGGGTCGCCCAGCGTCCAACCTTCTTCTTTTCCTAGCTTACGACCAGCTAGTAAACTCGTGATTGTAGTGGACTGGATCATACAACAAACTCTGAGGAGCGAGAAGGTGGCCATACGCTGGCTGGACCGATGAAAAGACCTATACAATTTGAATTTCACTAATAATAATTTATGTCTAATGTCGTGCACAAACTCGAAGATCTACAGGCGAAAACTAACAAGTGGCTGAAGAGGCGAGGCAGTGAAGGAAGACGGGACTTCAGGTGAACGTAGAGCAGACAGAGGTGATGAAGATACTCCGAAACAACAAAAACAACTACAAACACCAATCACCATCGATGAGAGAAATCTAAAGGAAGTAGTCTCTTTCACTTACCCTGGGCAGCATCGTTTCAACTATAGGCGGAAGCAGCAGCACAGATGAGGATATCGAAGCCAGAATCGGAAGACAGCAAGACAGGCCTTCATTAATCTGAAATCAGTGTGGAGATCTACTGCATTGAAGTGCTTCTGTGTGATTGTTCAGAGACTTGCGCGTTACGAAAAGCCTTTCCAATAAACTGGAGACATACATCAACAGCTGCTTATGCTCGATACTGAAGATCAGATGGCCAGAATAACAAGAATAAGGAACGAGGAACTCTAGCAAAGAACCGATCAACAACCCATCACCCAACAAATATGCAGAAGGAAGTGGAGATGGATTGGATTGGGCATACACTGAGAAGACCATTCGGGGACATCACTCCTCAGGCCAGGTCCTCGAGCGAAATCCAAAGGGGAAACGACGAGTTTGGCGTTCCTAGCTGAGGGTGACATGGAGGAGATCGTGTGAGAAAGAAATAAAAGCTTGTGGGCAGTGGTGGAGCCAGGTTGAAGAGACTGCAGAGAAGAGAATGAAATGGCGACGTGCTAGTGAAGCCTCATGTTCCACTTGCAACCTAAGGGACAATTAATAAAAATAATAACAGTTTAAATCCACAAATCTACCACTGTTAGTGAGTAGAAGTTCACCTCCTAGCGAGATGATTCATTACAACAGTTAGTTGGAAGTTGAACGTGTCTCTTCTGGATGTATTTTACTGCAGTCTAAGTGTTTCTCCTGGGATTCCGAATTGGCATAAATATCGCTTATGCAATTCACTAAGGCTCATTCACTCATTCCATACACTAGGTGCAGTATTATTACTTAATGATATGATTATTCATATCTCACATTAACACATCAAGATACATAGCTGCAGGATGTAACGTAAAGAAATGGGAATCATACGATAAGCGTCTTAGAAAGCTATTAGACAGAACAAATAGATTAAAACAATTGATGAAATGAGATACAACGACTTAGCTGAAGATAACGTTTGGTTATATGCCCAGTAATGAATTATTGAATCGTAAGAGCCAATGATTGCGTAACGGAAAGTAGTTTCTCTTTATGTTTTATCTTTTCGTTTTATTAATTTCACCAAACTGAACTGATAAGTTTCTGTTGGCATAAAGACTTCTTATACAAAAGAACCAACATCTACAGTCTAAATGACGATTCTTATAAAATTGTGGTTCAAATAGTAACATTCTAGAACTTGAAAACATACGCGGTAGTTGAAATCCTACTAGAGACACTAATATTTACTAGAATGTAAACACTACTGTCTAATGAGTCCTTGTTAAGACGAAACACCTGATTTGGATTTCAGTAATGACCAATACAAAACTAATTTTTCAGTGGTATATGAATAATTTTTATTATTTTGTCATCGTATAAATGTAGGCACAACAAAAAAACTATGCGATATGTTTTATGTAGACATTATCTTAGAAAATGGATTATCTCATTATCTGGCGTCACCACATGACTTTAAAACTGATAATTCTAATTATTTATCATCATTCTCGATCACTGTCATCATTATTATCAATGCATGTGATGAAAACATTTTCAAAAAATATCTTTTCAGTTTTATTATTCATTCAATATCAAGGACCGTTATGGCGCCTGATTTAAGGCCAGAGTATTGTCTCCCAAGGTGACTAGCTACATAAAACCAACTTTGTTCTAATTTCATTCTAAATCAATTTTAGCATATTCAAATCGACTAACAAAACCTCATTAAAGTAAATTCAAACAGTCATGATGTTTCATTTTGTTTTATTGTATCCATCACAATATCGACAATAATTGAAATATTAAGGGACTGTGAATGTCTCTACAAGCTGTTCATCGTTGACTAGTCATATGAGTTCTTGACATTGAATACCTGAGGTTAGATCTTTACTTTAACTACCAGACATGAATCTTTCAATGCATATGCATACAATCATCCACAATATCCTGCAAATTACCTCATTTTATGTGACTTTTTTTATTCATAAGTGGTTGACTAGTAACTAATTGTCTTCGCGTTCTAAATTGACCAGCTAAGGTGATAATTTTCCTTATGGTGCAGATAGAATCAATTGAAGAACCACTGTAAAGCATGAATCACTCAGCAAATGTTTCCTTTGACGTTTGTGCTCCACGGTAGTGCATAACGACCACATATGGCAGATAAATCACTGCTCTGATTTGGTCAGTTATTGATCAAACTTATAGCGAAGCGTATTACTAAGGATGGATAGTGACTAACAGTGGATTATTTCTATTTGGGACTTGTCATTTTGATGTACACCCATCCCAGTGAGTTATGTTCCCACTGACACATAAACCCAATACTCATTACTTCAAAACCAGGGCGTTGTCCACTAGGCTAATGAGACACAACAGCCACTCCTTATACAATGAATTAAGTTTGATAACAGAACTCGAAATTCCTGTTCTTGGTTGGTTTGAACCGAAATGATCGGCTTCGGTCAGGATGTGAGCTCCTGTATAGATGTCTCGATATAGCTAGTGATTACATTTTGATATAAAGGATAGAAAGTGGGATCCAGGATGCATCTTTCGTCGTGTTTTGGACTCGTTAGTTTGATATGCCTGCATCTCAATGAATGATGGTGTTCTCATGAAGGCTAGTCACTTCGTTCCAAACCAACCAACAATGGGAAATAATAGTTTTTTTTAGAAACAAAGCATATTATTGTAATGGAAATTTTATGAACCATTCAAATTTCATGCGATTATAGCGCCTTATATCTTGTAAATAGTTAGTAGGTTATAGGGTGAACATCGTGTATCGAATGTCTCTTATGTTGTTGAAGTGAATGCTGGAAGCTGTTTGTTAGTTTATTGGGGTTTATATAATGACATATCAGAGCTATGACTGCTGAGACACCTCTGAATTGAACACTTTAAGACCTAACTGGAATGCACATCAGAAGATAGAATAACTAATTGACAAACTAGGTGTTGTATCATAGTAACTAAAAAGAATTAACTTCAAGAAGTAGTTCACCTAAAATTGAAAGTAATCGACAAGCATAACGTACATAGTAAGGAAGTTATAAAATTCAGAAATTTTTATCGAAATTGGCTCTTATACTGAATGATGATTAAAGGTGAAATGTAAATCTTGACTGCGGCAAGATTTGAACCACCGACTTATAGGTTTCCAGCTCAGTGATCAACCCCATCTGAGCTATGAATCCCAGCTGAAGACAAAATCCTAATTTCAATTTCAATCGACACTCAGCATAAATACAAGTCTGTCAAACAACGGATATCTCAGATAGATTTTTTTAAAACGATATTTATTAAGAAAATAAGTTGAAATGATAGAAAAATTGTATATTTCAAGATATCTTAGGTTACGTTTAATATAGATGGCATAGCGAATAGTTTTCTCAATATCAGCCTTTAAATTAAGTTACCTATTCGTTTCGCTATCCTTATATTTACAGACAGGAGGAATTCAAATCCTTATCGTACGCCCTTCATTTCATCTCATTTTTTCGATAAATACCTTTCTGTTGAATAATTTTCGTACCAATCATTAATAAGTACTACCGTTACGAATGCTCTTCAAATATTACTTTCAATTTAAAGTATGAAAATTATCTTTTCCGCTAAATAGAAAAAATACCTCATTCAAACAAACACGTAATGTGGACCAGTGGACCATTGAATAGAAGATAAATTCCATCTCACTACCCAGTTTTGAAAAAAAGTGTATACGACTTATTCTTAGATTTAGGTTATATTTATCCTCAGTTTGTTTAGGATTTCTCAACAAACAATAGGGTGATCATGTAGGAATTTTTTCTTCGATGAATGAGTTTGAAATTAGGAGTTGGTTAGTGGTGACATTAAGGTGGGAATAATTTTCATAATCAAGATTTAACTGGAAAAATATATTGTTCTGTGATAGAGAAAGAGAGATAGCGAAAAAAAGCTAAGTAACTGAATGTATGGAAGTGGTTTTTGGTCATTGTTATTTCACTTCTCGATAATTTTTCAATAATCTGCTGTGGATGAGAAGTGAGGTGATATAAGTAGAATTGTAAACTCTGCATTACTATGACAACTAGACATGAGAAGCAATAATATTTTTGTGAATTTTTCATTTGTTTCATGTTTATATAGTTTACGTTTTTTGTTCAGAATTTTTTTCTGCCTACATTAAGAAATAACTCACTGAATCATTTGTCTCATTGTAACCATAATACTTCGGTAAAGATTAAATAAATTGAAGGTATTGTAACTAAGGCGTGAAATTTTCTACCGTTGATTTTCAGGATCAGTTTTTTCTAATAACTGTAGTTTCATGCACTTCTTTGCGTTTATCTTGACACCTTTAAAGTATTTTGTAGCTTTAAATAATAAAATTTAGGACATAGGTTCCTTCCAGTTTGGGAGTCATCATGTGGACATTCAAAATCTTAGTATATTGGAGGCTTCCAGTGACACTCATATCCAACACTCATTGTGATAATTTACGGTACACTATCCAAATCACTACAATGCTCACTTTCGAATAAGGAAATTGAATGAGGTCATTTCCTGACATTATGTCACTTTCAAAGCTCTAGTCATGCAAAATAAACCACTCCTTATTCCTTCTTGAAGGTTTTGTTTTATTCCATAGAATACAGTTACCGAGTCTCATAGAAATATACGATTTATGTGTACCAGGTGTGAAGTGAATCTTTGTTTAACTTAAATTGGCCCACTTAAATAGGCTGCCATCGGTTTACTTGCATAGCTTCAAAGGTGAAACGATTTTTGAGCATAATGATGAAAACTAATGGCAGTATGTGCTTTTCATATATCTACACTAACAAAGATTAATTTAAAGAATGGTTATTGAAAATTTCGTTTTGACATTGCTCGTCATTCGGTGCTTCAAACACTTTCTACTGTACATGTATTGTGAATAACTATTCCCATTCTAATCGTTAGTAGTAGCTTAACGATTACTAGTATTATTATTATTTTAATGGGAACTTCATTAGCATTACTGTTGTAGTTAAAGAATATTATTTAACATAAAATGGGCAGTTTTGCCCTTAAGCATACAGTTCATAACACGCATCATAAGTCAGTCGATGAAGCTGTGCACTCACAGAACCTGAAGTAATTGCAGTGTAAGCTACACACTCTTTGCAGTGGCAATGGACTGCAAGAAAGACAAAGGTGGTGACTTGATAATGGTATGATACCAGTTCATAATAACATTGAAAATAGATATGAGTGATATAGAGTGGTGTAGGTCAAATAGTTGGAGCACTTAACGTGTTATGTAACACAGACCACTTGAGTATTTCCAAATTTCTCAGCATATTCTCCTCATTCCCTTTCAAAACCTTTCCATTCCTGTTCACTTCCTCCTTCCATGCAGTTGTGGATTATGACAGACAGAACGATGTACACATTCCTCAGATTTCATATTGCATTGTCTGGTAACCTATCTATTTGTCATGAAGGCGATTATACAGTTCTAGGAATAACTAACCTTGTATTTAACAAGTAAGATTTTTCACTAACCAAGTGAAACTTAAGGTGCATAACTAATTATACCGATAAATCTAGTTAGAAATCGCTGTTTCGTACTTATTAGCTCTCGTTATCAAGATGTACTTGCAATTCGATGAATTAAAGCCCACGCTACACCAACTGACTTATGTTTAGACAGCAAATATACAGTGTTTGATGTTAGTTGAATGGAGACAATCGGTAGTAAGCCGTGAACCCAGACTTCGTGCTTTTGCGCACTCGTCAGGAAGGCGTATCTGCGATCTCGATGGAACTGAGGACCCGCCCGAGATCCAAATCCACGTTTGTATATGCATATATGTGTCTGTCTGCTATTTCTGCGTCTTTATAGACCCCAACAGAAAGTTTAAGATAAAAAATTAATTGTCATGAGAAATCATGGATCAATAATTCGGTAATCCCTCCCACCATTCAACCAACTTTTGACTTGATTACTGAAGTCTGTGTTTAGTGTATTGTGTGTATTTTTGTGCTGACAAGCTAATTAGTTGAGAGTGGAATGATAATCACGTCTTGATTACTAACTTTGTGTTTCTCGGTTCGTTTTCGAAACTAACCTACGACGAAATATAACTGATAACCACATCAACGAAAATATGAAAAATAGTTAATTATGCAACATGATGTTGTTGTGCTTCACAATATACTTATGTTGGTATTCGTCTATGTATATGCATAGGTGTAGGTGTATACTTATAGCTTCATGCTTGCTTGTTGTCACTAGTTAGAACTTGATTCTCCCTGTTTCTCGTTTTCCTGCCTCTTTTTCTTTCGCTTTAAGTTATTCTTTGCGTTAGGTAATAAAAACTGTTGATAACAAGAGGAACAATAATAACGATAATAATAGGAACGTGGAGGTAGGGACGTATAAAACTGAATTTTCTTCAGTTGAAGTCATAAAATAAAGGAAGGATGCAGAATGAGAGAGAAAAAAGTAGCATATCGTTTTATTACTTTTCTTAATATTATTATTCCTTCTCATTTAGTTTGTTACCCAGAGAATATAAAATAGAACGGTTTTGCTATACATTGTGAAGCTATAGCTCATTGTTATAGACTTTCACTTAGGAGAGGTTTGGGGTTCGAACCCCTTCAAAATCTATCAACTTTCTGGCAGATAGATAGGTAAGGTCATTATTTCTCGAACAATACGAATGGTTCATTATCTAGTGCATAAATTTACAGGTGATTGCTGATTGTGTAGTAGTGATGAGGCTTTTTCCTCTAGGTAGTAAGGCTAGTTACACCTCAGTCTCGTATTAAATTGATAAGTGGTATTTAGTCCATTTTTGGTTATTGTTTGTCTAATTGCAAGATTCTAGTTTCCTTTTGAAACTGATACTTTCGTGGATGGAATAAACAGTGTGCTGTTCAACTCTCACTACCTAATATCAAAAATACAATGCACCGCTATTTGGCTGCATTAAGAAGCTTGATCGATAGATTTTGATTAGTGCTAAACCCTAGGCTTTTGACGGCTTAGTCACCCATTGTTTACCTACTCGTGTATAGCCGACCATGTTGATTAACGCAGCCATATAACTGTCATCCAAGAAAGGAGATAGTAAGAGGGAATGCAAAGCTTTCTACAAAATAAAGGGCAAAATGTAGAAGATTAAGAAAATAGTGATTTATGTAACTCGCTTTTTACGTCGAGTCTGGCATCTTTCTCAATGATGAGTAATTAACTGGTTAGAACACCATAGAACATAATGAAACAATGAAAATATTTGAATACATGATCAAGGTTGAGAATGACGAATTAATTTATTTGTCATGTAGAAGTATTAACCAACAGATTACTGTGTCTTTTCTATCCATTGAAACATTATTGGCTTCATTTGTCATGACTACATCGTGAGAGAATTTTCCTGAAATAGTGAATTGATTTGATCATGGTTAATCATAAATCTATTCTCATTTCTAGGGGTCATTATACATTAACTTTTGTAGAAAAATCGAATAGTCAGGAAGCTTTCTTGAATAGTAATGATGTATAGTGATTAGCAGTGGAATCCAGGATGCAGATTTCATCCTATTTGGTACTCGTCAGTTGGATGTACCTACCTCCTAGTGAGTGATGTTGTTTCCACCAGGATTCGAATTCGAGACCGATCGCTTCAAAGCCAGAGCATTATCCACTAGACCACTGAGACGCGACAGCCACTTCTTGTGCTATGAGTATAATTTTAGTGTTATTGCTTATATATCACAACGTCGTTGATTGGACCGAATTGATCAGTCTCTATTAGCATATAGGCTGCTGTGCGGATGCCTCGATATTGTCTGTATTTTTAATCATATAGTAATGATGAATAGCCGTCTTGAAGCCTAGTGGTACATAATCTCATCCTATAGCAAAAGTATCACAGAAGCCTCCGTTTTAGTTGTTCAGATCTATAAAAAGTATGACACTGTTCATTCACTAATTAAGAATATTTTAAACTAAAAGAATTTAAGAGAAAGCCTTCAAATTTATAAATAGATGATAAAATTCAATGTAAAGGTTTGTGGGTATTTAATGGTTTTAAGTTGACTGAATTGTAGAGTGTCCACCACTCAAAGTGTAGGTCCTAGGTTGGATCGCTGGCAGCCTCATGGCTGCGCACTTTTGACAAGTCCCGACTGGTTTTTAGTGATCCGCACTGAATACCAACTTGAAATGAGAAACTTGTTTATTTAGTAATCAAGGTATTCGTATATTCAAAAATGTGCCTTTTTTAAATAGTATAGATGTTATATTGTTAAGTAGTACACTGTTATCATTATTATTTGTCCCTCGGGTTCCTAGTTGAACATACCGCTCCAGTAACATGTCTCCATTCCACTCTATTCTCTGCAATCTTTTAAACCTGGCTCAAAGACTGCCCTCAAGCTCTCATTTTTTCCTCACACGATCTCCTCCATGTCACCCTCGGCTCAGACGTCCAACTTGCCGTTCCCCATGGGGGTTCCACTCGAGTGCCTGGCCTGACGCGTGAAATCCCCAGTCGGTCTTCTCAGTGTATGCCCAATCCATCCTCAGTTCCTTCTTCTGCATATTTGTTGGGTGATAGGTTCTTGGATGGTTCATTGCCAGAATTCCTCCTTGCTTATTCATTCTGGCCATCTGATCTTCATTAATGAGCCAGCGAAGGTGGCAGTTGTTGATAAATATCTGTAGTTTGTTGGAAATGCTTTTGTTAACGTTCCAAGTCTCTGAACCATATAGAAACACTGACTTGTCTTGACATTGGTCTTGAAAATCCGGATCTTGTTCCACATGCTGAGTGCAGAGGATCTCCACACTGGTTTCAGGTTAATGAACGCCTGTCTTGCTTTTTCAATCTTGGCTTTGACGTCCTGGTCTATGCCGTCGCCTGTAGTTGAAATAGTACTTCCTAGATAGGTGAAAGAGGCTACTTCCCTTAAGTTTCTCCCGTTGATGGTGATTGGAGCTTGTTGTTGTTGTTGGTGATGGTTCGTTGGGCATAGCAGTATAACAGTACACTGTTATACGGATAATAAACTGTTTGCTTCTATGCAAATAGGTTGTTTCGATTTGAACACTAAGTAATTTGACACAAAATAGTGAAGTGGTTGACCACGTTGATGGCTTCATTCACCTAGTAGAATTCATCATCTTGGATGAGTTTTAAATGTGGAAGATTACAGTTGTTGAAGATGAAAAAAGTTGGAATTTTGTTGGGTATTCTTTGTCTGATTCTGATTTTCCATGTTACACACAAATTAACGTCTTAGAATGCACATTAAAAACTTATAATTACTTCAGTATAACGGAGGGACTTTAGATTTTATCATAGACTTATATTCTGTCCCAGTTTTGAGTCTATTCAGCACCGGATGGAATCCGAGTCTTATTGTCTACAGACTACTACTTAGTTGTTGGTTTACAATTTCCACCATCAGACAGAATTCATACTATGGCGAAATCTCATTGAGTGTAAATGATGATTACTTCAGCTGACTTTTTACCTGGATAACCATAAGGGTGTATTGTTCTTTTTTTCTTCAAAAATCTCACATAGCTGTAATGAACACACTTAAAATACGACTTTAAACTGTCACTAAATACTCTTTGTCTGTTGGGTATGCGCATATAACTTGTATTTAATGTAGTCGAAAATGTTTCTCTGTCTTCTAACTATGTATTATTGTTTGTACAACCTTATTTAATAATAACATGGTAGCTGGAACGCTGGTTATCCCTACGTGTGTATGCATCAATGTGCTTTTATCCATTTTACAACTGTATATGTAGTAAAGCGTTAAGTTACACTAAGGCAACAAAGTGAATATGACATTTTCTTTCGTGTAAATTCACTACTTCACTGATGTAACTGTAATGTTTCCTACGTATATCATATCTTCTTAACTGGTAACCTGTCAAGCTGACGTACACCCACACACACACACACACACACACATAGACAAACATTCACACATGTGCACATTCAAGCTATCATAGTTGACTTAGACCATGGGAAAGGTTATGCTAAACACAATGAAGATTTAAGTATATCATGAACCAAGTAACTCTTTTCTCTGTACATATATACATATGAATACGCTTCTCTGTACGTGTGTGTGTACACGGGTGGAGATGGCATATCAACACACTAATATTATCTAATTTCGTATTTTTACAAAAAAAAGCACCGTTTCCCGAGCTGATCTGCACAATAATCAGTGTACTCGATGTTCTTCTTGCATACAAGCGCATGGGTCGTAGATATATGCATAAACAGACATGGATAGATGTACATCAAAAGACAGCCAATAGGATGTCTCACCTTTATAACTGAATATTCAATATACCAAAATTACCAGATTACTTACTACATTTTAAACAACAAGTAGGGATATACAAAAAGAGGTAGCGGTGAACGATAAATGATCTGTTGTATAAATATAAAAAGTAGTAATACATATTAGGGAGAAGATTCGAAAAAGCAATCTTCATCATAACTAAAAGTTCACGTAGAGATATGTATGCGCTTGCCTTTTATCAATGCAAATGCTCAGTGGTTTTATTATTATAATTATAATTATAATTATAATTATTATTAACATTAACAATAACATTACGTGTAGCAGTAATGACTAAGAAAGCAGTGGAGTGGAAATATTTGAATGTTTCGTATCCTAAAGTTGATTGTAGCTGTGATTCTTGTTACTGTTTACCGTGGGTTCCAAGTCCCAACAAAGGGTTTCTCTTCAGTCAGCTGTTTGCACCACTTTGTGTCTGAAGTGTGATTGACGTCATTAGATTCCAAGAACCAATGTCTCATTGTAACTGGGAAATGAATTGTTCCAAGACTATAGTGTACTTCATTTGACTGAGGATGATTAAAAACTATCATTAGAAATCAATTGTTAAACTGCATTTCATATTTGTACGATAATCCCCAGCTAACATGTAGCCAGGAGATGAAAGAAACGCCTATTCTTTGAGAGATTCGATTCTGCACCACCTGAACTGTATTTAGGGATGTTTGCATTGCAACTTTCAGTATATAAGAATTAACTAGAAGAAACCTATCAAGCATTCGATGGCGATGCGCTGAATAATGATTTTCCAGTACAATTTGGTCAGCCTACTGCTAATTTTCTGTCTCTGAAATGTGTCCCTAATTAGTACGACCATCTTGTGCAGCAAATTTTCATGATATGATGTTGCTTGTATTATCCCGTCGTTGATTATTTCGGAATGACAAGTATCTGTTGGCATACAAGTTCCTGTGTGGATACCTCTAAATTGTATCATTTCAATTTTATACTAATAATGGATCATAGCTTACATCCAAGACGCCAGTTTTGTCTTATATCGAACTCATCAGCTGGATATACCTCCCTCCCAGTGAGTGGTGTTTCCATTAAAACTCGAAGCTGGAACCGATCGCTTCAAACACCAGAGGGTTATCCACTAGGCCACCAAGTTACGATAGCCACTTCTTTTGTGATAGGTGTAGCTTTTATGATGCTGCTTGTATTTTTCATTATGTTTACACTTGTCTGGTCTTGTATTCTTCCGTGAAGTAGCATATCTTCTGTCATTTGACTTCAATTGACATATTTTGAATAAAACTGATTTATGGAACTCAGAAGACAAAATCTATCCTACTCCATGTGACGTTTCCGAAGACTACACCATTCACGTTCGTATAAAAAACATGAGTGGAGGAACTATGTGTCTATCCATCCATCCATCTACCTAAAAAGCAACCTGGTTACCTAGTAATTCAAACATTTCATCCGAAACAAAATGCACAAACATACGCATACCCACCTGAAGTACAACATTATCTGCGCATATACACCACACCCACCACACTACACCACTATGCTGACATACATACGCATCATCCACATGAGATCGTGTTAAAATTCGAATTCGGATTCCACTGGAATGTGCAATCACAAATTCCTCCGAGAAATCAACTAATCCACATTATCACCACCACCACCACCACCACAACAACAACAACAACCACAATCACATCTACTACTACTACTACTTGAACATCTAAACAATTCTCAAAAACATTCAGTGTCATCTGAGCACTTTTTTCACAGACAAGGAAACAAACAGTGAGAAAAACAGTTTTGGACCGACACCAATGCATCTCATCCAAATAACATCGGTGTTTATCACAATTACAATGCTATCAACACAGTTATCAGATGAGAGATGGTTAACAGAGGTGAAAATTCTCTGCTTCGGAAGTATTTCACATGGTGGAGGGAGGTAGATTATTCCATCTTTGTGTGCTCAGTTCTCTCTCTCTCTGTGTGTGTGTGTGTGTGTGAGGATACCATCATGGCGATGATAGCTTGAAGTGTGTAATTGTAGATAAATTAATTAAAGTAGCTGCATGTTTTGTGTGATCTGGAAAGGGGACATTTCAACTTGTAAGCTAATTACTATTATTATGACGACTAACTAGTGTTGATGCTAGTTACCTGGAAATTGCTTTTGTTTACCATGAACTATAAGTTTTCTAGATGTTAGTGTTTTTTCTTACAGAGATAGGGGAAAGATTGGAGCAGGTGTTGTAAGCTTTTGGTGGGGACTTGTAGTGTGATGACTAATATATATTATGAAGAAGGTTCATCACTATATACTGGCCACCTTATTATAGTGAATTGAATGAATCTAGAGAACCTAAACAGCAGATTATGCATGATGATTTGTGCCATTTCATGCAATTTTTAATTCTCGTTTTAAGCTTTCAACACGAGATTATGCAAGACACCATTCTAAGGGTCTCAACCATTCTACTGTTGTCTTAGTTGGTATCCTAGTAGATTCATTGTTTGAATTTAAAATTAGATAGTATGTCATATGGCTTCTTTTAAATTTTTGGTGCTAACAGTTAGTGGGATTTCTGCCACGGGGGTTTTTCGTTTACACATACAAACAAACGTGTTTTAGGTATGAAATGCAGGGTATTTATGATACTATGTCATTCTTTTGGATTAACTCATTTGTGATGTATTATGGGCCAGGTGAAGGGTACTAGACAAGACAGGCAAGTAGATTTTGAGGTTGTGAACTTTCATTAACTGAGATGACTTAGATATGTATTGTTCATGCTGATTCACCGCCTACCTCAACGTGCCACACTAGGGGAAGTTATATTAGGTTGGAAGAGGGTTCAGTGTTGTTAGACCAAGACGTGTCATCAGTCCATGAAGTCCTTGATTGCTGGTCTGAGCCTGACTGGGTTCCCCAAGTCCTTAGGATTCAGAATTTGAAAACTCTTGGTAACATGGCTGAAAATTGATCACAATCGCGCAAATTGTATTAACTCTTTGACACATTGTTAAGCTAAGCTTGAACATTTACACTAACCGTTATCTTTAAATTATTTATCCTCTCAAATGACAGTCTACTTTGATATCAGCCTTTTTCTTTATTCTTTGTATTATTATTATCTATTATTCGCCCCTTGGGTTCCTGATGGAACATAGGGCTTCAGTAGCACGTCTCCATTCCACTCTATTCTCTGAAATATTTTGAACCTGGCTCCACGACAGCACACAAGCTCTCATTTCCTCCTCACACGATCTCCTCCATGTCACTCTCAGCTGGGACGTCCAACTCGTCGCTTCCCATAGGGGTTCCACTCGAGTGCCTGGCCTGACGCGTGAAATCCCCAGTCGGTCTTCTCAGTGTATGCCCAATCCATCCTCAGTTCCTTCTTCTGCATATTTGTTGGGTGATAGGTTCTTGCATGGTTCATTGCCAGAATTCCTCCTTGCTTATTCATTCTGGCCATCTGATCTTCATTAACGAGCCAGCGTAGGTGGCAGTTGTTGATGAATATCTATAGTTTGTTTGAAATGCCCTTCGTAACGTGCCAAGTCTCTGAGCCATATTCTTTGTATACTACTTGGAATTTGAGAGGCTTGAACCGATGTTTTTTTATATTAGGTTCTACTTAGATTTTGCCTGTTTGTCTTCATTCGCCACTGGTAAACTCTGCTCTTTGAGATTCTGTCAGCACTGTGTGAACATTAGCATACCAGTTACTATTCTAGGATTAATTTATATAGTTGAGCGTATTCTGTTTGTGAATGTACACAATGTACTGGACTGATTATATGTATACAGTTCAATAAATTCATACATAAATACGTGTATAAAAATAGTACCGATAGTACTACTACTACTACTACTACTACTACTACTACTACTACTACTACTACTACTACTACTACTACTAATAATAATAATAATAATAATAATAATAATAATAATAATAGTAATAGTCATTGAACTGTATATTCAAAGCACTGAAAACTGATAACATACGCTGTTCAACTATGTATGTTAAATTCACTTAAGTTTTTCTACTTTTCGTATACAATAATCATTCATCTGTATAATCATGTAGTAAATCCAACGCATAAAAATTCTTATTTCTACCTTAAATTTTTAATGTCCTGTAGTAATTGAGATACAGATTATATTTGGTCATGTGTCAGTCAGAAATGACCTTGAGTTTGTTTAAATAGTGGCAATATCGATTGAATCATCCAATCACCTTCAAGCTACTTATATTTCCCTTTTCTTGTATACACTTCTATGACAGCATTTATCACTCGGATCCAAGCCATTCAGTGCTTCCCGCTAAGCTTCTCTGTGTTAGAGTAAGATTTAACAATAGCCCATTTGCATGAAGTATATCATACAAATTTATTTACAAATTTTATTTCTCTCTTGATAATTGGATGTTGAAAGGGAGTTATGCTGATGAAAAGTGATGGTGAATTACTAATCCTGAGATATAATCAGTAGACCCCGCATGATCCATTCGAACCTTATGCAATAAAGCAACGCAACAACCACCTCCAAGTTCTTGCACTAGATAATCAGCTACACCTCTTTTATTCAGGCTCATAATTTTTATAAAGTTGCTAAAACGTTGGTGAGTGAATTTAGTTTTGTACTTATGACCTGTTGTTGGTTAAAAGTTGAATGCATAGACCAATGAGCTGTAATTTAACGCTTTTGGCCATCAACAAATAATGTCACTAATGCCTTTTTATTCTCCACCTTGATCTAGTTTGTTAGTTCATACTAAAAAAAACTGATTAATACTATTTCCCATATGCCCAAAAAGAGGATGAAATCAGACGGTCTTGCGGCATATTTCCGGTACTAATGGTTATGTTAGTGTGTGTAGACAAATGTTTACAAACTATTTTTGACATTTCAGAAAAAGTGAATATGTTAATTAAGTTGTAGGCATTCAAATGTTATTTAATATTCATTCTGTTAAAAGATTTATGATGAATTGATTGATTTCAAATAAGCTTTCGAATCATGAATACAATTCAGGTATGGATGCATTAGAAACCAAGGTGAACTAGGCATCCCTTTTATCCTTGTTTTCAGATACCTCAGTAGTGCACAACCATGCCTTTGTGTGTAGTTGAAATAAAGGGCAATAAGATCTGGTGGTGATCAAGTTTACCATTCAGCCACTGGGTAAGAATCCCGTTGTTCATGTTTTTAACCATGAAGGACTTGCTTTAATGGCTTCGGTAGTCGACTCTCAAGTAATAGGTTCAAGTGAAGACTCTGTTCTGTCCACTTCAACGTGAAGAACACGGGTGGCATCGTAATCCATCATAGACTATATATGGCTAGTGGTCTCTGATACATAAAAATGTACTGAGTAGAAAAGTTCCTATTCAATCAAGACTGTATCATTTTGGAGATTCATCATACACACTAGACTTCTGAACTAGGCACACAATTATGACCTCGATGACAACTAACCACCAAAGGGTATTCTGAATATGTTGATCTTTGGTTTTTTTGACAGCCTCACATAAGAACTTAGAATCTTTCTAATACTTGTTGAGTTTAGACAGTTATGCGGCTGACGAATGCTGGGAAGGATAGCAATTCATCAAAGTGATGATGAAACACTGGATGGGGTGCTTCGTCTAACTTCTTTTTATGTGATACAAATATCAATCTTTAGAAACACAAGTTCGTTGAATGAATTCTGAAGTTATGACATATCACAGATAGAGGCCTTTCACAAGTAAGCATGACAAACCATTTTCAAGGTCAAAATCATGACCTATATAATTTAACGTTATCTATTTTCGATTGGAACGTTATATTAGAATTCAATGACTAATGCTATCGAAATTAACTCGATCATATGTCAGCAGCTATCCCACTGCCACCAAGGAGCGTGTACCTTTCTCCCCAGCATGACTGATGTTTAACGTTCGACATTTATATAGATCTAAGTTTCATACACAAACACAAATAGTAAGAACATTCATTAGTGGTTAGAAAACTTACATCCAAGTTCACAGCTAACTTACAAACTACTTACAAGTAGTATTGATAACCATAATAATGATAGTAACAAACAAAGTTTTTAAATCATAATTTGAAATGTCCCCTTTCCAGATCACACAAAATATGCAGCTACTTTAATTAATTTATCTACAATTACACACTTCAAGCTATCATCGCCATGATGGTATCCTCACACACACACACACGGAGAGAGAGAGAGAGAGAGAACTGAGCACACAAAGATGGAATAATCTACCTCCCTCCACCATGTGAAATACTTCCGAAGCAGAGAATTTTCACCTCTGTTAACCATCTCTCATCTGATAACTGTGTTGATAGCATTGTAATTGTGATAAATACCGATGTTATTTGGATGAGGTGCATTGGTGTCGGTCCAAAACTGTTTTTCTCACTGTTTGTTTCCTTGTCTGTGAAAAAAGTGCTCAGATGACACTGAATGTTTTTGAGAATTGTTTAGATGTTCAAGTAGTAGTAGTAGTAGATGTGATTGTGGTTGTTGTTGTTGTTGTTGTTGTTGTGGTGGTGGTGGTAGTGGTGGTGATAATGTGGATTAGTTGATTTCTCGGAGGAATTTGTGATTGCACATTCCAGTGGAATCCGAATTCGAATTTTAACACGATCTCATGTGGATGATGCGTATGTATGTCAGCATAGTGGTGTGGTGTATGTGCGCAGATAATGTTGTACTTCAGGTGGGTATGCATCTGTATGTTTGTTATTTCAGATGAGATGCTTGATTTATTATGCAAATATCCCTGCCTTTTTAGTGAAATATCTGGTTCATTAAGTGGATGAATTGTTTCTCCTATCTTGTTTTCTGATTTATAGAGCCGAATATCTTTGAATCTTTGAATACTTTATGATTTGGATTTCAGACACGTAAGGGATTTGTGTGATAAATTTTGTGTAGTAGATCTAGTAACTGATTGATGGACATTGTTCTTTAAGAGCTTCTACGCTCTGCAATCTGTTAATAATCATACTAATGAGAGTATTTTTTCTCAAAAGCATACTCATTTTAAAATTGTCATCTTAACTCCACACTTAATATGACTTCCAGATCTATAAAGGAATGTTTGATTGAATCATAAAAACAAAGTTGATATGATTCGGCTAGTTATTATACAAATTATTTACAAGCTGGAAGGTCCATATTACCATATCTCACAACTGAGTACTTTTTTTTCAAACAGCCCTACTATGATATGAAAGGAATTACTGTTGGAAACCATTCTTCAGCCAAGATGACAAGGTGTAATCTCTGACTCACAAGTGTCATAAACTAAAAGAACAACTCATAATGATCTATCGTCTGCTGTTTAGATCATTATAATCAGCCTGGGCTGTGTATAACCTTGGTGTATGTTTTAGAAAGATTGACTGACTTGTGGGATATTTACCTTAATTATTTACTAGATGTCAAATTGAATTTAGCATTTTATAATTATACTTATTGATGTTATATCAGTTATCTGAAAGTACTGATCTTGTAGTGACATGTGTAAATCCATCAAGAGGATAGAAAAAAATGTATCACTTGTCGTTTATTGTTACTTGCATTTTCCCGTTGCTATACTAAGTCAAATTGCTCTATTTCTGTTGTCAGATGGGCTTCTATGCGGATACTACAATACTGTTCAGATATTCTAGAATTACGAAAAGTTATCACTCATCACGTGGTGTCGTGAATGTACTTGTCCTTGTGTATTAGTGTTATTATATAAAAAAATTTCGTAATTGAGTTATCGGGTAATCTCCATGTTTGTAGGTCTGGTTGAAAGCAAGTAACCTATCATAGAGTTGAATTTATCACCCGTGTTTTTACAGTGTTATTAGTACAGGATTCCTGCTACACCTTTTCTTTAGTTTAGAATGAAACTAATCATTCACATGTAGGTGTTGGAATATAATTTTCTCGTTAGACTGCCTTCCTGATGTGTGTTTGGATTGATATCCAGATCACCCATATCTCAATAAGTTAAACATCTATTTGTTACCTTCTTTTTGACTTCATTTGGCCAACATGAATTCCATCATATGGTTCAGATCGAAGTTCAGTGACTAACTAAATTAAATACCAACTTGAAAAATCACTAAGTCCCCACAAACTTCCAAATTCAATTGATCTAGTGCTCATTGGTGACTACCTTTGAGAGATGATTCCTGAAGTCCGAATAAGAAGTTGTAACCGGTGAGGCAAACTTGGTGGCCATGAGGACAAATACTCAACGTTGACATTAGGTGATGGTCGCTCTATGCTGTGAACTGATAGAAGCTAGAAATATGGACCTTGGATTCCGACCCAGTGACTAGCTCAATAGTAATGTGCTGGCCACGGAACGTGAAAGTCGTGGTACGCACTAGAACGAAACAGCTGTGGAGTGCTGCAAGGTTTCCAATGTTCCTTCAACCGATGTCAATCTATGATGAATACCAACTTGAAAAATCTCTAAATCCCCACAAACCCCCAAATTAAATTAAATTCGTTCTCATGAATTGACTGTTGTGTGAATAAATATGTATCTCTCAAACTAATTACTACTCGAAGTTTACCTGTCAAATCTTTAGTGTCACGACTAAGCTCAGTTTCACTTTACCGTAATGCATTGTTGAATGTTTGCAGTCAGTCATCACGAAGTTGCCAAGTGTAATCTCTGAAGTGGAAGTATAGTGATGCCGGCTTAAATCTTCAAAAAGCGCATAAATATCCTCAGGCTTTTCCATTCGATTTATCGATAACTATCAGCTAGCAAGAAATGTAGGTCTGTAGGCTTTTACTGACTAACTTCTAATGTCTAACACCGAATAATGTAGGTAAGAATGCGTATTAATTGTGGGGAAATAAATAAATAATTAGCGTAGCACTCATTATGGACTGATATTAGCTCGAGAACTATTGAAAACTTGAGAGCACTAACAACTGTTGTTTCATTCTAGTTTGGGACTCCTCAGCAGTACGCACCCACCGCCAGGGATCGAACTCAGAACCTTCAGGTTTAACGTCGAACCCGTTAACCATTGGAGTCAGAGTCCACTGGTTTACAGTCTCTTTCTTCTGTTAAATAAATAATTACTCTATACTATCGCTTTTATGTTTATTCAAACGACTTATGCTTCTCCCCTTTGTCTAATCCATAACATTTCTTTCTCAAACTGATATAAATCTGTCATGTCACGTAAAATACGTTGTATCAAATTAGTTACACGAAATTTATTTTCTCTCCTATCAGTGATGTTTGTAAACATTTATGCGTATGTGTTCGTAAAATAATCAAAAATCCAAATATTACTGAGTAGGAGAGTAAAGGTAGCGATAAAATAACTCATTTGTCATTTCGATGCGTATTTCATTTCGAAATGTTGATTTCTTCCTCTTTCATTTTTTCCTTCATTCCCCCTTACCTCTCTCTCGCTGTCTGCCATTTCGTGTCTACCTCTCAGAAATGATCTGAAACTCAGGACAGTTTTCATCTCAAACTCATTTCTACTCTCGAATTGTAGATAATACGATAAATATCTTTATGCGGTTTGAAAAGAGACGAAAAATATAGTACCACTCAAATATTTCCTCATTGTTATTGTTGTATTTCGTCGGTTAGTGTGACAAACAGTGACAGAAAAACGCTGGGGAAGAAAATATGGTTGTCGAGAATATTCTTCTTACCTCAGGGGGTTACAGAAAATACAACTATTCCCTATCTCTTCGTTGCATCTTCATTCAAAGATGGTAAATAGTTTATTGAACTTGATATAAGTAGTAAATAATAGTTTACACCAAATATGATGTTATTCGGTAGTGCGGGCGTTCCAGTTTCCCCGTTAGTCCCATTTCGTAAGTTTAGTTGTTAAGTAGTTCAAAGATTGTAGTACGAACACTGGTAGATTTTTGTAATCGTCTTGTATCTCGTTGTGTTATCCCCATCTAGGTTAAGAATCTTGCCTGGATTCCAAGTATTACTCATCCATCTCAGCGTCTGGATAGTTCTATGGTAGTCCAAACAAACCAGTTGTTTCCAGTGGATTAATTCGAGTATATCTCTGAATAACTTGGATTTGAATGAATGAGATCGCCTTCTTTTGTTTAATCCATAAGGCATTCATTAACTCTTCAAAGGGAATAATAAGATGAGTGAATGCTGGGGTGCAGTTAAAGCATATGTTTACTGAAGGCTGTCAATGACAACTCCCGGTTTCATACCGACATATACCGATTATCTAGCCAATTAGCAATTTACATACACATACTATGCGTGTTACAATGAGATTGGGAAAATATATTTATACAAGAGGTTCCATTACACCTAGACCTCCAGTTCTCTGAAGATTCCAGGTATTATGTGCACATTTTCTAAGGATATTTCAGATGAAAAAATATTTACTATGGGAATACATTACTAACTATACAATGAATAATTTCATGCCAACTGACCATGAGTTCTCACGGCTTGTTTTAGCTCAGAACCGATAAATTCAAATCAAATGACAAAATTGACCGAACTTTTCCAGTCTGACTAAACACTTTGAACGGATTTTAGATACTGAGATATTAAGTCAAATCTTTGACCAAAGATTGGGCTTTTATCATAGCAGTTAGAAATGCTTTAGGTTGATAGTGCACCTCGACCTAATTAGATTGAGGACGCTACATTTCATTGGCAGATACGCTGGAATGTCGGGTCAAGTTAGATTGCTGTTAACTGTCTAGTTGCTACATAGCTATTCTTTCGTCGGAAAAATTGCCAAACCACTAAAAGGGACAGATATATATTGATAAATTATTTGTGATAGATTGCACAACAAAATAATTAGTATATATATATATATATATATATATATATATATATATATATATATATATATATATATCGTTTGTCCCCTGGGTTCCTAATGGAACATAGGGGTTCAGTAGCACATCGCCATTTTACTCTTTTCTCTGCAGTCTTTTCAATCTGCCTCCACGACTGCCCAGAAGCTTTCATTTCTTCCTCACGTGATCTCCGTGTCACCGTCATCTCGGATGCCCAGCTCATCGTTTCCCCTATGGATTCCACTCGATGGCCTGGCTTGTGATGTCGCCGAATTGTCTTTTCAGTGCGTCTCCAATCAAATCCATCTCCACTTTCTTCTGCATATTTGTTGGGCGATGGGCTCTTGGTTGGTTCGTTGCCCGGTTAGAGTTCCTTGTTGCTCATTCTGATTTTCAATATCGAGTGAGCGTAGGTGGCATCTGTTTATGGTGTATGTCTGTAGTTCGTTGGGAATGCTTTTCGTGACGCGCCAATTTTCTGAACCATATGGAAGCACTGACTTGAATGACATTAGTGTTGGAAATCCGGATCTTATTCATGCTTTATACTGAATGCAATGCACTTCAGTGCAGTAGATCTCCACACTGATTTCAGATTAATGAATGCCTATCTTGCTGTCTTTCCGATCCTTTCTTCGATATCCTCATCTGTGCCGCCGCCACCTGTAGTTAGGGTTAGGGTGCCCTGGTAGAGAGGTAAGTGAAAGAGACTCCGTTCTTTAGGTTTCTTCTGTTAATGGTGCTTGTTGTTGTTGTTGTTTTCGGAGTATCTTCATCACCTCTGTCTTCTGTACATTCATTTGAAGTCCCGTCTCCTCTGCGTCTCCTGTCAACTTGTTGGTTTTTGCCTATATATATATATATATATATATATATATATATATATATATATATATATACATGAAAAAAGAAAGATATACCATCTTACAATTGCTAAAATAGCGCATTACTTTCAAACACTTCTGATTATCAAATAGTTAAGGTAGCACATCATGGACTAATACCAGTTGCAGAACCACTGGAAACTTGGGTGCACTGGAGAACTGTTTCCAATGGTAAGCTGTGATCTGTGGGGTCAACCAGTTAGCAGTGAAGTGAATACCAACTAAAGACCTTGGTGAATAGTAGTGCTGTATCATAAATCGACCGAAGTGGACCATTGAACTTCCGACCCACTGGCTTAATGGTTAACTGATTCGCGCAAAAACCTGAAGTTCCTGAGTTTGATCGCTGATGGAGTCGTGAGTGCGTACTGCTGAAGTCCTATACTAAAAAGAAACAACAGGTACCCAGTGCTTTAAGATGTATGAATCCAGTAGACAATAACCGATATAATGGTGACAAGGTCATCAGTGTTGACCGGATTGTATCAAACAAGCAATTCAGTATGATCAATAAGTCAAGTGACGTGATCCTGAATGGTTGGATGTTCAAGCTTCATACTTCTTAACAGTCATCAGTTAAATCTGTGCTTAGAACTTTCAAATATCTGATACCCCGTGTAAAATATTTATCATATGACTGATTTGAGAACAGGTATTTCGCTCCTCTCATATCCTGACTTTACTAATTATACACAGTTCACTTGAAATGTCATTTAGGCTAATTTTTTAAGTTTCATTTTTAAAATTCTCACCTTAACAATTTCCTCTTCTACTGAATTGATTTCTATACTGCTTGGTTGGTTATTGTGCCTCATTCATTTTATAAATCTTCAGTTGTGTATTCATTCCCCTCCTTTGTTTTGAAAAATTTACTGAAATTTCGAGGATGTAGAGGGTGGGTGGGTAGCAAAGCAAACAGCTTCATTAATGTTGTGCTAATTTACTGTTTTCCAAGCAAAAGTCATAACAGTAGTAATGATGATAACAATAATGAGAAGAGGAATAATAAACATTTGGTGCTAAAATTTCCAGCTTCTGAACTTCAGTAGAAGCAACAGTACTAGTAACGTCATCATAACAGTAATAGCTATATGAATGTACACTTTCAGATTAGCAATGTGATTAACAGCTGAGTCATTTGTACCTGCATGCGTGTGTGCATGTACATGTGAATGTTACTTGATCATGGGAAGTAGAAGCAACATTAGTGTACAAGTGCACAAACATATATACGCACACACATTCACACTGACCATGACATTAAATAGTACTTCGACTAGGAGATAGTGACTCATCACATTATGTCTATCGCCAGGTATGTTAGTAACATTAGTAGTATGTTGTGATTTCTGATATATGACTGGTACTGACCTATAAGCAACGACGTTTCATTCTAGGATAAAATGTTTTAGGTGGAGTGATTTCAAAACCATGAGATCCCATCCTATTTCATCTAAATGGTAGCTAATCTTCATTGTTTAGGTGACTGTATCGTAACATCGTTTCAATCACATCAGATTAAAACAATCGTTTCGCCAATGATTGAAGGTAATCACTTTGTCATTATCAATTACCTCAGAAGAAATGCATCAATAATGGAATGTTTTGAGAAGGAACAGTTGTAGTCAGTTGATTTTGAACTTAAGACCAAAAAAGGTTACACTTCGTAGCGAAGATGAAGAGTAGTGATCATAACAAGCAGCCTATCGAATGACACTGGACAACCAATAACACTGCTTCAATACTGGTAAATGAGACATCAGGGTGGAATGATTTTTACTAATTATGTTTACAATACTTTAACTCTAAAAGGAAGGGGGTGCATGTAAAATTATTCAATTTATATATTTTCTTCGTACTGTGTTTTCATGTTCAATCTCTCTAATTCTTCTTCCCAAGGTCATTTGACTGACCTTGAATTGTGGTAGCTATTCTTCGTCATTAACGCTACACTCTTAAATTCGATAAAATAGGTAATTCATCTTGAACTCTGGATACAGTTAACGTTGTTGGAGTACGATTCCTCGTACATGGAGAATCATGATTTTAATTTTTGAAACTTAAAGTTTAGTTAAAGCTAATGTAATTACTCATAATTCATGACGCTTCTAGAAATGATTAGACAATACAAAATAAGGACTTTTTGAATTGACCACACTTTCAAGGAAATGAACATTTAAACCATACTGTAACTTTAGTACACATTCAATAAGATCACAGGTGTATAAAGTTATCAGACAAGTGGCCTTTGTTCTTACTTTCTTCCTCAAGGAAGATTGTTTCGGCAGCATAAACGTTTGCAAGTTGATCATATCTACAAGGTTTCTGATGTCAGTGATTATGAAATGAAGTCTGAAATTACTAAAACTATTTTATAGGACTCGAAAGTGTTCATCCATTCATCATCTAGACTGTCGGATATCAACAAAGACAGCATATACACTAACACATATGAAAGATATTTTACTCGAGTAGTTTACTGTACTCTAAAACATATGAATTGGTAATTGAAGTTTTACTTTGAAACTAGAAGGCTTCTTTAGGAAGCAAGGCTGACATTTTCTCCGCATAATCTTTGACTTCATGTTGTCAGAGCAATAAAAAGGCTCTAGATCACTTTGACAGCCGTTTCTTCATCTTGGTAGTTCAGATGTGATATGACGTGAAGCGTAACTTGTAGTCTTGAGACACTGAAGACATGTTAAGTGTGCAGTCTGACAAACAAGACCTTTATAAACATCTAGTAAGAGTAGTGATAGTAAGAGTGAGTAGTGTAGTAACTCAGTTTACCAGTCAAATGTTCACAATCAACTGTTTGAGGATCAAAAGAATTCGAACAAACTAGCACCCTCAAGCTTTTTCTACCAATTCAATAAAATTTGCATGTGTTTGTGTAAAGGTACTGGGTTTTGGCTTACTGACGAGTACTTACAAGTACAGAGTTTCTAATTGGAGTGTGTCGCTGTTTGGCCACTTGTTTTAACGGAACAATAACAGTGAAATCAGAACCTCAGACAAACATTATCCATCTTAACCTGTTTACTGACTCTCCACTCATTCCTATAGGTCTCATAGTTCTGAAATGTTTGGTGAAAACAATTACTTTACATTATTCCATTTTTTCACGTATAAAATCAGTTATTTCATCTTTAGGAATTATGTTGCGTTGTGGACATGTAATTCAGTAGTATATATCATCCATATGGCAGGGTAGTGAACATCAGTCTTGATCTGCTGTTGCATGGAGGAAGGGAGGAGAAGACTGTTCGTTGAAAGTTTGCTAATATCTCACATTGCATTCAGTTCAATTAGTGACTTAAAGGCATGAGAAAGAGTTGTGATTACATCGATATTCAAGCAATGAAGTCTGCAGAAAGTAAGAATTATGTGATGGGGCCAAATATATAAATTTTGTAGTAGCATTTCCGAGCGACTTTAAAGGCCAGCCTAAAAACTGGTGAGATGACTAGTTGTTTTTCTCCATTCTATGGAAAATTGCTTTCCTAGGAAGGATACCGCAACCTGATTGGCTATTGCAGCAGTTACTAAGGTGACCTTTAAGTTCACTCTCATTTCATGAGTGACTCTAACAGCCACCTTAGCACTAATTAAAACGATCAATACTGAACGGATGTTGAATCAGTTATTCAAAAGTATTGACAATAGACTCCTGAAACGGTAAACATTAGTTCGAATTGAATATTAAGCAGTGGCTAGTGTGTTGTCTTGCCCAATGAAAAATCATCAAATTTACGCATGCAAGAGCATAAATTCGATTCAGCCTCTTTCTCTTTCATACTCGGGAACGATAGATTCATAGAGCTAATCCTGTACTGGTGACCATACCTCTTCGAATCTGACATACAAATAGTCAGAGGACTTATGGATGACGACTAGATGACTTGTGCTTTTGATGGATTTTGTCGCATTATAGTTATATAGTTCTATTTTACTGTACCACATTAGTCAGTCAGTATAAATTCATGATTTCACATCGTATTAAACCCATCACTGTCAGTTAGTTTGTCAAACATGTTATCATGTAGTAACAGTAAGTTTACAGTACAGTACAATTGGGATCTAACTTCATCGTGGTTAGCTCCAAACTAAGGTTAGAGAAGCTATCCGTAACCATGTGGTTCATAATGGTTTCTTATATAATGTCAGCTTGAGGTAAAAACACGGTACTTAAGTCAATGTTGTATATTCGTTGTAGGCTACTCAGTCAAGAAGTTCCCAAGATTAGCAGCCCAAAGGGAGAAAAATCCACAGTGTATACTACTGAGAGGTGTAAGCAGTTGGCGATAATAAGTAATGGACAGCTTCATCACACTAAATCGAAGTAAACGTCAAGCATCAGTCCTACTTGTTTGAGTTCAGGTTTATGGCCGGTGGTGTAGTTTAACACATTCACTTTTATACACCAGTGAACCTAAACTTACAGCCGAATGACCTTAAATTGCCTGTAGTGTTTAACCAACTTGATCTGATTCATTAGCGCCACTGTTAGGGGAATGAATTGTCAATAACGTATCCATATCATGGAGTATGAACTGTCCAATTATTAATTATCGATAAAATAGCTGTTGAAAAATACAATTCCTCCCCCCCACCCTGAGAGATTCTGTTATCGGGTAATTGGTGTTAATCTTAATGCCAAAAGGTTATTTAAACTGGTTAATGATTGAAGGTGACATGAAAATCTGGGCTGGGACAGAATTTGAACCATTAGCGTCCGAGTGACTGATACGTTGACATACCGGTTAAGCTACCGTACCTGTCTGGTGACCGAATCTTAATTCTATTTCGATTACCAAACGTTTTACTAGATTGCCATGTGAATTCGTGATGCTTACTGTTTGCCCATCGTATTCACACAAGCTGATGGACTAAATTCTTGGTAATTGAACTCAGATCTGGTCGGCAGCTGAGTCTAGTAGTTTATTTGGTAGAGCTCTGGGCCAATAACTTGGAGGTCAGCAGTCTGAATCTCATCGCGACCCGAATTTCCATCCCACCTTCAATCATCACCCAGTGTCAAGTTTCGTAAACCTCGGCTATCCCAGATAGTCAAACGGATGGGATAAACTTATTTAGTTATCCACAAATCTATTCAAATGTTATGCTAATGAAAACAATTCGGTTACGGCATTTCATCATCTGATTTTTTTTTACCTTACCCCCAAGAAATGCCACGAATAAGGCATATTTTTGAACTTATGTTGTTGATCACCCTAGAAGTCAATAAATTTATTTGCGTTATATTCATTCTGGTGACCAGCAGTGGAATCCAGGATACGTGCTTCGTCCTATTTCGGACTTGCCGGCTAGATTTACCTGCACTCCAGCAAGTGATGTTATTCCCATCAGGACTTGGGCTCAGTACCCGTCGCTCCAAACGTCTAAGCGTTATCCACTAGGTCACTGGGGCACAATAACCATCTCTTGTACAATGGCTATCAGTTGCTGTTTTGATACTCGTAATTCCCCGTTGGTATCGTGGCCTAGTGAGTAAATCTTTGGCGTCTGAATCAACATGTACTAGGCTCAAGTCCCAGTAGGAATAACATACCTTACTGAGGTGCAGGTACATCTAGCTGACGAGTCCTAGATAGGACGGAACACGCTTCCTGGATTCCACTGCTAGTCAGTAAGATGAATATGACATCATAAATATCTGACAATATCGAGGGTTCAACATAGAAGCCCATCTGCTAACAGAGGTCGAACAGTGCGGCTTTGTATAACAACGGGAAATTACAAATATCAAAACAAATTCATTTATGGTCTATCTTCTTATCCCTACCTCAATTAAAGGCGATTGGGACAAATGAAAAACCTACTATGGTCTTATTTTTAACATTGATATATCTTGCAGTACAGTATAAAAGTGTAATCTATCTTTTGTATATATGACTATATTGCCACTAGGTTATTTCACATTATCCATAGTCTTCGACAATCACTTTCTATTACTGAAACACATCTGTGTACATGAATAATCAATTATCATTAATCTTTGTCACAAATTCAATGATATTTCATCCCATATAGTCTTTAAAATGAATAAGTAGAATTTATCATTTTAAAAAAAAAATTCAATTTTATTGAACTACTTGTTACGAAAATGTTGATGTTCATACAAATATCTATTGATTGTGAAAAGATCAATTACTTTAACATTTTTTTTTCAATAACAAAAAAAAAAAGTTAAAATTAAGCGCACAATGTAGCATTTTCAATTTAGTGAATATGTTAAGGATATTTCTGTTCTGAAATGCAAATAACAAAATAATATAAATGTTGATTAAAATGTTTGAAATGTATCTTTTGATAAGCTTCATTACAGTGTTAAATAGTAAATAGTCAATTGTTTTAAGATATCATGCATGATGATCTCAGAGTTTCGGTGGGGAAAACAACATTCACTGACATTTTGATGAATTCAACTGATGAATCACCTCAGATAGGCCAAACACCTTGGAACTGGGTTCCATTACTTAGCAGCAACTATCTTCGTCTACACGAGTGAAACACTCCATGCCTATAGTTTCAGTGAAAGATGGTAAACATTGATCCTTAAAGAAATAATGAAAACAAAGTATCAGTTTTATACTAGAGATAAATAATGACTAGCGATTGGATCTAAGAATAGCGTTTCGTCCTGTTTGGGACTCGTCAGCTGAATGCACATGTATCACAGCTGAGTGGTGCTGTTCCCAACAAGGCTCTAACCCAAGACCAGTCGCTTTAAACGTCACGACGTCATCCTCCAGACCACCGAGTCATGATAACCACCCCTTGTACGATGGTTGTATCATGGTCTTTGATTCTGTAGCTTGTGAATTTCAGTCGGTGGTTGGACCGGATTGATCTGGTATATGCGCTTGTGTGTGGATGTCTCGATATTGTCAGCATTTCCAATCGTGATACTAATGATGGATAGGGACTGGCAGTGAAATAGAGGACGGACATTTCATCTTGTCGCTTTCTGAGATAAACATCTGCTTTAATCGTAGAATCTTTCCATCTTCGTAGTGATCAATGAGATATGAACAAATGGTAGTTTGATTCTTTCACCTAATTACACAGACGTTGACCTAATCACAGGTGAATTTTCTTTAGATCTAGAATATGCAGATGACATAGTCCTGTTAGGTGAAGATGCTGACAAGATGCAGAGTCTTCTGAACACTTTCAGTGGGAATTTGAGAATGTTTGGGATGCGATTTTCACTACCCAAATGCAAATTCTTGCTCCAGGACTGGTCTTCAGCGGTACCGCGGCTAACAATAGAGAGTGAAGTGGTTGAGTGTGATGACCACTTCACTTACCTGAGAAGTAGGATCAACCCTGGTGGGTCAGTTGCCGATGAGATTTCTGCAAGGATACAAAAGGCTCGATTGGCTTTTGCCGATTTGCGCCACCTATGGCGCCGCCGTGATATTCGTTTGTCTATTAAGGGTCGCGTGTACTGCACAGCAGTCCGATCTGTTCTACTGTGTGGCTGTGAAACATGGCCATTGAAAGTGGAGGATACAAAAAGGCTTCAGGTGTTTGACCACCGTTGCCTTCGTAGTATAGGACGTATTCCGTGGTGTCACCATGTGAGTAATGCAGAAGTTAGGTGTAGAGTTTTGAGGAGAAGAGGTAAGTCAGTTGACGAGGTTATGAACCTTCATCGATTGAGATGGTTGGGACACGTACTAAGTATGCCTAGTCACCGATTACCTTGTCACACAATGTTGGCTGAGGTGGGTCCAGGCTGGAAAAAGGCCCGAGGTTGCCAGACTAAAACATGGCACCAACATATGAAGTCTCTGACTGTTGGTTTAAGCCATGTAGGACGATGCAGACTAGTTGGTTGGGGTCCACGGGACAAGAGAAACCAGTGGTTGGAGACCCTAGGTGATATGGCTGAGAACCGAAGTCAGTGGCGCAGATGTATACACACATTATCCTCATCTTAACAACGCTATACCGAATCTCACCATTTCGTCACTCCTCTTTCCTTTCTTCTCGTACTTTATTTTTTTTTGACTGCATTCTCTTATCTTCATCCTTCGCCTCACTACCTTTTTACTTGATGTGCTGATATGAAGTGTGGCAACTCGGACCGTTACTCAGTAATGCCTGGTCCTATGTTGATAATGATGAGTTTGATTCTTGGTTGTATTGTGTTCTCTGAGCTGGTTTGTTTAATCGTGAAGCTTTCATCGTCTTTCTGGACAACATCATCATCGTCCAGAAAGACAATGAAAGCTTCACAATTAAACAAACCAGCTCAGAGAACACAATACAACCAAGACTATCCACCTGAGCTATAAATATTCTCCATTATTTCAAAATTATACGAGCATGACACGCTTCACACGGTGGTTTGATTCTCCTACAGTATTATTGACTATCGAGTTCTTTTTAATTCAATCAATCATAGATGAATGAATGCTAATGAGAAACATATGGGATGAATTAGAAGATGGCTGAACACAAAATTTGAGGCTGAGGATGCAGAGTCATCGTTAAACGTTTAAGTATTATTAGTAAAATACCATTGGTAAGATTGTGGTTTAAGGAGAAAGAATGTAACACAGTTTTTCAGCTGATTTTTAATAACAGTTTACTAAATACTTGAACACTTCTAAAATCCTGTAGAATATTTACGCATATTTTGTTTTCTTACCTTTTCACTTCAGTGTTTATTGTGGATTATAGATGGCTTGATGCTAACTTAAGTATCCTCATAGGGTGTGTATATTAGTATGAATACTGGGTGATAATTGAAAGTGAAATGAAAATCTGGTTCAAACCAGTAATCTTTGGATTTCCAACTTGGTACTCTATGGACTGAGTTACGAGACTCGGATGTTGACAAGATTTTTCTTTTACTTCAAAAACCAAGGGATTTGTTCAATTACCATGTAAACTCGTGACGCGTTACTATCACTTGATTGTAGTTACAATGGCTGCTCAGTCAGGACTTCTGTGGTCAGCAGCCAATACTTGAAGTTCAGTTGGTAGAGCACCGTGCTGGAAATCTAGTGACTACTGGTTTGAATCTCGCTGCAGTCCAGATTTTCACTTCAGTTTCAATCATCACCCAGCATCAATGATACAAGTCTGATAAATCACAACCACCTTAAATAGTCAAGCTTATATCAGTATTGGAAAGGAGAAAATCACTCATCAGTCTTATGCACTTCCGTGTAGTAGGGAATAAACCACACCTATTGTTTGAAGGCTGATAAAGCTACCTACCCAGGCCTTGGTAGATGGAGTGGGGTTTGAACCGGTGACGTATTGGTTGAAAGTTATCTCCACAAACCAAAGAACCACAGCTGCATATGTCAGTATTAATTGTAATACTAATGATGAAAAACAGCAGAGTATTTATTTCACTTTATTTTATCAGTAAATATGACAAGAAAGATTGACACGAAGTTCTCTTCAGTGTTTCTCTCGACTTTTGCATATTATCACTCATATCTCTGTGATACAGTGGTAAATCTTAAGATTGTTTCACTTTGTGTGTGTGTATGTGTGTGTGTGTGTGTGTGTGTGTGTGTGTGTGTGTGTGTGTGTAGATGCTTAAAATGTTCCATGTGACACCAGGATAAGCTCAGTTCCGTGCATATATTGTCCTTCATAGTTAGTTGATCAGTCAACTTGTCTTCAAACGGATAGTGTGTTTCTTCTCTTCTGATTGTGATAAGAGAAGTTAGTGACTTTGTACACTTTTACTTGTATGTGTGTGTGTGTGAGCATTGTCTTATCTTGGCTGTCTTACTGTTAATCAAATCATTTAATAACGAACAGAAAGAAGGCTTTCATAGGTGATTTTTGCATATATTTGAAACATTGGTATTTGATAGAAAGTTATAGAAAGAGGAATACGAAAAGGTGACAGATTCGTACGTCAGTTAGTGCACACGTGCATACAGTGATATGCTCAGAAGAAACGGTATCTTAACGTGTTCACTCATATTTTCTTGTCAACAGGATAAAATGATTAATACCCCTTTCTTTTGTCCACTAACTTCTGTACCACCATTTTTTATCAGTAAGATTATTGATAATGCCAATATTATTGGAGTTATTGTTGTTGACAGATCTGTTGAATATGCACACACTTGGTATTATGAACTGATTGATTCTGTTATTCTTCGCTCTTTTGTCTGTTTATGTGTATTTGTACATGTATATGTTATGACTTTTGTTTTACAAAGGAGAAATCTATACACTGTTCACGTTACCGCTGGTAATGAAACTGTCAATCATTATATATATATATATATATATATATATATATATATATATATATATATATATATATATATGGTTGTACATATTATTCTGTCAAGTTGACTTTTAGTGGATTTCTTTTTCGGGTATATCATTATGAAGCGAAAAACTGAGAGGAAAGAGAGTAGACACAAACAAAAATGACATTTATTATTTTGTAAGTTGAAATTGTAATCACATAAAAAATATGGGGAAATCACTGATCAATGGTTGAATATTTCGATGCAATTTACAATTATTTATGAAGTATTCAGTCTTCTGTGAAGATGTGATTGAATGCTACACTTTTGATCATCTTGGTGAAGTTAGCATTTGCTGTCATCCAGTGGTTGAAGTATAGCGTGACATAGGTGTTCATTGGTTTTCTTCACAATGGAATTAATTAACTTTCTTAATGAAGTTATTCCCACTCCAACATCAGGAAATCCATCTTAAAACCACTGTAGTGAGGGTTGCTTATATAAATGGACTAAGTAGTCTGGATAGTAATGTCGGGTGTGATAACGATCAATCAATGAGGGAGGAATCATACCAAAAAAATGTACAATATTGGATGGAAATATGAAGCGCAAGAACTGTGTGGAATAGCATGTAGAACTCTCTTGTATTTACCAGCCGCAGCTGTACAACCTCTACGGCTGTTGTCCTCCTTCAGCTGTTGGGAGACGTTCACCAACTGTTTGATATTCGTTCGGCCGAGCTACGTTTGCGAGCTTTAGCTGATAAGCAATGGCAACTGAGATGTTCTGCAACAGATATGCTCCTGACTCCTCATAGATATTAGGCGGAGCATGGCCAGCACCATCAGGTATCCGTTTCCATCCAGTCTTGCACTTATGAACTCTTGCGTCCTATCCACAGGGCAGTCAAAATCCGCAACCATTCGAGCCCACATGGTCTCCCTTACACATCACCTTCCATGACATTCTTGCCATACGCTTCTTCGTAGGCTTCCTTAGGAATTCCTTTCAGGAGAGGTGACAACAACACCAGCTTGCGCTTTATGTTTCCATTCAATTCTGCATAATCTTCTTGCTTGATTTCTCACCAATCGATCATCATAACTATCAATTTGGCTATATATACTACTCATATGCATTTTTATTAACAGCTATTATTACACAACTAGTTAGGAATGTGAGATAATCTGATGGTTATTCACTGAAGTGAAATCTCTAAGAATAATAACTGGATTGTTTCTCGGGTTGACGCCAATTGAAGAATTGTTGGTTTACTTTTGATCGTTTTTTTATATTTAGTTATCAGCGATAATGAGGCTCTAAAGTAATTGCTATTGTGGAGTTACGTCAGTTGGAGAACCATTGAAAACATGGAAACACTGAACATTTATTTCTTCCTAGTTTTGGACTCTTTAACAGTATATACTCTTAACCGCTAGAGGGGTTGAGCCAAAGGCCGTCAAGTTTCCATTATGGTTAATACTCAAAGGACTGAATAACTGATTTAAGCGTGAATAGTTTATATTTCCAAACTTATTTAAATTTCGGTGCACTATGACTAATGCTGTACTGATTACTGTGAGCCTTCACCTTTTGACGCAATCAATTAGCCGTAGAAATCATTAATTGCGAATAATGGCATGAATCAAATTCATTGTTAATCAATAATAAATGCTGATCGTAATTATACGAAGTGATTTATCGGCGAAAACAACCAAACCTTAAATTTACTCATGATAATTACCGTTTTTTAAGGAAACTAAAATTAACAAATTCTAACTTCAGGTTGTTATTCATCGTAGACTGACATCAGTTGGAGGAACAAAGGAAACCTGGGAGCACTGGACAGCTGGTTCTTCCTAGTATGGGACTTCTTAGCAGTGCGCACCCACGAGCCCTCCAGGGATCGAACCCGCGACCTTCTAACTTCTCATAAATTTGTTGAAATGTCGTTATTAATAATAATTTCATATCATATTCCTAAGTTCCACGCGTGTTAGTCCCATTAACCAATCAGATGGTGACAACTTTCAAGTAGCTGTGATTGGTTGAAATTTACTGTATTTCACGAAGTTGTTTTAATGTGTTCTTCATATCATATCATGTTATATTCCTTACCACTTCATACTATAACAAGTATAAAGCGAAAGAAAATTCAATACCTGTCTAAAGAGTCTTATATTTCTTTCCAGTACTTACTTAACGTTAAAAGTTACTCATGTTCGCAAAACTGAGGTTTCTTCTCATTGGATGCCAATCCACACAAAATTCTGACGCATTGTGCTTAATCCAAATGATTGTGAAGTTCTTATACTCTTGACACTGAACTTACGTTATACTTCGTTGACTGAACTATTTCAACATAAATATATTGTATAACCACTAAGTTTCTGGCAACAAAATATACTTCTGCACAACTTGTGTAGTTAGAAATGTAACCACCTAGATCAGGGTGAGAAATGTCAACAGAGATCAGCCAATTTGTAAATCATTTGCAAATAGATCATCATGCTTTAGGTATACCGGTCGTTGGAAGTCAGCTAGCGGTATTCAGATGATCTGATTTAGATTCATCTGGGTATACTGCTGATGAGCTCAGCATCGAATGAGTGAAACGACCGTCTGGTGTTTATATCACTGTGAATATGGCTGGTGAAATGTACAGATCAGCCTTAGTGGTTTCGAACTACCCCAGTTGTTCAGTAGTCTGTTTCGTCAGTTCATGACACTTTCCTGTCTGCTATACAGATGAGTTCCAATATGCCTTACATGTCAGTCAAAATATACATTTCTGCTGTCTGAAATTAAACATTCAACAAGAGTGCATCACATACTGACAAAAATCTAACCACATGGCAAAAATATTCACATAAATCAGTTCAACAGTTCCACGTAGATCAACGAAAATACTCAGCCTCTTGTCTGTTTTATTCCCTTTCTGAATGATCACACTTAATAGTGAAATTCATTAAGCTACGTTGTATGGCTTGTTAATCTATACATCAGTATCAGCTTAAATTTCGCCAATGCATTCTGTATCTGACTGTTGTCGAGTGAATTGAGTCAGATAGGCACCTAGTCGTACTTTATATCAGATGTATTCAATGCTAGCTGGATAAGGCAGGTCACTTAACACGTTGTGAGCCTTCATCAACTGATATTGTTTGAGCCTGTTCTGCTCATGTTTCGACAATGCTGTCCACTGCCAGAGTTGTTAGCTAAAAACGGATGTATCTGAAAGAGGCCAAGGGAAATTAGAACAAAATCTGAAATCATTTTTATGAAGCTTTTAACTGATGTTCAGATCAATGAAGTGAGGTATAAGTTATCTGACTACCTGACTGCTCATCCATTTCTTTGCCTCTCATGCATACTGTTTGGCGAGAAGACCGGGATTACTAACAGACGTTGTTAGCCTTTGGGGGCCTCCTGATGCCATCAACTTGATTCCTAATGCAAGTCAGACCTTTTTCAACTCCGATAATCATTCATGTGATTATCCTAGATTATCGTAGTCAATTTTGTCATCAAAGACATTTATTTACAGTCTAATTTCAGTTTTCTAATTTACATTCGTTTAACAGAAACCTAATTAAGAACCACAGGTGAATTTCTCTCATAAATGTAGGCAGAAACATTTATTCATTTATAAAACGTGCGTGGATGAACACATTTTACAGCACAGCATAGTATGTTCAATAATTCAATGTGAGAAATTACGAAATAAATGAAACAAGCTAACGGTTCAACATAATTTACGTTATCTTTAAGTTCTTTGTTCTATGGGTAAATTTATGAACTGATATCTGTACACATACGTTGTGCTTTGGTTTTTTAAAATTTTGTTTGAAGATATTAGAGAAAGAGAGCGATAGAGCGTTTAAATAAGCAAATAAAAATGTAGCATATTGATTTCCGGAGTCATAAACTACTTAAACAAACTGTTTTCAGTAGAGATGACTTTCCAGTCCTAAATTTGTTTACCACTAGTATGTTAAGCTGAATTACTAGTTATTGATTAAAATGTATGAGATAAGCAGGTTGAACATGATAATATGATGCGCAGAAGCAGAACGAAAACATGAAACTGTGATCCGTATCTTGATGTGAATTAAAAGCGTGCCAACATCAACTGCGGTTATCTCCAAATAGTCTAACTTAGAATCCCAACTCTAAAGTAACTATAGATTTCATTTCAGTCAGTTACTTCTTATATCTAGTGATAATATGTCAACTACTATTTTTCATCGAATGCTAAACTTATTTAAGGTTGGTACCTAGATTGGCTAGTGGCTGATGAAATCGCATCACAAATGGCGAAAATCACACTCGAAATTTTGCTGAATTATCTCATCTTTGGCATCGATGAGATTATGTGACTACTGTGTTTTATTACTCGGTTATGAAAAATGAAGGCTAAATATCGGAAGATATAAACAGCTGATGCATATTCGACTTAACGTGCTTTCAAAGCATTACTCACGTATGACAAGGCCAGAAAGTGAGGAATGTTTAGTTTCATTATGCAGCCTAAGGTATTTAGCTAGATGTCACTAACTCCACTAACTAGGATGACGTGGTAGCATACTGCTTTTACTAATCTACTGTCTACTTTGATTCAATGTGTTAGCTGGTCGGTTTAAAATTAGGTTTAAAAACAGCTAAGGGTGACTGAATGAAGACAGAACGTCATCTAACAGAGATTTTGACTGTTAGTGGGATCCATGCAGGTGGTGTAGGCAAGGTTCGAGACAGCTACTTTTGACTGGTATATCGTCTGCTTCAACTAAACAGGTTAGTAGATAATGTTCAAGCATCATACAGTGATGGGTAGTAGGTTCCAATCCGAGCCAGTAAACAAGAATTCCTTTCTATACTTTGATATCTAAAAGGAAATGCGAACCCTGGATAACTTCTTCGCTAATTAACTGCCAGAAATGAGAATGAAAATACGTTCGTAAAATCAATCGTTATGTCAAAAGTGACTAACCATTCGGGTTCCGATTAATCAAGGATCAGAAACTACAGCACATAACATGCCCGAAACATACCAGTATATGCATGAAGCTCAGCTTCCTTTTGTTTTACAACAGCTACTTTGAATTCACCTATGTACAGAAAAGTATATTTTCGAAATATCATAAACAGGTGATTGTTCATTCAAACTCACCATTTAAGCAGTTCATTCTCACAGAACTTCTTTCTGAACAAAGTGGTTTTACAATTTACCCAAATTTTCGGAGGACTTTCATAATTTTTGGCTTTTTTCAGTTATCTTTCATGGTATTCTCATAGAAACTGTGTCAATTATTTGGTAGCCGGTTTGTATCCTACCGTGAGCTAGATTTTCCCGTAATCTGAATCTTAATTGGTATACTAAACTAGGGCATCTATGATAGTTGAATCAAGTATCTTTTCATTACTTATTTTTGTTATACTTCAAGGGATATATTCTGGGTTTGAGTTCGAGTAAGAACATCATCACTAAGATGAAAGTACATCCAGTTGATATGTCTCAAATGGCTCCTGCATTCCACTGCTAGCTGTCAACAACAAGCATAGAAAAGCTTCTTATTTCCACTTTTAGAATTTCAAGGTATATGTTTCATACACTAGAAGGTAAATAAAGAAATAAAGGTTAGTCAAGCTGACCACTGTATATATGCCTTTGTGTATTCAATAAACACCTCATAGCAACTCGTTTTGCTAAAATTTTCCCCACAAAATTTTATGTATGTTTAGACATTTATTCTCTTGAAAATCGCTTTATTTATTTATCTTTTATTTAACTGTTGAAGAAAAAGAAGTAATAATGCGGTTCTATTCATGACTAATCATTGTCATACACACCGTCTTTGGTGTACACGAGATATCATATAGGTGGGTAGATAGGTCGGTAGGCAGACAGATAAATAGGTGGGTAGATAAATAAAGCGAAAAACCAAGAGAATAAGAGACAAAAATATGATTTATAAACTTGTCATTTGTCTGTTATCTTCAACGTTCTTTTTTACTTCATTTGCGTTGTCCACTTTTTATTATTTGTATTTTCAACAGGAGATAATGGTGGTTAGAATGTAAGTGAAACGTCTTATTTTCATTTTGTACCATTTTTCAATGCATCATAGATGTTAGATTTTTTCATCCACTAAATCTATGAATAAACGAACAGCTGTGAAGCCTAGTACATAGACAAATGCGTACAATTCAAAATAATAGGTAGCCAGATAGACAAACAATTGCTGTAAGCCATATTCTTTCTAAAATGACGAACGCTTTACTATCAGTCTGGACAATAAATTCCGATAATAGTAGATATTTTCTTTCGATTTTATCCTTGACTCTTTGTTGTATAGAGAGTTATCAATTATGGATTGTCAACTTGGATCTACTTAGGTGATTATGTAGAAGTTGGAAGAATAATTCATTGAATAGTCCACTTATTCGAGTACTGTACAATCCAAGGCTTTCTACCGATTGCTTTCATCTACCTAACATCTCTCTCAGTGCATTGCGATGATGTGTCTCCTAGCCTGGTTACCATATTGCAAAATGATAGATAGGATTTGATCACCACACAAGAGTGGATAACATGAAGTTGGGGTTACCCTCCAGTGACCAATCAGTGTATCTAATCCAGTTCCACATGAGATCAGTCGATGGCCCAAACAGCTAAGTCATAATTTCTATGACTTCAACACTGGGTGATGCAGGATGGAATCTCAGGTGGGTTACAGACACACTTTGCTGACGAGTGCCAAGAAGCACAAAACCTAGGTCCAAAGTTTCCTGCTGATCGCCCTCATCCAAATAAAAACCATGACTGTCTCAAATAGTAAAACCAGTAACTGTTAACCACAATCTAATGGGTAACAGGCCATGGAATGGGTTTTATCAGATTGAACGTTTAGGCTGTGGAATGTATACGTATCAGTTTGTAAAAGAATAGAGATATACCCTAGAATCTAGGTCTCATTTTCACACTTCAAAGGTAGATATGAACACTAGTTAGTAAAAAGGTCGTGGAATAGGAACCCATCGGATTGTGAACTAATCAGTATCCTTTGAAGGTAGCCACCACTATTCAAACCATTTATTTGCACTAATCAAGGTTATCATCTTCATTTATTTATCCAACAGATGTTTGCTGGTCTTCTTTTAGTATAAGTGTACATATTGTAAATGTTCAATTCATGTACAGTTTTTGTGTAAACCTGATAACCTCCATTGAGGTATTTTAAAGATGACTTGCGTGTACCCGTTTTAATGTTGAATTTACATGAAACAGAAAAGTATAAATTAACTTCAGTGGGGCAATACAACACATACAGATGAAATACATAAATAAAGAAGCGGATAAATTGATGGGGAAAAAAGCTTTTTTTTATCCAGTGTTTTTAAAAACCGAAAGGAAATCACGTAAAAGCATCTGTTTCTCGGTTTCTCATACAGTTTTTTTTCCAATAGCTTCTGCTTGTAAACAGATACACAAACGCATAAATAAATAAGCGTAAATTGTAAACATTAAATAAAAAAGACTATTGTACACATTGAATGGTCATAACAAATAGCCTTATGCTACTCTTTCATCTTGTTCTTTTTCCTCTTTTTCATATACGAACTCAAAGGAGATGAGTAAACAACTTCGGTTATAGCCATCAGTGATTATCACAAAAAAATACTGTTGCTATGTGTTCACTAGTATTGTGTTTATACTGCGCTTCTTACATTTCTTTTCATTTACACATTTTAAATGGTATTGTTTTGAACTTGTTGAAATTTATGATCGGGAACGTAATTCTAGCCAAAAAGATTCACATATACAAACATATGGACATTTACGGACATATACCTTAAAGTTATCATGTTTCTTTTTGAGTAATTTCTGTTTGTTTTAGTTTGTGTATAATCTAGGCTAATGACAACTTTGTACTGATGGAAATTAGACATCCAACACTAAAATTTAAATTCTCCTTTATTTACCGATAGCAAAGTTAAATTTATACCGCTTAATCTCATCCCATTGTCTCTATTGACCAATCATAACTTATATCGCTGCGGATTACAACTTGCTTAACTGAGTGTTATCCCTATCGAAGATTTCGCCACACCTTTCTGATAACTGTTAATAATGCGAAAATCATATAGGTTCATAAGACCTGAGACAAATGTCACTACAGTCAGTCAAACTAATGCTATACACACTGAACTGTCATCTCAATGGTACATTTTTATTACCGTTTCAATACAAACCTTATGCGATATTTTGGTATAAAGAAAAACGTCACAGTAGTATATTGCTTCATTATTTACATCAGAGTTGAAACGCTTGCTGCTTAGGTTTCTAAGAACGAATCAGCCGGAAATCCTTGAGAAGAATACTCTACAGAGAGTTGATCTGAGGCCTCTATTTACAAGGTAGTACCCATGGTTACTGCTGACTAAAGTAGGTCTTAGTTGTTTTTGAATCAAGATTTACAATTTCTATCGGTTGACACTCCTTATCCACTGACCAGGTGACAAACTCTGGACACTGACTTTCTCACTTCTATTCCTCTAGATATATCCTGACCAAGTGAAGCAAATGAGAATAGGGCTTCTGTTTCAGATGCTTTGAATATACGACCACATGAGGATGTTTTGTAATGCTTACTGAGCTTCAAACACTTTCTACTGTACAATAGCATTTGGGTTATGTAACGTGCATTCCCTACATCATTACCACCACTAAAGGCGAGCAAATGAAAATACTTAGAAATTTAGTAACCAATTTGTTGATATATCTGTTTTCTGTAGTTGATGCATTGAAGAATCGAAGACACCCTCACATTTGCGTAAACATTAGAATTTTAACCAATGCTAATAACTGATATCGCATATTGTCTTTAACCAATTAACACCATTCACACAATAAGTACTAATAATTAGTAGTAACTAACTCACTGTTGAAATTATTCAACTTGGGTGCTTTAGATACATTTTGATAATAACCGGTTGATTATCATTTGACTATCTAAGATAGCCGTAGTTTGGCAGACTAGTATTTATACTGAGTGATAGTTTGACCTCGTAGTTCAGTTGGTAGAGCACTGGGCCGATGGTCGCTGGTTCGAATCCGGCCGCTGTCCAGATTTTCATTTCACCTTCAATCATTACCCAGTATAAATAACTGGTTGACTGAATGTTAATTTAAAATATGCTATAAACAATGAAAATTTAATTTAAAGATCATTCTAGCGGTAAGTGTAATAACTAATTAAGTTCCTGTATTTTGTTGGGAAGATAGTTTTTAATTCACCAAATAGGGAACTTAGTAAGTTATTTGATTAGTTCTGGTATAACCTTTGAATTCATATACAGATGGACTGCAATGTTACTACCAGTATCCAGCATGTTGCAATAACAGCTTCATATGTCATGACAGACATTATTGGTAATTATTTCGTTCAACGACTTTGAAAACGTCATCGACAGCGTCGACCGAAAAGTAATTTGAAATTGCTTCAACACAACGGAATACCACAAACCTTTATCAACATGATTCAAAAGCTATATGCTATATGATGCTACATGTCAAACGATTCACAATGTAAAATTCAGCGATGCCATTGAAGTGAAGACAGGAGTAAAACAAGACTGTCTGCCATCACCCATGATATTCCTGATTGTGGTGGACTGGATGATGCAGCAAAGAGTGAGGAGCTGTGAGAAGAGGTGGATAATGTGGGTGGACCACGGAAAGGATCGTAGAAGATTTTGATTTTGCCGATGACCTGTGCCTAATGTCACACGAACTTGAAGATGTAGAGGGGAAAGTGACAAGTTGACAGAAGAGATGGGTGGGGTGGGGTGGGGTGGGGTGGGGTGGGGGTGGGGTGTGGGGGCGTTGTAAGACGGGACTTTGAGTGGATATAAAGAAGATGGAGGTGATGAAGATACCCAACCAACAACAAGAACAAGAACGACAACAGCAAGAGGCACCAATCACCATGAACGGTAGAAACTTCAAGGAAGTAGCCTCTTTCACCTACCTGCGTGGACAACAATCTCTGAAGTACAGGTGGCACAGGCACATACGAGGATGTGAAAACCAGCCAGGATTGTGAGAGCAAGACAGGCTTTGATTAATCTGAAATCAGTGTGGGGATGTACTGCACTCAGCATAAAGCGTGAAGAACATGTGATTTTCAACAGGAATGTCGATTGAAGTGAGTGTTTCTGTGTGATGGTTGAGAGAGTTGGCGCGTAAGGAAAAGGGATTTTCAAGAAGCTACAGACATTGATCAACGACTGCGTATGCACTGTAGTGAAGCTGAGATGGCCAGAAAGAATAAGCAACACGGAAGTCTGTTTGGTCAGGAAGCAATGAAGAACGTATCGCTGAAGAAATATGCAGAAGGAAGTGTAAGTGTAAGTGTAAGTGGAGATGGATTTGAGATACAGTGAGAGAGAAGACTGATTGGGGATGTCACGCTGCAGGCCGTTGAGTGGAATCCTCATGTGAAAGGACGATTTGGGTGTGGGTGCCGATTGTGACATGTAGGAGATGGTGTGACTGAGAAATGAGAGGTAGTGGGTTGTCGTGGGGGTAGGTTGAAAAGTTTTCAGCGAATAGAGTGTAATGAAGGTGTGCTAGTGAATCCCTATATTCCACTAGGAACTCAAGGGACAAATAATAATAATAAATTGAAATAAATAAAGAAAATAACTAAAACACGCTTAAAATTGATCATCATGTATACTACTTAAATGAAATAATGACTGCTAGTTTCAGGCACGCCATAATAACTTAGGTTGATGACATGCTGAGTACTGGCAGTTTGCAAAGTAGTTTGTATTCTCCGAGTAAGTATAAATGGTCGTATTTTAGCAGGATAGTTAAAAACAATTTTTTTACTAAATTGCTTCTTTGCCTAAGTTATCGACTGAAAATTCCTTAATCCCCCTTATAGAAATTTTATGTTTAAAATTGTTGATGAAAAGCTGTTCTAACCAATATGATTTGGCTGAAGTTAATTTAAGCATTTCTGAAGTTGTAGCATTTTATACACAAGTCGATGACTATCATGATGATTACAGTAATTCAGTAACTGGGTTGATGGGATTCTAGTGTTTGAAGTGATGAATGATGAGTTTCAGTTACAGTGGGATACAGGTTTATCTAACTAACCACTTTCAGACATGATGAAATGTACATCACGAAGATTACCCCCACTAGAAAACATTAAGATGTGATTCCCGGTCAATTCATAAATTGCATAACGGCATCATTCCAGCTAATGCTTATATAGGGAAATTATAAATTTAGTCGATTGTAAGCCAATTTTCATTAGTGTTTTATACTTTTTACCTCATCCAGAAGCCAGTCTAGATCTATCATTCAGATTGAAAGACTCATTGAGAACACCTACCGATGTCTTTAGCTTGAGTTATGAGGTTATGCGTAGACTTCTTGATAAGTGGCTGGATGATAACAAGTTCAAAACTTGGCTCAAACATGAATATTTTCTGTATGTTTCACTAATGAGTTTATATTATATGTACAAATAGACTTCTGACGGCTATCTCGTATACTGAAAATTTAGAATGGATGATATTCACCTTTTAAAGTAAAAATGGATACCTTTTTGTTATTGAATAAACTAGGTATATGATGAGTATCGGCAGTTGTTCTATTTTCTGACCTAGACATGTCAATTCATTTCAAGTTAGTCTGTTAAAAAAAGAGTAATAGATACGCGAATCAAACATACTTTCGGTTTTCAATCTGCTTAGGGTTAATATTAATTTGCACTATTATTATGTATTTAAGTCTTTATAGAAATCAAAGCGAATCAACCACAGTAAATAAACAGTATTAGTAAACAAAAACTTGTCCATAGCTGTGTGTGTGTGTGTGTCTATTAGTATTAATATCCAAGACTAGTTGATGTAAACATCATCAATCATTTACAGTGTACATTTTGGCTTGTTCACTTTGCATCAATTTTTCACACCACCTGTGGAGTATATGTCTGAGTATTTATTTATTCAGTGTTGCGTCTGTTGCACAGCAGGGCACCTTGTCTCACTTTACTGCTGCTGCTACTACTACTACTACTACTATGAGATATGAACGCTGAAGTTCAGCCAATAAATCAGTGTTCACAAATGAACAGACCAGTAAAGGAGTGATGTTGGAGTTGAGAGTACTGAACTGGGTAATAGGCGGTAGACCGACGGAATCAGTGCTTAGTCCTTAGGAATTTCATGATTAGAATGTGTACAGCATGCATGATGTCTGAAATAACTGTAGGATAGGGAAGGCCTCAATTTATTCATGGGATATAGTACAGTATCCGATTAAGTCTCTGTTCGTCGATCTGTTAGGTTGCATGCACTGATATGAGTAGTCCACTTTTTAGCAGACATCATTTTTAAGGATCATAAATCATAAATAATGTACTCCAGCATTTTAATTCTTGTCTTAAACAACTTCTAACTTCAAATTCCAACATCTTAGAGATTTCAACTACTCCGTAAGTTGAATTTGAGAGGGGTTTTGGGGATTTAGAGATTTTCCAAGTTGGTATTCATTGTGGACTGACATTAGTAAGGGGAATGTTGGAAACCTTGAAGCCCTCCACAGCTGTTGCTTTCTAGTATGGGACTCCTCACCAAGGATCGAACCCGTGATCTTCAGGTTCCGTAGTCAACACTTTATCACTGGGTCGAAATCTAATGGTTCATATTTCGAACTTCTGTCAGCATAAAGCGACCACCACTCAATATCATCGTTGAGTATTTGTCCTTACAGCTACCAGGTTTGTCACACTGGTCACGACTAGTCACTGAAAACTTCGGAAATCACCTCTCAAAGCTAGTCTTTCTGTAAGCATAAATATCTTGAAGACAGCATCATTAGTGAATATTTCATGTCTCCCGTGGATGTTGTTTGGAAAATTCAACCTGTATTGTGTAATTAAGGTTCTATCTGCATCATCTATATTCTGTTACATGCGTCAAAAAGTATTGCTTCCGTCTGCCAAACAAATATTTATGATTCCAGTAACGAAAATGTTCATTTATATATATATATATATATGTTTATTTTGAATATGTATATAAACATATAAAAGGCCCGAGGTGGCCAGACTAAAACATGGCACCAATGTATGAAGTCTCTGACTGTTGGTTTAAGCCATGTAGGACGATGCAGACTAGGTGGTTGGGGTCAACGGGACAAGAGGAACCAGTGGTTGGAGACCCTAGGTGATATGGCTGAGAACCGAAGTCAGTGGCGCAGATGTATACACACATTATCCTCATCTTAATAACGCTATACCGAATCTCACCATTTTGTCACTCCTCTTTCCTTTCTTCTCGTACTTTATATTTCTTTTGACTGCATTCACTTATCTTCATCCTTCACCTCACTACCTTTTTACATGATGTGGTGATATGAGGTGTGGCAACTTGGACCGTTACTCAGTAATGCCTGGTCCTATGTTGATAATGATGATGAAATGCCAGTTATATCAAACTGGGAAACTCAGCGATGCCTTTGAAGTGAAGACAGGAGTAAAACAAGACTGTCTGCCATCACCCATGATATTCCTGATTGTGGTGGACTGGATGATGCAGCAAAGAGTGAGAAGCTGTGAGAAGAGGTGGATAATGTGGGTGGACCACGGAAAGGATCGTAGAAGATTTTGATTTTGCCGATGACCTGTGCCTAATGTCACACGAGCTTGAAGATGTAGAGGGGAAAGTGACAAGTTGACAGAAGAGATGGGGTGGGGTGGGGTGGGGTGGGGTGGGGTGGGGGTGGGGTGTGGGGGCGTTGTAAGACGGGACTTCGAGTGGATATAAAGAAGATGGAGGTGATGAAGATACCCAACCAACAACAAGAACAAGAACGACAACAGCAAGAGGCACCAATCACCATGAACGGTAGAAACTTCAAGGAAGTAGCCTCTTTCACCCACCTGCGTGGACAGCAATCTCTGAAGTACAGGTGGCACAGGCACATACGAGGATGTGAAAACCAGCCAGGATTGTGAGAGTAAGACAGGCTTTGATTAATCTGAAATCAGTGTGGGGATGTACTGCACTCAGCATAAAGCGTGAAGAACATGTGGATTTTCAACAGGAATGTGAATGAAGTGAGTGTTTCTGTGTGATAGTTGAAAGAGTTGGCGCGTAAGGAAAAGGGATTTTCAAGAAGCTACAGACATTGATCAACAACTGCGTATGCACTGTAGTGAAGCTGAGATGGCCAGAAAGAATAAGCAACACGGAAGTCTGTTTGGTCAGGAAGCAATGAAGAACGTATCGCTGAAGAAATATGCAGAAGGAAGTGTAAGTGTAAGTGTAAGTGGAGATGGATTTGAGATACAGTGAGAGAGAAGACTGATTGGGGATGTCACGCTGCAGGCCGTTGAGTGGAATCCTCATGTGAAAGGACGATTTGGGTGTGGGTGCCGATTGTGACATGTAGGAGATGGTGTGATTGAGAAATGAGAGGTAGTGGGTTGTCGTGGAGGTAGGTTGAAAAGTTTTCAGCAAATAGAGTGTAATGAAGGTGTGCTACTGAATCCCTATATTCCACTAGGAACTCAAGGGACAAATAATAATAAAATATACCTATGTGCATGTTTTGCAGGTTTCATGTTTTCGTATAGCTTGGACACTGGTTATCTAGCCTTCCTTATGCTAATAGTTCCCGTGGGATTCGGATGCGCTGAGAACTAATGCCTACAATTCTCTTGCCTCACTGTATATCGGCTATGTCTCCAGATAACTGCATGTAAAAATATAGCAACCAATGAATCGATTCGCTGGCACTGTCAAAAAAGGTCGACTGACATTAATAATCACCTAATCAGTTTAAATTAAGTTATTGTAATCTGCTAGCATTCTTCAAAATCCTTTCTTTGTTACCTAGAAATCTTAATTTAAAGAAAAATGGTGATAACACTGACAATACTTCTAATAGAATTTGTATAAATAGATTTTTCAACTCTCATTTAATTGTCATTATCCAAGATTATCAACATCTTTCCCAACATAGCCCCTTAAATCTCCACTCTCTTAAAGTAAAGTGACAGACATAAAAGATAACTGAAAGACATATCTTTTGATAATTGTATTTCTTCGGTGTCATTTTTTCTTCTTATGAAAAATTCTTTTTCGCTGTTGAATAACCATTGTGTTCTTTTGTATGTGTGTTTAAAGTATTGAGGGGGGAGGGGTAGTAGACAGAGGACAATGAATGATGAAGCTATTCAAATAATGAGATAAAGAATATCGTAAACTAAGCCTTGACTACACTTTTGGTTTGTGGACATTTTATAATGTAATGTCTTTAGCCTAAGATGAAGTAGGAATCTAGCAGATGCAAGAATACGCGTGTATGCTTGCATCTATATGCATGTGGATGTAAACGAGAGAAGGTGGATTGTCAGGAAAGTGGGCAGTTTCTATTATCTGACAATGCTTTGAATCTGTTGAATCTTTTCAAATATCTAACATATGCCTACATAATATAGTAGATATGTTTACTACTACACTACTAATATTATTATTAGTAGTTTTGTTTGTGGGCATTTTCAAGCTCTTCAATATGTACCTACTAACAGAGGGGAATAGGAATGGGCATATGAACATCAGCTGAGCAAGTATATACACTTATGTTATTTCCATATGGGCATATATATGAACATAAGAGTACAAATGCAACAATAAAAACGATTCGTCATACATTTACTTATAAGTAGTATTGTTATTGTTGTTATTTTTTTTGTTATTTGTCGGTAATTTTATTGGGAACCTAAAAAAATAACTTTCTTCGGTTGTCATGTAAAACTATTTTCTCATCTTTTTCTCTCTTCCTTCATCTTTGTTTTCAACTTTCTATTACAATCTAACTTCTACAACTATAACTACCCGCCGGTATGCTTTGATATCCTCGTCAATTGGGGGATTATAATCTCCGACACAAAAGTGAAACGGAGAGAAAGAAACCATTCCGAAGGTATGTCATCAATGCCAGGAAGTTACTTTGTGTGGTATATCCAAGGATATATTGTTGGATGCATTTCTACACTTATCAGCATACACATGTATAATGTATTCCTCAAAGTAAATTTGTTAGTTTGTATTAAAGAATTAAAGATGAATGTCAACGCTTTTAAACTAAGAAACCGACAAAATTTAGTTGAATTTTATCATTACTTTCACTTAATTCTTAAAGATTGTCAGTATCTACTTATATGAAGACGGTTACTGATGAAATTCTTATATCTTAACTTAATTCTTATGCATATAGAGTTGCAATTTCAGAAATTTTAAAATGTTATATCAGTTTTTACTAACTTATAGATTATTATTCTGTACAAAAGAATACTTTGAGGTCAATTTTAAGCACTTTACTGAAAACACTTTCATAAGTAAAAAAGCTACCATATTTTTTTATGAGTATTTATAATAGAAACTTCTACTTGAGTTAAACTGACTAACTTCTGTTGACCGATTTCCTCTCTTGTAATTGGTCATTAAAAGAAGTTAACTTGAAAAGACTTTTGTTGCTTACTTCGGAAACAATAAGAGACAACTTCTTTTGTTATGGGCAATTCTAGGAGTCTTCTTCTAAGTGTTTAGTGTGTTTTTAGTGCATTCTGACAGGTTTAGTCACGTAAGATGTCTCAAGTATCATATAATCATATTTTATTCTTTTGCTGTTGATTTGATCAATCAAAATAATCAGCAATCCAATGACAGACAAATCTGGTTGATGAGTAGTAAACAAAACGAAATCGTTCTAATTCTGGCTATTGACTAATATTACACATTCATATTAGTGTATCTTAGCTTATGCATTTTGGGCTCTCACTTAGTCATTTACATGATTAGTTAGTGGTACATGCAGCAAAACCTCAGTCATTATTTTATCTTAAGTACGTTAATTGTATGCGAATAAATTGTTTTTCTGTCTTTCCTAATTTATTATAGGTTTGTTAACGTTTCGCTGTGGCTATTGAATTGAATACAACAATGAATTTGTTAACAGTAATCAATTGGAGCTGCTTTGTTATGACAATAATGTGTTGATGCATTCGTAACGATGACTGTGGATGTTTTTGTGTACATGAAATAAATCCCTTTATCCTTTGAGTGATGAAATTCATGAATATTTTCTGTATATTTCATTTCAACAAATGACTGGAAGTGATTCTTCAATGTATGATCTAGACATTATGTCATCATTGACAAGTCACCATGAAAATCAACAAAACCAATTATATCATATTACTACTACTACTATTAATAATAATAATAATACTGCTACTACCACTTCTACTAATACCACTAATCATCATCACACAGAAACTGGGAATGATGATGGCAGTGATAAAGTTATGAAGGACAGATCATCTAGAAGTGATTGTACTGACGACGATGGTGATGCAGATGTAGTTGATGTTGACGAGAAAGAAGAAGTTGGAGAGGAGCAGAAGCAACAAATAAAGCATGAAAGTAAGTGACTACATTATTGTTTCCCTTCCATATAATCACATGATCCAAGTGTAAACCCACTAGTCAGATAATTTAGATCCCCAGCTTTCATTTTTACGTTAAAAAAGAAAAAGGAAAACAAAAGAAGTGTGTTGTGAAAATTTCTTTCACATCGTAGCATAATTCAGTGTAAATCTTTAACAGAAAAATGAATCTCTCACTAAAATTCACAATGAATATCTAGAAAAACACTTGTGTGTTGACTTTAAAAGGGTATTTTCATTGCGAGTACGCATAAACCAGAGGCCCTAAAAATTCGGCAGTTGCTTCAACACTACGACGTGCCACAGATCTTTATCAACCTGATTCAAAAGCTATATGCCATATGATGCTACATGTCAAATGATTCACAATGTGAAACTCAGCGATGCCTTTGAAGTGAAGACAGGAGTAAAATAAGGCTGTCTACCATCACCCATGATATTCCTGATTGTGGTGGACTGGATGATGCAGCAAAGAGTGAGGAGCTGTGAGAAGAGGTGGATAATGTGGGTGGACCGCGGAAAGGATCGTAGAAGATTTTGATTTCACCGATGACCTGTGCCTAATGTCACACGAGCTTGAAGATGTAGAGGGAAAGTGACAAGTTGACAGAAGAGATGGGGTGGTGTAGGTTGGGGTGGAGTGGGAGTGGGGTGTGGGGGCGTTGTAAGACGGGACTTCGAGTGGATATAAAGAAGATGGAGGTGATGAAGATACCCAACCAACAACAGCAACAACGACAACAGCAAGAGGCACCAATCACCATGAATGGTAGAAACTTCAAGGAAGTAGCGTTTTTCACCCACCTGCGTGGACAGCAATCTCTGAAGTACAGGTGGCACAGGCACATACGAGGATGTGAAAACCAGCCAGGATTGTGAGAGTAAGACAGGCTTTGATTAATCTGAAATCAGTGTGGGGATGTACTGCACTCAGCATAAAGCGTGAAGAACATGTGGATTTTCAACAGGAATGTCGAGTGAAGTGAGTGTTTCTGTGTGATAGTTGAAAGAGTTGGCGCGTAAGGAAAAGGGATTTTCAAGAAGCTACAGACATTGATCAACAACTGCGTATGCACTGTAGTGAAGCTGAGATGGCCAGAAAGAATAAGCAACACGGAAGTCTGTTTGGTCAGGAAGCAATGAAGAACGTATCGCTGAAGAAATATGCAGAAGGAAGTGTAAGTGTAAGTGTAAGTGGAGATGGATTTGAGATACAGTGAGAGAGAAGACTGATTGGGGATGTCACGCTGCAGGCCGTTGAGTGGAATCCGCATGTGAAAGGACGATTTGGGTGTGGGTTCCGATTGTGACATGTAGGAGATGGTGTGAGTGAGAAATGAGAGGTAGTGGGTTGTCGTGGAGGTAGGTTGAGAAGTTTTCAGCAAATAGAGTGTAATGAAGGTGTGCTACTGAAGCCCTATATTCCACTAGGAACTCAAGGAAAAATAATAATAACAATACAACTGTTTTATTTGAGTTTGGAATTCTTCAAAGTAGTCACATACTGCCCATTTGAAGACTTGATTCGCAGACTATCAGGTGTATTGGCGACAACGTCACCATATGCTTCCAGATGAATTCTGTGATACTTTATTAACAAACCATGCTGTAATGAGTAAAGTAATTTGTCTGTAACGACACATACTCACCGATGGCATCGAATTATGGTCACATGATATCAAAAATTGATAGAAGTTAAAAAAAGCGAGGATCAGATCTCGATTCGAAGGCTGAATGGTAACGAAATCACTATGAGCCAGACAGCCTGGATTTCAATTTCACACAGGGTTTTGGATATACACTGTGAAGAAACTGTTAAGAAATTCATCTCTTTTCTTAAAAAATTAGCTCAGTTTTTTGTTAGCGATTTTTAAAAGATGTTGATTTCTGATGGAGAGAGCACTGAAATTATTAGACGAATGTAAAATACACTATGAACTCTAGTCTTCTGCGCTGAACCTAATTCATAATTTAGACTGAGATCAATTTTAGGCAGATCTTCTGGATCTGAAAGAGCATCATCGCAATGATACTTTTTAGTTGAATACAACTGAGAAATAGGCAAAAGCTTTCGTAAAGCAATGAAAAGAAGAGGATTATACACCCAAAATGATGGAATCCAATGATTAGCGTTTCATCGTAATAGAACATGATAGACAGACAACCGTTCTTATTCTCATCCTACTTGAATATATTCACATGTTGTTACACCTCCTTATTAGATCTTGTGGAAACTCATCTTAAAACTAATTACTGAATTGGTTTATGAGGTATTAATTAACTGAAAAATACTTTATTACTATAGTCTAACACTAAATAGCAAGCACCTGAAAATTATGAAGCAGCCGGAAACTACTGTTTTCTAGGACCTGATGTTACTACGGACTGATGATAATCACTTACGATGAAATCTTAAGTTCCCTAGTTTGAGTTTATGGGATTGTTCAGAGATTTCAAACAAAACTGAAGCAGCTGTCCAATCCACTGTAGTGGCTATCGTTTAGTCGGTTTTAATGAAAGTAGAAGTAATAGTAATAGTAATAGTAGTAGTAGTAGTGTTAGTTACAAGTTAAATAGTTGATTTTTTCACTTAATTAGCTGAAATAAAAAGAGATTTATCATTATTTTGGGAATATTGTTGTGATTATAAACGAATTATAAATATTACTGCTAGTTATGATTGTAATTTTTAATGGTAAATAGGATACAAAGCTTTGATACCTGACTAACGTTCAACATCTATGTAACCTTGGATTGCACAAATCTTTCGGGTTAGAAAATTGATTGATAATAGTACCCACTACTAATAATCACAATAATGGTAATAATAATAATAACACTAGTAATAATGGTTATAGTCATTAGGGAGCAAGACAAACAGATGAATGTCATTAGGATGAAAGTATTAGGTTGGTAAGGGTGTGTATGTATTTATTATGGTTTGGAGTGGAGGTGGTAAAAAGGAAAGAAAGAAGCTAGAAACAACGAGAAGCAATGGATTGGAAAACAAAACTCCTCAATGATTATGTGAAAGATTAATCACCCACTTTCATAGCTTTAATCAACATTAAGCAAATCAATTACTGGGATGAATAATGCATCAAGGCCACCGGGTACCAATGTAGGATGGAATGAATGCATCATTTTTTTAATTAAGGCTTAAAGGTTAATTATTAATTGATAATATAAATTATGTCTACTGATTAATAGTCGGTTACTACCTTTCCGGTTTGTTATTTTTGACTAGACAGGTAATAATAATAAAAGTAATAATAACAATAATAGGATTGGGTGATATTATTTACCTTTTCATTTGAATATTCTTAAGTATTGCAAATATCTACATATGACGGCAGATATGCGTACGTAAGAGTTTAACCTGTTGCAAGTTGAATTGTCTGATAAGCTTCATTTTCACCTGGCAAACGTTTCACTATCAAGGTGAACATCATTGCCAATATACATTCGATCTGCTAACCCTGCATGTTCATTCATATTTTATGCTAATTAAACTTATAAAAAATCTAGTTGACACGTTTATCTGCAGCTAAAATGTTACACGAAGCAGTTACATATTTCACAGTTAGGCTAATTTTTTCTAGATGTTTATCGATTCTCAGTTTATGAACTGTATCATTTTGAGATGATAAGGATTTTCGTACCCCAGAAGAATGATAATGAAGACTTCACGATTGAACCATCCAGATCAGAAAGCCCAATACCATCAAGAACTGTTTTCATCGTTAGTCCACAGAAATTGTCGTCCTATCTTCTCTATAGTGGACAGCACATATTTTAGTAATGTATTCACTGTAGAAATAACTCACTCCACTTCATTAAATGAAGAGAGATGGCTATGTATGAATGAGTCCTATAGACACTTCGGGGTCAGAATTTATACCGCTCACCAGTAGTTCAAGCGTTACTTAGAAAGTGTGGATGGTAATTTAGGAGTGCTACAACCTTTTGAGCTGAATTTTTAGTGGTACGGCATAAATATGTTCATTTTATCTACGGTTTCTATTGCCTAAAATAGGCTCTTCTTAAGTCGAAAAACTAGTTTAATGAGGTTCTATAATAAGTTAGCCATGATCAGCGAACTGACCTCGTTGTATGCGAATGAAGGCTGAAGTTGAAACGAAACTTGGGTTTTGTTACAATTCGAAAACGTAACCCTTATATTACCTACTAACTCAGTTTTCTTCTCATCCTCTAATCAAGTATCATTTGCACTCCATTCATTTTCAGTTGACCTTCAGGTTTATCCTCTAGGCCTTTCAACTAAGTGCTTATAACAGATCAAAAGTTTCCACCATCCCATACAGCCTATATTAACACTTATTATCTTCTTGAATCGTTGCTTTTGACTTCACCCAACCTTTTTCACCTATCTGTTCTCAAACTTTCAAATAAACATGCCTGTTATGTTATGCTTAGGTTAATTTTGAAGAATTTTTCAATTGATTCAGTGATCGTCTTGATGCTAAAAATGTAACTCTCCATCATTGATTGGACTGAATTGATCGGCCACTATAGAGATATAAGCTTCTGTGCGCTCCGATATACCTCAGTAGTACTAGTATTTTCCTTTTTGATATTCATGATGGATTGAGCCTATCAGTGAAATCCCTGGACAAGCGTCTCATCTTATTTGGGACTCGTCAGTTGGATTTGCCTGCTTCATAAAGATTGATTTTGTTCCACATTAGGGCTCGAACCCATGGTTCAAGCACCACAGCATTATCTCTTGGGCCAGTGAGTCATGATAGGTAACCCCTGCGCTACGAGCATAGGATAGTTTAGATATCATAGTTTGTAAGCCTATTTTGTTGATTCACCAATCCTTCCTCAGGACAATCTGTATTTTAAATAAATGTTTGACAAAATATGTATAATCTATCATATTATGTATTGTTGATACCAATTTTTCAAAGTCACAAAAGGCGACTGTCATGCCTTCGTGGCCCGGAGGGTAACACTTCAACACTTAAAACAATGGGTTCTGAATCCATGTCTTAGTGGGAACAACTTCACTCACTGGAGTTCAGGCACATCCAGCTGATGATTCTTGAAGTCCGCTGCTAGCTATGACCAGGCAAACTAAAACATAAATTCCTTTATGTTTATATACCATATTTTAAAGAATCAATTGTTTTTTCAAACTTAATTTCTGCAACTAGGTCCTGTAGGATCGATTGCAATGACTAATTTATCTAATGTAGACAAAACATTGTTAATGAACAATTGTATTCAATCTATTCCTGGGGGTACAATTCCATTCCTACCAATTTCTGCAACACATAATGGTCGATATGAATGGCCACCATTATCAACAAGAAATTTAAACTTACCGCCAAACACATTTTCAATTCAAATATCACCGTCAACAGTAAACACTGATCAACATGTTCAAAGAGTCAATATAAATAATACGGATGATATGCAAAGTGATACAAGCAATCAGATGATGAACAGTAATGATACGAAATATGATTTCAAATCAACATTTCCTTCTGCTACTAATGTAAATAACAATGCTGATGAGGTGGATCAAACCAGCTGCCAAAATTTGTAAGTTTCAGAATTTTTAACCCATATTGCTGTTTGTTTCAGTTCAGAAAGCCATAGATAAAGATTTCAAAAATTTTGTGCTTTAATTACTTACTGTGTGTGTACTTGCATCATATTGTATACTATCGTGAGCAGAATGCAATGACAGAGGTATGACCTTGAAAGTAGATCAGATTACAGAACATAGTCTATTGGTTCGGTTAATCCCGGAGTATAATCGTTTTTATTTTGCCATCTTATGAAGCTTATGAACAAAGGTTTGTCTACATTCTCCTAATATTTGATCACGGATTCTGGATCTTTATTAGTTTGAAGAGATGGATGAAAATATATGTTAGTTGTCAAAATGACTGAAATAGTTGACAAGCGTCTGACTTGGTTTCATTTAGTCCAGTAACCAGCGTGAATTTAAGTAATTTGAATTACTCAAATGTTCAGGTCCAATAACTTTAGCTGTGAGACGGACAAAATCAAGATAGAACCTCGCCTACAAGTGCATCGCCTCAAGTTGTCAAACGTAACAGTAGTAGAGAAAGAACAGGTGGATAGGAAAAGACTGATATCAAAGACAAACGAAAAGTTGTGTGAGAGAATAAATAGTCTGAAGATAACGGTTAGTGCGAATAATCAAGCTTTAAAATATGTCAGGGAGCGAATACATCTGCAACAATGTGACCAATTTTAGCCATGTAACCAAGTCCTCAACCAATGATTCTTTTCGTCTTGAGGACCCAAACCAGACAGTCTAAATCTTTCCAAACAGCTAGGACCAACAGTAAGAGACTTTACGGACTGATGCCCGTTATTGGTCAGGTCACACTGAACTCTCTCCCAACTTAATCCAACTTTCTGTTGCATAGCACATCGAGGTAAGTGGTGGCTCGGCATGCATGATACATGTCCAAAGCATCTCATTTGATGAGAATTTACAACCACGTAACCTTATCGAGTTCCAGTACCCTTCGCCTAACCTTGACATTGTTTGCACGGTGATTCCACCGAAAGTGAGTAGTGCTACGGAGATATCTGTGATGAAAACCATATAAAGGCTTCATGTCTTGTAATTTTAACGGCTATGCCTTACATTCGTACAACAGGACAGAATGAACCGCAGCTCAATATACTCGTCCTTTGATAGGTAGTTGGGTATCTCACCTATCGGCGGCATATATGACGCAAGTTGGCGAATGCCAAAAGGACTTACTGTATTCGAGCTGAGATTTCGTCAGCACCCATCCTGTTCGAGCAGATGCAACTCCCCAAGTAAGTGAAGTGGTGGACACATTCTACCTCTTTACTCCCTGTCACCAAACTGGGAGTGGTTGCAGACCAGTCCTGGAGCATCATCTAACATTTGAATAGTGCCAGCGAAACGCATGCTAAACATACTCAGATTTCTGCTCAACCCATCCAAAAGACCCTGGATTTTTTCATCATCTTCATGTGGCAGGAAAATGTTTTCTGCGTACTCCGAGTCAACCAGATAGCCTCCGAGGAGTAAATGAGTCCCTGTGAAGTCAGAAATATCCAAGGTTATGTTCATTAGTACATCAAAGATGAAGTTAAATGGAAACTGTGACGGTGAACATCCTAGGCTGACACCACTAGTTATCATCAATTCACATGAAAACTTTCCATAAACCCTTACACGACTGGGTGAGTACGAGTAAAGAGCTTTGATAAGTAATATATACTTACTTGGTACTCCCTTCACAGTCAGACATTTCTACAACATCTCACAGTTGACAAAGTTGAATGCTGCCTTGAGATATAGAAATATAGCAGCTGGTGTCGACCGCCGGTAAATATGCCTGTTCCACTGTAAGACTGATGAGGACGATCCTATGTTGGCGAAACTATTATTCGATGTTTAGATCACTTTGATCTAGCCAACCAATAATACCTAGAAGTGTGAGTTTTGCTGTATGAGTCGGTTGTACATGCTATATAATTGTATATGTTTGCGTTTGTGGTACCATTTTGTGTTACTGGGCAGACAATGCATTGTTTCTGAATGTATTTTGTTTTCTAAAAGAAATCGCATTAAAATTCAGTAACAAGTTATTAAACTTGCAAACAACTGGTTTCACTTGGAAACTAGATATCAGTGAACCAATTGTCAATAACCAAGTAGTAAAGTGTATTTACGTAAAACCTGTACTGCTACGATTGAAATTTATTTGCGTGTCAGTAATATTCACTGTTGAAGAGTTGCAGGAGAAAATGAGATGATTTAATGCCTTCTAGCTCTGTCTTCTTATCTAGCTGATGTTATTTTATGATTAAAACAACTTCAGACAAATAATTTCCTTAAAAAATTGCCTTGATGAGCAAGTGATTTGGGTGATACATATCAGGAGTCGACCAGTGGGAGGCACTGGATCCAAGTCACAATTTTGTTGCCACTTATCAATGAAGCATACCAACAATCACCAGTCATTGAAAGAACATAAATTTACCAAAGGTTGAAGATATAGGTCTTACTGATGAGTAACTACAGGTAGGAAACATGTGTCGAGAACTTTTTGCCTTTTAACTGCGAACACTTAACATCAATGTTAAGTGTACCACAGTGTCAAAACACTTGACCTTGTGTCACTATCACAACAAACCTTATCCGATAGACCTCGATTAGTAGTGAATACTAAAAACTTGGAAGCTACATTGGTTAGCACCTAGTAACCGATTCATGTTCTCTGTTCAGAAGGTATTTGGTACATAAATTATCTTTGAAATGAAATTGATGTCAAACGTTTCTAGAATGAGTTTTTGGAGACAATGTAAGAACAATTGTTGTTTCACATTCGACATTTTTCAAGGTGAATCCTTCTAGAAGCGATCTACTTACGAAACAAACTAGTCATCTATACAATTATAATAATCTTTAGCTGTAAGGCACTAGTTATTACAGAAAACAGCCTTCATAGAATGCATACCTAAGTATTTAAATATATTGAAATAATTTGACTATCAGAATCATTCCCTTTGAGAAACCTCCTGTTGCCTTAGAAGCTCAGATTCTCTATTCTTAGGATCACCTTCGAAAGTCTTCTCACTGATATAGACGAGCTTTGAAAACCACTTTTTAGAATAGAATAAGTTTGCCTAATTTGATCAAGCCACAATCTCCAGTATGATGTTATCTAGTCTTAAGTTTTGACAAAATCTTTTTCACTGATGTTTACAATGTGACCATTAAGTTAGGGAACTGGATATTCTGTGGGTGATGTATATCCCCTATTAAATGATTTTAAACAATCGGTAATTGACGTAACTTTGTTGAGTACTTCTAAGGCTAAACTTAAGTATCCTCACTATGGATCTATACAGTAGTTCTGATGAGTTTCATGAATAGGAAGCAATTTAATTTCCACATTTCTTGATCTCATTATTTTAATACTATTCACCCTTAATAAATGTGTATCACGCTTTTACTGTGCACCCCATTGAATATTGAATAGTTCATTCAAAACAAACATTGGTTTTCTTTTAGATAATTAACTCATTAACATATTATATTTACATAAATAGACTTTCTCAATACTAAATTTGGATTGATTAAAGATAATCATCTACTTTTATGTTCTGTAGAATTTGTTTTAAATTATTATCTTTTCAATCTTATTATTCAAAATTCAATGCAAATGCTTAAACATATTTCCAGATAGAAGTAATCAATATACCTATGAAATGTACATCATTTTAAACACAAAACTGTGCAACAGGTGTATGTATTTTATCTACCTTCCATTTATGAACACTGAATATATATATATATATATATATATATATATATAATGGCTAGTGTAAACTAAAATTTGGACATGGTCTAAGCCTTTGAAAAACTGTAAAATTAATCTAGAATTTCATAGCTCCTCTCGACATCAGATAATTGGACAATAAAGATGGCCTTGGACACAGGTTTGATGCTTGTTGACGATTACTGATTACCTCCAAGCAACTCACATCAAACGAAGTGGATAACAATGATAAGTCTCCTAGTTTAGCGATCACACTACAAAATGATCGATAGGATTCGGTCAGTACTCAGTACTACACAATATGACATTGCTTATTCACCAGTGGTGGTTGTCAACCTGATATGATCACTTGATGATATCGTGATGTCATGACAAAAATATCAAAGCTTGGCAAACACCAAAACATTATCACTCTTATCTTGAGCTAAAAGTCCTCTCCACCATTTCAAAATCTTAAATATCTTTTTCACAAGTCCCAGTCTGTTTCTTCAATTGGTTTTTTTTTTTACATATCTTTGATTCCCGCTGCTTCCTCATAAAAATGTGAAATTAACTTAGTTTTCCATGGGAAATTTATCTACCATTGCAAAGCAAACTCTTCCAAATCGGCCAATCATAATGCATTTTACTTCTACTAGAATTTGAATAAGAAATTTCAGCTAATTATCGAGAAGAGACTTACTTTGTTAACTGTAATGGAATCGATAAGCCAGTCATACCAGCGCCTTCTTATTTGATGCAGGAAAGCCATTAATCGGTTAGTTCGTGAAGTTAAGCAACACCAATGAGTTGTGTCTTCAACTAATCATATGGAAGTGTCACTAATTAAGCTATTTTACCTCACTGTGAAGCTAAGCTAATGATGATGATGTCTAGACCATCACTAAGGAGTCTGCCAGTTTGGTTTGGGGAAAATGGATGGAATATCGGTATTACTTAGTGAATAAATTACTACAGTATCAGGTGCATTGGTTCAAAGGTCATTTTCACTATTGCACAAAAGAATTATAAATTGGTGCTATCTAGTCTTGAAACTAACTTGATACTTCTTCTGTCTTACGTCAACTTGAGACATCATATTACTGAAGCATGTATGGACTTAGAAAGTGTGACACAAGTCTACAACATTTTACATTGATTAGTCATCAGAGGGACTAAATTCTATTGATTTTTTTCTCAATATGGCCATCAGTCTACAAGGTACTCAATCTTGATGCACTTTGAGTGGTGTCAGATGGTTGGTTGACTTACATCTCATGCTTATTGGAACTCATCAGCAATAAGTATGTGCAACTTTGAGGGGAATAAAACCTTTTTAGGGATCTGCATCTGCACCACACATCAATGTAGTCGAAGATGTGGCCACTAAATTGTTAAGACTAGTATTTATCCATAGACTTACCCAACTAAAATTATGTTTGCGAACTAAGATATCGAAGAATAAACCTCGAGACTACTTGCTTATTTAGCAGTTACGTCACATACTAGAGTTCAGCTACCAAATGTTGGTGGTTATGATACTGGGTGTTGATTGAAGGTGAGATGAAAATTTGGACCACTGCCGGATTCGATCCAGCGACCACCAGGATTAGTAGTTTTTCCAAAGATCGGCCTTCAGAAGATTGAGCTAACAGGGATGTATAGTAGAAGAGAATAGAGCTGACATGATATACATGCAACGTTTGATACACAAGTGGGCAGCCCGTTTGTAAAGTAGGCGGGAGTGACCGTCACATTTTCCATATACCTTCTTTCTGTACTTCTAATCATTATTAGACTATCCCTCAATAAGGTGCTCTTTTCATACTTTGTCGAGTACTAAGAAGGTTGCTATTTTGTTATGATACTTGCAATTTCCCCTTGCTTTACAGTGTCGAATTGCTTGACCTCTGTTGGCAGGTGGGGTCCTAAGAGGATGCTTTGGTACTGCCGGGTATTCATGATGTCATATTCATCTTGGTAACTAGCAGTGGAATCCAGCACGCTCGTTTGTTCCTATCCGACACGCACATAGGAGCTATCTACCAACAGAGATTGAGCAGTGCGGCCCTTTATAGCAACCAGAAATTACGAGTATCATAACAACAACTGATACCCGTTGTATAATAGGTGGCTATCGTGTCCCAATAACCTGGTGGATAGCAATTTGGCGTTTAAAGCAATGAGTACTGGGTTCGAGTCTCAGTAGGAACTATACCACTCACTTAGGTGCGGGCACATCCAACTGATGAGCCCCAAATAGGACGAAATGCGCGTTCAGTCACCAAGATCAAGTGTGGTTGCTATTTTGTCGAAGATAAGTGTATATCGTTAGTAATATACAAGTTTTGTGCTATACAAACTATCTAGAATGCTCCTTGATCCATACAAACGAACAAGATACCTTTTGTCTTCATATCATGGTAAATTATATCATGGAAAAAAGTAGCGAAAATATCAATTTGTCTTGTCGCTGCAATCATAATTTCATAAAGGTTATTAGTGCACTGGTGTGCGCGGGAATGGCAGACAGGAAAGGAATGAGAAAGAGGGAGAGAGTAGAGACATAGACGTAAGTTAGAGAGTGAGAGAGAGAGAGAGAGGGAAGACAAGAAATTGAAGCGAAAACCTGTTTCACTTGTAGTCAAAAGCATTTTTATAAATAATAATATTGTTTTTTAAGTGTTTTACACTATCGATGTTAATAATAAGAGTTTAAGCATAGTTGATAGTTGAAAATAATAATGCGAATTTCGGTAACATTATACACATTAGACAATGAATGAACACGCTCATTGGCTTTGGTAATTTTTCATGCTTCAATCTAATCTGTTTATTACTACAGCACTTTGTGCATGCTTCGCCTGTAGTTTTAGGGATCTAAAATGTTTTTCAAGTTTTTCTGTAATTCTTTATACCAAGATTTATGATTCATGAATGACCTTTACAATTAACTACATTACACAAGATAACTAATTTCAATCTCCAGTTTTGATCAGAGTCTATTGATTAGGGAATGTTAACCAGGCGTGGTTCTCAGCATTTGTAATTAGCACTTTCATGTGTACTGTGATAGTGGTGGTATGTTGGGAAATTCCCAATATATATATATATATATATATATATATATATATATATATAAGCGTAATTTCGAACCATTTACACCAATATGTAGTGCTTGGTATACAGACAAAGGGGATTTAGTCATCGAACTTGACTGACTGATAAAATCAACGTAGAACCTCATACAGATGCATCGGCCCAAGTTGCCCCACTTCACAGTAGTATACAAAAACAGGCAGATAGAAAAAGAGTGATATCAGAGAAGACAAAGTTGTGTGACAGAATAAACAATCTGAAGATAACGGTTGATGTGAGTAGTCAAGTTTTAGAGGATGTCAAGGAGTGAATACACCTGTGACATTGTGACCGATATTGGCCATGTCACCAATAGTCCTCAACCACTGATTCCTTTGATCTCGAAGACCCCAACCAGGCAGCCTATACCACCCCACACGGGTCAAAGCAAGAGTAAGGGACTTCATGGACTGGTGCCACATTTTAGTCTGGGCCCTCTGGACCCTCTTTGAACCTTATTGAACTCCCTCTAACATAACACGTGAAGGTAGGCGGTGGCTGGGCATATGCAAGCACTGAACTTACACTTCGTTCTCTTTCTCTAAACACAATTATTTTACCAGTCTACTGGAATAGCTAACCAACTGCCCAATTATGTGAAAAATTCGGTTCTCTAAATGAAATCAGTTCAAGTCCATTGCTGATGAACTTAATTTCAATCAGTCCCCACCACAATCCAGCGTTCAGATTACTTCAACCTGGGATTCAAGTACTACAAATTGGTGAGAGTGATTCCTAACTGTCTATGTAAATGAATAGTATATATAGTGCTTTTCCCTTCTAACTCTCTCGTTAACGCTAATTAGTCTGAGGTAAAACGTAGTTTGTGGTCTGGACTTGGTGATTTTCAAAGTAAATAGCTATGAAACCTAGCAGTTTGATGATAGCTGGCTGTCGCATTCTTACCTTACAATGATTGGCAAGATGTGATTTTGTGTTCACTTTTAGTAGGCTCGTCCACATTGACATGTTTCGTAATTGAGTTCTCTTGGGCGACAAAGCTTTAATGTCTACACTATTTGCGTTAAAAATCACTTAGTTATCAAAAATGGTTGTCACTAACCAAGTACACATCTATGGTACTTGTTTTCAAACGAGTAGAAGTAACTGCTTAGAGTCTACATCAGGTTTGTCTCTTTTCCTGTTTATGCCCATAGATTGCTGTGGGTGAATTTTCATCAGGTACCTCTTCTAGGAGCATCTTTTCAACTCAAGCCTGAAAGTAATACATTCTCTCTATAAGATGGGGACGTGTAGTCCTCAGTGAAACAATTGAAAACCAAATTTCTGAGCGTTTTAAGAAAAAGCTGGTGACGTAGGTGAAAAACCCATCCTTGTGAACTGTTCATGCAATGAAATCAGTGTTATAAATCCATTGGCGAACGAAATCTACTGACCGGTTAGTAGTTGGGTTTGCCATTTGTTGGTTTTTGCCATGGGGTTTCTTCGCAATTAGTCACATTTAATGTTTTTTCCCCAATATGTGATTAGAATATGTTTTGACAAGGAATAGCATTCTGTTTTATCTGCTATGGTGGCGATTGAATTCGATTCATGATGCTTATAATCTGTCAGTTGATTTGATCAAACTCCACAAAGTACAAAGTTTTCTTCAATTTGATGACAAACACTGGTCAAAACTCAAACTGGTTCTAATCTTCACCGTAGTCAAATACTTAACTACTGACCTATCCACTGACCGTGTAAGACTTTTCTGTTAGCTGAGAATACTACAGCACAGGATGTGTCGTCGTTTGTACAGATATTTAGTGTACATGATTTCCGAAATCCTCCTTGATTAAATGTTAATTCGTTATGAAAAGCGTCTTCTGACTACCGCACATCTGAAACGTAAATCCTTTGATTTCTTAATGGAAATTCGTAGCTCATGAGTTCAACTAGATTAAGAAGTAATGAAGAATACTAATCGAGAATTTGTATTGATAAAAACGATTAAAGTCCAGGAGTAAACGGCCATTCAATGTCCACTGATTTCCACCACCTTTTTGAATAGTGTTGTTTCGTCAATAACGTCCTTATAACTACCAATAATTGAAAACATTATTGCAATGCAGTCATAAACAGTTGGAATTGTAGTAAGTATTCAAAAAATACCAATTTCATCCTTGTGCAGTCAGTAAAATAACCCTGGAACTCGGTGACACTGAAATGATCTTGTCGACAAACTTATCATATTCAAACAGTAATAACAATAACGGTACTGTTTATTGACTATCACTCATGTTGTGTGTATCACTATACCTAAAACTGCGTAAATTTTACAATTATTTTACGGAATTATATGAATTAATGCAAATTCATGGAAATAAATGATTCAGTTTAGCAAAAGTCAAGACTTTATTGAACTTCTTTTTTTTCAGCTTATAACCTTGTTTATTTAAATGCATGCGCGTAATACATACTGGATGATATACATTCAGTTGGTTTGAAACAGTCTGTCTATAGTGTTACATGTCTATGTGGAAACTGATACGGGTGTTATTGATGCTTCAGTTGCTTTAAATATGTGCATAAGGATATGTATGCTGATGTGTGCACATAGTTTTACTATCATTGTATCCAAACAGAGATTTTGACCTAATTTGAGTACATCTATGGAAATGGTCAAGACATTGCATAGTCGGTTCAAATGAAAGCTATTAATGAAACCAATTATAAGGTACAAAATAGTTACTTGTACTAATTGTTCATAGAAACTGATAGTTTATGTTGCATCATTGTGTGTTTATAGGATCGCCATGAATCATCTTAAAACTTTCGAAACAAAGAAAATTGTGTTGATAGATTATGCCAGGAACTGACATCAGATGGACAGCTATTGAAACCTAAGCGGAATAGGACAGATTTGTCAGATTTTGAGAATCTTTTACAATCGATTATGGTGTTAACCAAATCATAATATAGGAAATTAACTGAAAGTGCCTAGAAGAACAATGGGATCACGTTGAGACATAAAGTTTATGGGTTTGACTGTAAATGTTTAAGCTTACCAGTAAAAGTAAAATAAAATCTGTGTAGGAGTTTCTGGTTTTCAGTAGTATTCTCTGTTTTGTCAACAGCTGATGAAAACTATCTACAAACTTTTTTTATTTTGAAGTCATTTTGAATGCTTCTCCATTGGTTATTGGAAATCTTTGTACATTTCATACATCGGCTAAAACGTCTAATTCACCGGAATTCAGAAGCATATTTGGGATATTTAGATGATATAGTTCCTTTGAGTTGAAACTCAAGAATATTTAGGATAAATTTTGCAACTCAAAGGTGTAAAGCAGTATTTCACGCTAGTCCCACATAGATAATTAATTTCAACTCAAGTGGTAAACTAGTCAGTTCGTTAGTATTGTTATTGATGATGCTCCCAGCTATCAACCAATCGTCTGAGCACTTCCTACAACACATGCCATTTGCCTGGGGAATCATAGTACTACATGGGTGCTTAGATTTCAATAGTTAGAGTACACTTCATGTCTGTGACTTAGTGGTTGGAAGTTGAATGGGTGTCTAGACTACTGAGTCCTTCAGCCGGTAGATCTACAGAAGTGAGTATTGAACACCATTTAGTATGGTAAAGTTGTTTTAATCTTTACAGCTTAATTGTCAACCCATTAAATAACAGTTTGGTTTCACAAAAGTAAGCTGCATGCCAATAAATAATGGCGATCAATATCATTCCACAGTTATACACACTTGATCACCAGTTTCTTTGCAGTATCACTAATAAACGATCAGATCAAGTAATCAACAATCTCCAGGTCATTAAGTAAGGTCATATAACTGGACTTAATTTTAAGGCTCAATAGCTAGGTGACGGGTTTCGAATAGACGGGAGAACGAGATTTCTTTCAGGATTGCAGATATTTCTTAAAGATGAGTTTTAGCAACATGAAAACTAGGCCAAACATAATTTCGTACTGATCAACTCTTAACATTTGACACCAAACATCCACCTTACTTCTAAGTCTATTGAGTCACCTTCCGATCACTATAACTCGACTTATATTAGCAAAGTGTCTATGAAAAACACAACTGTTTCTCATGCTTCTCCTATGTTGCCTATAAATTCTATCTGGGTTTAAGTACTACAAATAAAACATTTGTTCTTTCCCAAACTACCTTGATAACTAATAATGAACGTTTCCTGACACATGGTATATTTACGTATAGAACATACCATGTCGAATTTTCAGCACAGTAATTTATAGGGGCTGATTAGTTCGAAGACAACCTTTTATTGCAGTTAACGTGATTTAAAGGACCACTGGTGGTAGTTAGGGATTATTAAACACTTTTTAATCCCAATACGAAATTTCTTAGTAATATCGACCGTCGATTTTCTTACGAGACTGAACCTATGGTGCTGAGGTCTCGTAACTAACTTATTATTGTCAGATCCATTGATTCAGAAACCGATTGTTGTAATATTTTCCAAATAATATCATTCCCTACAATGAATAAAATTTTAAACAACATTCTGGATATATGTTATGATATGTAGGTGTTCACTGTTGAAGAATATCAAGCTAGAATTAAACGACTTGATAATAATTTATGCAATCTCATGGAATAGATAAAAATCAGCATACTTTAGTTATATCAAATGTCTTAAAAAGGAATTTATTCAACCGGGCCATGAAGTCCATAGGTACAGAAAAAGTTGTGAATCAAGTCGACTGGAGCTATCAACGAATATACGAAAGTTAAAGTCTGGAATAAATAAATCAATAAGTTTTTTAATGAATTATAAATTTCCTTTTAAAATTCAAACCTCATCATCTGTAAGATTGAGTAGTGAGCTATCTTGAAGGAGGTTGACGTCTGTTTATCACACAAAAGTTTGTAATTGTCAACAGCTCCTTCAATGTGATATAATGTCCAGCCAGCTTTTATAACCTTTCAACCAGTTTAATGTAAGTGCTTAACATCAACTTTTTAACTGTTATCTAACTAATTTATCGATTTGACATGGGAAAATTAAACTGCTCTTTCTAAATTGCATTTCGTTAAAATAAGAGCAAAAATCTGATGTTTCTATAGTGATTATGTTTTAATGGGACATATGTTATTAGTAGTATGCACTTCAACATATGTTTTAATTTAATGAATTCAGATTAGCTAATTGTAGAGCATTGTTCATGTGTAAATTTTTGTTTGAATATAATTGAAGTGTAGCGCAGTAATGTAAGCATTTATACATGCGCGCGCTCGCGCGCTAACTCAGACACACAGATGTTGCCTATTTCTTTAAATAAACTGAATGTTTTTCTTGCCCGTCATTTGTTTTTTTTTTTGCTTCTTCAAAAAATGAACGTGCTTTATTTATTGAGTTTTAGTTCGGCTTTAATTAATGCACATTTTAGATTTAAAACGATAAGTAACACAGATTTATTATTTAAGAAGAACATTGACACCAAATATGTTCGTTAAACACTTTCATTATACGGGATTTCTCATGGATTTATAATAATAATAATAGTAATAATAATAATAATAATAATAATAATAATAATAATAATAATAATGAGTTGACTGAGTTAATGCATTTAGCGTTTCCTGTTCATATTTCTCTCTTATGCTTTATTAGATTGCATTAGATAGGTATCGAAACATTTGTCTATGCAAAGTAAAGCTATAAGAAGAGAGATGGTAAAAGTACCAGGCTGTTCATAAATTACTCAACTTACTTATCAGCTTATGATGTGTATATTAAGAATGTGTAATATTGTATGAAAATCAAATGCATAGTAGGATGTAGATTTTAGTTATTTGGGTGGATGTATGCATCTGTTTATCAACAAGTTAAGTAACCCACTTAATCCCACCTGCTTACTTTAATCATCCAATAAGAATTTGAGTAGATGTTTCCAGAGGTGGATAAGTAGATAAGTGATTTATTAGTCTGAATTTCATCACAACTTTTAAGTCTTTTTAGCTTCAGGTAGTATTTTTTTTTGAATGAAGAATAGGAATTCCATAGACTGGGAACTTGAATAAGCATATATAAGCTTCATCATTATCATCAATATCAACATTGGACCAGGTATTACTGCGTGACGGTCCGAGTTGCCACAGCTCATATCAGTACATCAAGTAAAAAGGCAACATGAAGATAAGAAAATTCAGTCAAAAGAAATATAAAGTATGAAAAGAGAGAAAGGAAGAATAGGGAAATGCTGAGATTCGGTATAGCGTCGTTAAGATGAGGATAATGTCTGTGAGGATGCATCCGCACCACTGACATCGGTTCTAAGCAATGCCATCACCTAGAGAGTCAGTCTTCAACCACTAGTTTCTCTTGTCCCGCGGACCCCAACCGGCTAGTTTGCATTGCCCCGCATGGCTCAAACCAACAGTCAGAGACTTCATGCATTGGTGCCATGTTTTAGTCTGGCCATCTTGGGCATTTTTTCAGGCTGGACCTACTTTAGCCAACATTGTGTGACGAGGCAGTCGGTGACTAGGCATACGTAATACGTGTCCCAACCATCTCAATCGATGAAGGTTCATAACGTCGTCAACTGATTTTCTCTACTCCCTAAAACTCTATATCTGACTTCTGCATTACTCACGTAGTGACACCACGGAATACGTCCTATACTACGAAGGCAACGGCGGTCAAACACTTGAAGCCTTTTTGTATCCTCCACTTCAATGGCCATGTTTCACAGCCACACAGTAGAACAGATCGGACTGCTGTGCAGTACACGCGACCCTTAAACGACAAATGAATATCACGGCGGCGCCATAAGTGGCGTAAGTTGGCAAAAGCCAATCGAGCCTTTTGTATCCGTGCAGAGATTTCATCGGCAACTAACCCACCAGGGTTGATCCTGCTTCCCAGGTAACTGAAGTGGTCATCACACTCAACCACTTCACTGTCTATTGTTAGCCGCGGTGGGGCACCGCTGAAGACCAGTCCTGGAGCAAAAATTTGCATTTGGGTGGTGAGAACCGCATCCCAAACTTTCTCAAATTCCCACTGAAAGTGTTCAGAAGACTCTGCATCTTGTCAGCGTCTTCATCTAACACGACTACGTCATCTGCATATTCTAGATCGAACGAAAATTCTCCCACGATTAGGCCAACCTCTGTGTAATTAGGTGACGACAGGGAAACCTCCATAAGAATATCCATGATAAATTGAATAAGAATGGAGACAGTGGGCATCCTTGACGGACACCATTCGATGAGCATAGCTCCCTGAACAACTCGCCATAGGCTCTAACATGCCCACAAGTGTTCGAGTAGAGAGCCTTCAATAAGGTGATGTACTTACTCGGCACGCCTTTCAGTGAGAGACATTGCCATACGACTTCTGGATCAACGGAGTCAAATGCTGCCGCCTTCAGGTCGAGAAATACAGCTATTGTCGGGCGTCTGTAAGCGTGCCTATGTTCCAGGACATGATGCAGTGTGAGCATTTGGTATACATAAGCTTAACATTTGAGTACCTTAATGCTAGTGTATGCATAAGCTTAGAATTAAGATACTCTGATTTTATGATAGCTACCAACAGAAATCATTTAGTGCGTCGCATTGTTGTTCTTTAGATTTGTCCTCATTAGTGTTTACTTGTTTTGTACAAAATATGAATCATGACTCATTAATCTGATGTACATTTATCCTTTCGAGGAAAAAAATGTTTGCAATTTTCAGGGCCAAAAGATATGAAAGTCCTGTGACAGCGATGGAATATCCTACTATTGACCATCTGTTTGGTTCAGAGGTTTTGTTTGTTGTTGTTGCAGTCAGTTAGTCGGTAAACGCTTCAGTGAATATTTTCCAAGTAAGATGATTGAGCTATCAACACTCACTTGAAACCCTAGCTCCTATATTGCAGTGATGACAAATGGGAATCATAATCTGTCCTCTAACTACAACATGCTCTATATTGTATCTTTTATTTCCTTTTAAGTATAAAATAACAACAATAATTGAGGGTGTAAGAAGTAGGTAGATTTTAGCAAAACTTCAACAAAAATGCCTTAACTTTATGATAAGCAGAAAAAACAATACAAGTCGACTAATTAGTTGCTCATAGCTTGAAATATTAGGAAACTCTCTTTCTCTCTCTCTCACACACCCAAACATGCAATAGGGTGACGTACATGTGCAATATAAACTAAAAACCTGTAGATACTCACACCAGCATGGTGATGTCTTTTGCCTAATCGTCTTGACAGATATTTTGTAAGTAGTAGTGGGGAACACTTTTAAGTTATACCAAGTATGAATTAATTTTATCGGTTACATTCAAATCTGCACTGTCCACAGTAATCCGGTCTTTAAGAAAATCATAAATCAACTATGAAGCAACTGTATTAGCAAGACAAAATCACGATATTGGAGTATTTCATCATGTTACACTCTGAAATACCTGACTGTTGGCTTATACTTCATGTATACATAGCAGAAATTACACTTTATTGGGATAGAAAGGATTTTTATTCAAGATATTATCTACAATAGTCTTAGTATGATCGACTAGTCTTATCACAGTAATATGATAGTTGATTTCAAGAAAAACCCCGTCTCTCAACAGGAACCAAAAGTCATTGTTTATAAGACCTATCTATGCAACCCCATAGTGACCTAACACAAGGGCTACTTTATGTTTAGTGTTTTGGTAGGATGGAAGAGGTAAAGTATAAAACATTCGACAAAAATTATTCTTTGAATTGCTTTCAAAGGCTACTGTGAGCAATGTTTCCAAATATTATTACCTTTAAACTTCAAATCGATACCCATTTTCTTCTCTGTTACTGGTAAATTACATGAAACGCTGAATTTCTAATGTGAATCACAGTTGTTCAGAGGGCATTAATTCTGTATAGAATAAATTCTCGCTAAGTATGTAATGAGTTCATGTGATAGAAGAGGTCATCAAATCCATTTTTCTGCTTATGGGAATGAGAATGTGTAAACTAATCAATTGTCTTTTATTATCTCTTGCACTGTAACAAACGATCAATGTATCATTTTTAGAGTTAGTAAGCTCTCCTACAAGGTCTCACTTTACACAGTGTGTAAATATTTATCTTTGGTTCTGATGTGTAACTTCTGAAGTACATTGGATTTGTAGAACATCTGTATAAGGAAGTTATTTCTTACTTTGCTATGTTCTCCTGATATAAACAATAGTTTAATTTAAAAAGCGTTATCCAATGTACAATGTCATCGGTAAGAGTTAGCGTTAATTCAAGAAGACAGTATATATATATACCATTAGGCTAAGTTTTCTGGCTAAACAGTATGTGATTCATTGATTTAAACAACAGATAACTAAGATAAATGATGACATTGAAACATTGAATTCATGCCAATATAGAAACTAGGTTTTAAATAAATCTCATGAGTAACATTAATAAAAGAGTAAACCTTTTCCACTGTGGTAGAACGTGATTCCATTTTATTTGATTTATTAGACGTATCACATGATGGAGCAGTATTATCTACTGAACTGCGTTTCGGACACAATTCATTCTCCATAGTCATATCAAGATAACTTCACAACTTTGAGCAGAAAAACCCAACTAGATAAAAAATTGGTAGACGCTAGTAATATAAGGAATTTAGAAAAAAGCTCTACCATAGCTATGCATGATATTATACACAACCATACCATAGAATGGGACAGAGTGATAGTCCTTAAAACTAACTTAGTGGGTGGAGAGAGAGAGAGAGATGATTACGGAATCTCTGTTGTTTGGCATCAATGCCAAACACATACAACAACAATGACTTAGCATATATTCCGGTTTACTTGGAAAATCCCCCTATCTACACCACAAAAAGAGTGAGAAAATTCGGACTATGTAAACCACTTCTCAACGTTGTTATCTTTATGTGACAATAAATTGTGTCCGAAACATAATCCGTTAAATAATACTACCCCATTGTGTGACATTTAATAGGTCAACCAAGATGGAATGAGTTTATCCAATGTGGATTATTATTATTCTTGGACAGACTATACAATTCTATAATAATAATTAGGTCACTTCATTTTTATCCAGCTTACGAAGGCGAAATTCATAGAATTCAAAAGGTATGCGCATCTTTCCATACAATAAACTCTAAGTCAAACCTGTTATGCGCTGGTTGACATATACACCACATGTGTTCGTTTAGACTTAGGCAATTGAGTGGATTACTTGCCAACTGGAAGTTGAATGTGTGAAACAATAAGATATTGATGAATAACAAGAGACAGTATACAAGTGGATTTTGAGGGAGTTGTGGGGATTTGGAAATATTTCAAGTTGTTATTCATCGTGGACTGACATCAGTTGGAGGAATAAAGGAAATCTGGGAGCACTGGACAGCTGTTTCGTCCGACTACTATGGGACTCCTCAGCAGTGCGCACCCATGACCCCACCAGGGATCAAACTCGTGACCTACAGGTTCCGTGGCCAGCTAACAGAATTCTGACTCAATGGCTCAATGGTAACGTGCTGGCCACAAAACTTGAAGGTCACGGGTTCGATGCCTTGGGGATGGGGTTGTGGGTGCACACTGCTGAGGAGTCCCATACTAGGATGAAATAGCTGTCCAGTACTCCCAGGTTTCCTTTGTTCCTCCAACTGATATCAGTCTACGACGAATAACAACAGTATACAAGTGTTTATAGTCATACTTATCTATTTTAGCAGCGAACAGTTGATGACTAAACTGAAAATGACAGGGGGTAGAAAAAACGCTAGGATAGCCAGATGAATTCCTTGACTATTGATCAGACATATATGGAATGTAAACATACTGGAGTAAACAGTTCACAATATCAAGTGGAATAACCTTAAAATCAGTGACAATTAGGAACTTGCATTCATTATTTAGTCCATTGTAACTGTTGAGCATCTTACCGTCCAATATTCAATTTTTATCTGCCTAATCGTATCTCTTTTCTAGTTCTTTTGAATACTTTTTGAATTTTGTTGACATTTCTGACTACATGTGGTATTGAAGTGTCTCTACTACTGTGCAAGATTCTGTGTAGCTCAAATTGCGTCTACTTAACGGTGTATGAATAACAGTCTGGTATGCTAAGTTTGATTACACTCAAGTCATCTCCCTCCCTCCCTCCCCCCCATTGAAGGCTTATACTATTAACAACAGTTTCAAACGTTTAATTTCTACTGAGTAAGCTCTGTACTCAGCATGTGGAACAAGATCCGGATTTTCAACACCAACGTCAAGTCAGTGCTCCTGTATGGTTCACAGAATTGGCGCATCACGGAAGGCATTTCCAACAAACTGCTGACATTCATCAACAGCTGCCTACGCTGGCTCTTTACTGATGCTCAGATGACCAGAATAGTCAGAATAAGCAACAAGGAACTCTGGCCGAGCAACGAACCAACCAAGAACCTATCGCTGAACGAATATGTCGAAGGAAGTGGAGATGGATTGGACATACACTGAGAAGGCCGACTAGGGACATCAAGTGTCAGACCAGGCCCTCGAGTGGAGCCCCAATGGGAAGCGACGAGTTGGACGTCCGAGGGTGACATGGAGGAGATCGTGTGAGGAGGAAATGAGAGCTTGTGAGCTGTCGTGGAGCCAGGTTCAAAAGATTTCAGAGAACAGAGAGCATTGGAGACGTGCTACTGAAGTGGTATGTTCCATTAGGAACCCAAGGGAAAAATAATAAAATAAAATCATAAAGCTCTATACTTTGTTTGATCACAAAACATTAAAAGTGCATACAGCCTGACTAGCTTTCTATTAATATTGTTTACTGTTGAAGGCTAGAATAGGTGAGAAAATGGAAATGTACGTATAAGCTCTACTGCTAAACTTATTTCATTCATGCAAAGGTGGGTCGATTAGTACATTATAAGACTATGAAACTTCCGGTTGGTCCGTTCACTGAATCTAACTGGTCAACCACTCTTGCGGTGTAACTTTTTTGTATGAATGCCTAACTTTTGCCACGAGGTTTATTCATCACTCATTTGTAATCCTAGCAATTGTATTCAAGCTTACCTATAGGCCTTAAGATAGATATATCTATATGCCAGCTTTGAAGTTCAAACTGCGATTCAAGCACCTCATGCAATTAATACCTTGAATGAGGCATCAACTGAGTAGCAGGCGTTAGTTGTTATTAAAACTTTTGATTGGCAGGTTTAAATTCATTTACTAAATTGGGATAAAGTTGTTATTGCTGAGTAATGCATGCATGTTGAGCAAAGTTTAGTTTAAATGTGTAACTCAAACTGAGCGGGAATTAGAAAGAGTTGCAGCAAGTACAAATATCTTTTCATTGTAAACAAGTATTGATATAGTAGTAATCAATCCTTCTTATTTTGACCATTGAAAATACAGTGTCAAAGAAGATATCAATTAAAGCTTCCACTGTAATTGAGAGTGAAAACTCATCAAGAATACACAACACATATACTGTTGGCTGGACTGACAGATTTTCCTTTCTTTCCAGCGCTGTTACATTTGTTATTTAGTAGATGTAAGCTTATGTGGGACAGTTGTTAACGTGAATAAAAGTTGTCTTGACAACATTCTACTGAGCAAACACAATTCCGTCACATGGAATTAATTCAAAAGGTGCATTTATATTATAAGTGAAAGTCAGTCTCATAAATACTTGATGATAACATTCAGATGAACTGATAAAGAATTAAAACATTAGTCGTTAGAAATGTGACCTTATAATTTATAGGTTATCATGCATTCTAGGCAGCATGAAGTTATTAGTTTAAACCTAGAAAAGAATACGGATGTATTCATATTTGAATAGTTTGGAATTGAAATGAAAAAAAATTCCATCAAGTATTCCACAATCTTTGATAAGTCTTTGGTTGACATTGACTTGTGAGATGATTGATTTGCATATTTCTCTGAAATTAAAGTGTTCTTTCATCTAGACATATGTTGCAAATAAGTGTATTGAAAAAATAAATAAGTCTGTTTGAGATCATGATGATAAATCTTCACTAAACAACACCAATTGGCCTGTATTGTACTGTCAATTCATCAAGGTAAAATACAATACGTTTACAGATTGATTATGATCTGATAAACTTCCAAAACTAGGGAGTTGTATTTCCATTACCTGACTATTGGTCTGTTAAAGACAAGCAGTAGAATATTCTACCAACCTCAGGTTTCCTGCTCTCTGGTAATTATCAGTATTCTCTGTCTAAAACTTGAAGTTCACTTAAAGAATTGAATTCAAGTCGCTTAGTTTGGTTGTCAGAAAATTTATTGCTTTTTGAGGGAGTTGTGGAGATTTAGAAATATTTCAAGTTGTTGTTCATCGTAGACTGACATCATTTGGAGGAACAAAGGAAACCTGGGAACACTGGACAGCTGTTTCGTCCTAGTATGGGATCCCTCATCAGTGCACACCCATGACCCCGCCAAGGATCGAACTCGCGACTTTCAGGTTTTGTGGCCAGCACGTTACCATTGAGCCATTGGGTCAGAATCTAATGGTCCATATTTTTTCAAGTCGTGACCGGTGGGGGCAAAGCCTGATGGTCGTGAGGACAGTTACTCAACGATGACATTGGGTGGCGGTTGCGCTATATCGTGAGCTAACAGAAGTTGGAAATATGAAACATTGCATTCTGACCCAGTGGCTCAATGGTAACGTGCTGGCCACGGAACCTGAAGGTCATGGGTTCGGTCCCTGGTGGTGTCATGGGTGCGGACTGCTGAGGAGTCCCATACTAGGACGAAACAGCTGTCCAGCACTCCCAGGTTTCCTTTATTCCTCCAACTGATGTCAGTTTACGATGAATAACAACTAGAAAATTTATTGCTTAAAATTGCATGCTTAATACTGTTGATTTATATGAATAGTTGGAGTTTTATGTGTCACTGCGATAAGTTTTGAACCAAATAATATGCAATCTCTAACCATTGGTTTTGGCTATCTTATGAACTTCAACTCGGTATTCTCCGTCTATTTACACAACTCACATTGACAGTCAGACAATTCATAAGCTGATGCCACATTTTACACTGATCACCTTTATTCTTTTTCCAAACTGACTCTACTTCACTAAGCGTTCCGCCTTAATGCAGATCATGAATAGGCATGTGTTATGTGCATCCTAACCATTAAGGTCGTTTATGGTTTAGAACCACAATAATTGATTTACCTCTTTTGATGCTTGCACATTACCAACCTTGGGGGTTCTTTACACACAAACAGTGTCCCGAAGGTGAAACCAGTCAAACAGCTGAGATTATTTCATTTCTTCCACCTTTAATGACCGTATTTCGCGGACAAATGGTGTCACAGAGAGCACTATTGAGCAGTAAACTCAACACCTGGTTGATAATTGAATACTTTGAAAATGCCATAATTAGTGAAGGGCCAATCGTACGGTCTTTATTCGTGACCAGATTTTGTCGGTTGCTCATTCATCAGGGCTTACCTGGATTCCCAAGTAGATGAAGTAACCACCCGTCTAAACCTATTGCCAGATGAGGTATTCACATAGATCAGTCCTGAAGCAATTACTTGCATCCATTTTATGTGAAACCTTGAAAACAGCCATAACGGACCAATGAAATAAAAATAGGAATCCCAGACAAGCTTCACTGGCTGTACTATTTAATTTATTTTAAAAGATATTTTACTTGAGACTCTGTCTTAATATCTCAGCTCAAAATATCTTTATCGACCCCTCTATCATTTCTGTTCGTCTCATGGTTCCGAAATGTCAGGTGAAATAAAGTACTTTACATTATTCCATTTTTTTTCATGTATAGAATCAGTCATTTCGTTTTTATGAAATATGTTGAGTTGTGGACATATAATTCAGTAGTACATATCACCTAAATTGCAGGATAGTGAATCTTAGTCCTGGTCTGCTATTGGATGGAGTAAATGAAAAAAAGACTGTTCGTTGAAGGGTTGCAAATACCTCGCATTAGGTTCATTTCAGTTGATGACTCAAAGATGTGGACAAAGAGTAGTAAGTACATAGATATTCAGACAGCGAGATGCGCAGAAAGCAAGAATTATGTGACTGCTCCTAAGCTATATATTTTCCAGTTGTCAGTTCACATATTTGATGCTAAGTCATATAAATTTATTGGTAATCATATCAAACACTCCTAAACTGAGCGACCCTGTTGGAAGATGGGTCCAATGCGGATGCCTTGGGACTGCATGGATGTTCATTATTTTGTAATTACTCTATGGTGTTAACTGTGAGTCCTTGCAGCATTGTAACCAGAAATGACTATATCATCTGCGCACACTAAATCTTCTGGATAGTCTCCTGAGACGAAATCAGCCACTGTAAGGTTAGACGAAGAAAGGGATACGTCTACGAACATTTGCGATGAAGCTAAATATCTTTATGTTTGTACAGATACGACGAGAAGTTAAGATCAATGGTGTGACTTAATTAGTGGGATCACCTTATTGTGAGAGATACTGTCATAAGACATTTCTAGCAGCGGGGTCAAATGCCGCTTTCAGGTCAAGAAATACATATAGGGTCGACTGCCATTAAGTTTGCTATATTTTCAGACCTTTCATTGAGCGAATATCCGGTAGATAGGCCTATGACCACGTCTAGAGTCTACCTAGTTTTCTATCCGAACTTCACTTAAACATCTGATAACATAAGAGCCTAAAATCTTCGAAACTATTCGTCATATTGATTTCTTTCTGTTTATCGTGAGAAAATTCTTCTTTCTTGAAGACTTAAAAAATAAGTGATTGAATTCAGTCAGAGGTGGTCGTATCTTTTTTGCACACTCTAGCTATCACTTCAGTTAGGTTAACAGATATCTTCTGTCATCATCTTTAAAAGCCTTCACTATCAACCCATGAGAGCCTGTTGAACTTCACTGCAGACAACCTACAGCCTTCTTAACATCTGCAAGAGTTTGGGATGCAACGGGTAGTAGTAAAGTGAAGAATAGATATAAGTCAGTTGAAGTCCTCCTCGAATTTTATCGCAAATTATTTCAATTGTCTTTCTTGTGAATAGATCTCAGACCACCTTTTTGCGCCATACCCTCACTAACATACTAATTTTTGTCATTTCATTCTGTCAATTAGAAATGTCAGAGTGAAACCGTATTATTTACTGGATAGCGTTTCGGACATAATTTATTGTCCATATTCATATCACTTGATGTCAATCTACCACAGTACCCAAGTCTTACTCCTGTATTGTGATTTTTTCACCCAGTTTTCTTGATTAGCCCGAGAAAACCTAATTTTGCCTATCATCAAAGACTTTACCATCCTTTCAGACTTTGCTGTTCATGGTCGCTGCGTAAAGTTTTTTGAGCTGTTTTCACCCTTCAGTGTGCTCAGAGCCTGCTGAACTGCGTTGATGTGGATCCATCAATTTGCATAAGGTTACTGAGTTTCATTGACCCTTTCTTACCTTTTTGTGAAAGTCAGTCTCGGTATTTACCCCCGTTTTTACTACAAACTTTACAGGGTATCAGAGTTTTCAAAAACAAGTAATGTTGTTGAGTTCCCTTAACTCCTCGGCCAGCTCCTTTTTGAAAGTAACTTTAATTTATTCTTCATCTGTTTGCGATCATAACAACCTTAACACATTTAGGAACAGATATAGGTGTTCTCAGATCAGCACATACGACAGAAAAGGCGCCAATCGTTTACCAAGTTTCTGCAGAGATAGCTGATAACGATAAGGTCTGTTTTCGCCTACCACTTAGTTTAGGTCAGCAGACGCCACGTCATTCAACGTTTTTCTTTATTTCTGAATTCAGCGTTGACCAGCAACAGGTGGTTGTCTGAGCACAGTTTTAGCAGGTGATCTCCATTTTCCGTTAATTTGACTAGGATTCTGAAAGTACTACGTATGTGCCTTTCTGTATGGGTTGGCCACCCCATTTCTGCTTTGAAATCATCTGGTGAGGCAGCCATATCTGAACGTTTGACTTTCACCGGAATTTATGGAATTTTTGATAGAACTGATGTTACACTTAATTCGAAGGGCAGTGTTTGAGTTAGCGAAACATGAACTTTACAAACTCACCACACTAGTCAGGTGAAGTCAAGAGAATAACCATTCTTGGATGCTGTATGCATGTCTCACAAACACAACACACTCCCATGGCCTAAGTTGCCAGCCAGAGTTTTAGTTGGCGAAGCTTGTTGTCCGATTTGATGAAAGTTGTGAACATTGAAAGTTCTACTACGTAATTTGAAGAGCAGTTTCATGAAATGCTATTCCGTACACTTGGATAATTATCATGAACTGTAGAGATATAAGGATGCAGGGGTTATGCAAAATCACTAGCATAGAAATGCGAATAGAGATTAGAAGATGATGATATTGATTATAAGACTTCAGGGAACTACCGTTCCAGGAAGCCATATCTCATTGGGTCACCACATCAAGAGATTAGTTACGAGTCAGATGTTTTGTTGTTTACTTGGTGTCTGTGCAAATCCAACTCTTTTGAACAAGAAATACAGTGTAGAAATTGCTTGGTATTATCTGAATTTCGGTACCTGATTATTATAGACATGTCATCATTCAGCTTGTTGACATTACCACTAAATTCATAGAAATGCACGGAAGGCCTTAGTTCTTAGCTTTTAGCAGTCATACTCACTGTGTTATTTGAAAAGTCTAAATAGTCCATTTCTACAGGAGATCATCTACAAATTAGGTTTATTTCATTTGTACTTTTACAAAAGAATAGAAAAGACAACTAACTTTTAGTTCATTACTTTCTTAGATTTAACTTAAACCTTTAAAGGAAGAGTATTCATAATAACTATAAACAAAAATATTTTAACATAATCCACTTTGAAATGACTTAGTATTCTGTTATTATTCTTATAATGCCATTAATATTATTCACACTGATAATCAGTTTCAGGTATGATATTCAGATGAATTCTTTGTATCATATTCCTAAATTGATTCTGTCATACGATGATGGACGTTGTTGATATCTGTGTAGCCGCGGTGGAAGTATTTCACTCCTGTAAAGATATATGGGTGGTCAGAAAAAACGACATCATTTCATTGTAACCCCGTTGTTTTTTTTTATAGTGTTTTACACACTTTTTGTAGAGTCTCATTTCAAATCACGTGCATTAGAATGGGGGTATTTTTAAAAATAGAAATAGGCGTTTTATGATTGAATATGAAATATTTTATAATGTCTAAATTTTGTTATCAAGACATCTCAAAGTTAGATGTACATTTGAAAGGTTTGCTATTATTATTACTATTCCAAGACAATAAAACATTTGACCACTTACTTCTATACTCATCACTTGTTTCATTATCATTATATACTGAGAACATCTGATTTATATATTTATGCTATGCATTTTCTGTTGTTTCAGAAGTGGTACCTTCATCTTTTTCTCTTCAAGTTTTATTGTCTTCCGTTGTTTTCTAGATGGACAATGAAGAGTTTTCAGATGAAGCTTGGTAGTGATATATTTTTTTCTGTATAGCTTACATTTATGGGTGTACTCATCTAGAAATATTGTTGTTGAGATGTCTCTTTACCACTTATATATAGCCTTCTTTTTATACTCATTTAAAGGATTGTCTGCTTTAAATGATGGGAGGTTAGCAAGTCTAGATTTATTCTGAAACTAACCAACTCATAAATAACAAGATCTGATATTGCGTAACTAAAAATACTTCAGACCATTGACGGTTTGACTAATTTACCCATAATACTTTAATGTATGCAATTAGAGAAGACTGAGAATATAAAACTTATTTCTTAAGAAAAGGAGATATTTATCAGTAAAATAAGGATTTTACAATTAGTTTATATGGTGAATAACTGTAAGATTTATTGCAAAAGATTACAAAATCTACTACTACCACAACTATGATTAAAAACGAGTATTATAATAATTCATCAAAGTCAAAGATTAATAATTAGTTTGCATCTTCACAATAAACATTACCTGGTGAAGCTTCGTTTTATCGATCTTGACAATAAAGGTAATAGGAACTAGTCGAATTCATAGTACAATGTCGGATGGTGGTCAGTTACAGCAAATACCACCCAATGTTTAAGTAGCCCAATGAGAGTGATTATAACTGTAGAGGATAAAGAAGCATATCCGAGACTATGGAGAAGATAAGCAGGCTGCAGTTATTGTGTGTGAGTTGGTAGTGCTATGTTGTTACCCAAGCCTAGGCAGGTGAAGGTGAGGGTTCGGTACCATCACTAATAGGTTTAAAGTCTTGTGCCTACACCATAGAGCAATAGCTACTAATCGAAAAAATTCCCTAAAAGTTTTAGAAGTTGTTGATAAATGCATTGAGAAATGATTTCAGATTCAAGCAGAATTTCTTGTTTACTATTTCCAACAGAACAGTATGAAGCATAGTGTACTGTAGTTTTCATTTACTTGACCTAGCAGTCATACCACAAACTTGTTCATTGCAATTTGTTCAATATCCAAGACTGAAGGTTATGATGTACATCATTCCATAGTGACTAAGGTGGAGCCAGTATCTGATAATTTTTTATGAATTATCACGCATTTATGCAGTCTACGTTAAAATTATACATTGAGTATAACTCCCATAGACTGTTGTATTGTCTTCATAGTGGTTTCTGGCAACTGATTGACATAAGTTAAAGATCTTCTGAAACCATAGAAGTATTGAACAGCTAATTCTTTATAACTTAGAACTCTCAGCTTATGTGTTTATGCCTTCTCTCGGTTGGTAGCATTGTTGTATTTCTTCGTGATGCGCCTTAATGGTAGGCATTTTGTTAGTTTACCTGGTATCAAATCACAAACCTCCGGTTTTTAGAATAGAAAAGTAACCTGCAGGCCTCTAAGTTAGGTTTCATCAGCTACTTTCTTATATCTCAATTCAATAATCTGATGATATACAAACCTTTTTCTGAGTTTTAGTGGTTAAGTATCATACAAAGCCTTTTACTTCGTAGATGTGGATTCTCTTGATATGTGTAGAGTGTCCAGATAAACTTAAGACTAGGAGAGTTGAGGTTTGTTGCTTTCCTTCCGTAGGAAACTTTACAGCTTAAGTTCTACTTAAAAGAATTTATTTCTTTATTCAAAGTTCAATTTTAATTTGATCACCATCCCAATGGTAACTCACTAAAATGTCTTCACTACAACAACGCCTTCAAAGTGTAAGGCTCTTTGCATTTTAAGATTTATTGTTACGACATCATCTAGTTCCACATAAGAAAGTTTTCTGAATTCCCGCTCTGTAGGTTAAACTTTCTCATCTCTAATCTTATTTCAGGCCGATATTTTCAAACGAAAAGATATTGGATTCCGTTCGAAATAGAAACAATAAGACTGAATCTTCATCTCCGGAAGCGAATATGGTTGCAGCAGCTGCATTGAATGCTGTACGCAGATGGTTCGCTAATCCATCATCACTAAATAGTACTGACAGTATGAATAAACATGGATGGAACGAAAATATCAGACCAGTGCATTGTGATAGAAGTTCAGCTGCTTTTATGTGTCAAGCAAATGCTTTAACGAATACACCATTCCACTCGTTATTACCACCATCTCTTCCGCATCCACCTAACTTACCTGTTTCACAACATTCTTCTTATTTCCCACCTCCACCTCTACCACCATCATTAATGAATTCGACATCTGGCAATACTGTTACTTCAGGCTTAACATCCAGTCATCAACATCATTATGGACCATTTCCACATCGTGGACATCATAGTAGCGGTTATATTCCAAATCATTCAGGACCAATACTTCGTGGTGGTAAAAAACGTTCACATTCTCAATCATCTGTAAATGAATTATTTGATATATCTAGTTTAACTCGAAGTTCACAAGGTTCATTGAATATTATGCAATCAATGCGTGGCTCACATAGTATGGGACCAAGTGGTGAAGGTTCATATGGTCATCTTTCTGCTGGTAAGTTGGTAAAGTGATCATGTATACAGATAATCCGATATTTTTAACAGCTTATTTTTGTAGTTATTTTTATGATTATGTAATATAAACTGTTCAGTTGAATAGATGAAGCTATGACTTTTCCTTTCAGACACCTCATCTGCTATTGTTTGAGCAGCCTATTAGCATTATACTAGATCTTATAATGTTTATAAGATTCCTAGTTTTTGTATATGAATCTATGCACCATCGATAAGTCGTATTTCTAATTTCCATCTTACTCAAATTAGTTATAAATATAAATATGTACTAGTTCTAGTCCTAGCAACTACTTAGGGTCACGAAAACAACTGATGTGAAGAATATCATGAAGGTTAGATTGCTAGACAAAAGTAAACAAGTGACTGTTTCTGGCCTTGGCTTTGTGCTTCTGAGTGCTGGTCAGTAAAACACATCTAAGAATATCAGGTGGTTTACAGACGTGGACCTTCCTGAAGTTTGTGCTCATGATATTTCCTAGAATGGCAATGAAAACTTCACGATTAAACCATCCATCTCAGAGAACACAACGCCGTCAAAAAGTAGATCCATATTGTGCTGCATCCACACACTCTCATAGATATGATTGAATGAGTGAACGAAAAACTTGTCAATCAGCATGGATTCATGAATCCACTTATGAGTTAGGTTGGTTATGTAATCACTAATGATGGTATCTGGTTGCCAAAACTTCAGTAGGTGAAGGGGGCTTTGCAGCCTCAAATCACTAACCACAGGCAGTTCGAGTTGCAGATGAGTTCCTTATAGAACTAAACTAAATACGTAGGTATTCCATACTGATTAGTTGTTGATGCTGACAGTATTTTCATTATGGGTACTAAATAAGGTTACATGGGGAGCTGTGGATCACTTGTGTAGGGAGATGACTGTCACAATCATGGGGTTATGGGTTTGGGCCCCTTTCCGCCTCCCGGGGTTTGGCCAGTCAGGTAGTGTAACCAGTCTTCACATAACAGGTGTAACTCATTGCCTACTGTACGGTTGTGCGCACGGTGGCTGAGTGCGTTTCGTATATATAAAGTTCCACGGAATTTGAACTCATTTTAGTGAATAATTGAATGGCTAAATGCAATCGCTAAGAGGTTGTTTGCAAAGTGATGACCACTGAACGAGCAATGTATCTGTGTAGTCCGTACTGTTGAGGACTGGTCGAAGTCTTCCCATCGAGTTTGGGATATGGTTAGTAAGCTAAGTGATAGGACACTACGGTGCACTGTATAAACGCCAAGGGACAGATATCTGTACCAACCACTTGTTACTCACTTGCATTCGCAACCGAGTATTGCAACAAGTTAGCCATGACTTGAACAGCTTAATGGTTAAGTCTGTAAATTTAGAATTGAGTGACACTGGTACTAGTCACCAAATGAACACCAATTCCATCATGATTGCAAATAAGTAAATAAGCGAATAAGCGGGAAACCTCGGCGCAGGTCTTCTTATCAACAGACTTCAACAAATAACGCCAAACTAAAAGTCGTGTTTTGTTTAGACCATGAGTTTGCTCGTTGGTTATCAGCCAGGTGTATCTTCAGCTATAAAGAGACCTCAACTGTTTCAGTCGTTCCAGTACCTTTTGTGTAATACCGCAAACTTCGAAATCAACAATGAATTGTTTTGGCTTTATTGGGTCATCTTTGAAGTTGACTGAGGAATGTAAGCAAACAGTTGGTACTGTATGAATAATGCTTGGAATTTCTCTAGAACTAGAAAAGTGAGCAAAAACATAAATTATGTGTATTCAGCGGTATTACACAGAATATGGGTAAGTATTTCCCCTTAACTTAGTTTGAGACATTTTATTCTGGTTGGTACCTATCATGGGCTGACATCAGTTAGAGAACCACTGGAAACCTGGGAGCACTGCATAGCTGTTTAGTCCCATTGTGGGACTTCTCAGCAGTGAGCACCCATGATTCTGCCAAGAGAAGAATCCAGGACAATTAGATTCGGCAGCCAGCACATTACCAATGAGTCACTGGGTCGGAATCCGATGGTCCAAATTTCCTACCTTTGTCAGTTCGCGATATAATATGACCTCCATCCAGTACCGTCGTTTATTATCTGTTCTCATGTTCGACTTGATTAGCCCCATAGGGTAAGACTCTTGATTAAAACTTCGGCAATCATCTCTCAAAGCAAGTCACCAACGAACACTAGATTAATTCAATTCGGAGGTTTGTGGGGATTTATTTATTAATGTCAGGTTGGTGTTCATCATGGATTGATATCATTTGGGAGAACGATTGGGAACATAAGAGCACTGGACAGCTGTTTCGTCCTAGTATAAGACTTCTCAGCAATGTACACACAAGACCCAACAAAATATTACTTCATTTGCCTTGTTTTGCAGCCAATTTCGTTCCTTCGACGATAAAGGCTCGTTCCCAATACATGAAGTATGACCTACCAGGTAGTTACATTTTTAAAACATTCACCAAACAAGACTGATACTATACATTTGACACCGCATGACATTTATTACCATTAGTATAGTTTGTCCCTTGCGCTCGTAAGGGAACATAGGGCTTCAGTAGCACGTCGCCATCGCACTCTATTCTCTGCAGTCTTCTCTCTTAGCCTGGCTCCAACACTACTCAGAAGCTTTCACTTCTTCCCCACACCATCTCATCCATGTCACCCTCGCTTCGGACTCCCAACTCGTCGTTTCCCCTTTGGCTTCCACTCGACGGCCTGACACGGGACTGGCCTGGTGCGTGATGTCTCCGAATGGTCTTCTCAGTGTATGCCAAATCCAATCCACCACCACTTTCTTCTGCATACTTGTTGGGCGATGGGTTGTTGGTTGATTCGTTGCCAGCCAGACAGAGTTCCTTGTTGCCTATTCTTATTATTCTGACCATGTAACCGATCTTCAGTATCGAGTGAATGTGGGTGGCAGGTGTTGATGATGTATGTCTGTAGTTTATTGTAAATACTTTTCGTGACGTGCCAAGTTTCTGAACCGTATGGAAGCACAGACTTGACTGACATTAGTGTTGAAAATGCAGGTCTAGTTCATGGTTTATACTGAGTAGAGTGCAGCTCAGTGCAGTGTATCTGCACACTGATTTCAGATAACTGAATGCCTGTCTTACTGTCTTTCTGATCGTGGTTTTGATGTCGTCATCTGTGCCTGTGTCGGCTGTAGTTGAGATGATGCTGCCTAGGCAGGTGGGTAGGTGAAAGAGACAACTTTGTTTAGATTTCTCCCGTTGATGGTGATTGATGCTTGTTGTTGTTGTTGTTGTTTGTTTGGGTATCTTCATCACCTCTGTCTTCTGTACGTTCACCTGAAAGAAGTACCTTCTCCCTTCACCACCTCTTCTCTTCTGTCAACTTGTTGGTTTTTGCCTGTAGATCTTCGAGTTTGTGCGACAAGACATTAGACATAAAACATGATTGGCGAAATCCGAATATTCTGAGGTCTTTTCATCGGTCAAACAGCGTGTGGCCATCTTCTTGTTCCTCACAGTTTGTTGCATGATCCAATCGAATCCAGTCCATTTCAGTTGACCACAGTTATCAGGAAGATGATAGGTGATAGTAGGTGGCAACCTTGTATTACTGTTGTCTTCACTTCACTTCAGAGGGATCACTGAGCTTTCTGTTGTGAATCACTTGGCATGTGGCATCATGCAGTATAGCACATAAGTGTTGAGTGAGGTTGATACAGGTTTGTGGCCCTGAAACTGTGGTGTTGATGCAGTTGCCAGATTACTCCTCAGTCGAAGCCTTGATCGAAGGCCTTTTCAAAGTGGATGAAGTTGAGGTAGAGACTTGACTGCCATTCTATGCTCTGTTGTATGACAATGCGTAGCGTATCGTTGCAATTTGATCCTCACATGATTTGTTCTTCCTAACGGCAACCAGCCTGATGTCGCCAACTGAGTTCGGGTCTTCTGTAGTACTGATTGCAGTTGTCTGTAGAATTCCTCATGTTTCTCTTGATGTGGATTATTTGTAGGTGCTTAGTGTAGCATTGTATGATTGTAAGTTTCCTCCTGTCGATTTGATTTCTTCTGTGATGATGTTGCAGGAGAAGGTGAGTTTTTACTGCATGAGAGCCTTTGATGCTGTTGAGGAGATCATGATAGCCACTCCATAACACAGTGTACTCGTGGCTGTTGTCTGGGTGACAATATCGGAGTAGATTATTGACTCTCGTCTCCTCTCCACAGTTTGTTTAGTCCACTTCGATTTCATTTGGAGATTCTTCTCAGATTCCTAACACTTCTATGTTATACCTTCTCATCTCGTTTGTGATCTGTGCAGCCTTGCTAGTTTCAAAAATTGTTTGGACATTCCATGTCTCTATGCTTACTTTTGCTTTTATTGAGAGAGGAGAGGACATATCGACCGATTGGGTTCCCGTTGGCTTTCACCAACTGGGTTCATTTCTTCTCTCGGATTGCAGCGAGGAATAACTTTAATTTTATTTTTTATATTTTCTTTGTGCTTTGAAGTTTCTTTAGTGGTTAGATTGGTTTTACGGAGTAGGATTGCTTGCTGTATGTCCAACCTTCCTTCTTTATCAGAGCTTATGACCGACTAGTGACTAGTGAACTAGTTATCTAGGTGATGTTCGGTATTACGTTGGCATCTGTCTAACTAACAAGCTTCATTAAATCTAATAGGAGACTTGTTTAGGTCTCGTTGCCTTCATCATTTAATCAGTTACTGTAGCACCCAGTGTTATGTCTTTAAACTCCTGATGTATAAGTAGTTTCATTGAATTTGTATCCACATCCTGTTGACACAAGTTAGTAGAGAGAGTGCGTCTAGATTGATCAGGGGGTCCTGTTGAATATTATCAACATCATTCATCATGAGGTACTCAACATTCTGTTCCATTGAATCTTGAATTGCCCTCATTAATAACATTTGTAATTAGACAGAAAAAGCAGTCATATATAAAGATAATAAGAGTGTAAAATACTTGCAGACTTCAGTTATTATCAGGCTCATGACCAAAAAAAGACAGATCGGAGATAATCACCATATATTGGCATACTGACTATTGGATATTTATACTCATTTATTCAACTATGGAAATGAAAAGTAAATTCCCTGCTTGAAATCTATGTTTCATGTAAGTTATTGTGCTGAGCATACCTAATGATACAAATAGGACTTAACTTTCAATGGGAAAGAGTTCACTCAATACTGAAGATACACCTTGTTGACAAGGTTCAAAAGGTATATTGATTTATCATAGGTGGATAACTAATTTCATGTTGTCTAGTCTTGAGTACTGAACAAATTCTATCAATCATTTTGCACTATGGGAACCAAGTTATAAGGCTTAGCATCTATCCAAGTCCACCATGATGCTGATTGTATCAGCACAAATAATTATACTTCTAAGTAGTTTAATTTTTCTATCAATTACTGGGATTATGTACTTTTGAATATGATCTTTCCAATTCAAGGTTTAGTTTGTTTTGTTTATATTCAACCTGGTAAATTTATAATGCATTCAATAAATCTTTTTGATTGTTTAGCATCGCTTGGTGCAAGTCCTGGAGCTTCTTGTGACATTCCTCGAACATTCAGCGGCAGTAATGGTAATTCATCGCAGACGGCTCCACCAGCTCCATTTCGTGATAGATCACCATTTTGGTCACCTAATTCACCTCATTCAGTTGGAAGTGGAAATGGTATAATGGGATTTGATAGTTATCAGACAAATTCACATAAACCATTAACATTACAACTTGGTTTACAATCATGTCAACAACAACATTCAGGGTATACATCAACAAGTGCTGGTAGTAATCGTTCAACTGGTAGTAGTCTAAATCGTGCACCATTTGGGCATCTTGCAGTTTTATCTTCATCAAATTCACTAAGCAAACAATTACAACAACAAGAATCGAATTCTGTATTCAGTTGTTCAATGGATCCTACTAAAAATCTATCAGTCAATGCTTCCAATATGATAACACCATCGTGTAGAATCGTTGGGTTATCTACTACAACTGCTACTAGTGTTGTTGCCGATAATACTAATAATAATAATGTCCTACAGTCAGCAATGGCTTTTGCTGCAGCTGCAGCTGCAGCTGCTGTGGCCTCCTCCAACTCTGCATCATCAGCTAACATTATAGATCGAGAAAACACATCCTCACTAAATAAATTTGTACCAGACAATACATTTCAGCGTGACTGTAGAAATAATTTGCATCAACATTCATCTACTGAATGCCAATCAAATACATCAACGCTTACTCCAATCAATGGTAATAATAGCAACAATGTTTCAGTATCATGGCCTTCTGAAAATAACCTACATGAATCACTCAATTCTATGTGTAATAATCTAGTGCCTTCATGCTTTCTGAAGCCTTCTTCATCTTTAACCAACAATGTTAATAATGGTAATATTTTGTCGAATCATATTCCAAATAATAATGGAAATATATCACCAACTAAACTTCTTTGTTATGATGATGTTTGCATGGATACAGTAAATAGTGAAGGTAATCAGCACGGTATGATGCAAAAGTCCTTGCCCCCTCCTCCGCCACTGTTACCATGTTATCCGTCTTCAACGTTGTACAATGAACAAATCATACAAATAAAAATAGTAACAATGATATACACACTAATAATAACAATAATAATAGTAATAGTTTTGGCGGTAATAGTAATATTCCCTCGTCATTTATGTATCCTTTACACTGGCCTTTTGAATCAACACCAACACCTGAATGGCCGTACACATGGCTTAACAACAACAATAATAATAGTAGTACAAAGTGTATGAATAAACTAAATGAATCTATTCGAAGAAATGGACGTTAAAAGCTAGTCAAATCGATTTATCGTCAACATTCTCGAAAACAGGAATGTCTAAACTTATGCAAAATGATAACAATAACAATAGTGGATCAAATAATTTGCTGTGCCCAACACTAACTAAAGATTTACTGAAACAGCATTGTGCACTGAGCAATTTTAATAATAATTATCTTATCAATAACAGTAATAGTACTAATGTACACAATACCTTACACCACCATCAGCAACAACAACATTCCGAAAGAAAACTCAGTGATGATTCATCAAATCAAATGCATAGTATAAAAAATCTTAATCGTGCAGGTAAAGCAACTACAGCATCATCATCAGTAACTGGAGCGGGAGTAGCAACGCCAGCAGAAATATTTAAACAAGGAACCATTGAACACTTAGCTAAATGGCAAGGTCAAGGTGTAACTGTGACTCGCAGAAACTCAACACGTGATTGTAGCAGTCATAATAATAACAATAATGTTGGAGTTGGACATTGTTCTATTGAAGAACCAGATGGAGATGATGATGAGAAATAGATGATGATGGACGTGTTCCACAAGAGGGTGATCCAGATTTTGTTGAGACAACATGCCGATGGGGTGATTGTACATTACAGTTTGATGATCAAGATGAGTTAGTCAAAGTAAGTCAGCGCTACGACCTTTTTTCTTTTTTTAAATAATTCCATATTGTTTCGTGTAAGGTGTATTTTTACTTCTGCAATGTAAATAATTGTTCAAGGGGTAAATATGTAATTATGACTGACTGACTGACTGACAAATCAACGTAGAATCTCTCGCACAGGTGCATCGGTTCACGTTGCCACACTTCATAGTAGCACACAAAAAACAAGTGGATAGAAAAAAGAGTGATTTCAAAGAAGACTAGGTTGTGCGAGAGAATAAACGACTCAACGATAAATGTTAGTGAAAACATTGAAGCCTTAGAAGATGTCAGGGAGTGAATACATCAACGAAATTGTGACCAATTTTGACTATGTCACCAATAGTCTTCAACCAATGATTTCTACGTTTTAAAGATCCAAACCAGGAAGTTTACATCTTCCTAAACAGCTTAGGCCAAAAGTGGTGGATTTCATAGACTGGTACCAATTCTTGGTCAGGCCACACTGAACACTCTTCCAACTTAATCCAACTTCTTCTTGCATGATACGTCAAGATAAGTGGTGGCTGAGGATGCGTGACACATGTTCAAATCATATCATTCGATGAAGGTTCACAACCACACAGCCTTACTTAGTGCCTAGTACCCCTCGCCTAACCCTAACATTGTTTACACGGTGATCCCAACAAACACGAGCAGTGCTGCGAAGATACTATAATCAAAACCCTGTAATATCTTCATGTCTTCTACTTTTAACAGCTATGTCTCACAGTCGTGCAACAGGATAGAACGGACTTCAGCATACAGTTTATACGTCCTTGATAGGTAGTTGGATATCATTCCACTCGGTGCCACATATAAAGTAGCTTTATTATTTCACTTTATTATTTGTCCTTTGGGTTCCTAGTGGAAAATAGGGCTTCAGTAGCACGTCGCCATCGCACTCTATTCTCTGCAGTCTTCTCTCTTAACCTGGCTCCAACACTACTCAGAAGCTTTCACTTCTTCCCCACACCATCTCATCCATGTCACCCTCGCTTCGGACTCCCAACTCGTCGTTTCCCCTTTGGCTTCCACTCGACGGCCTGACACGGACTGGCCTGGTGCGTGATGTCCCGAATGGTCTTCTCAGTGTATGCCAAATCCAATCCACCACCACTTTCTTCTGCATACTTGTTGGGCGATGGGTTGTTGGTTGATTCGTTGCCAGCCAGACAGAGTTCCTTGTTGCCTATTCTTATTATTCTGACCATGTGACCGATCTTCAGTATCGAGTGAACGTGGGTGGCAGCTGTTGATGATGTATGTGTGTAGTTTATTGTAAATACTTTTCGTGACGTGCCAAGTTTCTGAATCGTATGGAAGCACAGACTTGACTGACATTAGTGTTGAAAATGCAGGTCTAGTTCATGGTTTATACTGAGTAGAGTGCAGCTCAGTGCAGTGTATCTGCACACTGATTTCAGATAACTGAATGCCTGTCTTACTGTCTTTCTGATCGTGGTTTTGATGTCGTCATCTGTGCCTGTGTCGGCTGTAGTTGAGACGATGCTGCCTAGGCAGGTGGGTAGGTGAAAGAGACAACTTTGTTTAGATTTCTCCCGTTGATGGTGATTGATGCTTGTTGTTGTTGTTGTTGTTGTTATTGTTTGGGTATCTTCATCACCTCTGTCTTCTGTACGTTCACCTGAAAGAAGTACCTTCTCCCTTCACCACCTCTCCTCTTCTGTCAACTTGTTGGTTTTTGCCTATAGATCTTCGAGTTTGTGCGACAAGACATTAGACATAAAACATGATTGGCGAAATCCGAATATTCTGAGGTCTTTTCATCGGTCAAACAGCGTGTGGCCATCTTCTTGCTCCTCACAGTTTGTTGCATGATCCAATCGAATGCAGTCCATTCAGTTGACCACAATTATCAGGAAGATGATAGGTGATAGTAGGTGGCAACCTTGTATTACTGTTGTCTTCACTTCACTTCAGAGGGATCACTGAGCTTTCCGTTGTGAATCACTTGACATGTGGCATCATACAGTATAGCACATAAGTGTTGAGTGAGGTTGATACAGGTTTGTGGCCCTGAAACCGTGGTGTTGATGCAGTTGCCAGATTACTCCTCAGTCGAAGCCTTGATCGAAGGCGTTTTCAAAGTGGATGAAGTTGAGGTAGAGACTTGACTGCCATTCTATGCTCTGTTGTATGACAATGCGTAGCGTATCGTTGCAATTTGATCCTCACATGATTTGTTCTTCCTAACGGCAACCAGCCTGATGTCGCCAACTGAGTTCGGGTCTTCTGTAGTACTGATTGCACTTGTGTGTAGAATTCCTCATGTTTCTCTTGATGTGGATTATTTGTAGGTGCTTAGTGTAGCATTGTATGATTGTAAGTTTCCTCCTGTCGATTTGATTTCTTCTGTGATGATGTTGCAGGAGAAGGTGAGTTTTTACTGCATGAGAGCCTTTGATGCTGTTGAGGAGATCATGATAGCCACTCCATAACACAGTGTACTCGTGGCTGTTGTCTGGGTGACAATATCGGAGTAGATTATTGACTCTCGTCTCCTCTCCACAGTTTGTTTAGTCCACTTCGATTTCATTTGGAGATTCTTCTCAGATTCCTAACACTTCTATGTTATACCTTCTCATCTCGTTTGTGATCTGTGCAGCCTTGCCAGTTTCTAAAATTGTTCGGACATTCCATGTCTCTATGCTTACTTTTGCTTTTATTGAGAGAGGAGAGGACATATCGACCGATTGGGTTCCCGTTGGCTTTCACCAACTGGGTTCATTTCTTCTCTCGGATTGCAGCGAGGAATAATTTTAATTTTATTTTTTATATTTTCCTTGTGCTTTGTAGTTTTTTTGCGATTGGGCGACCTGGATTGGGAAATGCCGAATGGGTCTTCTGTATCTGATCTGGGTTTTCGTCAGCAAGCAGCCTGTTTGTGGTGATGAAACTTCGAATCGGAAGGAAGCGGTCGACGCATTCGAACACTTTCGCTACCAATTTACTTTGAATGGTTACGGACCTGATCCAGTAACCGGGAGAACCGGCTGGTAGGTGATGGAATCTCAGCTGGGATACACAAGACCCGTTGGCATTTTCTTATTGGTGTCATATGGGCCGCCGCTTGGCGTGAAGTTCAACTACATGTGAATGGAAGAATATAACGTGCTGCAGTCCTTTCTATCCTGTTGTGTGGCTGTGAGACGTGACGATTGTATCTCGGAGACATGTAGCAGTTGCAGTTTTTCTGTCATAGATGTTTTGGTTGCTTTGTCACATATTGTTGAATGACCGTGTGAGCAATGTTGAGGTCAAGTTCAAGGGTACTGAAGTAGACGGCAAGTCGATTCAGGACTCTGTAAACCTTAGTCGACTGAATTAAATTCCGGAGGACAGTGACCATTAGTTGAGCGTTACCAACTTTTACTATCTTATCAATAGATCTACTTAAAATCAAAATGTCCCACCGACGACAGCATTGTATCGTAGTAAGACATTGCAATTATTTTGAATTGATTTTTATCTAGGGTTAGTATATTTGGAAGATTTATTTATTTATTGACCATTCGGTTAGTCAGTCTTATAGCACACTTGTTAATTCAGCACATTTTTGTGGTTAAAACAGCAGTATTTGCCCTTTTACTGGTGTTTATTCTTTGCATATAGAGGTGATACACGACGAAACCTTCTCAAACCGGGGTTAAGATTATTCTTGACGCCTACACTGTCTACTTAAGAGTAGACAAGTTAATTACTGCAAAATTGTGTCTAGATACATATTTGTTTTATATTCTATTTTAGCATCTTAGTAACGAACATATTGCAGGGAACAAGAAGAGCTTTATTTGCTTATGGCGTGAATGTGTCCGTGGAACAAGACCATTCAAAGCTCAGTATATGCTTGTTGTACATATGCGAAGACATACAGGGGAGAAACCACATAAATGCATAGTGAGTGTTGAATTATTTTTTTAAATAAAAATAACCATTTCCATTATTGAAAAGAATTTTAAATATATATAATTATCTGACTGTCAGAGAAGACATATAATAGCTGCAGTTCTGTGACCTTGATACTCAACTTTCAAACAGCCAATCAAGGATGAAAACTCTCCTCTATCTACCTAAGTCTTAGCAGTCAAGCGGCATCCTTGACCATCAGCCTTTTGCACGGGACATATGCATGATTGTTGAGTTATTGTAGAGTAGCTACTTAAAAATAGCAGCCTAAATATTCAGCATGTCATGTAACTCATATGGAAGCTAATTTAATAAGAGGAAGACAATTACCTCATACTATTTTAAATTGTTTTCATAGACAGGATGATTCTATGATTCAACTTGACTTCTACGATATGAAAAATCAATTAGTAAAGTTAGCCAAGTGACGGAACTGTTCAGCTAACCAGATTCAAACAAGTTAAACGGTCTAACTCTGTCAAAAGAAACTGTCTCGATATTCTGTCGATCATTTCGAACCCGAATTAGCGAGACAGTCATTCAAGAAGAAGTAATTCAGTGAAAAGTACTGTTTTCAACCAATTTAAGTATATATATATATATATATATATATATATATATATATATATATATATATATATATATATATATATATATATATATATATCAGCACATCTTTCACGAAGTTAAACAAGAATATTGTTAGTAAGCTTCCTTGGAGGGTACCAATGATTGTTTTTACTTCAGATGATAACTCTTTGAAAGCTCTTACCCACCTACCTGAGTTCGAGTAGTGGGCTTTGATCAGCCTAATATACTTGTCGAATGTTACATTCACAATTGGATACTAGTACAACACATCATATTCGACAGTGTAGAATGCTACTCTACGGTCAAAAATATGGTAATTGTTAGGTGCTGGCATGCACACTCGCGTTCAGAAATCTACTAAAGAGGGGAGCTTTGGTCGATGCACCCTCCTACAGGTCTGAAACCTAGCTCATCTTGTCTAGTTTTTTTATTATTTAGCTCCACTTAAATATCGGATGAAAATGAACCTTGGAACATTGAGCATGATGTTAGTTAAACCTATTCCTGTGTGGCTGTCTCTCGTTTCTTATAAACTGGAGTGATCGGTGATCTAGACTTGTTTGGTGGGATTACATCTGATTCCCATTCACTAGCTAGTGCCTCCGTTACTCTACTTATCTTCAAGAACCTCTTGTGGTAGGCTGCAAAGTATGACTGAACTGCATGGTTTCAGGTTTGAAACAATCTTCCCAGCTTCCGGGAGACTTGCAGGATATCTACATCCCATTCAGATCCCGACTAGGTGTTGGGGAACTGAAATTTGGTTTTAGACCAATAGTACTCTTCTCCAAAGTGTTCCACTAACCATTCAAATCTCTCGTTCTGGGAGGTCCAAAAGAGGGACAGTCCCCGACTGATCCTATCCAATAGTGGCCCATAGAGATATGATCTATCTATGTCTCCCGTTAACCTGTTTTTGTTGCACGTTGAGACAGTGGTGATTCACACATTTGAGGTGAGTACTTGCCAGGAACAAGTTATTGTCACAAACAAATTGTAGAAGACCATCATCATTGTCAGTTCATCATGACGGAATTCTGTGGTCACTCCAAAAGTACGTTTCTGATTGCTCCAGCTTCCCTACTTGAGCGTTGAAATTGCCTACTAGTATGACTATATCTGAACGTTTTGTTGTATGCAGGAAGTTGGCAGCTTTTGGCGGAATTCATCTTTCATATGGTCTGGTCTGTGTGCTTATATGGAGACTATGAAGAGGGGTTTATGAGGGTTACAGTCCAGGTCTTATATTCCCATACAGTCGGACACCAAACAGGCAGTCTTGACTGGTATTCAGTTGAGAAGTGAACTTTATGCTTTAGAAACAAATACTGGCGGTTCACAAGAGTTATTCATTCAATTTTGAACGCCCATAAGTTGAATTCTACAGATTCTTCACATTGTCCAGATGAGGTAAGATGAATAACTTTATGTAGGTTCTGAATGCATGTTTCAGAAATACAGCATATATCTGAGATTCTAGATTCCAGAGTTTTGTCAAAGAGTCTCTGTTATTCAATTTGCCATGGAGTCTAGAAGTTGAAAGTTGTTATTTGAAATGTAGTGTCGTTATTATAAGAGACTTGGAACAGCAATTTGTTGATAGATCTTTAGCAGTAGTCGTCAGTTGAGAAGTTGAGAAAATTGTAAGGGAATTAATGTCACCACCAGAAAGTGAAGATAAGGAATGAGATCAAGTTATTTCAAATATATTACGATTGTGTTTTGTATCCTGCTGGAAGTGTTCAAGTAGTCAGTAGCTGCCGGTTGTTGACAGCCTTAAAGTTTTTTGTACGACGCACCTCAAGGAAAAAATGGTCCCCTTAACGTGACCGTAGAGTCTAAAGTTATCTGTTCGAGTTTGGTCACACATGGTCTTCTTAAGAGCTTTGGGTTGAGTCCCATTATTTGTGTGACCACATTAGAGCATAGAGCTGTCGCTCATCGGTTCAGGGGATGTGTTCTAACTAGTGAGTCATGGGTTCGCATCTCGCTCCAACTACCAAAGTTTAGGCCTCTAAGTAGTATCATTAGCCCTCATTCAATAGGTGTGGGTCACTGCCTATTGGACTAATATGCGCAAGGTTGCTGGGTGCATTTTGATTCCATGTAAGAAGGATGATGACGACTTACATCTAATGAGTTTATCTTTCAAATTTCCTAGTTTTTACATTTGGTTACTTTTCTTAATTTCAGTTTGAAGGTTGTACAAAACGTTATTCACGCTTAGAAAATTTGAAAACCCATCTTCGATCACATACTGGTGAAAAGCCTTATCAGTGTGAAATTCCTGGATGCAATAAAGCGTTTAGTAATGCATCGGATAGAGCAAAGCATCAAAATAGAACACATAGTAATGAGAAGCCTTATACATGTAAAGTTGACGGTTGTTCAAAACGTTACACGGACCCAAGTTCTTTGAGGAAACATGTGAAAACAGTTCATGGCGCCGAGGTAAGTTGAACGAGAATAATAATATGTATTTAGTAAGTTTTTTTACGTATCTATATTAAGTACATACATATGAATGGAAGGTTGTATTGGATAAACTTATTCTATGATTTGATTTAGTTGGAAGACGCTCAGCCAAAGAATGTTTTAGTTTTTGACTGAAAACGTTTATTTCTTGATACAAATTTAAAACAAGCAACGAATTTGAAAAAAAGCAGGACTTAATAATGAACAGTTTGCGGATGACTTAGGAATTGCACGATACACGTCAGTTATTCTCGCAACTGAGCAGTTTTTCCATTGCTCAACTGTGTTATCAACAGGGTTCTTGTGGGAAAACCACTCAGCCAAGATCATAGAACACAAGAGTGTCATAAACTAACAAAAGAGACTACTGAACAACTTGAGTAGTAGAAAACCACCCAGGGTGATCTGTAGGTGTAGAAATGTCAAAGTGGACTGTGCAATTGTAAATCATTTGGAGATTGATCATCCTGTTTTAGGCATACCGATTCATACAAGTCAATTTGTCAGATTCAGCTGATCTGAACAATTCGACTGTATCAGTTGAATTTGTCCAGGTAGACCGCTAGTGAACTCGGCTGCAAACAAGCGGAAAGGCCAACTAGTGCTTACATAACTCTCATCTAGCTGGAGAAATCAATAGATCAGCTTTTATGGCTTCTAACTACTTAGGTCGTTCGGTAGTATATTTCGTCAGGATTAAATGAATTGATAGATTTCAATAGAGCTCGCCAGCCAGATACTCTACACACTTCAGTATACATACCATTGAGGAATATAAAAGGAAAGGCATAAATACATGTATGACGTGAACTGAGACATCGATTTAGGCGTAATAACATAGAAATGAACAATTTTTGCAGATCAGGTGGCAATGCAAAAGGCAGGAGTGGGTGTTCAAACTGAAGAGGTTGAACATGGTTACGCAATAGATTATGAGTTTGGATAGTAGTGCAATCTAAAGGATCAAGTGGATTTCAGGTGAGAAAGTAGTGGTGATAATAATAATAATAATGTTGACACTGCAGTGAGAGCTGAGGAAAGATTACATTATTCTGAATAGGGTATTTAGTAGTCATTTAAGACGAAATCATAAGGAAATCAAGTGTGTATTGAGATGAGCGATAATGATAACAATGTAATGAGATTAAGGTTAATCAAGCGAAACAGATCGGGAATGAAAAACTAGAAGTGTAGGATATGAGTAATATTTGAATGCGAAGATCAAGGAGGGAAGATTAAATATGATTAGACGACAATGCAGCTGGTTGATTCAAGCTAACTACTATTTCTTTGTAAACATGAAGTTTAGTTTTGATGACATGAGTCACAGATGCCTCTATAATTGTAAGCACCTTTTTCTACTGTCTACTGATAATCATAAAAGACTTACAGGTATGAATATCATACCTGTAGTCCATCAAGTATTTCGTTATCAAGCTTCTCAGGATTCTTTATTTCTGTGTTACTACACCCACATCGATGTCGCAGTCCATGATGTGTATATATATTCTCTACCACTGCTGAATGATATATTTATAAAACTAAGTATATAGAATATCAAACTGACGAGTTCTACTGAAATTTATGAATTCATTTTACCATGCATTTTATTGCGTTCGTTCCTTGCCTTAAATTATGATTTTTATTTTTGCTTACTTACTATTTAATCAGTAGCCAGCGTAGATAAGTGAAATATGAGTTGTCTACTGACACAATTAATTGCATCTAATAAAACTTTCGAAAATTTTCTGGATGTTTTCACAGTCACCTATTTCCATGCTAATTTCTAAAAGCAGAACTCCGTTTGACCTATTCAGAAGGTCAAGAGTTCACTAGATAGCTATTTGTCTCTTTTAGACAAAACAGTCTGGTACATCTCCTTGATGTTGAATTTTAAAACTAGATGACTTAGTCATAGTATCATGAATAAATCAGAGTAATGACAACTGAAAAGAAACACTTTAAGAAATTTTCTCTTGCTTGAAATTAGATATTAGAGTAAGTTTATAATTCATTCATGCAAAGTGAATACGTGACATCAGAAACCTTGAGACATTCGGTTAAACGTGGTTTAGTGATAATATTTCGTAACAATATCAGTTAAACTGGTCTTCAGAAATCCAGTTCAATTTCATCACTTTCAAATTTTGTTCATCAGGTTTATGCAAACAAGAAACACAAGGGGGAAAGTTGGAGTGATCGACCTTGTGGTGGATCGGGTTTTGGTGGCGGACAAATGTTTGGAGGTGGAAGTGATAACACTGCACAAGATAAGCGACCGAATGGTTCGATGCCTGGTGCACGTGGAAGATTTGGCTCCCGTGGAATGAACGACAACAATGCGATCTTTCATCGTAGAGGTTATGCAAATCGAGAACAACGCCCATCGTCATCAAACACTAGGGAAGCCTGTTTGGCATGTCTTGGCAGTCCAGTTCATACATCATCGATGCACCCCGTTGATATAAACTCTGTACAGACTATCTCAGAATATCACAACCCAGAATTTTCTAGGCACAGACGATTTGGTACACATCTGTCTGGCAGAAGTACGCCACATATGAGTTGGAACTTGCCCGAAGATACTCATCAAAATATAAATTCTAGTGTTCTAATGATGACTTCACCCGTAACATATAACAACAGAAATGATTATTTCACCAATTTCAAGTGTGAGCATTCCATTTATCCAAGTTATTTTGATCTCGCTAGAAATATGATTGATACAGAAACCAATAATAATTTAATTCCTTCTTGGTCACCAGCGGCATCACGTGATAATGCTTGCTTTCGTAGTGTTGTAGGAGGAAGAGGAAATGATGAAAAACCAGAAGACACTATTTCTAAACGTCATTCAAAAATTGACGCATCAGTAGCACCACAGCCTGTCTCAGTTACTCCTCAACCTATCCAATTACCTTCTTCAGCATTGGATGATTCTTATCAACTGATTAACTCGAAACAAGAAAATGTATTCTCTCCGACAAACGAAGATTATGCAACATGCATAAGACAAAGTAATTGTAGTCAGTCAATACAGATGGGAACTTATAATACATCAAATCAGCTGTTAAAAGAATCAACAATGAAATTTTTGAAATATCGAACATCTGACTCAATATCAGATTGGAAATATCCAACATCATATCACAATATGAATAAAGATCACCAGTATAATAATCCTTCCAGTTCACATTTTAATGAAGCTGATCTGAAAAGGGTACGTTTATGTAGCATAAATATCTTTGGCAAATTTTTTTGAAACGAAAGGTGATTTGTGTTAATAATTTGTAATTACTATTCAGAAAACTTTGTCTAACCTTACTATTATGACATAAAATATGCTTCCCAGCTTGATCATATGATTTGACGGAAGGCTTCAGATACAACTTTCATAATGTTAATGCTGTTATATACCTGAATTTCTGAATATGACTTGTGCTTAGTTCTAGATTCTTACGAGGGTGTGTCACTGACTGAACTCAGGATGGGGATATGACTAACCATTTATCACTTGGTTATAGTTTACAGTTTCCGAAATTATTTGTGTACTATACACATTACACAAGAGATGATTTTAATTTAAGGCCTAGCAGATAATCCTCTAGAGTTTGAAGCGATTATTTGGGGTTTCAAGTCTCAGAGGGAATAGCATCACTCACTTGAAGGCAGGTACATCTGGTTGATGGGTTCTAAATAGGATGAAATATGCGTCCTGGAAATCCACTGCCAGCCATTATCCAGTATAGTTCATTTAAAAAATAACAAACGACTTAGACAGTCCGTTTACTCTGGAAAATGACAAACCTGGTTTACATTTAAATCATATTTAGTAGTGGATGCTTAGATGTGAAGTCAAAGTATTCATATAGAATGGTCATGAAATTATACCAGAAATGAAATGTTTGATGGAGCTGTCTACTATAGGTTAGACAAAGATCAGTAAATTTTAGTTGTTTGGATTCTATATGTTCTTTCCTTTCACTTCGTCTTTTATATTAATCTGGATGAAGTATATTTGCTGTGTATATTATCAAGCTGCTCAATTAGGAAACATCTTATCACATCAGGACTTCTGGTATCTTACATGGGTATAGAGTCCCTTTTGACGTAAATTGTAAACATGAGACCTGGTAATAATTTGCCAGGTGGTTGAAAGAAGCTGGTTTTCTTGTTTATCAAACTGTTAGTTGGATCGTAATGATGGATAGTGGCTAGCAGTGGAATTCAGAACGCGCACCTCGTCCTACTTGGGACTCATCAGATGGATACACCTACCTCCCGGTGAGTGATGTTATTCCCACCGGGACTGGAACACAAGACGGATCTCTTCAAACGCCATAGCGTTATCCACTAGACCACCAAATCGTTGAATCCTTTACTTACTGCCATCTTGTTCAGATCTCAGGCCTGTAGAAGTTTTCTTAGAGCTGTTTCTATTGAATTTTATAGGATTTTTGCATTCTTTTGATGAAACATTTGAATTTTGTCACCCATGTGCTCTAAAATCAAGGATGGTACTGTGCATTGCTTTAACGCTATGGTTTAGGCTCGAAGAGAGCTCAGGGTAGCCAAACCAAGATGTGGCATCGGTGCATGAAGTTTCTAACTGCTGGTCTGAGCCGTGTAGGAAGGTGTAGACTATCTAACTGGGTCTCTGGAACGATAGGAATCATGGTTGGGGACTCTTGGTGACATGGTTGAAAGTTAGTCATAGTGACGGGGATGTATTCACTCTTTGATGACTTCTAAAACTTGGATATTTTCATTTGCCTTTATCTTTATATTGTTTCCCCTCCCATGCGTTTTTTCTAGTTTGATACCAGCCTTTCCTATCCATTGTTCTTTGCATACTATTGTGAAACATGGTAGCTTGAACCAATGCACTTCTGTGCGAGGTTCCACGTGATCTGTTTAACTGTCTGTGCATCTGTCCAGTTCATTAATCCGTCCTTTGGGTTATCTGGTAACTGGATTGACCAAATTAGTCTTGTGAAGAGTTTCCGTAGTTAATCTTTAAAATTATGCTTGGCTCATGTACCTTTTACATTAAACCATTTAATTTATACGGAAATTGCTGGAGTAGCTTCATTGGTGTGTGTTCTATTGTAAGTGGGTGACTAAATTGGCACATAGTGTCTGAAGAAACTTCTGTGTAGCACGAAGTGAGATAAGAACTATGGTACTGCATCATAGATGTCTTAAAGAAATCTACTAGATAATCGTTGGCCTTCCACAAAATATACAAGTAGTTCTACTCCAATTTGCACAGTTTACAAGCATTGCAATAAACTTTAGACCTTAAAATGTTATTGCATGCAATAACTTATGAGCTGAACTGTGACCAATGTCGCAGTTCAAACATGATCACTGTATGTGACTTGCGTGTGTTCTGCTGTCTGAAAGACACTATTGTGTGTGGCTACCTGGAGACATAATCTTGTTTGTACGTTTTTCTCTTTCTGTAAGGAAAATTCGCTTCAATGTTTGAGTTTGATTTACATCGTCAACCTTCAGTTTCTGAATTTTTTCAACAGCTAGCCCTAATTCTATCTTGAGGTTTGTAGAGGTTTATTAATTGATATCAGGTTGGAATCTGTCGTGGACTTACATCAGTTGGAGGAAGATTAGAAACCTGGGAGCACTGGACAGCTGTTTGTCCTAGTATGGGACTCCTCGGCAGTGGGCACCCATGACCCCGCCGGGAATCGAACCCAAGACCTATAGGTTCCATGGTCGTAGTGAATTCAAACCTGAAACCAATTGGTAAACCTCCTAAAAACCTCTAGAAAGAATTAATCTATAGCTGAATGGTGACTAGCTTCGAGCGGTGATTCCCGAAGTTCCAATGAGAAGTCGTGACCAGTGGAGTCAACCAAGTAGAACATGAGGACAGTTACTCAACGATGGCATTGGATGTAGGTCGAGCTATATCATGGATTGACAGAAGTAGGAATTTTAGACCATTGTTCTGGGTTCGATCCTTGGTGGTGTGGGGTCATGGGTGCACACTGCTGATGAGTCCCATACTAGGACGAAACAGCTGTTAAGTGCTCCTAGGTTTTTCTTGTTCCTCCAACTGATGTCAGTTTATTATGATGAATTCCAACCTGAGAACTAATCCTAATGTTGACGATCCCATAGATATATCTATCGTTTGTTTAACAAACTTCTAGTTGATTAGCAGTTAATTTATGAGATACATATAAATTGGCCAATTTCATGATATTGAGAATGTTGATTTTGATCATTTATGATACTATGAGTTAAGTGAAGTAAAAACTGTAGTTTTACTGAAGGAAACAGTCCTTTTCATAGGGTTGGGTGTGCGGTATACTCGAGTCACTCATTTCTATAGTCACTTTATTAACTTGACTACTGCAAAGGAAATTTGAAAGTAGAACAGTTTATCATTCAAGGATTCATTCGCAGACATAATTTAGTTTCATAATAGTTTGTTAATGATTTAAGTAGCTTAATGGTTAGGTTTCTCACTCCATTACTAAGTGATTCAATAGAAAATGAATTTTCTCAGCTTTTCAAATATGCCTAATTGATAAATGTAAATAAATGAGATACTCAAGTTGACCAGTGATTCAATCCTAACATCTAATACCAAAGCCAGTGGTCATATTCTGTTTCTTGACGCATACACTTCGATTAACACTTCAGACATGAACACTAAGTTGATTACCATAGAATAAACAATCATGAAAAAAATTAATCAATGAGACTGTCTGCCTTGGGTTGGGCATTCTGACATTATTGCTACGGAATGATGATTGGAAGTGAAGTAAAAACCTTTATGATAGCTGGATTTGAACTCAAGAAACTTTCAGATTTTCCCTGGCTGCTGTATGAATTTGTTGTACTTATCTATCCGTTCATCTTGATTAGGGTAAAATCAAGACAAATTCATCAGCTCGGCAGCGCGGTTGGTAGAGCACCATGAGGGTACCCAAGGGGTTACTGTTTCGAATTCTGGTATAGTCAAGGTTTTCATTTCACACAAGCATGTATGTAGTTTAGGGAGGTGACTATCAATCATTGGATCACGGGTTCGAGCCCTGCTTCGTTTACCGAGGTATGGACAGCCAGGTATTAGCAGGATTAGCCCCCACACAATAAGTGTGTCTCATTGCCTACTGCACGGATGTGCACAAAGCGGCTGAGTGTGTGTTTTGCGTACGAGCATGCATCTTTCAACAAAATTCGGGCTTAAAAAAATCATTTTAGACCAAGATGAAGTATAAACTGAGATCGATTTTGTATCGGCTTAATAACCAAACGCTAGTGTGTATGAAAAATGAGTTGCACATATTTGTCCGTTTTGGAGCCCAACCTACAGAAAACTCTTCATTGAATAAAATCAGGAGAACGATATTGAAATAGAGTTGGGAATTAGTTATGAAGTGAGCTTCATTTCATTTGCGCTAATCAAGTCATGATTTATTTGATTAGTATATGTGTTTATTTACACTCAGTGAGATTTTCAACCTTTGGTGACAGGAAATACAAAATAAAACTTTTCATTACATACTTTACAATTTTCCGCTGTCAGCTTATTCAGCTGAAGTGATTAAACCATTTTGCATATTGGCAATTAATGTTTTAGTAATGAGTTATTGTGTACTTTTCTAGTACTGTGGATGGGTTCACTGACGTCAAAGATCAATCTAACAACTGAAATAATCAATTATACTTCTCCATTTTTGAAAATCTGCCTTTCCAGACGAAACAAAGAGACCTAATTGTTTATTTTGATCGTTGGTAGGGGGGTGATATTCAAAGTCGCCCGGATCAGTTAGATCACTTTGAAATTAAGAATGACTTTAAAGACCATCCTAGTTTGACAACCGAAATATCCAATTAGGCTTCTTCATTTCGGCTAATAAGGCAGATATTCATATAATAAAGAAGTTTGATTGGTTATTCCAGCTGTTACTAGGGTGGCCTTTTAAAATCAGTCGAAATTAACATCTACAAATAAATTAGCTATTTATATTTTATTAGTTACATAATTTTTTTCTATTTATTTTTAAGCCTTCAAGTGGAAATTTGTCAGTATCATCAAATTGTCATTCAAATATTGACTTCCCATTAAAGTCACACAGTCAAACACTAGATCAACTAAACAATCGAATTTCCAATGGTTGTTTAAATGAAATGTTAAACGTTTCAAATTGTCCTGAAGAAACATCCTGTGAATATAATTCACAATTAACCTTATCTAAGAAATGGAAAGTGGAAGATACAATGACATGTTCGAAAGGCAATACTACTAATCCGACAAAACTTTGTCCCGACTTGATCGAAGAATATTCTCCGAACTCTGAGCAAAATAAATGTGTTTCAAATACAGCACCATTGAACAATTCATATAGTGATGATAATATAGAGCAAAAATCTCGAATATGTGATATGGAATGTTTAACTCCTCTTGGTATAATACATGGAAACTCTTCATCAAATGGTAATAATTTTTTTGTAGTTGTTGATTTTTTTCTTTTTTTTTTTATCATTTTTAGTGAATGAGATTTTTAATGGATGTCAAGGTTGACATTTGAACTACTCATATCTGCTGGTTACAGCTGTAAACTGATGTACATAAATGTGGGTTGAATACTGATTGGTTGAAAGCTGTGTTTTAATGAAGTCAAGTCAAGGTCACTATCAAAATTGGACTTAGTATTACTATATAGCAGTTTACATAGTCATATCTCATATATTAAGATATAACTGAATATATACTGATTGGGTAATTAAGAATCAATCATAGCAAACAACAGTTCTAATCTCCTCATGTTTGGATGAGTCCATCGATAGTGTATTCAGTAATTTTGAGTTCATTGAACAACCAGCAGGCAAACTGAAGTATAAATTCTTAAGGCATACAGATGAGCTATTACAACTTGTGCAAATTCAACATAGTTTCCTTTTGAATGAAATATTTTCAAACCACAAAGTTTGACTGATTCGACATTACAGGTGTTAGCAGTGCTAGGATATAACTTGTACGACACTGTAATACTGTCTCCTTAACTAAATTGAGCGAGCGATCAACTAAAATTCATCTAAAAACATTCAGTTTATTGGCTTGAATGTTGATCAGCTACTCATTTATCTCAGTAGCATACACTACACATCAAAAATACTCTGCAGCACTTCAGTACTTAAAAACTAATTTCACTTTTCTCTAAAACTTCAAAACCGAACATTAATTTAGTACTTGGCGAAATGTATATCTAAAGGCTGAGGTAACGCACAAAATCATAGAAACAAGAATACACACTCATGTATAAATAAGCAAAAATTACAATGATTAAAGTTGCAGTCCTCAAATTATGGGGTTTTTAATTATGCAATGTATCATCATATGCACTGCTCAAGAAGTATATCTATGAAAGTGTTAAACACAGCAATGGCATGTCAAGGTCAAATTACAGTAAAGAATAATGAGCGAGTGAATACCGCGCGCGATAACTTCATGAGTTGAAAATTAGCAAGGATTCACGGAATGCTATGAAATTTGTGCACTAATCTGATACGGTATAATACAGTCAACGAACAGCAACACTATAGTGTTAATATGCTAAACAAAATACACTACAACAAGACTAAATAACTAGTTATGCGTAAGGAAAATAAAAGAAGTTAACATTAATAGTACTACTTATTAGTAGAGAGTAGTTGAGAGCTAAACAGACGCAAAACTAGTGCAAATGGTAGATTATTCACAAGGCAACATCAAACTGATGGAAATAGTTTAGTGTTATGTGGGCATTTTTATTTGATTTTAAACGTTTTTTCACTAGGTCTAGCAACACTATTATCAATAAATTCGTTTCCATCCCTATGGATGGCAAATAATATATTCTTTTGTAAGCACTGGGATTGAAATTTTAAAAAATATATATTTATATTCTTACTTGTTTCTTTTAGAATTATGGGATTCAGAGAGCGCGGCTGCTTCGTCTGGCATTGGATCAGGTGTAACAAACAATACAGTATCAAATAATAATAGTAATGATAATATTGTTCAGCAGCATCATCATCGTCAAAATCACAGGAAAACTGCTAATCCTCACAAAGGTCATCCAAATCACGATAACATTACCAATAATAATCATAATAATGATTACAATCAAGTTGTCAATGATGTTAACATTACCGGTAATCATAGCTCACTTGGTCAGTCAACATTTTTAGAAACACCACATACAGATTTAAACAATAATATTTGCTTCTATGACAGATCAATGCATACACGAATGAATAATACAAATGCTCCTTCATCACTTCCTGTTTGTACTGTATAGAACAAAATCGACAACTTGATAACTCATGTCATATTTCCTATGATCAGAATCATAGTGATCCATCAGTGGATATGAATCCACCGTCTCAGTTGGACCTGGAACAGCTTAGTTCAACAAGTTCTCAAGTGAGCAGTGGAGTTGGATCAATGAGCTCATCCAATGCTGGCAGTGGCTGTAATTGTACTGGTACAGGTTCAAGTACAGGTCATTCAATAACATGAACAAGGTTAATAATGTTGATGGTCACAGTATTATTAATAATAATAGTGCCAAAATAGTGATAATAACAATGGCTGTGTTAATACATTCCCAAGATCTGTTCACCGTGATAATTTCAATGAAGATAATCTATCTAAAATGTGGAGAAAGTACTACAAATCATATGGTTATCAACCTCAATGTAACCAGCGTACAACTTTGTATCCTGGAGAATTTAATTCAGAGAACTTGTGTTATTCAAATACACCAGGATCAATTGTAAACAATACTCCTCCTCCACCTTCAACTCCACCAGCGACTCTTCATCAATATCCTCCTCGTAATTCTCAGAATAACCTTGATTTAGCTACTCTTAATTCATATTGTACTGATCAAATGCGTTTCTGTTCTCAACCACACGTTTATTCTCGTAATTCATGTTCATCGACAATGAATTCAGGTCGTCCTCGTTCTGTTGAAACATTTTCATATGGCACTTCCCTCAGAAGAGATGTTTCGTTTGATCAGAGACAATATGTGCATAATTCTGTTAGGAATAACAATAATACTACCGAAGTTGATAACAGTAGTAATAGTAGTAATATGATATTACAAAGAAATTCTACTACTGACCGGTGTAATTCAAACGAGATATGGTTTCAAAGTACAAATAACAACAATAACAACTACTGGTCACATCCGTATTTTACTGAACAATCATCTCTAACCATGACAAATGATAATCGTGATTGGCTTGACAAATCTTCGACAAAATCGCTATTAAAAAAGCCACCTTCATCAACTCCTTCATGTGTCCCATCAAGATTTGCAGGTGAAATAAATTACTATCCAGAATATACAGATTGCTATCCACCGACTTCAAATTCCTTTCAGATCAGTCAACCACCATCGTTATCCTCAACAGGGATGGAGGTAGTAGCATCGAGGTCTACAACGTCATCAGCAAAACCACAGTCTTTATCATCCTGGACAGATGACCATCCACAATATCCTCATTCACATCACTTCCAGAATCCATATATTCAGTCTACTTCAATGATACATAATACTAATAATAGTATTATGAATAACAACTCAGTCGAAACAAATCATTCACTACAAACAAATTCTCAAATAAATAGTAACATCAACTTAAATTATTATCACACAGCCTTTCAGCATAACATTAAAGAACCAGAAAGTATGAATAATCATAATGCACCTTATTAACGTGTTCATCATCACCGTCTTCTTCTTCGTCATCATCAGTAGCTACACTGTCTACGCCAATGATATCAACGGTGTCCACTGCACATAACCCTTACTCATCTACATCGAATGGTCAAAATCAAGACGCCATTGAACAAATGAATATACCTAATAATATGTATACTTCCAGTACATCCTCACCATTATCCAATGGTTATCAAAATCATTTTACTAGAGGAGTACACAATTTACCAGTTAACAATTCAATTCATACATATATTAATTCATTAAATTCATCTAATTTATTGTACAGTCCCTTTTTACAATCAGTTTTTGAGGAACCAGTATTCACATCAGTAACACTATCATCTTCATCTTTTAATAACTTTGCCAGTTCTAATCAATTTTTTGTAAATGCTGATCCAATTAGTAATAATTTAGTTGTCTGCAGTATGCCATCTATGGACACAGAATGTATACCATTTCATTCATGCAATTAAATATATTTTATATTAGTTAAATGAGAGTGTGATAATGCAGTACACTAATTACTGTCATGAATATTATTATTATTATAAATATTATTATGATTTTAGTCATTATTATACTTTTTGATTTACTGAAGAAGTCTAGAAAGGACGAAAAAATTTCCATTTCTTTTTCTTCTTCGTTGAACTATATTTTTTTTCATGCTCCGTTGATTTATTTATATCGTTTTGCAAGCTAGTCAGAACAGTTGGTAGCATTTTTCTCCATGCAGGAAAATAAACACAATTTTCTGCCTTTATCAATGTACATTTTTATCTGAAAAGCCGGTTAAGAACATTTATACACTTTCATATTTATATACATTATTTATTTGAGGAAATAAGCGCCATATTTTTTCCCAAAATGTCTTAGTTCATTTCATTTTTATCATTTCTCTTTTAATTATTCTTTTAAAACAAGAAAGCGAATGGTTAAAGAAAACAGTTATAGATTATTCGGCAATCAGTTATACATTCTATTCTTTGAATTTGATCTTTATTCTTTCTTTTAGGTATAAAATTATACATCATAATGCTCTAATGACTATTTGAATTTCAACCAATGATGAAGAAGTGTTCATTTTCCGGTGACCTTGACATTTAATAAATTTCTACATGAACATTGAACCCAATGAAGAAATAAATAATAAATAGAAGACTATAAACACTAAAAATAAAAATTGCAGCATTTTTATTTTATCTAATCAAACAGTTATTGCTTCAAATATTATTTCCAATTTCAATAATAATAAATTGTGGACATACATTGAACAGGAAGTACATTGAACAGTATTAAAGCCTTTTCACTTTGGCAAAAATATAATTTGTCTATTATAAAAATGGTAATTTATAACAGAGTTAGCTATACACGATCCGGTTTATTAAGTGTGTTAAAAACTTGATGTTTATAAAGTAAAATGATTTCCCTTCAGTTTCAGCTTTTGTTTTCTTTTCTTTACTTACTTTTCGGTAATTACGATGTAACCTGAAACTATATTCATCAATCCTATCAGAGTTTGAAATTCACCTTAAAAGCGCCAATCTGTTTTGTCTAACTCATTGGAATATTTTTGGTCTTTTCTTGTTTTATCTTCTACTTTTTTGTTCAGTACATAATTCTTGAAGTGTTAATAATGAACAGTGAGATACAATAGACCACAGTTAGATTTCTGTTTTATGCTCATCACACTGACGATATCACACAACATGACAGATAATGTTAACTAATGTCTTCACATGAATAATAATTGCTGCAATATCTTGTATAAATAAGTAAACATTCAACTAAGCACTCTGTCTTTTGTTTTCCTCTTAGCTGCTTTTTGGATAAATATATAGTTTTGTGGTAATATTCTTACCTGATAGCTCTCAGTGTCGTATCAGGTAACACATGTAGGATTTCAAAATAATCCTCATCAATGAAATGACTGAGTGAATAACAAGAAATACGCGAACCATACTAATGCAATGGGACACTAGGACTGGATAAGAATAGAAACTGTTCTCCTTCTGTACCCCATATATACTCAACTGAGCCACGAAAATATTAGACAAAAAGACTGGTCTGTGACTGTAAGGAAGATACTTTAAATCTTTTGTATACAGTTTTAATGAACTTATAAAACTACTAGGTCAAAAGTTAAATAACTTATCTTGATTGGCCAGCTGTAGGACAAAATCATCCAATAAGGTTTTTCCTGACCACACTGCGATATGAAACAAAAATGCAAATACAAAAGCTTCTACCTTGGCGGTTAATGACTTAAAATTTTGATCCCTACTTAGACTGCTTTCTATCAATCGGGGATTAGTTTTCAGGATTATTGAACGTGAGAAACCTAAGCGCACCAAATAATTTTTCCGTCGTCGATTGTTACTCTTAAGTAGTGAGGGCTCACGCATTAGTCAGGTTTAGAACTCAACATTATCAGGTCTTGCAATAAGCACGTTACATCTCTGCTGTTGAGTTGTAGTTCAAAAGTTCATATCTTCCAACTCCGATGAATTCGTGATATAATGTGACCATCATCCGTTATCATCTGTGGGTATCCACCTCACTCCTAACTAGGTTGACCCAATCGATCTCATTTTTTCCTCAGAACTTCCAGAAATCTGTTTCAAAACCAGTCACCAATAAGCAACTTCTTTATAAGTAAAGGTTTTCTGAAGATGGACTACTGACAAAACTGCTAACCAGTGCTTCCGAGTCTTCAGGGATTTCTCAATCAGTGCCTATCGGTAATGAAAGCTACTCAAAAATCAGTCAGTCACCACATAGTCCAACTGGCACATAGGCTTATTTTCTTTGTCTAGGTTAACGGTAGGAACAAATTGATTGGTTCTAATTCACTGGTGAAGAGGTTAGTAAGCCCATTATCTCTACGATCAAAGTCCACAACCAGGATAAGTTAACCAGTGCATTATAGTCTATATACTGTTCATTTTTATTGACTAGAAACCTAATTATTTTTAATTTATTTATTGTAAGAATATTTTAATACAGTTCCAGTGTCTCCTGAAAATATGAACGAGACCTTTTTAGACGATTGGTTGTGCAATTTACTGACACTTCTAATCTATATGAACTAGCTGTAAATTACAACACATAACCATGAGAGAAAAAAAACCCTGTTTTCGATATTCAGACATGTTGAGGTAATATGTATGAGTGTATAAATCTGTTTATCTTGGGGGAATACCTGATAAGCATTGAATCGGCAACAATATTGTTTGCTTACGTGCTACTTTCTCAGGAATAACACAGTGGGATGTGATGTAATCATTTGTGCGAGGTTGAGGTTTGTAGCGAAGGCAGTGTTTTGTCGTCTCAACAATGATAAGCTGAGCTGCATAGTATATTTTACTGATAACGGGTTTTAATCTCTGCTTCAATATCATACTACTTGTTTCCCCTCTGTATGGTACTTTAAGAAATATGCCATGGGGAGTCCATTACGACCGTTATTAGCTGATGTATATATGTCACATACTGAACTAACGGCTCAAGATCTATTCACCAATGTCACACTCTATAGAAGGTATGTGGATGATATCTTTGTTATATGTGACACAGATGAGGATGCCAAGAGGTTGTTAAAAAGGCTTAATACCGTACAAGATCATATCAGTCTGACATGTGAGGAAGAAAAAGATCATCAACTTGCATTTCTTGATATACTCTTGTGCCGGAGGGAAGATGGATCTATAAGACGATCAATATACAGGAAGCCTACTTGGACAGGACAGTATTTGAATTTCCATAGTTTTTGTCCGATGAAATATACGAGAGGCTTGGTAAGATGCTTGTTCAATAGAATCCAACGTATTTGTACATCTCATACGATGGATGATGAGAATAAGTTTCTGACAGACACTCTAGTGGAAAACGGTTTTCCATTAGAGTTTGTCAGCCATTGTAAAAAACAGTTGACCCCAAAGCCTACAGTTTCCTTGGTCCCGAAGAAAAGCATATTTCTTAAAGTACCATACAGAGGGGAAACAAGTAGTATGATATTGAAGCAGAGATTAAAACCCGTTATCAGTAAAATATACTATGCAGCTCAGCTTATCATTGTTGAGACGACAAAACACTGCCTTCGCTACAAACCTCAACCTCGCACAAATGATTACATCACATCCCACTGTGTTTACCAATTTACATGTATGTGTGGACACACATACATAGGGAGGAGTAATCGTTCAGTGCAGACAAGGGTGGGTGAACACATCCGCAAATGGCTAGAAAAACAGTTTAACACACAAACTTTGATAAGTGCAGGTGACAGACATCCACCGTCATCTACAGCAAAACATATTATTGAAATGAATCACAGGGTTAATACGAAAACAGCGTTTAAGATAATATACAGGAATAATCAGGGGCGTATACTTAAGTTTGCCGAAGCGTTAGCCATTTGTAAACTTAATCCCCCGCTGTGTGCACAAAAACAATTTGTTGTTTCATTTAATTTACCTTGGTAATCCTTATCTGATTATATTACCAAGACTAGTGTCACAACCTTTTCATATTCACTATATTTGACCTTTAATTTTCATATATAAATTGACTTGACAAGTAAATGTGTGATCAGATTGTTGGAAATGTATTGCGCAAATACAGCACATTTTTCAGATAATCTTCGTCTTCTAATAGCCTTATCGAAATACTCAGAGTTGTAGAATTTTATAGGAGGATTTGAAACTGTACTCTAGGCTCTTATGATTTGTGCTGATAGTCGCTTTGACCATCTAATAAATTAACGACTCTCATAAAGCTGACATTCAAACCAAGGATGGTTAATTTCATTAGTTAAAATGATTACGGATAAGCATTACGTGTGATAACTTACTTGTTGAATGAATTGAACTATGGTCCTGCATCCTGATAGTTATTTCTAAGCCCACCATAGTGATGTGCATTCTATCCATTAGTGATGAATCAAATGGGTCCTATGTGTATTAGTTTGACGAATGTCGCCGCAGCAGGTGCGATTCTACGACTTGTTGAATCTGTGAAATTCATTTTTTCGATATTCGTGGAAAATAACTTGTTTGTTTGTATTAATGACTAGAGAGTGTTCAGTTTTAGTCTTTCTTCGAAAATAAACAATGTGAGCGTAGAAATATTTTTTTTAAAAATAGTTCCTCATCAATGGCTCTACACTGGTATATATCATTTTCAAAACGTAAAAATCACATACAAATCTAGTGGTGAGAGTTGTTTACTAGATGGTAATCAATCTCAAAGTATCAAGAGGGTGATATTTGTTCATGGTAGTAACTAAAGCATAAACTAATTAAAGTTGTAAAGTTTTGTGAAATTCTAACACTGTTGTTCAGTCGATACTGTGTATAATAGTAACTAATACGGCGAGAAGCGAAAAATGAATTTTTACGTCAAGTGGTCCGTTGTTGACGGTAATTACAAACAAGAGGGGAGGAGAACAGAACTGTGATAATAATAACGATAATGATATAAAAGTGATTATTATACTACTTATAATCGTTTGTATGGTGAACGAATGGAAATGTGTGGTTTTAATAGATGAGCTTTACGGATGGCCAGGGTAAGGAAAGAGGCTGTGTGAATTTCTTCTAAACACACACACACTTGGCTTGTTCAGGTGGATTCCGATAACTTCTGCTGAATGTCAAAGGCGAACTTGTAGAGCATGGATGAGATTAGAAGGAATATGATAAATAGCTTTAAAGGCGTTATAAATGTTAACTGGGTGACCGGTGTCAGTCAGATGAGAGAGTATCCAGCTTCTTATCGATCTGGTTTGCCCTTTACTCAGCCGTGAAGAATGATGTTCAGTGTTTCGACGATGGACTTGCCTAAATGTACATCTAATATAACTAGCTTCACAGAAGCAGTTGAACTAGTAAATGCATATATAAGAGGTGAAGTCAGGTGGTCTGTCTTTGGTTCGCGTGTTCATCATCAGTCGACTGCAGATTACACAGCATAACTTTGCTACACTGAATGATCTTCTTATGACATTCCTTAGACGCTGTGTCATAATTTCGCTGATGATGTCACCCTGAAATTGTAGTCTTATGAACAGCGGTTTCTTGGAAACTGTTGATACTCTGGTTTTCATATTAGATGTGTCCATATTTTTAGTTAGAAACGTCTCTGGATTTCCATTACTACTGAGTAGACCATGGATAATTTGAAGTTCTTCATCGAAAGTGTTATCTGAACAGATAAGTCTTGCCCGATGGACCCAACACTTAACTGAATTCCGTTTATATTGCAATGGAACGAAACTCAAATGGGTGTATTGACCTGTTGAAGTTGATTTCCGATATACACTGCATTTTACAGTTCCATCCGCTTTCCTTGTTAGTCGGATATCCAAGAAAGGTGATGTTGTCGTTGCTTTCTCTTTAAATGGTGAACTTTATCGCTGCATGAACTCTATTAAACTTATTTAATACAGTCCTTGCTTCGTTCCCATAATTCACAATCAAGAAAAGTTACATTTAATGGCAGTAAAATTCTAACTTGTTTATTATGCTTTCCAGGGGGCTATTTTTTAATCTCGCTAAGAAAAAATCTGCTAAGATTGGGTCTACTGGTGACTCTATAGCAACACCGTCTGGCTTTCAGTTGAATTCCTTTATGAAGAGGAAGTACATATTTATTATACATCTTAAGAGAAGCTCTTTCAAGGTAAATGGCGTAATTCCAGTTTCTATACTTTTCTTCGTCAGCTCGCTACATATGAAATATAGCATTTTCGTCAGAGGGACGTTTGTGAATAGGCAGGATATATCTCAGGATATCATAAACTTATTATTCACATTCAAATCTCTTATCCTTTCAATGAAGTGAAAAGTATCTTTAACTCTGTGCTTTAAAACTTCCTTGTATAATGGTTACAAGAGTTGTACTGGATATTATACAGTCGCATTATACAGAGAGTTTGACAGGTCAAGAATTGGTAGGAATGGTTATCAATTTTTATGCACTTTTATTAAACTGTATAACTTTGGTGTCACTGTACTCGTAGGTTTTAGTGTTTCATACAAACTTTTTTTAATAAAGCATTTTGGTAAAATTTAATGAATAAGAAAAGGAATTGGATGGGACACTGTTAAGCCACATTATTGTGAAAAGCCTATTTAAGCGTGCATTTTTACTAAATATTTTATTTTTCTATGGCTAAACAGAAACCCCTTGTTGCTGATACCTTTACAGCGTATTTACAACTCAAGTTAGTGTATCATCACTTTAACAGATTTTCTTGCTAGATATATAGGAATGATGTGATGATGATTAGTAGTAAACTACATGACTAACTTGGTTCGTTGCTTGCAGTATAGTATAGACAGTCATAATTACCTTACTTGTATTGAATATCACTATCTGTTGAATGATCATTTGCAAGTGACTGGCATAAATTGAGCTGCAAACTAGGTAATCACTTCAAAAAGTGATCAAAACCAATTTCCAGCTTCAATCAATCACATCATTTCTCTTCATATTCTCATGTAAGTGAAAAATCTTACTGAATGAGAGTGAAATTTCAAAATCTTCATATCTTTCTGCTTCATGTGAATGTGATTAAGATGTATAGGTAATATGTTGAAGCGTTACCTCATAATTAAAATTGTTTATATCATATATTCATTTTAGAAATGAAGAAACTGTTTCTAATTGAACTGAAGACAATAATAACACATTTATCGTCGTAGCATCATTTGATGATTTTTGATCGTCATATCATTAAAAGTAATGTAGTTTGATCCAGTACAACAACAGTGAACTACAAGTATCAACAAATCATAATCGTTAATAACCACTTCACAATATACAACTCACGTGCTTCAGCAGTCCGATGGGGAACACTTTGGTGTTTAAAGTGATGGGCACGAATTTCAAGTTTCGGTGAAGACACCATCACTCATTCGGGTACAGGTACATCCATCTGATGAGCCCTAATTCGGAAGAAACGCGCCATCTGGATCCCACCGATAGCCATCGCCAAATAAATTATAACAATATAGTGCCTTATCTTAAGAGCTTACATTTTCTCGACATAAGGTATACGACTTAAATTGGATAATTTCATTTCAATCGACAGGATGTAGTTCCTGCGGTAAGTAAATAAAACAGTCCACATTTATTTTGGTTTAATTCAAGCGATGAATAAAATTAGTTAATCTTTTAAAATGTATTAAATCATATTCACTCACCATACTGCAATTTGACATCTAATAGAATGAAAGATAATTAAATAAGTAGAAATATCATAATATTGTTAGCCAGTTACATTATCGTTTCCTTTTCACTGTTGTCAGTCACATTAACGTGCTAAATGTTCTGTATACATTTGTACTCATCAAAAGTTCAATGGCATAATTAATAAATGCCGAAATAAACTTCTTAATCATTGTCTTAATGACTGAATCATCAAATAAATCACGAATCACTGCTATCAGAATAGTTATACTTGGATGAAACATGGATCATTTAGTTGGTTAATTTATTTGGAAACCGTATCATATTATAAGTAGATTGATAAGAATTAGAAGGTGTCATGATACAAGATGAAATTGTTGCCACATAAGTTTGAGTACATCTTTAATTATCATGAGCATTGTTATTATTATTATTATTAGTCCCTTGGGTTCCGAGTGGAACATAGGGCTTCAGTAGCACGTCTCTATTTCATCCTGTTCTCTGAGATCTTTTGAACCTGGTTCCACGACAGCCCACAACCTCTCATTTCCTCCTCGCACGACCTCCTCCATGTCACCCTCGGACGTCCAACTCGTCGCTTCCCATGGGGATTCCACTCGAGGGCCTGTCCTGACGCGTGATGTCCTCAGTCGGCCTTCTCAGTGCATGGCCAATCCATCTCCACTTCCTCCTGCATATTTGTTGAGTGATAGGTTCTTGGTTGGTTCGTTCCCAGAGTTCCTTGTTGCTTATTTTTTCTGGCCATCTGATCTTCAGCAGCGAGCGTAAGCAGTTGTTGATGAATGTCTGTAGTTTATTGGAAATCCTTTTCGTGACGCGCCAAGTCTCTGAGCCATACAAGAGCACTGACTTGACGTTGGTGTTGAAAATCCGTATCTTGTTCCGCATGCTGAGTGCAGAAGATCTCCACACTGGTTTCAGGCTAATGAACGCCTGTCTTGCTTTTCCGATTCTGACTTTGATGTCCTCGTCCGTCCCGCCTGTAGTTGAAACAGTGCTTCCTAGATAAGTGAAGGAGGTTACTTCCTTCAAGTTTCTCCCGTTGACGGTGATTGGAGTTTGTTGTTGTTGTTGGAGTTGTTGGTACGGTATCTTCATCACCTCCGTCTTCTCTATATTCACTTGAAGTCCCGTCTTCGCTGCCCTGCCTCTTCTATCAACTTGTTAGTTTTTGCCTGCAGATCTTCAAGTTTATGTGACATCAGGAACAAGTCATCATTGGCGAAATCCAAGTCTTCTAGGTTCTTTTCCGTCGTCCAGCGTATCCCCTTCTTCTCGCTGCCTACTGTTTGCTGCATGATCCAGTCCACCACAATAAGAAATATCATGGGGGATAGTAGGCAACCTTGTTTCACTCCTGTCTTCACTTCAAAGGCATCACTGAGCTTCCCATTGTGGATTACTTGGCATGTGGCATCTTCATATAGTTGTTGAATGAGGCGGATAAAGGTTTGCGGTACTCCGTAGTATTGAAGCAGTTTCTAAATTACTTCTCGGTCGACGCTGTCAAAGGCCTTCTCAAAGTCGATGAAGTTGAGGTAGAGAGCTGATTACCATTCTATGCTCTGTTCTATGATGATGCGAAGCGTTGCAATTTGGTCCATACATGATTTGTACTTCCTGAAGCCTGCCTGTTCCGGTCGCAGTTTTGAATCGAGTGCATCTTTAAGCCTCTCCAGGATGATGCTATCATGAGCATAATCTCTTATTTTTTATAAAGCTATCACGTTCACAAGGAATGTTATGTTAATTGAGAATATTCACTGGTTTATTGACTTAAAAAGCCACTCTATCATACCAAATAACCCGTGACAAAATGCTCTCAATTCCGTCCTATGTCATATGGGATCATGATACATTTCATACATCAGTAAGCACACTGAACGACAACCTGTGACACTAGTTGATGTTTTGGCAACCTATTTGTATATTCAACTGAGATACAAAGTGCAGATTTCATCTGTCGCATAGTATAGTATTAACATTTCAGATTGTATGGATTATAAAGGTTTGTTCTGGTAGCTCAGGCAGCAGCGAATTTCTCAGTTAGTTACATATCCGTGGTCGACATGTATATCTACGCGGAAAAAACAAACAAACATCACTGAGTAGTCTTTGCCTGCTACATCCAGAAACCGAATCCAAGTGCTTAGCTTACACGGTCAAGTAATGAGATATAGGCAACCATAGTTATTTTTCTCTGATTCTTTTGGATTTTTGAAAATGTAATCACATATCCCTGTTGATTAACAATAGACTGTTGTTTGTTTACCGAAGTTTAAGTGAGGATTTGTGACCGATGCCGTAAACGAAGTCGGACGTGAAGACAATTACTCAATGACGCCATTGGATGGAGGTCGAACAATATCGCGGTGACAGGAGTCACGAGTATGGACCATTGAATTCCGATGAGGGGGTTCAATGGCAACGTGTTCTCAGACGAACCTGAAAGTTCTAGGCTTAAACTTCGGGGAGATCAGTGACTTGCACTGCTGAGAAGTCTTGCTAAAGGACGAAATAGCTGTCCAGTACTTCCAGGTTTTCAATGGTTGTCCAACTCATGTCACCCAAACCACCAAACTGATTCTGAATACGATTGTTGCGCTTTGGAGAATGAAATCATCTTAAAGAAACTTTTCTTTTGTCTTTAGGAAAATAAGCTCCATTTTATGTGCTTTGTTAGGTCTAAGAAATATAAATACGTGATATAACAAATAAGAAATAGGCAGCAGATGCATATCAGATGAGTTTGTTTGAGTTGATGCACAGTAAAACACAATTACTTAGTGAATGTTGTTCAGAGTACAACTGATCACTCATCACCATGTCAAGGTGATCACAGAACTGTATAATTTAATTTACACAGTTCTGTAAGTTTTATTCACGGGATTCAACATTATTAGACGTCCTGATGCATCCAAGGTTGGTGCCGTATCATTGTTATTGTATGTGATAAGTATTGATTCAGCGATAAGAGATTCAGTCATCGATCGTCTTCTCCGCCTCCTCTATGGAGTATAATTTATTCAACAACAGTTATCAATGTGTAGAGAATTCTACTACTATATAAATCAGAGAACAGAGATAAATAGATATATTATAAACACTTTTATTTTGCGCACTTTACCATGCCTCACATCGGCTTTATAATGTAACGCTTGTTCCATCATCTTGATACTGCGAAGCAGATTAAACTCCTTCAGGATTTCAACTTGGTAACTCTGTTGATTGAAATTTTCATTTGACTTCTCATCATCCCGTGCTTTTCACACTGTCTAAGGCTTACAGATCAGCGGTAATGGAAGGGAAAAGTGGTAAGAACAACGGTATTTCGGGAATCCAGCTTATAAGCTGGAGTCAGATAAGTACATGACAGAACTGTGTAAGTGATACCAGAAAGTTGTGTGATCACGATGACATGTTTATGGTCAATAACTTATACCGGAGACGTTATACAGTATTTAATACGGTTTTACTGCGTGTAATACCACATAAAATTATTCAGTACCACAGCACCCAAATTCTACGCTTACAATGATAAAAGGCATCATATTGGAAATAGTAGTTTCCTTTATGAATGGATTGCAGTGTCAAATAACTCAGGAACTGCCACACTCTTCCGTTGTTCAGTTTTCAAACATTATAACGAAGTACATCAATCCTCATTCTGACTGACTGTATCTCAAAAAAATGTTTTCAGCAGGCGATAGTTCATCTTCTTTTGATGATTTTGGAATTGTCAGTAATCCAAAAGATTTCTCTGAAGGACTTCTATCATACATCCGTACTTTTCCTTTAGCATGGGTGGTTTAGATGTATCAACAAGTCTTTTTACTTGATCATTTGCCAGAGGATAGTGAGGTGGAGATCGGACATGCTGGATGTTATTGTTAAGCTTGTATTCATCACGGATTGATATTATTGTCTTGACAGATATTATGAAAATGACTTGATGTGAACTGTGTTCTGTTATCTGTAACGATCATACACCGTAGTCTAAAATGTTAAAGTATTTCTCTTAGTTTCCTAATTTTAGCCATAGTGGAAGTATCTTCCATGAGGAAAACCTCTGGTCGTTTTGAAAATACATCAGTCGTCACCCGGAAATATCTTCCTAGGAATGGAATGCACAAAAACTTACCTAAATCCAGCTTAGTAGATCCTAATAAGATAAGAAATTTAGGAACGAGCTCAGCTATAGCTCTGCACGCCATTACAAAAAAAGTAATTTAGTTGGGTGAAGGGCGAGATTGATTGTCGAATCTTCGTTTATCGAATCAACATCAAACACATGCAATCGAAATGATTATGCACCTGTTTCAGGTATATGGAAAATTCTACTACCCCTGTCATCAAGAAGGACAGAAAATTAGGACTATATAAACTGTTTCAAAGTAGTGGAGTTAGTTACCTGATATGAATATGGACAATAAATTATGTCCAAAACGTTATCCAGTAAATGATACTGTTTCATTGTGTGACGCTTTCAATAAACAGACTGAAATGAAGCTCACTTATCACCTTTTTCTCATAGATGATGTAAGGGTTTTTTCACCTGATATATTTAGGGGACAGAAGAATCTTAAAACTGATTGATCACAGGAATCAATTAGCCTACTCACTATGTTTGAGGGAGACGTCTTCAGAATTGCTGTGAAGTTTGCTGGATCTGCTCAACAACCACCTTTGTCTACCACAAATTCAAAGTATTTAATGGATTGGATAAAAAATTACACTTGTTTCTATGTAAACAGAAATAGAATTCACCAAACCTTGAAAAAGTGATGTCTAGACGATCGGAAAATTTAACATAGATTGTCCTAGTAATTTTTCATTGAAATCTATTGACAAACCTTGGATTTTAGACGTAAAAATGTCCACAATTTTCTGGAGAATAGCAGGGGGTGTCTTTGCATCGAAGGGTAATCTTTGATAATGATGCAAACCACTGTGAGTATTGGTAGTAAAATGTACTTTTGATGAGTCATACACTTCTATTTGCAAATAAGCATCATGAAAATCCAACTCCGAATACTAATTTAAATGATTCAACTTGGCAAAAATATCTGATACTGTTAATCGGTATGAATGGTCTAGTGTAGCAATCAACCCAGTAAAGCAGTCAGCACAGACACGTACTACGCCACTCGCATTCATCACTACATAACTGGTGATACCCATATAAAGCAGTTCACTGGCTGGTGAACACCAAGTGCTTCTAATATATCTAACTCTTTTCGACTAACTTCACTGTATTACGAGGAACTTTTTCCTTTAAGTTCAAAACTGGTTTAGCATCAGAAAGTGTTTGGTTATCCGGAATGAACAGCATCATCAAGTTTCATTGAAGACTGCTTTACAGTTGACTCACAGACGACTGATCAAGATACTTACATGAGCATCAACAGATTGTTGACTTGATGGACATACTTTTTTGATAACCGAATTTCAGTGGATATCCCAAAAGGTTAGTTTATCGATGCAATCAATGCCGGAAGGGTTCGAATCATGACGATTCGTAAGATAACCTTAACTTCTAAAATCTTTTTGACAGAAATATAAAGTTACAGCTAATCTGATCAACTAATTATTAAATTTCTCCAGAGGCATTTTTAGGAACTTTAAAAGTGCTGTAAACTGATGAACATCCAATAACTCACTAGGTTTTCAGGATGTCAAGCTAATATTCAAAGGTATATCAAGCTAAAGGTGAACTGGATGGTTATTAATAAGAAAGTGTACACATTTCCATTGTTTAGTGTTTATACATTTGAAACACGAAATATTGCTTTGATCTGCTTTCTTGGAATGGACTTTTGTCTGAATCTGATTTGATTGGAATGAATACCACTAGGATTAGGTTAGCAAAATCATTCCTTAAGTGCATTTTGTAGACGATTTACAAACTGTACGGTCCACATTGCCATTTCTCTTAGCTGAGTAGTTTTTCAACTGCTTGGGGAAATCTACATATCAGCCCGAATGGTTTCTAACTGCTAAAGTCGTTCAATAATGGCATATTTTCCTAGTTCATGATAATTTTCTATCAGAGATTATATACTTTGATCTTGACTGGATAGTTTGTAATGGAAACCTTGTTGACACCACGACTGGGCAGTAAACAAATTGGTCATCCTGTTTCAGACAAACCGGTTTTTGAGAGCCAGATAGCTAGATTCAGGTAAAATGAACTAATCTAATTCCATGAGCTGAATTTGTCTGAGTACACAGGTGATGAGTTCGGCCTAAACGGTCATCGGGTGTTTGGATCTGGCTGGCGAGATCTACAGATCAGCTTGAATGAATCCTAACTACTCAAGTTGTTCTGTAATAGTATACTTCTTTATGTCTATATGGTGGGGATTTATCATATTTTTACTTCTTATACAGAACAGAATTAACTTTCCTAGAGCATGAATGACTAAATGATTGCAGGGACAATTTTCTAGTTATAATTCCTACCAGGTTTATTTGTGACGTTTCAAACTGTTTCTGCTGCTGTTATAAGAATAACTTCACTTGCTTGCAATTGAAAGACAATTTGGATACCTCGTAGTCAACCAACTGATCCAAGAGTTTTCGGCTGAGGTTCTTTATAGTGATGAGTATCTGTTGTTGTGTGTCAAAATGTTGAGGATGTATAAAGATAGTTCTTAATTCCTAATCCATCAGTTAAGAGAAATCGCCCTAAGAAATATTTATTCGGTCACTTGAAAGCGATTGAACACAAACTTTTTATTTGATAACTCTGTATTCCTTACTGTAAATGCTGCTGGGTAGGAAAGCTTACAGTTTACAAGACTTTGGAAATTGCTAGGAAGTGTGTTGAGATGAAAGATCGGTAATATGAGTAAAGCAGTCCTAGAACTGGTTTACATGTGAGTTTAAGAACGGAATGATTTATGTACAGCTAAGTTTTTTCATGGTGAGACGTTAGTGACCAGGTGCTACACCACATATCTCAATTCCCCCTTGCAAGAAACTCAAAAGTAAGCCAAATTATTTGTATTGTTTTGTTCATAAGAACAAACGGGTTGTTTGTTAACCTTGAATTTTATCATGGATACTAATAATGTGCGCTGTGTAAAGGAGAGGACCTGGATGGCTGCTCTAGGAAACATTACTAGCTGCAGGTCTATGTTTTAAGATAGTTCTCGTCGATTGATGATGGTAAAAAGCTGAATGAATTAACTATTAGATTTGATATTCAGTACACGGTGACAGAGTATTATTTACTTAATGACGTTTCGAGCATAGATTATTGCTCATAATCATGTGATATGACTATGAGGAATAATGTGGGCGCAAAAATTCGTCTAGTTAATATTACTGTATAACTGTATGCTGTATATCGAATAAACAAATCTACTATGGAATTACATCCTACCACGGTATCAAAGATTTACCCTTACGTTATTGAATTAACTAGCATAGTCAGGGTTAAGAAGCCGGAGAGAGATAACCTAGTAAGCAGCAAGTCATGCACTATTCTGTCAATGGATCTCGTGATCTCGAAATGTATTATTACCACTGATTCCAACTGATTTCTTCTATTAGTGACCACGTTTGTAAATGTGATCTGCTTGTAGTGAATGGTCTTATTTGTAGAGTGTCGTATGATAGAAATTTGTTCAGTTTCGGTCTGAGCAAGAAGTTTAACATTTTGATTTGAATTATCTTCACGATATGAGAGATGGTGTCAGTGAGTCTGCAGTTATAAATTATGGTTTTGACCCCCCCCCCTCCCTATGTTATATTTCTGCAATATGCGAATTCTTTCCTATGCCTAAGAGAAAGTTCCATACTCCAATGAAAAAGTAAGTAATCTGAACAGTAGGAAAGTCATTGTGATGTTAGCTTTTTCCTAAATTAAGGGTATAATTTAATCTCTTCCGCGACTAGCGTTTCAAGTCATATTGTTGGTATTGTTTGAATTAAACTGTTTGTTACCTTTCTTAGTATCGCTTGCATAGTCCTTCTCAATATGAGAGGAGGAATGAGATTATTACTATCAGTAAATCATACATCGAAATTTTAACAGATTGGCTGAGAATCGAAGTGAATTGTACCTTCATGATCCAGGTGACATGTAGAATAATTTGTTTTACTGATGAGCTTTTGCAGGACACAGTAAAGGTAATGCACTTTGGGTGTGCTATCAACTGCCTTAGGTTCGTAAACCACTCCCTTCATTCTACATCTTTATTTTACCCATTGGATGCTCTCATGTATTTGATTAAAGGTGGTGATTTCACCCAAAACAAGGCATTTCCCTTTTAAATTCTTTCATTAAGACCAAGCTTCACTGTTCGTAAAAATGTTACTGTCTTCAGGATGAGGTTAATGGATGCGATGGTGTATCGGATTAAACCAGTGACCACAGAAAATCCACCGAGAGTTTTACATTGATAAACTCTAGTGAAAAGGTTTGTTTAAGATTAGTATACCAAATTTGTTGCTGTGAGCCACCTTTTAGTATTTCGATCCCTCAAGAATAGAAAAGGTAAAATTATACCTATACCTACTTACTCACAGTGGTACCATTTCTTTCCAAGTCAATCTCAAGAAGTATCTTCAATTTACTGTAAATTATCAACCAATCTAATGTTCGTACAAATGACCATGACCATTGATTCTGAAGGAATTGCAGGCATCCTAGTGTCATTAGAAAATCTGGATATTTAAATAACACTTGATAGCAGTGACAGTTATAACTTTGTTCACACGCGCTCTCATTGGCTACTTGGAGTGATGTAGGATATCTGTAGCTCAAGTGGATGATCTTGGTTGTTTTGCTTCATCTGAGCTAGATAGTTTAATCGCAAGGCCTTAGTTGTCTTTCTGGAAAAAATCACCGGCACCAAATTCAGTCTGAAGTGAGCTATTAACATTCCACTATCAGTGATTCAGTAGCTTGCCCTGACAAATTGATGTATGTTTAGTAATTTACTTTGACTGTTGTATCACTGACTGGACACGTTTTCTTACCGAACGATTCTATCCCTAACTTCTGACCTTGTAATTAATGAACACTTTTCTTATAGGTAGGTAGACTGGATCCCCTAAGTCTTTACATCCATTAGTAACTGGTTCACCGAAACGCCAAGCTTCTAGAAATTCACTGGTTGTCTTTGTTTCCTCTCTCCAATAATCTCTATATTATCAAAATCGAATTCATGTCCATAGTTGTCCACATGCATCGAGATGAAGGAAGAAATGTCATGATTGAATGCCAACTGATGTTGATATAGACAAAGGTGAAGTGATAGTGGTGCAGATCATAGTTTTTGCAGCTGATTTTGAAAATGATATGTAGTGAATGACTATTCCATGAAGTAGTCAGTCAAAAGGTTCATGGTGTTTGATACACGAGATAAAAAACTCGTTGTCTCAGTACGTCAAGGATGGATACTGTCCAAGGATATACGTTTAACGAGGGAAGGCGTTACGGAAGAAGAAAAGAGTGATGACCTAACAACCACCTGTGAATGGAATATTTGGAAGTATAAAGCTATTATGGAATGCAGTAATGCGCTGTATTGCGTCTAACTTACCTAACTCAAAGATATGAGATCAAAAACGAAGCAGCTCCTTCTGATTTTTGCAACCGTGCCTGGACATCCACAGCTAGATGAGAACAAACTACTACTTTAGGCCAGGAGACCCATTAAGCAAGTCCTACTCATTAAATTAGCTCACTTCTTAGAGATGCTAATAAAACGGATGACAACTTCCTGTATGACTCTGTTAATATGGAGTTTTGAGCTGCACAGTCGACTTGGGTAAATGTTGAATACCCGAAGATAAATATGTTGCAGCAACTTTGTTCGTGCACTGCAAGGTACATTAGATATATGAAGTAATCATTTTGTAGTTCCCCAATAAGTCTGTCTATATTTCTGTGCCGAATTCCGCCTCCTGCCAGATAATACAATGTAAGGTTACATATTTAACGCTCTACCCCAATTGTTGGCGAAAATAAAATCAATGTTCATGAATGCATCAAAACTTGTGAAGGATGTCGATCACTACTGAGACATAGCTACTCAAAACTATTTAAATGTTCTCAGAGGCAATATACTCTGCAGAAATGAAATGAAAACGTCTGCAGGCAGCATTGTAAGTGCTTTATTTATTTACAGAAAAGTGGCAAAAATATCACTATGGTAAATATTAACATTTTTTAAAATTCTACCAATAATAACGTCAGCCTTCTTGAAACTTCAAGATATAAAGTACACCATACATATTTTTTGCCTACCCCATGTAACTTTATTCAAGTTTCTTGACGAATACTGCGTGTGCCAGTATCACGTTGATATTGAAATGAATTTTGTTTATACACATTGGACAGCGAACAACTTAATTAATTACACCTTCTCAAATCCCATGGCGTTTATCTTCCGGTTTATCTGTCTTTATTGTGTGTTCGATTGGCGCATGTTAGTTAGGATAAGGCCTGTAACATTCTGGTCAAGTACAGGTGAAATCTACTCGTATTATCCGATCCACGTTGGAAAACGTTTACAAATAATACCTTTGCGCATTTACCACACCAGTAACCATACAAATATTAACCCTTTGCTTTTCTTCAGGTACTTCCAGTGTATTCCAACAATCAACATTTTTCAAAGTTATTAGGGTTAATATAGATCAACTTAGCTACTTCACATCCATTTCTACGTTGATGTGAAGGATGAAATTGATTCAACATAACTTTTCTTGTCATTCAGGACGAGGTAATCAAGTGGTATTCGACGTAATCTACGCTGACTGACATCATGTACTTTTTTTAATCAGTGACACTGCTTCAACAAGTCTTGTTAAAAAGCATCCTTTGCTTTCACTATATATATATATATATATATATATATATATATATATATATATATATATATATATATCACTTTAAATGGCTTAAAGCTTTTCTGTTGAAAGCGATATGAATAAAAACGCTCACTGCGTTGTTTATCCCAGATAATTACCGTATCAAGATTGTAAGAATAGACTTTATTATCTGTGGGTAAATGTGATTCCATATTAACATAGTTTATATGATGTAACACATAATGATATAGTAACATCTGAAGAGTTTTTACAGAGTCATACCTGAAGAGAAATATTAGGAGATGTTAAACTACCGCGAAGAACGCATTATTCCTACAGAGGATGCCTAAATGCGTGGCGATTTTCTAGTAGGTGACAGAGACTGCTGAAGAGTAAAGAGTATTTCGGAAGACTAGAAAAATTTAAGAGGACTGTTGAGGAAGCTCATACTTTGGAAGAAACAGGCATTAAAATTATTTAGTTTATCGCCAATATTTACCCAAAGTAATATGTTTGGGTACAGCAAGGAAGAGCAGGATTTCATGAGATTAGGACGAAAAAAACACGTGTCGAAACTTTTGATAATATCACTGCAGCATATTTTATTCAGAAATAAAGCGATATCTCTGCGTAGGTAGAGTAAGAGTATTGTTTTTCTTATTTCTATATATTTAGAGGCATTACTGGTGTAAGTCAGTAACTACGGAACGCATTAGTAATGTACGCACAACGAAATCGAAAAACCTCTTTAAGTTAGGGTGGACAATGTGGCCAATAGTGTGTTCAGAAGACCGGATGAGCCCTTCAGCATATGTGCTTTTCAAAGCTATAGCATCAAGTGCATACCAGATCAATGTTTGACTTAGACATACCGAGGCAGATCTGCTTAAACTTCCAAAGACACCTGTATAAGAAAAACGACTGGAAAGAAAACATGAGTCAAATGGACTATATGTAAGAGGTCCTGTACACAATACAATGGTGTCAATATTAAAATGTAATAAACAGTATTCTTCATGAATAAAAGAAATTCTGGGAATTTGTGAGGGTTAGTTAGTTGTATCAAATTGGTGTAAAATAATACCATGAGGTTTAATTCCCGGTTAACTACTTCAAGACCATTTTTCAGAGGAGAATTTACTTATTGACATTGCAGACTTAAATAATATGTTCCCACTTTTGAACTTTGGTGGTAAAACATTCCATGTTTCCCCATATTTGACACTGAAGAAATAAGAGTGAAGCTAAGTACTACCGCGAACACATTTAAGATAATACTCATGCCTGCTAAGATTGTGACGTACTAGACAGGCAAAACGAAGATAGCGATTTAGGAAGTAGGCTATTCCCATGATGATTCGAAATAAAAAAAATCTCCGAATATGTGCGGTGCGGTATGAAATTCTAAACATGTAAGATTTCAACAGATACAAGAACAGTACAAATTTTAAAAAAAATTATTGTTTATAGTAACAGTTTTATTGGCAGCTGGCGATACATTAGCTTCCTGTTTTGACACAGGAATGAATACAAAATAAGATTAATTTTGTTGATAGTAGTTAAGTCAGACAGTAAAAAAAATCTGTAATTCCATATAAGTATTCCAGGAATAAACATGTGCTGTATTTTTGAGCAGTTATGTGTATATTTCCATCTGGTGTAAAACTGTAGCATAACATTCCTCCATAGTCAATAGGCCAGGGTTCAACGACACTCAACAGTGATACTGGCATTCATAGTTTAACTAAACTCGCCAAGCTGAAAGCACCCGGTCAAGTATCCCACTTATTCTGCACGCTATCGATCGTCGAGCACCTGAACCACCTTACGATGGACCATTTAAAGTGATCAAGTGGCATGAGAAATTCTATTTAAACGAGCGAAACGATGTTAAGATACTGTTAGTATCGATCGTTTAGAACCATCTTATTCCGAAGGCAACCCTATCATAAGTGACGTTTCAGTTCATTATAGCCGAACGGCGGATGGTCCAATTATCGAAATTCTTGACGATGTGCCTGGTAATACACAGATACAAAAATCACCGGCGCAACAAAAAACACAACCAAGTCGAACCGTCAGGTTCCCGGAGCATTTAATCATATTTAACCATTTTTTTAATTCGAAATTTTATTTCGGGGTACCACTTTTTTATCTACTGGGAATACGAAAATTCTCTTACATTTTATCTTTCTGTGTCAACTTTTTACTGCCACGTAATGGAACTTTTTCAAACAAACAAAATGGAAATAAGAATAAAATCTATTTTCGGTATATTTATATGTAAGTGTTTCCCATTTTTACAAAGCGTTTTCGTGGTATTAAAAAGACTTTTGTTTGTATTCCAGGTGCGACGAGCACTGAACGAAACGTCAAAGGACACTGAGGACCGCGATCGACGAACAATTCAGTGTATTGTATTTTAATTTTTCTGTCACCGCGACACCCTAGAATAAGTTCAGACAACCAGGAGCCACTTCTCACAGTGAGCCCATCGGAAGAGTTTTATCAGTGGAGAAGGCACTGGGTTTTAACTTCCGGCTGGTATTGTCTAAGAGTCCGCATGAACCCACTAGCTGGGGGGTGATCTGCAGTGTCACACACTTCGCCGGAGTCAATAGTATAGGGTTCGACGAGGCTCAAAATTGATGCTGACCTTCATAGTTTAACTAAACTCGTTAAGCTGAAGGCAACTGGTCAAGCATCCTCGCCATTCGCCACGCTGTTGTGTTATGTTGCACTGCTCGTAATCGACCCTCTAGACACTCCATCGGAAAGCATCGTTATCTTGGCCCGACTTCACAAATATACTATTCCATCCGACTACGCTATTGTGTTCTTTCTTGGTCTCGTATTCGTGGTTATATAACAAGTTCGAATAGCTAGTAACTGGCCTGTGCGTCTGTCAAGTTCGTATCAGGATAATTCCTAAAACACCTTTTCTTCATTTCGTTCTTAGCTGAAAAACGGGGTGAATAAAGTCTTCGGTGTTTTGAGTTCTTGCGTGTGTAGGTCTCACTAAAAGCACTGCGTTTGCAAGCCCAGTCACATATGGTGTCCTGTCGAAAGTATGTTTGTTGTTTGAAGGGGAAACAAGCTCACCTGGTAGGTGAAGAATAGGTCCATATACGAGTTCTGTAGGGGTACATCCAGCGTCAGATTTCAACGCGTTACGAATATCTAGTATGATTGAATGCAGTGCTTCGATCCTCTGCAGTATGTTTGCAGCCCACGGTCGATTGTAATGTAAGATGGACATCCCAAGTTCACGACCCATTTTTCTGCGAAAACGTGAGCGACAGTTTCAGCAGTAGTATCCTAATAGATAATGCTTCTGGCCATCGCGTAAAACCATCCACCCAAGTGAAAAGGTAAGCACATCCATTAGATTCTGGTAGAGGTCCTACTATATCTATATGGACGTCGTAGAAGCGTATGTATTGGGATAGAAAAAAACCTAAAGGGCTTTTCGTGTGTCGTGTAACTTTGCACTTATGATAAGGTAGGCACGATTGAGCCCACTCCCTAACGTCTTTGCTCATCCCCGTCGAGCAAAAAAGTTGTGCAATGAGCCTGATGGTTGCTCGTACACATGGATGGGACAGTTTATGCAACGTATTGAAGATGTGACGTAGACATCTCTTCGGAACTATTGGGCCTGGTTAGCTAGCAGAGATATCGCATAAAATTGTATCCCTGCCTGATCCCGCTGGACACGGTTTTAGCTTGAGAGTTGTGGGCGACAACTCATGATGCAGCTCAGGGTTTTCTTTTTGACAGCGAGCTAGTTCAATGAAGTCAACGCCTTTGATGTGGTTTATCGAGGCTATTCAAGATAGTGCGTCGGCTACGGAGTTATTTGCTCTAGAAATGTGGCCGGTATCTGACGTAGACCGGTAAATGTAATCCAGTTGTCGCAACTCACGAGAGGAGTATTTGTCAGATACCGAGCTAAGAGAGAAAGCTAACCGTTTGTGGTCTGTGAAAATAATGAAATCACTACCTTTCACCGAATGTTGAAAATGGCGCACAGAACAGTACATAGCTAGGGGTTCCCTACCAAATGCACTGTATCTTGTTTCCATGTCTTGCAGGCGCCTCGAGAAAAAGGCTAACAGTTGCCACTGGTTGTCAGTTAACTGTTGCAAAACTGCTCCAGTTGCTGAGTCAGATGCATCAACAGCAATACTCAGAGGAGCATTGGGGTCGTGGTGCATAAGCATGGTTGCCCTTGAAATGGCTCCCTTGACTTTAGAGAGAGCAAGTCTAGCTACGTTGTCCAGAGTCACGAACTTTGTAGTTCCTCGAAGTAGATCTATTAGTGAACTCATGACAGAGGCACACTTGGGGATAAACCCTCGGTAATAACTTACCAGGCCGTTGAAAGTGCGGAGATGTTTCACAGTGGTCGGCTCTGGATAGTTTGTGATAGCCGCCACTTTATCTCTCAATGGGCACATACTTTTGTGTCAATGGTATGCCCAAGGAAGCTGAGTGATTCAACTCCTATTTCACACTTCTGTAAGTTGACTGCGGTGCCATGTTTTTTTAGTCTTTGGAATGCGAGGTCCAAATTTTAAGGTGAGTCTCGTTATCTCGACTCGCAATTAGGCAGTCATCGATGTAGACATGAACAAAATTCAAACCACGGGAGACATAATCCATAAAGCGTTGGAATGTTTGTGCTGCATTCTGAAGACCAAATGGCATTTGTAGGAATTCAAACAGGCCAAAAGGAGTATTAATGGCTGTTTTCGCGATATCCTCTGTTGTCACAGGTATCTGATTGTACGCCTTGACCGGATGGATTTCGGAGAATATGTTCGTTCCGCATAACGTCGCAACCAAGTCATAAACAAGAGGTGCCGGGTAGCAGTCAGATGTTGTTTTGGCGTTAAGCCTCCGTTAATCACCGGCTGGGAGCCGGTCGTTGCTATCCTTTTAGGGAACAATATGTGATGGCGATGCCTAGAGACTATTTGAGGGTTTGATAACGCCCAGTTCAAGCATATGGTCGAATTCACTCTTCACCGTTTTTGGCTTGTCAGAGGCTAGACAGCGTGCTTTGAATGCCACAGGTGGACCTCTGGTTGTGACGTGATGCATAACATTGCTGGTTATGCACAGGAGAGTATGCCTAGGTTGTTGTAACTCTGGATATTTCTCCGACGCTGCCTGATGTGACACGTCGCCTGATTGTTTAGTTCTAACGATGGCTAAACTGGGACCCACGCAGATGGTGCTGTCAGTGTGTATTTTTATGTTACTATCTGTCAGTCGTTGAAGACGGGCATCTACGAACAGATCGTAATGCTTTAGCAAACCTTTGCCAATGATAGGCACAGAAGCATCGGCCAGGGGGAAAATCTGGTGAATAGGTTTACGTAAATCTAAGTTGTGGTAGGCATGCCGTCTCCTAAGTGTTGCGATTGACTTGCTGTCAGCTGCTTGAAGGTTGAAGGATGGGTTATGATGACGCTCTTTTGTGGGTGCGAGAAGAACGCCAACTTCTGTACCGGTGTCAACGAGGTAGTGAACTTTCGTTTTGATGTCGGTGACGCGAACCAAACGGCTGTTTCCGCCGGCTACGGTTGCCGTGAACGCGTCCAGGCGTGACACTTTCCCGAGCCCCATCCACGTTGAAACTGCATGGCCTCCAACGTTTTCTGGCTTCGTCCCTGTATGTATTGTAAAACCAGCACCATTTAGGGTTTTCCGCCCTGTTAGGTTTAGTTTTTGTACGGCCACGCGAGTTGCTGTGATGGGCTGAGACGCGTTTCTGCCATGTGCTAAGTAACCTAGGGCTTTGAGTTCATGGCAGCTGCTTAACAGAGTTGCACAGCTTGGTTACTTCTTAATCCTGACCCTCAGGTTTATCGCAGACAGAATGTACGTTGGAGACGGGTCCGCCAGAGATCGCCAGTATTTTGTCGGCTAAGGCCTCTAGGTCACTGAGTGGAACTTACTGAATTGTCACTAATGCGGTTTGGTTTTGTGGTAGTTTCGAGAGAAACAGTTTTCGGAAAAAGCCATTATCTAAAGCTCATGTGCCCACAACTTCCCGCCTGCATGTGGGGACTTCAGTGGTTGAGTCGCTGCTTGGCTCGATATTACGAGGCGTTCGCCTAGGCACTGGCGATTCGTGAGATCATTTTTCCCCAGTAATATAGCTATGAGAAGTAGATAGGGATCACTTACTGCAGGAATAAACATATACGCCTTAATATGCCTCTTTAATTCCCGCGTTTGTGAACGTATGACAGCAAGGAATCAAGGATGAGGATCTTAGACTCCTTGTTCTCGGAAATCTACCTCAGCATACAGAAACCGTGTTTCTGCATTGTCTAGCCAGTATAACATGAGTCGGATACTGTCCGTCGTCAGCCTAATACGGATAAGCTTTGGAGTATGGTAGGACATGGGAAGGAATTGTATGTGGATAAATAAAGGCTATCAAAATGAAAACGAGATACGAGTGGACAACTGGAACTGGCTCACCAATTTAAGATGTGTCCCTGGTCCGGATTTGTTATGAAGTCGGGCCCATCAATTTAGGAATTGCCCTCATGCAAACTTGACAGACGCACAGGCCAGTTACTAGCTATTCGAACTTGTTATATAACCACGAATACGAGACCAAGAAAGAACACAATAGCGTAGTCGGATGGAATAGTATATTTGTGAAGTCGGGCCAAGATAACGATGCTTTCCGATGGAGTGTCTAGAGGGTCGATTACGAGCAGTGCAACATAACACAACAGCGTGGCGAATGGCGAGGATGCTTGACCAGTTGCCTTCAGCTTAACGAGTTTAGTTAAACTATGAAGGTCAGCATCAATGTTGGGTCTCACTGAACCCTAAACTTTTGATTTTAAGGAATTTTTTACATTTACAACTCGGCTGTACATTGTAGTATGTTGCCAACTTGAAAAATAAGTTGGAAGGATCATACCATGTTTACTCTCCTTGATTGTTATTTCGGATATAGTACACCCCTCTTCAATGTTGTAATTATCCGATTTTCTGTTGATGAAGTGACGGTCTTCATAATTTTTAAGTCAACGGCGAACAGGAATGACCTTTCATGGACGGTGGGTTTACAGATGTTATAAATATTTGTGAGAAACAAAGGCGGCAACGACACATCTCTTTGAGCAACACCACCTTTGTTCAGTCTAGTGCATGATGAAGTATCACAGTTTAGAAACGACCACTTAGGTTGAAACTGGAACGGTACAGTAAGGCTCCTGCGATACCCTACGCTCTGCGTCTAGTCAAAAGCAAACTGTGGCTCATCTGATCAAACGCCTCATGAAGGTCAAAACCACCACGACATAGCTATCATCCCAAAATTGCGTAATGTAGACACAATTCTTGATGACATGTCATTCAGGACCTCATAGACTTGGTGGAATTATGCTGAGTTAGTGTGATCAAGGTTGTGCGTCAGCGGAAAGTCAGAAATGTTGTTACTTGTTATCCTCTCAAGTACTTTGGACAAAGAGGGAGCCAGGTTAATAGGTCTGTAAATGCTTATATCAGACTTGATGCCTGTCTTAAAGCATGGTATAATGTGCGTTAGTTTTTAAGCACTACGGCGCGTACCAGCCGATGTCAAGAAAACTCCTAGCAGGGGAGTATCTGGTTCTTCCCACGCGAGAAGTGATGGACAAATGGAGTAGGTTTCAGGATTATAGGAGAATTTTTGGCAGTTAGTTAGGTCTTTAACAGTCCTGGTAGACAGAGGAATAGTGGACATTGCTTTGTCCGTATTTATCAGTCGACAGCTTTTCTGTCGTCATTGATTCCGTAAGAATCAGAAAAATGCTTCTTGAAAATTTTAGCTACGGTGGCAGCACCTTTTATAATTTTATTCTCGCGAAAGATAAGTGAGATACTGTGTTGTTCCCTCCCCAGTGTGCGTTGAAAATATTTGCGCAGGGAATTCACCTCAGAAATGCCCCTTAGGGAAGTCAAGTGTTCGCTGTAAATTGTTTCGAAATTACCGTTCCCAATGTTATCATACATTAATGAAGTTAGTGAAGGAAGAGAAGTCATTTTATTTTCGACGAAGTTGACTTAAGGTGTTCCAGTCAATCTTAATGGCTTTAGATCGATACCAAAGGTCAAACATGAACGAAAAATAATCTTCTCAGTAGCTTCTCATCAGGTGCTACAGTTACAAAATCAGTTGCGCTAACACGCTTATGGCTAAACGCTACGGCAAATGCATTTCGGAATGAGTATGGAGTCGAAGTTAAAATTAGGTTCCATGAGTATGTGGATGGTAGTGTAGATTATACATGTATGTCAATTTTGGTAATAAGTCGGGTGCAAGTAAACTTTGTCAGTGGACTAATGATCCAATGTATGGGGAATGAAACTGAAAACAAAGTTCAGGGTTGTAGTGTGTCGGGCGAATGAGTTATTCGTACAAAGAACCATAAGTGGGGGGGGGGGTGGGGGTGTCGTCACAAGGCGGTTAAAATGTAAAACGGCCAAGGTCACAAGGGTAGGAATAATGTCGAAGCTTTCCTTAACAAAAATTTTGAAGGTCTATTATGATAAGTCTGGTCAGAAATAGTGGTATCAATAATTATTTTATTTTTTCAGGGGTGGAAAAAGAAAAGAGCAAAAACGAAAGCAGAGGCGAGAAAAAGCAGATTAGGAAAGAACCCGAGAGGTTGAGGATGGAGCGTTAACTAATTGTCATTTGCTGCAAATTCTGGCTAATGATATGTCGAAAAAGTTATTGAAAGAAATTTTTTGTTCATATTTGACTTTTAATATATGAGCTCGGACTTTGTAACTGTATGAAACCTCACAATTCTCTATACTCTCCACTAGAGTAAGATAGATACAGTTGTTTTCCTGTCATGGGCTTGGGCATGTACCAGGGAACTGAACGTTTGACACGGGTTAACGCGTTGGAAAAGAAATCAACAGATACTACATCAATGTCAGCGGGTGAGAAGAATTGATCGCAGTCTTTACAGCGTATTGAAAATCATGAAAGTTACCATTAGCCTTCAAGTAGTTCTTAATCGCCTTTGTTGGATGACAGCCACTTATAAATAATAAATAAATATCTGTTTTCAAGTTATGAATTTCACGTGAGAGAAGCCGGTTTACAGGCTTCATCAAATTGATAGTTGCAGAGAAACATAAAAGTTTTTAGCAGTTTTGAATGGTACAGAGGGAGGACATTAAACTGTATCATGATACCAAGTGTCTAAGTGTTATGAAAATAGCAGGAAAATATCACTTCACAGTACATACACATCGTTCTGAGTTTAAGTCATTCCTACTCACAATTCTTATTTCACATCAGACGGCACAATATTCGGTGTTTGCGTTATTAGCAGTCGACATGACCGACCCATCTAAGGAACCCAGTGTTTCGTCAGATAAAAGTCGATTTTGACAGTAATTCTTATGTTCGTAGCTCTATTGGCCAACAATAACTCACTTCAATGACTTCAGGAATCAGTAAGTATCCGTACAATCATTTAATCCACGTGAATGTCTAAGTTCAGGCGTTTCTTACTATTCAAGTGCTACCTTTCCCAGCAGTTCAGATTGGTAGTACTGAAAACGTTTGTTGTGGTGGAAATAATTAAAGAATGGAAGAATCGTCGTTCAACAATGGTGAATAATACACATGTGTAAAACTTCATAGACTTCACATATGCAATATGTTCAAGAAGATACATTGGCTGTTAATTGTCTTCTGTTAAATGGATAGATACAAGACAAAGCTTCCAACTTTATTTTTCTCCAGGTAATACCTGTAATGTCTGGATACAAACCTGGTTTTTTGTTAATGCGAAGACAATACCTCCACTTGTCCGACTTGTAAATTTTCTGCATACTTATTCTGCTGGGATATTCCATCATATGAACATGCAGCTCTTATATCTTCTAGTGACAATGGGTGGGGATTGAGATTACCTTCCATGAAGATACATGTATTTTATATATAAACTTATTCATACCTGTAAAAGTGGTGTATGCCTGTATATTCAGGAATAAATATTATTATCATTACTAGAGAAATCTGTTGCATAGTATTATTATGGATGTGTTGTCGTTAGGTAAAGTGATCTCTTGGGTTTGATAGTTTATCCAGATTTCCGCTGCATTTGTCACGGACCAGAAATCGGAGATCAGCTATTGTGCTTCAGGTTTCGTGTGTGGTATTATTTAGGGTACTGGTAGGGAGGTGGGTTGGTTGTGAAGCTGTTTAAGAAACAGGAAGTTGGGGGCGAGCCAGTTGAATACTTTTAACATCAATTTTCAGTATTATGTACGAATTAGGATTTCTAGTAGGTTGATACTTTTTGACCAAACTAATGCTTAGGACTTTCTCGTCAGGCTAATACTGAAAAGAGAAGAGAAAAGAAAGCGCAAGGAGAAACTGGACAATGGAATACCGTGTAAAACAAATTGGAAGGAGAGAAGCCCTTATCTTTTTAGTCATTCAAACTATATATTAACTTTAATTTGTGTATATGAGAACAACTCTTCTTTTTTTTTCTTACATGAAGTTCACGCAAGTTATTGGATAGGCAGCTTTTGTTAGTAAACTTAAAGGGAACACTGGCTATGTATTTGAACTGCAAAATCCGACCAGATGGACTAGTAATCAAACATCCTTTATGGGTCCATTGAGGTAAAAGGTACTTGAGATTCATGATAGCCTTACTTTATATGTTAAGAGGTCCTAGTATGTTTTCATTAGCCCAGAACCTATATATAGTGCCTAGGCGAGTGACAGACATCATCTGTTAGGAGCTTATTAAGTACAGAACGAAATAAAGATAATGAACCTGCAGTACGTATTTCCTCAGGAAGCCTATTCCAGATGTGAGAGTGTAGTGCCCAGTAAACTTGGTTATAATTTCTATCTGTTGTAAACTTTATATTCACTGTTGACTGCAACTGAATGATGAATAACTTTTAGTGTACTCTTTTGATTTTGCCCGCTCAACTAGCCCACTAGAGTGACTGGAATAAACGCGTTATACTTCTACTACTGCCTTCTTATTTGCTACGTTGTGGTTGTCTAAAGCAAATCGTTCATAGCGTTAGCCATAAGCCCCTGGGTCCAACAAGAGAACTTATTGATGAAGAAGGTTCTTCGCAACTTGGTCTTACAACGCTCATTTTCAGCTGATAGATCGTGATTACGTAAATGGTGAGTAGATGTTACAGCCATTTTAATTTCCGGGCCACATGAGTGCACCTACTTACGGAGTAATTTATGGTAAAATATAAGATTCATTCTAAGCCGCCTCTTCCAGAGAGGTTCCAGTCCTAGGATGTTGTATCTGAAGGTGTAGTCAAGGCTGCAGTCAGCTCCTAATGTTCTTAGTGTAAAGTGGCGTTGTACTCCTTCGATTTTTTCTTTGTCACTTGTACGAGGGCCGATTAAGATAAACGGACAGTATTCTAAAATTGGACGGATGCTCAATCTGTAGGGTAGGACCCTTTATTCAGTGATATAAAAGTTACGGGCGATGCATCCAAGGAGTCTACGTGACTTAGATGTGATGCCAGCTGTCTTCTCAGAGAATGTTAAGTCACTGGAATATCTAAGACCAAGATCTAGCACTGAAGAGTGTCTAGGTAGCTTTTGCACACATACTTCGAGAGACACATCTAGGTTATCGCTGCCTATGCTAAGCCAACCACATTTATCAATGTCGAACTGGGGATGGGACTCGTCACACCATTTAGCAACTTCACCTAATTCTTGTTGAACAGTAGATAGCGTATTACCTAGTTCATGGATGTGATATGAGTATACAACCTTAAGATCATCAGCTTATAGGAATGTTTCCCCTAAAGTGAAGCACTTGTACACACTATTAATATAAGTTATGAACGACAAAGGTCCAAGGACACTACCCTGTATTACTCCATTAGTTATGAGTCTAGGTTTAGACTACATAGAATTTACTTTGACGGTTTGACCACGATAACTAAGAAATGATTTTAGCCAATGAAGTAAAAGGTCATGGATGCCAACCAATTGTAGCTTATCAAGGAGAATACTGTGTGGCACCTTGTCAAATGCCTTTGATATATCAAAGTATAGAACAATGGCGATTTTACGTGCCTCGCGGCTACTAGTGACAAGGTTGAAGAAATCGAAATGGCAAGTAACGCAAGACCTGTTTTTAATGAAACCGTGCTGAGACTTTGTGATGAGGTTTTCCCTGAGTAGGTAATCAGATATGCTACTCTTAATCACTTTCTCCATAATTCGGAGACGACTGGCGTTATGTTGATAGGTCTGTAGTTCCCAGCATTCTTCTTGTCGCCAGACTTGTAGCGAGGAATTATAAAGCTAGTTTTCCACTCACTAGGACACTCCCCACTTTCCATTGATAGTGTGAATATCTTAAGCAAGAACAGTGGCATATCATCACCACCGTTTCTGATGACTGTTGAGTTTAGGCCATCTATCCCCGTACCTGTCGATAGTCTCAGGCTTTCGATAGCCTGTGTGGTACTTTTGACAGTGAACTCCACTTTAGTACATGAACTAGCGGTAATTGGAGTAAAACTAATGAGATTGAAGGTATTAGGGTTGAAATTAGCAAATGATTCGCTAAACAGTTCACCAATCTTGAAAGGATCGTTGCGTACCATTCCATTATGTAGTAGATAGGCTACATCTCTCGACAGCTGCAGACGTTTACTCAAAAGAAATGTCAACTTGTGTATTCTCGAGCCACTTTTGAGAGCGACAATCTCTTCGTTTACTGCGTGTTTCGCACGTAGTGTCCTAACAGATTCATAAGTCATGAATTAAGTGCAGTGATATGAATTCTTTCGACGAGTGGTATTGTGATGATAATTTCCCAAGTTTATTGCAGAATATTTTGGGAATATAGGCCTGGCTCCTTATAAACCCTAACTGTTTTCACGGGAGCAACAGTATCTAGACACAGCTCTATATTTCTGTAGAGAAGTGTGTGTATGTTAATGAGGCTGTGGTAAAGTAGTCATCCCATGAAGAGCACCTGAGAAGCTCGATGAGTACTTCCCACTCTATATTCTTGTAGCTTTGATTCCGAGTGAAATTTGGAGATTGCCTGTTTTTTTTCATTGGGGGGAAGAATTGGTAAGCAACAGGATACCATCCTATGGTCACTGTTAGAGAATTCGCTACTAACGTAGGTAGTGCCAAGGATGATGTCACAGCGAAAGACTAGGTCGAGTATACTATCTCCACGCGTAGGCTGCTGGACGCATCGCCGTAGATATCCACGACAGTAAATATTTCATCGAGGCCTTGTGGGTCGCGACCGGCCCCCTAGTTAACTTCAGGTAAGTTAAAGTCGCCTGCAATCAGTTTGAAGTCAACAGTGAGGGACCCAGCGTAGGCAAATGATCCAGACATCAGTTCATCTTCTTTTATTGAACATAGCGCTCTATACACACAGTTTATGAGGATTTTGTAGTTGGCACCGTTTATAACGACCCAAAGTGAGTCCGACAGATCACTGAAGATATCATCTTCAATCTTATCTCAGGTAGCAAGGCTATACAAATAGATCAAACAGCCTCCACTACGCTTGTGGTCACGATTAGTGCGATACAGAGTATAACCATCTATACACAGGTCCACGTCTAGGATTGAGTCAGTACACCATGATTTAGTAACTAATAATGCAATGGGTTTGGTTAGCAAAACTATTGTTCTAAGATCGGATATTTCCTTAAGTAACGAGCGGGCATTAATAAGCAGAAGCGTGAAAAGGCTACTATGGCTTGCAAAGTAACTTACTATGTCTCTTAAGCCTCGGTAAGCGGAAGAATTTCTGGTATTCAGTTCGCTAGATAATGCACTACCTATGTCTCGGACGTGACAGGACTCAACAGTGGGGTGTGCCGGTGTGAGTGGTGAGCTTCTGTCTCTTATAAGTATGTGATTACTCAGTTTTTCACGGCACTTATAGGCTGTTAGCGTGCACCTCTTTTTTACTGTCGGCGTAAGGTATGGTTTATGACCAGTGTGAGTCGAGGAAATTGGTTCCAACCCCGTTATCAGGGGGTCGACGAGCCTAAACACCATAGGTCGTACACATTGTGCGGGATCCGAAAAAAATTTTGGCGGGTTTCATAAGTGGGGAAATTTCTAGTAGACGGTATACATCTGTTCCCAAAGTATTGACTTAGATTATTACGATGCACAGCTGAAAAGTGATTAGGTATTTGTGATATGTAGGACATTTGAGCGTTCGGTATGCTACTCGGCACCACGTTATGACCCCGGTGATTAAAGGGACGTGGTTCAAAGAAGTGTCTCTTGCGATGCAACCTCGAGTTGTGGTGGTATTCATTTCTGAAAGGAGTTCGCCGGAAAACCTGCCTCTTGGGTCCATGTATTGTCAATGTCTTTGCTATGAAACGTTCTTCTCCGTCATTAGAAAACCTGCGCCTGAACTGGTCCTTCTTTAAGAGCGTCTTTGCTTTATATAGTAAGGTTCCGTCTGAACTTCTGGGTTTTCTGTCACCCAGTGGTCTTTTATTTATGGTGACCTCAGGGGGACAGTACAAACAGTTTTCTTTTTGCGAGCAACTGAAGGTTCAGGTTCACTTGCAGCTAGATTTGATTGAGACTGTTGTACCGAGGAAGAGGTACATTCAACAGAATTACTGGCCATGTCAGCACTTTCTGGTGGTCTGTTCGTGCACATAGCAGCCTCTGTGTTTAAAAGTGATGAACTGGCCAGACAACTCCTTACGGTCACAGTGTATTCCTCTTATACCGCACGGGTTTAGTACCTTTGTCTTAACTACACCCATGGGTAGGGTATCAGGTATGTTATAAATGATAACTTGTTGGGACGACGATAGTCTCTTCATCACCTTCGTTGTCAAGTGGTCTATTAAGTTTTCTGCTTTCACGACATTTTTCAATTTTCATGCTTCCCTAGAAGATATGTTAATGGATGGAAATCCTCAACTATTCTCCAGATCTCTTCCGTCATGGTCTTAATGCTGTCGATTTATTTCCTGTGGTAGTTAATACTGCTAATCATGACTGATATGATGTCTTCAGTTCTGACAAAGGGTGTCGGGCATACCAGTTCATCGAGACTAGAGGTATATGGGGTAATAATGCTTCCGTCACACAAAAAAGCACTGGAATGACCAAGTCTTTGCTTTTTCTCAATAGAGAAGTCAATTTTAAAACTTTTGGTCTTAGATCTTCCAATTTAAAAAGACGTTAAAATCGAAACTCGGTGTTGAAATAGAAAGACAGCAAACAGCCTAAGTAGTTAGGCTAGGTAAGAAAATAGACGAAAAACCTGATAAGAAGAGAATTTTAAAGGTTGTTCTAGGCAACAAGGAGGAAGTGGATGTGCTCTTCAGTAACGCATCCAAACTACGAAATTCGGATATCCGCATCCGACCTGACTGGCCCCTCGAGGACCGCATAAAAAGAAGAGAAGCTGTTGCAGAGTTTAAGGCTCGAGAAACTAATGGAGGAAAATGATCTTAAAATAGTGGGGTTTTCGGGTTGTGAGGTCTTGGAAGTGAATGCTCCCTAGGCCTACATGGGTGGGTCATGGAACTCTTCCAACACAATGAACGTTATCTACACTAACGTTCGCAACATTGGAAGCAAAGTGGCAGACCTCGAGAATCTAATCTGCGAGCTAGGTCCTGACGTAGTAGCCCTTACTGAAACCTGGTTAGTCAAGGATCTAGATTTTACGCCACTCCTCACAGGGTATTACTGTGTAAGAACAGATAGGGTTGTGGGTCGCGAAGGTGGCAGCATACTACTCTATGTTAGGGATGACGTCCACACACGGTTAGTCACTTCTGAAGCACAGTAATGAGGGACCTGTGAAGTGGCCAGTTGCGAGCTGAAGTCGAAGCATGGTTTCTGTACTATCGGGGTCATTTACCGTAGTTTATCCTGTCTTTCAAATGACTTCGTACTAACCCATTTACGTAACTGGAGTAGATGTAACAGATGCCTAATAGTTGGGGATCTGAATGCTCCCCACATAAACTGGATGGAGCTAAAAGTCTCACCACCAGGTGGTTCCTTCGAAAGTGACTTACTTTTGACCGCCTTAGAATCTGCTTTAGCTCAAAACGTAACATGTGCAACACATTACGATTTTCAACACAAGCCATCGTTATCAGATTTAGTTTTAACCCATCAATGAGAAGACATTCTGGATCTACGATACTTCCCTCCATCAGCTAACAGCTACCATGTAGTACTAACTTTTGGTTTTCGGACTAATGAGTTTGATTATGACACTGCCTCCCCTAGACCTAATGTATGGCGTGCGGACTTTTTCAAGTATAAGGGATTGCACAATCAGTAAGGATTGGACCGTCGACGAGGACTCATCAATAGAGAACGCATGGAATAGGTTTAAAACTCGATTTGAAGAGGTAAAGACGCCATTTATTCCATGTTCGACACCACGACGATCTTCACATTGCCCTCCGTAGTCTAATAAAGACGCTTGGAAACTGTTAAGGTGGAGGAAAAGTTTATGCAACTTGTTTATAGAAACTGGACTGGAAACATTTAAGACTGAGTACTGTAAAGTCCGTAATCTCTGCAAGACTTTGATTACACGATCTCGAATGTCCTACGACAAGCAGCTTGTGAGGGATTGCCGAAATTGTCCTAAAAGACTGTTCGCATTCATCAGAAGGAGGACTAAAAGAAAAGGCGGGATTCCCTCTCTGGTGACGGAAAATGAGTCCGATAGTCTGGCGGAATCTAATCCGTCCAAAGCTAATTGTCTCTGATTACTTTGGTGAAGTCTACTCTGTAGATCATGACGATAAAGTGCTAAATAGTGGTGTCAGCACTGTTCCACCAACGGATACAGTGTTTACAACAAAAGAAAGAGTCTTACAGTTGCTCACTAACTTTAAACCTGGAAAATCCCCAGGTCCCGATGAGTTGCATCCTAGACTTCTATCCTCGCTAGCAGACATCACTGCTGAGCCAGTCATGGATCTTTTCAACATGTCCCTAACTCAAACTCGCCACCCTAGAGACTGGAAAGATGCCATAATCAGCCCAATCTTTAAGACTGGTAGTCACCATTTGGTGTCTAACTATCGTCCTGTGAGTCTAACTAGTATAGGTGTTAAGATTTTAGAAAAAATAATTCGTGACAGGGTACTTAAACATGTGGAATCAAGCAATCATTTGGCACCACAGTAACATGGTTTTCGTACTGGGCACTCCTGTCTAACTAACCGCCTTATCGCAAGAGAGGAATGGGTTGCAGCCCGTGATTGCAAGCTGCCAATAGATGCCTTGTTTACAGATTTCAGTAAGGCATTTGACAAAGTGTCGCATATGAAATTACTGAGAAAGCTCTCCTCCTTCGGGTTTGGTACTTCACTACAATCTTGGATTAAGGACTTTTTGTAAGATAGAAGGCAAAGAGTAAGGGTAAATGGGACACTATCCGGGTGGAAACCCGTGATGAGTGGAGTTCCTTAGGGAACAATTCTAGGTCCATAACTTTTTCTGTTATATATCAACGAATTGATAAAAAGGCTAAATTCTTCGGCACTGTTATTTGCCGACTATGTAAAGATTTGGAGAGCCATATGCAGTGATGCACATAGGTATGCACTTCAAGCGGATTCAGATGAACTAGTAGGTTGGTCCAAACGTTGGTGCTTGGAAATTAATTCTAACAAAAGTGTAATAATGCACACTGGTTACAGCAATTGTCTACAATATTCCGTCGATGGTACACCACTACTTTCAGTCCTTCAAATAAAAAAACTTGGGTGTCATCTTCAGTTATGATTTGAAAACCTCGGCAAACTGTAATGCAGCTGCAGCAAACGGCTTCCGTATATTATGGTCCTTCCACAGAGCTTTCAAATTTTTTGATGAGGACATGTTTAGAATAATCTACTCTACCTACGTTAGACCTCACTTGTAATACTGCATTCAGGTGGCCATCCCATGCCTAAAAGAGGATGCTGACGCACTCGGGCGTGTTCAAAGAGTAGGTACTAAGCTGGTGGCGAGCCTTTCGAATCTGCCCTATGAAGAACGACTAGATCAGCTAGATTTATTCCCACTGTCTTACCGTAGAAGACGGGGTGATCTCATACTGGCATTTCGTATTCTTAATAATGACTTCGGTGCTGATATGCCCTATTTTTTCTCCCTTGCTGGAACTGACTATCTCCGAGGGCATCAGAAAAAATTCAAAAACTGCGATCGAATCAACTTAGCGTGAATCTGCGTTTCTCTCTCCGGAACTCCTCACCTCAGTAATTAGCATCAGCACTTTCTATCAACGCGTTCAAGGAGAAACTAGATCTTCACAGAGATATCCTCTGCAAGGATTAACACAGGCCATCTGGCCTACTATCCTTATAACTGAAACTGTATGGTATACCAAAACGTTGGCAACACGGTATATGAGGGGCTAGCGGAGCCGTAAGCCAGATACATGGGATAGGTTGAAATATTACCACAAAAATATAGTGACAAGTAGTCAGACACAACAGGAAATCTGCAAACTGATGTGATCAAGAATCACGTGAAAAAGAGGCGCATAGGTTCAACCTTGCCGCGTCTACTTGCTTACTTCACAGGTGCTGTTTTAAAGCTGAGCGACCTGGTAATTTCAATTTGATGTGTATACTAATCAGAAGCAAGCTATTTGCAAATATGAGGTCCCAAATGCTATTTTGAGGGTGAGGTGGGTTACGTTTTGAGTCAAACATTAAAATAACAGGAAATTGCTGATTAGACTAACTTAGGTACTAAATGGTGCGCGGAAATCGGTGTTGCTGTCAGACTGGCCCAATTCTCCGATCATCCCATTCTATAAGAGGGAGAGAAGTCCTCTGGTGGCAACTATAAGGGCATTAGTTTGACTAATATCGTCAGGTTCCAAGACTCATAGTTATCCGATGCCTAGCTGTATCTCGAAAACAACAAACTCATGAAAACCAGGCAGGTTTCAGACCTGGATTAGGGTGCGTCGATCACGAATTCACCCTCCGGCAGGTTATGGAGCACAGGCATACACACACACATCCACCATATTTGCTGACATGAGGGCGGCGCGTGACTCGGTCAGCCGTGGATTGTCGTGGTGGTATCTGACTGCGAAGAAAGTGTCGAGCGAGTACGTGACGCTGATCAAACCTGTTTCCCTATTTCACGCGGCCATGTGAGGGTTTTCGAAGAGTTGTCGTACGAATCGAGGATAACTGTTGCCTCTCGCCTAGGGTGCTCATCATCACCGTTTCTATTCAGCATCGTTGTGAACTTAACAATGGACATAGTTCTGGACATAATAGATTTCACAGGGACTGACTGACCCCCTCAAGTTCATCTGATTGTTTTGGAACACACAAGTGAAATGGTCCTGTTGAGTGAGGACGCCGGCAAAGTGCAGGCCGTCTGAGAACCTTGGGCGGAAATGGGAGCGTGTTTCGCATGCGTCTAACACCTCTGAAATGTAATATATTGGTTCAGGGCTGGTCCGAAACCGCTCCACTTCAATTATAGGAAGTAAAGTGATTGAGCCTATCTACCGCTCCAATTTTCCTCGTAATTGCTCAGGCTTGAAAGGGGTGGTTGCTAAGAGATTCTTAGTTGAGATACAGATTCTTTCGGCGTTAGCCACTTATGGCCTCGACTGGCGAGGTATCCAACTGTCCATCAAGGGACAAGTACACCACACTGCGATTCGTTGTTTCTTGTTACTCAACTGAGAGGCATGACCGTTTAAGGCAGAAGACGTGAGGGGGTTGCAGGTCTTAGATCATAGGTGTGTTCACAGAATTGCTTGCGTTTGGTGGAATCGCCATTTGAGAAATGTGGTCAGGTGATGGGTAGCGGACGAGATAAGCAAGCCGGTTGTTGACGTTATGAACCTTCATAAACTGAGGTGGTTTGAATATATATTGTGCATGCTGGGCCATCCCTTATTTTGGCATGCTAATTCGGAGTGTTGCAGCCTTGACCACAGCATCTGTGTGGGAGGTTCTGAGTTGTCCTCATCAGTTGGACACTATTCGAACCTGTAACTAGGTCTGGATGTATCCTGGTATCATGGAATCGGTGGTTAGGTGAGGTGTAGTACTTGACATCAGGTGGTTCACTGAGAAGGTTTTCAGACTGATATTTTAGAAGAGTTTCTTGCAAGGTGAAGACACGTCCCGATATTTGCCACATTTGTGGGTGTTGACTAAACACCTGGTGTTGGGTGCAGTAACATTGATAGGCATTATGGTTAAAGCTGAAATGCGGACGTGAAATGTACGTTTTCTCTGTAAAGGAACTGGAATACTCAATCAGGTGGCTTGATTTAAAGCGTAAAGCTATGTTTGGGTTCCTATACCTGGGTTTAATTGCCGGTCTTAGTGATTTTTGGGCCACCTATAAAAATTTTCGCCAGGTATGTCATGTTAAATTCCCCTCTTTTGGTTTGCTTTTTATTCGTCATTTATGATCTCAAAGAGTATCACGTACCGTAGCAGATTTTTAAATTGTTCTGAAGCAGTCGTTCTCCAAATTAATAACAAAACGAAGGGGAAATGTCACATTAGATGAAATGAACTTCTGAATACGAGAAAATATACCACATATTTCCTTTCTTTGGTTACTCGCCTTGAATAGTACGCTTCTACTGGCTGAATGGACCGCCGCCGCTGAACACCAAATGCTAACTCAGCATAAACCATCTCCGTCACATAACGACCCCTTATGCTTTTAATTACGATGATATATTTATTTCATACGGGATAGGACATATGAAAACAAAAAAACCATTTACAGGCATGATCCCACTGATAATATAAACCCATTGTTACGTACGATAACAAGTAATACACTGGAAATCGTTATTTAAAGCACATAAGAGTTGAGTCTAGAGACAGAACGTCAATGTTTCACGGACAACGAAGAACAAGAAAGCTGAACACCAACATAGTTGTTCTGTAGATTAGAACAAGTTCAGTTCGTGATCAGGACTTGTTTGGCCATTAATTGAACCATCGAAAGTTCTTGAGGGTGAAGCGGGTGGTGCAGCCGTGAACTTGAATCTTGTGCATTTCTCATAATATTGTGGTGACATGGTGCACGCTGGAAGCTACCATTACTAGGATTCCATATGAATGAGGGACTGATCAAGTGGGTCTGAAAATGAGCAACAAAAGTGAGCAGCTGGCCAAACTCAAAATAGAAGCACAAAAATACCGCGTGGAAGTATATCAGTCATGACATATGTAGGTGAGTTAGTTGTATTCACTGCAAAAGTTACCTGGTGAGGTAACCTAAATTTGTTACATAAACTCACTTTTACAGCAAGTGGTGAGCTTCAGTTCGAACACAACAGGTGTGACGATCTGCGCAACCACGCCCATAGCGTCAAAGTGAAATCGTTCAAGTCTTGCTTGCGCGCAAACTTCTTCACAGTCAAATTCTCCATATTTTGTGGGACAGACTTCCCGCCAGAGAGGAGGCCTGCAAGTCAGCCTCTGAATTTGGTCGGTTACTAGCTAACTTTTTATCATCTGGTTACTTTTCCGGCTTGTCGAACACTCCATCAGTATCCTCCACGACATATCGTATGCCCGGCCCCCTTAATGTACAATGAGACAGCCACCACACCCACACTGGCATTTCATACGAAGCGTTGAGGAGACTTCCGCAAGTTATCACCTCAGACTACTGGCACATTCCGCCCCACCTGACACCGTAATCAAAATAGAAATTCCACACTACATGACAATGAAATTTATATTTTTAAGTACTCTAAAGAAAAAGCACCTACAATGAACGCCATAGCAGGGAAAGTTAAGTAGAGAGAAACATAAACATCGAAAACACCCTCCTTGTTGGAGTTCTTGCTTTCTCCGCCTGCTGCTTTGTCCATTTTTTCTCGTTGTAGAAAAGTAATTCAGATCCAAATGTTGGCTTGGTTGTCATCGAAAATTAATTATTTGAGGAACAGACCATGGCCAAAACTACCGGGTAACCAGTTTCACTACGCTCAAAATACCTAACCACAACAGGCAGAAATCAAAAATGTTCACCGGGCTACAGCTCCATAATTATCAGAATCTGGGATTTATCCATCATAAAAGTGACCAGCAAAGTCCAACACTTACCAACCGCAAAGCTGTCGTGACCCGTGAAAACGGTGGACAAGATGTCTTAGAAGTCCACTTGATGCATTCAGACAAATCTGTTGCTTCTGGATGCCGGAGTTGGAAAAGAAAGGATATTTAGCTCTCAGCCATAATATTTATCAAGATCATGAATCTTTGTCACGGAATGGTATTAACATGCATGAATTATACAGTCCTGGAATCATCAATAAAGTGCAATAAATAAGCAGTTCGTACATACATTCCCTCATAAACTTTCCATCATCATCTCAAGCAGAAAGCACAAACTGTTACAGTGGAGGTATTAGCTCCAAGCTTTATTTTTCTCCAGGTAATACCTGTAATGTCTGGATACGAACCTGGTTTTTTGTTAATGCGGAGAAAATGCTTCTTCTTGTTCATGTTGTAAACTTTTGAGCACTTATTCTGCTGAGATGTTCCATTGCATGAACATGCACACCTCTGTCTTCTACTGACAATGGGTGGAGATTGAGATTACGTTTCCACGAAGATGCATGTAATTTGTATGTAAACTTATTCATACCCCTAAAAATGGTGTGTGCCTGTATATTCACGAATAAATATCATTATTATTATTGACTATATGGAGGTCGGCTTGTGGAGAACAAATGAACGTACATACGGAAGCAGTGAAATCAACACTGGAATTGAAGATATTGTTATGGAATAGAGAGAAGTGAGGGTTTGGAACCAGGTATTCACTACCTGCAGAAAACTTGAGCACAAAAGTTACGTGGATTTTTAGGATTTGTCCTGGTGCGAAGTTGACAGACGCAAAGACCAATCACCAATTATTCGGACTTGTTATATACCCACGAGTACGAGATCAGGGAAGAACACGATAGCGCAGTCGGATGGAATAGCATATACGGATAGTTGTGCCAAGATACCGGTGCGTTCCAACTAACTGGCTACAGAGTCGAATGCGAGCAGTGCAACGTAACACGACAGCCCGCCAAATGGCGAGGATGCTTGACTGGGTGCCTTCAGCTTAGCGAGTCCAGTTAAACTATCAAGGTCAGCACCAAGGTCGAAAGTCGTCAAACCCTAGGCTATTGATTTCGGGGAAGTGTGTGATGCTACAGATTTATAAACCGTTAACTAGAACCCGCATTTTTAGCCGTGGTGGTAAGCACGCTTTATGTAGTCGTAGGGAGGAGATAGCCATGATATTCTGTTGAGTGTTATCATATCACGGCTACAGAGACAGTTTGACGGTGTAGAATGAACTGAGGTGGTAGACGTGGCGAGTTTATGTTTTCGGTAACCTAATTCTTATTTTATATCATTTTGTCATCACCCTTTTTTTAATTCACAAACCATCATGAGTACAAGTATGCATATAAGTCGTGAGGGAAGGTAATTAGGAGAGACAACTGTACAGTAGTTGAGTGAGAATAATACCAAATAGCATGTTCATTCTGACCGAGTGTTGTCCGTAGACACAGTGGCTCGACCATGCCTACGTGCCGATAGCTCCATCATACTTTGTATTTGTGGATTTAATATGCCTGTCAAGAAATTTATGGATATCCTTGAACCAAAGGAGTTCGTTGAGTAGACGATGGAACTGAAATGGGGACACGCAAATGTGAATAAAAAGTGGGAACATATTTCAGAACTTGTTGTACTGTATCATAGAGAATCGTGACTTAGTCTAAGGCAGTATTTGTCGGTAGTGCTAATAATTAATAATTTATTCCTGAATTCACAGGTGCATATCATTTTAACAGACACGGTTATAACATTTAGTGGTGAAAAATCTTTGGTAATGCTTTTTACCACCTCTTTTTCATCCCAGGTGGTGGAAATTCCTAGTCAGAAGGAAAGATTTTGCATCACATTCGAATAGTGCACTTTAAGTTAAATTTGAATTTTGCTATGCTTTTAGGCTTCCTGGCAGAAATAAAAGTCATATTTAATGAGTGTGTAAAAGCGCTACTCAAGAAACAAGGGAAAGCAATCAGACAAGTTCATTCTAAAGAAGAAGTAATGCCGGCCAAACAACTTGAGTGTTATCATTTGAAATATCTTGTGCATAGAAGGGTGTACTGCAGCAGATTCTACTCGTTATTGAAAAGAAATGCATCTCTGGGTCCATTGAAATGCCGGGATATATTGCACACACGATAATAGATGATACTGATATCATTACATCACAGGTACAGTACACTCACAATTGCATGTGCTGTGTGAGGAAGCAGGCATAAAAGTAGGAGAGCAACAAGCATGTGTAACGCCAGGCAAAAGGCAAAAATAAGTTTAGGTCTTAGCCGTGGCTGGTCAATCTTCACTTTCTCACACCTACTCTCATAACCAAGTCCTTGATGACTGTCCGGTAAACAGAAAGTAAATTTTCTTTGATCACTCTCATTGCGTATCCTATCCGAAGTAAAAATATTGCTGAAGATGACCGTGCCATGTTCAAGTGCTGGGAGGGTCATTACTCTCAATAAAAGTAGTCTAGCCTGATATATATTTGTTTAAGCAAAAGACCGACCAGGGGCCTATATTTTGATACGAGAGACTGAGTGTGTTTCGTACGCGCTAAGTTCCGAGAATACCTACTACCCAAAATATGGGAGACTACCGGTGTAACATACATGGGGCGGTAGTTTTGAATATTTGGTATCGGGTCAGGTCTATACGTGACAAGCATGTACGACAGCCTCCAGAGGTCAGGATAGCACGTCTCAGCCAGGAAACTGAGAGTGGATTCACGAGGATCAGTGACATACCTTCACCACCACTTTCTGACGAAACAGTTGGTATTTTATCGGGTCTGGAAATGTTTGAGTTTTTGGTGAGACACGTGCACCAGCTATACTCCGACAAAAATAACAATAATAATATTTCATACAACATGCGCTACATGAAAACAAACCAGCCTACAGATTTGACCATTTTCCTAACTCGAACCGACTGTTGTGAACAATGTCAAGCCATTCAACAGACGCCGTTTCCCCGGCACATAAAAGATGCTTCTACAGAAAGAACGTCAATGCTTTGCGGGCAGCAAAGAATAAAACAGATGAACGGCAGCACAATTGTTTGTCATATTGAGGCAGGCTGAGTTCGAAGGTAGGAATTATTTGGCTGTTCTTTGAATCTTCCAATATTCTCGAAAGTGAGGTGAGTAGCACAGCCGTGACCTTTAGTTGTAGTTTTCATCGTAAGGTTTTTATGACATAGTGCGAGCTGATAAATTAGATTACCAGGATTCCATAAAGGTGAGGGACTGGTTGGGTAAACCTGAAAGATGAATAACAAAAGCCGGCGGCAGGCGAAATTCGAAAAGGGAGCACAGAAATACTACTCAGAAGTTAACCGACCATGATGTAGCGGCCAGAATCCAATAATCTTGGCCTGAACGCGGGAAATAACTAGACGGTGCCAATTGAAGTGAATCTGACTAGTTCCTGCGTTCTACTGTATAGCTTCCGAACTTTCACGAGTGACGCACGGTCAAAGGTTGGATCAAAATATCAAAACACGGTTTGTAGTAATTCAAAAGTAGATACGTAACAAAATCTGTGGCACTGTCAGAGCAACAATAGGTTATATCAAAATTACAAAAATACCTCAACAGTGCCATTGGGTAACTATACAGTCCAAAACCTTCTCGGGTGCAAATACGTACCACGCGGTAAAAACTGGCTAAACGAATACAACTGTTAAATGCCTGACAGTCAGTAAGAATATTCCAGATGAAGGGGATCAAAACTCTGTCTACCAAAACCAGATCAACAAATAAACGTTTCCAGTAGGCAGTCGAACGACAAACAGTCAAATCACTGCACAACCGTAAGTTGAACCAAAACAAAATGTCGGGCGCAGCAAAACAACATCACCTTGTCAACAGTCCAGCGTCACATAATAGGAAGGTGAAACATTCATGATAAGTCTCAATCATATAAAGGCAAATACTCGGTAAAAGGTCAAAGAGGACAGTTAACCAACCAAATAACATTACACCGGCTAGGGTCAAAGGTACAACACCCATAACGAGGGTGAAAATATTGAAATAAATGTCAGTGCAATCAAATGGGGTGATCGGGAGGGATTTTCAGATCAAATTTCCGTTACACATGGTACATGTAGGTGAGTTCATTGTACTGACCACGGCAGTTGCTTGAAGAGGTATCGAAAACCCACTGTTTAGAGGTAAGCTTATGGGGAAGAAGGTGAAGGTGCACATGAAAGTAGTGGAAACTAAACTGAAGCCAAAGATATCATTATGGTATAGGGACAATAGAGGATGTTGGGCCAGGTACTAGCTTATGTGTAAAAACATATGTGCGGAAGTTTAATGAAGTTATAAACATTTCAATAAGACTCATGCTCCTTACTTAAATGTTTGCTATGTAAAGGAAACATTACCTAGGGAACAGTGTGGCGGAATGAGTGTTTGTATGTCTAGTACACCATCTTCGTGTGTAAAGGACCTTGCGGAAAGATTACCAAACACCTCGCAGTTGTTACTTGGGTCATCGTAGGGAATGTCGCTGTCAGTGATCAGATTACTGGAAATCACTCAAGATAAGTTTGTATGGGATTTTGGAATTCGCGTCAAAGACCAAACGTTATCTGCTTGTGCGATGCAGCTACTTTCCTGTTTGATTGCTTTCAGTAACCTATTTGATTTGGGATCCTGATGAGTCATTTTAATGAGACAAGGGATAAAGAGCCACTAAATACCTAAAGGCTTCTGGCATGTTTATGCATGCTGATACATACACCTTCTGCGATGAAATTCACTTTTGGATTTCTAATTACTACTGATACCGCCGGAGCAATATGGCCGTGGGTTACATTCACAGAACTATAGAAGCTGTCTCCTGGTTCATTGGTTTATCTGCTGGTGAAATAAGAATCCTGGTCCAGGCACCGCGAAATGCACTGAATCTCTTCCTAGTCAGCTTTTTCACAACATTCAATTACGGTTGTTTTTGATCCATAAGCTGACATAATGCTGGGAGACAGATGGAAGTCACCAAACACTACTCTGTGATCGCTGCCTGGAAATTCTGGACTGACTCGAGGCGTAAAGGGCAACAATCCATCGTTGAAAATGCGGTCAAGTATGGTATGGTACCTAGTTTGGTTGTATCACATGCTGGGGCCATCCCCTAGAATCTGACACATCCACAAACTTATTAAACTTCATAAAGGAAGTAAGTGGCTGCCATGTGGTATCAGGCAACTTAAAGTCTCCGCACATAAGTCTCATGCGGTATGGTAGTGTTTTCACATGAGTACACACTTTGGCCAGTTTGCCATTATAACCTACAGTAGAGCCAGGAACAAGGTAGATACACGTTAGGAGAAAACTTCAACACAACTTGCACTGGGTCGTTTCGCAAACTAAGTGGTGAACATCATTCAGATGCAGCCAACATTTTGAGAATATTGTTTTGGAGGTGAATTTGTTAAATCATTACATGTTGAGTGGTCCATGCTGGACTAAACATATTGTTTATAATAAAGCTTTCATCATTGTAGTAGGTCGTATAGTTTCCGTAGGGCCAGAGCCAGAAGTTGTGCGCGTAATTTTGACCGCAGTGGCCATTCGATTGGAGTCCGTTCTACGCACAGGCTAATTGGGCATATTTTGCCAGATTGATAATATTATGTATCAGAGCACTGCAAAGGGAGTGTGCCAATCTCGTTCCTACTTGCATCATTGAGCAACTCAGCGGTTAGGTTACGCACAGTCAATTTGAGTGAAGTTTTCAAAAACCGCCTGGAATAGATCAACGATTTGTGTCACTGGGGTGGCTGGCAGCAGTTTGGCATATGCCTCCCAATTGCACTCATAGGTTTCTTAGATTTAACTATCGTAACATTTATTCTAAGCAGGACTTCGGAAGGATGATAGTGAGATAAACTTTGCTCTGCCGTCAAATCTGCATGAACGAAGGGAAATGAGATAAATGAAGTTAGCAAATTTCTTCGGTGGCAACTGCACTCAGGAGTTCAAGTGAGAAACGTTCTTACCCACCGTTATGTTCTTTACGCTCAATATAATTCCTTCATTCAAGAGGACAGACACATGTTTACAGATACGGGATGGGGTCCAGATAAGAGATGGTATCAGCAGCCGAAGGTGGATCACCAGGTCACACTCAATGAGTCAGGAGATTACCTCAGATAACATGCGGGGAGAGATGGTGAGGCGTGTCAAAGTACATAACCATCACTTAGTGCACAAAAGGGATTGGCCGCGCAACGAAGAGAGATACGAAATGTTAGTTCCGTGGAGCGCAACAGTCAGGCGATGCGCGATCAAACGATTGGTACTGCCTGTCTCCTGGAGGAAGCAGCAAGCGAGCGTAAGGTTAATCCCCATTCTTCAAAACTACAGCGGATCTACTTTGAGTTTCTCGCATAAACTTTCGTAATTCTTATCGAGTTTGAAGGCCAAGTAGGATGCAAATGAAGTCACACTGAAGTTTCTTGACATGAACCATTTGCGCCGGCCTCATCGGAATCGGAGATTCCCGTACCAACTGAATGAACCCCCCATCCCTGAACTAGCCATGGCTTTTATATTCACTTTTGTTCCACAATGGATAACAATCTGACACAAGTCGGCCATTTATACGGTTGCCCCGGTACCGTCATGACGACCGTTACTCAGATGGAATCATCATAACGTTTAGAAGGGCTGTTCTGGGAATGAGCTTGTTGAAACATTTTTGAAAGCCTCCTCAGCAGCAATGAACTGGATGGTCTGGAAAACCTTCAACACCGAGTCATCGTGATTAATCCTATAAGGTGTTTCACTTGTGTAGTCCCGCTGTAGTACATTAGGACAAATAACGGGATGGCCAAATATTTTGTGTTATTCCCCAATGTTACGGTCTTGTTGAAGTAATACATTCTTAGAGTTCTATCCTTTAGCGAACACGTTGTCCAGAACACAACAATGTTTATCGTACCGGACCCCGATGTATCCTACAAATGAAAAATATGTGGCCTAAATCTACTTGTACACACAAATAACCTCAACCACCGCTTTGGAAATAGGCATATGTTCAGCTAATAGCCTATTATTTATGAGTCTCATGGAATTTATTTTCAGGTTTCCACGCACTATGTACGACCGGTGGTGTTTACGCTCTCTTCGCCTGTTAGTAACGCAGGCTTGGAGGCACTTTCTTCCACTTTCAGTGGCAGCGCGCTAAACTTTGAACTACCACAGAAGTTGGATGTCGGTGCAGTGACTCAGAGTGCCTTGAAAACTAGGGTGGTCTTAAGTCTCTCGCAACACCACACAGTTTCACTGAACAACGCTCGCCTGTCACCTGAAGAACCATCTGACTCAACTAAGGTCTTGATGTGAACTTGTGCACGGATGATTTCACTCCTTGTTACACTAGCTGTGTTTACATGCGTGATAAAATGGATGATAAATGAACAAATATTCCATTATCATTTTGGCTACCTAAGGTAGCCATGGTCTGAATAATTCACTTATTTCTTCGGGATCATCATAGACCTTACCGTCATAAGTGAGAAGAAAAGTATTATGCCTTGGCCGGTTTGACCGCTTTTGTAGTACTTCCACGAGAGCATATACTTCGGAGGAGCTAGCTAGTGTGGTGGTTTCATCGCCTTTCGCTAGCACCTCCTGATGATTACGAACAAAACTGAGGACGTCAGGAAGAGATCTAAGCGCTCCAACTTCATGATGCTTGAAGTAATTTGTTGAAAATTTGTGCAGTTTTCGACGAATATTTTGAGGTGTTAAAGGCTTCTTGGACATAGGATGCTTCGATTTTTTCAAAGGGGCTATAATTCTTGGGGGAGTATAGAAATTAGAACCCAGTGTACCAAAAGTTGGTTCTGTATCAACCGTGTTGAAGTATCGTCCCCATTTACCACATCTATTTAGCGAACAAGCTGGATCCCAGTCTGTCTCATTATAACTTCTGTACCTGGCTTGTGGGAGTGTGGAGGCAGTACGCCTAGTGCCGGTAGAAGAAGGGAGTGGTGTTGCGCACAGTATCACTTTGTGGTCACTTCCTGGGAGCTCGGAACTAACACACGTTGAGAGGGGACAAATATCTTTGCGTATAACTAGATCAAGCACGTTCTCATCCTTTGTCCGAGTGGCGATAAATTGTTCCCATCCAAATGTATCTAACTTACTAAGAAAACGATCAAAGCTAGTGGGGCAAGTATACGTGTCTCATTTGACTTCCTGTGGACTGAAGTCCCTACATATGACCTTGTGGTCATATTGAAGGGAGGGTGTGTGTTCAGGAGCATCACTGGGTAAGGACTCATCTTCACCGAACATCTTAGGTACTCTGTATATGCAGCCAGTCAGTACCGTTGCATCTTCGTGGCGCACTGTGACCCGTAGGGAGTCTTTTATTTTACTTAGCATTACATCTTCCTTCCCGATTAATAATAATAATGTATATATGTTTCATACAGCATAGGTTACATGAATACATTTAGGGTGCCTAGAAAGTACATTATGGAGCCGCCCCTCCCTTATTGCTCCTGTCACATCTACAGTGTGTATACATGTTGATACCTATTTCCCCGTTTGGTATACTATAGTTGCACCATGACCCTGACCATTATCATAGGTGGTCTGAAAAGCAGTAATATACTCCTTAGCAGTGGTAATTTGCCTAGAATAGACCTATCACTGGCAAGGATGGCATACAGATCATCGAAAAGTTTAGGGTCTATTTCCACTCCCGTTGATAAAGTATGGCGCTGCGACACCGTACCATATAGGGTTCCGGCATCCGTTTCGGTAGCTGGAGGGAAAGATGGTTCCAGAGCAAAACCAGGCAAACACAGTGAGCTTTCAAGATTGTTGCGAAAGTTTTAAGAATGCGAAGGAGGGCGTGTTATTAGGCGAGTTGCGTCAGTTGACAAGGACGTCGAATGAACTGTCTTGGGGTTGAGTTACACTTGCACAGTTGGTGTCAAAGGAAGACACTTTGCCATAGGGTATATTGTCAGCTATTGTCGCTAGAGGTAGTGCATGGCAGGCGGGCAAGATGAAAAAAGTGAGTTGCCGGGTGACGAATTATTAACTAACCTAGTAATAGGGGGCTGGCCTAGAATTTCTGGCTTCACATTAGCGTCTTGATTGGGGCGATGGTAATCCCACGCAGTATCATAGTTTCCATGCCTTCTTCTAAAGTTGTCGGCCCGACTTTCGAAAGTGGGTCTCAAAAGATCATAAAAGGGCTCATGATGGAGACCTCAATTGTTCTATTCCAAAGAGCACTTATTCACGGTACAATATTTTCGGGCGAGATAATCGCTGCATCTGAATGATGTTTACAACAACAGCGTCAAAGGAAAAGTGAAGCAGGGATATTGTGTTACCTCAGCGTTGGGCCTGAACTGGTGAATGAATAAAAAATTGGGCGTAACTTTTGTGGTGTAGGTTTTTTCAGCCGGTAATGAAATCTGCGATTCGACATTTGTGTCATGAAAATAGCTAGGTGCTGTATTTATGTGCAATCTTACGTCCATTTCTAATCGGTGTGACGTTTTTTCTTTTTGTTTTCATTAGTCTGAAGAATGCCAGTTTGAAACCATCTCAAAATGTGACAGTACACGATGCATTTAAGAGACAGGTGCGAAAAGCGAAAACGAATCGAAACGGAAGGATCTGATTAAATATATCCAGTGGGAAATATCTGGTGGCGTAAAGTTTGAGCAGGGTGCCGCTTTTTCGGCGTCTGGTTTTTCAGTGGCCTCAGTTAGTGGCTTTCGGCATAGAGGATGCAGCGTATTATGAACTAAACTTGGATGATAATTGTCTATGGGCCATATCAACGGAAGTGGAACGATGTGCTTAGGGATGTGTACGACTGGGTCGATCTTACATTGATATTCAACATTCTAAGCATCCTGAGCCGTTCGCGTCATCACCTGTGTGAATTAAGCTTCAGCGCTAATCTTATGAAAAACATTTACGTGTTAGAGCTTGCATATGTAAGACATTGAGCTCCCTGCTCATAGTTTGTCAAGTCATGGAATGTTTCTCTTGCTAACGCAGTTTAGGTTGTTGTATCAGAGTTCTGTACATGCAAGCACCATTCCCACCTTAAGGTGTTCCTGCAGGCATGGGTAAATTAATTTCCCGCCAAAGTCTAGATCCATATCACTCAGTGCTTAAGTCATGAACCCGCCATCAAGCTATTCATGCACGAGATTTACTGAGGGTGCATTTTTACGAAGACGCTATTTCATAGGATACCAATAAACCAGGGTTTGCAGGTGTTTATGAGAGGAGTGGAAGGAAGGTTAGCAATCTATTGAACCCAAGTTTTTCAGGATAAGGATTGAAAAGTGAGCTCTTCTCTGAGTTGTTGATCATGGCAGTAGACCTAAGTCTTCACATGGCAACAGAAACTGTGGTGAAAATGAAAGACAACGTCATAATCTGACACAGACATAAATGGTAGTAACATAGGTACAACAGTGGTGCTATGACAAAAGGATGTGTGATACGGCCTTGGTAACTTGAGAAGGAGACGCGTTGACAAATAAAAGCCACAAGCCAATGTGGCTTCTAGACTATGGAGGGAATGAACTGGTCCGGATAAGGCATTGCCTCGCTGTGGGACGGACGATATTAGAGGCACTCCTTTTCATTTTATGGTGGTCAGCAATAAATCCTGGCTTATGTGGAAGGTGGTCGTTATCTCCATGAACTACTCATCTCAGTGAGAATTCACGTTTTACGGTTACTTTTCACTCCTCCCCTCTAACAGCAGGAAAAAAAAGAAGATTGGTTCTTATTCCGGTGAAATTTTTGAATATAAAAACATGATCTTAACAGACGAATTTACCACCCTTCCATAAGCCGCACTTTCGTGGATCTAGAATCCTGAGACCGAGAATAGACGCATCTGGAGGCCAAGTAGACACCCCGAGCATGTTGAGTCATGCCAATAAACTGACATACGCAAGCTGATTACCTGAAGGATAATGAATGAAGTAGCATAACACTTTGACATGCTGAGCGGCATGGGTGATTAAGAGCTTGTCCTCAGCTAAAGAAGTTCCCCAGAAGGTTAAGGTCAGTATTGATTTCAAATACCGCAGACTAATTTGCAATCGCTGAAAGTATTAAAAACATCAGTTAAGGGGAGCAGAGGCTGTTTTAGTCCTAGAGACATTTAATGAAATGCAAAATTTTGAAACGAAAAATATCAACTCTTCGTAGTAATGTGTCGTGAGGCTACTTCTTTAATGTTATGAGGAAGTTTACACTGCTTGCATTTAGCTGTCTTACTTACTCCTGAAACATTTTAATTGTAATAAGAATTGCGTCTAGCATCGAGGATACCTTTAGTTGCTTCAGGTATTATATGACGAAACTTCCAACTAACGTTTTGTTCAACATGAGTTTTGTAGGTTGCATTTCGTCCCGAATCTGCGCTTGGTTTAAATTTATTGATTGTGACGCAAGGTTGGTAGTGAGGCCGCTTTCCTTTAAACTTTGTAGTTTGTGAGGCTTGTGTTTTTTGTTATTATTAGCTGCTTAATGTTTAAGCGTAGTGATGTGTGCTCCAGAAACGTTGGGAGTATTTGAATAACTTTCTCTGAACCATTCATTTTGAAAAACTGTTGGTTCAGCATTCAACATCAATAGTGCGAGTGGAGGAAACTTGTGGTTTTGAGCTCTAGCTTCCAGGTTTCGGGGTTTGGTTTTTTCCGCTCAGTTGTACTCTGGTGGTTACAGAAGTCTTTAAGTTTTTCTTCTCATAGCTGTGGAGGTAGTGATTGTCTATCTGAAGGTATTTTTTCTTGCAAATTGTAGCTTGGTTTGTTTGGGGAATGGACAACGGAGCTGCTGGTAGGAGCAGTTAACGCTTAACGCTTCCTGTTGTATGCATCTGCAAGTAAGTTTTAAGCTCTACTTATAAGGTATTGCTAGGAATAGGGCGAGTGGAGAATGAGAAAAAGAGGAGTAAAAGGTACTAATGGAAAAATAAGTGTTGCTGGTAATATGGCGAAGGGATGGGTCTCATTGAGATACTAGGGCTGGGGGATACAGGGATGGATAAGGATACCTTTAGTTACCACCGACGAATGTTCGTGGTAAGCTATTTGCGCCCATGTACTTATCTAGTACTCTTTTGAAGGAGTCGACTGATGTAGGTGTGGCTACTTCCTTTGGGAGAGCATCCCATAAGGCACATACTGTGCGTGAAAAAAGTTTGATCTCACTCTTGTCTTTGCCCTGTGGTGGAATATGCGAGTGGGATTCCCCGAGACTGTTGGTTTTGGATCGATATTGTTGATCTATTTCGGTTATCCACTTGGTAAATGATCTTGTAGGCTGTTATTAGGTCACCTTGTTTTTTCGGTAGCTTAGTGTGAACAAGTTGAGTTGTCTGTGGCGTTGCTCATATGTTTTGCCTGTTCGACAACCGACCTTGTCGTGCTTCTCTGTACTTTCTCGAGAGTATTCGCATCTTTCTTTAGTAGTGGGATGGGGGTGAGTGGCTATCGTGTGGACTATCTCTAGATTTGGTATAACATAGGTATTAAATACCATGAGGAATAATTCTGGGGCTAACGATCGAAGCTGCCTTCTTAGAAAGTGCATGATGGCGTTCGCCTTTGCTACCATCCTTTTATAATTGTCAGTAGTATCCAGTGTGTCGGGAAAGTTTAGTCCTAGGTCCTTCTCTGTGAATACCTTGGCGATTGCTCACTTGTTGAGGGTATATCTGGTTTTCATCGCTTCTGGTGTGTGCCGATACATCACCTTGCATTTCTCCAGGTTAAAGCTTAAACCTCTCGCAACTGACCAGGACTCCAGCTACAACAGATGGTCTTGGAGTATCCTAGGATCTGCTTCCTTGCCTATTGTCCTCCATATTTTAATGTCGACAAATAGGAGGATAGACGAGGCGATTTTAGTGGTAAGGTCATTTATGAATAGTAAAAATAGTAGTCCAAGGATCACTCCTTGAGAAACTCCTATTCTTGCACTTCTCCAGGCTGATGGAATTCTGTGTAGTTTAGTACAGAATTCTTTGTTCTCTAGATATGTTGTAAACCATTTTGAGTTCTTTAGTGACACCCACTTTTTCAAGTTAGGCAAGCTCGATGAAGTGTGGGATGCTATCGAAGTCTTCGGCTAAGTCCAGAAAGATAACATGGACTGGTTGCTTGTTGCCCCATCTAGCGGTCCAGTCATCTCAGGCGGTCATTAAGTTTGTGGCACATGACCGTCCGGTTCTGAAACTGTGTTGGGGGGAGGGATGGGCTACGTTGTTTTCATTAAGGTAGTCTTCAACAATAGCTGCAACTGTGCTTCCCAGTTCCTTGGATAGTATGGAAAGTAATGCTATTGGTCTGTAATTACATGGTTTTTTTCAGTCTCCTCCCTCAAAGATTGGTGAGAAGATAACACGTTCCCATTCTTTGGAGAGTTGACTTACAACCAGTGCATGAACAGGCTGCATATGGGCATGCTTAGCACTTCGGCACAGTTTCGTAGGACCACCGGTCTTATGTCGTCATAACCCGGAGATTTCCTTATTCCCTTTGTTGAAAGTTTCGGAAACACTTGGTTTGATGAAATCTTTACATTCATCAGCTTTGTATAGTGGTCCTGCAACTTCTTTACATTATTAGATGTTGGTAGTGAATGCATCACTGTGCTGAATTGCTCGTCAAATCGGTTGCTCAGCAGTTCCGCTATCACATTGCTGTGGTCAGGTTTAAACCTTTATTCTTCGGTTTTCTTTGTGACTTAAACCGATATAGGCTTTTCGGATTGTAACTTGGCTGTTTGGCTAGGTTACCCTGATATGTGTACCTGTCATTACGAACTCTAATATTACATATGATATGCACCACCGATACTATGCCTTCTTTTCCTCTGTATTTGCATTCGGGTTGCGTGAGTTACCCAAGGTGGTTTGAGAAGCAGTCATCCGATTAATTTTGGAACACTTCGATAGCGCTCCAACTAATATCTTTAACATGTATCCAATGTTCGTCTATCGATAGTGAGTACCATTCTTGCTGCCATGTATCATCCAGGAGTTCATTGTTCATGAGATGGTAGTTTGCTTATCGATAACAGCGGAACGCTTCTGGCTCAACTATTAGTAGTTTCTCCTTGGTTATCGGAGAGAATCTCACAAAAGCGTGATCGTTTTTGCCTAGAGTGGGGGGGGGGCGGGGGGTTGGACAAAGATATGGATGCAAACGTGAACTTCAAACTTGGTGTTTGCAAGTAACTGTGGCCAATAGTTGTCATCTTCCAGTAAAATATCTCATAGTTCATCTCAGCACTTTTACGGGGCCCTGTGCACCTCTTGATTTGCCCTGTACTCCACATAATACCGGATCACCAGAAATTTCCCTACGTTATATGTGTGACCCCATGGTTCACTTTGAAGTTGACTTTTTACTTTGATCTTAACGTAGTTGTTTGCATGAATGGATCTCCTTAGTTTTATGAATTTCTACCTTATATTTTCTGGACATGTGTCTTGCTGCCTTGTCATGTGATTCCGTATTCCCCTTCAGTTCGCTGCGCAGTCAGTGATACCATATTGGTGCGACTAAAAATTCGTGTTGTCTTCAGAATAATCAATCAGAATTGCGTTATCTGTTTGATTATTTGGGCTAGAGAAAAGCCTCAAAACCCTACTGTTTTACCATACATAGGCTAATGCACAATCTGAAAAGGTTCTGAGCTGGAGTGAAGAATGAAAAATCTCATAGGTATTCGTCAGAAATCGGCACCTTTGATTAGAAAAAAATCAAGATAGGTGTGGAAACATAGATATAAAGAGCTAAAAGTCGGCATTGAAAGTTTTCCCTTTACAAAGTAGGTAACTAAACATGAAAGGACGCGAGAAAATGTGTTTGTTACACTGGGGGCCTATTTCCTTTCTGTTTCTTGACCGAATAGAGACTTTTAATCCACTTCAGGTTGTAGGAATTTATGGTTAGAGCATTTGTTCGGTGTTGATTGTAGCACCTCAGCGACCAACCGCATAAATCATGTGAATTTTTCCCCTTGGTAGCTTCAACCTAAAGCAGTACAAATATGTTCGAAATCCCGGAAACTTGAAACTTATACAAGACGATCTAGTTCCCTACCTAAAGAAATGCGTACTCAAATAATATAGACTGGATGCTTGTTGTCTGGACAGCATAAGAAACAGCTCAACAAGCTGTTCAAGGACAGCACAATTTTCAGTTCTGCCAAATCTTATGACTTAATCATAAAACTAGTGTTTACTACTTATGGATTATAATGGTCATGAAAAGCTTTGATTTGCTCACATATACACGCGTCAAAAATAGGTGGGTCAATGTTGGTTATGCTTTTTGTGACGTTAGGTTTTTAGTCATTTCAGGGGGGAGGATAGTTTTGGCACACTCGTTCATACTACTGACTGTGTTTTTAATAAGCATGTTTCTCTCAGTTATTCGTCAGTGTGAATGATATAAAAATGTAATTGTCACACCTTTGGGTTCTCATAGAACACTTCCTACTTTCACATCAGGAAATTTAAACTTTTAGCTTCTGTTAATGACATTGAGTCGTTTCTGTTCATTCATACTGTTCGACTTGTGAAGAAAGTGCTCCTGTCGTTGATTTGGCAATGAGAATAAACGCTTTCATAGTCGTTGTTACTCTATTTTTAAGTGTTGGAGGCTCTGTCTGTCATTCTAGATGACCTTAGCACCCCTTCTAGCAGTAACTCAAGTGTGATTTACATAAAACGGTCTTGCATTTCCAATGTGATCAAATGCACAAATCTTTACTTCGCTGTTAGAGCTTAGAAAAGTTTCATGATTAACCGTTAGGTGCATTTCAAATCCTACAGGTAATGCACGGCACTTCAGGACTAGTTTAAATTAATGCTTATTTTTAAGGCAGTCGGTGAAGTAGTCAAAAACGTTGACGACTATTATTTCTTGAAAAGTTGCATAAGCCTTGATTGAATCGTTTCTGAAGAAATCTCTACATACATTCTAAAGATTGACTTTCGGATCTTAAACTTCCTAATTACTTCACTGGAGAGATCTATTAATCCTAAATAACACCTGTCGAACAATAGTTTTCTGGTTGACAAACATGGTTACTCTTTATGAGAAGGTTCCTAGTCTTTAATCGCTGATGGTTTTGAAGTTTTGTTTGGGTAAGATAAGATCGTTAGGCTAAGAATTCTAGGCAGTGAACTCAAATTGATTGGTTAAATTTTGAACTTGTACTACTTGTTGAAACCCTAACCTTCAGACTTTTTCAACACTAGATTTCCTTTATCTTCATACTCTTTCGTGTAAAACAAATAATTATTTCCTTTCATACTTTTTAGGTTCTTTGCTTTCTGGGATTTATCGACAAAGCCTGCCACCGACCGGCATTTCTTTGCTATATAGGGTTAACTGGTGATTTTTGCCAGCGTTCCGTTATTGTTAGGCTTTTCATTACCACCAAATTCGGATTACGCTGACTCATTTAGGAGACAAGTGCTCAGCGATTTTGATGGAAAGCTTTCATCCAATAAAAATATGGAGCCAGGTAACTTATCATACAAGTAGTTAGTGATTCATGTTTATTTAGTAACATTGTCTCAGATATTCGATGATCAACTGTTTAACGACATTTCTGAAAACCTTCTAGACGACATCGATGTAAGCGATTTCTCCTTCGACTTGTCGACATTTTTGGATAGTCCAGAAATTAAAAATCTGGATAATGGGGTACTTTCGCACCAGTCGTCCGAAAAGACGACATTAGGATCATTGCTGAAGTGTATGCCAGTTTCAGATACAATAGCAACGCATACAGGTAGGTCATATTTATTCATCATACGATTGTTTCAGAGTTGCAATCTGTAGGCGGTATTGGTGGACAAGAGGATCACAATAAACAGCGGTTCATGCGTGAATTCACTTCTTTGGATCGTTCTAATATCACACAAGCGAAATCAAGTAGTCAAGCTTGTGCACCTATTCAGAACACATCTGACGTGCCAGTAATGTCCAAACTATTGTGTGATTCCGAATTACAAAATTTTGATGCCAAAAGGACCTGGTGCGACCCAAACAAGGCATATTCTGTTCAGCATTCTTCACCTCATATGGGTTTTCAAAAAGCACATTTTACTATCTGTAAAAGTGAAAAAAGTAGGTACATTCATACCGCGCTCTCTCATCGTTGTTCTTATAGTAGGTATGCTTGACGATATTTGCAGGCCGTTTGATTCTGACTGTAATCACTTTCTATTCTCCACATTTTCTCTGCCAAAGTTATTTCGTAATATCTGTTTCACTTTAAAAATAATGTACAGTAACTCGAACTTAACTCCTGTTCAAAGTTCCAGGTTGATCTATCTGTTTTTGATTTTTTTTTTACTGTGCATTTAGTACTGTAGTATCAGTCAGTAAACTATTTTTGAGATTTCCTCTACATAACCTTCCAGAAGATATACTCTTGGTTGATCAACCAACCACTTAAACGGCGATATACAACTAAGGAGTCATTTGGTTATCCAACTGTTCAAGAACAGTCTTTTAAAATCCTGTTGACGTGACTTAGTAGTAGTAGATGCGTTCGTTGGTTTTTCTAAGTTTTAGGCATATTTTGTAACGTATATTTATTTACTTTCTCTTCAGTTATGTGGTTGTTAACTCAACATTTTCTTAGTTAAAAAAATGCAGTAGCTTGAACTGATATACTGTTTTACGAGATTTTGAGTTTTGGTGAACGAAATTAAAAGAGTTGAATTTTCATGACAAAGATTGGCATAACAAATAGTCTCTGTTGTTTCATTCCCAGGAAACGGTTAGCTGTAAACTTTTTAAATACCTGTTACCTGAGACTGTTTTTTTTATATTCCTGTTCTTAAATTCCGTCATTGATGCCAATCAACCTGACTAGACAAAAAAATATGGCCTTGCTAACTTGGCATTGTTTTTATATTTCAGAAGCGAATGGAAATTAAAAAAATTTAAAGTAGCTTATAACTAATCTTAGTTCGCCGTGTAATCTTTCTTTCCTTTCTAGAGTAAAAAGATGCTTGGTGATAAGAGTTAATAGTTGATTACTTTTGGTGAAATGGATGAAAATCTATCACAATGGCGCAAATGGTTTTACTCTTTGATGTCTTCTCAAACTTTAATGCTCTGACTTATCCTAATTTTTAAATTTCTTCCTCCATACACCTTTGTCCTCTTTGATACTAGTCTTTCTTATCCACTTGTTATTTGCATGCTGATGTGAATTGTAGCAATTCAAACGTTTGCATTTGTGTGCGAGGTTCTACTGTTATTTGTTCTGTCTGATGATTATCAACCTACGATTTGGAAAATATGCATAGGATTGTTGATTCAAGAATTATCTCTTAAATAAATAAATTACCAAGAACTGAGAATAGTCCAGTGAGATGAAATCTGTTTATCACAACTTGCGTAAGATTCTTTAGATGTCGACTTGTAGTTCTTCTGTTGGTCTTAACAATAGGTTGACTCAGTATATCGACACTGCTTTGTTTGCCAAATTACTTAATGTATTTTCAAGCGTACGGAGGCGTAGCTCAGTGGTTTAAGGAGATGATTATCAATCACTGAGCCACGGGTTCGAGCCGCCTATCAAGGTTGAGGCAGGTACGTAGTATCAGTAGCCCTTACACAATAGGTGTGGCTCATTGCCTGCTGCACGGAAGTGCACAAGGTGGCTGAGTGGATTTCATTCATTTCAAGCCATGGTAGATAAGTCTGCAGTTTAATATGTCACTGCAGTAATATTATTTCTAATTGTATTCCACTCAATGAAGGTTATTATTGTTGAATAGTTTATTAGCCTATCTCTTCTGATTTTTGTTTCTGTAACCATTTTTATAGAGTTTGTGTGGATGTTAGAAGTGAAGGTTTTGCAATTGCTGGTCATTGTTCAATTCATTCATTTCTTCAGACTTCAAATTTGTCGAGCTAACCTACATAGCCATACAGTGCTCGCTTGATTGTGTATTGTTGTCTCATTTCAAAAAAGTTTAAGAAAAGGTGACAAGTTTTTATTGTCTAAACACGCTGAGATTATATCAAAATATGCCCTAATAACTATTTAAAGAAACCGAATTGCCATCAAATGAATCATTTAAGCAAGCTTCTTTGAATGTAATTACTCCAGCGTTACTGTGAACTGTTCAGGATAAAAGAGACTGCGATTAGTCCACTTTTCACTGCATAGACCTGCAGTTTGTGTCTAAAACTATAGGCGAAACCATTAGAGATAAGCTTGTTCTCTTCAAAATATATAACCAGCCATGGTGTTTTTTATTCACCCTGTTTGGTGAGAGCATCGCTGTAGGTTCTAAATGTTTTTGTATAACGACTATGAATAGTTATTATGATTAAAGATCATCACTAAGTGTTTAAATCAACAAAAAATTGAATAAATTTGATGCGATTTATGAGAATGAAAATTTAGTAGCTCAAAAATTAGATTAGCCTGCTGTGAACATGGTGTGAAATGTAGTTGCGCATGCTCAACAGCTGCCAATATGTAAACACCATGCAGGCTAACGTAAAAGAAGAGTAAGGACCGGCAGCATTCGATAGATAGCATCATTTCATGAGGTCAAGTTGTTATTCTGAGTCAAGCAAAGAACTGTAAAGTAGAAATCAGCAGTCGACGTTGTGTTATGCTTTAACGGCATTCATTTTGAATGCAAAACTGTCGAGTCCAACATACTGTCTGTAATTTATCCGTAGGAATCTGTTATATTCTTGACTTTTACTGCATCGTTTCAAACCATACTAACACAGAGAGAAATATTTCTGTTTTGTACTTTTTTTGTTCTCCACAACATTTGATTTCCATATTTTTCTGGTAATTTGTCAAGGTGGTTACGGACATAATGTTTTGCTTGGTCTAGCGTTGTGTGTGGATTTCTCCATGACCTGATGTTTTTCCACTCGGTTTCGGTATTCTTCAGTCATCATTGTCGAAACACGTACTTCTTTATCATTCGGTATCGACAGGAAGCAAGATATGTTCTAGGCAGTTATCATATCTCAAATACTTTGGATCCGTCTCGGTGTAACCAGTTAACATATTTGTTTTCCTCGTATTTTTAGATATCAAGGTAAACACCAAACAGTCTGAAGAGAACGAACCTATGAAAAGAGCACCTCATAATGCTATTGAGAAACGTTATCGTGCCAGTATTAATGGAAAAATAGACGAGCTTCGTAGGCTTTTGGCACCAAACTCATCCGGAGATGTAAAGGTACGTTTTAACTTTTATCAATTCATATATTCTTCTGTTGAAGAATAAATACAGCCTAACAAGCATATAAAGCTGCACCTGATGTCTTTTGCTAACGATACGAATCTTTTATCAAAATAAAATCAGATGAAGATCGATGTCGAGATTTTGTCGAATAACCATGGGATAATCTAAACAACTCAATAAGAACATAACTTTCAGAATGAGATGGCGTCATTTTATCTCATTAGTTATGTGAAATCTCAATAGGTCAATCACTAAAAAGTTTAACTTTAAATTAGAAGTTTTTAAGATGTCAGTTGATGTTTTGATGCAAAGAAAGTTTGGAATAAAATTCAATCAAACTAGAAAAATGTTATCTATGGCAGTGCGAAGAATGTTATTAAATGAGTCAGCTGTGATTGGATACAATTAAAAGTGTGGTTAGTTAATCATGTGGAAAACTGTCTAAACAATGAATATGACATGGGTGAGATAAAGTACAGTCAAACTAAAAAATGCGGTTATAATAAAACAGTAGTTGGTACAAATGTGAGTGAGAATGAGCATATGATTTCGCAAATTCTGCTCTTATTGCATTGTTACAGTCTATCAGAGGGTATAAGCAAATGAAATGTGGGATAATTGTTTTCAACAATGACCTACAAATCTATACCCACATAATATCAATCCCGTAATCTGATATATGCTACATTTTTGGGTTGTATGACAGACTGACTGACTGTCTGTTGTTTCGATACTTTACTTTTCTGTGGCATTTCTGTGTATTCTCTTTTCTTATTACTTTATATGACGATTGATTGCATTTCCCCTGTTTCTACATCTTCATTTTGCTGCCTTTTATCTTGATGTGATGGTATGAGGCATGGCAACTTGAACCGTTGCACAGGAATACCAGGTCCCATTTTGATATTAACTAAGCGACTGCTTGGATGTTTCGCTGTTTTTATCTAAGTTTTTAGTATTTCACTGTTATCTCACATTACTGAGTATATGCGGTTGGAAATCAGTGTTTTTTGCAAAAGCTGCTGAGCTCAGGTCAGATACTTATCCAAAGAGGTATATACTGGTCATGAGATGATCAGCTCAAATTCTTGGAATCAGGTGTACAACTGGTTTTCATTTTCATATTGTTGGAGAAATATTTCATCTGACGAAATATACTCATTTATTCATGAATAAGAGCAAGACAGCGAAGAAATATTTCTTTTCAACGACTTCATCATCAAGCTGTACAGTCGTATTTATGATCGATAAAATTACAGATAATTGCACTACAATGTTGCTCAATCAATATACAGAATATGCAGTAGGTGTTGGTGGTGGTATTTATTCAAGTGGAAGAAATAGAAAATGGGTCACTGAATAAAGAACGAATTGATGTTAACTAGTGAAATATGGGTCAAATGCTGTCAATGAAGTGAAAACTGATGTTAGTAAAAGAGAAGTACACTACTGAAGTGAAATGAAATCGACAAAATAACCAAAATTAATTATTAAGGCCAAGGTCGAGAAAGTGGTTTCACAAAACGTTTTTGAATACAGAGTTTCGGTTTTTGTTCATGTATAGGTAATGCTTCAGTTATGCATAACTATCATAGACATGAAAGTATAAACACATAACCATAGCAAAGTAAAGCTCACCTTTAAGTAGTTCAGTAGTGTGGATAGTGAATTAACTACTATCAGGTTAGAAGTTTTAAATCTCTTCCGTTTATATATTTATCCATACGTACATATTTCATACTTTATGTGTTGTTGAGAAATGTGGCATCCTGAGTCAGTATACTGTTGTACAAATTTTGCACTGCTCAGTCACTTTGTCTACATGCCGTTGCATCTTTTCAAAGGATGTTTCAGAATAAGTTGTTTTTAGTAGTAGTGAACAGAAGAAACCAGGAAGTATTTATAAAAATAACATCAGCACTTGCTCAAGGTTCAGTATCACATTCACCAACTTTATTATGTGTTCTGTAGCGTTTCTGTTTATCTGATACTAAGTTAGCCATCATGAATTCGTGACCCAAAAGTTACAAGAATGCTATTCATGTTTACTCAACCCAAGACTCATGTCTAGGTTTTTACACTAGGTAGTGGGAGAGTTCACAGTACTACCACGTTGCCTAGGCTGAAGTAGTTGGAGGGGGGGGTTCCAAACCCGTGATCCACTATTTGAATGTTGAATATTAGGATCAGTGAACCACAGCTCTGTTTCAGAAGACATCCTGAATACTTACTTGTTTAGTATATTGACTCATCACACTCAAATGATAATACTCAAAGTGATTTATCAATAAAAGAACAGAAAAACTAGTCATTTGACTTTCTAGTAAAATAAAGGTTGTTTTTATCGATAAGCATGTGACAAAACTAACATGACTCATAGTTTTTTTTCAGTCAATCATCAGTGGTCAAAAACTATATTCTAAGAATATTAAATTTTCAGTGAATTCGGGTGTCATCGTTAGGCTACGTTTCCTGTTTTCGTCTAGGTAAAGTGAGGATCAACAGCGTTCAGTCGTAGAGTATTACAATCATCACATCTGTGAAGATGATTATCGACAGTTGTGTGATTAATGAAAATGTGAACTCTCGACCGGTACCTGCTATCCTGAAATGATGATCATGCTTGCATACTATTGACCCAACGAGCTGTAGTGGTAGAGTACTTATTCTCTTGAAGTCCTATCCCAGCAGAAGCGTCTTTTTCATAGTGGTAAGACAAAAAGCAGTTGCCTCCATAGCTTAGATTACTACGCTATAATGGGAGTCCAAGGACGATGTCGTATTGCCGACTGAACTGGGGTGCGATAGCAGTGAGTTGTTTCCTGTAGATGATCAACAATATCATTCTGATAATGCATCACCATTGGGAAAGGGTTTTTCGTGAGGATCACTTTCCTCCAAAAAATGACACTTCCACTTGCCCTACGGTCTTTTGGTGTAGGTGGTTGGGTGGGTTTCTAGTTGGATGCAGATCGATCGAGGCTAAACATGAGATTTCCCAGAAAACCGTGTATGATCGGCCTTAAGCAATTATCCCTTGGGTTCTGTGGTCATGGACCGCTACTGCCCAAGCAAATTCGTTTTCAGATACTTCAGGAAGAAGTGACCCTCTATGGTGTGTGGAGCCAGGAAGTGTCAACCGTCCTCACAACTCACCCAGCACTCAGGTTTCCTCAGAACATTACCAACTTCCCACATCATTGCTTCCTAATCTTTACTCACATCATTCAGTCAATATTCACACATCATATTTAATTTCTTTCAGCTCTGGAGCTATCCATTATGATTCGAATTTACGGAACTCCACCCTAGGTCTTCTGAAATCGTGCTCTTAGCTACACATGCCATCTTTCAGTGTTAGCAGTCTCTATCAAATTGAACAAATAACTCTAGCCAAAACTCTGGGATTTCAGACCACAGATGTGTTCGTAAGGCAGTCATACAGAACTCATGTGCCATTATTCACCAGTTGATGTTGTCGTAGCAGGTTATTTCGGCGCGCAAGTGGATAGACTAAGTCAAGCAGGAAGACACTTAGGTGACGCTTTCAGAATCCCAGCCAGACGAAGAGATAACGGCAACTGCCTACTACAAATGTAATCAGACAACCACCTATTTCTGGCCAGCTCGAACTTCAAACATAAAGAGAGACATTGTTTGATGTGGCGTCCATTGACCACCCTTACTGGTGAATACAGATAGACCATATTGGTATTAGTTGTCACTATAGAGACTCGGTGGAAGGTTACCACCCCTTCTGGAACGCATGTTTGAACAGTGATCACGCGTTGCTCTGAGTATATGTATGTCTACAAATAAAGGGACGGAAAGCGTCTACAGCAGCAATTCTGTAACCAGTGTGACTACTGAGACTGCCTTTAGCAATGAATCTGTCATACAGTTAACAAAACAGGGCATTTTCACTCATCTTAAAAAGCCTAACTTTGTCCTTAATTACTTGCAAAAACAGCGTTGAAAACATAACAAGCTATCGGAAAGACATTAGAAAGGGTAATTGAATCTCAGCAGCTTCTGAATTAATTGATGTTGGTGAACGTATTCCTGCAGGTTTCGAACACAGTGAGGAACAGAAGAAAATTAAATGCCGACTGACGAGAAGTCTACACAATTATCGTTAGCAGTAGTGCGTAGCAATGATTGAAGAGTTTGGAAAAGCAGTGGTGATAGGTGACAGTAGACAGCTATTTAGATTCACCGAGGAAATCGGGGCGGAACGCCTCGAGGAACAACCCAACTGACTACCATTTTGTTACCCGTTACCCGTTTGGATCCTGAATTGTATATTGGGAGAGGGTCTCCAACTTTGTGGAAGTTGAAAAGTAAGTTATGTAAAATGAGGAGGGGCAGTAGAGCAAGGCGATCTAGTGCCGGAGATATTTCAAGTCAATGATCGTGGATTATCGGTCAGTTTATCTGAAGTGCTACCTAGCGCTTAAGAATCAGATATAACCCTGTTTGACTGATGCGTCACTGATTATCTCAGTATGAGATGGCCGGGAAATTTGTTGTGCATACCTAGTGACCATTTGACCTGTCGTACAGTGTTAACTGATGTAATTTGAGGCTGTAAAAAGTTAGAGAAGGCCAGACTAAAATGTGGTATCATTGCATTAAGTCTTTGACCATCGATCTGGGCCGTGTAGGGAAACGCGAACTTCCAGGTTGGGGTTAGCAAGACAACGGAAACCAGTGGTTGAAGATTCAAGGTGTTATGGCTCGGAATTGATCTCACTTGCTCAGATGTATCGTCATAATACCTCTGTCTTATTCATCAAACTGAATTCCAATATTCTCTCATTCTTCCTCGCCTTTTTTCGATGACTCTCCACCACTTTTGACGACTTTCTTTATTTTCCACCTTAGTGCATTCTCGCTCTATGCGCTGGTGTACGGTGTGGCAACTTAGACCTTTATTCAGCAATGTTTAGTCCAATGTTGATATTGACTAACTGTGAATTATTCAGTCTTTCCGACACTACGTAGATACGTTAATCTTAGTTCAGATATTGTTTTGTTTTCCTGTTAAAAAATATACTGAAATTTTGGCATGTAGTCACTGGGCAAACAGTATTATTCTTTAAGCTGATTAAGGTGTTACCTGATATATGGCAGTCAGGCATGTTACCTTGTTGTTGGTTTGAGTTACTGGTTGTTTTAGTCTCATAGAAAATAAGGAAATCCTGTTTGGTATAACAGAGGATTTTGGTCGGCTAGCAAACTAAGATTTTAGGTTTTATGCTCATCTGGCCTGTCACTATATTTCGGGAACAGCAACTCGAAAAATTCAGGTGAGTTTCAAACCTTAGTGTGACTGTTTCTACCAAAGTGAGACTGTGGCTCATCCATTAGGGCAATTGACTTCCACCTAGGTTATGGTCTAGAACCCTTGTCCATCCAACTAGGTGTATGTAGTTACGTAGTGTCAATCCTGAATTGCTGATTGAGTTCTTGCGTGTTATTTTTGTTTACTGTTTTGACACATTATTACTCTTTACACTTAAAACATACTTAATTTGTAAGGTATCGTATTCAACCTTATGCTGGTGTGAAATTGCATTCTGCTTCTATTTCTGATTCTTATCATTACCAAAAAAGAAAATGAACAAACTATCTGGAAGTTCCACTTTACCTGTGTTCAGTGTAACGTACCATTCAGTAATGGTTAATAAGGTTACTCCGTATGCTGTGAACCACTTCGGTTGCTTATAGATAGACTAAGAACAATTTTAACACCATGGCACAACAACTAAGATCCTAGTGCATAACTATTAACCTCAGCAAGGGAAAGAAAAATGCCTCCTGCATCGGTTTTTTTTAATTTTTCCCCATTGGAATCTATTTATCCAAAGTATATACCTGACTGATGGCTGTAAGATCTATATTATGGTCACTAGATAAGTTTCATAGTCTGCCGATGATGCAATCATTTTCTGACGAAATTACTTTTGTTTATTCTGTTCACTTTCAACAAATCATGTTTGAAATATATCTAGAAGGTATCATTTCCCCTTTAATTTAGATGAATAAGTCAGCAGTCCTTCGCCGCGCAATCGATCGGATTCGTGAACTTGAAGAAGTCAACGCTCAATTAAATTCAGAGTTAATGGCTTTCCGTTCATGTAATCATACTTCATCTTATGTTGATTCTAATCGTAAGCGAGTTGTGATTTTATTAAGGTGTCACCATATAATTATGTTACTTTTTTGACAAGTAATCTTTGGGAGGTAGTATTAATCACGGACTGAAATCAGTTGGGGAACCATTGAAAACCTGCGTGCACTAGACAGCTATTTCATCTTATTATGGGACTCCTCAACAGTTCACACCCATGGCCCCGACACGGATCAAAAAATTATTGTTATTAGTTTATCAGATGAAGTTGACTTCGTAACTGTAAAGTTTTGCTTCAACAGATACTTAAGTAGAGTCTTGATGAAGTTGTAAACCTTCATCGATAGAAGTTGCTGGTACATATACTAATAATGTTCATTTACAGTCTACTCCTTCGTGCAATGTTATCTGCAGTAGCATTTGCTTAGAAAACCGTCACGGGTAGCCAAACTAAAACTTGGCATCAATTCATAAATTTTACGACTGTTGATCTCAGCCGTTTTGAGAAATGTACATTTCCAGGTTGGGTTCCGTAAGATTGCTTTAACCGGTGGTGAGATGCTGCATGTAATGGGCTCAAAATTAAACACAGTTTTACAGATGCATTGATGTGCCATCACTTCTTTGCCTTTGGTTTATCTACCCTTCCTTTTGTTTGATGGATTGTTATGAATTTGAATAGCATTACTTGTCTTTCTTTGTCTTTCGTTGTATTATCTTCAATCTTGCTGTGATATGAATTACAGCAGCTTAGATCTTTGTAGGTCTAACTTTGATAAAATGTATCTCACTACCATGAAATCAACTATTAGAAAAAGTAAATCTGCCATCTGTTGAACTTTTAAGTCCGGTTTCGTGTGTTCTGAACGGACATAACTTTCGATGATTGGATTTAAGTCATTAAGGACTATTGAATTAAAAAAATTAACAGGAGACTGTTCAGCGAATAGAATTTTCTTTTCAACGGATCATTTTTCTGGTGTGCACTGGTATTTTTTTGAGTTACAAGAAGAAAATATGTCTATCAATGACTGAATGGTCTTTTCTAGAAGGTGTTAGTAAATCGCTTCTAGAATTAAAAGGATATCAAATATTAATCTACAACTTAAATAACTGGTAAGAAAAGTGGGACAGTCATATTGGAATTCACAGTGGTAGAGTAAGAAAAAGAGGATGAAATTGATAATATTGATAAATAAGACGAAAGAAGTTATCGGAAAGTTGTGACCAAGGTGAACTTGGAGACTTAACATATCTCTTTTGAACACAGAGATCAGGCTTAAACTGGTGAATTGCTAAGGTTTCTGCTATGTTCAGGTGGTAAATCTTCACTCCCTTCAAAATGTTCAACTTGAATTTAAGATGTCTTCGAAGGAATATTCTGGTGAAGAAGAGTTAATTAGATGTTCAAGATCGGGTTGTTAATCACTTTTCACTCTCATTTATGCAGTCATGCAGGGTAGTTTGCGGAACTACATCTTGATGGAACACGCTTTGCTCGGCCTATGGATATATGCATAGAAGTAGCTCAAATCAATAGTTTGTTCTTCACACACCCTGAAACCGGTTGTTGATTTGAAACGATAATCCGAAGTTACACAGTAAAGATTTTTCTCAGTGCTTTGCACAATCGATTTGTTGGTATCTTTTTGATTGTATCTCCTTTAAATCCAATATTCATAAGTAGTATCTTCTTTGAGACCGTAGGGATTCGTTCATGGAATTGTTTTGCCTTAATGTTCCAAGTTTTGTCAACTCTCGACATAGGGTCACCATCATACATTACCATAGAATGTGAAGACGAATACACGCTGATGGCATTTCAGGATTCTGGATCTATGTCATGGATTGAAAGAAGTTGAAAAACGTGAATTCTTTGACTTCACCCTTGTAACCGGATGGTAATCTGTCCCCTGCGTGACCTTAACTGTCCTGGCTTCATTTCCACATAAAGTCATGGATGCGCTCTGCTCAAGTTCAAAGCTGTAACGAGATAAGTTTTCATTACTCTCAGGTTTCTAGTTGCTGATGGAAATCCGTTTCCCGTCAAACAATTCTGCACAGGCCTGTGGGAATAAAAAGTAACTTAAATATGATGGTATGAAAATCTACTGTAGTTATGTATCTGTGAGAAATATATTATAGTCATTCCTTTTTTTATTTCTTGTTTATTCAGTGAGCTAATCATACTCATTTATTCTGTTAATTGGTCATAACTGCTGTTTTGTTTCCTATGCACGCACTGGTCTGCTAAGAGGTGGAGTATGCCGAATTCCGCAGTTTCGGCCTTAATGGTTTGTATTCCTCTCCGTCTCATAACCCAACATCATAGAGCCTCCTACTAGAAGATGTTTTTTTCATTACCTTTACATAGTAGAATAGGACTTTTCAATGCATGTGCAATAATAAAACAATTGACTGTTGATGAACTAACTAAGTGGACTCTCATTGTCTCTTGTGAAAGCATTTCTCAGCATATGTGATTCATATCAAAAATAGATTATTTATGTAGAATAGTGTAAACCATTGTAACATCTAAAAATGTGTTTCATGCATGGCTCCAACGTATATTTAATTGACTCACTAATCTTTGGGTAGCTATAGTCACATTCTATGCCTGTAAAACCCCATATATTTGATTTGAGGATGCTCAATTACCATTATTCTGTTTGAAACATCTCATAATGTCCATACTATCAGGTTTTTGTATTTTCGGTTAAACAAGTAAATCACTATAAATGTTTTATTTAGACTAGAAAGTATTGGCTTTAAAAATCTCAAAGTTAATCAATGTTACATCCAGAAAATTAAGACTTTCTGTCTTTGAAATTTCTGTTTTGTTTTACAGAAAGCACATCAGAAAATGAAACACATTCGCTTGAAACATCACCAGTGTCTTTAACTAATCAAGAGATAAATGATTATTATTATCGGTGTAAAACATCTCCACATACTGTGCCTCCTGAATGCTTACCAGTGAATCAGCTATTTCACTTCACTGCTAAATCTATTCAGCCTACAAATGTAACCTATAAGACGAATACTAATGATCATCATCATCATAATAATAATAAAGGAGTTGTATTCATGAAAATGAAAGAATATTCAGATTCCTTCCATTCATCTTCATCATCACCGTCGTCATCATCGCCACCATCAATAAATTCACCGTTTAACTTTCAATCAAGTTATGATAAAAAGTTTAACGCTAATTCACAACATTCATCTCTATCACCTCCATTCAGTGGAATCGGTTCATCATTTCTCTTGCATCAGAATACAGATTCTTATGAAATTGTCAATGGTATGAATTATGAAGGTCAGCTGCAGACTTATCATTTATCGTCACACTCATTGGTGCAATCACCGAATATTCAAGCTTCTTATCGACTACCACCACCACCACCACTAATTCCTACGCCGCACTCCACTATTATTCTGCCTGAACAACCTGTTTTGATCAAAGGTGGTTACTATCATAAAGGTCATCGAAAACGCTTAGGTTTGTTTTTCTGTGCGTCAGTTTTCTTAACAAGTACTGATTATTAGTAATACTTTTTAATGCAGTTATATATATATATATATATATATATATATATATATATATATATATATTCTGCAGTTCACTGGCTTCAAGAATGCTGGACTTAAAACCAGTCAGTCACAAGTCTCAGTTCCACTCCATCTACTGACATCTGGACAATTAAGCAATAGACATGACTTGGGGTCTTGTACCTTTTCGTAATTATTTCATCACATCATTTTAAGTCTTGTTATAAAAGCTTGAAGACGAAATAGAATTCAATTCTTGATTGGATCCTGGGTTCAAATAGAAGTCGCTCGATTCTACCGGGACCATTAGGTAATATCGTCAGTTATCACGTGTTTAGTGTGTTTCATGACTGGTCAAAGCTGAACATGTCTTTGTATATTCTCACAATACCTCAGAGGTGGCAAGATTATTTTACTAATATTTAGGAATGATGTAGTTATACACTACATGAAGGTAACTTCTAGTCGCAGCAACCTCTATCGAATATAAAAATATAGTAAAGAAGTGTTTCCGTAATCTTTTATCGTCACTGTGCACCTTAATTGATGCCCTTTTACTATTATTTCATCTTCCTATGTGTGAGAAACGTACTGAGATCAAAAATATCGGAAGACACTGGAACCCCTCGAGTTGTCTTTGTTTTCTGAATTGAAAGAAGTCAAATCAATAGGGATGAAGAAGAGGTAAGCAGGAAGAAGATATAAAGTGTTTCATTTTTTAGAGGATAAAAAGCAAGTGAATATTCCCTTACCAGTTCACTCAAAAACTGGCCCACTTCCCCTTTCAGGTACCTCATGGAGTCGTCAACTTCTTCAGTATAGGTAGCCGGGAAGCATTAACTTCCCACATGCTTCCAGCAACATGCAAAAGTATACCTTCCTTACCTTTTTCTCCCCACTTGCCTGTGCTTTCTTTTCTTGTCACTAATACTAGGCTTCTTATTTGAGCAAAGTTTTACGAATCGTTAGTGGTTTCGTTGGTCAGTCACCTTTATATTGGTGGATTTGTGAATTAAAAAAAAATAATTGATTGATTTGTCTGGCCATAAATAATCGGGTGTCATTCAACCGAAAAAACGTTTTGTTTTATACGCGTATTTATGTATTTGTCGGATGACATTTCTAGTTGCTGACCTAATATTACTGCCAGTTATTTTGTCTGGTGTAATTCTGAAGTATTCAATCAGGTATTTGCTTGGATGCAAGTAAATAAACTTTATTATAATCTTAAAAAACTTTCACATAGTAATGTATGCTTTGTACAATTTTCCTTCCCTAACTTAAGCTGAAGACTCTAATATGGAATTGTTTACTCCAACAAAGGCGCGATGTGACCATTTACTGGTTAATAATCGTGGCTGTGGGGTCAAGAGAGTAGCAGCCCCACAAACGAAGGAGGCAATGAACATAATTTCGGACACTTGGAATACCAACAACAGCGGTACTAGTATTCAAGCTCAATTTCCGAATGTTTGCCAACTGCTATGTGAAAGTAATTCATGTTCACATTCTCTCCCAAAGCCCATAAAAACCAGTATTTCTGATAAAAATCAGTGTATCCAACCTGGAGTCGGTTTCAATGAAGCTGTGGCTCGAACTACGTTGTGTGTTGCAGCCTTATGTCTCATTGCTCTTAATCCAGCTCAAATCACAAATCAAATGAGCTGGAGTACTCCAAAAAGTAAGTAATTTTTTCCATACACTAATTCTCAGCCTTTTATTCTCACTCTCAAGTGTGAGAAATGTGATCTGCAGAGCTAGACACATCTTTAGGTAAACATTCTACATGTCTATGGCACATGTGATTGTATACGTCAAAATGGGTGTAACAGGTGAGGATAAATTCAGCAAATAATAATGAAATTTCCATCATATGATCTACAAAGTAACAAATGAAAAGGGATCGAACTTGGATAAAGTTATATTTCCTAGCTTTGTTATCGAATGAGAATAGATTCTGTGAACCTATAACTCATGGTTAACATGTTTAGCCAATTTGACATCGAGCTGAAATGAGTGAGATTAATACATGAGATGAAGTATATAAATTGTGTAGGTATTAGGTGTTAGGAATCAATCAACAGAAAATCCTGGAGTTATCCATAAGGTGTATGTATGATATGATGCTCTCAAAGGCTTAAATCTTACACTGCACACTCATACGATAGACAATCAGGTACACTTATTTTTTGAAGGCTAATTATACTACCTGACCGCCCAAATATCGGTAGGTGGAACGGTGTTCGAACCCGTGATTCACTGATTGGAAGTCAACTACCTAAACCAATTAGCCATAGTTCCTTTTCGATAAGGCCTTTCTAATAAGACAGAGACAGATATTGGCAACCTTACGCTACTGTATGGTAGCCAGGCAGCCAGACCGCACATCAGCAGGAAGTAGCACGAAAAAAGACAAATAAACGAATTGACTTCGTTAATTACTAATCCGCAAATTGATTGCTTGTGAATACATTCCTAAAATGTGTATAAACTTTATTTTTTATATATTTTCTATTGAATCTAAATTTTCCTTTTTTTTATATCTCTTATTGTATTATTTCAATATACAACTTCTTATTCAGTGGAAAAGTTATCAACCTCCAGAAGTTTATTGTACTACTTTGATCCATCTGGTGCTATTGGCATGCCAAATTCATGGTTTATTTCATTTATGTATTGCTTGCAATGGTTTATTGCATTGATTCTCTGTTCTTGGGCTTGTCACAGAAAGCAGATTTCATTTCAGCTGTTTAATTGGTCAAGACATGGAAATAAAATTATCTCAGTGCATAAGGCTAAATCACACTACAGACAAGCTAATATGGCTATTAGTCAGGTAAGGCTTTATTTTCGTTATGTTTGAGACTCATTCATTGCTGTATTGCAGTGTTTATGCGTATGTGTACGGGTATATTGGATATTGTTCATCGCTGCCTAAATGGATACACTAATAACCTAGTAAAATCGTATAATGCCTATTCGATGAAAGCGTTATTATCTGTGAACACTATTCAAAGGGCTCTTTTATTTTTAATATTATTCTTACCTAAAAGTCTTCATTCCAATGTACCACTGATTAACATTGATCTGAAACAAATGAGAAGCAAATAGGAAGCCCTTTAGGTCCCCTCCTAGCCGACATATTCATGTCACACGTTGAGAACTTAGCCGAGAACTTAATAGACCAAGCCCATCTGTATCGAAGATATGTTGACGATATCCTGATTATTTGTGAAAACTCAAATCAGGCTACTTCAATTCTAAACCGACTGAACGAAGTACAGAACAGCATATCTTTGACATGTGTAAGAGAGGAAGATGACTGCTTGCCGTTCCTAGATATATTAATTAGTCGAAGGCAGGATGGATCCATAAAACGATCTATCTACAGAAAACCTACATGGACAGGGCAATATCTGAATTACCATAGCTTTTGCCCAGTTCAGTACAAGCGAACGTTAGTAAGGTGCCTATTCAGCAGAATTCAACGAATATGCACCGAGGATACTTTAGAAGATGAAAGAGGAACACTGACCGATATTTTGTTGGAAAATAACTATCCATCAACATTTATCAGGCAGAACAAAATCAGCAGAGCGTCAAAACTAGAACTGCAGTCAGTCCCAAAGAAGGATGTCTTCATCAGCCTTCCGTACAAAGGTGACTCTCAGAGTGCAATTCTTAAGCAGAGACTTAACGCTGCTGTTAGAAGGACTTACTATGCAGCCAGGGTTCGAGTAATCGAAACCACGAAGCCCTTATATTCCCCCAAACCCCCACAGCATGTGAACGATAATGTCACATCCCATTGTATCTACCAATTCAAATGTACGTGTGGTGACACATACATAGGGAGGACTAATAGATCCATGCAAGTAAGGGCCTCGGAACATATTCCAAAGTGGCTTCAGAAGCAAATTAAATCACCTGAACCTATAAATGTTGGTAGCAGACGTCCAAGTTCTTCGATCGCTAAACATATCGTTGAGACAGGTCACAAGATTGATGTGGCTACTTCCTTTACACCTATTTACAAAACATGTTGGGGAGGGATCCTGAAATTTGTTGAAGCCTTAGCTATTAGGAAGTTGAAACCACCTTTATGTATTCATAAACAATTTGTTGTCACATTAAACCTTCCTTGGTAAATTCAACTATTGAAAAACCAAGTTCGATGTACTATTATTTTTTCGCCCTATTGATTTTCATTGTTATTCGGCCTTTAAGTCAGCCTTCCTACCTGACCCCTTTTTATTTTCTCACCCCTTATCTTCATGAGTTTTTATATAAATACCTATGACAAGTACGTGTGTGATCAGATAGTTCGAAATGTGTTGCGCAAATACATTACACGGTTCAGACAATTTACGTCTTCTTATTGTTTTGTCGAAGTGAGTTCGTGTTGTAATTAGTCAGTTTGATCTGATTAAGGAAGCTTGCAGATCACCTTAATGAGTTTGTGACCACTCATTTTGTTCGGTACTATTTTCCCTAATTTGGACTAAAGATATGTATAAGCTTGAATCAACTCTGTGCAATACAAGCTAATATACTACTTTATGATCCACACTGGTTGTATAAGCGCCCTATCATACAACTGAGTTGCCTCAGGCAAAGCAAATGGAGAGAGATTTGAATCCGGAATCAATAAGTCATATTTCCATATAGTGATTTGTGTCTGTTGCATCAATTATTTATCAGTAAACATATCTAAATATCAGTAACTACCAATAAAATCTACTTAGTTTATTGATTAGTGAAGCTGCTATATTGTTAGATTCGCCTTGATAAACATTTCAAGTAATTAAATAAATTGGCGTTGAAGAGCCATAGAATGGAGATAGGAAGATGATCTTTGTAATCATGTCTCTTTATCGTTGACTTTTAGTTGCCTACGATTTATTTCACGATACATACCAATGACGTTTTGTAATTCACCTGCAAGTCCATGTGAGACTATCACACCGCTATTGCAGCCAGTAATTACGATCTCTATGGCAAAATGATTGACAGTTTGCTTCTGTTGTATTAGAAAGGTATACTGTTCTGGTTAATAAACTCACGGCAAAGTTTGAAAACTATTTAGCTTCTTTCAGTCGACTGTTCGTAGACTGCAAAATAGGCATCGTATGGTTACCGAACCTATAATTTTTAGATACTATATCATTCAAGTCAACTATTCTATCGCTATCACGAATTGATTTTTCGTCTTCCTTAAAGACTTAGACAATCAATGTTTGAGACCAGTTATGTCATAATCAATCCTGTGTCATTATCCTTAAATAATTATATCAGGATCTGTCGTTCTTCCTTATTTCAGGTTTTTTTTTTACAATATTGTTGCCTTATTAGTCTACATAAAGTTAGACCTTAGACTCATGAGTTCACGTTCCATTTCCGTATCAATTAAAGTGTGTTTATCATTCTGATAATCAGTTTATATAGTTTTAATTCATTTTTCCATTGTAATAATTGTCTAGTTTATCTCAAAATGTGCCATTTTGTTTACTATACAAATAGGTATAGTTGATTTTTACCATACTTTGAGGTCAAAAAATCTGTTCACAATGGTGTGATAAGCAATGAACAATGTAATAGATTATTAATATTTATATTATATATCTGACCCCTTTTCTATTGATTTCTTAATGATTTTTAGTTGACATGGTCAATTGCAGATTATCATCTAAAATTATGCTTACATTCACTTGGCAGTAGTACATATTGTGAATTAACTCAATCAGTGCATACAACATCACATATTCGATGCTGGTATCTGTGTTTACGATCAATAATTGCATCAATCATGAACCTACTTACTATATTGTTCATTTATTTACCATATTGGGTATGGATGTATTACTTTAGAAAATTCAATGGGTTTACTGTTAATACTAGTAAACAGGTGAACAGTACTACAGAACATAAAATTTCTTCACCTGAAGTTCGTCTACGTCTTATGGAACTATATTTATTTGGTTAGTGAAAGTATTGTTTATTTTATGAAATCATATTTACTTTTCAGTTTATTTAGTTTCTTAGGCCAATAAGGAAGTAGAAGAACAATCAGCTGATCAAAGGAGGTGTTAAATACTACTACTTATTGACTTTGATTTCGAAATTTTACCAGTTTTTTTACGTTACCTAGATTCTACGTATGCTGCATTAAATTGTGATAAATAGGAAGACAACTATTACATGATTCATATTCATTTTGTATCAATATTGAGTGCTTAGGCGATTTACTGTTTATATTAACGATTATAGGACCTCTAGAGATTACAGTAGGTGGTTAAATGTTACTCAGTCAGTTGAGCATTTGATAAGTAAATTAAAAGTTGATGTGTATTGGCTTGTAGGTATATTTTAATTTATGGAGCCGTGGCTCATTAGTCTGGTCACTCGACTTTCAACCTGTGTACCACGCGTTCGAACCTAACTCCACCTACCAAGGTCTGGGCAACCAGGGGGTATCATTAGCTCACTCAATAAATGTAGCTAGTTGCCTACTGCACTAACGTGTACATTTCAGTTTATTAATTTAAAAATAGTTTTCATCACAGATTGACACAAATTGGAGAACCATTGGAAACCTGGTAGCATTGAACAACTATTGCTTCCTAATTTGAGACTTCTCAGTAGTGAACACTCATGACCCCACAAAGCATGAAGCCCACAACCGTCATACCTCATGGGTGAGCTTAACCAAGCAGCAATTGAGTTAGAATCTATTGATGAGTTAGCTCTTACTTCTCAAAATTCTAGTGGAAAGTTGTTACCTGTAGGATCAAACAAGTCAAGAGTGGGGTAGATGCCCACCAATGGGATTGGAAGATAGTTAGGCTATATAGCGACTGAAGCAAGAGTTGACTAATTATCGGTCCCAGTGACCGAGTGACTGGTAACGCGCTCGCAGTGAGACCTTATGGTTCTCAACTCGATCCATGGAACAATCATGAGTGCGCAAGTTTGAGAAGTCTTAAACTACGATATAATAGTTGTCCATTCTTTACAGTTCTTCATTGATGCTTTAATTAATATGAATCCGTGGTTACAACTGCGTTGAAATTGAAAGTTATTTGTTTGAAGTTCATTGTAATTCAAGCTTTCTTTTGAACTCAATTTTCATGCTTTTGTATACAAACTTTATGTCTGCCTATATGTTGTGATTATTTAATAGGTGGGTTTTTTTTTAACTTAGCATCAGTTATATTCCGCTCATTTTTCATGATAGTTAATTTGCTTATAAGTACACTTCGTAATGAATAGATATGTTTACTGTCTTTGGAAACAACGAGAAAGATGCGATATTCTACACTGTCTTGTGGTCGGAAGGATGTGAAGCTTAACTTATTGACTCGAGTCATAAGCTTTCAACCAATGGGTTATGGATTTGAATTCTGATCCATCTACCAAGATTTTAGCATGCCTAGCTCCTTGTGTAATATATCAGCCAATAGGAAGAAGATATATATTTGTAGTTTTCAAGCTATTTTTCGAGTAATAGAATGACTCAGTTGGTGGAGCTCTCTGTGCAACCTACAATTCGCACACCTGTAGTATTATCTAAAGAAAAAATAACTCTCAAGGTTGTGTTTTGGTATACAGAGCAGCTACATAGCGATTATTGTACTAGTAATTTTTTACTAGGGTCTTAGTTTGTCTTATTCTCATCCAAATCATCATCATCATCATCGGTATAGGACCAGGCATTACTGCGTAATGGTCCGAGTTGCCACAGCGCATATCAATACATCAAGTAAAAAGGCAGTGAGGTGCAAGATAAAGATAAGAAAATTTAGTCAAAAGAAATATAAAGTACGAAAAGAGAGAATGGATGAATGAGAAAATGGTGAGATTCGGTATAGCGTCGTTAAGATGACGATGATGTGTGTATATACATCTGCGCCACTGACATCGCTTCTGAGCCATATCATCTAGAGTCTCCAACCACTGGTTTCTCATGTCTCGCAGACCCCAACCGACTAGTCTGCATCGCTCTACATGGCTCAACACAACAGTCAAAGACTTCATACGTTGGTGCTATGTTTTAGTCTGGTCACCTCGGGCCCTTTTCAAGCCTGGACCTACTTCGGCCAACATTATGTGACGAGGCATATTATCATCCATCTCCCATCCATCCATCTCATGTAACCTGAATATCATCCAAAACTTCTCACTTATTAGATATTCAAGCTACATGAGTAAACAAATATGTCGACTTCGTCAGTGAAAGCGATAGGATACTTTTTTCGCTCACTGTAAAATTGGTTTTTTGAAATATTTAAGACTATAACCACGCTGAAAAACGGAAACAAATCAAAGTGTAAATTCACTAGGAGTCTTTGCAGTGATCGCAAGCAGTGGTGGCTCAGGAAAGCGAACGTTATCCAGATGATATCAACATCAAGTTATACTTGGCAGTTACTCAGCAAGATGATAGTTGATGAGACCGTCATCGAAAAGGTTTGGCCCGTAATTATCTCTCAGGATAGGTGACTAGAACGTGGGGTGGAACACTGGAGCACAGTTCAACTGGTCTATGGTAACGCTTCAGTTGCCTACCATCCAACCCGGAACTGAGTGGGTTGTAGATGTTGGTCCTCCAACTCTCATCGAAGTTAAGAAGGCTACTTGAAACACGAAGTGATTTATTGATGTGATTATGAGCAATAATTTATGCTCGAAACGTCATCAAGTAAATAATACTAGATCACTGTGTGTTATAAATCAAATAAACAAATCTAATATGGAATTAATTGCTACCACATTGCCTAAGTTTTACACCTACATTGCAGCAGAACCTAACGGTTTGGCAATGGAATCTTTGAGGAAGGATATAGAAAACTACTGAGTTAACTAAAGAAGATATTAGATGATGTTTTTTTCGGAATCAGGGGTTCCATCAGACTGGTTTACATCACCGATCATCCCAGTTTATAAGGAAGGAGAAAATTCTTCTTGTAACAACCACAAGGAAATCAGTTTGACTAACATTGAATTTGAAATCCTAGGGTCCATAATTACCTGATGCCAAGCTGAATCTCGAGACAGGTTTAGACCATGTTAGATTAGTCAGATCTTCACCCTTCGACAGGTCATGAAACACAGGCATAAATGCTGGGAGCCAACACGTGCATTGGACTTCGCAGATCGACAGGTATCATGGCAATGTTTGACTTAGAAGGGAGACAAAGCCAGTACATTAGGCTAACCAAGGATCACCACTCGGAGTCACAGCCGTGTAAGGGCTTATAGGTAGTTGCCATCCGAATTGATGATAACCAGTGGTGTCCACCAGGAACGCTTGCTGCCGCCATTCTTGTTTATCTTCGTAATCGAATTACCAATGGACATAACTTCTAGGTACTTCTGGCTGTACAGGGATCTACTTACTCCTGTGAGGGCACTTGGTTGAATTGGAGTGTGTAGATGACATTTTCCTGTTAGGCAAAGATCCTAACAAAATGCAGTCGTATGAGTATGTGTGATATGCGCTCCTTCACCTGCCACATGTAAGATGCTTCAGCACTGGTCTGCAGATACTCCCTGTTTCACTATAAGGAGAGAATTGGTTGAATACGTCAACCACTTCAATTACTTAAGGAGTCACATCAACCCTAAAAGGTCAATTGTTGACGAAATCTCTACTTGGAAACGAAAGGCCCGTTCTGCACTTGCCACCTGGTGTCATCTCTGGCGCCAGTGTGATATCCGGCTACCCACTGAGGGATAGGTAACCTACACTACAGTTCTCTCTGTCCTATTATACGGCTGAGAGACATGGCAGTTGAACGTAGATAGGAAGCGCTTACAGGCTTTTGACCACAGGTGTCTTCTCAGCAATACTAGTGCATGGTGGAATCACCGTGTGAGCGATGTTGAGGTTAAGTGAAAGGTACTGGACAAGAATGGAAAGTTAGTCGATAAGCTTATGAACTTTTAGCGACTGATGTGGCTTTGGCATGTGTTACTCATTCTGAGGAATAAATTGGAAGACGGCTCAGAGTATCGAGATCAGTCCGTGACATCAATCCATGAAGTTTCTGACGTTTTTCTGAGTAATATATGGAAGCGTAAACAGACTGGTTGGAGTCCTGGAGATGGTAAGAATCAATGTTTGAGAACCCTTGGTGACAGGGTCGAAAATCGGTCTCAATGGTGCAGGTATATTTACCCCCTGATGTCTTCTAAAACTTGAAGACTTCTACTAACCTTCATTTTTCTACTCTTTTCTCTCCTGCTATGCACTTATTTACTTTGATATCACTCTTTTAATACTCGCTAGATCTTCGCATACTGTTGTGAAGGGTGACAACTTGAACTGATACACTTGTGTACAAGGTTCTACATTGATTTCATCTGTCTGTTTACCTTTAACCAAAGTTCAGATGTATGATACATTTAGTTATTGTTTTTTCGTGGTTACTTTTTAATACCACACTGATTGTTGTTCTATAAACTTCATACCAAATTATGCTATTTAATTGTTGAACTTAACCAGGTTACTTGTTCTCAGTGTTTTAGGTTTCCTTTTTAATGTAATAATGTGTACTGTATATGTTTCATTGGCATAATCAGTTAAAATGTAATCACTGGGTCTAACTTCCGAACCTCGCCTTATATATTACAACCCACCTAATAGATATAGTTCCGTACATGAATCTGTACACAGCTGATGGGTTGCTGGGTATGCATGAGTTGCTAAACTCCCTGAGTTACATCGTCAAGTTGCATGGCTGTACACCGAGTTGTTCGGCGATGTAGAGGGGTGATGTTTTGTTAACCAATGATACGGTTATTCAACTCAAGGATCACCTTAACTTGAATGGAGTGATACGTTGTTATCAAATATTCGTTGCTTTATGTTAAATATCTTGTTTATCGTTCGCAATAAACTGAAAAACATTGAAATTCTTACTTCACAGAGCAATTATATTTATGATTTTCTTCTTTTACTGTATTCCACTTGTAGATTATAAACCGAAAAATGTCAATCCATATAATTCTAGACTTGTAAAATTTTTCCAATCACTGGATGATTTATCCTTGGGTTTAATGTGTACTCGTGATTTTCTTGATGCATCCACGCATGGATTATGTGACTATAAGATGATTGAACCTGTTGGAAGCGTGTCAACATCGGAATATAATTTTGTTGATAATAATGATAAGTTGTTTATACATCTTTTACCCAGACAAGGTATCACACTCGGATTATTTTTGAAACGAAAACTTGGAATGGATTATCTTGGTGTAAGTTTATTTTTTTCTTTTGTTGGTAAGGAAAACTAAAATCTAAGATCATCTGTGTCTCGCTTAGTATTTCCTAGTTCGCTGTATTTTAAACTTTTCATATTTTCCTTGACTAAAGAAACTGCATACTGGATTGGTTTTAATATGCCAATCTAAGTCATATGGTCCAAACACACTATTTAATGCACTCAGCAATCTCTTGCAGGTTTGTAAAGTAAGCAATGAACCACACTTATTGTGTGATGGTTAATGATACTACCTGGCTACCCAAGCCTCTGTAGGTGGGACTGTCTTCAAACTTGTGACTTACTGACTGAAATCCGTTTATCGGAACCAATGAGCGACAACTCCATGCTAGCAAACTAAAGTGGGAGTATTTTAGATGCCGTTTTAAACTTGCTGAATGTGGAATTGAGACTCATTGGTCTCAGCAGTTAACTTCTAACCAACTGGCTGCAGGTTCAAATCCCGCTCTGCCTACTGAGGTTTACGTAGCCAGGTGGTTTCATCTACTCTCACATAAAAGGTGTGACTTATTGTGTAGTTCACAAGACCATACATAGTTGCTGAGTGTGGATATGAAATACTGTGCAAGTCAAACATTTGACGGATGATCCTTTGAGATAATCATTGGCATGATGTGATGATGTAACGTTTCTGTGAAGATTTCGAAACACTTATCTAACTTATTACTTACCAATTCGTCAAAGCGTGAACTATGGCACATTCCTTGGTGTTCATATTGTGTTTAAAATAATAATAGCAATGTGTATCTGCAGGTTTACGTGTTTTTGTAGGGTTAACTATGTTGACTGTACGAAGCATACTGTCCTCAAACGTGCTTTAAAATATCATTCTGTTTGGTTGTCCGAAAGAGAGTACAAATCAATGAATAAATGGGTGCTTGAACACCTTATTTGTTCTGGTTACATGGCAATACCAAAGTCACCTTTTAAGGTTGCCTACTAAGTCAAAACAAGCAGTTCAAAAAGTGCGTGATGAAGGCGCTGGTAATTCAAATATGATCTTTACTTACAGAGAAAAATACCTGATGTTACGTGGTTAGGAACAATCTTTAGAATCCCGTGATCCTTCTGCAACATCAAGAATGGTGACGTTGGTCTGGATTCAAAATCACATCACTTAGTTCTGCCGCCAGAGATATTATCATTGAGTTATTCTATCCACGATTAACCTCCTCTAGAACCGAGTGGTATATATTGATTAGTCGTTGGAGAGTATAGCAATTTCATTTTGCCTAGTTTTCATTTCAGATCGTTTAAAATGTATCGTTTCACCCGCAGCTGCAGATACGCCTTTCTGGTGAGAACTACCGAGCCCGGCACCTAGGTCTAAGGTTTCCTACTGATTATTTTCAACCACCTAACATTAAATAAAGTTAACTATGATGACGAATCTCTTAGCTTGGCAACCATATTGCAAATTGAACGCCAGAATCGTGTCAGCACTTAAGACTGGAGAATATAAAATCGGTTTCTCGCCAGTGATTAGTCTCTGTTCAAACATCTATCCATTTCTGGACATCACGAACTTCATATTTGAAGAGGGACATTGTGTAACTTGGCGTTCACCGACCTCAACTCAGCGTTGGACATAGATTACCAACTATCACTGGAAAGGGTCAGGGGAAGATTGCGTCCCCTTCTAGAACACATATTTAGACAGTAGTCATGTGTTGGTTCGAGCAAACGTGTGTGTGCGTAAATGGGTTTAGAAAGACTTCCGCGACAGTACTATTCCCAGTGCAGCTCGATGATAATATTAGAGCTACAGCCCATAATGAAGCGGCTCGTAAAGACTGTGACTGTAGGTAACATTAGACAGCTATTTCGAATGACCATGGTAACTGAGGTAAAACACTTCGAGGAACGGTTCAGCTGACCGCCAGTTATCCTTCAGCTACTCGCTATGCATTCAGATCCTGCATATAACGTTTAGATAGAGCCTCCTGTTGAAGCTAAAAAGTCTGTTAGTAAACTGAAACGAGGAAGAGAAACAAGTTCATGTGAGATAGTATCAGACATATTTAAGGAGAGTGGTCGTGGATTATTGGTGAAGTTAACTGGAGTATTAGGTAGCGTATATGTTCCTGATATAATCCTCTTTGACCGGTCTCAATCACTGATTGTCCTTTTTCTGGTATGTGATTGTTAAACATGTGTAGTAAAGGTGGAGGATATGAGAAGGCTTCTAGTGTTCTGCCACCATTGTCTTTCATCATCACCTTACAGGTTTTCACACATGCTTTTTCCTTTGTACTTTTTCTTTCCTGTTGTATCGTATCGTATTATTAATAGTTCCGACTTTTATTCAATAATCAGTTGTTACTTGTTTCCAATGCTTGTAAGCGCAATGGCAGTTTCAATAAATAATTTCTAAGCGAGAAACTTTTCACGTAATTTTCGTCTCTCCTTCTTATGATTTAGCGGACGTTTTTCATCATTTAACAGTAATAATGATAATGTGGTAAAAAGCGTGACAAAAATATACCATGAATTAATTACTTTTGATGTCCGCATCACCTCTGCATATTCTGACGGAATTAATTAAATGATCTTCAGAAGATTGCACCTTTGCAAAGTTCATGACAGAAAGAGTTAGTTCAACTCAACATATCTTAACTAAGTTAAATAGAAATGGAATGAGTATTGCTAATGAGAAGTATTCAATGTAACTCCTGTACTGGATCACTGATAGTAAGCTTAGTTGTGGCTTGGATGTTCAAGGAAAGAGCCTTCAGTAATGTATTCTTACTGTCATCTACAGTAAGAGATACTTCCATACTACTCATCTATCGCTCCAAAATCAAGATGGGAAACTATAGTCAAGTGTTGGAAAATATGTTTTTTTTTCCTCTACGGTTTAGTAAGTTTTGAAGATATATCTAACCACTGTATCCACAATCAGAATTGTATGAGTGACACATGATACGTGAATATTTCCTCCTTTTATACGCTAGGTATTTTTATTGTATATCGACAAATGTTCATTGAAGCTTTTTTCCATATTTTGTTCTACACTTACATGTTTTTTTAAAAATAATTTTCACGTTTCTTTCCTTAACAATTTATCCGCTTAGTCATTGATTATTCGCATGACAATTTATGTTACTATGCGATTTGATTTGTCACAATTGTGGAGAACTTGGTTCAGTAATGTGTTATTTGTTAAACTAATAACTGGTGATGAAAAGTTGAATTTCGGTGCTGCATTGTCATCGACCACCACAACAACCAGTAGTATGCGTGAGTATTCGTCAACAAAAGATGCATCACTAGTAAATTATCCTGAAAAGAATATAATCACTCAGTTGTTAATTGAATTACGAGAGCATATTACTTGTCATTGTTTGAAGGTACGTAGTTGCTTTTTTTTGTGTGTGTGTTTTCTCATCTATAGCCTTGATTATTTCCTGATACAAAAAATGTCAGTCATTACTTAATCGAATTATCGTTCGATTTATACACACAACTCTGGGCCCACTGAATCCCATATACACTGGAATCAAATTAGATCACACAGTTGGTTTTTATGACTGACTTTTACAAAGATGTAGTTCAGTGTTTCTGGAGCTTTGGAAATCTTTTATAGCTCATGGGGTTCTCAGCAACAACATACAGTTTCACTCAACACCCGATATTGTGCCACACCTTTTGTGTCATAGCTAGGCATTCTGTTCAGCAACGGAACCTTGATATGTTCAGTGAGCTTCGAATTTTTGACCCACGGGTTGAAATTCCGCTACCAAAATCAGTGGATTACATATCTAAATGTAATCTGTTCATGGTGTGAAAAAAGAAAACCCTTTAGGTAGTAGAATACTCATTCCTAACACGTTTCTAGTTTCAGAATTAGATGAGTTGTGATAATATTTATGGTCACTGCTGGAATTTTTAAGAATACCTTAATAATTACTTTTAAAATTGAGATTCAAAGTAGTTGATCTGGAGTTTCATTCAATTAAGATGTGTATTTTTCGATCGTAAGTTTATTTAGTATCCGTAAAAAGATAATGGGTTGAGAGTTGTATGAGTTTCCTATTGAGGCTGATTTGTTACTTCACTAAAACTCATCAAATGAATATTCAGCACACTTAACTGATTGTCACTTCGCCTTAAATAATGTCTCCGTTTATGTCATATGTGTATGGGCTACCTTGTCAAACTCCCAAAGAAGGGCGACCGAAGTCTTTGCAAGAACTGGCGCAGAATCATGCTCCTGTCCACCTCAAGCAAAATATTAAGCCACATCATCCTGGAGAGACTAAAGGATGCACTGGATTCAAAACTATGACCGGAACAGGCTGGATTCAGGAAGTACAAATCATGTGTGGACCAAATTGCAACGCTACACATCATAGAACAGAATATAGAATTGCAGTCAACTCGCTACCTTACCTCAACTTCATCGACTTTGAAAAGGCCTTCTACAGCGTCGATCGAGAAGTAATTTTGCAACTGCTTCAACACTACGGAATACCACAAACCTTTATCAAGCTCATTCAACAGCAGCGATATGTTATATGGTGCTACATGTCAAATGATTCACAATGGAAAGCTCAGTGACGCCTTTGAAGTGAAGACAGGAGTGAAACAAGACTGCCTACTATCACTGATGATCTTCCTGATTGTGGTCGACTGGATCATGCAGCAAACCGTGAGGAGCAAGAAGAAGTGGATACTCTGGCTGGACCGCGGAAAAGATCCTAGAAGATTTGGATTTCGCCGATGATGACTTGTGTCTAGTGTCACACAAACTCGACGATGTACAGGTGAAAACTAACATGTTGACAGAAGAATCAAGGCAGCAAAGGAAGACGGGACTTCAAGTGGGCGTAGATAAGACAGAGGTGATGAAGATATCCAACCAACACCACCACCACCAACAAGCTCCAACCGCCATCTACGGGAGAAACTTAAAAGAAGTAGCCTCTTTCATCTATCTAGATAGCATCGTTTCAACTACAAGCGCTGGTGGCTCAGATGAGGATGTCAAAGCCAGTATCGAAAAAGCAAGACAGGCGTTCATTAGCCTGAAACCAGTGTGGAGATCTTCTGCACTCAGCATGTAGAACAAGATCCGAATTTCTAACACTAATGTCAAGTCAGTGCTTCTATATGGTTCAGAAACTTGGCGTGTCACGAAAGGGATTTCCAACAAACTACAGATATTCATCAACAACTGCCTACGCTCGTTACTGAACACCAGATGGATGGTCAGAAAGAATAAGCAACAAGGAATGTTAGCCTGTCAACGAACCAACCAAGAACCTATCAGTCAACAAATATGCAGAAGGAAGTGGAGATGAATTGGGCATACACTGAGAAGACCATTCAGGGACATCACGCTCCAGGCACTCGAGTGAAACCCAGATGGGAAACGGCGAGTTTGGCGTCCGAGGCGAGGGTGATATGGAGGAGATGGTGGGAGGAAGAAAGGAGAGCTTGTGGGCAGTCGTTGAGCCAGGCTGAAAAGATTCCAGAGAAGAGAGTGGAATGGAGACGTGCTACTGAAGCTTTATGTTCCACTAGGAACCCAAGGGAAAATTAATCATAATAATAATCCTTATTCTGTATCACAATCGAGCATGTGAAGTTTTCAGCTACTGAATTATATGAATATATGAATTCACTAGATTCACCTTTCTTCACTTTCGAGAAAGAGATGTTATGCATTTGTCATTGTTTTTTGTTTAAGAAAAACTAGTAGACGGAATCCTTTTTCATACAGTTCTCTCTTCTGCTACCATATTTATCTGAACCCCTTGAATTCCGTTAATGATGACAAAATTGGAAAGTCTTATGACATATCTGAAAACCAGTTTTCAACGCTTATATGTTGTGCTTAATTGTACAAAGAAGCTTACTTAATAAAGCTGTAATGTCTTAGATCATAGGACTACATTATTTTCAGTACACTTTTGTGGAATTGATATGTTGATTCACTTCCTGTGATAGAATTAAATGCTGTATTTATCGGGTATTAAGAAAATCGATGTGTATCCGTTTTTATCCTACAGAAGTAGGTGAAGTTTTGAACACAACTTAATCCATGTTTTAGTCATTTTTCTGACTTCATAATTCGACAAGGACGTAGGGAGATCGGGATACTTACCAATGTTTGTTGTATAGTTTCTGGTTGCATGTACATTTTAACTGCAGGTTGGAAAAAGGAGATAATTTCAAATGGGAGGCGTCTAATTTTGTTACAAATATCCAGGCTGTTTTGATACATTCTTAAAAATCAACTTCGTTATACATATTCGTTTTAGACGTTTAGAGATGCATGATTTGAATTCTTGTTCAGAAGTATCCTGATATTTTTAGTCCGGCGTTTAAACACAACAGAAAAATCTTTTAGCAATATACAACAGAAAGTTTTGAAAAGTTGACATTTATATATTCAGTGTACATTTGATATCTAGCCCCCGGGATCCCACACTTAAGGGAAGCAAATAAACTAAGTCGTATCATCATAGACCATGTGATTTGTAGACAGTTTGAGAATTGATCATTCTATTTATGGCATACCAGTTTATCTAAGTCCGCTGATTAGACAGATGTTTGTAACCTAAACAATTTGATTCTATGAGGTGAATTAGCCTTGTAACAACTGTAATAAACTCTACCGCAAACAACGCAACCCAATGTTCAGGTCACTATTGTCTAGCTAGCGAATTTCGTAGATCAGTTTAAGTGGTTTGCAACTACTCACAATAGTCAATTGTATAGGATCCAAACATACTGACTTAGTGTCACACTTTACAATACAATATTCAAAAACTGACCAAATTTTTGCATAAATATATTTTAGCGGAATTATCATCCTATTTTATATAAATTATTTAGATAATGACAATAATAACAATGACACAATAACGATCTCAGTCCTATATCATTCAACTATGCTTACAAATTATTATTATACTTCGTATAGATAATTCCATATCATTATACATATGTATGCATGCATTGAGTGTAATGCTTGAACGCTGTTTTTCATTCGACTAGCTAATTTCATATAATTTAAACAACTTTCATAAACCAAATGGTATCATACTAATAGTAATAATATAACTATTGGAATAATTTATGATTGTGATATACCTTCACGTTTTGTACGGTTCGAGGGTGTAGGGGCATGCATATATATATATATATATATATATATATATATATATATATATATATATATATATATATATATATAGGCAGTCACAGACTTAGATTCATAGAAAAAAGAAATGAGTTCAAGTATTCTATTAAAAGTAGACTTACAAATAAGTCAAGTAAGTAAGGATACAATGCATATTTGTTTGCACTCATTCAAATGTTAATTAGTTACTTGACCAGTTTTTTTTTCCTTTTTATAAAAAAAAAGAGGCTAATAATGGTACTAAAATTTAGATGATAAACAGACGAGTAGTAATAAGATTATTAATATTAATATTATCATATTTCTTTCTCTTAATCTCATTAGATAATTCTATATGGTGAAATAAATCAAGTGAAAAGTTTACAATGTTATATTCATCTACTCATTGAATTATCACCTTCATGGAATACTTATAATAATAATAAGAATAAATTAATAATTAATGGTGAGATTGATGATAAAGAATACGGTCAGTTCAGTTATATTATACTATGTATAAAAATTTTTTTGAAATAGCTTTATTTTGACAGGTTAATTTATCATTTAATGATTATTAGTGATTATGAAAGTGTAGATTACCATAGAATTCTAATCTGTAGACTGTATATTCTCAAATCGTGTTGTAGCTTAAATTCTTTCCTTTTTTTTTTCTTCTCATATTAAGTTAACACGCCACATTTTTGGTCTTTAACATATAATAATAATAATAACAACTTTTGTTTTTGTCTAATATCATAATCTGGTGTTTTGCTGTTTATTGATTAGTTTGCTTATATTCTGATCTTTGTCTAAATAACTTACATATTCTAAGGTTGTTGTGTGTTAAATACCTTTTCTTTTTTTCGTTTTGTTTTAGATGAAGCCTTAATTAACCTTACACCATCCTATATCATATTTTTGTTTTCATTTGTCACTGAAAAAACTTATTCAGTGATTATCAGTGTTATATAACTGAAACTTAAACAACAAGCATTATGATATGATTATGCTTCATTTCATTTATCTTCAATCAATTTAATGACTAGAGTTTCAATCAGTTGATTATGCGTTTGAATCCCATTTTATCGACGGATGGTTTGACAGTCAGGTAGCCGGGAGGAGGGGGAAATCACGATACCATATCGTATCTTAGTGAAATAAAAACAACGAACGGAATCTTCACTCAACTGAAATTTTACGAACTGATATGCAAATGAGGCAGTGACATAAAAATATGATTAAAAATAAGTTTTTTTTTGTACACGGAACTTGTATCAAAAGCTAAGAGTAAGTGTCAGTAAAAAGTGGATGAAGCTATGCTGTTTTATTGGAATGAGTACCAGTGAGTACTGAAAGTCATCATCTCACTAAGATGTGTTTACTGTCTGTCTGTCATATGTTTCACCCTTTGTGTTCATGACTACATCTGGTTGATGTATATAACTTTATCAACAGATGAAAGAGTTAGAAAAAAAAGAGTAATATCAAAGTCGACAAAAGTCTATCAGAGGAAAAGGAATTTGAAAATGAATGTTGGTGAAAAGGTTCGAAGAAAATAAGAAGTTTAGTAAAATTATCCTTTTTTGGCTATCTCATTCTGCAGAGCTGTATAATCTCAGTTTTATACGCTTTTTGTTCCACTATACCTGAATAGTTACTAGGATTATCTAACTAAATATAGTAACAAGGATTTAGTTAAATGAGGATCAAAGATTCACAAATGAAGCGTAATCAAGGGTGGAAATGAAACAAAGTGAAAATGTTGTTGCAAGAAGGTGCAAGTGAATCCATCAGAAGTACTATAATTGAACACCTTGTTATCATTGGTTACTGGTTTACAATCTATACAACGTTCAAAGTCATCTACATGGTGGGAAAAAATTTGCCGAAAATGGTACGTATCCACCTTTCCTGTAGTAAAGAAGCTTTTACCATTCGAATAGAGAAACTGGAATTGTATGTGTAAAAATATTGTTGAATCTTTATTGCTACTTTGGACTTAGTTAGTGGCTATAAACGTTAAATCTATCTCTTTCATGCAATTTTCATCAACGAATCCTATTACTTCACTCTCCCTATCCTTAAACTTGGAGTAGCTACAGACCAATCTTGAAGCATCATCGTACATTCAAAACGCACTCTAAAAGGTCATATCAATTTCCCATTATATTTAATGCTCAAGCGATAGTAGTTTCATTCACTTGATTCTTGTTTTTTTTTCTATCATTTTATTAGAAGAAACTAATGATCAGGTGTCACGTGCTCATTGGTGGGCTCAAATGTTGAATATTTTATGGCAATATAGATGTGATCAAATAAAATTACCTCTTCAATCATCACTTGATGAAGAAGATCAAATTAAGCTTATGGAATCAGATCCGACACACTGTTGTACGCCGCAATCACTAATCAGTTGTTCGTATCTAGGAGATCTTGTTAAAGTTTTGTCAGTCATTAATAAGTAAGTTATTTCTATTCTTAAGAAAATGATGAAGGTGAATTTACCAATACCATTATTTATCATGCAACTCATTTACTTCTTCTATGTTAGCTTACTTACTTAATAACCACAAATACTGCTCTACAGTTTACAATAGTACGTAGTTATTGAAGCCAAAGATTATAGGACGGGGTTAAAACTCATGAATCTGCTTGAAAGTTGAGCACCTAAAGCAATGAGCCACAACTCCATTGGTAAAAATCAGTAAAGTATATTCATAATAGTCAGGGAAAGGACATGTGTGATACAAATCATACCTAGATGTCTCGAATACTGTGGTGTTTTTGTCCAGTTGTATTCCTTCGCCTGTCGACTGTATGCCAATTTATACAACTATTCAGGAATAATACCCCATCTCCTGAACATTTCATTTCGTATGTGTCCAGCAGGAAACAGAGTTTAAATTAGTCTTTTTTCCTATAATATACCTCACTGAATGCTCAGATTATTTGTTCAGTTTGCAAATAATTTACAAATTGCACGATATACGTTAACATTTCTCACAGCTGATTGGTTTTTCAACTTCCCAGCTGTGGCGTCAACAAAATTTCCAATGGAAACCACTCAGCTGAGATCACAAAGTGTCATGAACCAGCGAAAAATACTACTACTGAACAACTTGAGTGGTTAGAAATGGCTCAGGCTGGTCTATATTATTTTGCCAGCTAGATTAGAGTGATCCAAACACCAGTTCTCCGTTTCTCTCCTTCGGGACCGAACTCATCAGCGGCGTACCCGGATAAGTTCAGCTCACAGAGTCAAATTACTTCAGATCATCTGAATCTGGATTGGTGTACCCAAAATAGAATGATCAATTTGAAACGAGCGAAACGATCACTCTGGTCTGACTGACGAGATACTACAGATCAGACTAAGGGGCTTCCAACTACTCAGGTTGTTCATTAGTAGTATCTTTCACCAGATTACTTGTTTGGAATTAAATCATTTCCAGTGTTTGTGCAGAGAAAGAAATCCATTGACTACACTTTGCAAACGCCTATCTATCCTGACTTATCATTTAGTTTGTTAATACCCATTCCAATTGTCAATAGCTATTCCACCAACGGCTCATCTTATTTTCTTATAAGTATAGTCTTTATGTTGAATACCTTTCTTTTTTTGGTTTAGCATAAATGGTACAACTCACTTATGTATCCATTGATAGCTCTGTTGAATAAACATGCAACGAAATCGTTTCTTTTGTTCACCTTTGAAGTGATCTTTCGAAAATTGATAGTGATTGAAGTAATGCATGAAATTACTCATCACTGAACAGCTGTTTTGTGGTATTCATAAACTCTTGATAGACTTATAGTGTGAATGAGTACCATGGAAACGTTTGAGTATTGCTGTAAAGAATTGGGTCCCAGTAGAAGGTACTTATCAACCTACCTTTCACAGGCATTCTTGGAAGAAGCTATGTAGCACAAAGTCTTACACCAAAATGAATTTGTGGAAGAGGCTTGAATTCCATAAAAGAGCTTATTTTCTAAAACCTATCTGCTTGTCAAGCATTTGTCTTTATAAGGTTTATGCGCTACCTTTATTCAATAACTATTTTTTGCTTCTATCATCTATTCAGTAATAAATGTTAATTGATGACACTTCTATTTCTCTCCTTCTTTTTACGCATAGTTTCAATTCATTGGATAATAAAACATCTTTTCATATGTCACTTCAATCTGTATACTCTTCGTTAAGAAGTCTTGCAAAATCTTGTCGAAATTTGAATAATTCACATACTGGAATGGGTAGTACTGTGAAATCGAATCCACAGTTTGATTATATGCGATTCAATTTTTTGGTAATGCTGTAACATGTTTTCATTGTATATGTGACATATTTGTCTGTATATGCTTTTATCACTTCTGATTGTTAGATAGTTATGGTGAGCATTCAAATTTTTGAGTGACTTTAAAGACCACCCCAGCAACAACTGAAATAAATAATTAGAGTTCTTCATTTCAACTGGAAAGGTATATTTTCTTGAAATAGGGTAGCTTGATTGGTTATTTCAGTTGTTGTTGTTGTTAGGGTGGCCTTTAAAGTCACTCCAAGTTTTAGAATGCTCTATTTCAAACTGGGAACTAATTTTTAATGAGAGTTAAGGATTTTATTGCCTTTTAATCACTCACAGTTATTTTATTTGCTTATTAATCATAAAATATGATAGGCCTATTAATTGCAATGTTTAATGTATTCGTTTGACCTTACTTGCTCTGTCTACAAAACTAAGGGGAACTGGGTGGTGTTTTCATCACTCAGACTATATGTCTACGTGTGTGCTTAATTCTTGATCGTCATTTCATTCATATTTGTTTTATGAGGGCAGAAGCATCGGAATGCTCAGATGAAGAGATCACCAATCCACGAAGTCTCTGACTATTGTTGTGAAGTGTGCAAGGAAATTGACCTTTCTTGTTTGATGTGTACACTGAAATCTAAATCCATGGTTGAATACTGTATATACTGCAGAGTCGGTCGTAATGGCTGAGATTCTATATATGCTGTCTTTTCTTCCAACTTGTTTTTTCATCCTCTACATTTCTTGTGTTACTTCTTTGATTTTGTTTTGATTTCTCCTTTCTGTGGTCATACGAAATATGACAATTCGAACCGATATGCATTTCTAACAGTTTTTGTGTTATTGACATTCTTTTCTGTTTCCTTATGTTACTAATGTGCCTATTATTGTCTTTTATTTACATTTTCAAATTCACATTCGTTTAGAAAGACTAAACTCTACGGTATAGGGTTATATCTGTTTCACAAATGGCAGTCTGTCAAACTGAACTTCATGACTATGCATTTTAACATTTTCCAGGGTTCATATGACGCCGAACATATGAGTTTCCGACACTGTACAGTTTAACCGATGAGAGGTACTAGCCTGTCTGTCTATAGCTGTGGTTAAACAACTGCATTGCATCTTGGTAACAGTATTCTAAATGCTGCATAACCTTTTACTAAATTTCAGTACAATTAATTGGTAACAGTATGTTTCTTAGTATAAGGGTTTTTATATGATATCGTCGTTGATTGGATGCCTCGATATTGCCAGCAATCTAATTGTGTTAATGATGGAGAGACCGGTCAATTCGGTCTAATCAACGATGGTATCATATAAAAAACCTTATACTAAAAACTATACCCGTCGCACAAGAAGCGGCTATCGTGGCTCGGTGGTATAGTGGATAACGCGCCGGCATTTGAAGCGATCGCTCCCGAGTCCAAATCCCGGTGGGAACAACATCACTCACTGGGAAGCAGGTACATCCAGCTGACGAGTCCCAAATAAGACGAAATGCACATCCTAGATTCCACTGCTAGCCACAATCCATCATTAACGGTATGTTTCTTGTTTTATGGTCATTATCTCAGTGGTATTAGCTATTAAGTCACATGTTAAAATATAGTTCATATATTTCAGTTCCAGGACTCAATCAATATTAGAGATTTTCACATGAGATATAGCTCCATCAGCTTATTTATTCAACTTTCAAGCAATTGGTCTAATGCTCAAACTATTCTTGACCAACTTTGACAGCTGAATGTTATAATAAATCATCATAGTATATAGACCAATATGAAGTTGTGTTATATTTTATCTAAAGTGAAGTTTTGCCAATACTTTCTAAGTATGTAGTTCGATGATAAACTCTATAGTTTGTGTTAATAGTTATATTTCTCTTTATATTTTTAAGTTACTTTATAATCTGTCATTTCACCGAATGTACTTTATCATTAAAGTCAGCCGTCATTACGTTCATTTTTAATACTGGAACCAAAAAAAAAATATAACAATGATGTGACGTTTGCACTAGTCTAATTGTATGAATATATATGTATATATTTTTTTTAATAAACCGTTTCATCTTTAAAGGCTTGGTCTTTGGTCGCAACCAACTGGTTTATTGATGTATTAACTGTGAAATTGAAAAGTATGAAAAGTTGTAAGATGAAAGAAACAACTGATATATCTATGGTGTTGTTGGCTAATGGTTTCACTGATAGTGTATACTTGCTTCGTCAACTAATTGATGACTATTTTAATATGCCTACACTGAATTGGTTTAGAATAAAGGTTTGTTTGATTTGTATTTTTTTTTTCATCCTTGATACCTATGTATTCATGTATTTATGCTAGCAATATAAATTCGTATATTTATTCAACTTAAACGTCTTTTAAAGCTGGTTTTCCGTTTTAATGCAATCGAATATTATAGATGTTGTGGTATGTAAGGAAAAAGCATCAAACTAGAATGGAAAAAAAAACAAGTATTAAAAGGTGATTAAATTATTTTCTAGTTTTTGAAATGATGGAGATATATAGCTCAAATCTAAAATAATAATGCTTTGATGTCCTCTACTCATTCAAAGTTAATGATTGGTATGACAAATAGTGTTATTTTCCTTGTTTCGAACATTTTTGATGTATGATAGTTAGTGGTTGGTTGAACAGAATCCTTGAATACTTTCTCAGTGAAAAGAATCGATTGTACAGTGATGCATTTCCAGATATCAAATGAGTGTATTTCATTTTTGGCACAGATATCATTTGACTACTAGTTGAGTAACTCATTAGATTATGTAATATACTTCTAACTATTATGCGTAAAAACTTCATCACCCCCACCTACCACGATCTTGGAAGCTAGATAGGTAATGTTGTTCGATTTAGTACGCTACATGTTACTCATACCTTTGTATACAAGTTTATATAGAGTTTTTGAATTGTTGAGCTAGTTGACTAAACAATTTGTATTTCATTTTAAGTCAACATTTCAGTAACTTAGAAATGATTCATTTTTAGCCTATACTGTTTCATTCTAAAAGTTTACTTTTATTGTAAGACTTGCATTGGGGGTAAACAAAAGGGATAGGCTGAATGTGCTATCTTTGAAAAATGTTGGCGCGTTTTGCCAATAGATTGTCTACTACTGATTAGATGGTAATGATAAGTAATGAGTTAGTTGGATTGTTCAGTAAGTATATCGGAAAAAAATATGCAAATCTGACAGTTGAGATACTTTTGATAATAATCATGAAGATATTGTTAATTTCAACATATCTCATTTCGATCATCTAAACATTGCAAAGTAGTAGATTCAATGTAGTTGTCTTAATCTTTAGTGCATTTTCCCGCTTGTTTGCGCTAGTTAAAAGTCTTGCTGGTCACAATCGATCAGTAGGATTATCTCCAGTATGAAGGTGGTATCACTTTGTACTTCTCGAAATTGAAATCGATCCAGCATCCTGGTGTACATACGTCGAGCAACACCTGTTATGTGAGGGCTAATGATACTGCTTAGCCGCCCAAAGGTTGGTCAGTTGGAGCGGTGTTCAAATTCGTGACCTTTTGAAAGTCAACTGTGTAAACCAATGAGCCACAACTCCATTCGCACAAATTAGGTGTGAAATATCTAAAAGGTAACTTTTTTCAATGACAATAGACTTACGGTTTTGGCTGTTTAGACGACATGTTGTCCGATACAGCGAGTAAGAGAATAAGCAGTAGTTCAGCAAAATGATGCGGTTTACAACAAATATCTTTGGAAACCAGGAAGAAAGGATAAGTTAAGGGAGCTAACTATTGTCTTTGGTCTTGTGCATCATAGACTTAAGATCAGTGTAATGTAATGTGTAGTAGAGTGGATGGAAACGATAGGAAACATTCATCAAGTGAATGGTTCATTTTCTGTTGATCTCAGTGAACTGTGAACCCCAAACCTGAGTTTTCTATCGATATATTCAACTAATATTGTCAGATATTATGCACTTGTTCTAACTAAAGTCATATATCTGAGAAAACAAACAGTGTGAAATAAAAGTTTGTTTGTCAGTTAAATTCAGAGTATAGAGTATGGTCAACTAGATTCACTGATGTATAGATTGATTGAAACGAGCATTAAATGTCCGAAGTGAACGAACAATACTCACTTAGTGGTTTCTCTTGACTGATCAATTACGAGTTAGGAAGCTGACGCTTACACCTACAACATTTTGAAGCACTAAAGAAGAAAAGGCTAGAAAGGCAAGATTTATTCCTCAGGAAAAAGGTAAGAGCTAATTGTAGTTGTAGCCTTGTCTTATGGTTATTATTACTGAACCAATAACTACCAAGTTTAAAACAAAAAATTGTCTTCTGAGACATTGTTCAATGACGCACTAATAAAATGCCAATAGCATTACTTTTAACTAAAGAACCTAGAAGACTTGGATTTCGCCGATGACTTGTGCCTAATGTCACATAAACTTGAAGATCTGCAGGCAAAAACTAACAAGTTGATAGAAGAGGCAGCTAAGACGGGACTTCAGGTGAATATAGAGAAGACAGAAGTGATGAAGATACCGCACCACCACCATCAACAACAACAACAAACTCCAATCACCGTCAACGGGAGAAACTTAAAGGAAGTAACCTCCTTCACTTATCTAGGAAGCACTGTTTCAACTACAGGCGGGACGGACGAGGACGTCAAAGTCAGAACCGGAAAAGCAAGACAGGCGTTCATTAGCCTGAAACCAGTGTGGAGATCTTCTGCACTCAGCATATGGAACAAGATCCGGATTTTCAACACCAATTCAGTCAAGTCAGTGCTCTTGTATGGTTCAGAGACTTGGCGCGTCACGAAAAGGATTTCCAATAAACTACAGACATTCATCAACAACTGCTTACGCTCGCTACTGGAGATCAGATGGCCAGAAAGAATAAGCAACAAGGAACTCTGGGAACGAACCAACCAAGAACCTATCACGCAACAAATATGCAGGAAGAAGTGGAGATGGATTGGCCATGCACTGAGAAGGCCGACTGAGGACATCACGCGTCAGGCCAGTTGCTCGAGTGGAATCCCCATGGGAAGCGACGAGTTGGACGTCCGAGGGTGACATGGAGGAGGTCGTGCGAGGAGGAAATGAGAGGTTGTGGGCTGTCGTGGAACCAGGTTCAAAAGATCTCAGAGACAGAGGTCACTGGAGGCGTGCTACTGAAGCCCTATGTTCCACTAGGAACCCAAGGGACTAATAATAATACATAATAATATAATTTAGTCCACATCTTGCATAGAAAAAAAAAACTAATCAACCATCTATCTTTCTGTCTGTTCTAACAGTGATCTTGTAAGATACAAGTCAGGGAAGTTCAAATAATCCCTAACGCGGTTAATTGCAGTGAATTTAGACACTAAATGAATTTATTATCAGTATATCTTTCATGTAAACCAGCTGATAAGGTTATATATTATACCATTTTAATGATTTGTAGAGGAATCAAACTTTTTAACACTGACCGTAAGATATTGTAATAAGCCTGTCGAATTTGATGAATTGTAAACTTGTACTGATGAAGAACGTTTTTATCATATTTAATATAGTAGGTGTTGGCGATATTGTGTTGCACTTTAGCTACTCTATAACTGTGTCTCATTGATTCATGGAGATGACGTTAAACTCCTTGGTTTACGGGTTCGAGCCCTGCTCCACCTACTGAGATTTGAGCAGTCAGGTAGTATCAGTAGTCCTTTAAAAATAGGTGTGGCTCATTGCCTACTGCAAGTAAATACACAAGGTTACTGAATGTATTTCGATTTTGATTCGAGTTTAAAGATTTTTATTTCTCAGTTATGCTTTATTGTTAAATATTCTGCTGATACTGTCAACCTTCATATAAATTCTATGGTATGCAGATTCGTAGACAGTGAGAAGAATGAGATGTATAGTCAAATGCATTTGCAACTTACTGAGGTTTATTTACTTCACTGATTACTGATTTCCGTTATATCTTCTACCTTTATACACTAATTTTTGTTTTATTCCCTTTTACTATTAACCTTTTAGTTACAAAATGCAGAAGCTGTTCATCGTATGCTAGTTGGAGCTAGTCCTATTCGTGCACGATTTGCACTCTTACAAAACCACAGTTTGTCTCGTTTACCTAAACTGGTAACTGTGAATATTAAAGAAGAAGAAGAGGATACAATTAAATCTGTAAATGATAATTGTGTAACCAAAGCCACTGACAAAAGGCAACCACTTTTACATTATCATGATAATCATGTGAATGGTGTTAGTATGCCTGCAATAATATGTCGACCGACGCCTAGAAATGGTATAATGTTACAGTCACCCGGATGTTAATCCCAGTATTATTATTAATATCATCATCATATTTTTCCTATTCATATGTGTATTTCTTTACGCGTCATAAACAATTCTCGATGACAAATATCCTTGCTATAATCTATGAATACAACGAACGTATTATTGTTATTTTAGTACCATTCTTTATACATTGAAATCTGTAGCATAAATAACATTTTTTTAATTTGTTGCTTTATTTGACACCGTCTACCCCCTACCCCTATCAAAACTATAGTTCCATATATCGAATTAACTATTCTCGTTGTAGTTGTCATTAACTGGTCCTTTAGGCCAATTATCTGGTAAGAATGATATACTTAGTAAATTTAATCTGCTCATTTATTCATAAACGATTATATAAAAGCCTACACAATCAACCGTATACATAGTGTAATCGATTCGTAAATATAAAAGTTTTTCATGTAAAAGGTACATAAAGTTGTTATTGCTTTTTTAGTCATTTCAAAATGTCTCAAATTTCACCAGTTGGAAGCGTATTTCCCAACTTAGTTTCTATTCCATATAACTCAGTGTTTTACTTCGACTCAAGCCTAAGATAGTTGAAAAAAATTTGATTTCTTGGGAATTATTTTTAAAAGAAAGCTTTCCTAACTGTTACAGACCTAAGTAGCGATTCCAGTTTACACTGAAAATTGGAACAGTGTTATGATTTGGAGAACTGTGGTTGATTATTTACTACTCAAGCCACTGTGTTGTGACGCACTAAGTGATTGATTGTATCTGTGAATTTGCATCGTTTGGAAATATGACTCACAAAGTGTTGTATGCTTTCAGAAAGATGAAAAGAAAGTCGATGAGGGATTATATAACATCGTGATATTACCAAACATTTACAGTTGTCTGATAGCTGTTATCAGCTTTCTGTTAGATTTTCAATCAATTCACCTGTTACCACTAGGAAAACTGGTTATGTTACAATTACTTGAATTTTGTAAAGCCCTGTTCTGTGAATTCTGTTTCGGATGGGTAGATATGTGGTGCATGCCAGCGAAGGGACTGCTTCTAGGTGGTATTTATTTAAAGCCACGTGGTACAATATGATCACCAAGAGATACATCGTGTAAAATAATATGATAAGACTGTAGTGATCCAGTGAGAAGGAATAACAGAATAGTACAGAAGCAACGTAAAACACCGCCTATTAAGGAGCGATTGACTACTTTTGCTCTATTTGTTAGCTATGGCAGAGATAAGGAAGCTGCAACCTCATAGCTGTGGGTTCCCATTCTCAGCTACTCGCGCTATCGTCCTAGTCTTCTGCGCTATACAATCGCTTGGGCTGTATCCAGTGAGTCAACAAACACAAGTGTAGCGGCATTGGTAACGAAAATGTGAAGCCTGCTTTCCTAGACAACTCCACTCAGATTGCGACAACCTTCATTATACAGAAAAGTGTATCATCTCATTTCACAATTCACACCTTGTTTCCACTGAGTGTTGACAATCCTATGGAGATAACTAATCAAAAATACGGAGTTGTTGGACATCTTTGACCAGGTTTCACAGGCGCGAAGCAGAACCTACCACACTGGCGCATTGCATGTTTGAAATTATGCAGGTAGGATGACGATGCGACGGGACCAAAGGTGGCACCAATTGGCATACGCTACTCTTGCCTTCGATATATGATAGCAAATCTCATCAGTTACACTACTGGCAGTTACACAACTAATCATGTATTTAAGCGTTTTGACAATTTCCAACATTTTACCACCAATGGTGAGTACAGATATAGGCTCCTTTCAATATTGTAGTGGCACTTTGACGGTGCGTAGAACATATCATTGAAACTAACACAGGTGTGATTTGATGTGCCTGTATCTTTTCACGGCAAAATAGTGTCCACAACCTTGAAGTTAAAATATCTTTCACCTGGTACTAGGTCTACATCACTCAATTCCTTCAAGGTTATTTCGAGAAGACCAACGGTTGCAAGGACGAAGCTGAGTGGCGAAGTCAGGCACCTATACCTCACCTCACTATTGATCAGAAATGATAGCGAAGGTGGCCCATAAACCACTGAAACCAAGGTGTTGAAGTACGTGGCTTTCGTGTTATCGACAAACGTCTCAAAGACACCAGTTTGACAGACTGTTTCGGGTTACTACCTTGTCCAAGTAGCTCGAAATAACCCTGGCATCAGTAGCTGTTGACCTCGAATACATACAACGTTCAACTATCTTACGGTGGGTGAACATGTAATGAAAGCATCCACGGCTTGCATGAAACCTGGTTGGTTTTTGCATGTGCGGATTGCCCTTCAAAGTATGATAGCCGCCAACACTTTAGAAACTACCGAAAACAGACTGATACATCCTATTTTATTGAGTACAGTGCTTAAGCCATCTTTAAAGATGGTAACGACAGTGGAATCACTCTATATTGATTAAACGCTCTAAAGTTGCCATGTTGTCACAAACGGTTTGGCCAATTCTGACTCCACCCTGAAAACGAGGCTCGAGTAGACTGTCCAGGCAGGTTTCTTTTAATGGCACTCTGGGGTCTAGATTTTTCCTGAGAGCCTTTTCGTTGGCTGAGTCAGCTTTAACTAGTCAAGGGACACAAGACCATGAAGTCATTACTGCTGGGTCAGCTGAATTGTCTTTCTAAGTAATTTGACACGCATTCCAGTTTCCTCACAAGGTAGTGAGTCATCGTTCCTTCGTTTCCAGAAGACGAGCTCATACGGAACAGGTTTCTGCTACTGGCGCCTACGACAGCTTCTAGTAACTGTTAGATGCAGCCTGGACGTGGATAAATGTGAAATTTATGAGTCCAGGCTTAAATGGCTGCCGAAAGATGCCGGGTAGCCCAAGATTTATGGCCATTCTGAAAGTTGTTATTGAGTAGAAATTAATCAAGATTTGCGGGAGGCTTCAGGCGGCAAGTACAACCGTCATGTCGAAAACCGGAAAACATCGTTGACTACCTAGAAGACAATCGTCTGGGCCTAGACTCTTGGACGATAATCAGATCTGCAGGTCAACTTCGAATGGAACAAAAAGAAAGTGAAAAAGCGAATGGAGGAAATTCTGGATGGAGATCTGTCGCGCGTTCCTCATGAAGACGAAAAAGTAAAGTGAGTAACCGGAAGGAGGATGTAGTGAGGAAGTACATGTGCATAATCTTTGGAAAAGCAGCACCCGTTATAAGTTTGCAATATTCTGTCTATACCAAGTGCGCTTGCCTGATGAACAGTCTCTTATTGTGCTCGGTACCATAGCGGCCGCTGCCGCATCTACTGGGGTGAACAGTAGTGAGACTAGCGTCACATACTTCCCCAGAGCCAATAACGTGGGGTTAGATGAAACTCAACAGTGACTGGCTTAAGCGTCTGTCAAGATTGCACCAGGAAAGTTCCTAAATTGGTGAGCGCGTTCCTTTTTACACTCGTACGTCGTTTCTATTTTGATAAGCTTTATATATCCATATATAACTCCTTCCCATATCCGACCATACTCTAAAGCTTATCCGTATTAAGCTGATGAGGAACACTGTCCAGCTTGCCTCATACTGGCTAGACAATGCAGAAACATGGTTTCTGTATGCCAAGGCAGATTTCCGAGAGGGGACAGTCACAGATCCAGACTCTCGATCTCTTACTGTCATACGTTAACTACCGCGGGAATTAAACAGGCACGTTACGAGGCGTATATTTAGCCCTGAAGAAAAGACGCATATCCACTTCTCATGGCTAGATTCCTCAAGGAAAGTGAACTCACAGATCCCCAGAGCCTAAACGAATTGCTTCGTAACATCGAGCTAGGCAGCCACTCAGCTACTGAAGTCCTCGCTTACATGCGAGAAGTTGTGAGCACACGGAAGATCAATAACGGCATTTTCCGAGAATTATTTCTCTCAAAACTATCGCAACTGGTCCAAACCGTGCTAGTAACACTTCGGTCAGCTCCACTCAATGAATTGGAAGCCTCAGCAAACAAATTACTGGCGATCTTAAGCAGACCTGTCTCCAACGTATATCCTCTCTAAGATAAACCTGAGACCCAGGATTCGGAAGTAACCAAGCTGTGCAACTCTGTTAAGCGGCCGCTATCAACTAGTAGCAGCACATCACAGAAAGGCTTCTTAGCCCACCACAGTGACTCGCGTGGTCATACAAAAAGCAAACCTAACAGAGCGGAAAACCCTAAAAGGTGCTGGCTTTACAAAGCCTACAGGGACGAAGCCAGAATAGGCTGGAGGCCATGCAGTTTCAACATGGATGGGGCTCGGGAAAGTGCCACGCCTGGACGCGTTCACGGCAACCGTAGCCGGCGAGAACAGCCGTTTGGTTCGCGTCACCGACATCAAAACGAAAGTTCACTACCTCGTTGACACAGGTGCAGAAGTTAGCTTTCTTCTCGCACCCACAAAAGAGTGTCATCATCACCCGTCCTTCAACCTTCAAGCAGCTGACAGCAAGTCGACCACAACACTTAGGAGACGGCATGCCTACCACAACTTAGATTTACGTAAACCTATTCACCAGATTTTCCCCCTGGCTGATGCTTCTGTGCCTATCATTGGCAAAGGTTTGCTAAAGCATTACGATCTGTTCGTAGATGCTCGTCTTCGACGACTGACAGATAGTAAAATAAAGTTACACATTGACAGCACCATCTGCGTGGGTCCGAATTTAGCCATCGTTAAAACTAAATCAGGCGACGTATCACATCAGGCGGTGTCTGAGAAATATCCAGAGTTACAGCAACCTAGGCATACTCTCCTGCGCATAACCAGCAATGTTATGCATAACTTCACAACTAGAGGTCCACCTGTTGCATTCAAAGCACGCCCTCCAACCCCTGTCAAACTCAAAACCGCGAAGAGTGAATTTGACCACATGCTCGAGCTGGGCGTTTTCAAACATTTAAGTAGCCCTACGGTATCACCATTGAATGTGGTTTGCAAAAAAGGTAGTCTGCTTGTCTAAATCCTTGACGATGTCTCAGGTGGTACACAGATACAACAACTACAGGCACATCAAAAAACATGATCAGTTCAAACCGGACGGCGCTTGGGGTATATAAAGGCATTCAACTGACCAACCACTTTCAGATTCAGATCTTTGTTCGAGTCACCACTTTTTTATTTAACTGCAAAACGTCTCCCACATTTTACTTCTTCGTACCAATGCCTTGGTATGACGTAATCGTACCTTTCCAGGAAATAAAGTAGAATTGAGCATAAATTGTGTTTTCGATAATTTTGTTTATCTACAGATGTTTCATACTTTAGTTTCTAACCCAGGTGCAACGAGAGCTGAACGTAACGTCAAAGAAAACTGAGGACAGCAATCAACATACGGTCCGATTCATGAACTTCATTCCAACGTTCACCACGATATCATACACTAATTATGGAAGACAAGAGGCCACTTCTCGCAGTGAGCACAACGAAGGAGTGTAAGCAGTAAAGAAATCACTGGATTATTACTTAGGACTGGTATTGTGTTGGGGTCCTCATGAACAACTAGGGAGGTTACACGTAAAGTCACACAAATATCAAGAATCAGTAGCCCAGGGTTCGACGAAACTCAATATTGATACTGAGCTTCGCAGTTTAAGTGGACTGGCTAAGCTGGAGGCATACGGTCAAGCATCCTCGCCATTTGGCGCGCTGTCGTGCTGCGTTGCACCGCTCGCAACCGACCCTCTAGCCAGTCAGTTGGAACGTGTCGGTATCTTGGCATGACCTCGCAAATATACTATCCCGCCCGACTTCGCTACTCTGCTTTTCCCTGGTATTATATTCGTGGGTATATAACGAGTGCGACTAATTAGTGATTGGCTTCTGCCTCTATCAAGTTGGCGCCAAGAAATTTGTGACGACGGATTTAAATGTAGCGTGTCTTACCAGCATGATTTCCAGGTAGTATTAATTTCTTTCTGTCATATGGGCACTTTGTTAGCGGTGGCATGCAGAAGAGTGTCCGAGTTGCGGTAAGATGTACTACAATTGGGATGGGCGATGGAAAATAGAATGAGATGCCGGCAACTTAGCAATTTACGGAATGCACTTGCATTTTACAGCAAAGTTCACTTGATGAGCATGAAGACAAGGCGTTCTGGAAACCTAAGATGGGACGTGATTAAGTACTGTTTAAAATGCCTTGCACCTCTACGAGCATAGAATGTTGCAAGGACGAATAGTGGATAGGATGGCTGCAGGGAATCGGACATCGAGTAATAGGGAGGCATAAAACCTATGATAGTATTATCGAACCTCACTTACTGGTCAAACTGGATACGTTTGTACGAATAAATGACATGTGATTAGGAATAATTAACACACCGTGTTGCTTGCAGCAGGGTACCTAGTTTCTCTAAATCTCATGTTTAATAGATAATCGGGACTGTGAGTACGGCTAATGAGCAGGGTAGGACATATCATATAGAAATTTATCCATACCTGTGAAATCATGTGTAACTGATATTAGGGTTTACCTTGGACCCTTCAGCAACATGAAGACAAGACACATACAGAGTTGACATTGAGGTACATAGACAGCTTCTCCATTTAGATAAAACATAGTCCGAGTAGTGAAATTCACACATGGGGTAGAAAATGATGGAGGAGAATTAGAGATGTTGTATTGCAGAGTTAAACGAGAATGAAATGGGATTCATAGACCTGAAATAACGTATATATGTATATATATAAATAATACAAAAGAGGTTACATGAACACGAACCAGTTTACGGGTTTGATCTTTTTGGTAATGAGAAATGACTATTATGTACAATGTTAGGCTATACATTAGATACCGTTATTCATGGCATATCAGAGGTGTGTTGAAGCAGGCTCAGTTCGAATTTAAGGATCATTCGGTTATCGTTTGAATCTTCCAATATTCTCGAAGGTGTGGCCACATCACAGTCATGACCTTGGGTGTGCGCGTTCGTCATAGGGTTTCGATGGCGATACTTCCCACTGACTAATGCGATTTGTAGGATTCCATTTGAATGCAGGACTGGTGAGGTAAACCTGAAAGGGGAATAACAAAAGCGAGCAGCAGGTGGAATTCGAAACAGGAGCACAAAAATAAGCAGGGGTAGATCAACCATAATACATCTGGCGGAGTTCTTTGTACTGACTGTAAAACTTACTCGAAGAAGTATCCAGAACCAACTGTTTAGAGGTAAGCCTAGGTGGAAAAAGATTAAGGTGCGCACGACGGTAATGAAAATTAGTCTGAAGCCGAAGATATCACCACGAAATAGAGAGATTAGAGGATTTTGGACCAGGTATTCACTTGTTATATACCTATGCACAAACGTTTGATGAAGTTATAAACATTTAAGTGAAATTCACGGTTTTTTCTAAGACGGTAACCACCCTTTATCTGGTCACGGGGGAGGGCTGATCATGGTGTTGCCTGTTGAGTATTACCATATCGGGGCTACCGAAACAATATGTTGGTGCAGAGTACTTACACGTAAATACTGATAACAAAGGGCAAATAATAAAGTGTTGCATGCTATGAAAATGCACCGACAGACAGTTCTATCTTTTCGGAGTGGAGAGATTATCTTAAGGGACGGATTTTAGGAAATAGGTGTTAAGTAGTGAGATCAGTTAGGTTATGAAGAAATGTAGGTTATGTTAGAGTAGCTACTGAGTTCACTGTTGCATATCGTACCACACTCCGCTTCCTGTTCGCTCTTCGTCAGTTTTCTTTTTTGGAAATCATATTTTGATTTAACTGATGCGTTTAGTTTTCGGCACTGCATACTTTTATCATTGCTGTTAGTCTCCCTTGGGTCTAGGTACCAGAAGAACCGTTTTACATGGTATTACCGTCTGTGGTTAGTCCGTTAACGAATTGCTGAGATTCGTCAGATAGGAGGAATTCACTAAGTAATCGCTAAAACTAGCCGAGAGATCAACGTGCTCGTATAGAAGCGGGCAGTTTGTTCCATAGCGCACTGTATTGCGTTATGAAAAACTTACATCGAAGCTTTGAGCGATACTTGTTTATTGGGTCGGTGAACTCGCTATTACGCAGATTATATGTCTGTGTTGATTTAAAAGTGATGGCATAATTTGCTTGGAGTTTTCGAACAAAAGGCGAAAAAGAAATGTTAGTTTGAGCTTCAGGTGTCTCAGCCAGAGTGATTCTAGCTCTAGTTTTTTGCATCTTGCTTCTTATGCACATCCTTCGTTATGTATTAGTAGGCGCCGAGTAAAGTTTCATTGACTTTTCTCTACTCGAATTCTGTCCGATACTTTCATGTTACCGTAGATAACCGTGCAATACTCTAACATTGGGCGAACCATAACCTTGCACAGTATAAGTTTTGCCTCAGGTGTGAGTATGTTTCTGCGTAGAAGATCAATGAGTCTAACCCTTGGAAACTATTGAATCTGCATACTCCGTAAAAGTCAAGCTTCAGGGTAAGTGATTCCGAGGTCTGTCGCGGTGTTGTATATCTGCAGTGCGATGTCACCCAAGCGTAGTGTTACTTCTGGGTGGGATTTATTAAAATGGAGGATGCCACTTTTGTTTGGGTATGGAGGGAGCTGCCAGGTCACGCTCCATGTGAATATTCCCTTCAAATCTCCTTGTATTTGAGAGAAACCCCGTGTTAGTGCCATACAGGAAAAGCCGTATACTATCTTCAAGTCGTCTGCGAAAAGGGAGAGTATGCCGTTTCAGATAACACTGCGGGTATCGTTTGCATAGATCAGGAAAAGTATCGGTCCCAGCACACTACCCTGGACGACACCACTTTATATAGGTCCAGGGGAGGAGTAGCAGTGACTGAATTTCACTACTTGGAAGCGACTCTCTAAAGATGCTGTAAGCCAGGACAGTAACGGGTCTTGGAAACCATATGATTGCAACTTGTGTTTATAGAACATCTTGTCGCTCAAGTCGTTGTTTATAGTCATAAGTACATGTGACCCACTTTCATTGGATTCAACCGCCACACCAGAAACAGCAACCAGCAGCCAACATAAGGGATGAGTCAGAGTGGAGAAAAAAGCTCGAAGCATCCGTGAAAACACATCTATAGGAACGGATAACAATGGCATCACTAACCGATATAGCTTTGTCATTCTGTTTAGCTTTCCTGTCTGTGGTGACAGCCTTCTGGGGCATAAGGATAAGTTTGACAGGCAGCAATGGGACTCCCTTTGTCCAATGCTAGGTCTAAGCGCTCTCCAGGCAAAACCATGTCGACTATACAAAGGCACTCACTCACCCACAGGGAAGCCTCCGCCGATGAGAGTGACCCTAGGCTCAAAGAGAGACGCTGAAACGTTCCTCTCACTGTCACACACCGTGGCCATCAACTGATCGTCCAACATTAGAGCTGGATCTGACCAACCATAAGTATTAAGAAAGACGTCTTGAGAAGCTGCTGGCCCATTTAAACCCACAGCCATGATCGTACATGGAATACCTGAAATGGTGACCGGAACCTCAGGTGATAAGTACACACATGAAGTCAAACAATGGGAGCGGTTATCGGCTTGGGTGCAGCTGAATGGGGTTGCAGCTGCCACAATTAGCAGACTACCACGCCCTTCGCATTTGACAACCATGACCTCTCCTAGATTAATGCCCGTCAACTTCGAATCCCTGGAAGTATTCACCAGAGTGTTGGAGACATGGTACAAAGTCAAGAGCATCATAAACGGTAACATTCGCTGCTGCCAAAGCAGGCCGAGAACGCTGCGGCAACAACAGACAGCAGTTACGCCCTGTGCTCGGGCCACCATAACTCTAAACCGAAACGTTGGGAGTCAGACCGGCAACCTCCACCCAACACCGAGAGCACCATTCGATGCGGGAAAAAGCTTAACCAGACCAGTTCCATTGGAACCAGCCAGTCATTAGGAACCTCCACATCCTAACCAGTGCCACTAGTTAACTCAGAGGCATCTCACGTTACGAGAAGCACCTCCAAGTGTCTCTACAGCCACATGACAGGACTCCGAAATAAAATGCCAAAGCTTCGATCTCTCTGCCTTGCCCTCGTCCCAGAAATCATGATCCTGACAGAAACGTGGTTGTCATCAAACATAACTGACACCGAAGCTAAAATAGATGACATGATTCTGTTCAGGAGAGACAGAGACTATAGGGATGGGACAAGTGGAACGAGCGGTTCAGATGTGAACAAACCACTGACACGGCACTGACAGAGCTCCCAGACTCTATCTGGCACCACTTCACGGTCTAAAGCACCAAATTCCTAGTTGGAGGAATCTATAGGTCCCCTAACAGCAACTTGTAGCACAACCAAAAGCCACTTCAAGCAATATCCAGTGTCAACTATAGGGTACGACCAGATTTTAATAGCTGGTGACTTCAACGCTCCAACCCTCAGGCTAGAGCAAGGTGGCACTGTCCCGAGCCGAAATTTCGACTGCAACCTGCCAAACGCTATCCAAATGGCCGTACCGCAGGACAAAATCAGCGACAGGGTCATATAATAAACCATCTAAGCTGGATTACCTACTGACTAGTGATTTCCTTCTGACTGAAAACGTTCGGGTACGAACTTCTCTTGGAAGTAGCGATCACGCTATAGTAATGTTCGACCTGGTAATCAGTGAACAATTACCATGGGAGGGACCCCACCCTCACCCATGTTACACGAAGGCTAAGTACGAGGGTAAGAACAAAAGCCTATCAACAGCTGCGTGGCCAGTCGATTGGTGTTCCTTATCGATCGACCATAGAATAGGATGACCATGACGCATTTATGACTCCACGGAATCAGAGCAACATAAGGGTGGGGGGACACAGGAGGCCTCTCCAGTCCAACCTTGCCAAGAGGCCTGAGGTAGACCCCGAAAAGCTTTACCGATTCATGGCAAAAAGAAAATCGACAAGCCAGGAAGCAGGTGTCATAAAAGGTCCGAACGAAGGAAGGCCCCCTGGACAGGAGATTGCTGAAATGCTGGGCACCACATTTGGCACACAGCTCAACATTCCATCAAGAAAGTGCGCGTATCAACTGCACGCACAGCCCCCCAGCGTTACCCGATGCCGCGGAGTTACACGAAATACAGACAACTCGCGCTGTTGTCCTTGACAATCTATCAAAGCTAAGCGCGAGAAAATCCCCAGGCTGCGGCGATATCCGCCCATCTGGGTTGAAAGAATGTGCGAGTATTCTAAGTGGCCCACTCTGTAATCTCTTCCAACACTCCCTGGATGAACAAAACCTCCCACGAGAGTGGAAACGGGCTATCCTTTCCCCCATCTTCAAAGGAGGAGACAGACAGAATCACAACTGTTATAGACCCACAGCACTTCTACCAGTAATATCAAACGTTACGGAAAGTGTGATGGATGACCGTATCAGGGAACGTCTGGATCAAAAACAAGCACTCAGTGACGCTCAACATGGATTCCGAAGGGGTAGGTCCTGTACCTCCAACCTCCTGGCGGCCTATGATCACTGGAAAGCACGCTGGGATCTCAAGGTCCCGGTCCACGCAATTTCTCTGGACTTCGCAAAGGCCTTTGACACCGTCTCACACGTGATCCTAATACACAAGATAGCTGGGTTAGGTATTCGCAGCCAGGCGCTATCGTGGCTGCGGAACTATTTAGACAACAGGAAGTTCTGCACGAAAGTCAATAGGGTCTACTCAACTTGGAGAATATCCTCATCCGGTATCTCACAAGGAGCAGTCCTGGGTCCACTGTCATTCCTACTGTTTGTAAATGACCTGCCGCAACATGTCAGCTCCCCGATTCTCCTACACGCTGATGATGTCAATTTATGGAGGACAATAACTTGCGAAGCGGAATCTATGGCATTACAGAAGGACCCCAGAACACTGGAGGAATGGAGAACTGATAACGAACTGGCATTCAACCTGGATAGGTGCTGGTCTATGTTTTCCCGCACTCCTGATCCCCAGAAAGTACCTTAATATCCCTGTGGCTCGTGTCTATCCCGTACCACAGTAGAAAAAGACCTGGGTTTAACGGTGACGGAGAAACTGGACACCAGTTCCAATTACCCAGGTAATGTGTCAGAAGCATATGGGGTAGTACATTTTGTGCGTAGACAGCTGGGTGCCTTCATCCCAGAACTCTTTCCGAAGCCCTACAGGACTTACGTACAGCCCCACTTAGAGGTCCATAACATCTTTGCTCCACTGCAGCTGAAAAGGGGCGGAACCCACTGGAGAAGGTCCAGAGGCGAGCCACAAAAGGGGTCTTTGGAATGCAACGAAAACCACATGAGGATAGACTGAAAGACCTAGGCCTACACCCTGTTAGCTATCGAAGGATACTTGGCGACATAACAATGGCTTGCAAAACACTGAGCAACCCAAGCCACCCAAACAGAGGAATTCTACCCGGTGGCGGCCGCGGAGATCCTCAGGGAAGCCATAATACAATAGCTCACCAAAGGTCAAAAAACATGATCGTTCACAGTTCTTCTCCCTCCGAGTCTGCGAGTGCTTGAACGCACTACCAGCCGAGGTTGTCTCCGCCCCAACCGTTCAAAGCTTCAAGAGGAGGCTAGACAATCATGTAGAGACTCACGGTCTACCCCACATAGCTGAAACACGAAGTGATGTCAAGCCACCCCAACCGGTCTCCTTTCTATTATAACCATTTAAGCCCTTTTCACCCCTTCAACTTTCCATAAGTTAGCCTCACTTACCTAAGTTCTTCATACCTTTGCACCCCTACTCACCTTACTTAGGTGCAAGTAGATTACTCGATCAGCTCACTTTTCTTCTCTCTTACACAGACACTTTCTAGGTTTTCTCCTCACTATCCCTAACCCTCTCTAACGACCAGTCCGAACAACTGTCTGGCAGCTCAATATTTGAAGAAGCCAAATGCACCACAGCCCAAGGCAAAAAAACCAACACTTAACTTCTGTTCTGTAAATCAGAGCTATAGCAGACGAGTGGCTGGATCCACTGCATCGGAATCCACAAAGGATATGGAACCGTTCCACGAGACCGAGAAGCGAGCAAGAAGAAATCAGGTGGTTCACGCAAGCTCGTTAAAAATGTATCGGATATTGGATATTACACCGCGGTACGTTCGAAACTCTGTTACATTTTAACGTGATTTCCGTCATTTACTCTGAATCAGTTATTCTGTGTACTGTGATATCTAGTATCATCTAAGAAAATAGTAGTACACACGTATATCATGTTTCTTTGGCGAATTCATTTGGGTTTACGTGTTAGCTAACCTCTCATTGACACAACCACCTTGCGACTGCAGAATTTACTTTCAAAAATATAGCTGAAGCCATCAAAAGCCTATGACCTACAAAAGGAATGGGAGTAGACGGCTTTGACTCAATAGCCCTAAGTATTATTGGACACCACCTTCCCTTGATTCTGCTTAAGTTGTTCACTTTTTCAATGGAAAATGGGACGCATCCTACTGAATGGAAAGCTAGCTTTGCAATTCCACACTTTAAATCACGGGACAAGGCCAGTGTCAGCAACTACAGATCCATCAACGTAACCCCAGTTCCATCGTGAATTATGGAGAAAGTTGCCAAAGATAGTATGTGTGGATACCTACTTGCAGAAGATTTTATAACGGTCTTAGCACGCCTTTATGAAGAACGGATCATGCATTACGTGTCATTTTGACTTCCTCAACCTCATCGCCAGTAGTCGTGAGGCACACAAAACGGTCCTTGCACTGTGCTTCGATGTATGGAAGGCATTTGACATGGTCTCGCATAATATACTATCCGAAACGTCAAACACATTAGGTATTAGCAACCTTTCGCTAAGCTGGCTAAAATCATTTCCCAGTGATCACGCCCTAATAACAAAAATCGATTCAGTTCTGTCTACTCCAAGATACACCACAAGTGAAGTTGTGCTAGGTGGCGCTCTCAGGCCTCTGTTGTCTATTGTCTACATTAACAGCGTTTGCAACTACCTTGCCACAGGTGACACTTTTAGAAAAGCGCCATTTCTGTTCTTTTCATAACCTGAAGTCACTTTTGATATCATGATAAGCCTCGATGCGATACCTTCTGTATCATTCAGGACAGCTCAACTACAGGAGATTTCTTTACCATGAAAAATTTGATGACGCCTGTAAACTAGCTTCTCTCATGTTAAGCTCTTAATTTGAGGTGGTATTACGACGATGCCTCAAGTCTTACACCTACAGAGGGTATAGGGATGGTAATGTGAGGGGTATCTGTGATGCATGTTGTGCGATTCGGAGGTTCACGAATAGGCCAAAGAATATGGGATGCAGCACGAAGGAGACTGGTCACATATGTTCTTCAGTATCCGCTAGAAGGGATGGGGTTGGGGCACTTTCAGTGTCACTTAAGAAGGTACGTCACCTGAAGCCACTGAACTGGACTTCGGTAAATCCATGGAATCGCACGGCGAGTGGACAAGGGTAAACGGAGAAATATGAAGTAAGACACTGGGAAGTCTGTGTCCTTCTTCCAGGTTGTAGATAGTAGAGAATGGGAAACGAGTTACCATTATGAACACAACTTCAGTAAAACCAAAAGTTTTGTTTTGAGGCCATGGTCAAAAAAGCATGAAAAGCTGCGCTATCTAGGATGAATGGGATGGGGAAAACCGAAGTGCTTCTTGGAAAATAGATTACGACCAAGAGATCCTACCTCAAGCAATGCTCACAACCTTTGAGAAAATGGATCGCTTGCGCACGAGGCTTTGCCTCCTTCTTGTCGAAAGTGAAAACATGAGGTAGAGGAAGAAAGGAGATATCGAATAGGTGCAGCAGAGAGGTCACACGGTGGTGGATTTAGGTGCAGTATTGCTTCCTAAATAAATGGCGCTAAAGCATACATGAATACGGAGAATCTCTGGGCAAGCAGTTTCATTGTTCTGTACACAGGGGCACGTAGTCTCCCAAGTAAAAGGAGTGCACTATGTGATGCGATAGACATAGAGCACCCTGGCACGACTTTGGACCCAAAAGTTTGATTGTCATTGAACTGAGTGAAGGTGTAGCACATTTTGCGCATCTCCGTCCTTCGGTGTGAAAGATTTGTGCACAGTGACAGCAACATAATTTCTCATGTAACGGAAAAGATGATATGAAAACCCCTCCTGACCACCCCATTTGACAGTATTGGCGTTCGTTTGAGTATTTTTGCCCCCGTTATCGATATCATGCCTTAGACCCTAGCCGATGTAATGTTATTTGGTTATTTGACTGTCTTCTTTTTGATCTGGCACTCATAATTTGTCTCCGTATGATTGAGACGAGTGCTTCAAATTCCTATTATGTGACGCTGGACTTTTGACAGCGTCATGTTGCTTTACTGCGCCCGACATTTTGTTTTATTTCAGCCTACGGCCATGCTGTGATTCGACTGCTTATCTCTTGACTGGCTATTGGAAACCTTTATTTGTTGATTTGGTTCTGGTAGACAAAGTTTTTGACCTTTTTTTGCAGAGGACATTGTCGCTGATTCTCGGGTACTTAACAGTTGTACATGTTTAACCAATATTTACTGTATAGTACGCATTTGTGCCCGAGAACGCTTGATCTGTATGGTTGCCCGACGGCACTGTTGAGGTATCTTGGTTATTCTGAGATAACTTACTGTTACTTTGATAGTACCACGAATTTACTACAAGCCGTGCTTTTGATATTGTTGATCCAACCTTTGACCATGCGCCACTCTCGGAAGTTCGGAAACTTGTCAGGTGAGCGTCGGTTTTGCACCGCCAAGTTGTTTCTCTCGTTAAGGCCAAAATAATTGGATTTGGCTGTAATACCCCACGATTATATCGGCCTAGCTATGGAAGCCGTAGAATCGGTTCGGCGTGAAAGTGGGTCATGTGAAATGCCTCATTGCCGACTAAAAGGAAAGAGACAAGACGTCAACCCAGTCGCGGTATATCATAATTCTAACTGTGAGGTAGAAGACTTTCTCCCGAAAAGGGTTGATGCTTTGGATGGGTAAACAGTGGTAATAACTGCATATTAATAGCTTACTGTCGCGAATGCAAGTACACACCAGTTTACAGGCACGATTATATACTGACGACTACAAGACAATTTTGGCTGGTAGATCTCCATTACCCAAAGACAATCAGCGGGGCTACACAAGTAGAAGTGATGCACAGAACAGAATAGGATAATGGGCATCCAAGGTTCATGCACATGTCAGTTTTTCCTGAGGTGGAACTTCGTCTGCGTTTCTCAAAAGAAAGAAATGTAAGAAAACTGTAACATTTTGTTAGGAACAATTCACTATGGCAGACGAGTGATTAGATCTGTTGCATTGGAAACTTCAAAAGACCTGAAACCATTCCGTAAGACCAAGAAGCGGGAACGAAGAAATCAACTGGCCTGCAGACACTCGCCAAAAAGATCCTGAATAATGGAAACACGGAGAGATGTTAACGTGCACACCATGTAACTTGTCAAAAACTATCCGGAGAAACACATCTTATATGCTGAAAGCAGAAAAACATCTATATCACGATAATCGTCCTGTTAGACCTCGTAATAAGTAGGAAGTCATTAAGGCTTAATAGTGAGACAGTAAAGGAGTGAGTGCAAAATGAGAAGGAGCAGCTAGGAGCTTGGCTTGCAAGGCTCAACTCGCGGGCTACAAAAGGGTTAGTGACGCTTGGAACCTTGTATGAGCATGAGGACTGCACAAGTTGCAAAATATGTTCTGGAAGTCCATTTGGTGCATTCAAACAAGTCCATTGCTTCTGGATGCTGGAGTTGGAAAAGTGAAGACATTTGGCCTTCAGTTATAGTATTTGCAAAGATTATGAATCTTTGTTGTGGAATGGTATTGACATGGATGAATTATACAGTCCTGGAATCATCAATAAAATACAATACGTAAACAATTTATGAACTTTTCATCATTACCTCAAACAAAAAGTACAAGCTGTTACAATGGAAGTATTAGCTTCAAGCTTTATTTTTCTCCAGGTAATACCTGTAGTGTCTACATACAAACCTGCGAAGACAATACTTCCGCTTGTCCAACTCGTAAATTTTCTGCACGCTTGTTCTACTGGGATGTTCCGTTACATGAACATGCAGCACCTATATCTTCTAGTGACAACGGGTAGGGATGCAGATTACCTTCCTTAAAGATAAATGTAATTCGGACACAAACTCATTTATACCTGTAAAAATGGTGTGTGCCCGTATATTCAGGAATAAATATTGGTAGTATTATTGCTGATTGAAGCGAAACGTGGTTTTCTCGCAGCAATTCAAATAAGTGAAATATCAGCTCCACCACGCTTGGTTTCAAAGCGCCTGTAGGGGAGAAGGGAGAGTAAATATGGCTGGCTGTGGGGGATTTTGATGAGCCATCAGCTGACCAGAACAGTTCAATATCAAAAGTATCACACAACTCATTCATCGCAGCCCATTGAAGCGCCAGTTCCTTTCACTGTGTCGTGGATGATCAGAGTGGTTACGCGATACGTTTATCAGTGCCCCCTGCCAACACTTAGTGTGGTACACTGTCATGCTGATGATTTAAGCTCCGTCTGTAACCTTTCGAATTTGGTAAAGTTGACCAGGTTGTACTGAGATCCAGATGCGCGGCAGTTGCTTTGTTCAAGGTGGCTACATCAAATGGGCCCAGTATTAAGAGTGTGAAGATGAGAGACAATAACTCTATAGCCTGAGAGCCTCAAATGAGGCTACATGCACTACTCCCGACAGTTGCGTGCTTCGCTGACTTAATCGTTCCTTCCATGGATTTGCTAGTATGGTCAGAAATATTGTTCTCAACGCATGACTCTCGAATTCGAAAGGAAAAGCGTTTACGCCCTGTCAGCAGCTGGGGAACTCAGTGGTGAAGTAGTATTGAAACGTAGTGTGGGATAAGTGTAACGTCACAATCTACCAGTACCATATATGCTCACAAATATGCCTTGCTCAAGTTGTAGTGTAACACCTGAAGATGATCCTTTTCCATGCAACCTACATGAGCAGAAACCGCTGGTGTCAGCAGTGGCATTAAAATGGGTTTCTGAGTTTGGTAAGAAGAATAAGGGCAAACCTTGGGATGTGGCCATGTACTTAGGTAGGGGTTCACTTGAGAGCCCTTGTTAGGCTTTGACAATAGCATATGGACACAGATTGCATCGAAATACTCAGGGCAGTAACCACTTTGGACGGTTGAAAATCAATAAGGCCAGGTGAAGGAAATCCAAGGTAGGCCACAAAGCTTGTACCGTCGGTGGTTGGCCTGCTGACTGCTCCCTTATACCTATACTTAGTGTAGGGATACTTCATGATCAGTGGAAGGACATTAAGGTGACACCTATCTGCGAAGTATGTTGTAGGCAGGACTCATCGAATTTCAAACCAAGAAGCTCGACCAGCCGTACGGCTGCAACCAAAGAAAACGCAGTTCAGAAATTTAAACCAGATTATAGGAAATGACTCTGTAGGTTGTCTTTTTGCTTTTATCTCCCACTTGGTCGGAACAACGCTGGTGAGTACCGTCTTGTCAGGGCGCTGATTTTATGGCAGCTGATCAACTGTTGTAGTCGGCTGTGGGAAAAGGTGCCGCCCAGGTCGTCAGCCGTCTGGTTGAAGAAAGGGATAAACAAGTACAGAAGCATACTAGGGACGGATTACTGGGAACTCGCGTCCTTCTGTTTTTAAACCACATTTTTGAACAGGAAAATATTCGGAGATTGAAGATCTATTGAATCTTAAACCCATGGCCAGTCCCTGAAAGCCTGATCATTAAGTTTCTTACTGGAAGGGAGTAAGTTTCAACAAGAACTTAAAGGCACCCTTTGAACGGTATGGATGTATACGTCTCGATTCCCATTTCTAAACTGCGGAAAGTATACTGCAGACCATCTTTTTCTTGATTTTCTCTGGAAAATTCAAATAACTGAACGAGATAGTAAGCGTTTTCCAAACCTTAATGGGTAATATAATGACTTGTACCTGGGAACTATGACGAAAAGCTGTTCGGGCAAAGCCGAAGGCTATCCTTCATTTATGAAAGATCATGACGTCATGGCATTCAGAGGGTTCGTCGGTCAACAAAAACGCAGAGAACCCCAAAACGACAAATGTCAGACCAATAACAAACGCATAAAACAAAAAGCCTAGAGTCTGTTGATGTAATATGGAGAATGTTTTGAAAGAATTTGTGAGCATGTTTTTGGTTACTTGGCAATTTGTCACCGAAGTTGCTGCAGCTTCCAATGGTACTCATAGTTGCGTAGTTTCACCCCTTTATTTTGGCAAATTAACCAGGCGAGCTATCAGGGATTTCCATATTACCATGAACGGAATGACACAGGCTCGTCTAAATTCTCGATGTTGAACGGAACAGTGTTCTATCAAGACTTGAAGTAGGCCCTACAGCTTCTCTTCTTACCATCACTTGCCACAAATTGTAAGAGAAATGCGTTGCATGCAGGTGACTAACATAGGTCACAAAATCTGCCGATCACCCTTCATTTCTTCGATGGAAAGTTTAAAGATAAGTGGGCCTCATGTTTTTGGAAACAATGTCAGCAGGAATAAAGGCTGGCTGTTTGTTACACTTAATCTTCCAAAGACGGGTGGAGGGACGAAATGCATTATCTTGTTTAACAAAGTGGACATAAATATATCAGATGTGTGCCGGTTAACAGGTGGGAGGTCATTTCCCCGAGACCATTTTGCAGCGGTGTAGCATAAACGTGGAGCAAACCAACCGGTGGATGAGGTAGCGTCATATCCGTGACTACAGAGACCCGTCTGCGGAAATATTGTGTGTGGCTGAAGCGTGGACGTTGACCTTCTAACCATCACACGCCTTCAGCTTTGGATTCTTTAATATTGAAGAACCTGGAAGAAAGTCACGCCTAAAATGTCGCTTCACTGCACTGTTTTTATGAATGTTATAAAGTTGATGGAGAAACTGTGTTGTTAGCTGTAGTTAACCGAATATAAGGCCACTTTTACTTAAATTATCATTCATTAGCATGAACTTTATCGATTCACCGTATAGCGTCTAAGTACTGATAGGAGAAAAAAACTAAAAGTCGCGTCTACTTAGTGAGAATTACCCGTTATAGCAAAAAGTTCGTTGGTAAAATGTTTATTCCTGTTTAGGAGGAGAACTTAGAAACCATCTGGTTTGCTGGTTAAAATACCGGCCACAGGGGTTTGTATCGATTAGTGTAGGGCATACTCAGGTTAGTGAATGCCTGTAACGATATGCTATTTGTAGGTCTATATCGATCCATTTGTTGTGTTGTTGCAAAGGCGCACGAAAGTGAATGCCAGTTCGTGATGACCACAAAAATCCGGAAGAAAAAAGTGAAGGGAAAAGCGTGGACCAACGGCTACGCAGGCAAAATTATACATCCAAGCTTGAAAATGAAGGGCGATCGACAAACGACGGTTGTTCTCAGCGTAAAGGTGAAGAAGTCTGAAAACCAGGACTACGGGTGCATGACCAAGGTCTGGAGGCGCTGCGGACCATTTGTGTAAGCTTATTCACTGAAATAATTTGCCAAAAATTATTGGACATTCATTGACACCTTAACAGATTGAGAAACAAGTATTAATTATTGTGATATGCCTCTGTTCATTTAGAATGCGATTTTGTTATTGTGCGACCGAAATGTACAAAAGAGTGAACAGGAAGCGGAGTGTGGTACGATATGCAACAGTGAACTCAGTAGCTACTCTAACATAACCTACATTTCTTCATAACCTAACTGATCTCACTACTTAACACCTATTTCCTAAAATCCGTCCCTTAAGATAATCTCTCCACTCCGAAAAGATAGAACTGTCTGTCGGTGCATTTTCATAGCATGCAACACTTTATTATTTGCCCTTTGTTATCAGTATTTACGTGTAAGTACTCTGCACCAACATATTGTTTCGGTAGCCCCGATATGGTAATACTCAACAGGCAACACCATGATCAGCCCTCCCCCGTGACCAGATAAAGGGTGGTTACCGTCTTAGAAAAAACCGTGAATTTCACTTAAATGTTTATAACTTCATCAAACGTTTGTGCATAGGTATATAACAAGTGAATACCTGGTCCAAAATCCTCTAATCTCTCTATTTCGTGGTGATATCTTCGGCTTCAGACTAATTTTCATTACCGTCGTGCGCACCTTAATCTTTTTCCACCTAGGCTTACCTCTAAACAGTTGGTTCTGGATACTTCTTCGAGTAAGTTTTACAGTCAGTACAAAGAACTCCGCCAGATGTATTATGGTTGATCTACCCCTGCTTATTTTTGTGCTCCTGTTTCGAATTCCACCTGCTGCTCGCTTTTGTTATTCCCCTTTCAGGTTTACCTCACCAGTCCTGCATTCAAATGGAATCCTACAAATCGCATTAGTCAGTGGGAAGTATCGCCATCGAAACCCTATGACGAACGCGCACACCCAAGGTCATGACTGTGATGTGGCCACACCTTCGAGAATATTGGAAGATTCAAACGATAACCGAATGATCCTTAAATTCGAACTGAGCCTGCTTCAACACACCTCTGATATGCCATGAATAACGGTATCTAATGTATAGCCTAACATTGTACATAATAGTCATTTCTCATTACCAAAAAGATCAAACCCGTAAACTGGTTTGTGTTCATGTAACCTCTTTTGTATTATATATATTGTTAATGCTTACTGCAGTTTTATTGCTGCAAATTTTCAGCCATTACTAAGAAATGTTTTAAAGGTCTGAGTCGACTGCGTTTACCCTCATGGAAAATGTATCTGTGGTGAAGCTCAAAGAACTTAAATAATCCTTTTTAGTTCTTGAAATTCAGGCTCCAGCGGATCCCACAAAGTGATTACTTACTCAACCCGTGTCAGAAAACCGTGAAACTTTCAAGCACGCAGACCCTATCAGTGGTGCTTGGGGGGAGATTCTGCAGGTTATTGTTTCTGGTGGAGAGCAAGGAAAGTAGAATCTCTTCAGTGAGTTATGGGGCAGTGAGGCAATGAAGCTTATTTTGATCAACTGCTGATTTCTCTAAGTCTCTTGGTTGCAGATCCAGTATTATAAAAGTTGCCATGATGCTGTTTTCCTATCAACAGGACTGTTTCTTCCGCACGCACCTTCGTTCCCGTATTCTTTTTGATGACCTTTGTGAAGGAAGTGGAAAAGAGAACCTGTGCGAGCGAATAGACGATGTCATTCAACGAGTACTGAAACAGCACGTAAACCAATAAAACTTTTCATGTGTCCTTCTTGTTGTAGTATGGAGTCTATTAAAATTTTTAGCCATTGCTTTCCGCTGGTGAAAGGAAGTCAGTCAGTCACACACTGCGAAATAGCAGTCACGGATTTTTCACATGTCCTAATCATAAAGCGGGTGACAAGTTTGGAGTGGATATATACTTACCAGGCTTCCGCTGGAAGGAAGAAGATCACAACTGTTGGACATTGTGTACCTTAAGCTGTGATTCCAGCGCAAATCATTTAACAAAGTCACCCGAAAAGAAGACTCGAATTCGATTCTAAAAGGTGTGTGATAGCTGACCTGAAGGCTGTCTAAGAAAACACATAGGACCCACTTGTTGTGCTAGGTTTCTATGAAATACACAATACATAAATATTCAAACTACGAACTGTGGCCACAATTCTTCATACCGTGAATGTTGATTTTTGCTCAGCGTGGCTGAAGGGTGATATTCGAAGAGGATGAAAGCCTTTTGGCCTCTTGAAGTGACGTTTCTGATCGACGTTTTGGACTTAGCTATTTGGACTAAGCAAGCCTTCATCTAACGGTTCGCATGGTAACGTATGACTCATAAGGAAAGCGAAGTGCTGCAGTTTCGCGCCAAAGGTGACAATAGCAAATATTCTGCATGGGTCATCGCTAGGCATCCAGGCATCAGAAAACCAAACTTCACCTCATTTAGGGCCCTTACGAGTTATGCGTGAAATCAGTTTCACTGGTATGTTAATTACACTCGATTTCAACTTGCCTAAACTGTGTGCCACAAAATGGGCCTTTTGTCCTCATAATGTATTAATAAAGAATACTGCAATTTAACTACTTGTTGGAAGCTTTAGTCCCAGGCTTTTTTCTACAATCAAAGTGCGGGGACCTAATATACTACTTATTCGCTCAAGTTATGGTGGAGGAAGGACAGTTTGAACTCAGGACCCACTGCTTGGAAGTAAGTACCTTCGTCAATGTACCACGGCTTATTACGGACTAAGGTCGGAACGTGGACCCTAGGACTACGTAGCAGGGGTAACCAAGTGGAAACCGAAAACCTTGGCATCAATAGTGGGCCACATTTACACAGATATGGATACTGTGCTCCTTAGTCATCGGCGAGTGCACTATATGATTTGAACTGGCTACACAGTGTTACGCTTCCAGTTGTTTCTTTAGACAAAGTCTCAAAAACAAGAAAGTCCCGATATTTTCAGTAATAGCATCTCTGTAGTGTTTTAAGTTGTTTAGAGTGTGTTGGTTGGCACGATGTGGGATGGTTTTAGGACTTAGGTTAACACTAGAAGTTACGAGTAGGGTTGTCTGGGAGTCGATACGATGCAATCATATCCCTTCACATATTTCTGTACTGTACATACTACGAGTGCACTGCACTTAAGTGAACTAGTCATGTTTTATATCTTAACCCAACCATTTTCTGATTGTACATTACACCTTTTCCCAACAGCATTGTTTTGTAAATTCCATGTGGAACAACTACAGAAACTCAATTTTTCATCGTAATTATAATTGGTACCTATATATTCATATGTAAGAGTTTTGGATGACCAACCGTTTAGTGTTTTAATGTATTCAAGAAAGAGTACTTCTCTCTAAGGTTTTCTGCGTCTTATGAATATTTCGGAGATATGAAGGCGTTAATACTTATCGGAGGCTATGGTACTAGATTACGTCCGCTGACACTTAGTATCCCGAAGCCACTTGTTGAGTTTGCAAATAAACCAATGTTGCTACACCAGATAAAAGCTTTGCTTGAAGTATACTTTATGAATTGTTCTATATCTCGACAATAGGTTGACATTGATGAAATTATTCTTGCAATCAACCGGCAGGCTGAGTCTTTAGAATCAAGTATAAGAGAGCATTGTAATTCAGTGAGTTGTCACCATTTGCCTTTTCATGGTAAAGGTTATTCAAAACAGAAATGTAAAGTTGATTTTTTCATATGAAGACGAAGCTCTGGATACTGGTATTCTGTTTGGAATGTCTAATCTTTGTCCTTATAGGAGGTCCACTTGCACAAGCAGCTCCTTATTTGACAGGAGACAGGTTCTTTGTATTGAACAGTGACATTATTTGCAATTATCCTTTCAAGAAAATGATTGAGTTTCATTTATCTCATGGTCACGAGGGCACTATGACAGTAGATAATTTCAAATAAATCTTATAAATTTAGGTTACAAAAGTTGAAGAGCCATCAAAATATGGCGCTGTCGTACATAATGACCAAACTGGTCTTGTGAAGCGATTTGTTGAAAAGCCATCGGAATATATAGCTAACCGAGTCAATGCTGGTCTTTACATTTTTGAACCCAGCATCCTGAAGCGTATTGAGGTAATATTCATTGTAAATCCCAATATGTACAGGCGAAACCGATGTCCATTGAGACCGCTGTATTTCCTGCTATGGTGCGAGATTCTGAACTCTATTGCATTGAGTTCTCAGGTGAAATTTTTTCTTATCATCTATTGGTTTTCGTTTAATTTTATCTGATTACTCTTCCATTCGCTTGACATATATATATATATATATATATATATATATATATATATGCAGTTAGAATAACTGGTGGTCTTGTTTGATACTTTATTCTGCACTTATTTTCTACAGTGTAGCTTGCCTAGCTGAAGTCGCTGGTGATTCCGCGTTAAATATTGTGCTTGTTAGAGCTGAAGAGAAATCCATTAGTTGAACTCCTAGGTATAATGTATAAGTTCGGCGGCTTTTTCATCTACTTTTATTAGTATTTCTCTGGGCAGATGCCAACACTATTGGGTCATATCAGTTCATTGTAATCAGATCACTCGTGAATATGATCCACAGTGGTTTCATAGTGGCAGCATCTTAGACATGTGCGCTGACTGTAGTTCGGCTGTATCAAAAAAACACGCAGACAGTTTTATCCAAAGCCTCAAACTATTTCACAGTGTCAACTTTGCAAAGGATATTCAAGCGTTTTGAAGATATCATCTCAGATGTTATAGAATCAAGCATCACTGTGTAACACTGGTTAGTAATACTATCTCACTTGTTCGAAATCTGTTACTTCGTTTTCACATTAAACATTATGCTTGCCCATGTAGGAGCAGATTAATCAGGTGATATGTTTCAGATATTGTACCAGTAGAAATATCAGGGATTCTGTTGTGTTAATTTTTTTAACGATGGAATTAAAAATTCTATAATGCTTGAGTGACTCGCTGAGTAACCCCGAAACAGTTGATCATATTTTAAAGCCTTTAGAAAGTTATTCATCAATATTTAGGACGAAATTGCGAGAAATCGCATCACATATTGTCATTTTACTATATATATATATCCTGACTACGGACAATTTCAGTTTGGACGATGATCCCATCTGATGTTGTAATATCTATCTTGAAATGCTAATTAAACCGAGATTATTTGAAGAGAACCTAATGGCAACCAGCTCAAGACATAGTACTCGTAAACGAAATTTATGATTGACCCTCTGAAGTGTAGCTTGACTGATTCCGTGAATGGTTAGATATAAGGTGGCTTTTTTGAAGGTGGTATACTGGTTGGAATAAGTTTCTTCTATATCATAACACCTAAAGCTTTCTCATTTCCATCACCTTGAAATAGTCTTGTCTCACAGTTTTATAATAGAACAAAATGAAATATAGCTCAGTACACTGGCTTTTTAAATAGAGATTTAATATTACGATCATGAGTATAAGTATGTGACCACTCATAGGATAGTGCTGGCGCTACGAAACAGTTTGGTAGATATTTGTGTTTATGAGTTCATAGCAGCCCATTTGGCGATACAATGATGTCTGTTTTTGTAGGGGCTTTAAACGTATGACGAAAATACACAAAATTATAGCACATATGTGAATTAAAGATGAAGATAAATATTTATCATTTTTGTAGACTATATCATTTTTCAGTTAGTGAATTCTATAACGGATTCTCAATCATACTTATTTCTTGGTATTCTGGTGCAACCGACTATACCCACCCGATTAAATATCCTTTCGAGTTTATGAATGCATTTTCAGAAAAAATTAATCACCATATGTCGAGTTAAAAGACGATGAGTATTGATCCCGATGTTCAATTCCTGAGATTTGTACTGTAGTATTAAGGTACGATACCCAGATAACTGTAAAGCCTTACGGTTTTGATGATAATTGTCTTGCACGCTATTGTAAACTTACAAATAATTGTTATCTACAAAAATGGAAAATTGTTTTCCTCTGTTTTAGTAATGGTCTTTCATATAATTTAACGTTTATGCCTACTTTATTTTCCGGTCAGTTAAGTAGCATTTTCCAAGTTGTCTTTTTTATTTTTATTCTTTGTAAGAAGAAATTTTTGAGAAAACTGATTTGAAATCGAAGTCAGTGAACTTAACTCTTATGGCGAACAAAATTGCAAAACGTCGCTTTATGACGTTTATTCAATTTATGCAGGCAAGAATGTTGCATAAGTTTGTCAAATAAGTGTATTACTTCATATCGTTACCCTTAGAAGAGTTGTAATAGCTTGAAATTAAGATCAAACTTTTATTGACCTGTAACAGCAAGTTATAATAAATAAGTACTTTCTCACTCCATAGATTTTAGTCATGTCACACAAAATCTCCAACAAGTGGTTTTTAGCATATCATGGACTGTTAGCAAGAAACTTGAAAATGTCAACATGATCTGTCTGTATTATTTGTAACCACTTTTTAATTCATGGTTTCCGAATTTCCCTGAACATTAGCAACATATATTTGTGCCAAATTTTATGTTTGTCATAGTTTCATTTTTGCTGCTATTCATAAATATATTTCTCGTATATCAGTGATTTCGTTCAGTTGACTAGTTGTGCAGTTAGTTTGTAAAACTTAAATAATATCTAATTTTACATAAGGATTCTGGATGGATATTGGTCAACCTGCGGATTATTTAACTGGCATGCGGCTATATTTGGGTCATTTATATGAATGCAAATCATCTTTGTTAACGGTCGATCCTAAACTAATTGGGAATGTTCTTGTTGTAAGTTTTATAAATACATATTTCGCCTTGTTTATACATATTAATTTATGAATAACAACTTGAATTTGGAAGGTTTCTTGGGATTTACTCAGATAAGCAATAGTGTCAAATTTATTTGTCTTAAGGTGGAACTACTCGACCATTTCAATAAAATGTACATAAAATCCGAGCATCTCAATTGCCAGTAACACTCTATGAAACCTTGAAGTAATGTTAAATGGTATATAATTACTCTCATTTCCAGGCTTTTGCTGTGTCTATTAGGGTTTTGCTATTCATTTAGCTGTAGCTGTTAACAGTCAGTTACCGCACAGAATACTATAATAATCCAAGTGAAGTTTACTTTGTATGCATGTAACTCAATCCCCCTAAATTCATAAAGAAGAATTTATTTGCCAAACACAACAAATTCGTTTTTATCTTATGAATATTCTCTTTGAACTTAGTATATTTCATCGTACTCAGCATGCTACGGTTAGTGTCACGTTTATTCAGTCTACTTCAGCTGAGAGATCCATTTGTGTGACATTCAGTTCAGTGCACAAGTGCGTACGAGTCTGCATGTATGTACAAATGTCTTACATGTAATATTATCATGACTAAGAAATATAGGATCTCAGGTAAGAGGCTAATTTAGCTAGGTCATAGCAACTCTTTATTTGCCCAAAATCCGATCTGAACCTGAATGACGGGTAGATTGCTGTCCACCAACCCTCAACAAAGTTGATAAGGCTGTGTCAAACCTGATGTGATGTAAATCAGTATAACCTACCAGTTTGCTACCGTAAGTTTTCAAGGGTGAAGGTGGGGAATTCCTAACTGAAGTGATGGAGGTACTAGGTAGTGTATAGTAATCAAAGGCAATGCCGTCAAACTGGTCTACTTTTTTTTCATTACAGTGTATAAGAGGGGAGAGAAATCTTCTTGTGAAAACCATAAAGGAATCGGTTTAACTAACATCGTGTTCAAGATCCTAGGGTTCGTAGTTACCCGATGCCTAACTGGAGCTCGAGAAAACTAGGCAAATTTCAGACTGATCTAGACGAGGGCGTACCGATCATACTTTCACCCTCCGTTAGGTCCTGGGACACAGCGGTAATTACTAGAGGTTGACACATGCCATATTCCTCGATGTGTAGACCATGAAGTGTTTTGTGAGCGTATGACTGTGAAAGGAGTCCTGAGGAAGTATATGATGCTAATCAAATATTTCTACTCGAACTGACGGAGATATGTAAGAGCTTATGTAGAGCTGTCATGCAAATTAGCGATAACTAGTACTATCTGTCACTGATTGCCACTGTTACCGTTTCTAGTTAAATTCGTTATGGACGTACTAATGGATATAACCCTGCGTACGTCTAAGTTCACGAGGTTTGATCTACTCTCTGGAGGTCATCTGGTTGACTTGGAGTGTACAGAAGACATTGTCCTGGTGACTGGTAATGCTGCGAAAATTCAAGGTCTTTTGAATTCATTGGACATAAGGCTGAAAATGTTTGGTTTTCAGTTTCATACCTGTCAAATGTAAGATGATTTTTAAGGACTAGTATGTTACTGTTCCCAGTATAAGGATAAAGGATGAAGTGATGGAATGCGTCAACCACTTCACTTACCATGGGAGTTGCATCAGCTCGAACGGGCTAGTTGCTTACGAAATCTCATCTCATATACGAAGGCCCGCTCACCATTTGTCAGTTTGCGTCACCTTTGGCATCGAATGGTGAGATATCTGGCTACCCATTCAAGGATGAGTAAAGTTCTGTTCTGTCCTGTTATAATGCTGTGAGATACGACCGTTGAAAGTAGAAGATATGAAGGGATTACAGAGTTTTGATGACAGGTGTTTTCGCAGCATCGCTCACATGGTGAAATCATCATGTAAGCAATATCAGGGTTAGGAGAAGCGTACTGGGTAAAACAGGTAAGTCGATTGGTAAACTTGTTAACCTTCGTTGACTAAGGTAGCTTGAACATATGCTGTTCATACTAAGCTACCGCCTACCTTATCGTGCCGTGCTAGGGGAAGCTGGATTGTGTTGGAAGACGGTTCAGTGTGGCCAGACCAAGACGTGGCACCAGTCGATAAAGTATTTGACTTTTAATCTGAGCCATATGGGGAGATATGGCCTACATGGCTGCGGTACCCAAGACGCCATAAATCATTGGTTGAGGACTCTTGGTAACATGGCTGAAAATCGGTTACAATAGTTGAGATGTATTAACTTTGACATCTTTTAGAGGTTGAATGTTTTGAATAACCTTAATTTTTAAATTTACTGTCCTCTCATGCACCTTTGTCTACTTTGATATAAGTCTTTCCTACCCACTTGTTCTTCGTTTACTGCTGTGAATTGTGGCAATTTGAACCGGTGCACTTGCTTGGGAGATTCGAAGTTGATTTTATCTGTCTGTTAAGAGCTGTAGAACAACTTCACATTATATAAAGACATCTCCGTAGATGCGAGAATAAAATGCAGACTGATAAATTATTTTCTACATTTTATACAAGCAGAATAGCTTGTAGGGTGTTAAACATGACATATCTCGAAAGATTGTTTTGAGAAATCTATTTTCAACCTCAAGTATTTATTAACGAATGTCTAAAGTTGGGTTCAACAAGTTCTTAAGCTATGTGTAGAATTACTTTCTAACGGCTGGTGACAGATTAAGCTTGAACAGCATGAATACGAATCAATAACCATCTGTAGGTTGGTTATGAGCTAGTTACGTTGTATGATGGCCGATGACACTAACTGGATGCACGAATTTTAGTAGGTGAAATGTTGAAATCTATGGTCAATAAATTCAAAGTTGAGTACGTGGGCAGAAACATGATTGTGGAAGATTAAAGACGACTATACTAAAACTTGGCATCTTTAGACGATATGGCTGAGAACCAATCTCAGTGATGGAAATTCATAGTGGATTTTTGTTATTATTTTACCGCTTCTTTCTCTCTTATTGTAACCCTCTACGACTTATGATCATATTCTGTCTCCATATTTCTCTATTTTTGATCTTGTCACCATGTATCCTTATGTGAGGTGTTGAAACGCGAGCCGTTATGCAGTAACTCTATGTTCTGTGTTGATATTGACTGACTGACCTAAACCAGTCGATAACTTCACATGCTTTTAAGCCTGTGGAGAAATACTAAAACATGAATCCGTGATAGAAAACAGGGAGTGAAATTAAAGGCGTTGGCTATCTATATGTTGTATAAACTAGCTACAAGCTACTGCATAGAATGATTACGAGTAATATGTTGGAAAAGACAATTCAGTGTATTATTTATTATTCTAAAAATAGGCAGTTTTGACATGAACTATTTTCTTAGGTGGGTAATCTTTCTATCAAAGCGATAGTCATAAACTCTAATTCCTAAGTGAAATAAATTAAGTATTTATTACCGTTATGCTTACTCCTATGCATTTACTTTATTTCCAACAAAATATCAATAATAAGCATGAAACTGCAAAAATTGGTCAAGGTTGTCGCATTGGTCCCAATGTAACGATTGGAGCGGATGTCATTATTCAAGATGGTGTACGAATTAGTAATTCTGCTATATTTTCAAAGTCAGTTATTAAATCTCATGCATGGGTAAACAACTGTATTGTTGGATGGCGATCAGTTGTTGGAAAATGGGTAGGTCTATCTAAAATAGTGTAATTATGGTTCATAAGTTAAAAAAAGTTTTTTATTCGAGTGAATAACTGATTTTTATCATCGATTTTGTTACCTATTTCGCCAGTTTAGGAAAAGATCACTTAATTTCCATGAAAATATTTAATCGCTGTTGATGCATCAAGGCGATTAAAGATAAAAATATCGTCAATGAAGTGGAAATATAGTCTACCTGTTGGCCAGCAGTGGAATCCAGGAAGTTCGTCATCTGGATGTACCTGGCTCTCGAACCCAGTACCCATCGCTTCAAATGCCAAGGAAATATCCACTGTCTGCGGAGGTCCGGCAATTTGACCCTCAATAGCAACGGGAAATTACAAGTATCAATAAACAACAGCTGATACCCATTGCGCAAGTGGTGGCTGTCATAATTTATTGGCCTAATGGATAACACGGGGTTTGAAGCAATGGGTACTGGGTTCGAGTCTTAGCGGCAACAACACCACTCGCTGGGGTGCAGGCACATCCAGCTGACTAGTCCCAGATAAGACGAAACTTACGTCGTGGGTTCTACTGCCAGCCACCGTGAAGAGTAATGAGTATCCAGATGTTATTCAGGCTTCTTTATAGAAGCCTAGTCGCTAGCAGAGGTTGAAAAATTTGACCCAGTACAGCAACAAGATATTATAAGCATCAACAAACAATAAGTGCAAATGTATTGAAAAAGGTAAATCAAAGGTCAGATTGTGTCGATAAATACTGTAAATTAGCATTAGTGATAACATTGTAAAGTGAAGTGGAATAAAAAGTGGAACTCAAACAGTATTTATGAAGTCAATGTAAACACAATGAAACCAATATTTTGGATGCATTCAAAGTCTTATACTACTGAAATGTATATATTTCATTAATCATTAGTTTAGGGCTACTCTTATTTCATTATTATCAGACATGATAAGCTCATTATACAGATTTTCTTAATGTGAGATATAAAACTTTATCAAGTGTTCATGAGATCATTATTTAGATATGAAATTTCTTGATTGTTTAATACAACAGTGGTGGCATACTTTGCACTTGGTCAACTTTGTATTGAATTTCATGTTTTGCTTGATAACTAATTTTTATGTCATAAATAATATTTGATCAGTAGACCAGACTATCACTTTGTCATTATCAGTCCTTTGAACTTGTAATTATTGTTATGAATCCGGACTGGAATATACTGAGTCTCAGATAAAATTCACTAGACGAAATCAAGATGAAGTTGTGATTTTTATGTTTTTGAGATGAATAGAAATTTTAATTTAGAGGTAGTATTCATCATGAACTGATGTCAGTTGGACTATTGAAAACCTTAGAGCATTGGACAGCTGTGTATATCATCCTAGTATGGGACTCTCCAGCAATATGCACCCACGACTCATCTAGGGACCGAACTCAGGACTTTCAAGCTTCACGGTGAATGTGTAAACCATTCAACCACTAGTTCAGAGTTCAGTGGTTCACAGTGTCCTACTTCTGTCAATTCACGATATACCACAACTATCACCCAAGGTCTTCTGTTGGTACCCACTTCCCTTCCCACTGGTCATAGCTTCTCATTAGAACTTTGTGATATCCATCTGAAAGTATGTCACTAGTGATCACCATACAATAAAGTATTTTTTAGATGGATGGGGATTTTAATTTAGAGGTAGCATTCATCACGGACTGATATCAGTCTTGGGACTGTTGAAAACCTTGGAGCATTGGACTGCTGTTTCGTCTTAGTATGGGACCCCTCGTGGATGCGTTCTGGTGAGAAGTGTCGTACGAGGAAGAAACAGCTATCCAGTGCTTCAAGGTTTTCAATGATTCCCTGACTGATGTCAGTCTATGATGAATACTACTTCTAAATTAAAAATCCCCATTCATCTCAAAAGTACATTAATTACTAAGCGTTTGAAATATCGGTTTGCAATTGATGGATTTATTGTCACTTGTAGTTGATAAAGATTTGAGGTGAATAAACGTGATACAAATGGATTCTTCTGTTAAAATGTACGACTGCATTTCTTATTATTGTTTGATACTTGTAATCTCCTGTTGCTATACTGAGTCAAATCGCTCGATCAACGGTATATATGCTGTTATGCGGATGCTTTGATGCTACGTGATTACTGATTACTTTGTTGTTTGGTTGGTGGCTAGCAATGGAATCCAGGGTGCAAGTTTCTGGTAATCACCATCTGGATGTATTTACCTCCCAGTCAGTGATGTTATTCTCAGCGAGACTCGAACCCAGTACCCATCGCTTCAAACGCCAAGGCGTTATCCATTAGACCTTTGTGGTATGCGAGCTACCTCTTGTGTATTTGTTCTTTTTTATTCATTTCTACAATGTAAAATAATGGTTTTTTCCTGAAAATATTTTCACCCTTTAGGTGAGAATGGAAAATGTTACAGTTCTAGGGGAAGATGTAACTGTAAAAGATGAATTATTCCTTAATGGAGCGCTAGTTCTTCCACATAATTCAATATCACACTCTGTGCCGGAACCTCATATCATTATGTAACTATTACATTTTGACTTCAAAAACATTATTTTTTAAAGAATGAATACGGTACAATGCATCCTTGCATATTTTTATCTAGTCATTGTTTAAATCCGAGTTTTTATCCACTTTTTCTTGTCTATAAAAACTGTAATCTTCATTGACTTACAACACATAACTTTCACTTACTTTTTTCCTTCCTTTATCATTTCCACTGGCTTTGCTTTTTAAAAAAAAATATATTTATGACCAGTGATTATCTTTTGCTAACTTCCTTTTAGAATTCAGGATTTGCTCATCTTTTTTTGTTCGCAAATATGTGTTTATACTCTATCCTTTATATATTTTTAATGCTTTGAAATAACATAGGATAATTATCAGTGTATGTTTTATACATATATATGATGAGTGTGCCTTCTTTTTGATACTCATATGTTGTTGTTAATTGTCTGTGTATCATTGAGTGCTAGGATAGTTCTTGATATGGAAAATGTAATTTGTTTTTACGAATTGACGGGTATAATCATTTTAGGTATTTTTCTTAAGTGGAGACTTGATGGTATGTCACAGAATCGAATGTAGCAGCACAGATACACCTATGTCATGTACTTCTTGTTAGCTGTTATGTGACGTCCTATTATTTACTCTAACCCGTTTTTTTATTCATTTTGTGACTGTTTATAACTTCTACTATGTTATTTCCATCTTGTCTTCCGTCTCGCGATGTGGTGATGTAAAGTATGGTAGCTTGAACCTTTATACAGTAGTGCCATATCTCATGTTAATATTAGCTAACTGTTAAGTGGGAAAAATATAAATAAATAGTTTATCATACCTGTGTTCTTCAGTTTGATATCTAATAGACAGTTGCCACAAGACGATTGGACGTTTCTAGTAAAACTATGACACGTCGGTATAGGCACTTGGATTTTGATAAATGGGTTACGGATTCCAAAACCAGTCCACATTATTAGCTTGTGCACCGTAGGTGTGGCTTGTAATTTAGTGAAAGAGCTCATGAATGTTTTTGCTGCATTGCCTGCATTTGTTTTCAACTTGCTTTAGGTAGACTCGGATAGTTTTGTGATTTATATTCTTCATTCATTATCTTACTTAGGAAAACATAGTCCACTTTTATCTTAACTTGACAGAAACAGTGTGCTTGTTTAACTTTAACGGAGATTTATTTATTAGACGGGAAGTATGTTACACACACCTAGTCACTTTTTACTCTGTTGTGAAGTGTCAGCTGGAGTTGGTTTACGTTGGAAAAAGGTAAATATGGGCAGAATGAAGCATGCCATCAGTTGAGGAAGGCTCATACTATTCATCTGAGCCATGTAGATAAATGCAGACTTCCGGATAGGGTTTCTCACAACAACCGAAATCGACGAGTAGAGAGTGTAGGTGATATGGCTCAGGATCGATCTCAGTGGTGCACGTGCAAACATTATTACTGCGATCATATTATTATTATACTGTAATTATCCTAGTAGTCATATCACATTTCGTTAGACCCTGTTCGTTTAATTTTCTACGATTACTGATTGCATTTCCTGTCTTTGTTCATATTTCAACTTTTTTCCTGAGATCTAGTAACTTAAACCGGTATTCAGCACTGCCTGGCCCCATGTTGATATTGACTGATAGTTTCTAATTATTTTTGCTTTAATAAAGGGAAGCTGGAGAAAATTCTCATCATCGATAGATACTGAATGTACAGGGATTTTTAACCATGTTTGTAGACAGCATTTGATTTCTACTGTTCTGAGATAGGTTTTGTGGAATCAAAAATGCTGAAAAACTTCTGAGGGAAACATTACATGGTGGTGTTGCTTACGCTTTTTCCTAAACTGTCGCATCAACTGCTACAAAGTTTGTTACGTGTTGTAGATCGTTATGAAATCTCTAAACTGTAGATAAGCACGCTATCACTGTATTACGTGTTCGAATATAATTCAAATTCGCCTCCTTTATTTTTAAAAATAATAATGGTTTTCTTCTGAAAGTTATTTTGAGAATACTGTACCGAGTTTTCAGCATGTCATATAGCACCAATTGACTAAAAATAGTTTATATATATACATAATAAAATGAAGCAAACAGAAATTGTATAATGTAAAAGATGAGCATATTTACTCCATCTGCAACGTTAACTTAGGTAAATAGTCATATTACTAATCGAATTCTTAATATATAAATAACAGCAAAGTGTGTAATGTTTCAATTGGTTTGCTTTATAAAACAAAAGTTGACTACTTAGTTAATTTCTTACAGTTTCTTTCTCGCACAAGATACGAGCTAAATACGGTATGTTAGAGATTTTATATTGTGTTATGTGCATAAAGTCTTATATACTTTTTCCTGGTCTTGTTTGAGGACCAACATAAAAAAAGAATGCAAGTCATCTGACTAATTAACTCCTGCCAGATGTTTACATGAGTTAAGATGTTAGTTCATAACGGTTTCAATTAGAGGGTTTATAGGCATACCACGAGTTCTGCTGTAATACAGCTTAGTTTTTTCCACCAGCTCAGGAAAGAATAAAGGGGAACAGTAGAAGAGAATACGTAAGATGCATGAGTTCATCAAATAAAAGAGAAAAGGATGAGTTATACTAGATACTCTCAGCTTCCTAATATGGTAAGTTAGTCGAAGGTTCTTTTAGAAATTAGTAAGATATAGGGGAGCAGGAGAGGTCAGAAGAAAAAAAACACTCCGAGATGAATCACAGTCGTAACATTCTCCAGTACATAATAATAATAATAATTCACTTTATTCCAAACAATTTGTGGTACAGTTTGGAATTCTCAGCGTAATATATATTGCAATAACAACAAAATATAAGTATATACATACTACTTTGCAGCCTCTCGAATTGTTTTATTATAAAAATTTAAGTTACGTGAAGAATATTAAAAACGAGAAAATTTTGCATTGTAAGTTAAATTATTGAAATGAGATTTTTAACTGTCACAAAGTTGATGTGTGATTTCTGTTCTAACACGTTTTTCCTCACAAAATATGCGTGCAAGGTAAGGTACAGTCGAATTCTTATACTTAGCTGTGCCAGCATACAGTCTTATGTAGTTTCTCCTTGTCCTCTCTGAGGAGATACATGGAGAGAGCTGTAAATGAAGTGGATGCTCACTGTCAGTTAAAATTTCTGTAGCTAGTAGCTTGCAGGAATTTATATGTCGATCAACTACAGTGTTAATCAGTTGAGCCAGAGACACACCACTCACCCTGCTGACGGTCTTCAAAGCCCTACGCAACATAACATAGTCCTTTTTAAGAAGACCAGGAAAGATTAATGGGGAACAATATAGAAGAATAGGTAAAATGCAGGAATTAATAAATTGTAAAAGAAGCAGTTGAGTTATACCAGAAAGCCTCAATTTCTTTACGTAATAAGTTGAACGAAAGATTTTTTTACAAGTCAATAAAATATGGGACGACCAACAAAGGTCAGAAGTAAAACGCAACCCAAGATAGTTCACACTCGATTTACTTTCTGCAGAAATACCATTGATGCAGCAGGCGTCATGAGATTTAAGCAGCTCACATAAGTCTTGTTTACGCCTGTGGCTGAAATTAACGGTCTGACATTTAGAGGGGTTTAGTTTGAGACCATTTGAGAGAGACCATTTACCAACTTCAGACAAGAATTCATTTAATTTCGAGCAATCCAAAGAAGAGTTTACTGGAATAGAAATTGTCAGGTCGTCAGCATACTTGATAAAATTAGTTTCAACAGAATAAGGCAAATCGTGCAAAAAAAGGAAAAGAGAAAAGGAGAAAGTACAGCACCTTGAGGCACACCAGCTTCAGTAAGCAATGAAGTGGAGCGCATTCCTTTATGAATAGTGTACTGTTTCCTTTCAGAAAAATAAGAATGCAGCCATTTTGTAACCCATGGATCAGTGTGAGCTATGGCAAGCTTATTTAACAAAAGTGGTCTAGGAACAGAGTCAAAGGCTGATGAGTAATCCAAAAAGGCACAACGGACATACTTAACACCTTTGTCGAGACTAGAAACAATATTATGATGCAAGACAGTAGCTGCATCTAAAGTACTCCTCCGGTGTTTGTAAGCAAACTGTTTTGGATCTCTGAAGGCCATCAATGAAGGCTCAATCACAAGCAGAAGTAATTTCTCCATTGCCTTCAGAAAAGGGGAAGTTATAGCGATGGGTCGAAAAGTAACATCTGATCCAGAAGATGGCTTAGGCACAGGTACAATTTTTATCTGCTTCCCAGCAGTGGGTTTTATGTTTTTAGAGAACGATACATAGCCATTACATACTGACACAATTTTTAAACCTTATTCCTAGTTTCATATATATATATATATATATATATATATATATATATAATTTATATATATATATATATATATATATATATATATATATATATATATATATATATATATATATATATATATATATAAGGAAACCTAATTTCACTGATAATCTTAAGTTACTTGACGCAAATCTATTCCATCATTGGATACATTTATATTCTTGTCTCTATCAGAAAATTGTTATGATTTGAAAGACCATCATAATCAGCTGTTAGCTATACACAAAGGGAAAAATGTTTAATTGATATCGGAAATATAAGAATATCGTATTCAACATTTTTGCCATTGAAGCATCAATGGAATTAACTCCAAAAGCATAACCATTTCACTATCAATTTTGGACACCATAGAAATAGGTAAACACAATGAATGCAAAACTACATTGCATTTACCAGTAGCACAAAATGATTTGACCAATTATGTATTGGTGAACATCATAACCTAAAAAATCTAGCCAACCATACTTCAAATTTTAAGTGTTTTTAGAATGAGGCAAACATGCTAGTTACCTAATTCAGATATCATCAGAATCAACATCGAGAACTGATGTAAATTAAAAGTTGGTGTCAACGTGTTTAGAGGTGGTCGTAATAAATTTGCAAGATTGTAGATGAAGCTACAGTTCCAGAAGATATTCAGTTGCCGATCAAACGCCTTATGGTGTATTTGTTTAAGCACTCAGCTCCCAACCACTCAATTATCGTTCCACCCATCTGAGCAGCCGGTTAATACCATCGGCCCCTTGCACAGTAGATGTGACTGGTAGCCTAGTATATAGTTGAACCTAATAGTTACAGATATTCGCTTTGAAAACTGATGGATCTAGAGTTTTGTATTGAACAGAATAACTCTGCAATTACTGAAGTAAGTCTGTATAGTTTTTGCTACACCTGTAATTCAGACTATTTCTAATATTCAAGAATTGGTTTAAGATTATGACAGTATGTCATTTTAACCAATAATGTCATTAACGATAGTGAGGCACAAGTTTAAATCTGATGATTTTAACCATCACACCCATCTTCTTGTAATATTCATCGGTTTAGGTGAGAATGATGCAGGAAGATGCGACTGAGCGTCGAAAACACTTGATGATTTATTCGGAGATCAATAGCTTCCAACTATTAAATTTGGTCTATCTGGCATGGTCGATCTAAAAAATTATGAGCAGAATAATTGACCTATGCGTGGATTTTTAAAGCGTCATTTTATCTGAATCTGTCAACAGCAAAACTAAATGGTGTGTAGTTGGTTCATTCGTTTGACTATTCTACTGATCACTGTTTTATTTTGCGATAATTTACTTCAGAAGTGAGGTAACTGAGACCGTCTCAGCTCCTAAGAGATGGGATAGCTGCGAAGAACACCTTATTTTGACAAATGCATTTTTTCCGAAAGTAACTTTGTGAGTCTGTTGTCATACTGAGAAAATATTTCAAAATCTCTTTAGTTAGGACTTCAGAGTTCATCAGTTAGTAAGAGTCAATTTACGAAAATAAATTTACCAGAGAAGACTTGCAATTGTTACATGAAACAATGACTGCTGATCTAGCTAAAGTGACCGTACGAACATTATTACGAAAGAAAAATTCGCATCTCTGAAACCAAGTAAATCACAAATCCTTATGATTTGCTCAAAGTGTATGGACGCAAAATCCTTTACGTCCTATATTATCAATTTAGAAATCACCGATGCACAAGCTTACCCAGTGGCTTGTAAAATTATTTGATCTGATTAAGAAGCAATTTTTTACGTACTCCTTAAAAGACATTTGAATTAATCAAATGCCTTGATGACATCGTTTTTCAAAACAAAACTATGTGTTCCTTTAACACAAACTCCCTACTTATTAATGTCTTCTTGTGTGTATGGTTGTGTGATGATATTCCTATGCATAATTTCTCAGTACCTATTTGCTTGCATCACTTTTAGAAGCTAATACTTTTATGTACAAGCAAAATAAGATTTACATTCAAGGATGATAGTCTTGCCATTGGAAGTCCTTTGGGGCCTCCTTTACAAATATATGTCGAAAATGGAAAATTTAGCGGAGAACCTAATTGACAAAACCCATCTATATCGAAGATAGGTCAATAATATCCTAATTATATGTGACTATTCAAAGCACTCTACTTAAATTCTTAACTTATGAATGAGTCACAGAACAACATATCCTTGATATATGTAAAAGAGTAAGATGGTTGTCTGTCTTTCTTAGACATACCAATTATTCAACGGCAGGATGGATTTGTTAGACGGTGTGTCAACAGAAAATTTACATGGACAGGTCAATATCTGAATTATTATAGGTTTTGTCCAGTTCAGTACAGGTGAGCGTTAGTTGAGTGCTTATTCAATAGAGTTCAACGAATACACAAAGATGATACTTTGCCAGATAAGACAAAGACATTGACTGAAACACTGTTTGAAAATAGTTATCGGTCAAAATTTATTACTTGGAACAAAGTGGTTATTACGTCTTAATCACTCTTCCGTACATAGGTGACTCTTATAGTGCAATCCATAAGCAGGGACTTAACGCTTTTATGATAATGATCTACTATGCAGCTAGGGTCCGATGAATCGAAACCACCAATCTTGTGTACTTACCCGAACCGTTACAATGTGTGAAGGATAATGTAGCATCCTACCGCACCAACCAACTCAAATATATGTGTGGAGACACATACATACGGAGAAGTGATAGATCTCTATCTGTAATTGCTTTGGAGCATATTCCAAAATGAGTTGAGAAGCACGTCAAATAACGTGAACCCATAAACGTTGGTAACAAAACTCCAGGTTCTTCGACTGTGATACATATCGTTGAGCTGGCCACAGAGTTGACTTTCCCACACCCTTTAGACCTAATTACAAAACGCGTCATTAAACCTATGGATGCCTAAGCCTATCAGGAAACATAAGCTACCTTTGTGTATTCAAAAGTGATTTGTTATCACGTTAAATCTCCCTTGGTACATTCAACTGTGAAAGCACGTTCGATGAACTATTATCTTCTATGTATCAGATAAATACCTTATGACAAATACATGTATGATCGGATTGTTTGAAAGGTGTTGCGCAAATGCATTACACGGTTCAGACAAATTATATCTTCCTGTTGTTTTGCCGAAGTAAATCACATTGTTTCGTGATATAAAAGATGATTTGCAATGAGGGAAGAAATGATCAGCAAAGTGAATTTTAATTACTTAATAAGCGGAATGAAGTCAATCTCCAAATCTTTGTCATTAATATATTGCAAATAGTGGTCATGTGTATGTTTACTGGACTCGTATCGATGATTTGAACTGACAGATGGCTACACTTCAATCCCATCATGATGAATTATTCGTACTCTTTTTGAAAGGTTAGGCTTAGTTTATCCTTTTTAGAATGTTGGAAGATTTTACAAAAGAATTTGATTTTTTATGAGTGTATAATCTTTGTAGCGGATTTAGAATTCAAAGCGGCGTAATGAGAAGACGAAGATTATCTGAAACATGTGATGTATTAGCGCTATACATTTCGAACAGTCTGATCACACATAGACTTGTCGAACTATTTATATGAAAATTTACGAAAATGTCAATGAAGTTAATAGGAAACAGGAATAGGAAGGGATTGAAAAAAAAAGGAAAACCTTACTCTTGGTATGAAAATTAAAATCAATACTACCAAGGTAGGTTCAACGTGAGTACGAATTGTTTTTGTATACATAAAGGGGGCTTAAATTTACGGATGGCAAGAGCTCCAATAAATTTAAGCACTCGGCTCTGACCACTTTTATGTAGTACTTTAAAGGCTGTTTTCATGTCTATCCTATGGTTAGTTTCTAGTATGTGTTTAGCGATAGACGAAGATGGATGTTTGTCACCTGCACTTATCGGATCTGTTGAGGTCATTTGTTTTTATAGCCACTTAGGTATATGTTCAATCTTCCTTAACTGCATATCACGATTACTCCTCCCTATATATGTGTCCACACATACATGTAAATTGATAAACACAGTGAGATGTGATGTAATCGTTTATATGTTGTTTCGGTTTGGTCTTCTCTACAGTGATGACCTTAGCTGCATAATACGTTTTACAGACGGCCGATCTAAGTCTTTTCCTCACAACAAAGCTATGTGAATCACCTCTAAATGGTAATGAGATGTAGACATTTATCTTAGCAACGGAACACTGTGTACTTTTCAATGGTACATCACTTTTGCACCAGTCGATAAATTTCAAAGGGTATCCATTCTGTGTCAGAGTTGTCGTCAGTAAGTTGGTTTCTTCCTTCCTGGTGTCATCGGTGCAGATACGGTTTATCCTGTTGAATAAGCATCTGACTAAACCACGTTTATATTGGGCTGGGCAATAGTTATGGAAATTAGGGTATTGCCCTGTCCATGTAGGTTTCTTATAGATCGACCTCCTGATCGAGCCATCCTCTCGTCGACTGAGCAATACGTCTAGGAACGGTAGCTCGTTGTTCGTCTCTTGTTCACAAGTCAGGCTAATGTGATTTTGAGCCGTGTTCATTTTCTGTAGCAGGCACATTGCATCATCAGGCTTTTCACATATAATGACTATATCATCATCATATCTCTTATAAAGTGAAACCCTTCCGATGAGATCGTCAGCCATGTTTTCAACATATGACATGTATATATCAGCTGGCAACGGTCCTAATGGACTGCCCACCGCGACATCATCAATCTGTTGAAAGTGTTCGCCGTCGAATGTGAATTCAACTTTATCAGCGCATAATAACAATAAATCTTTTAGAATTGTTTTCTTTTTTTGTTCATTGAACAATCAGCATAGTTTTCACCGCTGCACCACCTATTCCGATGTTTTATATGGTCGACTAAGTGAGTTGCACAAAAGCAATCATGTAAGTCGGTATTAATATCTGTTTTATCTATGTTTCCATAACAAATATGTCTAGCAAATATTCCAGAGACTTCTGATGTATAGAAATGTTACTCCCTATTTCAGTGTTTGTTGGAATAGCCCCTGAAGTTACTCTTAACTTACATATATATGAAGCACAAATCAAAGAGATATGTCTGACTCAACACTTCAGTGCATTTGATGCATATTCTATTGATTAGTTATGCAATAGCTTGATTGACGAACTTTATACTCTTATGAATATATATTTGTGATTGATTTGTACGAATTCAGTGCAATGTGTGTAGAGTATATCTGATGTTTGGATAGTATGTTAATAGAAGTTGTACTGAAATGTTTCATAATTCCTATACACTTCTGGATTAAAAGGTCTAGTTTGTGAAAATTGCTGAAATTAAATAGTACTTCCCTTTCGAAAATATTTCGTTTTTGTTATGGTCTACATCACTTAATGTATAATTAATATTGTTGCCTAAATTATAGGAAAATGAAAACTGACACCTAATTAAAAGCAGAATTACACAAGCAATAAAATTGTGTGAATGTGACTTTTTTAATAAGGTTTGTGATTCTGAATATATAACTAAATAAATGGTTCACAGTTATGTCAGTCGAACGTGTGTTTTATGTGTGACGATCAATGACAGTAATTATGATTCTAGGTAAATATTCTTTCCAAGGATATATAAAGAAGAGAAAATACTCATGAAACAAAATGAAAATGATGACACTTGGATGGTTGACTCTGAAAGACTTTAATTTACTAAAAAGATGCTGCTCATTTTCACTTCTGGTTAAACCCTTATGCCAAAGTTAGGATAATTCAACTGATGTACAATACAGACAGCTTTCTTTTGAAAATCTTAGAGTGTATGAGAAACATTTAAGTGACCCGTTTTATAATGCTTTGCTATATGAAGTACTTCTTGTTAGTACGATGAAATTGTCGAACAGATATATTTATGTAGTTGACAAAATATACTACTGAACTGCATGAGTAGTAGTTTCTGTTAGAAAAATGAAAACACTTACGTAGGGATATCTTTCACTAACACAGACAAGTCAGTTCAGTCCTTTAGATCAGCGTAAAATACTAGGCTAACCTCGCCTAGTTCACTAGTTACTAGTCCGTCCTAAACCTGGGTAAAGAGAGAAGTTTGGGCGTAGGGCTAGCAACTTTACCCCGTAAAACCAATCCAACCGCTACAGAAACTTCAAAGCACAAACAAAATATAAAAAATGAAATCAGACTTATTCCTCGCGGGAATTGAAGAAGCGAAAGGACGCCGGTTGGTGAAAGCCTTCGGGAAGCCAATTGGTCGATGTGTCTTCTCTCCCTCGATGATAGCGAAAGTAAACGTGGGAACGGGGAATGTCCGCACGATGTTTGAACCTAGCAAGGCTACCTACATTGCAAAGAGATCAGAAGATATAGTAAGGAACTGCTTGTAATCTGCGAAAGCAGATGGAATGGAAGTGGACTCTTCAAACTGTCAACTGGAGAGGAGAGTCAATAATCTATTCCGATATTGTCACCCAGACGACAACCACGAGCACACTGAGTTTTCGAGTGGCTATCATGATGTCTCCAACAGCATCGAAGGCTATCACACAGTGCGAACCAATCTCCTCCAGGATCATGACAACAAGATGGATTCAACTCAAGAGGAAGGAAAGTTACAATCATACAATGCTACACTATGCACCTACAAATAATGTAGATGAAGAGAAGAAGGAGGAATTCTACATACAACTGCAATCAACACTGGACAAGACTTCAGTTGGTGACATCGAAATTCTAATGGGTGGGGTGAAATGAATGCCAAACTGGGAGCGGACAACATAGGAAGAGACCAACCATGAGTCGAGAAGCGCTCGGTGAGGTGATGAACGAGAATGGAGAATTGTTTGCAGAATTCTGTGCATTCAACGATTTGGTGACTGGAGGCCAGGCAATGTGTTCAAGCACAAGGATATCCACAAAGCGACATGACTTCACCAGACAGTAGGACATACTACACTGAAAATCAGATTGACTTCATCTCAATGTGAAGAAAGTGGAGACGTAGTCAGCCTACTTGACACAAGTTCAAATGAAGAATGGGAGCAGAACAGAACAGGAACTGAAGGATGAAACTACAGGGGACATCTTCATGTCAGCCGGCCATCAAGACAAAATGGGAGATATCGAGTAACATCTCTGAAGAAACCTGTGTGGATGAACACTGGAACTGTTTGAAAGCTATGTGGAAAGAAACCTGCATAACGGTGTTAGGAAGGAAGAGGCGACAAGATAAGGAATGGAACGGATCTTGACGGAGACATGGAAGCTGATAGATGAGGGAGATGAAGATGGTGATGGTAAAGCAGCAGATGAACTAGTGGAGGGATGAACAACGAGAAGAGGAAGTGAGTACAACGTATGAAACACTACACTGGACAAAGAAGTGAGGAAGAGTGCGCGCGAAGACAAAAGACACTTCTACGACACACTGCAGGTGAAACAGAACAGGCTGCAGGCTAGTGAGAGAGACCTGACAACATTGTATCAAATAACCAGGTTATTATCTGGGAAGAGATCAACACAGAGGAAATCAATGAAAGATAGTGAATGAAACCTAGTTACCAAAGAGGAGAGACAAAAGAAAACGATGGGCTGATCACTTCAGAAAACTCTTGAATCGACCACCACCACCTGCAACTCATCCAGAAGTAACAGCATCGGCCCATCCACGTAGCTATCAGTAAACACAAATACCCTGACAAACGCAGAAGTGAAGTCTTGAACGGCATGAGGTTGATAAAATGCGGGAAAGCAGCAGAACCAGGTGGAATCCCGCCAGAAGCCCTAAAAATAGATGCAGAGACAACAGCGGACATGCTCACACCACTACTGCAGAAGGTTTGGAAGGAAGGGAAGGTACCTGCAGATTGGAAGAAGGGCTACCTTGTCAAACTTCTAAAGAAGGGAGACCTATGTCTTTGCAAGAACTAGAGAGAAATCATGCTGCTATCCCTGTCCACCCAAGCAAATTATTTGCTGCATCATCCTGGAGAGACTAAAAGATACTCTGGATTCAAAATTATGACCGGAACAGACTGGCTGGCTTCAGGAAGAACAAATCATGTGCGGATCAAATTGCAACGTTACACTACGCTACGCTACGCATCATCATAGAATAGAGCATAGAATGGTAGTCGATTCTTTACCTCAACTTCCTCTTCTTCGAAAAGGCCGTCGACAGTTTCGACCGAGAAGTGACTTGGCAAAAAGCAGCTTCAACACTATGGAGCACCACAAACCTTTATCAACGTCATTCAGCAGTTATGTGCTATATGGTGCTAAATGCTGAGTGATTCACAATGGAAAGCTCATTGACTCATTTGAAGTGAAGAAAGGAGTGAGACATGGTTACCGCCAACTATCACCAATGGTCTTCCTGATTGTGGTCGACTGCATTATGCAACAAATTATGAGGAGCGAGAAGGGGGCATACGCTGGACCGATGAAAAGACCCTATAAGATTTGGATTTCACCGATGATGACTTACGTCTAATGTCTAGTGTCACACAAACTGGAATATCTACAGGTGAAAACTAACAAGTTGACAGAAGAAGCAGGGCAGCGAAGACGGGACTTCAAGTGAATGTAGAGAAGACAGAGGTGATGAAGATATCCAACCAACAACAACAAGCACCATGAAGGGGAAAATCTTAAGCAAGTAGCCTCTTTCACCTATTACCGAGGTAGCATCGTTTCAATTACAGGTAGTGGTGCAGATGAGCACGTCAGAGCCAGCCAGGATCGGAAAGACAGCAAGACAGGCCTGCATCAATCTGAAACAATCTGAAATCTACTGCACTCAGCACAAGGCGTGAACAAGATCCGGGTTTTCAACACTAATATCAGTCAAGAAAGGCAGTGGTTCTATGCGATGGTTGAGAAACTTGATGCGTTACGAAAAGCATTAACAATAAACTGCAGACATTCATCAACAACCACCTACGCTCATTCGATACTGAAGATCAGATGGCTAGAAAGAGTAAGCAACAAGAAACTCTGGCAACGAACCAACCAAGAACCTGTTACTCAACAAATATGCAGAAGGAAGTGGAGATGGATTGGGCATACACTGAGAAAATCATTCGGGGACAACGCGTGCCAGGCCCTCGAGTGAAACCAGCATGGGAAACGACGAGTTGGGCGTCCAAGCCGAGGGTGACATGGAGGAGATCATGTGAGGAAGAAATGAGAGCTTGTGGGCTGTCGTGGAGCCAGGTTGAAAAGACTGCGAGAACAGAGTGAAATGGCGACTTGCTAGTGAAGCCTTATGTTCCACTAGGAACTCATGGAATAAATAAGAAATTAAAAATACTAGTCTATATCTTTTGCTTGAGTTGTTTCAAAAAACTTGATATCCAAAGGATATTGCATGATAACTGAGACCTGAATCCTGAGGTTCTAGTTTACCAACCATGTTCAGTGAACCTAAAGCTACTGGCCTGCATTTTGCTGCGATTCACTGTTTTATTTTGTTAACAACGGCAGTCTTTGAAACAAATCCACCTCTGGAGGTTTCAAACAGAAGCGATTAAATTTTTCAAACTGAAAAGTTATTTGCTAAGCTTGGTTAGATGCATTTTAGTGTTATATATTTCGTATGAGAAGGATTAAAGTTGCACCTCCTACATTATCTCACTACCAAGCAACTGGACTTGTCGTATTCAATTCTTTCAGCAATAGTGATCGATGTTGATTAATATTTATGGCTGTTGATGTCGACAACATCTATTGTTTGATGGCCTCAGCCATGTGATGTCAGTGTTGTGTTGTGCAACACTGCTTATTTTACATAAACCCATGTTGGATCACACAGTTTAATGACGCCTAAGCCTAGTTCACCCTAACTTGGTGTTTTGGCTGTCCTTCTACACCCCTCTGCAATCGAATTGAACTAAGAATAAAGAACTAGTTATCACTTCTTATTTAATTGAAATCCTAGTTGAGCATGGGCGTTTCTATCTTGATCTCTGGTATTTATGATGAACAAGATGATCAACAAAATATATAGTACATTAAACTGCCTTTACAATCTTCTTTAGTGGAATACAATACTTTCTCAGTGCCCCAGAGGATATCAACGTGTCTTCTAAGTATTAAAAACCTAAAGACAAAATCTAAAGGAGACAGGATGTTATTGATGAGCTAATTAATAATATACAATTTCTCCTAGGTATGTGATAATGAATTGCGTTCATATTGTTATTCATATGAAATGAAAGTAAACCAGTATTCTCTTTTGCTTCATAGGTGTTGACTGACAAGAATTGAAATCAGTCATCGATGGTGTCATTAAGCCATTTTTTCTGTGTTGACTATGATGATTAATAGGCAGAAAGGTAAGTACTTCACAGAGGATTAAGTTGACAGTGTTTATATCAAAGGAAATTGATCTGAATCAGCAGGTTTTTACTATTGGTTATACTTTTTAATAACTTACATTACCCAGCTTATGTAATAAATTTCAGAATATTAGTTTCAGTTTTTGAGGTAACTGTAGGTGGGTCCCAAAAGATTTCATCAAATTTACTAATCAATAGTAGTAAGGCTGATTATATATGTATTCATTTACAACACGCTGAAGTGGGAAATGTCTATGGTTTATAAAGTGAAATTTTAAAATTATCAGCAGTCTGAAATATATTTACAATCAGTCGAGTATTTCATTTTAAATGAAAGTTAATCACACTTAGTTAATTAATTGATTAGCTTCAGTCAAAAAGGGCATCAGGCTGTGATTGCATATCATGTAACGCAATAACAGGTCACCGCAGTCCCAGGGCTATAGTGCTGTTTAGTTCTGCTTAGAAGGAATAAGGGGGGGCTGTGGAAGATACCGCATAATTTATGAATTAGAACAAATATTTGATAAGCAGTAACAGCATAAGCTGTTACTACTAGGATCGAAACCTCTGACACTTGTCTCAGGCGTATGTAAGGTTTGTGTATTCTAAAACCCTTAGGCATTATTCAATCAATCATCAGGTAACCACAATACTTAAGGAACCGTGGGAGTAATTTCATGAATTGCTTAAGGATGTGTTTTACATTGTTCAGCAGATGTAACCAACATAGTTCGTGACTGTTCATCTCTAACAATGCGTTGTGACGACGAAGGTATGTTTAATACTTACTGCTCATAAGTTTACTGATGTGTATGTGTGTGATGTCTGAGTTGCGAAACAGTTATCATTTTGCTGGTTTATTCGTGTAAAATGAGATAATCAATAAACTAGAACCTGTTGAAATAATCAAGTGACGCAGTCACCACAATGTTCTATTTTAAGTCCCCAATTTTACAGATCCGACAAAAGTAATGAACTATGTCAGTGTGCATCGATCTGTGAATCATTTGACTAACTAAGCAAAATAATCTAATCCATCTAATTCTATGTAATGACTATGAGATCAAGTACATAAGTCAAACTAGCCGGTCAGGGTTAGTTAGAGTAGCTGAATGTAGAATAACAAACCCTAATAAGATCAATAATCTGGAAAAAAACTCGTCTATTCTATTGTATGCATTAACATACAACCACACAATAGTGTGGGACAAAACCACTGTACTTAAGTCCAATATAAATAGGTGGGGAGAGAGAGAGAGAAAGAGATTGACTACTGAATCTTTGTTCATTGAATCAACCTCCATCCAACACATTTAATAGAAATGATGCAACATCTGTACCAGAGATATGGAAAATTTTACTACCAATAAAAACAAATCATATGGGGTGATGCAACTATAAAAATCAAATGTCGAAAGTACTATATGATTACATTGATTATGAGCAATAATTTATTCTCGAAACGTTATCAAGTAAATAATACATATCATTGTGTGTTATAAATCAAATAAATAAATGTAATATGGAATTGAATTTTACCACAGTGCCCAAGTTTTAACACCTATATTAACACAGAGTCGTCGCAGATCCTTAGCACGGAGACTCCAGGTTTTATGGGCGTAGAGCAGAACTGTTCGCACCGAAGCATTGTAAACCCAAACTTTTATAGTCAGACTAACATCGCAACGGCATCAAAGGTGCCTCAGGTTGACGTATGCCACTCTGGCTTACGATATAGGGTTGGAAATTTCACCACTCACACCTTCACCAGAACTCATGCAGTTACATAGATACACGAATTTTTCGACTAATTCCAACAGCTCACCACAAAGGGATCCAAAACGTTATGAAAAACGTCACACAATTAAAGTTTTAACTATGAAACAAAAAGAAATCAACCAAATTACGATAGCTGCAAACTGCTTAACTAATTCGATGAATGATGAGTTGGTGTAGATGTGACGCCTGTTGACGTTTTGAAGACTATTACAACCTCAAACATATTACCGATTGTGTGCAAACTACTCATCTGATGGCAACCAATCGAGTGATCAGTTTCAAAAGCGAACATCTACTTTTGTTAGTTAGAACAGCATTCCTAACTGCAACTATGACTAGTGTAAGTTTGAATTCACTTAAAAGTATTTATATCTACATGGTTGAAGACTCATTTAACAAACACATTTAAAAAATACCCACTAAATGTCTCAAGACTTCTGAAAGCAAACAAAAGTATGTCACACAAAAAAATCACTTAAATTTGTGAATACCATGCATTATTTAGCTGAGATGATTACCGATTGAATGTAATGTCTAGATGCTGATTTCAACAAACTAGTAGTAATATCTGTGAGTACGGTACAATTCTAAACACGTTACACTAACCAAAAACGCATTCTAAAGTATTTGCACGTATAAAGTAGATAACAGGATATAGGATAACATGGGCTTAGCAGAGGTTCGTGACCTATTATATCACCCGCTGCATAAGTTACAATAAAGCCTACACCTATGGGTAACAAAGAAATGAGAATAAGTGATATCATGAAAAAGTAAAAAACTCTATATTCCCTTGAAAGAAAGAACGAATAGTAACCTCCTTCATAAAAAGTATAATCGAATGAAACCTTCACATTAAAGATGAAGACAGTGAAAGAAAGGAAACCGAGAGAACGATGAATAAAAACAAGCATTGTTCCACATTGAGATCTCTCTGTTCCTCGTACATCCTATGATGAGTTCAGGCTAGAACGACAACACTGTAATTCAGATTGCAGTAACAATCCACACTTCTCAAATCACTCGAATTTCAGAGAAGCATAAGCATCATGTTGTATGTAGTCTGTTTATTGTCTGGCAGTGGAATGCAGACTGCGCGTCTCGTCGATTTCGAGACTCATCCACTGGATGTATCTGCACCCCAGTGAGCCCATCCGGCAACACACGTCTAGATCTCCGACCCAGTATAGCAACGGGAGATTACAGGTATCAAACGCCATACATGACTATCATTCAGTCTAACCAGTGTGTATCTGTCCTGACTGTCAGCCTGATCCATTGCACAGATCATTATTTTTCATATGAGCTTCGTTAAATTCATCCCAAATTAAGCCAACAATCGACAACAAGCTGTTGTTCAGTTAGTTGGTTTGCAAAGCAGGTGATCACGTTGCGGTAGCTCTACATTCTGCCTTGTACACCTCGTACCTCTCCACACCTACTAACGGCAATGAATGGACAGTTCAGTGTCCTCTACTTCGTGTCGGTTAACAATGGAAAAGTATTTTCACATTGTTTGACTCTTCATTAACAACTTCAACGTGCACCTACAAGTTCGATATCATCGTGGATAGATACACTTGTACACTAAGGAGACGAATTACATTGCGAAAAATGAGATGGGTTGGCAGTAAATTTAACAAGATAAATTGCCTAACATATTCACCGTCCTTCATGATGTCGAGGTTTTCTCATTTTCATTTGTGTTGAAGTATATATATATCTTTGACTGCTGTGGTGGAACGTCTACCAAGTAGTTGTCATTCATTGGGAAATATTTCACTTTTGAGTTTGAACACGAAACGATTAGTGAGAGGATGTTGTTAGGTAGTTGTAGAATGAATCTATTAAGACTATGGTTCATCATGTGACTGATACTAATCTTGTGAACAGTTCATGGCAATCAGTACATCTTGCTAGTTGATGTGATTTTGTGACTTGTCGACTTTCATCGTGAAGACGTATTTACAGTCATCCGACGACTCATATTCCTTCACATCTTCGTTAATTGCATGAGTAAAATGTTTACCAATCCAGTGTGTTTGTCTGAGAAGTGGTGGGAAATGTCGACTGGTGTATTGTTAGGGAACCAGTGGGTATGAAATCTGAATAATATGCTTCACTTCATGACGTTCACTGTCCTTCTATTCTAATCTGTGGTTTACCGTAAAACTGATGAACCTCGTTTTGTTAGAATCGTGTCAACATCATAGTATTGATGGGATGAGTGGTAAGGGAGACAGTTTGAATACAAATTCTTTCCTACTTCGCAAAGTTACACGTATACAATAAAAGAAATCAAATGTCCCTATACTCACATTCTCACTGATGGGAGTAGGTGAAATCAATTGCGAAGTGATCAACACTGTGATTAACAGTAATGCCAATCAGCTTTAGTCAGGTTATTCAAATCATCCGATTGACCTGATTAGTCGACCTCGTGTGTATTCCACTATCTCGTCCCAAGAAAGTACTAACGGATTATAAATAATATCATTCTTATTACTCGTATATTATTATTATTATTATTGTTATTGTGACTATTATTATTATAGTCATTATCACCTTTATTATTATCATTATTAACATTGGGGTTATTATTGATAATCACTGGAATGTTGACCGGCACTGAAGTTTGCCTGAACAAACTATATAAGGAGCATGCTATTTTTCCCAGTGCATACTAAACCACGTAAGTTATGTCGCTTAGAATCACTGTTTTGCAACTTATACGTTTTCATGCAATAGAAAAGAAATGAGTCAGTGGTTAGTGAGTTAGTGGTTGAATGGGCATAAATGAAGTAAACTTGTGATCAACTGAAATGTTCAAATACAGTCAGTGTCTGCATGTGTTTAATATCATGGAACGATGCGTGTTGTAATCAACTCTTAAATCAATCGGTTCCCACTAAACACCAATTAACCTGGAAAGCCATTCGTCCTTCTCATTTTCGAACTGACTTAGTGAAAATGCTGAAATCCACCTCCTACATACAGTCACCACTCAATATTACATCTGCGTAATCAAGATATGGAGAGTGATATCGATGGATTTGTGCGAAGCAAGTGCATACGAGTGGAGACAGATTATTATTTCAGTGCTGTAACTTCGAGAGCAGATAAACACATTATCTGTAGCAGTAATTAGATGCATTCGAATTGGAGGTGAACATTGTAGCTGAGGTGTTAGAATGGATGAGTGTTAGATTGGGATGAGTTTATATATTGGGATGGAGATATGGGTAGTTGAGTGGTGCATTGGATGAAGCCTTCATTCCAGCACTCTGTACTAATCACAACCCAACACACAGTAATCAGAGACACTTTACTGAAGACGAATATTTTTGAGATTGACTCTACAAAGTCATATGTTCTCATTGAGATATCACCATACAGTATAAGAGAGGACAGAAACTATTTCCTTAGATTCACAAACAATTCGTGGTAATATTCAGTCAAGTGAAAGTGTTGATGTATTTGTGTACCGTTTGTCACTCAAACTCTTTTCCATCCGGCTTGAGTAATGCGTGAAATAACCAGTCAGAAACTCACTTCCTTCAAGAGGTATTTGACGAGATTGATATCTGGTCTACAAACAATAGATCTCTGCATTAAATTATTGAATGAAGATGTGACAATAGAAGAAAGTGTTTTTAGAACAATATCATTGTCGAAGGCTGTTCAACGGTGATTATCCTTCAAATAAACTAATTACAGCGAGTCAAATAATAAAGACGACAATGTGTCATGGAGATTAGAACAATAAAGGATCATTATTTCGGTGCTGTAAAGTCGAGAAGAGAGAAGAACTTAGGCGTAACGACGTTTATTACAATAGTGTTGCTAGTTGATGACGTGAAGGTGGAATGATGGTGGAAACGATTACGTAATACTTCACATTGTCTGGAAGGTGCATATTGATTGATATAAAATGGGGGTGAAGACGAGGCAGAGTTGATAAACAATCAGAGAATTAGTTAATTCGATTGAGAAATGTCAACTGGTCAAAAGGTTGAAAATATTTGCCGAAACTTCCAAATATTAGCAAGATCAAACTATATCCAATCACACGTCTAGGTTTCATTCATTCACTCATTTCATCCCATCCCATTCCATTCCCAATCATTCCCTACACTGATCACCAGTTTTGTTGAACACTCTGGCGTCACCTAACTTCACTTCAATTCGATATGTTGTCTCTAGAATCACCAATTAATACACACCAATATAAATGTTGGTTAGGCAGAAAATGCTCTCATATGTCACTTTATTTATTCGATGAAATGCAGTCTGACTGTATGTTGTACTGCAATGCAAACTTCAGTGCTTTTTTCCTTCTGATTTCATCTATTCTCTACAGTAGTGAAGAAAATGAACCACTTTCCAGTGATCACTCTCATTTTCACCTTCATCGTTCTTCCAAATTTGATTGCCTCGCAAACAATTGAAACTAAGACAGTACCATTCAGTTTAACCGAGAATGGTAAGTCAAATTAGTCTATGAATTGTCAAAATGAGGGTAAGTGATATATGCAGAGCATGTGTATAGCGAGCGGATGGTCATTAAAATATATTGAACTATTTAACATGGCATATCAAGTTTCAGGATAGTCTTGTTATATTTGTTGTTTCATTTTTCAATATTTTCCACAAGATCTCGAACGTGTTGATAGCATCAAGTTTTCTTAACAACAGCATGTACTCCTTCATCTCCCTTCTGGATTATTCTGTTAGTGTGTATTGCGAGAATGCGAGGAGCTTATTGAAGCTAACAACAGCCTACTACACCAATATGTTTCCTCCTACATGAGTGAATAGTGATAGGCAGTGTTTTGCATGAAATAATGTTGAAAATGATACTGCACTAGTGTAATTACGAGGCAACGTAAATATTCGCATTATAATAATTGAGAGACACAGTTCAAGTGAATACGTATTTTCGATAAGTTGTCATCAAGCTTTACTGAGAGACAATGTAAGATTTTCGTGGCAGACTCTCGATGCCATGATGATGAGTAGAGTTTGGTGGTATGATGAAGTGGATGAAAATGAAGACGACAATATTATGAATAGGAAAATCTTACAAGAGTTAATATAAGGGCGATCGCCAGTCTTTGTAATTGAATGCGTGGATACGGATGCAAGGGAAAAAATACTGTCTAGTGAAAATTATATAATGAACTGCTTGGATACGTAATCGAATATGAAAGTGAGAGTGAAATGTAAAATTCACGTTAAGATGGAGTGAAGTGGTGATGATGATGTTGATAGTATTGGTGAGTGTATAAATGGTGGGACTATCCACATTGAGCCTATTTGATCGTGATAAGAAAGGAATTCATGTAATTGTATGTATCTGTGTATAAGGTGAATGCCATGGGCAGGAAAGAGCGAAAACAAGCATCAGTAAAATGTATGAACTGGGTTTTGAATTTTTAATGCAATTATACGATGAGTGTGTGGTGCTCTCACCTACCCTTGTTTCCACCGAAATAGGCAGTAGATAGAATCAATCACTTGTGGGGGAAGAAAATTCTTACATTGGGCGTTCAGACAATGTTGTTAAGATGTCTTGCCCTTCCAACACTCCCATACCTATCCATAGACTTCATTTGTACAACAAAGGAAGCAGGTTCACGTTGAATCATTCCAACTCCCTCCATTCAATCGACGAATACGTCTCATGATGTGATTAGTTTAGTGGTGCATTACTCGGTGGTGATCAGTATTATATCGTTCAATTCTCAATAAACAAATTGCTCTTCTCATCAAATTTCCACTACACTCATCAAGATCAGTTGTAGTGGATGTTGAATGTTTGAGGAGAATCAGTGGGATATCACTTGCATAGGCTTCATTCTTATTGACTAACATCATCAAAGTCTATTTGCATTTCTCATGAAAGGTAATCGAGGTGTATTGATATTCACATATTTCATATTTGTTATAAATGCTGACGTGACCACTTGAAACTGCTAGACTTTTCATGCACATAATATCAGGTGATATGGTGATCGAAATTGCTGGAGTGAAATATACTCTGGACAATGATTTATCGTTAAAAGTCGATGAAGGCAATTGTTGGACTAAGATTGATTTTTCAAGACCAAGTAAAGCAGAGAAGGAGACTGGAAAGGGAAGTCGTAACATAACAGCGTAAGTTGTAAAGCTTTCCTGCATCAGTGATGTTGTGTATGTATATCCACTACCATTATTATTATTATTATTATTATTATTATTATTATTATTATTATTATTATTATTATTATTCCCTTACCTTCCTAGTCGAGCCCACCGCTTCAGTAGCTCGTCTCCATTCCACTCTCTTCTATGCAGTCTTCAAAACATGGCACCACGACTGACCACAAGCTCTCATTTTTCCTCACATCATCTCCTCCACGTCAGCCTCGTCTCGAACTCACAACTCGTCGTTTCCCCTTTGGATATCATTCGATGGCCTGGCCTGACGCGTGATGTCCCCAGTTGGCTTTCTCAGTGTATGCCCAATCCATCTCCACTTCCTTCTTGACATCTGTAGGGCGACAGTTTCTTGGTTGGTTTCCTTGCCAGAGCTCCTTGTTCCTTATTCTTTCTGGCTATCTGATCTTCAGTATCGAGAGTGCTTAGGTGGCAGCTGTTGATAAATGTCTTCAGTTCTTTGGAAATCCATTTCGTGACGCGCCAAGTATCTGAACATCATAGCAGCCCAAACTTTACATTAGTGTTGAAAATCCGGATCTTGTGCTCTGTGCTGAGTGCAGTAGATCGCCACACACTGATTTCAGATCAATGAAAGCCTGTCTTGCTGTCTTCCCGATCCTGGTTTTGATATCCTCGCCTGTGCCACCACCTGCTGTTGAAACGATGTTGCCCTGCCTAGGTAGGTGAAAGAGACTACTACCTTAAGATTCCTACCGTTAATGGTGATTGATGCCTCTTGTGGTTGATTCTGTTGTTGGTTGGGTATCTTCATCACCTTCGTCTTCTCTACATTCACTTGAAGTCCCGTCTTCGCTACCCTGCCTCTTCTGTCAACTTGTTAGTTTTCGCCTGTAGATCTTCGAGTTTGTGCGACACTAGACACTAGACATAAGTCATCATCGGCGAAATCTAAATCTTATTCTAGACTATTTTCATCGGTCAAACAGCATAAGCTTATCTTCCTGCTCCTCGCTGTTTGCTGCATGATCCATTTCATCACAATCAGGAAGATCATTGGTTATAGTAGGCAGCATTGTCTCACTCCTGTCTTCAGTTCATAGTGAAACATGACGACTTATTTTGATCACTGCTTCACCGACCATTCTGAAAATGATACATTTCAAATCTTTCGATCAACTCCTTCAACGAAAACGATTTCACTCACGAATTCATGTGAGATTAGTTTGCACATTTGAACTCAAGTAACATTGACTAGATGATTCGTAACAATTTCACACCACTCAGTGACACGAACCTACAATCTGGTAAGAGGATAAAATGAGGACCACGAGATTTCAAGGCAAGCACACTGGAAATTAATGATCCAAACATTCCATTCAACGATGAAACATGACCATTATGAAATGTCATTGGAGGGGATTCACTTGATCTGTTCACAATACTGTTAGACAGTAGAAAACAGTATGTCGAATATATGCACTGAGTGAGAAACTGACTAGGCAATAAAGCCACCGTGAAGTGACACTTTCACAACTCAGAAATGGCAAATTCCCTGCCTTCAATCGCTTATTCTCTTCCTCCTACTTCCGATCTCAATCAAACTGTAAGCGCATTCACAATATACATGACGTGGCAGATTCTCACATCGAGACTTGCATGTTACCGATAAAAGTCATTGATGGAGATCAATATAGCTTTGAAGATGTAAGAACACACATGCCACCAGATAAACGAGAAGATGAACAACTTTCCGAGTAAATGAGAGAGTTTGTGGTAAGTGTGTGATATGTCACCTCAGTTACGATACTCGACATATCCAGTAATTATTGTGTTTGAAGGTGGTTAGGTTTTGTTGCAGTATTGGATTTTGTGAATTTCGGCTGTCGAGTATCCCTTATCCATCTCAGTCAGTTCCATGGAGCCTGTTGTGGTCTTGAGAATAGAGGGAATCGTGCTGTACGAAACAGAAATGTGACCTCATATTAGGAGTACTGTGTGTTGGGTATCCATCACATGCTGCTAGAATTGTAGTTAGGAGACTAGGATTGAGCATTAAATATGTAAGCTGTTGATACGAATTTTCGTCCTGCACTCTACAGAACTGCTTTCTCAGGGTATAGGGCTGATGGCAACGCCAAGTATCTATCATGCGAATCCATCACCCTTCTCCGTAGACTAGTTGATAATATTTGTTTGTCTTTATTCTTCGTGGCGCCCAACCTTCACACAATAATCTGTTGTATAGGTTGAAATAGAATTCCAGAAAATGTTGTGTTGCAATTGTCTCGTGTTTGCTGATCCACCTGGATGATGTGTAGACGACTGACATTATCTCGGCAATTTAATGACTTACTGTGAATAGAGTAGAAGTAGAAGTGGATATGTGAACAGCGAACTCTGCGAATGTATTGATGATCCATTGGACTTCAGATCTTCCGATCAGTATGGTTTTGTTCAGCCATATGCACACGCTTCGATGGTTGGCGTCAATTTTCAGAAATCTGATCGAACTCGCATTCACTCCAATCTGTTTCTGCTGTCTGGATTCGAATGAATTCCTTCGGTTGTGTAGCTAGTGTAATCACGATGAATGGACAGATATATATATCACAGATTGACATGGGAGCAGGGAGAAAGCATGAACGACTGAAGGTGATTTGAGACCTGTTTGCCAGGTAGATCTCACAGCTCGTTGAGTAAACCACCAGGTTGGTAACGTTGAGATTACTGGTGCGAATACTTCGGAAACCTCGAGTTTCATTCCATCTTCTGTCGTCACCCAGTATCAGTAACACTAGTCTACTGGACCACAACCATCTCACACATAGTCCAATTTATATATATGCAATCAGCTAACTGGATGTCTGTTGGATTCGAAGACTGACTGATATGACAGTGATTGTCAACCAGTGATGAGTTAGTATACTATGCAACAGGGCATTCAGTGGTGCGATACTGCACAGGGATGATCGATTCCTCATAACCTGTCATGTTATCTACATACGACTACACTCATTCTATTTGGAACTACTCGAAAAATGTAGCTTTGGTTTATGTTTGGTCGCGTCCCATATCGCACATTTGTATCCAAACTGATGTACACTAATCTCGGTTTTCCTTGTCACTTCACAGTGAGATTAGGCAATCAGTATTTCACTACTCAGATTATAACAAAATGTGTTTCTACTAAATGATTTACTTCTCAATGATTTTCGATTCCTTTTTATCTAGTCATTGTATGAAGACTGATTCTGGAGATGATTGAGATAACCAACCATTTTGCAAGATCAGTAAATTGTATCGTTCCAATTTCCCTCTTAATCAAAATAAATTACTGACTATTAAATGCTGAACTTCATTGTCTTTTATCATTGTGATGAATAACTTATGAGAGCACTGAGTGGTAGTAAGTGAGCGTCAAATTTGCATTGGTCATTGAGGGCTTTTTTCCATTGATTGACAGTTACCTTGTGCATAGGAATTCATGCAGGCGGTTGTGTGCTTGTATATAGATGACAAATAACAATTAGTTACAAAATGATCGAAGACAATTCTGCATTTGTTGTGTCAGAATAATATGTCTCAGAGATAAATTAGAAGAAGACATATGAGTGGAGAATATTGTTTTCAGTTACATCCTCTTCAGGTTTGATTCCAAAATAAATAGCCGAATTCGTATAGAAAAATTGAACCAGTTATGTGGATGTGTCGGTTAGTAAGATGAGTAGTTTACAATAACGATGGTGATGAGAATGAAATCACAATAATAACCCAGATAATAATAATAATAATAATAATAATAATAATCTTCACAACAAATATAATGTTGATGATAATGATGATGAAAATGACAGTGTTGACAGTGTTGACTGAAGCAGCTTGCAATACAGATGATAGTGATGATAAGTAGCACGGAAACAGTATGGAAATGTAGACATTCTGATGGTCTACGTGAGTCGAATGTGTGGAGAAATATGGGTTTGGTAATATTGTGTATCATTTTGCAACTGCTGATCTGCTTTCACTCAGACACAAGACAAGTTATCTAATTCACCATTCACACGTGTATTTACAAGTTCAACTGCTGCAGTAGAGAAAGCTGTGTATAGGACGTACCACTAGACAACTGAACACACGTGTTGCTAATCACTCACTCACTCACTCACTCACCTTGATGATTGTGAAGGCGACAGGTGAACTGGATCAGGGGTTCTGTTTTGTCATGTCTCGTGGATTGTGGTCACTTGGTAGATCAGAAGACTTCTCTCAAGATTATTCATCACACACACACACACACACATAACCTAATCTTCCGAGTGGTATTTGAACGAGTTTCTTACACACAGAGGAGGTTGTAGGCATCTCAGCTAATAATCCTAGTGTTTGTATCGAGAAGAAGTTAGTTCATCGCCTATGTCTGCCTTGCTCGAGGAATACTTAACAAACAACTCCATCATCGAAATATCTCCTCTCCCCTTCTGATGCTTCACCACTTCCATTCATGTATTTGATGAGACTGCTTGGAGTTCCAGGTTGTGCTGACTCCCACATCCACATCCACATAGAATGTAAATTTTCAGAAATCTGAGACCTGTTGGATAACATCATGGTAAGTCGAGACTCAGTCGTCGAAATTCTTCAGACAGGTAGACGACAAAATATCAAAGCTGGAGAAACATCAAACCACCATCACAGATTATGACAGTGTATTTACCTGGTGAATCCAACAGAATAAGATATTGTTTATGATTTGCTGTTCTCTCAGTTAGAATGCACATCTTCGTCCTCAAACGACAAAGTATCTGACAGATAAGGGTGACTGCGTTGGCGACAATGTTGATAATGATTATAATTGCAATGGAGATGAGGAATTCATCTATTGAAGAGAGGAAGTTGCAGAAAAGATGGCTATTCGACAGAGTGGGACAATGAATGTATGAATGCAATAAGATGAGAGGGAAGAAAGCATTAACAAATATGCTCACAGTACACTGAGACGTCTACTAGAGTGACTACCAACTACATTTGCATACACAGATTTGGTTTACGAACTCTTGTCGCACAAGATTCTGTGATTGTGAGCGACTTCACTTTCCGTCATCTCCTAACAACTGTGAAGTCGTTATCAGCACCAGTGTCACATCCATCATCTATTAGATCAGTTGTAATCGAGTTCCACGTGGTGTTTGCTTTAGACTACCTCGACCAGTGAGGTAAATGCTGATCAAGTGAGTATACAGACATCTTTGCCTACGGTCAATGTATTCAATTCAACAAGTACTTTCGAAATGATTTATATATTCAACTTGATGTGTTGATGATTGTGGATATGCGTTGCCCTGATTTCTGTGTTAGTGAACTGCTGGTGCTCAGAAGTACGGGCTAATTTGCGTAGTGAATTATTTTAACGGTCTCGTCCAAAGTTAGCTTGACTGTTTAAACATGTGGTCTCTTTGAAGAGGTGTTTTCGCAAGCACTGGCTTTCTTGCGACTGCAGGGACTGCACTTTCCACTTCTCAATCTGACGTGAAATACTTGGTACTCAAGAGTGTTGTTTTGGATCTTTTGTCTCGGAAATAATTCATTCTGTGTATATGGTAGATTAAGACGACTACTTCACGGTAGCAGCGTACACCCTTTCCCTACAGATTAATAAATTTCAAGTGGATAGACTATAGCGTCTCCATATACTGACTGCAGTGTAGACGTTTAGCATACGACCCTCGTTGTATCTGACACACTAACATGAGATCATGTAATTTCCGGTCGTCCGTGTCAGGTCTCGTTGCATGATGTCAGGAGAACGCCATCCGTGCAGATAATGAGCTAGACAGATCCGTCTCTCACTGAGGATTTGTCGGGAAGCTCAGAGTGTTATAATAAGAACAGGTGATTCGGATTTCTAGATTGCAGTCAGCAATTTGGATGGTTTGCATGAACTATCGTCCCATAAATTTAGTGTAAACTTATTTGCCTAAATGAACTCCGTTAGGTCTTCTCAACTAAAACTACTATGTTATCTCGAGCTGTGACGATGATTTCTGTGACTAAATTGGATCCAAGTGTACTTCTAATATTCACAAGAATACTTTCATTTCCACTGTGTTGAGGCCATTGATATGAGCGACTGTTAATAAGATATATGCTGACGGTTGAAGGTGAAACGAAAACCTGAGTGGTGACAGGATTGCAACAAGCCACACCCACGTTATCATCTCTAATTCATACTGATTGAGTTGTCATACCCAGCTGCTGACCAGGCTTCATCTCCAATGAAGTCACCAAGTATTTATCTGTTTACCGTGTGAATCTGTGATACACCACTGTGCGTTCATCGTTATCACACGTGGTGCCCATTCTGGTCTTATCGTCCCAATGTTGATCAAGTGGATTAATGGGAGAAGAGCGTTCTACGGACTATCAATGATATCGTGTGAAGCATGCACGGTTTAGTTGACTGGTGTTATTGTAACTGGTTGATAGAAAGTGGTGAAATGATTTTAAATTGAAAGCTGATCAGTAGGTAAGTCTGTTAGCTGAGTTGGTGGTGCATCATGTTGGTAGTCGGATGGCCACTGTTTCCAACCCTCCGTGATCCAGGTTGTCACCTCAGCTCCACTCATCACTCGATATCGACAACACCAGTCTGACCAACCACAGTTATCTCAAATAGTTTCACTGACCACATGAGTAAGCATTCGATAAGTTTGTCATGAACTGTCAATGTGTTGTTGTTATCTGGACATGTGTGACACCGATTGGTTCCCTGTTCTGGACACCACGACTGACAAGTCAGAAAGCAGACGACAAGAATCAACGAGTCTACTAACAGCTAGTGACATCAACAAGAAGAACAACAACAGTCTACAATACATGACACTCACACCAATCCTCATTGCATTGATAAAATTAGTCATCAGAGTGATTGACAATAGTCCGGTCAATGACTGGTCAATTATTCTTACTTTTATTATGGTATGAAGGAATCAAATGATAGGTGAAAGGTATTTTAACACGGCAAACATCTCAACGGATAGACGATCGACCTTCTTGTGCAAAATACACACTCTGCACTGTACAGAATTATACGGTGTTATGACTGGAATTATTAATTGGTAGTAAGTGGAACTAGGAGTGTCAGGTTGTTAGAGGAACGATAAGGGTGTAATTGTGCTCTGTATCTTCATGGAATCCAGCAATTGCAAAGAGTTCAGTTCACCTGGATCATGCATGCCATAGTGAATACGTGTACCTACAGTAGCATAGTCAGAGCAGTATGAAGTGGAATAAGCGACGGTTTTGGAATATTGGTGACAGTAGCCTTGAACAGAGATGACTAGTGCATATTGCTGACCTGACACACGGAAATGAGAAATTTGTGTGAAATTGCATTTCATCACAATGGGAATGGAATGGGTGGAATGTCGTGGTTGAGCATGTTCACGTATCGCATGAAATGATGCTTTCTCCCAAGAAAGTAACGCAACCCTTGGAAATTGTACTGAAAGTTGAGCTGGTCATTTATGAATAGGATTGTTACTGTGTTCAATTGAATAAGACGAACACAGTGTAAGAGATTGAGTTGGGAGAAGGATCACTGAATCGGAGTTTTGTTCCACTTTGAGATCTCTCTGTTCCTCGTACATCCTATGATGAGTTCAGGCTAGAACGACAACACTGTAATTCAGATTGCAGTAACAATCCACACTTCTCAAATCACTCGAATTTCAGAGAAGCATAAGCATCATGTTGTATGTAGTCTGTTTATTGTCTGGCAGTGGAATGCAGACTGCGCGTCTCGTCGATTTCGAGACTCATCCACTGGATGTATCTGCACCCCAGTGAGCCCATCCGGCAACACACGTCTAGATCTCCGACCCAGTATAGCAACGGGAGATTACAGGTATCAAACGCCATACATGACTATCATTCAGTCTAACCAGTGTGTATCTGTCCTGACTGTCAGCCTGATCCATTGCACAGATCATTATTTTTCATATGAGCTTCGTTAAATTCATCCCAAATTAAGCCAACAATCGACAACAAGCTGTTGTTCAGTTAGTTGGTTTGCAAAGCAGGTGATCACGTTGCGGTAGCTCTACATTCTGCCTTGTACACCTCGTACCTCTCCACACCTACTAACGGCAATGAATGGACAGTTCAGTGTCCTCTACTTCGTGTCGGTTAACAATGGAAAAGTATTTTCACATTGTTTGACTCTTCATTAACAACTTCAACGTGCACCTACAAGTTCGATATCATCGTGGATAGATACACTTGTACACTAAGGAGACGAATTACATTGCGAAAAATGAGATGGGTTGGCAGTAAATTTAACAAGATAAATTGCCTAACATATTCACCGTCCTTCATGATGTCGAGGTTTTCTCATTTTCATTTGTGTTGAAGTATATATATATCTTTGACTGCTGTGGTGGAACGTCTACCAAGTAGTTGTCATTCATTGGGAAATATTTCACTTTTGAGTTTGAACACGAAACGATTAGTGAGAGGATGTTGTTAGGTAGTTGTAGAATGAATTTATTAAGACTATGGTTCATCATGTGACTGATACTAATCTTGTGAACAGTTCATGGCAATCAGTACATCTTGCTAGTTGATGTGATTTTGTGACTTGTCGACTTTCATCGTGAAGACGTATTTACAGTCATCCGACGACTCATATTCCTTCACATCTTCGTTAATTGCATGAGTAAAATGTTTACCAATCCAGTGTGTTTGTCTGAGAAGTGGTGGGAAATGTCGACTGGTGTATTGTTAGGGAACCAGTGGGTATGAAATCTGAATAATATGCTTCACTTCATGACGTTCACTGTCCTTCTATTCTAATCTGTGGTTTACCGTAAAACTGATGAACCTCGTTTTGTTAGAATCGTGTCAACATCATAGTATTGATGGGATGAGTGGTAAGGGAGACAGTTTGAATACAAATTCTTTCCTACTTCGCAAAGTTACACGTATACAATAAAAGAAATCAAATGTCCCTATACTCACATTCTCACTGATGGGAGTAGGTGAAATCAATTGCGAAGTGATCAACACTGTGATTAACAGTAATGCCAATCAGCTTTAGTCAGGTTATTCAAATCATCCGATTGACCTGATTAGTCGACCTCGTGTGTATTCCACTATCTCGTCCCAAGAAAGTACTAACGGATTATAAATAATATCATTCTTATTACTCGTTATTATTATTATTATTGTTATTGTGACTATTATTATTATAGTCATTATCACCTTTATTATTATCATTATTAACATTGGGGTTATTATTGATAATCACTGGAATGTTGACCGGCACTGAAGTTTGCCTGAACAAACTATATAAGGAGCATGCTATTTTTCCCAGTGCATACTAAACCACGTAAGTTATGTCGCTTAGAATCACTGTTTTGCAACTTATACGTTTTCATGCAATAGAAAAGAAATGAGTCAGTGGTTAGTGAGTTAGTGGTTGAATGGGCATAAATGAAGTAAACTTGTGATCAACTGAAATGTTCAAATACAGTCAGTGTCTGCATGTGTTTAATATCATGGAACGATGCGTGTTGTAATCAACTCTTAAATCAATCGGTTCCCACTAAACACCAATTAACCTGGAAAGCCATTCGTCCTTCTCATTTTCGAACTGACTTAGTGAAAATGCTGAAATCCACCTCCTACATACAGTCACCACTCAATATTACATCTGCGTAATCAAGATATGGAGAGTGATATCGATGGATTTGTGCGAAGCAAGTGCATACGAGTGGAGACAGATTATTATTTCAGTGCTGTAACTTCGAGAGCAGATAAACACATTATCTGTAGCAGTAATTAGATGCATTCGAATTGGAGGTGAACATTGTAGCTGAGGTGTTAGAATGGATGAGTGTTAGATTGGGATGAGTTTATATATTGGGATGGAGATATGGGTAGTTGAGTGGTGCATTGGATGAAGCCTTCATTCCAGCACTCTGTACTAATCACAACCCAACACACAGTAATCAGAGACACTTTACTGAAGACGAATATTTTTGAGATTGACTCTACAAAGTCATATGTTCTCATTGAGATATCACCATACAGTATAAGAGAGGACAGAAACTATTTCCTTAGATTCACAAACAATTCGTGGTAATATTCAGTCAAGTGAAAGTGTTGATGTATTTGTGTACCGTTTGTCACTCAAACTCTTTTCCATCCGGCTTGAGTAATGCGTGAAATAACCAGTCAGAAACTCACTTCCTTCAAGAGGTATTTGACGAGATTGATATCTGGTCTACAAACAATAGATCTCTGCATTAAATTATTGAATGAAGATGTGACAATAGAAGAAAGTGTTTTTAGAACAATATCATTGTCGAAGGCTGTTCAACGGTGATTATCCTTCAAATAAACTAATTACAGCGAGTCAAATAATAAAGACGACAATGTGTCATGGAGATTAGAACAATAAAGGATCATTATTTCGGTGCTGTAAAGTCGAGAAGAGAGAAGAACTTAGGCGTAACGACGTTTATTACAATAGTGTTGCTAGTTGATGACGTGAAGGTGGAATGATGGTGGAAACGATTACGTAATACTTCACATTGTCTGGAAGGTGCATATTGATTGATATAAAATGGGGGTGAAGACGAGGCAGAGTTGATAAACAATCAGAGAATTAGTTAATTCGATTGAGAAATGTCAACTGGTCAAAAGGTTGAAAATATTTGCCGAAACTTCCAAATATTAGCAAGATCAAACTATATCCAATCACACGTCTAGGTTTCATTCATTCACTCATTTCATCCCATCCCCATTCCATTCCCAATCATTCCTTACACTGATCACCAGTTTTGTTGAACACTCTGGCGTCACCTAACTTCACTTCAATTCGATATGTTGTCTCTAGAATCACCAATTAATACACACCAATATAAATGTTGGTTAGGCAGAAAATGCTCTCATATGTCACTTTATTTATTCGATGAAATGCAGTCTGACTGTATGTTGTACTGCAATGCAAACTTCAGTGCTTTTTTCCTTCTGATTTCATCTATTCTCTACAGTAGTGAAGAAAATGAACCACTTTCCAGTGATCACTCTCATTTTCACCTTCATCGTTCTTCCAAATTTGATTGCCTCGCAAACAATTGAAACTAAGACAGTACCATTCAGTTTAACCGAGAATGGTAAGTCAAATTAGTCTATGAATTGTCAAAATGAGGGTAAGTGATATATGCAGAGCATGTGTATAGCGAGCGGATGGTCATTAAAATATATTGAACTATTTAACATGGCATATCAAGTTTCAGGATAGTCTTGTTATATTTGTTGTCTCATTTTTCAATATTTTCCACAAGATCTCGAACGTGTTGATAGCATCAAGTTTTCTTAACAACAGCATGTACTCCTTCATCTCCCTTCTGGATTATTCTGTTAGTGTGTATTGCGAGAATGCGAGGAGCTTATTGAAGCTAACAACAGCCTACTACACCAATATGTTTCCTCCTACATGAGTGAATAGTGATAGGCAGTGTTTTGCATGAAATAATGTTGAAAATGATACTGCACTAGTGTAATTACGAGGCAACGTAAATATTCGCATTATAATAATTGAGAGACACAGTTCAAGTGAATACGTATTTTCGATAAGTTGTCATCAAGCTTTACTGAGAGACAATGTAAGATTTTCGTGGCAGACTCTCGATGCCATGATGATGAGTAGAGTTTGGTGGTATGATGAAGTGGATGAAAATGAAGACGACAATATTATGAATAGGAAAATCTTACAAGAGTTAATATAAGGGCGATCGCCAGTCTTTGTAATTGAATGCGTGGATACGGATGCAAGGGAAAAAATACTGTCTAGTGAAAATTATATAATGAACTGCTTGGATACGTAATCGAATATGAAAGTGAGAGTGAAATGTAAAGTTCACGTCAAGATGGAGTGAAGTGGTGATGATGATGTTGATAGTATTGGTAAGTGTATAAATGGTGGGACTATCCACATTGAGCCTATTTGATCGTGATAAGAAAGGAATTCATGTAATTGTATGTATCTGTGTATAAGGTGAATGCCATGGGCAGGAAAGAGCGAAAACAAGCATCAGTAAAATGTATGAACTGGGTTTTGAATTTTTAATGCAATTATACGATGAGTGTGTGGTGCTCTCACCTACCCTTGTTTCCACCGAAATAGGCAGTAGATAGAATCAATCACTTGTGGGGAAGAAAATTCTTACATTGGGCGTTCAGACAATGTTGTTAAGATGTCTTGCCCTTCCAACACTCCCATACCTATCCATAGACTTCATTTGTACAACAAAGAAAGCAGGTTCACGTTGAATCATTCCAACTCCCTCCATTCAATCGACGAATACGTCTCATGATGTGATTAGTTTAGTGGTGCATTACTCGGTGGTGATCAGTATTATATCGTTCAATTCTCAATAAACAAATTGCTCTTCTCATCAAATTTCCACTACACTCATCAAGATCAGTTGTAGTGGATGTTGAATGTTTGAGGAGAATCAGTGGGATATCACTTGCATAGGCTTCATTCTTATTGACTAACATCATCAAAGTCTATTTGCATTTCTCATGAAAGGTAATCGAGGTGTATTGATATTCACATATTTCATATTTGTCATAAATGCTGACGTGACCACTTGAAACTGCTAGACTTTTCATGCACATAATATCAGGTGATATGGTGATCGAAATTGCTGGAGTGAAATATACTCTGGACAATGATTTATCGTTAAAAGTCGATGAAGGCAATTGTTGGACTAAGATTGATTTTTCAAGACCAAGTAAAGCAGAGAAGGAGACTGGAAAGGGAAGTCGTAACATAACAGCGTAAGTTGTAAAGCTTTCCTGCATCAGTGATGTTGTGTAAGTATATTCCTAATGAAATATAACGACATATTTCGATCACTGCTTCACCGACCATTCTGAAAATGATACATTTCAAATCTTTCGATCAACTCCTTCAACGAAAACGATTTCACTCACGAATTCATGTGAGATTAGTTTGCACATTTGAACTCAAGTAACATTGACTAGATGATTCGTAACAATTTCACACCACTCAGTGACACGAACCTACAATCTGGTAAGAGGATAAAATGAGGACCACGAGATTTCAAGGCAAGCACACTGGAAATTAATGATCCAAACATTCCATTCAACGATGAAACATGACCATTATGAAATGTCATTGGAGGGGATTCACTTGATCTGTTCACAATACTGTTAGACAGTAGAAAACAGTATGTCGAATATATGCACTGAGTGAGAAACTGACTAGGCAATAAAGCCACCGTGAAGTGACACTTTCACAACTCAGAAATGGCAAATTCCCTGCCTTCAATCGCTTATTCTCTTCCTCCTACTTCCGATCTCAATCAAACTGTAAGCGCATTCACAATATACATGACGTGGCAGATTCTCACATCGAGACTTGCATGTTACCGATAAAAGTCATTGATGGAGATCAATATAGCTTTGAAGATGTAAGAACACACATGCCACCAGATAAACGAGAAGATGAACAACTTTCCGAGTAAATGAGAGAGTTTGTGGTAAGTGTGTGATATGTCACCTCAGTTACGATACTCGACATATCCAGTAATTATTGTGTTTGAAGGTGGTTAGGTTTTGTTGCAGTATTGGATTTTATGAATTTCGGCTGTCGAGTATCCCTTATCCATCTCAGTCAGTTCCATGGAGCCTGTTGTGGTCTTGAGAATAGAGGGAATCGTGCTGTACGAAACAGAAATGTGACCTCATATTAGGAGTACTGTGTGTTGGGTATCCATCACATGCTGCTAGAATTGTAGTTAGGAGACTAGGATTGAGCATTAAATATGTAAGCTGTTGATACGAATTTTCGTCCTGCACTCTACAGAACTGCTTTCTCAGGGTATAGGGCTGATGGCAACGCCAAGTATCTATCATGCGAATCCATCACCCTTCTCCGTAGACTAGTTGATAATATTTGTTTGTCTTTATTCTTCGTGGCGCCCAACCTTCACACAATAATCTGTTGTATAGGTTGAAATAGAATTCCAGAAAATGTTGTGTTGCAATTGTCTCGTGTTTGCTGATCCACCTGGATGATGTGTAGACGACTGACATTATCTCGGCAATTTAATGACTTACTGTGAATAGAGTAGAAGTAGAAGTGGATATGTGAACAGCGAACTCTGCGAATGTATTGATGATCCATTGGACTTCAGATCTTCCGATCAGTATGGTTTTGTTCAGCCATATGCACACGCTTCGATGGTTGGCGTCAATTTTCAGAAATCTGATCGAACTCGCATTCACTCCAATCTGTTTCTGCTGTCTGGATTCGAATGAATTCCTTCGGTTGTGTAGCTAGTGTAATCACGATGAATGGACAGATATATATATCACAGATTGACATGGGAGCAGGGAGAAAGCATGAACGACTGAAGGTGATTTGAGACCTGTTTGCCAGGTAGATCTCACAGCTCGTTGAGTAAACCACCAGGTTGGTAACGTTGAGATTACTGGTGCGAATACTTCGGAAACCTCGAGTTTCATTCCATCTTCTGTCGTCACCCAGTATCAGTAACACTAGTCTACTGGACCACAACCATCTCACACATAGTCCAATTTATATATATGCAATCAGCTAACTGGATGTCTGTTGGATTCGAAGACTGACTGATATGACAGTGATTGTCAACCAGTGATGAGTTAGTATACTATGCAACAGGGCATTCAGTGGTGCGATACTGCACAGGGATGATCGATTCCTCATAACCTGTCATGTTATCTACATACGACTACACTCATTCTATTTGGAACTACTCGAAAAATGTAGCTTTGGTTTATGTTTGGTCGCGTCCCATATCGCACATTTGTATCCAAACTGATGTACACTAATCTCGGTTTTCCTTGTCACTTCACAGTGAGATTAGGCAATCAGTATTTCACTACTCAGATTATAACAAAATGTGTTTCTACTAAATGATTTACTTCTCAATGATTTTCGATTCCTTTTTATCTAGTCATTGTATGAAGACTGATTCTGGAGATGATTGAGATAACCAACCATTTTGCAAGATCAGTAAATTGTATCGTTCCAATTTCCCTCTTAATCAAAATAAATTACTGACTATTAAATGCTGAACTTCATTGTCTTTTATCATTGTGATGAATAACTTATGAGAGCACTGAGTGGTAGTAAGTGAGCGTCAAATTTGCATTGGTCATTGAGGGCTTTTTTCCATTGATTGACAGTTACCTTGTGCATAGGAATTCATGCAGGCGGTTGTGTGCTTGTATATAGATGACAAATAACAATTAGTTACAAAATGATCGAAGACAATTCTGCATTTGTTGTGTCAGAATAATATGTCTCAGAGATAAATTAGAAGAAGACATATGAGTGGAGAATATTGTTTTCAGTTACATCCTCTTCAGGTTTGATTCCAAAATAAATAGCCGAATTCGTATAGAAAAATTGAACCAGTTATGTGGATGTGTCGGTTAGTAAGATGAGTAGTTTACAATAACGATGGTGATGAGAATGAAATCACAATAATAACCCAGATAATAATAATAATAATAATAAATAATCTTCACAACAAATATAATGTTGATGATAATGATGATGAAAATGACAGTGTTGACAGTGTTGACTGAAGCAGCTTGCAATACAGATGATAGTGATGATAAGTAGCACGGAAACAGTATGGAAATGTAGACATTCTGATGGTCTACGTGAGTCGAATGTGTGGAGAAATATGGGTTTGGTAATATTGTGTATCATTTTGCAACTGCTGATCTGCTTTCACTCAGACACAAGACAAGTTATCTAATTCACCATTCACACGTGTATTTACAAGTTCAACTGCTGCAGTAGAGAAAGCTGTGTATAGGACGTACCACTAGACAACTGAACACACGTGTTGCTAATCACTCACTCACTCACTCACTCACCTTGATGATTGTGAAGGCGACAGGTGAACTGGATCAGGGGTTCTGTTTTGTCATGTCTCGTGGATTGTGGTCACTTGGTAGATCAGAAGACTTCTCTCAAGATTATTCATCACACACACACACACATAACCTAATCTTCCGAGTGGTATTTGAACGAGTTTCTTACACATAGCGGAGGTTGTAGGCATCTCAGCTAATAATCCTAGTGTTTGTATCGAGAAGAAGTTAGTTCATCGCCTATGTCTGCCTTGCTCGAGGAATACTTAACAAACAACTCCATCATCGAAATATCTCCTCTCCCCTTCTGATGCTTCACCACTTCCATTCATGTATTTGATGAGACTGCTTGGAGTTCCAGGTTGTGCTGACTCCCACATCCACATCCACATAGAATGTAAATTTTCAGAAATCTGAGACCTGTTGGATAACATCATGGTAAGTCGAGACTCAGTCGTCGAAATTCTTCAGACAGGTAGACGACAAAATATCAAAGCTGGAGAAACATCAAACCACCATCACAGATTATGACAGTGTATTTACCTGGTGAATCCAACAGAATAAGATATTGTTTATGATTTGCTGTTCTCTCAGTTAGAATGCACATCTTCGTCCTCAAACGACAAAGTATCTGACAGATAAGGGTGACTGCGTTGGCGACAATGTTGATAATGATTATAATTGCAATGGAGATGAGGAATTCATCTATTGAAGAGAGGAAGTTGCAGAAAAGATGGCTATTCGACAGAGTGGGACAATGAATGTATGAATGCAATAAGGTGAGAGGGAAGAAAGCATTAACAAATATGCTCACAGTACACTGAGACGTCTACTAGAGTGACTACCAACTACATTTGCATACACAGATTTGGTTTACGAACTCTTGTCGCACAAGATTCTGTGATTGTGAGCGACTTCACTTTCCGTCATCTCCTAACAACTGTGAAGTCGTTATCAGCACCAGTGTCACATCCATCATCTATTAGATCAGTTGTAATCGAGTTCCACGTGGTGTTTGCTTTAGACTACCTCGACCAGTGAGGTAAATGCTGATCAAGTGAGTATACAGACATCTTTGCCTACGGTCAATGTATTCAATTCAACAAGTACTTTCGAAATGATTTATATATTCAACTTGATGTGTTGATGATTGTGGATATGCGTTGCCCTGATTTCTGTGTTAGTGAACTGCTGGTGCTCAGAAGTACGGGCTAATTTGCGTAGTGAATTATTTTAACGGTCTCGTCCAAAGTTAGCTTGACTGTTTAAACATGTGGTCTCTTTGAAGAGGTGTTTTCGCAAGCACTGGCTTTCTTGCGACTGCAGGGACTGCACTTTCCACTTCTCAATCTGACGTGAAATACTTGGTACTCAAGAGTGTTGTTTTGGATCTTTTGTCTCGGAAATAATTCATTCTGTGTATATGGTAGATTAAGACGACTACTTCACGGTAGCAGCGTACACCCTTTCCCTACAGATTAATAAATTTCAAGTGGATAGACTATAGCGTCTCCATATACTGACTGCAGTGTAGACGTTTAGCATACGACCCTCGTTGTATCTGACACACTAACATGAGATCATGTAATTTCCGGTCGTCCGTGTCAGGTCTCGTTGCATGATGTCAGGAGAACGCCATCCGTGCAGATAATGAGCTAGACAGATCCGCTCTGTTCTCTCACTGAGGATTTGTCGGGAAGCTCAGAGTGTTATAATAAGAACAGGTGATTCGGATTTCTAGATTGCAGTCAGCAATTTGGATGGTTTGCATGAACTATCGTCCCATAAATTTAGTGTAAACTTATTTGCCTAAATGAACTCCGTTAGGTCTTCTCAACTAAAACTACTATGTTATCTCGAGCTGTGACGATGATTTCTGTGACTAAATTGGATCCAAGTGTACTTCTAATATTCACAAGAATACTTTCATTTCCACTGTGTTGAGGCCATTGATATGAGCGACTGTTAATAAGATATATGCTGACGGTTGAAGGTGAAACGAAAACCTGAGTGGTGACAGGATTGCAACAAGCCACACCCACGTTATCATCTCTAATTCATACTGATTGAGTTGTCATACCCAGCTGCTGACCAGGCTTCATCTCCAATGAAGTCACCAAGTATTTATCTGTTTACCGTGTGAATCTGTGATACACCACTGTGCGTTCATCGTTATCACACGTGGTGCCCATTCTGGTCTTATCGTCCCAATGTTGATCAAGTGGATTAATGGGAGAAGAGCGTTCTACGGACTATCAATGATATCGTGTGAAGCATGCACGGTTTAGTTGACTGGTGTTATTGTAACTGGTTGATAGAAAGTGGTGAAATGATTTTAAATTGAAAGCTGATCAGTAGGTAAGTCTGTTAGCTGAGTTGGTGGTGCATCATGTTGGTAGTCGGATGGCCACTGTTTCCAACCCTCCGTGATCCAGGTTGTCACCTCAGCTCCACTCATCACTCGATATCGACAACACCAGTCTGACCAACCACAGTTATCTCAAATAGTTTCACTGACCACATGAGTAAGCATTCGATAAGTTTGTCATGAACTGTCAATGTGTTGTTGTTATCTGGACATGTGTGACACCGATTGGTTCCCTGTTCTGGACACCACGACTGACAAGTCAGAAAGCAGACGACAAGAATCAACGAGTCTACTAACAGCTAGTGACATCAACAAGAAGAACAACAACAGTCTACAATACATGACACTCACACCAATCCTCATTGCATTGATAAAATTAGTCATCAGAGTGATTGACAATAGTCCGGTCAATGACTGGTCAATTATTCTTACTTTTATTATGGTATGAAGGAATCAAATGATAGGTGAAAGGTATTTTAACACGGCAAACATCTCAACGGATAGACGATCGACCTTCTTGTGCAAAATACACACTCTGCACTGTACAGAATTATACGGTGTTATGACTGGAATTATTAATTGGTAGTAAGTGGAACTAGGAGTGTCAGGTTGTTAGAGGAACGATAAGGGTGTAATTGTGCTCTGTATCTTCATGGAATCCAGCAATTGCAAAGAGTTCAGTTCACCTGGATCATGCATGCCATAGTGAATACGTGTACCTACAGTAGCATAGTCAGAGCAGTATGAAGTGGAATAAGCGACGGTTTTGGAATATTGGTGACAGTAGCCTTGAACAGAGATGACTAGTGCATATTGCTGACCTGACACACGGAAATGAGAAATTTGTGTGAAATTGCATTTCATCACAATGGGAATGGAATGGGTGGAATGTCGTGGTTGAGCATGTTCACGTATCGCATGAAATGATGCTTTCTCCCAAGAAAGTAACGCAACCCTTGGAAATTGTACTGAAAGTTGAGCTGGTCATTTATGAATAGGATTGTTACTGTGTTCAATTGAATAAGACGAACACAGTGTAAGAGATTGAGTTGGGAGAAGGATCACTGAATCGGAGTTTTGTTCCACTTTGAGATCTCTCTGTTCCTCGTACATCCTATGATGAGTTCAGGCTAGAACGACAACACTGTAATTCAGATTGCAGTAACAATCCACACTTCTCAAATCACTCGAATTTCAGAGAAGCATAAGCATCATGTTGTATGTAGTCTGTTTATTGTCTGGCAGTGGAATGCAGACTGCGCGTCTCGTCGATTTCGAGACTCATCCACTGGATGTATCTGCACCCCAGTGAGCCCATCCGGCAACACACGTCTAGATCTCCGACCCAGTATAGCAACGGGAGATTACAGGTATCAAACGCCATACATGACTATCATTCAGTCTAACCAGTGTGTATCTGTCCTGACTGTCAGCCTGATCCATTGCACAGATCATTATTTTTCATATGAGCTTCGTTAAATTCATCCCAAATTAAGCCAACAATCGACAACAAGCTGTTGTTCAGTTAGTTGGTTTGCAAAGCAGGTGATCACGTTGCGGTAGCTCTACATTCTGCCTTGTACACCTCGTACCTCTCCACACCTACTAACGGCAATGAATGGACAGTTCAGTGTCCTCTACTTCGTGTCGGTTAACAATGGAAAAGTATTTTCACATTGTTTGACTCTTCATTAACAACTTCAACGTGCACCTACAAGTTCGATATCATCGTGGATAGATACACTTGTACACTAAGGAGACGAATTACATTGCGAAAAATGAGATGGGTTGGCAGTAAATTTAACAAGATAAATTGCCTAACATATTCACCGTCCTTCATGATGTCGAGGTTTTCTCATTTTCATTTGTGTTGAAGTATATATATATCTTTGACTGCTGTGGTGGAACGTCTACCAAGTAGTTGTCATTCATTGGGAAATATTTCACTTTTGAGTTTGAACACGAAACGATTAGTGAGAGGATGTTGTTAGGTAGTTGTAGAATGAATTTATTAAGACTATGGTTCATCATGTGACTGATACTAATCTTGTGAACAGTTCATGGCAATCAGTACATCTTGCTAGTTGATGTGATTTTGTGACTTGTCGACTTTCATCGTGAAGACGTATTTACAGTCATCCGACGACTCATATTCCTTCACATCTTCGTTAATTGCATGAGTAAAATGTTTACCAATCCAGTGTGTTTGTCTGAGAAGTGGTGGGAAATGTCGACTGGTGTATTGTTAGGGAACCAGTGGGTATGAAATCTGAATAATATGCTTCACTTCATGACGTTCACTGTCCTTCTATTCTAATCTGTGGTTTACCGTAAAACTGATGAACCTCGTTTTGTTAGAATCGTGTCAACATCATAGTATTGATGGGATGAGTGGTAAGGGAGACAGTTTGAATACAAATTCTTTCCTACTTCGCAAAGTTACACGTATACAATAAAAGAAATCAAATGTCCCTATACTCACATTCTCACTGATGGGAGTAGGTGAAATCAATTGCGAAGTGATCAACACTGTGATTAACAGTAATGCCAATCAGCTTTAGTCAGGTTATTCAAATCATCCGATTGACCTGATTAGTCGACCTCGTGTGTATTCCACTATCTCGTCCCAAGAAAGTACTAACGGATTATAAATAATATCATTCTTATTACTCGTTATTATTATTATTATTGTTATTGTGACTATTATTATTATAGTCATTATCACCTTTATTATTATCATTATTAACATTGGGGTTATTATTGATAATCACTGGAATGTTGACCGGCACTGAAGTTTGCCTGAACAAACTATATAAGGAGCATGCTATTTTTCCCAGTGCATACTAAACCACGTAAGTTATGTCGCTTAGAATCACTGTTTTGCAACTTATACGTTTTCATGCAATAGAAAAGAAATGAGTCAGTGGTTAGTGAGTTAGTGGTTGAATGGGCATAAATGAAGTAAACTTGTGATCAACTGAAATGTTCAAATACAGTCAGTGTCTGCATGTGTTTAATATCATGGAACGATGCGTGTTGTAATCAACTCTTAAATCAATCGGTTCCCACTAAACACCAATTAACCTGGAAAGCCATTCGTCCTTCTCATTTTCGAACTGACTTAGTGAAAATGCTGAAATCCACCTCCTACATACAGTCACCACTCAATATTACATCTGCGTAATCAAGATATGGAGAGTGATATCGATGGATTTGTGCGAAGCAAGTGCATACGAGTGGAGACAGATTATTATTTCAGTGCTGTAACTTCGAGAGCAGATAAACACATTATCTGTAGCAGTAATTAGATGCATTCGAATTGGAGGTGAACATTGTAGCTGAGGTGTTAGAATGGATGAGTGTTAGATTGGGATGAGTTTATATATTGGGATGGAGATATGGGTAGTTGAGTGGTGCATTGGATGAAGCCTTCATTCCAGCACTCTGTACTAATCACAACCCAACACACAGTAATCAGAGACACTTTACTGAAGACGAATATTTTTGAGATTGACTCTACAAAGTCATATGTTCTCATTGAGATATCACCATACAGTATAAGAGAGGACAGAAACTATTTCCTTAGATTCACAAACAATTCGTGGTAATATTCAGTCAAGTGAAAGTGTTGATGTATTTGTGTACCGTTTGTCACTCAAACTCTTTTCCATCCGGCTTGAGTAATGCGTGAAATAACCAGTCAGAAACTCACTTCCTTCAAGAGGTATTTGACGAGATTGATATCTGGTCTACAAACAATAGATCTCTGCATTAAATTATTGAATGAAGATGTGACAATAGAAGAAAGTGTTTTTAGAACAATATCATTGTCGAAGGCTGTTCAACGGTGATTATCCTTCAAATAAACTAATTACAGCGAGTCAAATAATAAAGACGACAATGTGTCATGGAGATTAGAACAATAAAGGATCATTATTTCGGTGCTGTAAAGTCGAGAAGAGAGAAGAACTTAGGCGTAACGACGTTTATTACAATAGTGTTGCTAGTTGATGACGTGAAGGTGGAATGATGGTGGAAACGATTACGTAATACTTCACATTGTCTGGAAGGTGCATATTGATTGATATAAAATGGGGGTGAAGACGAGGCAGAGTTGATAAACAATCAGAGAATTAGTTAATTCGATTGAGAAATGTCAACTGGTCAAAAGGTTGAAAATATTTGCCGAAACTTCCAAATATTAGCAAGATCAAACTATATCCAATCACACGTCTAGGTTTCATTCATTCACTCATTTCATCCCATCCCATTCCATCCCATTCCATTCCCAATCATTCCTTACACTGATCACCAGTTTTGTTGAACACTCTGGCGTCACCTAACTTCACTTCAATTCGATATGTTGTCTCTAGAATCACCAATTAATACACACCAATATAAATGTTGGTTAGGCAGAAAATGCTCTCATATGTCACTTTATTTATTCGATGAAATGCAGTCTGACTGTATGTTGTACTGCAATGCAAACTTCAGTGCTTTTTTCCTTCTGATTTCATCTATTCTCTACAGTAGTGAAGAAAATGAACCACTTTCCAGTGATCACTCTCATTTTCACCTTCATCGTTCTTCCAAATTTGATTGCCTCGCAAACAATTGAAACTAAGACAGTACCATTCAGTTTAACCGAGAATGGTAAGTCAAATTAGTCTATGAATTGTCAAAATGAGGGTAAGTGATATATGCAGAGCATGTGTATAGCGAGCGGATGGTCATTAAAATATATTGAACTATTTAACATGGCATATCAAGTTTCAGGATAGTCTTGTTATATTTGTTGTTTCATTTTTCAATATTTTCCACAAGATCTCGAACGTGTTGATAGCATCAAGTTTTCTTAACAACAGCATGTACTCCTTCATCTCCCTTCTGGATTATTCTGTTAGTGTGTATTGCGAGAATGCGAGGAGCTTATTGAAGCTAACAACAGCCTACTACACCAATATGTTTCCTCCTACATGAGTGAATAGTGATAGGCAGTGTTTTGCATGAAATAATGTTGAAAATGATACTGCACTAGTGTAATTACGAGGCAACGTAAATATTCGCATTATAATAATTGAGAGACACAGTTCAAGTGAATACGTATTTTCGATAAGTTGTCATCAAGCTTTACTGAGAGACAATGTAAGATTTTCGTGGCAGACTCTCGATGCCATGATGATGAGTAGAGTTTGGTGGTATGATGAAGTGGATGAAAATGAAGACGACAATATTATGAATAGGAAAATCTTACAAGAGTTAATATAAGGGCGATCGCCAGTCTTTGTAATTGAATGCGTGGATACGGATGCAAGGGAAAAAATACTGTCTAGTGAAAATTATATAATGAACTGCTTGGATACGTAATCGAATATGAAAGTGAGAGTGAAATGTAAAATTCACGTTAAGATGGAGTGAAGTGGTGATGATGATGTTGATAGTATTGGTGAGTGTATAAATGGTGGGACTATCCACATTGAGCCTATTTGATCGTGATAAGAAAGGAATTCATGTAATTGTATGTATCTGTGTATAAGGTGAATGCCATGGGCAGGAAAGAGCGAAAACAAGCATCAGTAAAATGTATGAACTGGGTTTTGAATTTTTAATGCAATTATACGATGAGTGTGTGGTGCTCTCACCTACCCTTGTTTCCACCGAAATAGGCAGTAGATAGAATCAATCACTTGTGGGGAAGAAAATTCTTACATTGGGCGTTCAGACAATGTTGTTAAGATGTCTTGCCCTTCCAACACTCCCATACCTATCCATAGACTTCATTTGTACAACAAAGAAAGCAGGTTCACGTTGAATCATTCCAACTCCCTCCATTCAATCGACGAATACGTCTCATGATGTGATTAGTTTAGTGGTGCATTACTCGGTGGTGATCAGTATTATATCGTTCAATTCTCAATAAACAAATTGCTCTTCTCATCAAATTTCCACTACACTCATCAAGATCAGTTGTAGTGGATGTTGAATGTTTGAGGAGAATCAGTGGGATATCACTTGCATAGGCTTCATTCTTATTGACTAACATCATCAAAGTCTATTTGCATTTCTCATGAAAGGTAATCGAGGTGTATTGATATTCACATATTTCATATTTGTTATAAATGCTGACGTGACCACTTGAAACTGCTAGACTTTTCATGCACATAATATCAGGTGATATGGTGATCGAAATTGCTGGAGTGAAATATACTCTGGACAATGATTTATCGTTAAAAGTCGATGAAGGCAATTGTTGGACTAAGATTGATTTTTCAAGACCAAGTAAAGCAGAGAAGGAGACTGGAAAGGGAAGTCGTAACATAACAGCGTAAGTTGTAAAGCTTTCCTGCATCAGTGATGTTGTGTAAGTATATTCCTAATGAAATATAACGACATATTTCGATCACTGCTTCACCGACCATTCTGAAAATGATACATTTCAAATCTTTCGATCAACTCCTTCAACGAAAACGATTTCACTCACGAATTCATGTGAGATTAGTTTGCACATTTGAACTCAAGTAACATTGACTAGATGATTCGTAACAATTTCACACCACTCAGTGACACGAACCTACAATCTGGTAAGAGGATAAAATGAGGACCACGAGATTTCGAGGCAAGCACACTGGAAATTAATGATCCAAACATTCCATTCAACGATGAAACATGACCATTATGAAATGTCATTGGAGGGGATTCACTTGATCTGTTCACAATACTGTTAGACAGTAGAAAACAGTATGTCGAATATATGCACTGAGTGAGAAACTGACTAGGCAATAAAGCCACCGTGAAGTGACACTTTCACAACTCAGAAATGGCAAATTCCCTGCCTTCAATCGCTTATTCTCTTCCTCCTACTTCCGATCTCAATCAAACTGTAAGCGCATTCACAATATACATGACGTGGCAGATTCTCACATCGAGACTTGCATGTTACCGATAAAAGTCATTGATGGAGATCAATATAGCTTTGAAGATGTAAGAACACACATGCCACCAGATAAACGAGAAGATGAACAACTTTCCGAGTAAATGAGAGAGTTTGTGGTAAGTGTGTGATATGTCACCTCAGTTACGATACTCGACATATCCAGTAATTATTGTGTTTGAAGGTGGTTAGGTTTTGTTGCAGTATTGGATTTTGTGAATTTCGGCTGTCGAGTATCCCTTATCCATCTCAGTCAGTTCCATGGAGCCTGTTGTGGTCTTGAGAATAGAGGGAATCGTGCTGTACGAAACAGAAATGTGACCTCATATTAGGAGTACTGTGTGTTGGGTATCCATCACATGCTGCTAGAATTGTAGTTAGGAGACTAGGATTGAGCATTAAATATGTAAGCTGTTGATACGAATTTTCGTCCTGCACTCTACAGAACTGCTTTCTCAGGGTATAGGGCTGATGGCAACGCCAAGTATCTATCATGCGAATCCATCACCCTTCTCCGTAGACTAGTTGATAATATTTGTTTGTCTTTATTCTTCGTGGCGCCCAACCTTCACACAATAATCTGTTGTATAGGTTGAAATAGAATTCCAGAAAATGTTGTGTTGCAATTGTCTCGTGTTTGCTGATCCACCTGGATGATGTGTAGACGACTGACATTATCTCGGCAATTTAATGACTTACTGTGAATAGAGTAGAAGTAGAAGTGGATATGTGAACAGCGAACTCTGCGAATGTATTGATGATCCATTGGACTTCAGATCTTCCGATCAGTATGGTTTTGTTCAGCCATATGCACACGCTTCGATGGTTGGCGTCAATTTTCAGAAATCTGATCGAACTCGCATTCACTCCAATCTGTTTCTGCTGTCTGGATTCGAATGAATTCCTTCGGTTGTGTAGCTAGTGTAATCACGATGAATGGACAGATATATATATCACAGATTGACATGGGAGCAGGGAGAAAGCATGAACGACTGAAGGTGATTTGAGACCTGTTTGCCAGGTAGATCTCACAGCTCGTTGAGTAAACCACCAGGTTGGTAACGTTGAGATTACTGGTGCGAATACTTCGGAAACCTCGAGTTTCATTCCATCTTCTGTCGTCACCCAGTATCAGTAACACTAGTCTACTGGACCACAACCATCTCACACATAGTCCAATTTATATATATGCAATCAGCTAACTGGATGTCTGTTGGATTCGAAGACTGACTGATATGACAGTGATTGTCAACCAGTGATGAGTTAGTATACTATGCAACAGGGCATTCAGTGGTGCGATACTGCACAGGGATGATCGATTCCTCATAACCTGTCATGTTATCTACATACGACTACACTCATTCTATTTGGAACTACTCGAAAAATGTAGCTTTGGTTTATGTTTGGTCGCGTCCCATATCGCACATTTGTATCCAAACTGATGTACACTAATCTCGGTTTTCCTTGTCACTTCACAGTGAGATTAGGCAATCAGTATTTCACTACTCAGATTATAACAAAATGTGTTTCTACTAAATGATTTACTTCTCAATGATTTTCGATTCCTTTTTATCTAGTCATTGTATGAAGACTGATTCTGGAGATGATTGAGATAACCAACCATTTTGCAAGATCAGTAAATTGTATCGTTCCAATTTCCCTCTTAATCAAAATAAATTACTGACTATTAAATGCTGAACTTCATTGTCTTTTATCATTGTGATGAATAACTTATGAGAGCACTGAGTGGTAGTAAGTGAGCGTCAAATTTGCATTGGTCATTGAGGGCTTTTTTCCATTGATTGACAGTTACCTTGTGCATAGGAATTCATGCAGGCGGTTGTGTGCTTGTATATAGATGACAAATAACAATTAGTTACAAAATGATCGAAGACAATTCTGCATTTGTTGTGTCAGAATAATATGTCTCAGAGATAAATTAGAAGAAGACATATGAGTGGAGAATATTGTTTTCAGTTACATCCTCTTCAGGTTTGATTCCAAAATAAATAGCCGAATTCGTATAGAAAAATTGAACCAGTTATGTGGATGTGTCGGTTAGTAAGATGAGTAGTTTACAATAACGATGGTGATGAGAATGAAATCACAATAATAACCCAGATAATAATAATAATAATAATAATAATATTCACAACAAATATAATGTTGATGATAATGATGATGAAAATGACAGTGTTGACAGTGTTGACTGAAGCAGCTTGCAATACAGATGATAGTGATGATAAGTAGCACGGAAACAGTATGGAAATGTAGACATTCTGATGGTCTACGTGAGTCGAATGTGTGGAGAAATATGGGTTTGGTAATATTGTGTATCATTTTGCAACTGCTGATCTGCTTTCACTCAGACACAAGACAAGTTATCTAATTCACCATTCACACGTGTATTTACAAGTTCAACTGCTGCAGTAGAGAAAGCTGTGTATAGGACGTACCACTAGACAACTGAACACACGTGTTGCTAATCACTCACTCACTCACTCACTCACCTTGATGATTGTGAAGGCGACAGGTGAACTGGATCAGGGGTTCTGTTTTGTCATGTCTCGTGGATTGTGGTCACTTGGTAGATCAGAAGACTTCTCTCAAGATTATTCAACACACACACACACACACATAACCTAATCTTCCGAGTGGTATTTGAACGTGTTTCTTGCACATAGCGGAGGTTGTAGGCATCTCAGCTAATAATCCTAGTGTTTGTATCGAGAAGAAGTTAGTTCATCGCCTATGTCTGCCTTGCTCGAGGAATACTTAACAAACAACTCCATCATCGAAATATCTCCTATCCCCTTCTGATGCTTCACCACTTCCATTCATGTATTTGATGAGACTGCTTGGAGTTCCAGGTTGTGCTGACTCTCTCATGCACATCCACATAGAATGTAAATTTTCAGAAATCTGAGACCTGTTGGATAACATCATGGTAAGTCGAGACTCAGTCGTCGAAATTCTTCAGACAGGTAGACGACAAAATATCAAAGCTGGAGAAACATCAAACCACCATCACAGATTATGACAGTGTATTTACCTGGTGAATCCAACAGAATAAGATATTGTTTATGATTTGCTGTTCTCTCAGTTAGAATGCACATCTTCGTCCTCAAACGACAAAGTATCTGACAGATAAGGGTGACTGCGTTGGCGACAATGTTGATAATGATTATAATTGCAATGGAGATGAGGAATTCATCTATTGAAGAGAGGAAGTTGCAGAAAAGATGGCTATTCGACAGAGTGGGACAATGAA